>JAYKKI010000022.1:23125000-25525000 GCA_039881145.1 Druceiella hillmani | reverse complement strand
GAGATACCTTTACTGGCTATAAATAGTTTATCTTATCTGCTTAACCAGTCTATTTTCACCTTATGAAAGGAGATATCCCTGAAGGTGAAAAGGGGAATCCCCTCTGTATTCTACTGGTAGGAATATCAGCTTTAATTTTCTTCTAGAAAGAGAAATTCTTTACACTTTAGACATGATGTGATTAGGTAATTATTACAATTTAATCTTTTTATAATAACCTGAATACTACAGAGCAAACGTTATTAATGTGAAAAAAATTGTATTAGGTGTTCACAAAATATGTGTATTTCTGATAACCTGTAACTTTTGATTCCATTGAGATTCGTAACGAAATGTTGCTATATACATTTAGACAATAAAATAAATTTTGAAAAATTCAAGTTCAAAAACTTAACTTTAAATTTTCAAAAAATTATTTAAATTGTAACCCATAACTCATGGCAAATTAAAATAAAATATCATTTAAGGGCTTTAAAATAGTACTCTTATTTTCATAACTTCACTGATTGCTAAAAAACAGGCAATTAAATATTTTAAAACCTATAATTTTTTCATGAAAACTTAAATTTAAAAAAATTTGTAAATTCAAAAGTAATTGTGCTACACAAATTATATTTGGTATTTTCTCATAAGTCTATGGTATATTATAGCATACCAAAAATCATGAATTTCTGAGATATCAAATCTGAAATAGTATGTTGATTTGACATAGATAAACCTTCGTAAATTGAAAAAAGTATATATATTTAAACTCATGATAAATCCTACCTATTATAAAAAAAATAAATATAAATTTTAATAAAAATAAATCATATTATGTCGGTTAAGTAATTATGACATAAATCTTTGACTCGAAGAATTGAATTAGTTTTTACGAAATTTTGAAACGTTTTTGAAATCTGAGAAAAATTTTATATAACATTGTTGCAACACTTTCATATACTTTATATTACATATTTCCCTAACAGACTATATTATATATTCCTTCCCTGATAAACCATATTATATATTTCCCTAACTAAATGTTTATCCATTTGTTTATCATTATTCATTCGAGTTGTTCAAACCAGTTTTTTAAGTATTATTTATTGCAATATTAAACAAAATTCTTGAATAATTTATATTCATCCTTACCAAATTAAAATATTTGGACAAGAAACATGTAGGGTGCAACGATATTTTAATCTTTCCGACGGTAGAGTAAAGAATTGTGCAGCTAAACTTACAAGAATAATATGTACAAAATCAAACTTAAAAAATACACATTTGTTCACATAAATTTAACAGAAGTAGCTATAATTTGTTTAATGAATCAACAACGGCATCTTTTTAAAAGTCATTAACAGCTACAGTTTATTTTATGTAATGTTCTGTGAGTTTGAACTAGATTAATTTATGTTTAACTATATATTCTCTTTATAATATGTCACAAGCTTAATATTATACTAATAAAAGGTCGATAGAAAAACAGTGTTTGATATCAAAGAGTCACAGGATTTGAGCCCAAAATTGAGTCTTACAACACAAAACCATCTTTATCTCGAAAATATATAGATTAAGAGGTATATTATCTAGAACCACTTTAAACGTATTAAGTATGCGCGAAAAGAAAATTGTTAGCCGGCGGGAAAATTTTTGCCCTTTACAAGGTATTTACAAAATTATTTAATACATCATTTTGTTGTTAGCAAAAGCACCAGTGCGACCCTCGTCTGTAGTATTAAAATCTAATGCCTGAACAATGAAGTTGAGTTGAGAAATTTTTGAAAGCTCATTTGGAAGCAAAATGCGACATCAAAAGTACACAAAGACCGATGGAAAATACATAATATAAAAAAGTATTGACCTGCAAACTTTTTGTAGTCACCTAGAGGAGGCACCTCGCTTCACCCTTCGAGACAAAGTTGAAGGCTAAAATCGTGCAGTGACGTGCACTGTTTTTTTTTTAAAGAAACCGATATAAAATGTGGCACCACCGAATTCGGCTGTTCCTTCTTTAAGTCTTTCAAAGATTTTTTTTGAATGCGGAGGTGCTAAAGTCCTTAATTTCGTACTATACTCCGAAAATTGCTGTAGAAAAAATTTTAATAAATTTGTAGTACAATTTATAGTTATATGGTGACAAACTAAATATGAAATAGATCACGTGTACATTTTTTATGAAAACGCACATCAAAAACGACAGTGATTATACTCACAGCCTTACCAAGAAGGAAATTTAAATAAACCTGAAGTTGGGGTCAAATATTCTCTCCAGTAATATGTGGCCATTATTAATAATGCAAAAATTCTGGAAAAAGTTTTGTGTGCAAGAACTTATACTGTAATAAATTTTGAACTTGAAAAAACGCATCCTTTTAGTTCGTATAAAGAAGAAATATTCAATGTGTTATGCAACAGAAATAAATGTGTGCCCTTGTTAGAGCTGGCACTAGTCGATGCTACATAGGAAAGAAAGATCTCAGTGAAAACAAAATGACAGATATCAGAGAGTTGAATGCTAAGAATTTGGTCCATAATTCTTACTTCCATTTTACAAAAATCTGTTATGTAATTCGATAACATCGATATTAATTGAATCATCATCAGTTTTAGACAACTAGCAAATTTATGCTCGACTGTTATATTAGAAATATCTCCTAAACACAATGGTTAATCAATATTAAAATAGTGATTAGCTAAAGTCTGCAAGCTATCATGATTATAATATTAAAATGACTGATCTTTATAACAGTTTGAAATAAAAAATAATTCAAGTATAACTTTCAGCAAGGTATTTAAGCTTTGGCAAAGTTCATTTTTTAGTTTTAGAACTCTATTCTAGTTTATTTTTAGAACCATTATGTTTAGTTTTATATCTTGTCTCCCACATATTAGTTTGAGTAAAATAATTTTGATTAAAAATTGTATTATTTGATTATTTATACAAAAATATTAAACGGAATAAGTATTCCAAATTTATTGTTGTATAATAAGGATACAGTTTTCAAGTAAATTACACCTAGGCTGAAAGTTACTTGCTATAATTTCTATATTAGACTGACCTTAAACGAAAAAGTATTTTTCAAGAAATGAAATTAAATGCAAATAACTAATTTTTATTAAAATTCATTACTAAAATTTAATTTACAGTTAATTGAAAATATAAGTAGTACATAATTTTTAACAATCATTCATTAATTTTCATATATTTGCGAATAACTAGACCAGGTCTTGATTGCAAAATGGTTTTTTACGATTTTCCAAAAAACTACTTATTTGAGTTAAGCCAGTCAATTATAGTGCTGTGTATAAATTATATGCAAACGTCTTAATGTTAACTACAAAAACATGCTGCTTGAAGTTTTAAATCGATACTTCAATCGAAAAAAAAAATTCATGGGTAATCTCCAAGTTTTTCAAGAAAAAAGTACCGACGAGAAAGCATGTTAATAAAAAACAATCTTATTGAATGGTTTTAAATCTGATATAATCGATTCATTTCTTAAGCGTAGCTGAAAATAACACAGTTTTAATTTTGATAATGGGTAAAACTGAATATTAAATGCCATTTTAAAAGAAAAGTTATTTTGGCGGAGAGAATAAAAGGTATTTTTTTAAAATAGAATAAAAGGATATTTTCGGAAATAAGAGGACATTATTTTAGAATTAAGTATTAATTTACAGGCAATTGAAATAAACTTAGTTTTCACTTTCGATTATTTTTGCGTATCTTTTTATTTCTTAACATGGATAACATAAGATATTTATGACAATTTGAATCAAAATTTGACCAAAAATTATTTACCATAACATGGGTTAGTAGTTTTATAAGAAGAAAAATAATTTTGCAGCGTGTAAATATAGACATTTTATATCTTATCGACGCATTATTTGCCCTAGTATTAAATCTCAACCCTTTATTTCGAAACAATTTTTAAATAAAAAGAAATATTTCCAAAAAGTTCTTTCTCTAAAAATATCAGCGTAAAAGGGTTAGTCTTATTCTATACACGTGAATAATTTGATAAAATTCGTGAGAATTACAGCCGCGACATACAAGTGCTGAGAAAGACCACCGTTATAAATACGGAAGCACGATCAAAAATGAAGAATCGAATGAGAAACGAAAACTAAAATAAATTAGCGCCATGAGTTAAATACATTTTAAGATGTTAAATATATTAAACACAATTTGTAATAAAACCAGTAAATTATGATTCATAAATATTATTATTATATTTTATCCCATTATTTTCTAGAAAAGTATTATATTTTAAAATTATAAGGAAACGTTGCTATGGTCTTCTTTTAACCCATGGTAAACTTCTAACACCATGATTTTTTCTTTAAAAAAATTGTGTGTGGCAGGGGCTCTGATAGAATATTTGCATGCATTTTCAACAATGCACCTATTTAGAAAAAATAAATTATAATGAATTTTACAAAATAAACGCCAAATATATTCAAACAGTATTAAATTCTGTTGTATAAGAATGGCATCGAATTTCATAGTCAGACGAGGTTACCCGATAAAAATATGGTCGACTGATGGGACCAATATATAAGGACTGGAAAAAAAACTGCGAAGGGCAATCGAAAACGTAACATAAGAGGAAGACAGTAAGAATATGATCAGCTAGCGTTTCATTTCGCCTGGGGCCTCATTTATGGATGGCTCCTGAGAATAACTAGTGAGAACGATGAAGATAATATTTGATGTAGCACTGCGAGGGCATCGCTTTCCCACTGCGGAGGTTTACTACCTTCCTAACCGAAGTTGAATATACTATGAACAACCGTCCACTAACCACTACAACAGAAATCCTGAAGATCCGGAGTCAATCATGCCGAATTACTTCTTACTCCTGAAGTGGGCACCTTGATCAAAAACCAACCTCAAGCCAACCTCTGTTGGTTGAGTAGATCAAGAAGTACTTTTCCAAAATACAGCACCAACAGGAGCCCCGCAACAGCGGTTTATTCCTAAAGATTGGCGCGTGACTTCATCGTCGACAACACACTACCACAGAATACCTGGCCACATGGCGTCGTGACAGCCACCATTCCAGGCAGAGATGGAATGCATAGAATAGCTGACGGGCGCACCAAGACAGTTACCATAAAAATACCTGCGAAGGAACTAGTGATCCTACCTACCGATCGGGTCGTCCTTCGCCAACAAATGGATGCAACGTCTCAACGAACTCTGCATGCGGGAGAGATTTTCCGTAAAACTGTAATAATAATCATGATAACCGGACGGACGAGGGTTCATAACCTCTGGCATAATAACCAGCGGCTGCACAAAGGGATCACATAACACCATATAAGAGAGGTCACAACACTGCAAAATCTAGTCATCAATCAGTTTTTCAGTTCGACTTCGACTTTAGATTCTAGTTTACTTAGTAGTTCGGTACAGTGCTAGTTTAATTAATGGTAAAATTTGTAAGTAATAAATTAACTAGTAAAGAAATTGTGTTACGCCGGCGATGAGTATTCATGAGTAATCGATCAAGCGAGCTCTCTCTTGTTGTCATAGTGAACAGTGACGTAGATCTGGTGAACATCGAATGTTCGAATCAGGCAATAGACAAGGGCGAGATTTGACTATTGCTATCGTCCCGCACATTATAAGACGGAAAAAATATTCCAGACATATTTTGTAGAAAAATGTTGTCTTTAAACGGCAGATTCGATTACGAGACAGTCTATTCTCTAAAGAAAATATGTCTTAAACGGTTAAACGTTAAAAGGAAATAACGTGTACTTAAATGTTGGTGTTATTGCATGTTAGATTTATGGTATTAATTTACAAAAGAAATAGTGTCCTAAAATTTAACAGCTTTCTTTAGATTTATACGTTCAATCTCACGTCCTTCATGAAATAATTTAAAATCGCTTCATCGACGAAAATCTGGCACACCTACATTTTCTATCTAACTAATATCAATGAGACTTTTATTATGGGAGACACACAGGGAGGATGTGGTTGGTCATATTTTTACTGATGGGTAAAAAGTAATTCGTATCATGTTTTACTACTGTTGGTAAAATGATAACATTGAAAGTTATTTAGATGTCACAATCAATTTTCGAACAGAATTCTAGCTTAGGCTTGAGATATAATGTACACGCAAATAGTTTAATAAAAAATTTGATGATAAAAAAAATTGGAGTCAATTCTCACATATATTCGAAGAGATATACCTTAAAACTGTAGAGTCACAGTCCGACTAAATGCAAATAGCATGAATTAACCGACAATTGTCTATATATAGGTATTTACAAATTTTGATTTTTTATGTGTGGCAGGCAATATTACGATAACCTGGTACCGCTTTTAATATTTAAGGAGCGCCACTATAAATCTGATCGTGGACCTCATCGCTCTTCGCTGTGTATGAATTGGATTCTAAGTACTCCTGTGAGACAATGGTGTCAAAATCAAGCTTCAGACTTTTAGATATTAATATTGGAAGTCGTATAGGAATATGAAGCTGTTTTTTCTTGCTTAGGTCGGTTCATTTTTCATTTAACCACTGATTTTTAATGTACAATTAAATGAAACTATGTGATATAGTATTATTTCTACCTTTTTTAATTTCTTTACCACAACCTAGGTTTCGTTGTATTATAACATCTTCAGGTGGGATATTAGGAAAGATCTTTGCTAATAATCTTGCTAACCAAAAATTTTTGCTAAAAGCCCACTTGGAGATGTTGTAATACAACGAAACCTAGGTCGTGGCAAAGAACTTAAAGAAAGTAGAAATAATACTACATTACGTAGTTTCATTTAATTGTGAATAATGAATTTCTACAAAATGAACGCCAAATATATTCAAGATTTTTAAAGCATTGTGTTTTTCGTATATATATATATATATATATATATATATATATAT
Source organism: Druceiella hillmani (assembly GCA_039881145.1). NCBI lineage: Eukaryota > Metazoa > Arthropoda > Insecta > Lepidoptera > Hepialidae > Druceiella > Druceiella hillmani. The sequence continues at coordinate 25,518,110 of JAYKKI010000022.1, read as the reverse complement.
ATATATATATATATATATATATATATATATATTAGTTTTATTCAATAGAATATTAACATTTTGAAAATGTTTTCAATTGTATGCCAAATATTTTCTTCTATGACTTTTTGAACATCTATTTTTACTTATACACATTTAACTTTTACTTAATAATAATAGTGTAATTTACAATAAACGAATGACTATTGCTTGCCAGAATTATTCTTAATAAAAATTTATAAATCGTGAAAAATCCATTTCGTTTTACAAGGTACTATAATTCATATCATCAGCAAATTGAATGCAACTTTTCATTTGAAAGGATAAATTAAATTAATTTTGTGACATACTTCTTCATCTAGAGAAGTGCGAAATATGGGATTTGTTCCTATTAAATACCTTGAATTTGGACTTGAAAATATCCCTAACTATTTTGTTCTAACACATTATTTTCGATGAACGTTCATATAAAATATTAAATTGTCGAATAAGTAATTTTCACAGTAATATTCATACTGCATCCACAGTGTATAAAGATAATTAAAATATACCCACCGTTGTGCATACGTTGCATTTTACCTTTCTTAAATATCGCACTATACGTAAGAAATAAAGCAAAAGCCCTAAAAGGATTGTCTCCAAATTTACATATTTCTTTGATCTCTTATCGCTAAAATTAAATCATAAACTGAACAAAATATTTGAAACTCGTACTTTATATATTTGACCAAAAATATTTGCCACACGTGCTTTCTAATGACTTTTAGCTTATTTCAATTCAACCATTTCCTCTCATTTTAAGGTTCCGCAGCGAAATGTAAAAATAGAACCGTTATAATTTTGTCCTGTCCCTGTATTCTGCCGCCTGTCTGTCCGTCGTCAGTTCGTATGTCACAACTATTTTACTCAGAGACTATATTAGTGAAATTTGGATGGAAGGTGTCTATTATATACCAATATGCAATGAGATACTGAAATTATGAAAAATAAGATGTGCTACTTGATCTTGGAGTTGTATGTTTCCTAGAAGTTACAAATATTTATTTTAAAAAATTAGAATATTTTTAAAATTTGTGCATACGCTATGTTTTTGTTTGAAAAAAATATGAGCTCAATTCAGAAATGGAAGTGCACAATAGGCGCAATCTTCATATTCTTATATTTTTAAAAATTTGTTTGCACAATTTAACTTAAAAAACCAATTTTAAGATCAAATTTAGTTACTTGGCTCCTCACTGTATAGGGCTACGCTCAGAAATTCAGTCTCCTTTATTCCAAACATACAACCATGGTTCACGAAAAATTATTCTCTGTTCAAACTGTAAAACTTTAGAATCAACTGAATCAGGGTACCAGAAAAACGCCCTCTATAAATGTTTTGCAAGACCGCACGCAAAAGCCCTTCCACTTATAGTCACTTAGTCCTAGCTTTCCTTAATGAAATTTTTCTCCTCTTTCCTTAGTCCGGTCATGTTCATAATTAAATTTAATAAGTTGTTTTTATATTTTTATCAGTATTTGGTCTCATTTTTTTCCTAATTTATTTTTGTTAATTTTTTGTTTTTTAATAATATTAGTATTTATTTTAACAAAGTAGGTGTATACCACGCAATCTCTTTCAATACGCACGAGCAATCTCTACCAATCAGCCGCAATGTGAATATTGTCATAAACCTACTCTGTGCAATAAAATTCGAAATAAATGCGCAGGAAAAAGATTATAGTATTTCTAGGACATATTGAAAAAGACATAAGGTTAATTTTTATATCGAACACATATTTTTATCAAATGTGCTTGGGAGTATTATTTGGAAAACAAAAATTAATTTAATATAATTAACAATAAAGTGATTATATACCTTTACATTTTAACATTTTTAGTTTGTTAAGTTAATATATGGTAAGTCATTTATGCTTTGACTATTGTCGTGGGGATGGCGTTAAAACTTATGTAAGTTAATGTATGCTTTATGAATTTCAATCTGATTACTGTGTAGCAAAGGCCAAATGCTGCGTACATATGTGAGAGACACACTTCTTCTGAAGACAACGGTGTAACCACCGCTTGAGCCATGGTGATGGAAAGTTATACAAAAAAGGTAGTCATGTAAATGCTATCCGTAAGTACTAATAACTATTTATAAAGAAATATGTCTTATTTTTTATTTAAAAAAACGAATCTCAGCACAAACAGATAATATGGTCTTTTTGATGACACAATCATGAAATCATATATTAGATAATATTAATAATGACTCAACTATTACCGCAATTGTGTACTACTAGTATTCAATTTGGAACTTGAATTCCTCTGGAGATATCCGAAACAGGACAAAGTTTTCTTTCTGATAACATTGATAATAGAATGCATTTATTGAAGTTGAGGTGGGAGTTGTTTAAATATACCCCTTATTAATCAGACCTGGCCCCGATTTCTATTCTATTTTTTTCGTTAAATAAAAATAATTGATTGCGAGAACTGTCTTCTAAAGTTTTCATTTTAATGATGTTTCCATTCAATATACCATAATCATATAAATAGACCAAAATCATTGTGCACATGTCAATTATGATTAGTAGTATAATTGCAATTATTTTTACTTTCCCAACACTTGATAATTATAGCCAACCCAATATTTATATCTCCTTATAAATATATCCTCAAGAGAAATAGCTGCGACGTCGGAATGCTCCTATAAAATGATACAAGCTTCTCGCCGTCTGACGACACTTTCCTTTTTGTAAGACACAACACGTTCTACGAGAGAGAAAATTAGGTTTATGGATATTCGTAAATGAAAACTTCTGTTACTTAGCTGTTATGTAATTTTATTAGCTTTGACAATCTCATGTGTGTTATATAAAAGTAGCTTTTGCTCGTGCCTTTGGTCGCGTATTTGATACCCTCCTAATGTCTTTTCAACTTCTTTGAATTAATTACTGTCTCTGCAAGTGGCAGCTTTATGACTGTAACCTCATTTATTTTAGGATCCTATTTTAAGAGTGTAAAACACTTAAATTTTTTGGCGTAGATAAATAATATGAAATATATAAGAAAAATGGATAATCTATTTTTATAACTTCTAAAACTCGGGAAACAAATTTCTATTTCTGGATTTCTGACATATATTTACAAAATTACCTTTTTGTTTGTCAAAAATTATAAGCATGAAAAAACAGTTAAACTCACCTTTCCATTTCTGTTTTTAAAAACAATTGTTTCCTCAAATTATTTTCTAAATACATTCATTCCCATGCAGCTTTGAGGAAGTAGGAACTCTTTTTATTTCCTGAGAAAATCGTTTCATAAAATGACGTTTATCTTGGCATATTCTCAATTCGTGCAGAATTTTAAAAAGACGTGTTTTTCGTATCAGTTTTTACCATGGTGTTTGATAACTATCGATATATGAAAATAATATTCTTCTGATATAAGGATGTCAAAAATTTTTAGTGAAGTAAATAAACAATTTGCAAGACGAATTAGTCATTGTTACAAAAATTATTACTACTGAATAAAAAAAACTTCGGCCATTATTCTGTAATTTACTTCAGAAATTATTACTCAATAATAGTTACTGAAAATTTTCACAGTGATATTGATGAAACAATTTAGTGAGTATTGTTTATTATACTCGTATATCTATGTAAATATCTAGAAATACATATTACTGGTATATTTTTTAAAGCTTATGCTTCCTCCATATATTAATACTATATTTATAGGGTAGGTAATAAACTATATAATAGAAATTATGAAAATCTAATTTAAAAAAACACAAACATATCTTTAATATTATTAGATTTTGTAACTATAGTGTATAGTAGATTTTGTAACTATAGTGTATATGTTAGGATGTCAGCAAAATTAATGTAAATGAACTATCCTTATGCCCTTAGTTCTGAAATTCGAAAAAATTATTAGCTTTATACCCAGAATAAAATATTCGTAGAAAAATGGAACCTTTCTAAGAATATTATGCGTTCATCCGTTTATCCGTTTCTCCCAGAAATATTTTAATGTAGAACGTATAATTTAGTACTGCGGGAAAGCATTGTAACCCAAATGTATTTTAAAAGCCCATATACGAATAGCCGCTGCCGCTCACTCAACGCAAGAAAAATTTTAGGGAAATAGATTAATATAATTTTTATTAGTTTCAATGTATTTTATGGATATTTAAAAAGGAAAACTATCAAAAACAAGTAGAACGATCACTCCGAAGATTCCGTAAGCGTTTAAGTACTTACAAACATTTAAAGGTAACCGTTATTTCTGTTAAATTATTAACAATATTATAATTTTTTCCAACGTAAATATATTGTTGACTATACCTCTTACTGTTCTACAGAACTTGGTGCATATTTGAAAAATTGTAAGATATAGGATAATCGCTGAAGTTTTTCTATAGCCTTTTGGTTAAATATTACAAAATTTTCTTTTCCATTATTTTTGTTTGAGTAGTTTTCTATTTTTCCATAATATTTAGAATACTTTTTAAATATGCTGTTTATAATTATGAAAAATATTTTTGTACAACTTATACGACTTATGCGCTTTTAAATGAATCTTCGAAGGTACTTATTATTTCTCTTAAAGTGTATACAAATATTTTTCGCAATGTACTAACAATAAATCATATACCTTATAAACCTTTCACGGACGTAAAATTATAGCAAATTCTTCAAAAACTTGAGATTTATAGTCACAGATATAGCTTTATCTTAAATTTGTTGTAACTTTACTATTTTCCACACTTTTTGTTTAACAGTTTCGATAATGGCGCAAGGACATTTATTTTGAAGTAATTTTTTAAAATCATCGCTTTAACTATTTCACATAAAATCATGAAAAAAATAATATTGTTTTCTTTTGAATGCACTCTGTTATCACAATTATATTTTTGAATGTTATATAGAAATAATTATGTAGAAAACATAACTAATTTCGATGTGCGGATTAGCATGATTTGTCATTATACTAAATGTGAAGTTCCTACCTCGAAGATTTTCCGTGAAAACTTTATTTCTTCTTTTCAAGAAAAACAACTGACAAATAAGCAAGCTTTTGAGCACACAAAATATATTACAAGGGTTCTGGTTTTTTTTTAAATTTTGTTTCACACAACTCTAAAAACGTTCATATTATTTCTTAGAGTTTAGGGAAATAAATTAATATAATTTTTATTAGTTTCAATGTATTTATGGACATTTAAAAAGGAAAACTACCAAAAACAAGTAGAACAAGTAGAGTAGATAGAGATTTGTATTTATATTAATTTTATTCGATAAATTACTGACTATTTTTTATTTTTAATTCGAATTTGGTTAAGAAATTTTCATATTTATTTATTTTTACTTACCGATGTATAAGTTATCATCATAAGGAAATATTTACGACGAAACAGAGTATAGAGTTTAAAAAAAGCAAATATTTTCTTCATAGACATTCTGTTTAAATCCCATATGAAACTGTGACATTACTGTGATACCTATTTTTAATAATATATAAAATAAGTGGAATTACTAAAAAGTTTTATAAAAATCGTAATAAAATAAATTACGTGATGTAGTATATTTTGACTTTCTTTAAGTTCTTTACCGTGACCTAGATTTCATTGTATTACAACATTTTCATTAGCAAAGATACTAATAGCCCACCTGATGATGTTGTAATACTACGAAACACAGGTCGTGGTAAAGAACTTACAGAAGGTAGAAATAATACTACATCACGAACTTTAATTTAATTGTAAATAATGAGTTTCTACAAAATTAACGCCAAATATATCCAATACTTGTAATAAAAGTGTTGCCAACAATATAAAAAGCACGTGTTATTCAAACTTTATGTTCCCACACGCTGTACGTACAATAGCAGTCAATAATAGTTCTTGTGAGAATTCAATATAATTAGAATATTATTTTTTATAATTACTGATATACTTATACATATGTGTATATATATATATATATATATATATATATATATATATATATATTAAATTAAATGATTGCAATATTTTTGTTTCTTTGACGTATAAATAGAATTAAAGTATATCCAATTATAATACCTGTTTCTTTTCGTTTATAACTTTTTCTGAAATGACACTGCATTTTCATTTCATTAATTAAGTCAGTCAACAATTTATAGACTGACAAAATCTATCTAGATTTCTATTTTGATGTAAGGAAATTTTAGTTTCAAAATAAATTTCTGGGCGTTTTTGGATCAACATAATTTAATGTATCTGTCCTTGACATAATTTTAACCAAGTTTTAATGTGATTTATTCGTTATACTTATAAAGAACAATGTAAAAAAAAATCTAGAATTTATATACTTGTTTAATATTTTAAGTTCAACTACGATTAAAATGACGATAAAAATTGGAGAAATTATGGAAGTGCACAAAAGAAAAAACTTTTTAACGTTTTGGCAAGATTGTGATAGCCTGAATCTGAAACTTGTACCAGACAAACTTATAAAAGCTATTATGTGATTGAGTGAGCGACCAATAAATTATGTTCGACCTTAGCTCAAAAATTATTTTATTTCTTGTAGATAATTAGAATAACTTCAAACAATTTTTAATTATATAAAGTCTCTCGTCTCCTGTTACTTGTCGCCAGGATATATGCAGTACTGAAATATTTGAACAATGATTTCGTCTATAACTTTTCCTTAATTTAGAAGTATAAAGAACGAATGAAACCAACTTAATTGGAGATATAATGCCGTGCTTTTTATGTGCTTCACTAAAAATGTTGAAGGATTTTTAAGATTTTCAGAAAATCATTTGAAAATAATCTCTGATTTATGAGTTTGCAACCCTACATGTGCGTAAGGAGTTTCTCTTATTCTACCGCTCGGGCATGAAAATGTTGCTGAAAGGTATTACTGTTCAGTAGAATGTAAAATGGGAATTGCCGATAAACTTATGTTCAGTGTTATCATCCTTACTTAGACATACTTAGAAGTATGCTAATGAACATATTTAATAGTTTTACACGTACAGAATGAAACAAGCCAAAGACTTTCAAGTATTACTTTCAATGTTCAAGCACTCATAAGTTGGTTTAAAGATCTCATTATTCTTCTGTATGTAGGGATCTAAGCCGCTAATGTGTAAAAGTGTCTGGCTACAATTGTTTGGTTACAACACTTGTTTGGCTGACAAAAAGTAAAATATATTACTATTATATATGCTATTTTTTGTATTTCGTTGATTCAATACTTTCAGTAAGAGGGAAGAGCATTGGAAATATTAGTTTTGAAGGTATTTTAAAGATATAGGAAAAAAATGAATCAAAACACCAACTTTGACCTGATGCTGATATCTTTATATTTAAAAATTTTTCCACCATTTTCCATATAATTACAAACCCCTTAAACTTTAAATTTGATATATAATATGTTTCTCATATTGAATACATTTGGCGTTAATATTGTAAAATTCCTACCTGAAGATGATGCAATACAACAAAAACTAGGTCGTGGTAAAGAACTTAAAGAAAGTAGAAACAATACTGTATCACGTAGTTTCATTTAATTGTGAATTTGTTTCTCTTGGCTTCTCGATATTTGCTAAAAAAGTTTCTCTGAACTAGCAATCACCTAAATTCAAACCCTGAAATTGTGGAAATGGGGGTAAATTATTTTATAAGAATTTCGAAATACTTAAATTAAATAAATGAAAATTTTTATTTGGACTCTCTTGCTACCAGCAACGAAGAAATACAAATTTCAGAGTTTTTCGAAAAATCGCTAACCATGCATTATCATTATATAACAAAGCCATTACAAAATGGAGTCATAGTCCCTTTTGCCCGGACAAAGTTGAGGGCGACAACAAGAAATAATAAGTGAGTTAAAATGTTATCAAAAGCCAGTGTCCATTGAGATTTTTCATCTTTAACACAGCATTACTTATACGCAAATCTCATTTAATACAAGGTAATATTCAAACCAATATTTTGGTTTTAAATTTCTACCAGAAAATCAACCAAGGAATTAGGTTCGAAAAATTCGATTCACGTTTGACTTTTCGCAGAAGCTTGGTTGATGTAGTTAAAAAATAATTAAGATATGTTGGATGAATATTTCGTAATGCCAGGAAATTCTAATGTTTCGTCACCTAGTTGTGCATAAATTTAGTGCATAATAAATTAATAGATAACCTAATTGTTTGCATTCCACTTGAAAATAAATACAGTTTTATGAAACGCGTCCAAAAGATTTATTCTGATATTTTATATGAAATTTTTGGTTATTTATCATACTTTCCAGCATAGAAATAAAATTTCTTTTGCAGTAAATGTGTGTATATATATATATATATATATATATATATATATATGTATATATATATATACATACATATATATATATATATGTATATATATATACATATATATATATATATATATATATATATATATATGTAAATATATATGTGTGTGTTAATACATACACATACACAATTTTTTGCATTCCACTTGAAACTAAATACGGCTTGACGATTGAACGCATCCAATCAGATCATAAATCCCAATAATCCAAAAGATCATACTTCATATTATTATGTACCTATTAATAAACTACTTGCCTTTTTATCTCTTTGTGACTAACTCATGATGCAACGTTATGAAATGAACACTTAATAGGCAATTATGTAGTAATAACCCAATGACATAAACTTTGCTTATTTGGAAATGAAAATAGCCATTCGTACCTGAATGGTTCATACCTTATTTCCGTAATAATTGCTTTTTGAAGATGGATATTAATCGCATAAAAGAACTTGTTACTCTTATTTTAATTTAATTTCAATGGATTCCACATTTATTTCATTTATGACATTTGTTTATATTCATCTTCAAGAAAAAGACCTTTTCCATCTTTACAATTTGACTGGTTTCTTCTTGATTTTGTTTCTGTCAAATTTCTTCTAAGTGTACCGTGAAATACTTTTTGATACTGACTGTAAAATTTCTTCTTAATGTGCTATTAAATACTTTTTACTGAGTCTTGAATATCATGTTGAACTTTTGTTTTTAGCATTCATCTTTTGTTTTTGAACTAATATTTTCAGAGATTTTATTCTTCATCTATATTTTAGATACTTTTATTCACACGCAAGTAAATGACACTGTGTGAAAATAAAGTAGCTGATTTATGTATATTTTATATAAGTTGTCACATCTTCTTTTTTATCCCATTTTTAAATTTTTGCTTTATTTTTTCCATAACTCTGTGTTTTTTTGCTTTTCCAATTTACACTGAAGTTCCAAATATTATAGACTTCTTAGTTTTTTTGGGGTAGGTATACATAAATTTTCAATCTGAAATTAATCTCGAAATTTTTATTTTTAAATTATGCTATATACTAAGGATATATTTTGTCAGTTTTTATTAAATATTATTAAATACCTTTTTCAAAAAGAATGTAGCTAAACATGAAGGTGCCAAAAAATAAAAACGACTTCAAATTTGTTTTACGAGACTATTTTACGTTGAACTTTTACAATGTTTTGTCCTTCTTGGTAATGTTCTGAATAAGAGGCATAATGATTGCAGTTGTTTTGTTTGCGTTTTTCATATTATAAGTATTTATGATTCGCGATTTTCCAAACACGCTAAAAACCTAGAATCAGTAATCCAGGAAAAATATACGGGTCAAGCATATATGTTGGTGATATTTATGGTTTTGGAGATTTAATGATGAATCAATCAGTGGCCGGCATTTGGCTTTATATATTAACATACTGATATATTGGAAATTTAGAACTACATCTTTACTTAGTGAACTATTCTGAAAATCCAACTATTTTCAAAAATACTTGGATACTACTATTAAAAATGTAATTTGTTATTTTTACATATAATATTTTTGATAAAATGTTTTATATATATATATATAAATGTTTTTATATATAATGTGCAAGTAAAATAAGAAAAATCGACTACCAAAAGTTTGAGTTCGAAGGGGAAACAATGTTTTGAGCGTATGGTAATACAATATTGATGAAATATTGTCTTAGAAGTCAATTTAATTTTCTTTTATTTTTTCATGGATTCAAACTTAAATACCCCGTGAAAATATGTACAAGGAAATAATTCCCTATTTTTAATATAATTTTATAAATGATATCAAAAAAATTTCGAAGAGTTTGGATAAAATCACTAAGAAATAAAAAATGTTGCATTTCGACATGTAAAGGTATTTAAATTTTGTACGAAAAAATTATTCTTAATGAAAAATTTTTTAACTTCCATTTTTATGCATTTACGAAGGCTTCCGTCTCTTACCAATGTTTAGTTTAACTTATCTTATCCTTATATAGTTTTAATCAGTAAAATTCTCTAATGTCTGCAAAAGAAATTTTGCAGTATACAGTTTAGAACCAGTTTTTAGAAACTTAATAGTAGCTTCACCCATTTCCACCTTTTATTTGATCTTATATAAATGTTTTGTCATACGAGAAGTTTTGAATTGTATACAGTCTAAAAATGACAATAAAATTTGACTGACAACTAAAATATGACCTAAACGATCAAAGGAAAAAATTACACAAATTTTTCTAGGGATTATGTCACTTAAATAAATTTTTAAAAATTCAAACTTTGTGACTAAGGACTCTTCCCATTTCTATTTCTCATTAAGTTTTTTCAGGAAGTTATTTTTAACACAAACATGTGAATTTCTTTTTCATTCAAGTTGCTGATTTTGTCAGCAGGACCAAAAGAATAAATGCAAATATTTAACGTAAATTCTCTTGAATACATTTTCTGTAACATTTTGGAATGTTTTTCATTCATATATTTACTTTAATTTCAGTTATTAAAATTAACGATGGCGAGTGAAAGAGTTCGAGTTATCAATATAAGACCAACATTAAAAAATACACACTTATATAAAAGGATTATTTCTTCAAATCCCGTATTAAATATTAAATATTTCTTTGCGTCTTTGAGGCACTAGTTTCATGGTGTAATTTGAGGCACAGTCTCCCATAAATTAACAGATTTTTTAACATTTTTTGTTCAAATTTTCATCCGGCACCAGAAACAGACAATGCTGTACATAATTTTTTTTTTATTTTCCAGATTCCACGTCGGACAAAAGCTATTTGTACATTTTGGGTCATTGTCATCTTACATTACTCAATTTTGTCTTTTTAAAACTACCTTTGGCCAAAAGGTAATAAAGCCCGTTGACGCATTTCAATAAACATGTAGTGTTAATATTACCTTCAAGAAGAAATTTCATCCGAAGAGATTGCACACATTGTGCCATTTTCTTTTGTCCAACTGAGTCTTCCTCGACGTCTTATTCGAGTAGTGACTGTTATTTGTGTATTTGTGGTATTCAATCATAGCGTGATTCGAAATTTTATTTCATGAGCCAATAAATGCTTTCTTAAATTGACACATTATATTGAATATATTTGGCGTTAATTTTGTAGAAATTCATTATTCAATTGAAGAATTGAGGAGATTAGGCTATTAGCAAAGGTGGGCTATTAGTATCTTTGCTAATAGCCCACCTGAAGATGTTGTAATACAACGAAACCTAGGTCGTGGTAAAGGAATTACAAATAATACTACATCACGTAGTTTCATCTAATTGGGCCGCATTATATATTTAAAGCATTTTTACGTAATATCTTCTCCCCGCTATGCGACGATAAACGATTAATATTTATAAATGTCATCGTCTATCTTAATCTTCTACTATATATTCTTCTTCCTCTTCACAATTTTTTAGAGCCTTAATCTAGCAGATGATCGACTTTTTTATGTCTATATATATATGTATACATATATATATATATATATATATATATATATATATATATATATATATATATATATATATATATATATCTCACTTTTATGAATGTCCTTCTTTGAAAAGCGAACTAAAGATTTTAATACAAATAATCTCGTGGGAATAAATAACGGTTTCCGGAAAAAAACGCTAGGCGTGTTTTGTTTAAAAAATAGTTTGTCATAATAATTAATAAGAAATCATATCATCCTACATTTATTTTGTAATTGAGACTAATTTACCAGGAAAGAAAAAGATACAACATTTCATTGCATTAAACTTTTGGCTACCTCTTATGTATTTAGTTGTATTTTTTACAATGACAACAACAAACGTTTTCTACGACGAAGAAAATTCTGTGCAATTTCAATAAAATATTATAACTAATTATGGTATTTCCAGCATTTCGACGTTCCCGGCTTAAAATTTAAATAAAATTTATGAAATGAAAGGAAAAAGAATACTTACATGCCTGGAGACTGAAATTCAAAACTCTTAAATAGTAAAAAAGCTGTGATTTTATGGTACTAAATGATTTATAAAAAAGATTTGCCTGATTTGGAGTTAAACTTAACATTCCGAGAAGCAGTATCTCGGTAGCTCTATATACTCTGTCCTTTTTTACGTTTTTCGGGCTAAATTTCTAAACCCAATTAAATGAAATTTCAGAAATATAAGATACAATCTAGAAAGGGATAAAAGGTATGTAATATTATAATAAATTCAAGAAGCCAAATGTTCCAGGAGGCTTTTTTTTATTCCAGATCCCGTTGATATAAATATGAAATTGAACGGATTGGAAACTTGAATATCAGAACACTAAAATAGAAATTATCCACCCAATTGTCTGCAAAAATTAAATTAATTAATATGTATACTTACACGAAATTACATTACAACATTTCAGACTGGCAAATAAATAAAGATATAAGCGTAGTTACAAATTATACCTTATACTCCCTTCACTTTTTACGTATTCACCATAAATAAAAATCATAAACAATTAAATATTATACATTTGTAAATTAGCATTAGGGTTTGTATACATCTTATGACAGGTATATACAGTGGACAGCCTCATATTTGTCTAAATATTCTGGGTTCACGTAACATCGAGGATTGAAGATGATTTAATTTACTATTCGAAATGCTGCAGAAGAATTATGTATAATATGTGGTCTTATTGGGGCTGCATTCTTTTTCAAACTCAAAAACTCGGAGGTCAATAAAATAAAAAATTAAACAAAGCCAGGTCTATGAAACTTACATAAAATGATACAGTGTTTTTAAATTTAATCTGATTTTAGACAGTTTAGTTAATTAATTAAAACTATATATTCGTTTATAATTTACTACGACTACAAATTAACCATTTCAATTACATTTAAAAATTATTATAATATACAATATATGCTATATAAATCACATGATAGCCTTGATTGTCAACAAAGAAATTATTCCTTCTTGGAACCTATCTGGTATTTAAAATTAGTTTTTTCATTTTCTTGCGTTTTTGTTTGTTCCTCTTTTTGAATTATGTCCAAACCCTTGACAATTCATATCATTATTAAATATTATGGGAATTCCGATTTCACCATTTCGATCGCCAGTTTCATTCAACCGCCCATACAATTCCTATCAAAGAAACACTCTCAACAAAAGCATTATTTATATTGATAGAGAGTATTTACCCCACTTAATCAGATAATTTAGTAGATTTAACAACTTTCAGAAATTAACCTATATCATATGTAGATGAAAATATTGAGAAATCTCTCTTTATATACTAGGGATGGATTATCATTTATTGGCCAATTTTAACATAAAGTTGATCGTCATCGATGTCTTTATGTCCAAGGGGATTGACGGTTTTAGTGGCATTTTCACACCTGATTGAACATTTTGGATCAAATTTTGAGAATACTTTGAAACTGCAATTAGTAAAATCGGAGTTTGCCGTTAGGTCATTGGTAAAATTTTTGTACAATGAATTAGCTTCCTTCTTAAACAATAGTTGGTCCAAATTTTACAATTTTCTTTGTTTTTGGTTATATTTGCTCTTTAAAGTTCATTATTTAATTGGTTTTCAATTTTCTCTTGCATATATTTCATTATGAGGCGCAATTGAGCAGATGTGGTGTAAATAATTCTTTTTCAAGTAACAGTATTACCTGAGATAAAGTACTTGTGTAATGATGAAAAGAAATCCAAGTCCAAGAATTTTATTTTATCAAACAAATCTCCTATATTTTTACAATCATAGAATCATAAATAATCATAGAGATTGTCCATGTCGTAAAACTTTCGTATTCAATAGAAAAACTATCAAAAAATTATTATAAATTTGTAAAATAAAGTTTTTTTATGAAATGTCCTTTCACTGCATTTATAACAACATTATGAAAAACGTGGCAATTGCAGTTAATTTAATTTGTCAGCAACATCAGCCGACAATTTGCAATTATTTGTAAAAAAGTCTTGCGCAATTTTCGAGTTATTTTTTTACAATGGACGAAATGTGGATAAACGATTACAATCCGGATATCTTTAAGTATCAACTGAAAACTACTTAAATTATTTTATTATATTTTAAATCCAATTTAGGCAACATTTTTTCCCCTCGAATATTTTTTTAGGGAAACTTTGTTCCTGTGCTTTTTTTTAATTATCTCTTATTCTGTTTGCTTTAGTATTGTATAAAAGTATTACATTAATTCATTACAATAATTAATGAAACTTAAGATGAAAATCGCTCCATTTAATCTGATATTTTTGTAAATTTATATTGTTACCACATTTAATTTAATTAATTCATGTTCAGGCACTTATGTACGTTCAGTGTACCATCACTTTGTATAAATTTATTATATATCATGGACCAAACTAAATTGATAATATTTCTCGTAGGTAATTTATTTATTCAAATTAATTTTTAAAAACAATAATCGCGTGACTCAATTTAATTTAATTTTTAATGGACTTAATTTTTTAATAATATATAAATTTAACTTAATTTTTTAATACGTCGTTTTTAATGTATATTATTTCCGAGAATTTTTTTTAAATTAATAAAAAGTGAACTGCAATTGCCACGTTTTTCATAATGTTGTTATAAATGCAGTGAAAGGACATTTCATAAAAAAACTTTATTTTACAAATTTATAATAATTTTTTGATAGTTTTTCTATTGAATACGAAAGTTTTACGACATGGACAATCTCTATGATTATTTATGATTCTATGATTGTAAAAATATAGGAGATTTGTTTGATAAAATAAAATTCTTGGACTTGGATTTCTTTTCATCATTACACAAGTACTTTATCTCAGGTAATACTGTTACTTGAAAAAGAATTATTTACACCACATCTGCTCCATTGCGCCTCATAATGAAATATATGCAAGAGAAAATTGAAAACCAATTAAATAATGAACTTTAAAGAGCAAATATAACCAAAAACAAAGAAAATTGTAAAATTTGGACCAACTATTGTTTAAGAAGGAAGCTAATTCATTGTACAAAAATTTTACCAATGACCTAACGGCAAACTCCGATTTTACTAATTGCAGTTTCAAAGTATTCTCAAAATTTGATCCAAAATGTTCAATCAGGTGTGAAAATGCCACTAAAACCGTCAATCCCCTTGGACATAAAGACATCGATGACGATCAACTTTATGTTAAAATTGGCCAATAAATGATAATCCATCCCTAGTATATAAAGAGAGATTTCTCAATATTTTCATCTACATATGATATAGGTTAATTTCTGAAAGTTGTTAAATCTACTAAATTATCTGATTAAGTGGGGTAAATACTCTCTATCAATATAAATAATGCTTTTGTTGAGAGTGTTTCTTTGATAGGAATTGTATGGGCGGTTGAATGAAACTGGCGATCGAAATGGTGAAATCGGAATTCCCATAATATTTAATAATGATATGAATTGTCAAGGGTTTGGACATAATTCAAAAAGAGGAACAAACAAAAACGCAAGAAAATGAAAAAACTAATTTTAAATACCAGATAGGTTCCAAGAAGGAATAATTTCTTTGTTGACAATCAAGGCTATCATGTGATTTATATAGCATATATTGTATATTATAATAATTTTTAAATGTAATTGAAATGGTTAATTTGTAGTCGTAGTAAATTATAAACGAATATATAGTTTTAATTAATTAACTAAACTGTCTAAAATCAGATTAAATTTAAAAACACTGTATCATTTTATGTAAGTTTCATAGACCTGGCTTTGTTTAATTTTTTATTTTATTGACCTCCGAGTTTTTGAGTTTGAAAAAGAATGCAGCCCCAATAAGACCACATATTATACATAATTCTTCTGCAGCATTTCGAATAGTAAATTAAATCATCTTCAATCCTCGATGTTACGTGAACCCAGAATATTTAGACAAATATGAGGCTGTCCACTGTATATACCTGTCATAAGATGTATACAAACCCTAATGCTAATTTACAAATGTATAATATTTAATTGTTTATGATTTTTATTTATGGTGAATACGTAAAAAGTGAAGGGAGTATAAGGTATAATTTGTAACTACGCTTATATCTTTATTTATTTGCCAGTCTGAAATGTTGTAATGTAATTTCGTGTAAGTATACATATTAATTAATTTAATTTTTGCAGACAATTGGGTGGATAATTTCTATTTTAGTGTTCTGATATTCAAGTTTCCAATCCGTTCATTTTCATATTTATATCAACGGGATCTGGAATAAAAAAAGCCCTCCTGGACCATTTGGCTTCTTGAATTTATTATAATATTACGTACCTTTTAACCCTTTTTAGATTGTATCTTATATTTCTGAAATTTCATTTAGTTGGGTTTAGAAAGTTAGCACCAAAAACGTAAAAAAGGACAGTGTATATAAAGCTACCGAGATACTGCTTCTCGGAATGTTAAGTTTAATTTCAAATCGAGCAAATCTTTTTTCTAAATCATTTAGCAATAAAATCACAGTTTTTTTACTATTTAATAGTTTTGAATTTCAGTCTAATAATTAAATGTCTAAATTAGGAATATTTAAAACTGATTTAGATAAAAAAGCTCTTTTCTATGCACTTTTAAATATTGTAGACCTTTGGCATTAAAAAGTAATGGAAATGAAATTTGTTTTCAATCTTTGTTTAGAACTTTGCCGATATTGAGTAATAATGAAAACTACCTTCATGGAAATTAATAAACCATAAATTTTGAAAGTAATTTATAAACTTCTTATTATGATTACAGTTTCACTATCACTTGTTTTTCCAATAATTATTATTGTGTAACTAAGCAAAAATAATCAGTAAAATATTCTCGACCTTGATTCCCTTTAGACCATAATTTAAGTTTTATTCAGTGGAAGTGGCTTAGTGGGTTTCTTAATACCTACTAAAATAAAGTGATCCTGGCAGTTATGTACCTTGTTATGCATATTAAATAAGACACTGTAAGGTTACCATACTCTTGATATATCCTTTGTCGTGAAGACAGCACACAATTTGCCAGAAATACCGGTAATTTATTCTTCTGAACTAATTGAAATATCTTTAAGTTCTTTTGATCATTTGAATTTATTTTTCTGTAGTTTTTAGATAAAATTGTCGAAATTAATTTGATTAATATTTTTAGGTTTTATGAAACCAAATCCAAATATAATAAAAATTATTTGATATTTTATTTATTTATTATCCAGTTCCAGACATCACTCTTTTGAAATGAATGGGATTTATTTATGTAATAGTCTATTTTGAAAGGAGGTTAAATGAAACAATTTTTTTTCTATTACAACGATGAATTAATTTACATTTATTCATTATACGTTAAAATTTATTTACGTAATTTTAATATTAATTTTAGTTAGAAAATATTTTTACACAAAAATTGAGGTAATTATTTTTCTAAAGAATGATTTCGAAATTGATATTAGTTTAGATGTTAATACTTAAAAAAATTCCTGACCCTTTTTAATAGTTGCTGTATATCAATTTTCCTCATTTTTTTCCAGAAACATTTGCAGCACTGGGAAAGTCCAAACTTCAAGAATTCCAGCTTGGGGAACTATTTACTTGCCGTTGCAATGTTAGGCTTCATGATTATTTGGGATAAAATAAATTTGTACACCTTTATTACTTTTTTAACCTTAGTAGTTGTATGTCACTAGAGAATATTGGGAGACACGGTAAACTTCTGTGCTTACTTTCATTTATTTATATATAAAAATAACCTCTTTTCATACAGCCTCAACAAGGTCGGTTCTTAATTTTGTCTCAGTATTGTCTAGACTATTAAACAAGTATGTTGACTGAGATGATATGTTTTATTTTATAAAAAGTATTCTACAGTTATCACAAAGTAGCGATTTTTTTATCAGTACATATGTATGTATGTATATATGTCTATGTAGATATTTATGGTTACATTCATTAAAATAGAAAATATTTTGTCCGCAAGCATTAATAAATTATCGAAATTAGAATTATTTTTATGCTTCTGAATTTAGCTATCATAAAAATGTAGCGTCATTAAAATATTTGAGCCAAGCAAGACAATGCGAATGGACAGATTGCGCTACGTTAGTCGCTCGTCACTGTTCGATCCCAGTCTAATTTTTAATTTGGCGCTTCTCATACCCATTTAGGAACCGTATCCTAAACGTTCGTAACGAAATTATTTTATTTATTTATTTTACTTCAAATCCGCCATTATACACTAATTTTCTAAGTTTACTTGAAAGTTAGAAAATAAGGTTACAATGGCGTATTTACTGCTATGAAAGCAATTTATTATAGCCAACCAAAGTTAATTAGATGAGAAAATTAAATGTCGTGGCAGACTGAAATTTACTTTTAAAAATTATTTTATTACTCATAAAATATAATATATACAATAATACGTGGTAATAAAATAAAATAAATCAAAAACCAAATCAAAACAACACTTTAGGTGTAGAAAGAGGATAAGAATGGTTTATAATAAAAGGGATTAGGATCTGCCGATTATGATAAATAATGTAATTTCAGGCGACTTTTGAACGCAGACAAGGAGAACGCATTCCGTATATTTCTGATCAGTTTATTCCACAATCGAGTAGGGCATATTATAAAAAGGTTATAAAAGTTCAAGGAGTAAAATCACATACATAATTAAAAAGAGAACATTAAAAATTTGACGTGATTTGAGATATGTCAATTATTTATATCATATTAGTAGTAAACCATTCATTTCAGGCCAGTAAAATTCTCCTGATCTTTTTCTAAACAAGTCAATAAATATCAATATTTACGCTAACATAATAAAAATAAAAGTGCCATATTTCAAATTATAATTAAATATATTTAACTGACAACAACACAGTTTCTAACACTTCTTTTTATGAAATTATTTTATCATTCGTTCATTAGTTAAAATTATCAACATAGTTGAGGTATTGCGAGAAATATAATCTTCAGCCTAGAAGGATTTTGTCAATTATTTTGTGGTTTGCTTTGACGCTGGACGAAACGTGGGAGAGACTATTTCAAATGTATGACTTGGTAACTGTTAATCTAATCAAAGTGATGTATTAACTTTTTACTCTCATATAATTTTACTATTAAACTTATTAAAATGACATTTTTAATAAAAGTAACGTGTTCAGATGTTTCTTTGTTTATGAATTGTCAATTTATGTTTAACGAAATATACACTAGGTTTATTTTGTATATTGTGATAAAACGCATACCGTAGGCATGGTGTCATTAATTTCAGAATTTCAGGGTTCCTTAGCCAAACAATGAATCCTGAAAATTTCATCACGTCTATGTGTATCTCCGCACGGTATACCTTCCCAGTTTGTGTAATTTTAGTTATACCTAGATGCTACTTCTCAAATATATGCTTCAAATAAATACCTCAATAGAAAGGTACTCGCAGCAACAATTTCTTTCCTATTTTTTTAAAAGTAATGAGTAATTCATTACTTTTTGAACCATAAAAAAATGATAAATACTCTTAAATAACGCAGATGTAAATTACTTAAAGTCAGAATTTGCTAGCATACAATTTTTATGCAACAGTACAGTTTTTATGTAATTATTGCCCTTACTATGCCATTTTCAGTTTTACAATTTCGACACTAAAACTAACTCAGGACAAAAAATTTTTCTAGTTTTTTTATGAAATTTGAACTGGTAATAGGATTTTCATTAAGTTAGGAAATATTACAGATAGACAAACAAACAATCATGCAGCATAAAATCATTGAACATCGGCTGATAAGCATAAAATTCTAACAAAACCCATTTATACACCAGAATTCAAAAAAGCTATTATATCGTGATATGCTAGCTTTTTGAGAGAATAAATGATGAATATAGTATTCATTGATTTTAAATTCGTAGTTAGTAATGAGATATAACAGTAAACATGAGACATTCAATTGCTTCTGAGTGACGATTTTCTGAATTATTAGCCTTGTGGTTTACAGAAAGGGTTACAGAAAGTATTTTCTCAGATATTTTAAAGCTTGAAGTATAATAGTTAGACATAGCAATTTCAAACGGTCACTGGTTGAATTGCTAAAACTGGTTAATAGCAAAAATGTGAAATTTCATATAATTAAACCAAAAATATTCTCAACCATTAAATGGATACAAAATGTAAAAAATGATGGGAAAATATTCAGCAAATTTTTATTTAAAATTTTCATTTTTTTCTTCAAATATTGCAAGTAATAACATAATCTCACCATTATTTCCATGATAATTATCATACGTTAATTGGACTCAAACTTATTTTTAATTTGAGAATAAAAAGAAGAATGAGATAGAATTTCATTCTTCTTAACAAGTATATACTAATATTGAAATAGGAAAGTAAGTAAGAAAATTATACAATTTTATTCTCACGATATCTGTAGCAATAAACTGCTTTGAATTACTATGAAGTGATCATTACGCCAAGAATTTTTGCGATTATGAATAATGCTATATAATCCTTTCTTAAAATGAGGGTTTGAATAGTAAAGTAAATTATTCAGTTGCTCATTTGCTGATTAATAAAATCTTGGCAATTGAACTCAGATTGTATTTTAATAAAAAAAAAGCATATGACATTACTATGCTGTTGAATGATGCTAACAAACAGAGGGAAGCAACGTCATGTACTTGTGTGAAAATTCTTAGCTCTTACCTTAGGGCTATGAGAAAAAGCGCGAGAAGGAACAAATATGAAGCATAAGGGAGTTATGAATACAAATTTAGCAAACGCATAAAATTCACTAGTAAGAAAAAGTAAATATTTAAATTATTAAACGTTAGAATTAGAAAACATATGAATAAATATAAACGATAATTTTATTTGAAGGAAATAAAAATCATGCTATGTATTTGTATTCATACATTTATTGTTGTAGACGTGAAGAGAAAGCGAAGGATGAACGTGATCAAAATGATTTCATTAATCGGCTAAAGCATTTGAACATCAAAATACTTGAACCCCTCGTAAAATTTCTTTTAAAGCCATATTTTCGAATTATAAATTTATTCGCTATTTTTATTTCCTTTTTTTGCATGATACGTTAATTCTATAATCATTATATATAAAATAATTATTTCATATTTCTTAAAAATTACCTTCAACATAATTTTTAGAAATAGAATTTGCTTAAAAACACAGGCTTTAAATTAGCAAAGAAGCAATATCATTTTTTCAGTTGTCTCAAATCCTTTAATATATTTCAAGTATATCTATCAAAAAAATAGTTTTTAACTAACACATTAAAGAAATAAATTCTATTTCGAAATATTCGAACTAAATTGAAGACTGCCAACACACGACAATAGATCATGACTTATTATACTTTCAAAAAGTAAATATTGGTTTTTGGTTATAGTTGCCTTCATTATCAAATTCTTACCAAAAAAAATTCCCCTAAACATGAACTAACTGTATTCTTATACGAAAAAAATATAAATAAATCACTAACTTGTAAATATACAATCTGAACTTGGTCAATAATCAAAAATGAACGTAAAGTTAATGTGTTGTTCATTTTATTCCCGAGTAAGTCTATTCCACTCAGTATTATCAGTGTTCAATTAACTTTGATAATTAATTTACGATCATTGATTGAATATATTTGGCGTTAATTTTGTAGAAACTCATTGTTCACAATTAAATGAAACTACGTGATGAAGTATTATTTCTACTTTCTTTAAGTTCTTTACCACGACCTAGGTTTAGTTGTGTTACAACATTTTCAGGTGGGCTATTAGCAAAGATCTTCGCTAATATCCCACCTGAAGATGTTGTAATACAACAAAACCTAGGTCGTAGTGAAGAACTTAAAGAAAGTAGAAATAGTAATACATCACGTAGTTTCATTTAATTGTAATTTACGATCATTTACCAAAATGGTTGCTGACAAAAATTTCGAAAAGTATATTTTGTATTTTTGATAATGTAAAATATATATATGTTGGAAAAAAAAATTAATGATGATACAAAAATCGAAGGGTATAGGCAAAAGCAAAGTTTGTACTATTTCTCTTTGCGTATTTTAATTTAATTTGTCTCTACTATGATTCTCATGCGATCGTATATATTGAATATTAAGCGGAAATTCTTAGTTTTTAAAATAATTTTAATTTTTTTTTCAATATTCTGTATTTTCTTCTCGTTTATACTTTTAATATTATCTAGTTTAATATTATCTTTTAACTTAAGTAGTCGAAGACATATGAAACCAATAAATGCAAATTATAAGATTTCAAAATATATGAAAGTTTTTATATTAAACCTTTTTGGTTGTTTGTGTCTTTTGTAATAAGTTGGTAATGACAATGGCAAGATAGAAGAGCGAGTTTTCGGCACCAAGCTTTAGACAATACAATCGGTCTTTAACCAACATGTTTCAACTCACAGACATAGGAGTGTATTATTTTTCAACGGCAGATTTACATAATAACAAATATCTTAGAAAAATTCAAAATAAGTTTTCATTTTTAGAGAATGATCTTTTCTTTCTAAAAAGATGCATTAAAAGCGTACTTTTAAAGATGCCCGTGTTATAATTGCTTCTATCGTAAAAATTCAAGGTTGGTACACTAGTCGATAATAAAGCCATCTAATTTAATAATACCGAAATACAATTATTTATCACTTGACTGAAATAATATAGTTTAGAATATAAGTTTAAAAATGTTGTTTAAACAGGCTAACAAAATTGTGACTATAGGGCCGTATTACATATTTTCTAAAGGTCAAATTTATTTATAATATAAGCAAAAACCAATGGATGAAAAGTCATTATATTTGTTCACGGCTTTTACATTTTTAATTACAATATAATTAGAATCGTAATTAGTTCTAAATAAAATTTATACAATGGAAAATATGTATAATTCATTATTTTTTCAATAGCATTTAACTTTTCATTGTAGTTTCGATTTAAATAATTAAATTGTTTTAATGATCAAAATTATGTCAGATGAAGCTGTTATTCTTCAAAATCAATTTCTGCAACAATATTGTCGATTCCTTGGATTTTTCGTAAAGATAATTTTTGAGATCGTAAGGAGTGCGAGTATTTTTGTAGTTATAAAAGGGACTTTTTCCAAAAAAGTATGTTAAAATCTGAGCCTTCAGTGTTTATCTGAACCAACAGTGATAACTAAACTTTTTGAACCTACCTTTTTTATGAAGCTACCAATTTCTACATGTACGCTAAATTTGATGGAAAGTTAAGAATAAAAACAGACCTCACCGCATCAATATGACTCCATAAGCTTTAAATTGTTCAACTTTCACAATTAAATAAAACTACGTGATGTAGTATTATTTCTACTTCCTTTAAGTTCTTCACCAAGTCCTGGGTTTCAGTGTATTACAACATCTTCAGGTGGGCTAACGAAACCTAGGTCGTGGTAAAGAACTTAAAAAAATTAGAAATAATACTACATCACGTAGTTTCATTTAATTGTGAATAATGAATGTCCATAAAATTAACGCCAAATATATTCAATTGTTCAACTTTGTTAAAGAGAAAAATTCGCAACAGATATTTAACAGAGAAAATAACGAGTATTTGTTCATATAAAAGTTTTGTAAAAGAAAAACTAAAAAGAAAATTATTAAAGCTATGCTATATACACTGAATATACCTGCGAACTTGACAAATTTTACAAGAATCTCGTTGGTTTTTACTTAATTATCACTTACTTTAACGGTCTTATTGAGCCCTTCAAACTGTTTTATGTTAAAGTGAGAACCAGAAATGTAATAAAAAAAAGCAAAAACGGTTTACTACTCATCTAGTCGCAAACGTAATATCGTTCAATAACCAGAGACGATATTTAATCTCAAAGAGACCCAATGGCTTCAACGCAAACGTTTTATCTTCAATTATATTTCACTCAAAGTTTAATTACTTTGCATCCCGATTTGCGACTGTTGATAAAAGTGCTTTAACGAAATATATTCAAAATGAACATATATATTAACTGCATTATCTTTGGCCATGAAAATGAGTAAATGAAATAATTACTATGGTTAAAAACGTAAACAAAAGGTGGAAACAATATTCGCTTATTTGTATTTTAAACATATTTATTTAATTTATTACCACTGTAAAATTATACTTATTGTCACCGTACCAATGCAACATGAAAACATTTTTCTAGTTTCCGCCTTTACATGCGCTTAAATCCAATAATTTTTCATTATTACTGCTGGGACCGGTCATTAAATATTTTTGTTATAGGTAAAATTTTACTTTAAAATATTAATATCCATTTGTGAATGAAATATGTTATAAAACTTAAACGCGTTTAGTAAGTATGATACAAGTTGACAAGCTTCTCAACTTCTTTGATTTCTAAAAGTGAATTTTGTTAGGTTAGGTTAGATTGGGTATAAAAGTAAAAAAAAAGATATGCTTGCGGAGCCGCAAATTGAAAGTAATACTTCATGGTACATGTGATACTGTAATGTATTCAAAGAATATTTTATCTTGTTAAAATTGCTATAAAAACAGGCAAAACAAAAATTGCTAGCATGTTAATATGTATACTATTGGTAATTTTACTTAAATAAATAGTGAGTGAAATTGTCTTTTGAGAACATTTTAAAATTTTATTTTTTTTTAAGAAGAGAAAATATTTATTTGACTTGGATAAAAGTATAATATTCGATGAGAATCATTGTTTGCACAAAATACGATTTTAATGTGATGAAGCGCTAAACATTAACATGTTTTTAAGAATAATTCAATGTGGAATAATAACTAAATTGGAAGTAGAACTAAACATCAAAAAATTTACTTAAATAATATTAGATAAATTGATTTCTTTTCCACTTCCGAAACTAGAGCTTTTAAACTAAAACTTATCTTTCCCGCTCAGTGACCCATAGATTTGTTCACGTGAAATAACAACATAAAGAAAATATATAGTTGGTTCGTTTGTGGCCTAACTCCGATAAATAAGTTTAATTTTGAGATTTAATATCGTATTCTAAAGACAATTTCTTTTCCTTACGGCTGAAAATGATGTTAGTTTCCTTTGTACACACAATAATGAAAAGTTTCCTTTGTGTCTATGTGAACAAATCTACCAAGTCTTCACAAGTTGCTTTGCACTGAAACTGTGCATTTTTAAAGATTGTGCTATATATTAACCACCTAGCTGATAATATGCTAGAGCATGGATATGGTAATACGAACTTTTCAATAACTAACATTAAGCAAGTCGAATTAGGCCTCATTTTACTTATCTAAATGAGTTCTTACTTATATATTGTAACCGATGGTGAGGAGGGAAGTGATTATGGAAGTTACTCAACGGCTAACGGTGAAGTTGTCGAATTTGAGCTCGTTTGATTGACATCAGAATTAGTTATTACTTATATATTGTAATCAAAGATGAGGAGGTTAATGGTCTTAGAAAATTCTTAATAGCTAACGATGTTTAGGCTCGTTTACTATATGAATACTACGGCTTTCTTTAGTATATAATACTTCGTATATATACTATATATTACTACATTAAACCCTTTAAAAATGTTTTGAATGTAGGTAGCAGATATCCAAAATAGCTTTCGAGGAAAATAGTTACAGAAAATTGGTTGTGTGTTAATAATTTTGAGAGTTCATAAAAGCTTCATTTTTATTTTAGATTTTTGCTACATACATTCGATTTGCTATTATCACTATACCTTATGTAACCTTTGATTAGTCAAATGCGACATAGGTATTCAGTACATTCTATTTAAAGAGCCTATTTAAAAAGTGGGCTATTTTTATTGCGTTATTCCATAAAAGTCAGTAATATTTTCTTCCTTATTTTTTATTGTTTCAACGTTCTGTAACATATTAAAATTTTATTTTTTCTAGAAAAATCTATCAATGATTAAACTAACACATTAAAATACTATTCAGAATATGATAAAATTATTAGCTCTTCTCCTAGATGTATGTGGACAAGTTTTATATGGAGTAGATCAAATAAAATAATTTACGTGGGAGCTAAGGGTCGGCAGTTTTCATTTATAAATTTTCGTAAACTTAATTATCTATCTCATAAAACGGGGTGATATATGTAAAAACAAGACCTCTAGAAGCGCTCTCCTCCTCACGTCACAGTTATTTCACTTTTTAGAGCGAATTATATAAGTAGGTATTAATGTATTAAAATAAGTATTTTTCACATTTTAAATAAATTTTTAAAAATTTTAAGGTAAAATTTTTGTATTAACTTTAATTTCAAAGAGAACTAGTTGCACAAATAATATTTTAGTTTCATTCTATTTCATTGAAGGCTGCTCTACAGTTTTCAATGATATTTTAACTCAGTTATTTTGAAAGTCGTTTATTAAATAAGATTTAGTAAACAGTCGTTTTCTATTTTATCATCTAACCCCTCGAAATCAGAATTTAATATAAATTTCAGTTCTTATTATAAGTAATTTTTAATTTAAGATATAATATTTTTATTTTCAAATTGATTATTTTTAATTTAAGATGTACTATATATTATTTTTATTTTTAATTTAAGATATTTGTAATCTTCCTAACTGGTAATAGGTTTATTTACATCGCATCAGTTAGCGCTGTGCTTAAATCTTTTTTTCATAAAATATTCCTCAAAACACACTTAACATTCAGGTTAGAAATGAAGATAAGAACAATTACCTAATATTCCTTGAAATAACAATAGTTTTACTATATATGTATTAACGTAGTAACTTTTAGGGTTCCGTATCTCAAATGGAAGAATCGCTTATCAAATCACCCACCTTAACCACATTAACACGCATATATTTTATTGACTGATCACGGGACATAATTAATTTATTACTATTTTTTTCATTATTGGTGCATGAAATAATAACTGAGGCAACAATTTTGTTTTTGCGTCAAAATTTTTCTATGAAATATCGTAATCGGTAAAACGAAAAGTTTATTTTTCTTATTGTTTCTTATTTCTTATACTAGAAATGATCCTTCCAAAGAGTGATCGCTTCAATATTGTAAGCCAAATTTTTAGTAATCCCAACTGAAATACGTTTATGAAATAAGAGATAAACACATATAATAAAAAATTTATATTTCCAGTATATAATTGGGAACATGACCAAAATATATATATATATATATATATATATATATATATATATATATGTATGTATATATATATATATATATATATATACTCTTCAGACTGATACTAAAATTTATAAGAAAAATAATATGCTTTACATAGGAAACCAGTAACGCTAAATGAATTACAAAAGTACTCCCGATCGCCTACCCGTTATCAAAATAACAAGGGACACCACACATTGCCTACACAACATCCAATATTAATGCCTGAACGTCTGTAGTTTGGTATTAGCTCTGATGTCCCACGGGA
This sequence comes from Druceiella hillmani, assembly GCA_039881145.1. Classification (NCBI taxonomy): domain Eukaryota; kingdom Metazoa; phylum Arthropoda; class Insecta; order Lepidoptera; family Hepialidae; genus Druceiella; species Druceiella hillmani. Next base: position 25,490,397 of record JAYKKI010000022.1, on the reverse strand, counting down.
ATACATACGGTTCATTTACAGACAAGAACGATGATGTTTGCATGCAAGTTTATAGTCTCAGTTCTTCAATATTGAAAGCAGCATCAGGTTACTACCCATGGTCCTGTTGCTCGCCGCACATACGGAATCAATCAATGTAAATACCTAAAGAGATAGTTTGCTTCAAAATGTTTGCATATGGCTGGAATGTAAGTCTTGTATAGTTTTTAAATCTAAAACATGGAATTGTTTGTAACGAAATGTATAGACATATTTGAACTGATTTTTAATAGATCACGTAATTCATTAAATGTGTTGGCATCCATGTTACTTTTATTTGTTTATATACTACATTTCATATCTAAGACAGAAGTTGGAATTTAGTTCTCAAACATAAATAATGTCGAATTTGGTCTTATGACATAACAACATGAACTAATAATTTGTGCTTACTTAATACCAATAGGAAACAAATTACTTGTTTTATATTGGTATTAAGTCCACAGGTACGCAAGCATGCACACGCATGTTTCTCTAATATAGAAAGGAGTAAGTTTTACACTACAATATTGTCATTTTCCACGAGAACGGAATCGCGAGTTTTAGCTTTCCTTTTTCATAAATTTCATTTGGGACATTTTTTTTTTCGTAATCCAAAAAAATATAATCCTAATTCAAATTATTCAGAAAATCTTCAGGGGTTATGTCTAACCGAATTACCCAATGATTAAATAAACGAAATATTCCAATTAAAAGATAAACCAAAATGAGTGAATTAAAGTTAGTAGGAGTCGCACAAAGTAGTCACCCAAAGTGAGTTTGAGTTTAACTACTTTAGCTACGTACACTACCTTTACTTCTTATGCACATTGTGTTATTGAATAAATTGTAATATAAATTGAACTAAAAGTAAGAAAAATAAATATATGAAAATAAATAACCCAATCGTAAAAATACTCCAAAAGTAAAGTGGTCCAAAAAAAGAGTTCTTTTTATGTTACGAAAGTAACGTTGCTGAAAATATTATATATCTAGCTGATGTTTAATTTTTTCGATAATTTGTAAGTATCAACCTAAAAATCTTAAAAAACAATTTAAAGCAGCAAATAAATTTTAAGACTGCTATTCGAAAGGATACTACTTCTAATTTTTCCTGGACTCAAACCTTTCTAAATTAAATGTCTCCAATTAATCAGCTATACATAAACTATTTTCATTTATGAAAAGCAATTTTTAAATATTTTTTCTAAAATGCCGATAATAGAAGCCATTTAATTAGAACATTGTTTAAAAAATAAATGTTTCCAAAGAAGTCAGTTTGAAAAGTAATTCAATTCCCATAATTAAATCGATTTAATTAAATACAAGGTCGTTAGAGGTCCAGATATTTACTGATTAAACTAAACCACCAACTAATTTCATTAAAACGTAAGAATAAGGGGGTAAAGATCTATTATTTTAATATTAAAATATTCGTGGAGAGAAAATGAGCTTCCCGAAATTTACGACGCTTGTCTAATACGTTCAAGCGTACCTGCACATATGAGGCATTATATTCATAGACTTTATTACTTCGTAAAGACAGGCCCACAGCAATCGAAAAATGCCCCAGTAGAAACGGTGCTAAATCGCTGTAACGAAATGCTGCTAGCATTTCGTTTCAGTTGACATTTCAATTCTCGTGAGTGTGTTTATCCTGAAAACCAAAAAAACAGTGCCAGATTGTATAGTTACCGTATGTTTAAATTACAGTTTGAGAATTAAAAAAAAGGTTTATATATGTTACCTTCGGTTTATAACCGTTTCTTACATATATTTTTTTGTTATTTATTGAAATAAAAGTTCAGTAACTATATGAATTCCAACGTCATGACCTTCTAAAGACGTATTTTCTCACATAGTTTCACACGTAATTTTCTTTTGCTTTACTTTTTGAAAATATACTGATGAGTACGGTATCTGAAAAATAGGGAACCTTTGAAGCAAAATCAATTAGTGGGTATGAGTCCATCTGTCTTTCACTTCAATAATATTTCTAAACTAAAATTTCTACTTTCAAATATTTCTGAACTAATAAACTTAAAACTGGAAATGTAAGTATAGGTATAAGTCGTTTAGTGATTAAATGTAAATAACGCATATAATTTTTGACAAAACCTATTATATGAAGGACACGTTTTGGTTTCAACAGTTTGAGTCGTTTAGTGATTAAACATAGATAACGCATATAATTTTTGGCAAAGCCTATTATATGAAAGACACGCATATTTATACACACGTTATGATTTTAATTATCGAGAGCAATGTCGACTATGTTGTATATTATTGAAACAATTTTCCAGTTCGTTTAGTATAAATAGTGAAAAAAGGATTTCGCCGATAATTTAGAAAAATTTCAAGTATGCTACTGGTAAATATTCTAGATGGTTCCTTCTAAATATTAATTATCTCCACGTATAATAATATGGAAACAGAATGAAGTCTGTACATGGAAAATATTTTAAAAAGAGTGATTAATTTAGCGTAAAGAGTAATGATAGAAGCCATTTTTTTACCATTTTTTAGAATTTTTGTCTGTCTATTATTTTGTGCATCAATCATGCGAAATCTACTGACTCGACAGATTTTTATGAAATTTGATATGGTAATAGTTTATGACCAAGGGCAACATATGAGGGCAACATATTATGAAAAAAAATTCTAATAACTTTTCTTATTCCGAATTTTATGCGAAAGAAGTCGTAGAAACCGATTTAAATCTATTGCGTTAAATCTTTGATTGTATACTGAAGGAGGAAAATGCAATAAGGAGAGAAATTATTTCTGTAATGGTAAATAAAATAGGAAAGCATAACATAATTGAAGATGATTAAATAATATTCGATATAATATATGACTTGTACGGTGACAGAGTTATGGAAAATTCACGTTTTCTTATGTGGTCAGTAAGAATTTAATTGTGATCCTGTATGAATTACTATCTTTCTATATATCTTGCACATTACAAATTTTTCACTAAAATAATTAATAAATATTCTAAACTAAAATAATTAAAATGTGCGTACACGGTAAATGATAATCGAAAACATGCCGTAGATATGTACCTGTATGTAGACGTAAAAAGGTTGTAGAAAGGGGGGTGTGGCTATTCAAAAATCATCAAGAATTATTTTTTGGCCAAATTTGAAAAAAAAATCGTCAAAAATTGTGATTTTTGTCGGAAACGAAAATTTTGTCTACAAATATATATATATAAATATATAATATATATATATATATATATATATATATATATATATATATATATAAATATATATATGTATGTGTGTGTAAGTGTGTGTGTGTTTAAACGTGAAAAAAGTTATTGTAAGTAATCATAAAATAAACATCCACATGTATGTACCTTATCACATTACGTTTTTGATTACCATAATCATGACCTAATATTTTAATCGGGAAAAAAGTTTAAAGGGTAATTACACATTTCGTTGATCATACACATACCTCGCATTTCTTTCGCCACAGTAAATATTTTAAAATATTTTTATAAAATAAGGTAGGAACACTAATTTTCACATTCGTATAAGAATTTAATATTAATTGAGATTAAAGAATTCTATATAATTAAGTACTTGTGACTATAAGTCATATTTTAATATTATTTTGTAAATTAATAACTATAGTTCTAATTTATTCTTTTTCATTTAACAATGCAAATACTTTGCTTTATTTGTTTCGAAATCCATTCCTATGCATCCTTATCATCCGCATACTGCCCCCGGGTGCGCGAGAGAAGCGACAATGTAATCCAGTGAGCAGTCCAAACGCGAGCCAAAAGTTGCTCTCAGTTATTGTCTGCAAATAAATTTTATTGAATTAAGTTAAGTGTTAAAATACGATACGATTTTTAAATTGAGTTATATTTTATTGCAATTCCACAAGTTAATAGTCTTCTTCATTATTTTAAACACCTTTCTTACCCATTATTGATATTTCCGACTCAAAATAAATATTGTTTCACCATGAAATTATAGTAATATATTAGAAGAATTTCGTATTCCATTGCTCATGAGTCAATTTATTTGTCAATTAGTCAATTTATGTTTCATAAAGGTACCTGCTAACTTATTATCGTCTCGAAAGGAACATATGTAGAAAATTACACTGAGCATATACATATAGCAACATTTAAATCGTAATAATGAATTAAAATATTATTACAAGGTCTGAGGTTTATATGTAAACTCGTGAAAAGTAACAATGCCAATATTACCAATAGAATAGTGTAAAATAGAAGTAGAAGCACATAAGTACAATTAAAAGTTTATTTCGTTGCGACTTCTGGGATAAAAAATAAATAGAGAAGAATATTAAAAACTATGCAATTTGCCCAAAAATATAATTAGCTAAATAATGTTCAAATTAATACACAAACAAAACTTTAAAGAGATATATACTGAGAGAAATGCAGTAGTAATACATATTTTTAATAAAGTAGAAATTTATGAAATATTCAACTATAATTGATTTTCGTGAGGAGGGTATGATATTAGTAAACAATAATATAAATAATATCCAGATCTCTGTGACCATTACAATGACCATATGAAATTTCCAATGACTTTAAATTTAATTTCTAACGCAATAATTTTAATTTATATTAGAAATAGTAACTGTAACCATTTTAAAAATTTGATAGGCTCTGTTTTCTGAGTAAGTTTACCACACCACAAGCCAGTATTTAGTTACAAACACGGATTAGGTTAGTGTTCATAATTATTCGAAATTTAACTGATTGCTTGTGGCAATATAAATAACATGAAAAAGGAATCGAATTAAATTTTAGATGCTAATGAAAGAAAAATATTGGAAAACGGAATAAAAATTAAAAATAATTTTTCTGACCAATACGAAGAAAAAAAATTATATTTGAAAAAAATTTACAACATTTTTTTTAATGTGGGGTACTAAAGACAAATATAATAAATAATAAAAAAGTTTGCTGGAGATATATTTTACATTTTATCGTACATTTGAATGTATACTTTGATAATATTTATCAATAAAATAATAAAGAAATGTCTTAAAAGATAATTAAAAATTCATTAGAATCTCTGTCCCCATTAAAATTTTAGCGTAGTCCTAATTTCGTTATGAAGTATATTTCTAGAGAAATGTTATTAAAATATTATAAATTTAATAATTAATTAACTAATTTTGGTTAATTATATATTCGCTGAGATTTTCCATATTCTGAAATTTATCGTATTTTAGTAGAATATAAATTTATTAAAATTTTATTAGAATTTTTTTTCGAGTCTATCTGAGTGAACGATTGTTTAACCGTAAATGGATATTGAATGTAAACATATATATAATATTTCTTAATAGGTAAGCCGTATACAAGAGACGCAATGTAAAGTGCCTTCTTTTTTTTTGAAATCAGCTTTATTTTTTGGTATAGCTTTCAATTTCTTTCAAAATGCTTATTTTTTTATTCAATGATAGCAGTATGGATTATTTGTTAGAATTATTTTATAATTGGAAATCACTTTTCATACGAACAAAAATAGTATGATAAGTTATGTTTTTGATAGGAAAATTTTATTTAAAACACGTTGGGTCCAGAGTAAAAAATATTTTACAAAATCTGAAGAATTTATTTTCTCGCTTAAATTCCTTTTTAAAATAATGTCTTAAAATATTACAAATCCCTTTAGCTTTAGTCCTTCATGCAATAATTTCAAATCGCTCCATCGACGTAAATCTGACACACTGTTTCTTATGATGTTTTTTTTATTGTACGATCCTTTTAGGATTACATCGAAAGTTATTTAGATTTCACAGCCAAATTTCGAACTGAATTATTTCTTAGCCGTGAAATGTAGTATATGCGTAAATAGCTTAATAGTAAACTTAATGTTATAAAAACTGCAGTCAATTCTTACATATATTGGAAGAGGGATACCTAGGAAGTGTAAACAATTACAACCTGGCTAAATCCAAACATTGTGAACTACCTTACAATTGTATATATAGCTATTTACGTTTGTTGATTTTATATGTGCGGCCGGCAACATGACGACGGTAACCTGGTATTGCTTTTAATATTTAAGGACCGCGACCATAAATCCGATTGGAGACCTCACTGCTCTTGGCGTGTATGGATTCTAAATACTCCTGTGAGACAAAGGTGATGAAATCAAGCTTCAGATTTTCAGGTATTAATATTGGATGTCGTATACGCAATATGCAGTAGTTCTTTCTTACGTAGGTGGGCTAGTTTTTAATTCATTTGGTTGCTTATTTCTAATGCATTGTTTTTTCTTGTATATATTAGTTTTATTCAATAGAATTATTTTAAAAATAATTGTTAACTTTATAAATTTAACTATTACTTGATAATAAAAGTGTAATTTGCAATAGAGCAACGACTATTGCTCGCCAGAATTTTTCTTAATTAAAAATTCATAAACAATTAGAAACCCTTTTCGGTTTACAAGGTACGATCATTCAAAGCACATTTATGACATAAAAATGCATTACCGAATTAACAAACAAATTTTATGCAACTTTATTTTGAAAGAATAAATTAAATTAATTTTGCAATAATTTTTTTCATCTACAGAAGCGTGAGATGATGATTTTCTTCCTTATAAATGTCTTAAATTTGGACCTGAAAAATCCCTTGTTTGTTCCTGGACATAATTTTTTATGAATATTCCTTCTCTGCAGATTCTGTTAAATTATGAAATAATTAAATATTAATTTTTAGATCGCATGCATTGTTCATAAAGATAAATAACATAAATCCACCGTTATGCATAAGTTGCATTTTACCTTACTTACATTTCACACTAAACGGAAAAAAATAAAGCAAGAGCACTATAAGCACACTTTGCAAAATTACCATATTTCTTTGGTCTGTACAAAATATTTGGAGCATTGCACCATATTTATGTTACCAAAAATATTGCCGCCTGTACATTGTAAAGTCTTTTAGCCTATTTATATGCAGTCGTTTCTGTCGAAAGAAAAGCAAAATTTGTTTATAACCCATACCCCACTTGCTCGGTTATCTTAACGCTAGTAAATATCTGACTCACTTTAATCTGGTTTCACAACTGATCACACACACCTCAACTGCATTGGTAACGCACAGGTGATATACGTTTAGCTATGGATAATACAAAATTCACAATATATAATTTCAGAAATACATTCAACTTTGTTAACTTTATACTACAAAAACCAAAATTAATTACTATTGCGTACGAAATAAATTTAATGTTGTTTGGTGCTAGGAAATCCTTTGTGCAAGAGTCCGACTCACACTTGGTCGGTTTCTTTCTATATTTTTTGATGGGAATGTTGAAAAAAATACGTAGTAATTATCATCTTTATGTTGATAATATTTAATACCTCTACTTGTTTATGGACGTGTTTGTTCCCCAGAGCTTACAGAGATTTGTCTTAAAAAATTAGAATATTTTAAAAATTTCTGCACCTACTACGTTTTTTTGCGAAAAAAATATAAACTTATTGCTCAATTCAGAAATGGAAGTCCGTGATTGGCGCAATCTTCATATTCTTATATTTCTATATATTATTTTGCCCAATTCAATATAACAATATATCTTAGAATCCAATTTAATTACTTGCTTCCTTATTATATAGGATCCTGAGAAAACCAACTCAGTCTCCTTTATCCCACACATGCAACTAAGTTTCTCGAAAAATTCGTCTCTGTCTAAACTGTAAAACATTGGAATCAACTGGATCCGGATACCAGGAAATCGCCCTCCATAAACGTTTTCAAGGACCGCTTGCAAAAGCCCTTCCTTTTATATTTACTTAGTCCTATCCTTCCTTAATTCCATTTTGTTCCTCTTTCCTTACCCATGTCATGTTCATTATTAATTTTGTTTTTATATTTTTGTAAGTATTTAGTTCCATTTTTTACCTTCTTTATTTTTATTTAATTTTTTCCTTTTTTTAACACATAAATTGGTAAATATTTTAACAGAGGAGGTTCATGAATTGCCTTGAGAATTTTCACTTTGCGGCTGATTAGAAGGGATTTGTCGTATAGAAGTATATCCATCAAATATATTTAATTTTATATGTATACTAAAATTTGAAATAAATACGCATAAACAAGTTTGACAATATTTTTAGGATATACTGAAACATAACATGAAACTAATGAAATTTTTGAACAAATGAATGAGGTTAATTTTTACATCAAACATTTATTTATATCTGAAATCAGTATTTAATGAAAAATTAAAATTAATTTAATAATAAATAATAATAAAGTGTTTAAACATATTTATATTTAAATTTTTTAGATATTTCATCTTAACTTTTATAATTAGGGCCGAATAAACCCAATACACATGAGAGTTTTTGCAATCAGATGAAATATAGTGAACAATGTGTATTCTCCCAAAATTGTATCTAAAATTAAAATATTCTGATTAAGGTTAATCTAATTCTTTGAAAGAAAATCAATTTTCTTTTATTACTCTCACATATATAATGCACATATAATCTAAGCTAGTTAGAATTTACACATATTTACTATAAGAAAAGTATCGAAGAAGAAACCATATAGAAAATATAACATTTGTTTATATTTTATACCGAAAACTTGTTTACCAAAGTAATTTTTTTTGCAATTATAAATATGCATATATATATATATATATATATATATATATATATATATATATATACACTTACGTACACACACACACACACACATATATATATACATATATATATACATATATATATATATATATATATATATTGATATATTGACATTAAAAATACTAAAAGATATTAACTTTCAAAAAGTACGCCAAAATTATGAATGCTTTTACACTTAATTAAATATAATAGGTGGACCAACAAGCGTTTTAAAAAAATATATTTAGCATTTTGGTAAATTTAGAAATCATTCCTCTGAAGTCGATGGTTAAATCGCAGATTGAATCATTTTATCAATGGAGATGGGAAGTTGTACGGGGGGTTTAAGCATGTAAATCATATCCCTAAATACCAGTAACTATTTCGAAAGAAATTTATCCTGTTCCTTTTATTTAAACAAATTTGCCTTAACGCAAACAGATGGTATGTTGTTTTTGACTGGAATGGCGTACTGTAGTTAGTTTTGTTAGTGTAGTAATTTCTAATTTGAAATTTTGTCCGAAGCAGGATAAAATTTTCTTTCTGTTAACATTCGCCCGCACATTCCATGAATTTAATTGATACATTCATCAAACCTGGCCCAATTTCTTTCCTGTTCAGGTCGATAAATAAAAACTGCTTTCTAAAGTTTTCATTGTAATGGTGTTCATTCAATGGAAATGAGCAGTCGATAATATTTGTTCATATGTCAGTTACTATTAGTTACAGTATACTGATATAGTAGTACAATTACTATTATTTTGACTTCTTCAAAGCTCGATAAATCGAGCTTTGAAGAAGTGAAAATAATTGTTATAAATATTTTTGTTGTTGGTTGTTATATATATAACCAAGCCAATATTCATGTCATCTTATAGATATATACGTAAGTGAAATTGCTGCTACATTGGAATGCTCATGTACTCGTATGATATGATACAATCTTCTCGCAGTCTGACGAAGCTTTCTTCTTTGTAAGACACAGCACGTTTTATGAGACAGAAAATTAGGTTTATGGATATTCGTAATTTAAAACTGCTGTTACTTAGCTGTTATGTAATTTTATTAACTTTGAAAATCTCATTTGCGTTAAATAAGAGAAGCTTTTGCTCGTACTTTGGATCCCGTATTTGATACTCAGCTAATGTCTTGTTTTAATTAATTACTCAGTCATTGAAAGTGATAGCTTTAAGATTGTAACCTCATTTGGTTTCCCATGCTGCTATGGTGAAATAGTAATTCTTTTTATTTCAAGAAAAATCTTTAAAAAAAATAACATTTTTTATGGCATATTGCAAGAATACTAACACGACGTCTTTTCTTGTCCGTTTTTACCAAGGTACTAATAGATTACTATCGATATATTAAAATAAATATTCCATTGATACAAGGATATCGAAAATTTTAATAAACAATTTGCAAGACGAATCAGTTATTATTACAAAAATTATTATTACTGAATAAAAAATCTCAGTATTATTGAATAATAATTACTGATGCTTTTCACAGTAATATTGATAAAATAATTTATTGAGTATTTTTTATTATAATCGTTATATGTAAGGAAATATCAAGAATAAAACATCTTTGGTATATTTTTTTGAAGCTTCAGCTTCCTTCATAATACAATAAAAATATTTCTAGGGTAGGGAAAAAACTATATAATAGAAATTCGGAAAATATACTTAAAAAAAAAGACAAAAAATATCTATAATATTAATAGATTTCGTAATTAAAACATGCGGAAATATATCGGCGTCAGCAAAATAAATGTAAAGGAACTATTCTTATGCCTTTGGTTCCGAAATATGAAAAAGATGTTAGCAATATACAGAGACAAAAATATAGGCACAAAATGGAAGCTTTGTAAGATTATTCATATGTCCATCCGTTTGTCCGCTTTTCTCAGAAACGTTTTTATGTAGAGTGTATAATAAATGTAAAGTGTATAATATGGTACAACGGGAAAGCATAGTAACCCAAATATATTATAATAGTCCGTAGATGAAAATATTTATAAAATACTAAGTACTTCCAGCCGCTGCCGTTCACTCAACCCAACAAAAATTTTAGTGAAATTAATTAATATAAATTTTATGGACATTTAAAAAACTAAAACTATCAGAAACAAGTAGAACGACCACTCCGAAGATTCCGTAAACATTAAGGTATTTACAAAAGTTTAAAGGTTAACACTATTTCTTTTAAACTATTAACAAATATTAATTTTTTGCAACGTAAAAATATTGTTGACCATGCTTCTTACAGGTCTATGCCACTTGGTGCATATTTGAAATATTATAAGATCTAGGATAATCGCTGTAGTTTTCCTATAGTCTTCTAGTTAGATATACCAACTTTGTTTTTCATGTTTTTTGTTTTAGTAGTTTTCCATTTTTCCCTAATTCTTAGAATATTTTTTTAAATATGCCGTTTAAATGATAAAAAAAATATTTTGTATACCTTATAGGACTTATGCCCTTTGAAATGACTATTAGGAGTCCATAAGGATTTCCTCCATAAACACCATGTAATTTCATTTCCATATTCAAGAGCAAGGAAGTAAAAAGTAATGAAATAGAAAACCGTATCGTTATATGCAAAAGCTATTTTATAACCTCTAAAAATGGAAAAATCTATATTATCTGGATGATTTTTCTTTTATATATAGTGGAACAATAATTAATCTTATGTTGTGTAAAATTATTTCAGGAGTACTTTAAAAAAAATCTTTTAAATGGAATAATTTTTGTGTTTTTTGCCTTTAATTTCCAGTGACACATACGGGTCCTAAGTAATTCTGTAAAACACATCAAATATTTATCTCGGAAATGTTGTTCTACCATTAATTGCATGTTTGTTAGTTTTCTTGTAAACTTGGTTTCATTTCCAAGTCCTTTACATATGGCAAGAGTTAATGTCAGAAATGTTTGATACTAGGGCGTTACACAAACAATATCATATCAATAATATTCTTTTTCTTGTTTAGTATTAGAATTTAGGATAAGTCGAGTTGCCGATATTTCCAAACCCAAATGGGGTCTAATTAGACATCTAATAAAGTTAGAATAGATTTTTGAAAACAGAATTGGAACTATAGAATAATCTTTGGAATTCTTTTCTTCAATAAAGGTTATTGTGATTTTTTTAAAGAAGGAATATAAAGTGAAGCAATGTGTACACGTAAAAATTAAAAGTGATTTTGTAACCGGAGTTTATGAACGATGAACTTTGAAATTTTAAAAGTTTCGGCGAAATTCATGCAAAGGCGCACGCAGTGTAGTACATTCCCAAAAAAATCCTATGAACATAAACCCTCAACATTTTAAAATAATGCAATATTGAATAATTCAATTAAATTAAAATATAATTATCACTGTACAAATCTTAAGATTAATGTGTACTTTTATGTTAAAATAAAATGAAATAAAGCATTAATGCGAAACGCCATTAAGTTGAGCTGAGTATTCATAACATAATTTTTAAAAAGGGTGTGCTATAACTGTACCACACCTCTAGGTATACATAAGCACATTTCCTATATTGTGACACCGATTTTTAATTATATATAAAATAACTGGAATGATTAAAAAAATTTATGAAAATTGTAATAAAAGTTTTATAAACAAAATATGAAGTATGTCCCCGTCATGTTGACTTTATACCCGCTGTAGCTACACTAACATTCTTTACTTTGTTTAGTATACTTTAATAGTTCAAATAAGAAATAAATATAATCACAATATGATTTTAATAAGATACTGATAAACATATTAAACTAAATGATTACAACATAATTTTTTTTGGTAGTTGAATAGAGTCTAATAATATAATAATATCTAATTATAAAACCCGTTTCTTTTCGTTTATAACTTTTTCGGAAATTACAGTTTGCCTTCTCATTCGACTAATTAAAGTAAATTTATTGACTTATAAAATATCTCTAGATTTCTATTTTGATCTAAGGAAATGTTAATTTAAAAATAAATTTCTGGGCGTGTTTGAACCAATATATATGCTTTATCCTTGAAAGAATTTTGACTAAGTTGCAATATGATGTATTTGTTGTAGTTTTAAAGGACAATGTCAAAAAAGATCTAGAATTTGTATACGAATAAAATGACGACTGAAGTTGCAGAAATTATGAAAGTGGACAAAAGAAGAAAAAATTTTAACTTTCTGACAACACTGTGATTGCCGTAGTCTGAAATTTAGATCAGACTTAAGTATAAATGCGATTATCTTATTGAGTACGCAAAAAATAAATCATGCTCTACCTTAGGCCATAAAATTATTTTCTTTGTTGTACGTAATTACGATAGCTATTAACAATTTTTAATTATATAAAGTTTCTCGTCTCCTATCACTTGTCATCAGAATAAATAAAACTCTATCTTTATAGAATTATTTGGTTTTTTGACTGAAATATTTGGACAAGTTCAACCTTAAAATGATTTCGTCTATAAATTTTCTATCATGTAAATTTAGAAAGTATCTAAAACAGATATTGCCAGGTGAGGAGTGGTTCGGGGTGGACGATGGATAATAAGATACTTTAGTAGTATTTTAATCAGTCATTGATACGACGCGAAATCAGTAGCTCCATTCACAGGTCGGTCAGCTTTTAAAGTTGAAAGGGTGTCAGCTCATGTGGCAACGAAATAGAATATTTCCACTCCTTTTCCAAAGCATACGTTTGTCATTAAATAGCAATTTGAAAACATAAGAAACTGTTAGGTAATTAAAACTTAAAACCAAGATAAAATGCCTTGCTGTTAATATGCCTCACAAAAGACATTCAAGGATTTTTAATATATTCAGAAAACTGATTGAAAAAAATATCTGATTCATTAGCTTGCAAACTGACATACACATACGGAGTTTCCTTATTCTACTGCTGGAGTACGAAAATATTACTGAAAGGTATTCCTGTCCAGTATGATGTAAAATGAGAATTGCCGCTAAACTTATATTCAGCGTTATCAGCCTTACTCAGACATACTTAAAAACATGTTAATGAACATATTTATTAAATTTATAGGTGCAGAAGGAAAAAGGTCGACGACAGGTCAACGGAGTTACGATTTTTTTAGTAGCCTTCAAGTATTATATTTAACGTTCAAGTCATGAATTTGTTCTTTTGAAGGACATTGGAAATACTATATTTAGAAGTATTTTAAAGATATAGTATCGCTCAGTCAGAAAACAAACTTTGACCTGATTCTGATATCTTCAAAATTCTAAATATGTCCTGTAATATGTATAGCGCTCTTGTTTTCGCGTAATTTCCTTTAGTTCACTATAATGATTGCCAATTACTTATATATAATTTCAAAGTCCGTAGACTTTAAATTTGATATACATATTTCTCTTGGCTTCCAGATACTTGCTAAAGAATATTCTCTGAAACTGTGGAAATGGTCAATTATTTTATAGGAATTTCGAAATACTTAAAATCGGAGAAATTTTTATTTAGACTCTCTTGTTGTAACAAAGAAACACATATATCAGAGTTTATTAAAAAATCGTTAACAATAAATAATTTTTATGTAAAAAAGCGAATACAAAATATAGTTGCGATCCTTTTGTTCCGGCCCAACAATAACAAATAATAAGTTAGTTAAAAACTTGTCAGAAGTCAGTGAATTATTTTATTATATTTTCGTCTGGTGTGTATCTACATATAGAACAAGTTAAAACACAAATAGATACATATGTATAAAAGGATAGATATTGTTTTTTGATTTAGTACAGTCAGTCAAAAACTGTTTATATCGTTCCATTACATTACTCGTTAGGTAAGTCATCTGACAGATTACATATTAAATGTCTAGTCTAGGAAAATTACACCATCTGGCTAATGAAGATGATGTTGTTTAAAATCAATACTTATCAATTGTGTCTTATAGATTGGGTCCAATTTTATATAAAAGCAACAAAAATGTTCATTTAAAATTACTCGCTTCTTCGGACAGTTTTAGGAACAAATTTAACAATAAATATTCGATTTCCTCAACATATACTGAATTCAATGTATCAATGTGTCAAATATTAATGAAAATCCTGATATCAATATTAATATTAACAAAAAATTTCAGTTCAATTCTAATGCAATTCTTGTATTAGTCTGGATATTCATGACTGATTTAGGAACGGGCAGCAAATTGCCTAACAAAGATGATGGAGAATATTATTTTTATTTGACTTTTTATTTGATTTATTTTCCTCGTGTTCATTTTTATGCCAATGGAAAAAAAGATGACGACGACTTTCTAATCTGGTTCAATATTCGCTAACGCGTAATGGTTTGCTAATGTCACCCTCTTAATTGCCCAATTTTTTATATGAAGACAACAGCGAATTTCGGTCACACTCCCGGTCATTTCGGTCTTCTCTGGAATAATGGGTCAATTCGCCAAATTTTGGTGTTAACATTGAATAGAATATGGATAGGTGATTGAAAAACTTCTTATTTATTCAGACAGTCGTAGTAACGTCTTGTGGCTCTTGTATTTTGATTACTCCAAGACGTAAACTAATTGTTTCGAGTATAAAACTTTTCATTATTAATATAGCATTGCTTAAACACAATCTCACTTTCTTTATAACAAGTAGTACTCATATCAATATTTTGTTTCTAATTTTTACCAGAAAATCAATCTAAGAATCAGAATCGATTCACATTCCACTTTTCGGGGTGCTTGGTTGATATAGTGAAAAAATATTCCAGAAATATTGGATTAATATTTCATAATGCTAGGAAATTTGTAGATAACCGAATTGTTTGCATTCCACTTGAAACCAAATACAGCTTTGAAATGAGTCGAAAATTTTTTTTCTGATGAGATAGATCGGTTATTTATCATACTTTCCAGCATAGAAATAAAATAATTATATTATTATATATTATACACACATGTTTATATATATATATATATATATATATATATATATGTATGCACCTGTAGTTTTTGGTAAATAATTCAGTAATACTTGATTAATATTTCGTAATGCCAGGAAATTCTAACATATTTCTTCACCTAATTTGTTATAAATAAATTTTGTGTACAGTAAATTTGTAGACAACCTAATTGTTTGTATTCCATTTGAAACTAAATACAGCTTGATGATTGAACGCATCCAACCAGATCGTAAATCCAAATCATCTAAAATATCATATTTAATTTGATTATGTATTCATAAGCTACTTGCCTTTTTATCTCTTTGTGACTCACTCATGATGTAATGCTAGAAAATTAACACACAATAGAAAATAATGAACATAATAACCCGATGGTATAAACTTTGCTTATTTGGAAATGAAAATAAAATAAGAATGGCTTATACCTAGTCGTTATTTCAGTAATAATTGATCTTTGAAGATGGATATTATTCACATAAAGCAACTAGTTACTGTTATTTTTATTTAATTTCCATACCATCCACATACATTTTATTTATGATATTTTCTTATATTCAACTTCAAGAAAAAAGCCTGATAATTCGCCATTTTCCACCTATGCAATTTGATTGATTTCTTCTATATTTTAGTTCTGTCAAATTTTATCTAAGTGTGCTATGAAATACTTTTTGAGGTTAGCTGTCCTAAAATTACTCCTAAATATGCTATCAATTTTTTTTTACTAATTAGAAATATCTCTAGGCTATTTTTAGTAACGTTTTGAATATCATGTTGAATTTTTTTTATAGCATTCATCTTTTCTTTTTGAACTATTTTCAGAAGTTTTATCCTTTGTCAATATTTTAGCTACTTTTTTTCTCACGCAACTAAATAACACTTTCATTTATGTAAATTTTATATTCCTTGTTATACCTTTTTTAGCCATTCTCGTTTGATTTCTTCTTTTTTCTTTGCACTTTTAAATTTTATGATGTTCTAAATATTCTTTTGAACAGCCGTATTATTGGATAGACTTCATAGCTTTTTGAGAATTGGTTTGTCGTAATTTTCCGTTACAAATTCATCTCGAAATATTATTTTCGTATTGTGCTATGTTTTAAGGAAATATTTTTTAGTTTATTAAAGTTTTTGGTAGGATTAAGGTAATTTTTGGGACCAAAATACACCATAGGCCAAGAAGAATACACAAATATTTGGAAATCAGTTTACAAATAAACGATATTTTCGATTGTAAAATACAGTGAGATTTATTTTCTCGTCACTATGAGCCTTATTTTACACACGTTTGCTTTTTAACAAATAAAAATGTAATATCTTATAACTGTTGATAAATAATACATTTTACTATTTTATTAAACCTATCATCACAACTAAAAGCAAGGCAGCATTAACCGCAGAAACATAACGTGAGAACTATGCCATAGAAATACAGGTTTAATTATGTATTTGTCATCAAAACTTGGAAGTGTAGAGCACCCATGTCTGTGACTTAATATGATTATGTAAATTATGAGATAATAGATGTAGTAGTGCTGAAGGTGAAGCGGACCAATTCGGGAGCGTCACTTGGTAAGTGTGCCATTTCATCTAGCTGATATATGAACAAGGAAGGCATGCATAATTTAACTGTTTAACTTATTAACGTTTAGTATGTTAAATATCAAAACATTCCCTTGCCAGTTCACTTGTAAATGGTAGATAGGTAAAATATGCTTATTACATAAATATCCATCTTCAATTATATTACGTAATTTCTATTGTTGTTATCATCAAATTAAATCTCATAATATGTAATTTTAGGCGAAACAGTGCAATATAAAAATATTTTATTTAAGTAATTCTCGATGAATTCAAAATAATTTGACGACTTTAGTTTTTGGAAAATGTTAATTCATTATGTCTTTCGGATGCTATTATTGAATTCATATTATAAATGTTGTGTTTAAAAAAAAGCCTAAAATTTTTGCATAGGAATGGATTTTTGATTGGTTCTAAAAATTTGATAAACAACACACTTTTAATCTAAATATCTAAAATATAACTGAAAATTTATGAATAAAAAAGTTCGAATATGAATGCTCTTTATTAAAATTTGTCGTCATATTTTATAATAAATATTTTATTTTTATTTTATAATATAATATAATAGTAAATAACTTTTTTCAAAAGAAAAAATGTAAGAGGTAAAAAAATTTAAAACTGATTGAAATTTATTTTTAATATTTTACGTTGAACTTTAACAATGTTCGCGGTTATATTCTGAATAAAATATGTCTGTATTTTGCTAAAAAATTACTTGTAAATTAAATATTTTACATTTTGACATTACTTAGAAATTAAACATTTTACATTTCGACATGTGAAGATATTTTTAATTTGTAAAAATTTAATGATTAATTTTTAAAAAAATAATTCCTAAAAAAATATTTTAACTTCATATTTTATACATTTATGAGTACTTTGTTCTCTTACCAATATTTAGTTCACCTTACTTTATCCATTTAAGTTTTAATCAGTTAAATTTCCTAATACCTGCAAAAGAAATTTTGCAGTCGACTGTTTCGAACCAGATTTTGGAAACATAATAATTATTTCCCCAATTTCCACCTTTTATTCGATTTTATATAATTTTTAATATGTTAACATTTTTTCAATCAGTTTTCTTCTTTTGTTACCAGGACTGAAGGAATAAATGCAAATACTTAACGTATATTATCTTGGATACTATTGATTTTCCATAACAGTTTAGAATGTGTTTCATTCATAAATTTACTTTAATTCCAGTTAATTAAATTAACTACGGTAAGTAGTCTTCGAGTTATCAAATTGAGACCACCAATAAAAAATATACACTCATTTAAAATGATTATTTCTTCATCTCCCCCATTGAACATTTCCTTGCGTCATTGAAGCATTAGTTATATGGTGTAATTTGAGGCACATTCCTCCATAAATTTGTAAATGTTTCAATATTTATTTTTCAGATTTTCATCAAGGAACAGCAAGAGCCAATGCAGGACATCAATTTTTGTTTATTTTCTTGTTTCCAAGTCCGACAAAGGCTATTTGTATATTTTGGGTCATTGTCATTTTGCTGTACTTAGTTTTTGTCTTTGTAAACTTTTGGGCAAATTGAAATAAAGCCCATTGTCATATTTTAGTGAATAGGTAGTGTTCATATTACCTTCAAGAAAAAAGTCCGTCCAAAGGAAATGCATGGTGCAACTTCTCTTGAAATTTTCTTTCGCCCAATTGAGTCTTCCTTGATATGTTTTGCGAGTCGTGATTGTTTATTCATGGTATTCAATCATAGTGTGCTTCGAAATTTTACTTCATGAGCCAATAAAAGTTTTCTTAAAGTGTCGCGTTATATATTTAAAGCATGTGTTCGTAAAATTATCTTCCTGCTATGCGATTATAAACAATGAATATTCATAAAAGTTATCGTTTATTTTAATCTTATATCATATATCCTTCTTCCTTATTCATAATTTTTTAGGACCATAATCTAGCAAATCATCGAATTTTTTTTACGTCAATATATTGTTTAACCTAATTATTTACAATTTTCATACTTTCCTTTTTATTGGCGGCATTATACAACATTTTTTGTACCTCAATATTAAAAGAAAGAGTCGTAGCTTCATGATACATGTCTATGCAGAAGTCATTTTTATATACGTCGTTCTTTGGAAAGCAAAAGGCAACTGAGAATTTTGATATAAATCGTCTTGTAGGAATAAATAACCGTTTACAGAAAAAAAGCGCTGTGCGTATTTTCTTTAGAAAAGAGTGTATCCTATTATTTTACACGAAATCATTTTCTTATTAAAACTAATTTAATGGAAAGAAAAGGATGCAAAATTTGATTGTATTAAATTTGGGGCCATATATTTTATATATACTTATATTTTTTATAATGGCAACAACAAACGTTTGTTAACTTCTGTACACCTTAAATTATATATTATTACTAATTTTTTTTTTCTAGCATTTCAAGGTTTCTGGCTTAATATTTAAATAAAATTTATTGAACGAAAGGAGCAATAATTTTTATATGCCTGGAAAATAAAATGAAAGACTCGTAAATAGTAAAAAAGTCGCGATTGTATTGTAATGAATAATTTATATAAAAGTTTTTCCTGATTTTAAATTAAATTTGACATTCTGAGAAATAATATCTCGGTAGTTCTATATACGTTGTCCTCTTTTATGTTTTTAGGGCTAAATCACTACATCGAATTCAATTTGAAATGAAAATGGGATTTTTATCAAATTAAAAAAAAACAAACAAACAAGCGATGTAAGATTATATATTTGAGTGAAAATTCTTAGCTCTTATCTTGACACTATGAGGAAGAGAACGACAGGACGAAAAAAAGGATAAGGAAGTTAAGAAATTCCCTGCAAATAAATAATTCAATTGTTAAACCTTATAATTATAAAACTATAAAACAAATTTAAAAATATAAATGATAATTTAATGATAACTTGACTTTTTTAAAAAAAAGTGGAAAAAAAAGTGTGAATGTGATCGAAATGATTTCATTCATTTGGCTAAAACATTCGAATGGAGAAATCATGAATGTATGTTCACTTCATTTTCCTTGCCTTAATGGCAATATAAACACTTGATTGTTTTTTAAACAATTATGGCATTGTACCTTTCGTAAGATTTAAGTCTCTTTACCCTTTCTTTATAACAGGTATTAGAAAGTACAACAATAGTAAAGTACCAAGAAGTTACGATGTTTAAGTATTATTATGCAAATTAAGTATATTTGAATCCCTCCGAAAATTTCTTTGAAATCTATATTTTTGCATTGAAAACTTATTTCTTATTTTTAATTCCTTTTTTTTTGCACGATACATTAATTTGTTGATTATGTTATTATTTTAGCAAGTTATTATTTTTTTGTTTTGAAACTGAATAACAGTTTATTTTCAATAAACCGTAATCTTGTTTTTTAACGAATAATGCTTATCTCTTCTTCAATATAAATTGAAAAAATAAAACCTATATCATAACGTTTGAAAAATTGGTTCATCGACATGTGAGATATTTATATTTAATACCACACAAAAAATATTTAAAATTGAACTTTTGTATCAATTTGTTACGTTAAATAACATCATAAATTAGGCACAGTGTGAAATGTTAATTTGAAAACCAATATAAATAATACGCATTTAATTATACCAATATCAGTGTAAATTTACGGTGCACTTGAATCAAGAAAGTAAACGAGGACCGCTAAATAAATAATTAAAAACCCATATCGGTTCACGAGAGATTAGTTTTACTGACATTGAATCACTAAAATGACTCCCTGCATAGTTTTTACAGAGACAGATCGATTGTTTTGAGAGAAGCAATTGTGTTGCCAGTCGAACAATTGTGCGTATCATGTTATTCGGTTTTATACTCAAACAAAATGATAATATGTGTCATCACGTTTGCCTAGAACACTTAGAGCAATTTGTTTAAATTTTATTTTCATATTGACTATATAAGCATTTTATTTATGCGCTGTTATCAAAAGCCAACAGTTAAATTGTAATTCTCAATATAAACAGAGGCACAAATAAATGATACTGCAGCTGAAGATTATTTAATTTAAAGAAATCAATTTAAAAATTTTATTTCACAAAGTATTTTCACTTTTTTTAAATAAACTTGAAAAATTAAACCCGTTTACAAAATAATTAACTAATAAATAACAAAAAAAACATACTACTTTATTTGGACTCATTTGCATAAATTTGTTGCACTGGGCTTTTTTGAAATCATGACCGTAATTTTGGCTTCATTTGATGAAACCAAAACTTAGGTCCGACCCATTTCATTTGATAAAACCAAAACTTGCATCCAATCCATTCTACAATATACATCCTGCTTCGCTAATTATAAAATCACAATTTCAGCGATTTTGTAATAAATATCAGTGACATCTGCGTCATTACCTGTTATCGTGTTTCTATCGACGCCTATCAACAATTTCATTGATAAGGTTTCACTTCTTTTGGCTGCTTGTGAAAATAATATTTATATTTTTAAATAATATTTAAGACTTTATTTATAAATGCAACAGCTATTTTTATACATATTAGAAATACTATTTTAAAAAAGATTAATGGTTGGCTATAAGAAGAGAAATTAGTGAAACGATACGCCAGAAAAAAATTAATACCAGCTTCATTAAGCACACTCGTCGAAATAACAATTTAGCTCTATATTTTAATGATTCATTTTATGATTACTTCTCGGAGACATTTCTATGTACCATTTATCTGATTAAAAGTATAGTAATAAAAACTTGAAAACCATTCTCTTCATTTGTTTCTGGTCTCACGTCCATTCACCTTCACTGCTACAATAAATATTACTAATTTAAAAAACCTTGCGTCTTTTTGGGTTATAATATTTTAATGGAAATTTAAATAACACGGTCAAGTTTTGGAAGAAAGAAATAAAAACTTGTCACCGCATTGCACTCCGTAGCAGGTCATCCTTAGCAGGTCAACCATAAAATGGTGCAGTCCTTGGAGAAAAATAAGCAAAATTATTTTCATGTATATCATAACTTTAACTTTTCCTGTTTAAATACTGATCAATTTTTAATGCATTCAATGAAATATTTCCAAAACAAGTAATAATAAAAGCCATATGATATATTCCACCCACGCGAATACATTTTATGGCGTATTTATCAGCAAAACCTTTTTGTAAATTTTTGTAAATTGTTTGTAAATTTTAACATGACACGTACTTTGACGCCTAATACTGTTATGTAAATTATTTAAGGCCTTGTTCTACAGAGGTGCTGAAGGTAAATGCGATCATTCTGGTGGCGTGAACACTTGCTCGGTCAAAGCTAATCTAGGGAGTGCGTTAACTTCATAAAGTTGTGCATAAATTTACTCTCTAACGTAGAAGTGGCGGTTCGTCAAAATTATACCATTCTGTGACAAATAACAAGAGGGGAATTATAAACGCTTTAATTAAGCAACGATCGTAGTCTTAAATATATAATATTTATTTTTAAAATTAAATGTATTTCCATGTTAAATTAAAAACCCTACTTACATAATTTAAGCCATATTCAATAGTATTCTCAATTCGTTCCAATGAAACTTATTCCCTTACACGTAATTAGAAAAAGAAGTTAATGCACCTATAAATACGTGGCGCAGGCAAATATAGGAAAAAATTTACTTCTTCTGATATGACCAATATTTCTAAAACTAGTTTTTTTTAACTAAAGAATGACTTTCTCAACATGCAATAAATGATTTATAAGTGGATTTATATTTTTATGATTATATTTCATCGAAAGAATTATATTTAAAACCATAGTTAATATATTATATAAATATATACCGTAGTGAATATCATAATGAACATGCAATATTTCTCATTCGCAGTTTTATTGTCATTTTACGGTCGCCTTGTCGCTAACTGCCGCACTGCGTTAATCACTTACCGTACTGAATTCAAAATACTCAGCTGATTTTAGGAATACTAATTGAACAACAGGTTTCTTAAATATATTAAGCTATAAAATACATTAAAAAATGCAATTTTTTTTAAATTTCATGGGGTAAAATAAATTAAAAATTTAATTTTGATTGAACACATTTTTGTCTTTAAATTCTTCTTGGTAATTCAAATACTTAAATAATAAATACATTTTTAATTGATTAGACCACCATGAAATTTAAAAAATCACTATTTTTTAATGTATTTTATAGCTTAATATTTTTAAGATAGTAGTTGTTTAATTATCATTGCTAAAATCAGCTGAGTTATTGTAATTTGTATTCAATACGTTAGGTGATTATCGCAGCGCGTCAGTTAGAGACAATGCAATTGTAAATGATAATAAACCCTAACTACCGTATATATTCATACAATGTAATAACAATGATTTTCAAATATAGTTTTTTCGGTGACATAATTATTAAGATATGAATCCACTTATAAATCATTATCGACTGCAAGTTGATGAAATCTCTGTTTTTTTACGAAGTTGTGTAACATGTTCTTACTATAATTTAAAAAATTAGTTTTAAGAATTATATTGATCATAATAGAAGAAGAAGTATAATTTTTTTCCTATATTTGTCTGCGCCACGTATTTATAGATGCATTAACTTCTTTTTCTAATTACGCGTAAGGGAATCTGTTTCATCGGAAAGAATTGAGAATGCTACTGAATTTGGCTTAAATTGTGTAAGTAGGGTTTTTAATTTAACATGGAAATACATTTTATTTTAAAAAGAAATATTATAAATTTATGACTACGATTTTTGCTTAATTAAAGCGTTTATAATTCCCCTCTTGTTATTTGTCACAGAATAGTATAATTTTGACCAACCGCCACATATACGTCAGAGAGTAAATTTATGCACAACTTTATAAAGTTAACGCACTCTCTAGATTAGCTTTGACCGAGCAAGTGCTCACGCCACCAGAATGATCGCATTTACCTTCAGCACCTCTATAGAATAAGGCCTTAAAGAATTTGCATAATAATATCAGGCTTTAAAGTACGTGTCATGTTTGAAAGTTTACAAACAGGTTTGGCTAATAAATGCGCAATAAAATATATTCACGTTAGTGAAATATATCCTAGGGCTTTTACTATTACTTGTTTTGGAAATATATCATTGAATACAGTAAAAATTGATCTGTATTTAAACATGAAAAGTTAAAATTTAAAATCGCAACTTTACGAAAACGAATGAAAATATTCAACTCTCCCCCAAACAAATTATTATATTATTGCATAAATAATAACAAAGAGAGATAAACTATATTTTTCCAAATATTTCCAGCCTTACTAGAAAAACATTTATACTTTTTCCTATTTATACAATAGTTAAAACTATTTGCAATGTTTAAAAAAAATATAAATCATGTCAGAAATATTTTTGTTCATTTTATTTTTCAATTTGATAAAGGAGCCATTATTTTTTTTTCAGAAAGTAAAAAGCAAAAGTAAAAGTTAATGGAAGCGATGAAGATAATTTTTGCGTGGAATAATTCGACTTTATCTATTAGTAAACTATATTTTAAAGAAAGACATTATTCTTAAAATATCAATGAATTCCTTATCAAATTTAGGCATTATGATGAACACGAATATTTATTTCATTATAATTTAATTTACCCATTTCATTCCCGTTATTCGTTTTGTATCCATTTATTGAATTGATTAAAATGTATACAATAAACTGGAGCGGAATTGCTAATATTTTTTATTGTAAACACATCAAGTCAACACAAACACATCAATTTATAATAATATATGATATATACGAAAATAATTTTTCTTACCTTTTCCAAGGACTGAACCGTTTTATGGTGTTGACCTGCTAAGGATGAAGCGGAGTGCAATTCGAGGAAATGTTTTTATTTCTTTTTTTCCGAAACTCCTTAATTAAAATTTCCATTAAAATATTATAACCCAAAAAACGCAAGGTTTTTTAAATTAGTAATATTTGTCCTAGCAGTGAATGTGAAAGTGGTATGAGACGAGAAAGAAATCAAGATAATGATTTTCATGTTTTGATTACTATGCTTTTAATCAGATGTATGGTACATAGAAAAATTTCCGAGAATTAATCGTAAAATGAATCATTAAAATATAGAGCTGAAGTGTTATTTCGACCAGTGTGCTTAACGAATCTAGTATTAATTTTTTTACTCGCGTGTTGCTTCACATATTTCTTTTCTTATAGCCCACCATTAATCTTTTTTAAAATAATATTTGTAATATGTTTAACAATAACTTTTGCATTTATAAATAAAGTCTTAAATATTATTTACAAATATAAATATTATTTTCATAAGCAGCCAACAGAAGTGACCTTTACCAACTGAAATTAATGATAGCCGTCGACAGTACCATGATGATAGGTAATGATGCTGAAGCCACTGATATTCTTCACAAAATCGCTGAAATTGTGATTTTATAATTAGTGAAGTACGATGTATATTGTCGAACGGGTCGGACGCCTTTACCTCACGGAAATGGTGTCTTGAGATAAAATGCAAAATGTATATGAATATTATGACCAAAATTCCTCTATATGAGACACTAATTAAGCCGATCTTGCTTTATGAACGAAAAATCTAGACTTTACTGAAATCAGAATTAACCAAGTTCGACGTATTTCAAATAAGATTTTCAAGATATGTCTTCAAGGTTTTTTGAATCTGAATACAGTATTCAACGAGGTTAGTTGGATCGCAATGACAGAATAAATCTAAGGTCGAAGGGCAAATTAATCAACGATGTGAACGGGCAAAGTAAGTAAATGGTTCGAGTATAGGTACTCAGTCAAGTATCATATATAAATTTTAAGTTATTTTCTTTAAAAACTAAAGACTTTTGCTAAACGAATGAATGGATGGACGGACCAACGAATCGATACTGTCAAAGTTTTATCAGCGGAGTCTAAAAATGGTAATTAATTTCTTAACAGATTTTATTTTGTAAGTCGATTATAATTTTCTGTTTATTTATTAATGTTTTATATTTCTGTAAAAATTTGTGAGATATTATTATGCATCTTTTTACCTTTCATTCATTTATAAATTTATTTAATAATTCAGTATGCCACACATCCTTGTTTTGATTATAATATGATACTGTAAATGATCGTAAATTACACGATAGCATGGTTAAAAAAGAATAAAACTCTGTCAGCCTAGACTATTATATTTTAATATTTTAATTATAAGATTCTTCGCTTCTATTGTGGTTCTATTTTTAACTATATATACTAGGCGTGCTTTAAAATATGGAACATTAATTAGGGTGCAAGTAAATTTTCAAAGATTCCATTTTTTAATAATTGCGTTAAAACATGTCAATTAAAATAATTTTACAGACACGTGGTAATATGAATTTTAAGATAACAGTAATCCACGAGAAAAATGGGATGTTAGTATAATATAATTAAATGACGAATCTAGATTAGATGTAATATCGTTTGTGTATAATATGTTTTGAACATTTCGATACGAGTTCCAGTGTATTGTAATTTCAAAGCACTAGATATTTTGAATGTTATAATAGTAAATAATAATAGATAAAAAACTTGAAACAGATGAAAATATATCCATTTGTATTATATATATATATATATATATATATATATATATATATATATATATATATATATATATGTGTATATATATATATATATATATATATATATATATACACCTTCCTTACCTTTCGTCCAAATAATCTCAACAAAATTGACTTTTAGGGATACAATGCACATCGCAATATTTCTGCCGATAGAGAATAAGTGATTTGTTTCATGTTTCTCTTCAATAAGCATAGTTTGTAAAGTCCTGAAACGCTACGTTAAAGATCAAATTAAAATTTGTGATGATTTCTGAGCAAAATTCAGAACAAAATTCCATATTAATTTAAGATTAGTTATTATATAAATACTGTTGAAAGTAAGAAACGGTTAATATTCTATTCTCACACACATCATTACAAATCATTTGAATTGAAAAAGCCAGTAAGTCGATGAGTGGATGCATGAGAGAAGCGCGGCTAGTTATGCGTGTATTTGTTTATCCTCTCTTTATCTCTCTCTATATATTTATCTGTCTCTCTCTCCGTTATAAATAAGAAGCTTCAATAATCATCGCTTCCGTTTCATTGCCGCGCTCGAGTCGTTTCAGTTTTTCTATAGAAGCCGTAAAAGTCTTTCAGTCTATATACCAATATCTTGGACTAAATGGTGTATACTATCGTACTTACATTTTGAAGTTGCTGCGGGAAACTAGGCAAAGGCAGTCTAGTACTGCTTTCAATATTCAAGAAACGCAAGTATAAACTTGCTCGTGTACCTCATCGTTCTTGCTTGTATGTTGATACTAGCCATTTCTGTGGAACCACGGAACTAAGACCAAGCATCGAGTTTCGGGTATTAATATTGAATGTTGTGAAGGTAGCAGGAGGCAGACGTTTATTTTCGCTTGGGTAAAGGATGCTATTTTCCTATGTAAGGCACATAATTCTATCAAAACATGTTAGTTTTAATCACAAGATATAAGAGTTTTCATATCGTTTCAGTAACAAATTGAAAATATTCAATATAATTATAATAATATAAAAATTATTTTTAATTTGAAAATATCTTTTAGTTTCAATTAATAATAGAAATAATATTTTTGATTTACAAGGATTATCCCAGAATACTGAAAAATAACTTGGCTATCAGCCAAAATTGATATAGTGGGATATGTGTTATTAACTAAATGCTATTTTAATTTAAAATTGGTTTTTGTAAACGTTAAAAAAAACTTTTTTTTTATTGGTTACGATAATTCATGGCGCTTTAATGATTGACAATAATTTCAACATCAGGACTGGAACATCAAAGAATAATTATTAAGATTTTATTTCATATTTGAAAGATATTTAATAAGTAGCAAATGAGTTAAATAAAATATTTTGAACACTTAATTTATAGCAAAAATTATAAATCACGTTAATTTTTACGTTTATTTACTGAAAAGTATTTTAAGTGATTGAAGCTTTCAAGGTACAATATTTTTAATAATTTCACTTTTATTTGAGATAAGACTCACTTTTCTGGTAACTGATCAGGATCGTGAACATATTCAGTCATACTAACAGATTAATAAGATATGACATTTACATGGTATTTATTAATGCTCTAAATGAAAATAGTAATAAAAATAAAAAAAATTAAATAATTAAAATTTTTTAGAATGACACAGGAAACATTTTGAAATGAAATTTATTTTGCATCGCGTTTATGTAATGAAGTTTTTTAACCTCATTTTTCCATATATTCCTTTGCTGTATTCTGCTTGATTGTGGAGTAAATTACCACAGTAAATGTAACCGATTATCGTCTGAAAAAGCTTTTTCTTCTTAATCATTTTCTCAAAATATATTCTTTTATGATCTAAATTTGTTCAGTTTCTATAATCTATTTGTCAATGTTTCTAAGACTAATATTTTTTCTTATACTTTATATAGATTTTTTTACCATAATCAGTACGTTTTAAAAAACAAGGCCTTTTTTAATAAATGCATCAAAGAACATAGCTATATACAATAAGTAAACACGTAAAAAATATCTAATATACTTAAAATATGTATTTAAAACCTTTGAAGGTTTGGTTCATTAGCTTGAGATTTGAGACTACATAAGTGCAAATCAGCAAGTCAATAATGAGAAATAATTCGAGGGATTTTACCTAACAACCTACATATGTTCAATTGCGTATTTGACTGCTCCGCGTCACATGCGATTTTTAAATTTAATTGACGCCAATAAAGTGGTCCGCGATTACTGACTTATATTGTCATTATTGACTTTCTAGTGTGTTTGCACTGTATAAAATAGTTATGTTCCGCATACCTTATAGACGAGTTGATCTTAAATTTAGTTTCCTAATACGATTTGATAACGATGAAATAATAAGTTAAAAACGTAAAAACTAATAATTTTCAAGTAATTTTTAGGAAAACAATACACACACACACACACACACACATATATATATATATATATATATATATATATATTTACACTGAATTAATACAAACGACATTATTATAGCATCATCACTTTTCAGGCAGGCTTCGAGTCACGTGATTTCGACTTAAATCTTTTCGAGTTACGTCAAAAAATATTTTGACGCCATTCTTTGAAATATCGGAAATTGTTTCAATCTATATCACGATGTAATAGCGTGAAATTCGAGCAATATAAACCGCTTTGAGTCGAACGTCGGGTCTCGACGTACGGGCTATCCCGTATGTCAAAGAGCGCGCCCACCATATCACTGTATTATATGATGGACAATCAAACGTTTCATAGTTTTTTTATTTCTTTTAGAGAAAAATAAAATTTTACGTAAAGTTACTTGTTTAAATTTTTTTTTTATTATTGAAATTTAGTTACTACTCTGCCACTATATGAAGGACAATAACAATGGACGTTGAATTTAAAATGTTAAAATTCAAAGATTGCGGTTTATCACATTAATTAATTGGATGTGAACTTAGTTTATCGCGTACAACTTTACAAACAATATTAAGTGATAAATATATAATTGTTACAGTTTCACATTCGATTTCTCTCAATGTCATATCTAAAACACACACTTTAATTTCTGAGATGGAAAAATTGTTAAATACTTGGTTATACGACCAAACTCAACAACGGGTTCCTCTATATCTCGCTATCATTCAATACAAGTCACTTAGTATTATCAATCCACTGCAAAATAGACTGCAAAACATTTTGTGTTATTCGCGGATAGTCCATGCGCTTTAAGACTAGACATTCACTGCATAATATTCGAGTGCAAAGAGTGGCCGATCACGTGTGAGATATGAAATTTTCTCACATATTAAAAGAAATCATTAAAAGCAGGGACTTTTCTCCGCTATAAATTTTTAGCGTCGATGTAACCGGTTTATTTTGGAAAGAAATTCCCACCCGTACTTTTATATCGCAACAAGAGAAGTTTATGTCTGGCTTTGCAGCGGCTAAAAATGTCAACGCTCTTATTGGGATCAAATGCTGAAGTCGATGTAAAATTAAAATCACAATTGGTTTATAGATTTAGGAATATGCGATTTCTTAAAATTTACGTGAAGGATACTCACCCAGTTATGTGGTAGGCTAACCCAAAGATATGGGTAACATTAGTACTTTTAAAAAAATTATTTATTGAACAATTCATACACGAAGAAAAACAGAAATGTTTAAAAACTAATTTCAAGTATATGGTAATGATACTTATATGATTATAAATCTTTATTCCCCCTGGGCAATGAACCCGGTCATCCTCCAAGTATTGCAGGTCTTCACCCCCAAATCAAGATTGTAGTTCTGCCCCGAAACACTACATCTCTATTGCAACCAATGAACTAAGGAATCACTGCATCTTTATATCGGGAGGCCTACTACCCGAAAAAAACATTTTCACTCTCAGTGAAAATAAATGAAGATTGTGGTATGGAACTGAGGGATTTTTGGAAATGTAACAACATCTTGTAGGGTGTAAAAATATCGCTGCATAATGTAAAGAGGCAAAAGCCAGCAATTTGAAAGAAGTTTGGAGAAAATATGTTCACAATTTTTAGTCATCTTAATGTTCTTCAACCATAGATCAGCCCAATATGGATGAGATCACAAATAACATTATACATTTGGCCAACCCTTTGCCCAATATAAAAGCACTGCTGACGATATTGAAGATATATTAATCTCACAATCCCAAGAACTAACTAATGAGAATCTCGTTGAATTAGAAGCACAGAAAGCAACCATAGAAACACAAAAAATAATATCTATTGCTAGCACTCAAAGAGAGCTTTTTTATAAAAAAAAAATACATAAAGTTTTACAAGTTTGGATAATACAATGAAGATTTTTGAGAAAAATGGTCCGAATTTTGAGAAAAGACTTCATACTTAGTGCCATCACTATTTCAGTGATGGCTCTTAATATCATCGAGACCTTTATGATAAGAAGAAGAAGAAGCAAAACAAACTACAATTGATGCGTTCTTTAATCCAAAGGTCTGAGTTATTGTGCTTCTTACTCATATATATTTTTCAATTACATATCATAAAATCACTCAATAAAAAGCAGTAATCTATCATTATTTATCAAAGATAATTATAATTTTATTAAATATATATTTTATGTACTTATTTCAGTTATACACCATTTTTCAGTGATATTAATTGGAGATTTATTTTTAATAAAAGGCCTTCTATAACTTAACTCCTGAATACTCTACATACAAAAAATATATTTCGATTTAAATCAATATTTCTAGAATCTAACATCAATAAATATGAAGGCTGCCTGTATTTCATAAACAGGAGATGCCGAACTTTGCGATATATGTTTCTTTACACATTCATTACAAAACATATTATTATTATTGTTTTTTTTTTCAATTTATAAGCAGATATTTGTGTTATTAGTCACTTTATGTCTCACATTTTATGTAGCAGCATTAGACTTTAAAAAAAATTTAAACTTTCCCACCTAATAAGAAACAGCAAAGAAATAAAATAATACATAGACCCACGCTTTATTATAGCGTCCTGAAAATTTAATTAAAGTTAGTAATAAGTGAAATGGTTTATTATATCACCAAATACCCTGCAGTAACTTTGGTCTGGTACGCAAGTCAAACATTATTAACACTAATTCTATTACAGTAAGCTAAACATGTTCAAATAAAAAAACAAACCCATAATTAAAATGATACAAAAAGAACAGATATTTATCTTAACAGCTTGATAAAAAACAGATTACATTAGCTGGTGTGTTGATATAAATTATTATATACAAATGTATCAAATATAATTGAACTGTCTGGCTAACTACGATATCGTTTCCGTTAAAAGAAAGGTCTTTTTAAGATGGTAATATACAAAAAATTAAGGTAACGTGATTTAATTACATTTTTCTCTAACTTGGTGAAGAATGGAAGCGGTGATATAGATATGTAAACGAATTACCTCTTCCACAAACAGATTTATTCCCATGAGATAGCCAGGAAAATATGTCATATAATGCAGCTGATACTTCTCGCAATACGTAAATTTACTTCATTGTTTTATAAAGAGAGTCGCCCAAAGTTAATGGACATATAAATTTTAAATCAGGCTGAAGATTACAAGTTATTTATATTTTCTCAAATTGAATTACAAAATCAAATTTCAATTTTTACTGTAACTCTGTTACGCATGTAATGGGCATACATAAAAATAGAATTACAGATTACTATAAAGTAAAAGAATTATTTTCTCATTAATTTTTCGTTACAAGAGAACTACTCGTGCATGCAAAATTTTCAATGTGAAATAAAAAGTGTTTAAAAATACTTTAAGTAATTCTTTCCAACTGTAGGTTGATGTATCTTGAATTGCATATTGTTAACCGAAGTCGTGCACTAGTCAAGCATCATTCAAATAATCTAAAATCATATCACAATATATTTCTATTGGTACCTCTCATTTCTGAATTCCGTATCAATACATGAAATATAAGAAAATAATACATAGATATATAAATAATTTTTTTTTATATTGTCAGTCAAATCAATGTGAGAAAAAGTTTATTATATTCAATAAATGTGTTTAAATTCGATATAAAAATACATAAGAAATTATAAATTAAAAAATTTCAGG
This sequence comes from Druceiella hillmani, assembly GCA_039881145.1. Taxonomy (NCBI): domain Eukaryota; kingdom Metazoa; phylum Arthropoda; class Insecta; order Lepidoptera; family Hepialidae; genus Druceiella; species Druceiella hillmani. Next base: position 25,457,571 of record JAYKKI010000022.1, on the reverse strand, counting down.
TTAACAGACAGAGACAACAAAAAAAATTTCCCTAAAAATGCTGAATGTCACTATTTCGAAGGCAAAAAAATTATTTTTCTTGAATTACTACCACAACTTATTAGGTTTTATGCCAGCAATATCATGGTTAATAAATTTCATTTATAATAACCGTAGCATACAAAAATCTCACGTTCTTTTAAAATAACCATTGGCATTGACTTTTGATAAAATTATGTAATTTACAGTACATAGATAAAAATCTTTCCGCTAATTACCCACAACTCTATTTAAGAAATTTAACTCCTTTATATATTAATCTCAAAATCTGAAATCTGCATATCATTTCTTTTTTCAACTGGTTAATAAACATGTTAATGTGATTGACCTGTGAAGATCAAATCCTTTTAAATTTTGTAAATAAAATGGTGAAAAAGTAAACATTTTTTAGTAACGTCAACTTAAGTATACGTATAAGAAAAAAAAGGAGAAAAATATTATATTCAAGGGAAAAAGTATTATATCGTTTTGATATTCTTTGTTACATAAGAAGAGGTAGATTGAGAAGAAGTAACATATACTTATCAAAATTTCTGGCGCGAACTAATAATTAACACCTTATTAAAAAGGTGTTGATTACCATAAATATCAAGTATTTATGGTAATTAACACCTTCACTGTCTGCGTGTACTTCCATACGTCAGTGAACTTCTGAAATTTTAGTATGGAATTTCAAAAATCATGAAGAGAAAACATTAAAACTTTGACTAATAATACAATAACTCCAAACCTTTGAAAACCATCGATTCACATTTTATGTGACAAGGATAGCAATGTGATTAAGTAAATGGTGAGAAATTTATATTTTTATTAAGCCATATGTTACAACTTATGTTAGCACTAGTAATGAAAACTAATTGTCTAAACTTTAGCAACCCCTTTTGTGACCTCAATAAAATAAATGAAAATATAAGAAAATTCACAAAAACGCAAGTCTTTATATAATTTCATTTGTTTGTTATTATTTCATAATTGTTGCATCTACATATTTAAAAAAAAAGGTTACTCCCACAAAATCAATTGGCAATGTTAGAGAGTAGAGTTTATACATTACAATTGGAAAATAGAAAAATGTTTACTTTAAGTTCAAAAATAGTAACGAATATATTGTCTTTAATATTAAAGGTTAGAAATCATGAGTTTTCGATAACAAAACTGAAATAGCAAGGTTTTATAAAAACTAGCTGAATAAATAAATTTCCATTACCTCCCCAATAAAATACTAAAGAAAGTTTTTAAACAAATTTGGCAATATTTTATAACTTTGGACAAAGTATTTGCATATATTCTTTTAACAAATGAAACAAAAAACAACCCACGAAACTGAAAATAGCTTTAATCTAAAAAAGTAAAATAATTAATAAATCATCCCATCTCAAAGTTATAAATGTTTACATACGTCCGATTTGTAATAGAAAATAACACTCAGATATTCCAATACAGGTCAGTAAAAAAACGAGCCAAGTGTGAGTTGGAACAAGCAAAAAGTGGGGAAGCGTAATTGAAAATATATCTTAAAATTGTTGAAACAAGTTAACCGAATTTATATTTGAAAGTTTTAAACAAATGCTAGTTTTATTTCTGACTTATTGTACGTCACTGTTGAGATTAATATTCCACAAAAGGAGATCAAAAATTAATAATGGTACATAAAATATAAAATCCGCATGAAAAGACGTTTTTACCTTATTCATACAATGTGGTACACTAATGTTATTGAACTAATAATACTGAACAAGGGGAGGTACTTTAAACTCTTATATTCCCATGTCCAAGTTAATAATGATTTTTCTTTTCTTTTTTAAATAAAATAGCTTATATACATTTGGTTAAGACCAAAATATATTAAAAATAATGAAACTACCTCCAATTTTTATTAGAGTGCCACCTACAGGTAATACTGGGTATTGTGCAGTTAAGATTTTGAAGGGGATACAACATATTTTAATTCTTATTGTAGGAATAACAGGTCAGTTTTTATAACAATATTTATTTAAAATAAAAAAAAGAACAATTATTTATTTTGAAAGCTCTACTAACACTTTAGATGCAAACCGATATTGCACTTGGCGCACATTATTCTGGTGCGTTGGTGACAATATCTACATCTTCGTTGAGAACAGTAGATTTGCGAGTCATCGTCAGTGCTTCCCGCATTCTTCACCTCGTTAGGTACTCTTATTTGCAAGCTTGCCATATTTTTGCAGGTAGATGATTGCGACATTTCACCGGAAATCGCAGTAGATTCAGTTGTTTTCTGACTGTCTTTTGATCAGCCATGTATTTTGGGAAACTGCATCTAATCCAAAAGCAAACAGAGGGAACCACTACTTTTTGCCGCGATGAGCTACCCTCATTGAGTCAACATTTTCATCAAAACGGTCCACCCCGCCCATGTACTTATTACACATCTTGATAACTTCTTGGCTATCTACTTGAATGTTTGCTCTTTTGTTACCGACAAATCCAATTTGATCTACTTTTGTGATAGGATCCAATCCATGGCAGTTAGATGCAATTCTAACGATACTATTTTCATGTCACTTAGCTAAAATAATGTCTGCAGAAGCTTTATAAGATAATTTACCTCTTGGTTCTTTTTTCATGTCCTTTGAGTTTGGCAAATTGCAGTTATGCAGACGGTTTTCCCGAACAGTACCTGTAACCCGCAATATTCTGCTCTCGCAAATACTTTAGCATTGATAAACTAGTGAAAAAATTATCAAAGTATAAATTGTATGGTCTTAGTTCTTATGGTAATATTGAATGGAACTCTAAAGTAACAGCAGCTCTTAGGCCTAAGTCGGACTCGGCAGCCCTGAATCGGATGCGTCATGGTGAGGCTCACAACTGATCAGAGCTTGTAACCGAACCTTATTGGTTTTCCGTCGATATGTTGTTTGGTAATGTACCTTCCAAAGTATGGTAATATAGTTTCGTCTACGGAAATGTATGAAGAAATATTTTTTTGAAATTTGCGGTGAAATTGGTGTTCAGTTTTGTGAAATATTGTCGAATCTTAGCAAATTTGTTATTAGGCGGAAAGGATGTACTGTTGGAAAAATGGCGGTACTGCTGAATTTCGAAAAATCTATTTCGCCATGTGCTAGGTGCTATTAGCTCATTTTGTGTCATTTTTTATTTCCCAGAATATTCTTATGTACTTGGATGTCAAATATCATGTAAGAAGCGATATAGTCAATATACCCTAATGTCAACATAATATACATTTAGAGTGTGAATCAGGAGGAAATAAAATAACATCATCTGCGAACTGCCCGGCCTACAACGCCTAGGCAATCCCATCTAACGTCAACCTGGAATACGAAAATAAACTCGAAAACACCACTACCACATAGCGATAACATCAAAATGTGAATGACAGTTTTGTTATTAGTTAGGATGAATTCAGAAAATTATAGTTAAATAGTATAAGTTATGATAATGCCCAGTCTCACCCACAAGTGACAACTGATACTTCGAACATTGTGACAATAATTCTATAAGTTATTTTGGTCTTAAAAGTATTTGTATCATAGCTTATTTATGCACGTAAAACATGTGATAAGAAAAAAAGACAATCCTTAGGGTCTAGGTATTTTTATTTTACTTTATGTCGCAAGAAAGCACAGAAACTCACTTTGCTCCAAATTCGCACGAAACACCTGAATGAATTTGACAAATGATGTATGGCTAATATGGCTAGAAAAAAGTAATAGTGTTACCAGTTGGCTTTGCTATAATAGTGTTAGAATTTAAAAATAAAATCTCCATGTGGTAAAAAAAGGTATTAAATTTCTTTTTACTGCAAGTGACACTGGGAATTGAAAAGTTAGAAAAAAATGTTTTCAATGTATAAATTGAGATATTTAGCTTAAGGATATTTTTTCAAAACCTTAAGCTCATAGATCTATAAGTCTAGAAACCATTGGAGTGTTACAGACGGACACACACGTATACATGGACAAAAGGAAATTTTGATTTGTCTTCAAAAATGTGCTGCTTTTTGGTACACGATAGACTTTAGAGACATTTTGAAATGCTGAATATTATCGTTTTTTTTTGGAACACAGGAGTGTTAGGTTACAGGAGTGTTAGATTCGTTTCCTTTGATAATAAATTTCTAATTATATTAGCACGCGCAAATTTTGTCCTTCCCCCATACTCCGCGAAATAGTAATGATTCGTCCAAATCGTACATTCAGCCGGTATATTTGGCTAATTTTATATTTATCCTGATAAAATGATATCATTTTTTGGAAGTGAATATTATATCAAACAATAATTTGTTATCAAAGCTAAGCCTAAGTTTAGTCAAACAATTTAAAATTTTAAATAAAAATTATATTAGCTGTAAGAAAGATACAAAATAAAATGTTACAAAATTATATAAAGCATGAATGATGATGACGTGAACAAATATTTAAAACAGGGTACCGTTCTCTAGTATAAAATGTACGAAACTGGTTGAAGAATAACTGATTATAAATACTTGTTTAATAAAAAAAATAATCTCCGGAAGGTAGTGATTTTAGTAGCAAGAATTCTGTGCTGTACTTGATTAATAAAAAAATCATCTCTGGAAGGTAGCAATTTTAGTAGCAAGAATTCTGTCCACATTTCCAGAGTATCTATACTTCTTTCTCTTTCTTTTCAAAGTGCCTATATATATGCAGCGTGGAGGAAAGTGTGGAGTACTAGTGATCGAATGAGACGTGCTTTAGTGATTTTAGTAAATGTTTTTCTTTTTATTATTGGAATGCAACTTCTAATGCCAACGTGAACTGAAATCTAAAAACCATTTTGTAACTCAAGTAAAATCACAATATCTTTATCATAAGAACAACTTATGTATTTGTGAGTCTCTAATTATTTGGTTCTTTTATATATGCAAACACTAATAAATTTTTGACATAGCTTTTTTATATTATTCTTCATATTAAATACATATATGACACATAATTTAACTTCAACGCGAAGGATATTTGCTCGATACATATCCCATTTCAAATATCCTTCCATTTTGGACGGATAGTAAGAGCAATATTTTTATTTATGATAATAGAATTTTTTTGCCCATGGAATTCACAGCAATATCAGCAAGAATTGTTTTATATCTTATTTTAATTAAAAAATTTACTTAATAAAAAATTTTTGGTCTCCTAAAAGTTTTACAAAAGGTAATCATAGGTCAGCGCACTGTCCATCCTAGCCAATAAGATTTAACTGAAAGAGAGAATACGCTGCGTATTACGAGTAAAAAGGATAGCAATATTTAGCCGCTACCTATATCTCACGAACCTAAGTTATGTTTCTAGTATGAAAATAAATTTAAGATCAAATACCAAATCCAAAGTCAATTTAAATGTTTTTTCCCATTCCTAATTGAAACTTGGAACCAAAATAACTTACATCAATATATAAGATATGACCATAGATAGACATATTTTGTTTAGTAGGTATAAAACCTAAAAAAATGGCTAAAATGCATCTTATAACAAAAATGTCCAAATAATAAACAGTTCAAAGAAACTTTTAAAATGGTAAACATTTGTTGTAAAAATGTATTCTTCATCACTTCTCACACTCCAAATTTAATTTCAATATATAAATGATACGTGAGTACGATTTAACCGAACGGAAGTGGTGAAGAATAGAGAACCAACACTTTATTGTAAAACTCGAAAAAGTTTTGACTTCATTCATTGCACAGAATTTGATTAAAATCACTTCGTTATTTTTCTCTCATAACTTGACAAAGAAATGAGAACTTCTTGTGCGAGGAACTTTTCAGTTTCTTTCGATTTTGTTTGTTAAACTCCTACTTAACAAAACTGTGATCATTACTAAAGTTTCCTTTTAAACATTCCATCGCTTTCTTTACACGACAAATAAATGTCATTTTGTTTGAAAATCTCATGTTGTTCGCAAATAAATGTAAAAAATTTGTTTTTTAATATTGTTTTTTTCTCTAAAAATTTTGTTTGTTGCAGGGTTTCGTCCCTCAAAATAAAATTGAAAGAATCTTTAGAGGTTTATTTCGTTGTCTATCCATCCATTCGTCCGTCTATCAAAGCCCTTTTTCTCATTAACGGCTTAAGGTATCACCAAGTTAAAACTTAAATCCTATACTAATGGCTGTGGATTTAGGTTACGGAAATTTCAAGTTCTTTTGTTCTACTTAACAAAAATTATGACCATTTCTCCGGAAGTCCTATAAATATTAAACAAGAAATACCCGAGTTACAAAAGAATATGTGGCTCGGGCACGTGCGTGTGCGTGTGTGTGCGTGCTCGTGCGTACGTGTGTGTGCGTGTGTATGTGTGCGTGTGTGTGTGCATGCGTATGTTCGTTCGTGTGTGTGTGTGTGCGTGAGTATATGTGTATATGCGTAAGTCCTTGCGCGCGTTTGTGTGTGTAGGTTTTATTAATATATGCTTAATATTTGATACCCCTTTTTCCTCATACCTTAATGCAAAATTATCACCATAAAGTGACTGAGATTTAAAATAAAAAACGGCGACCGATCGAGTAAAGTGCGCAAGCAAGACGGCGTGGGAATTGCAGTAAACATGGACTTATGTTACTAAGTGTCGCTTATTACACGGATTTTGTATACGCAATTGGAGAAATTTTTTTAACCAATATTTTTTCTACGCTTGTAAGTTGATACGGATAGATGATATATGTACAGAAATCCATGGCAAAGATATTTCGGTTTACGTGTTAGAAAATGCACCACAATAGTTGACAAGTAATGCATAAATATAGTCGTCAAATTATGGCGAGACATTTCTAGTAGATATTTAGAAATTTTGTAGTATACATATTCATGAAAAAAACTCGTGCAGTGTCAATTTGTCTATATCTTATTATAAAGCAAACATGAAAGTCAATTTAAAATATGACGTTAGTAAAAACGTGAGTATATTAGAAAAAAATACTTGCGTAACAACATTCTTACGTGATTTGGATACTTGTTATTTAATTTAATTATATTAGCACCAAAAAATATTAAACATAAATAGATGATTAACCGCGCACTTTTTTGTGATTAAAAGTGGAACACAACATTTAATAAAATTTTAAAACACCACTCAATTGATATCACTACCATAAATAATTTTTATGCAGGTATAATTATTTTGTAAAAATAAAACTCTTTATTTCTTACATTAAAATTACAACACGAGAAAATAAATGAAATTGTCTTACTTACAACTTAATAATATGCATTAATTTCAATAATTGTTAATTGTCTAAATTCTTCAAATATTCGAAACGCTACAAGAATCCTTTTCTCCACCTTGATATGATTATGTAAATTGATCATTGGTTTGTTTTGAGGAGGGGCTGAAGGTAGACGAAACTGTTTCATCAGCATAACAAGCTTTCGTCTGTGAAAAGGTGACTGTGTAATCTAGTCTAATGCCACCTTAATATTGGACTTGTATAAAATTATGCAATTAAAATTATTGACATGATCATAATGAAAAAATAAATTTTTTAGACTTTTCATTTTGTTTCCGATTTCTTAGTAAATCCCTTACACAACATTTTGATGCGGAAACATTATTAATTTCATATATTCGAATTAAATTCGTGACTCATGTCCTGCATACTTTTTAAACTTTATTTCTTTTTACCTTTCGTATCAGACTTACTCTGTGATTTCTCTCACTGTTTTTCTTCAGTTTAGATTTCTTATATCTATTATATGGATTATAAAACTTAAGCAGCCTTATCGAATTATTGCAAACATATTTTCATAATGAATTACTAAACTAAGTAAACGATTGACAAAACAATGGTATGGTAAGTAATTTTCCATAAAAATCTTAAAAAAATACTCAATCATAACTATATGGACATGCTGAATCAAAAATCCGTTTTTACATTACACGTAACTAAGTTTAAGAAGGGGTTGATTTGAAATTGTGTTGATTTGAAATTGTTATCTCATTATGAATTATTCTATAACATTAAATTGTGAACAAGAAATGTTTATTTGCTATTAAATAATATTTTCTTGCGTTATCAGAATAAAAATCTGCGACTTTCAGTAGATTACCAGTTCATTATAAATTAGTTTGGAATAATTAGTTGGTCGCGACGGGCAATAAAATACATTATAATATTTTAAATAACATACATTACATTTTCCTAATGTCAGGTGTAAATATTTACCATTAAAGAAAAACAATTTTGAAATAAAAGTATGATTAATATGCGAGGTAAAAAAATTATCAATCACCAATTAATTTATCAATGGAAGGGACAAATTTACACTGAGAAATTAACAATCTGCCGCGAAATAGACAAATGAGCGCCGAATACGTTTACAATTGAGTTAGGATTTATGTATGCCGACCATTAAAAATCGATTCCAAAATATTTAATTAATGAAAAATTTCATCACTAAGACTGCATTCGAAAGCATCTAAGGAAAACCAGTCAATCTCACATGCAATGTGATGACATCAACTAAGTTTAATCAAGACATAGTCCGTCGAACGCAAAGTTCTTGTAGTATAATGTTATCTCTCTTACGAGGGTATTTACAAAAAACGGAGAAAGACGCAAGAATAGTATAAAAAATGCACTAAACCGGCTTGTGATGAACATTCAAGAGCAATGAACAAAGGTGCATGTTTTCAATAATAAATTCGATGTGAAAATATTTTATGTATAATTTTTAATAAAAATATTTAAAGGTTTAATGCCTATGTTTATTTGTACAAAAAATATTATTTTCTACCCCTAGAGATCGGTTTAATTATTTATTACTAAGCATGCGAATTAAATTCGTTTATTCGTTTATTCTTATATATGTGTACCCGGGTCCTTCGGGTACTGATCAAGTAAGAATACGACTTCAGTTTATTTATTTTTTATGTTTTAAAGTAAAACTTACTCACTTCTATTTAAGTTAATAAACCAAAAACCTAAGCTTATGACAAAAAAGGATAAAGCAAAAGAGATATTGCATTACAAAAGATCTACACACATACATCCAGTAAATTATTAGAAATGAATTTGCTAACAAAACAGAGTTTATTTCAATGAGGGCAGAACACGTTACGGATTTATTAAAGGTTTCTTTAATAAGAGACGCATAAAATATTGATAGATTACTTCATAGAATTTCAAGAATATACGAGGTTAAGCCATACAAGTTAAACAACCTGTGTGTCAATTTATAACATATAGATATTTCTTCATGTTATAAATATATCTTTAGATACATGATTGGAAAATTGCAATGTGTTACGAATGACGACCTTTTATTTTTCACAAAGTAATTTAGTTTTAGGTCATATTCTATGACTTAATAATGAAAGATTAAATTCATTGATATTTTCTCTATCGTATTGCATTATCGCATCGCCAATTACCGAAAAAAACGATTCAACCGTTCAGGTAAGTTTAAGAAAATCGTTAAATAAAACCAAAACCGATTTTAAATAACGGCAAAATTATATGTGTTGCATAAGAGTAGCAAGAAGGTGCGCAGCAAGAAAGAGCCACAAGCCACAAGCAAAAACAGCCCTCAGCTCAAATGACAGACACACTAAGTTCGCTACATGTGTAGAACCTTCCGCCTCCATCAGTTATAGACACCCATTGCCAACGACGACGATACCAACTAAACTACTGTGTGTCGCTGACTTAATCTGAGTCCCATCATTCAAAAGATGATTGTTAAAATTATATATCATGAATCACAAAAATATATATCGGTATCATTAAATCATAAAACATGAATCATGAAAGTTTAATAGTAAATATCAATTGCTACACATGAAAAATTATCATATAAATTTATTTGTACCATCTGTCAAAAATAATAACAAACGTCACACAAAATTATTTAGCACATAAACCGATGCAAAATCTGATCCGATATAAAATTTACCACAGTTCCCTTTTACGTAGAAATTTGTTTCCCACGTTCCGAACTAGATAAAAATATTTCACACTTTTTTCTTTCGTAAGCCCATTAAGCGCATAGTGCGCGGTGACGGGCGCGGAGTGGTAGCGGCTACGGTTTTGCTTCGGTCAGAATTTAATGCGGCTTACTGAAAAATTCAACGGCGAGTGTTTCTGTTTGTGTTGATAATACAAATATGTATAAAGAAACATTGTTGAGATTTGTTTATTTCGGCTGTAAATAGGAACGTAATTTTATGAAAGCAATTCAAACTTAAAACAACTAGGCTTTACCAAGTCAGCGTTTCAAACAGTTGCCAAGCTCCTATTCTCAATATCTGCTCACTAGTTCTGGACCAGTGAAATACAATTATCAATAACCAGACCACACAGTGAAAAGCTGGCTTCCTATCCACAGTCAGTCCGCCGACAGTAAAATTCTTCACGCTCCTCTGATCCGACGACACTTACCAGATAAGACAAGAATCCTCTAACAGATCTGGTGGCTTAAGGGATACGCATATATTAGTATCCTCAGTACGTCTCTGATTCCATTTTGGTCCTAAATCAAGACTAAATCATAATCCTAAATTACAGATTAGTAAATGTCGTCACAAAAAGTTCTAAATCCTAGCGCTGAACTCACCACTGTATCCGTGTTTTCTAAGTGTAAATCAGTCGTAAATTCGTCAAATTCTCAACTTTTATATTTCACCTTCCACAGTCAACATCTCGTCGCCGTTTTGTTTTTGAAAAAAAAAATACAAGTGAACTCCTGTGCAAATCATCATCCAGTAGGTCCCGAGCCAGACAATAACACACTCCTGGGGTAATATGTTCTTGTTTGTCTTCTTCTATGTGTTTCCGTAAGTAAGTATTTTACAGTGATTAGTGCAATTCATGTTCAAAATATTTCTTAGTGACTTTTAAGTGTTCTAACATTAATATTTAATTTGTTAAAGATCTTAAGTATATACAATAAATTACAACTTAATTGACATCCCAAACAAATTGTTTTAATAATACGTTATACTGATAAGACATAATAACATAGCGTTCCCTTGATCCAATCGTCATTGTTTACAGCCAGCTTAGCCTTATCAGTCCAGTTAACATAAATAAGCTTCCCATATCTTGAATACCGTTTCATTTTATCACGTTTTGTTTACTATTAACTTTCACCAACAGCTTTTAAGGCTGAAGAAGATGAAAATATTTAAATTAACATATTATTTCAGTTCGTGAAAGTTTTAGATGGATCACAATATAAACTCAACTCTATTCTAACAAACTATAATGACGCTTATACCTTAGACACAAAATCACAAAAAAATATCTTATTTCAATTTATTCAAAGCCAACTGCAAGACAAAGCTGAAACAGCCTGTTTCATTAAAGATTTTGACTCATGGGAACAACACAACGATTTCCTCAAAACTTAGTTTGGGGAGCAAAAACATTATACACATTTATTTGTCAACTTGTAAGACTATCGACAATTACATAACGAACCAGTCAACCAATTTGCATTAAAATTAGAAATATGTCTCAAAATTACTTACCAAAATAATCATATTTTGTAAGAAAAAATCTGAAATTTCTGGACGAATTGCAGCTATGGAAGATTTAGATCTCTATACATATTTAATAGGTTTAAAGCCCAGAATATCAAATCTCGTCCGTTGCAAATACCCTTATACCTTAAACGAAGCCATTGATTTAGCTATCTCACAAGAGAAAATACAAATTTTGTATAAACGTAATCCATCAGTTTCCTTTAACCGCATTAATTTGATGTCACCGCATCCAATTCGTAAATTCGATTCTTATAGGCCTTCTATAAATATTGTCGAACCTTAACATAATTCTAACGCATTCTGTCGATATTGCGAAAACAACGGTCATACAATCGATATGTGTAAAAACGTGAATATTATAACAATCGATTTAAAAGAAAATTTTCATCTCAAGCTTCGCGACGTCCTATGCGAACAAATCCTCAAACAAACTTTTCGAGACCCCATCAGGCTCGCGTTAATTTTGTTTAAACATTTAACGGACCCACGGCAATGTCTTGTGAGACCCCAGTAAAATTCAAAATATAAAATTTCGCATAATGATACCTCTTCTATATCCAAGGACTACACGGATAACCAGCCACAAGCACGTGTCCCACATTATATAACCTAAGACCACACGGATAACCAGCCCCAAGCATGTGTCCCATATTCTATATCCAAGGACCACACGGGTAACCAGCGCCAAACACCGGTTCCATATTCTAAATCCAAAAAATGTTAGGTCAAAAAATCATCAAACCTTCCATGTCTCCCTGGTCTTCTCCAATTTGGATAGTCTCAAAAATATAGACGCTTAAAGGCATATAGAAAGTATTACAGGATATTAAATGATATAACTATCAGCGAAACATATCCTATTCCTAATATCACCGAACTCCTCGATCAACTGGGAAAATAAAAATACTTATCTACTTTAGATCTAGCGTCTAGTTTCCATGAGATGAAGATGTCTCCTGAAGATTCATGCAAAAGTGCTTTCAGTGTACCTCAAGGGAACTTCGAATTCAATAGGATGCCTTTTGGACATAAAGATACTCCCTTTACATTCCAAAAGCATGTGAATTCCGTTCTCACTGATCTCCAAGGTGAGCGTTGTTTCATATATTTAATATTAAATATCTCTGTAATCTTTAAAAAATTCCTATGAAAAATTATTTATATCGTATTTATATATATTAAATTGTAAATTCCTATAAAAGAAGTCGTCTACTCAGGCCACATCATTATCGAACACGGTGGAAAACCAAATCCTAAAAAAAAAAAATCAGTCCAGAATTTTTCTATTCCAAAAATTCCAAAAGACATTCAATACATCCTAGGCTTAGTATCCTACTATCGTTGTTTCGTTCCAGACTTCTCTAAAATTTCAAAACCCCTTACGTCACTCTTAAAAAATGATACACCCTTCAATTGATGTAATGAACAGCAATTAGCCTTTGAGTAATTAAAAAATAAACTGATAATCGCTCTTGTACTTATTTACATCTATTTCACTAAACCTTTCATACTCACCAGCGACCCTTTTAATTATGCAATTTCGGATATCTTATCACAAGGTCAAATTGACAAAGATGATCTTATCGCATGTGTATACAGAACACTAAATAAAAGTGAAATTTCTTTGAGCGTGACTAAAAAGAAACTATTAGCTATAGTTTTTGGCTTTAAAGCTATAGTTTTTGACTTTCAGACCCTATATTTTAGTATTGTTAGCAATCATCAACCTTCAAAGTGGTTGTTTAACCATACCAAACCAAGTAGTAAGTTACAAAGATGTCGTCTTAAACTCGAGGAATACGAGTATGAAATTGTAAGTCGCAAAGGTAAAATAAATTCAGCAGCAGATTCACTTTTCTATTTTCACTGTCCCTATAAACCCTATATATACTAAAACAAAAGATTCTGAAAAGGCTCCTACACCCATCAATCAAAACACTGATTGCAATGACCCATCTGACATCAATATTGATAATACACAAAATCCAATATTACAAACACCATTATAAACTAAACATCCTTAACTTTCTCCTAGAAACTATGATCATATATATCCAAACCCTTAGGCTAGCCCATTCCTTACAGACGAAGTAATTGAAAATACTTATTCAAAATTCTTGAAATCTCTAACAACCCCGAAAACAACACAAAAATTGTTATACACAATGACAATATTTTGCAAAGTAATCATAATATAATCATAATTCTTACATCACTTGATCTAGAAGAAAGTATGCCTATTTTACAAGAAGTTTCAAATAATTCCTCTCAATCCGAAATATTTATTTAGTCTGAAAGAACACTCCATTCGTTTAAACCTCTTAATTTTAACAACAAAAATTATTATTTTCTGTTTTTAAGATTCACTAATTTGATGATTATTCATATGCCGATATATCTACAACACTAAAAACGAACTTGTAGTAAGTTCACATAATCTTAAAGAACTAAGCATCCCAGATTTGAAAAACCCATTTGATCGACACTGTTACATAAATATATACAATATAATAGCCTACTTATTCCATAACACCAATATAGATATACACATCTGCTGCAATAAAATATATTTCCCTACCTTAAAAGAAATTCCAAAAATCCTTAGAGAAAACCACGACATTCCTATCGCAGGACATCTCGGCACAAATCGAATGTATGAGAGAATTTCTGTACAATTTTATTGGAAAAAGATGCGTAGTAATATCAAAAATTATGTAAAATCTTGCTAATCATGCCAAACTTACAAAGCCTTACGCAAAAATAACCGATCTCCTATGCAAATAACAAGCACGTACACTACTCCATTTGATTGAATATCCTAGATATAGCAGATATAGTTGGTACACTTGCTGAATCCGGTGCCGCTAAACTTAAATGTACATTAACTCTACAAGATGACCTAACAAAATATTCTACTGCCTAACCCATCCAAAACACGACTGCCGAAGAAACAAGCGAGTGCTTTATTCATTTCATATCCCAATTTGGGATTCTTAAAACCATCCTTATTGAACGAGGTACCAATTTTATTGCAGAAATGTTCAAAAAGACATGCTTCTTCTTAAAATTAAACAAATTTAGTACTCTCCTTACCATCCCCAAACTCAAGGTGCTCTGGAACGAAGTCACTCAACCCTTGAAGAGTACCTTAAATCCTATGTTTTCGATAATCAAGACAACTAGGCCAAATATGCTTATACACCAATACTATCGTATAATACCGCCATATATTCCACTAAAAGATATTGTCTTTATGAGCTACTATTTATCCATAAATCATTCATTCCCAATTCCATTTATGACACTGTTGTAGATGTTACTTATACAGGCTACATAAAAATGCTCTAATATGGTTTCAAGTTCTGGAAAAAGCTCTGGAAAATATCATACAATCAAAAGAATCATCTAAATTATAGTATGACTCACACACACGATCATGTTCATGTCAAAAATTATCTTCGATTACGTAAGGCTCTTTGATCAATTTAAGAAGGACCATACAAAATTATCAAAATCAATGGTAGAAACACCCTGACTTTATTTATTAATAGACTGCGACGAAGTATAAGTAAGCATATAGTTTTAATTTATTTCTTTATTTAATTACAATATCCTATCATCAGCACCGAATAAATTTATTCAACCTACTGCAAAAAAACTTGGTATATGTTTTTAGGATCCCTTGGGATGCTTAAAATTAAATAACGGATATTTAAATGTAGATATTTCCTAGTAGATATTTCATTTATTAAACCGTATTTAGAAAAAATATACAGCATTATGGAAATATCCAAGTACTTATGTAAACAATCTAATTCTTACAGTGATATAATGTCACAACTTGTTTCAATCCTTATAAACGCGCTACTACAATTAAGTCAGGGATTTCGACTCAATCGTTCATTTATTTTCAAAACATTTAAAAAGGTCAGCATAATTTGGTGGTGTCGGTACCATTTTCAAACAGTTATTCGGAACTATGGATATGCTATAAGATACAGCAACCCTATTCAAATTATTGAAAATGATCAAAACCAACTTGCAAATTTAAAGAAAGATAATATGCTCATAACTACATCAACCCTTTCATCCCTTAATGACGTAATTAAAGAAATAAATATTAATCAACAAACTTTGAAAACCGCTGTTGAAAACTTTATATTTTAACAATTTATCCATCTTGTCAGACAACATACTTGTAAGATTTAAAACATCTGAGTTGTTACCAACATAAGAAAATAGTTTACCAACACTTTCATTTAAGTCTGAGGATATAATTAATGCTGTCGTGTTTAGCATTTCAAGTACATATACTCCTTCAATTATAACTCCAAAATAACTTTTTGTAAAATTAGTAGGTAATTATAGAGTTATTAATATAATTAAATATAGTTTAGATACAGCTCTAATAAGCTACCGGTTCCATAAGTTTTAGATACTATATTATAATAAATAAACCCAAAGTTGTATGTTAATATGAAAATGATAGGATTGTTTATATTTTAAGAATTCCGCTTGTAAACCCAAGAGAATATATTTTGTATCTAACTGTACCTTTTCCTGTTGCTTTTAAAAATGAAAATTAAACTCATACTCTACTATTGTTCCATCCGTTAAATACTTAGGCATAACTAGAGATAGTTCTATTATTGTAAGTTAAATGATTTGAAATATTGTAAGATTATATACAATCAATTTTATATTTGTGAAATATCTGATGTATACTGAAACTCTGCCGCTCCAATTTGTGAAACTGAAATTATTTATAAAACATAAACTTCAATACCATATTAATGTGTGACTAGGTTTATAAAAGGTCATTTAGAAATTTGGCAAAATAAATGGATATTTTGGTAATAATAAATGGATATTTGTCATCAGCCAAAAGTCAAAGTTATCCATAGATTGTTATAAGACAAATACATTTGAATTTGAAATAGTAAACTCAGGCATATTAAAATTACCACTTGATCGCGTTGCCTACTAAAAGCTTAGTCCGAAACATAACATGCACTTTAAATTGCAACTGTAAATCCAAACTACGAGCAAATAAATTACTCATGTTGCAATATTGAGGAATTCAGTAAAATAAAAGGTAGCCTTCGAGTGTTAAACTGAAGAAGTATTGATATGGCTTCTATGTTATTCAATAATGATAAAAATACCGAACAGATAGTTAAGAGGTTAAACGATATCATAGATAAACCTCTTATAGTACTTTACAAGAGCTACCATACTTATACAATAATTGTATTTGTTCATTATGATTTTATATTTTTCATTATAATTTAAAATTTTTCTCATGTTATTTGTAAAATTTATAAATTTGGTAAAAAAAAAATAACTGTGTTCGAATTTTCAATATCGTTTTTGATTAATGAAACCGAACAGTTAAAATTTCAGATGACCTTTCAGATATTGTTACAGAATCTTCTCCGCTTTTTGGACCTAGAATTAAAACTTCCCTTACATAAACTTCACTTTTTCGTGTAGGGTTTGTGTAATCCGGGGGGATGTTTTATATTCTATACGAATGAGATTTGCCTCACGTTTATCTTACACTGCAACTCTGGCCAACAGCAACTGGGCTTTACTAAATCAGCGTTTCAAGCAGTTCCCAAGCTCCTATTCTCAGTATTTGCACACCAGTGAAATATAATTGCTTCACCAGTGAAATATAATTCTCAGTAACAAAACCACACAGTGGTAAGCTGGCTTCCTTCCCACAGTCAGCCCACCCGACAGTACAGTTCATCACATGCCTCTGATCCGACGACACTTACCAGATTCTGATTACGCATACACACACGCAAGAAATTCTCTTAATGTATTAATAGATTAATTTTACTTTTCTTAGTTTTAATGATGCTGTTATTAACAATAGTAATAAAAACTCTTGAGATGGCACAAAGCTAAACTAGGAATTGCATATGATCTCTTTTGCTTACGTCTGTTTTCTGAAATTGTGAAATATAATTAAGTTGTCAATTATTCATTATTGCAATTAAATTCTCTTTTTTCCATTACAACAATGCAAATATGTATAGCAATCTTCCTAACTAAGCAAAAAGCTTTGATTGCCTGTCATCAAATATTTTTATGTTTACACCAATATTTTTACGTATCGTAAAAAGTTAATAAACGGATGAAAGAAACGATAATCGTAGGTATTGGAAAAATAAACTGTTAAATAATTATCCTTCATAATGGAAGCAGTTATGTTAATTTTTGTAAAAGTCGAAACGATACGGTATTCATTTTCTTGATACTTTCTATAAAATTTCATGGAGCAGAAAAATTGGTCTAAACTAATAAAATTTATACCGGAAGCCGCTGTCACATTTCTATGATAGTGGAAATAATCTTTCACGGGAGGAATTGAGTTTTCGGTAGTCTGTTAGGCAGAATCTGATTATTTAATAGATCTGAGTGCATTGCACTGATACCCAGATTTTCAGCAGATTATCCATATTGTAACAATGTAATAGGAAATTAAATTTTGTATCATTAATTTTAATGACGCGTTTTGAAAACTGACCAAATGAGTTTCCGGTAGTTTGTTGGGCAACGCCCACTTAATTAATACACTTGAGTACGCTACACCAATAATTAGATTGTGAGCATGTCATCCGTTTTTTACTATTTGAGTGGGATATTTAATTTTGTAGCGTTCCTGTTAATGATATGTTTTAATTGGTAATACAATCTTTTCTAAATTATATTTTAAATATTTTGTAAATGTTATCATTCTACTAAAAATATAAAAAATATTTAAATGAAATATAGTACCGAATTAATGTACCAAGTTCAGTTAAAGAAAAAATACGGCATACATTTTTTCATAATACTACTTAATTTTCTTGTACGAATGTACATGCAGATAGATCGTTTTATAACAATTGTCACGTTAACGTGCACGCGTTCTATGCACTTAATCGTTGGTACGTTAAGAAGTGTCGAACTTCAATCTTCGGTAAAAGGCTCTTACTCTCAAAAATGATAACCAAATTTTAATTAATCCGTGATTGCATATATTACTAGAGGACTGAAATTCATTACCAATAATAATAGGGTATTAAATTAAAAATTAAAATTTAAAAAAATAATTAACCAAACGTTACAAATATTTATTTATTGACAAAACGCTTTATGACAATAATGATGTTACGTTCTAGAAAAAATAATTTTTTTTCCGTCCAACTTTGAATCAGCCGTGCCATCTATGTAAATTCGTAGCATTACTTTTAAAGATTAGTTTCAAATCACAAACACTCGTCAAAAATATTTTACACACATTCTTGACTTCGTCCCATCTGAGCATAAAATTCCTTACAGAATACTTACGAAAACAGCCGATCTTTCATTAAATTCTCATTTATTTATTATATAGGAGAGTATGTGATGTAATCTCTGGAAATAGGGTTGTTAAATTTATTGCCTAAGGCTTTCTGTTAAGAAGTCAAGTCAGGAGGATGTCCGCCTCGAGTAATAATGTTGCGACAATATTGGTAGAATTGTGGTGGATGATGGTTTTCAGAGACATTCGCAGATAATCTTTTAATACAGAGAGAACGAGGTTCATTACGATATGTCTGGTTTCGTCGTAAGGTCTACATAAACCAAAATATGAAGTTGACTCTTAAGTTTGCGTATTAAGATGGAATGTATTTGAATGATCAAGGTAAATGGAAACGTTAATTATCACCTGTTACTTGTTTAAATATTCCATGGAAAATTAAGAAACTTTTTATTTTCGAACAAAGTAAATACTTGTGTATTTAAAAAAGAGTTGGTTACTTAGAGACTTGCATATAAATAAATACATAGCCGTAACTATTGGGTGTAGAGTTATAAAATTGTGCATATAGCCTCCTTTTTGATTATTTATGTAATGGGTAAAGGGGATAAATTAACGCATCTCTTATGATAATGAAGACATATATATATATATATATATATATATATATATATATATATATATATATATATACACGTTTATTCCTATTTATTTGATTTGTATTTTTTCTTTATCAACTGAAATGTCATCGCGGATAACTGATATTTATATATATTGAAAGGTTTGAAAACTGTATTATTTGTGATATTTTGCTTTGTAATAATCTCATACCTTTATCATTAATAAACATAAAATTCGTTTTCAAATGTATAGATATTATTGCAGACACTTATATCCACAGAGCTTGCATCATTATAGGTATTTACAGGAAAGTAGCAACGATTAAAAATCAAATAAAACTTGCCTTAGCACTACTTTCATTTAGGAAGTTGTGATTACCTATTTCTTTTTCATATTTGATAATTTAATAAATTCTTACAAAAATGTTTATTGTACTTTCAAAAGTTACTTATTATTATTCTAAATTGGAATTCAAAAATTCTATTATTATTTCCCTTTAGGGAATAATCTAGAATTTTCAAATTTGCATTAAACTTAGTTTGCACTCGATGGTTCACTTTACCCTTAACTAAAATGATAAAATATGCATTCAATTATCTTTAACTAAACGATATAAGCCAGTGACTGCTGTGATTCAGGATATTATTGATACATATTTATCCTTCATATTTTTTAATTTAAAAAATAATTGAAAACTCATATTTTATTCTGAAAAATTGACTTCGAGTACAAATGATTACAGAAGCTATATTAAGTAAAAATTCTCTTAATGAAATAAAATGCATGGTTTAATTTGCCTATAACTAAAACAAAAACGTGTATAAAGTTAGTTTGGACTATGACTAGATATTACAAACCAATCTTTCATAGGGTTCAAATATTAAGTTCCTATTTCATTGGTTAATACACCGTTTCATTGAAGATTTATTTTATCAATTTCGTACTAAATTGTAAAATAAACTTATAGATCCTTCCTAACAAACAATTTGGGACATTAACAATTACTAAATAATTCCCACTATTTTTGTGTAAGATCAAAAACATAAACATGAACATTTGTTAGCTTTTAAATGTTTTAAACAACGTGCTCTACTGCTTTTCTAGACATAATAAAATAATGACTCTATGATTTATTATTGAAAATTTAATTATCTCTTGTGAAATTTGAAAAATACAATATAAAGCACAATATGAGAAGAAAAAATTATAAGAATAAAAGTAATGAAAACAAAAATGGTACAAAAAGTATTTAAATAGGGTATACAAAAAATTAAAACGAAATAAGAAAAAATGTACGATTAAAAAATTAATAATCTAAAAACTTATTTCATTCATTTTTCAATTCCCTCTGCAACTTCGGCAAAAGCCTTCCATTCTCGAGCTTGATTTAACAAAATTTCCTTGCGGATTTCGTGGAGCTCGTCTTCCCTTCGTTGTCTCTGCTCATGAAATGGAGATTCTCCTAATGCGATTTCTTTATAATTCATCTGTCTGAAGCGACTGATGTTGCTGAAAGTAAGCTGCAAATCCGAATGCTGGCTGCCAATTTGTCTCCTGCGTATTGGTATATTCGTGTCCACCTTCAACATGGTTTCCTGGACTTCACCGCTAAAATGACCAGCAGGAACATCTTCCGTTGCCTCAGGCGATCTTGGTAAAGTCCGCGGCTTTAGCAAAAACTTCACTTCTAATCGTCGATTGTTGCTCAAACGGATCTATGCATAATTGACTCTAATTAATTCTATATCAATTATTAAATATAATTGGCGTTAATTTTGTAGAAATTCATTATTCACGATTAAATGAAACTACGTGTTGTAGTATTATTTCTACTTTCTTTAATTTCTTTACCACGACCTAGGTTTCGTTGTATTATAACTTCTTCAGGTGGGATATTAGCAAAGATATTTTATATATAATCTGATAATAGATATAATCTTTCTATTTATCAGATTATATAAAGATATCTTATATATAATCTGATAATAGATATAATCTTTGAAATATTTATTTAATTTCATTATTTATTGAACCTCTTAATAAATAAATAAATTAAAGAAATATTTCTATTTTGATTGTAAATGTAAACATTTCACTGTATTTACCCATTTATTAATAATACCATCAGCAAAATATAAGTATCTCGCAATATATAGTATTGCTTCGTCGATGAGTTTATTTTAAATTACATCTTTGTAAGAGACAAAAATATACATCATTAGCCTTTTCTCTGTGCTCATGTAGTCTCTTTGTCTTGCATTTTACTACTATTGTCAAGCGTAATACTTTCAGCCAAAATAAATGACGCTTACAACCGTAAGTAAATAATTCGATATGTCAATTAAAGATATCCCTGAGCGTCAATTAAAGATATCCCTGAGCGTTAAAGAAAGTGTAATGAGCTGATGCTTATTACACTTTCTTTAACGCTCGTTTTGTATGCTCTAAATTTCTAATTTTACTACTCATAAAATCGATTCCTAAGGAGTAAACTCGAAAAATTCATAATTCCACATATGGTGCACCTTTTTATAGGACCAATTATAAAGGCCTCAAAAGAATTTTTTTGATAATTTTATGTAATATGTAATTTTGTAATTATTAATAAAATTTGTGTGTAATTTTATATCAAAGATATAGTGGAACATATTATTAAATATATTTTCCATCTTCCGTTGTTGCCGAAACCATTGAACCTAAAATTATGAAAATGGTTTATAAAGCCTACGCAAGGAGTGTGGAAAAACTATAAAGACGATTCAAAACTTCATTATTTTTGAGATATTTCCGATGATGTTTATGTCTCCCATACTTCATTATAATAGAAGTTATTGCACTATGAAACTCATTATTGGGGATGATTTGTGATAAATAAGGTAGTTTCATTTGAAACATGTTACGGTACACTCGCTGTCATTCGACACTCCTATATAACCGGCTTATTTATTTCAGGTATAGATAGAAAAGTGTATTTAGAATTTATATTTATTAGAACTTGTCATTATTAAAGAATGCGAGTGGATAATAAAGAAGTATCCCATTTTATATGACTTATTTATCGATAGGAAAATTCCCAATCGTTCCTTTTTGCATCTGAGTTTAAAGATATTATATAATATGCATGTTTCAGTTTCTTTGGAAATCGTTTTAGAGAATTATAACTAAAGGATGTTTAAACTTATTAAATTATAAAATTGATTTAGTTGTAGGCAAAAAGTGTTTGAGTTGTAATTTTCTGTCCTGGTGTATAAAAGATTTTCTTTTTTTTAGCTAGTATTGATATTATTAACTATTCATAATTATCATTGACAATTAGTAATTAATTATTTTTTAATGGGATACTCGATCGAAACAATGTAATGCCGTAATAGTAATTGTTTTATTGTTTCAATCACAACTACATGAACTCTAATCGTCTTACAGCTAGTTATTAAGTCAAAAGAAAATAAAAATGTGTAAAAGTTTTAAGTTTGTATGTTTTAAAATATTATAACCTTAAGATAATATAGTAGAACTATGGTAGAAATACAAAAAAAAACTTATCTTACAATAAATGACAAGTAATTTCGAATATCTCCTTTTTGATGTAGTCAGTAAATAAATAAAGCTAAAGTTTGTGTCCAAATTTAGATGGAATTAAAACAATTATTTTGTTTGTATCTTTTTTGTCTTAATGAATTGAAATTATGCTTATAAATGTATTTAGAAGTATGAGTTAATATACATTTTATGTTTAAATTCAATTTTTTTTTTTGTTTTGAAGAAACTCATCCACTCAGAATAGTAAATAATAAGGAATTTATATTTGTTTACCATTTCAGCTATTCAATTTTTACTGGTAACTTAAAATTTTAAAGCATTCAGTTATGAAATTTATTTATTCTTAATATTATCTCTACACACAGAGTGAAAATCACTACTGTGGGTAGATGTTTTGGGTGCCACAACTACAAATTAAATCCGATCGTTAAATTTTTTATAGTTAAATATAAGTAAGTAATACACCATTCGTATTATTTGAAACACGTTAAGACAACTAGAACAGTTCCTTGTACTTTTAAGAATAAAAATTGTAATATTGTTTATGAACCAAGGATGAAAAGGCAAAAAACAATTTCATGAAATTTTTTTTAACAGAATTTTGCTCTTAACTCTTTATAAATTAAGCAAAAATGGAATTTAAATGACCTTGTCGGCTTTTTTGTAAAATTACTTAATCCATACGATTTAATAAACTGCACGAAAACGAAAAACATTCATATATTGTTTCTGTTACTCGTACATTTGCTCCTGAAGTGGCACAATTTAAGAAAGATTTATAAATAGGGCATACATTTTTGGTAAGTATTTGAATCATAATTAAAATTGTTTCTTATTTTAAATTGCTTTTATTGCCTTGATTTTGCACCTACATTAGAGTAATTTCCAGGCAGTTTGAACGTTCGTCAGTCTGTGAAGTTTGGCCGACGAAAATTACGAAATACTAAAAATTATATTTACAATTTTTATCGTATTAGTTGTCGTAAAGTGTTCCAATGATTTTAAAAGGTGTATTATTCTTCTAAACTTGATTACAAAAAAAAGGTTAGACTTATTTTGTAGGTGATTGCACTCAAAAGCTCGAAAGTGTATGTTGAAATCTAAGAGATTTTTATTCAGATAAAATTTCGTCAACAAATTTTTCAGTTAATCTTTGACTTACAGGACTCCTGTATATGCATATGTCAATGTATATGTAAATATGTATATATATATATATATATATATATATATATATATATATATATATATATATATATATATATATATATATATATATATATATATATATATATATATATATATATATAGGGTTGCTTTTAAATAATCTAATAAATGATTAACTTCAAGTTGCTGTCGACAAATTTTATTAAAATATTGGTATGTTACAGTAAATTTAATTTAAGTATGCACCATTGTTATTCATTACCCGTCACCAGCTAGTTGGAACTGATAATAATATTTATTTTCTTGTAAAATTGCGGTGACTTTGGTTCAAAAACTTTGTGAGGTCATTTTAGAGGTCACCAGCTAGTTGGTACTGATAATAATATTTATTTTCTTGTAAAATTGCGGTGACTTTGGTTCAAAAACTTTGTGAGGTCATTTTAGAGGTCTTCTTTAACGTCTTTTTTTGTATGGTTCCCACGAAAATAGTTACTTAGAGACTTAAATAAAGGGTAAGTAGAGAGTCAGGCAAGCTCCTCTAATTTATTATGAATACATTATCCAACATATGGTCTAACATTATCATATATAAAATAAACTCGATCCGGTTGACTACACAATTTGTTACCTAATCGACCTAACTTTTCACAGGAAATATCTAAATTAATTGTATATCACTTTGGAAGCAACCCCCAATGAATAATATTCTTGACGTTCCACCAGCAGCTGAGCATTACCTTTTTGGCACTTATTTCAGGTTTGGATACTGAAACTCCAGTTTCTCAGACACCCAATGATTGACGTTTGCATGTACGGTTAACGTATGTAATCCACTTTTCAAAGCCAGTTACTGACTGATTCAGCCATTCGAAGTTACGTTTCAATGTCAATAACACGTTTCAATGTCAACAACTGGACTTGTGGGATATCCACACACCGTATTTTGAAAGTTTTTTCAAATTCGTGCAAATGTGTTTCGTTGGTACCATCACTACAATGTAGCTCATCTACCAACTGACGTGTCGTCAGTCGAGGATCTTCCTCAATTAGGCCTCGCAATTATTAAACATCCATTTCAACTGGACGTCCGATACGGGACCCTTCCTCAAAATCGTAGTGCTCATTCCTGAACTTTCTGAACCAAATTATTGCCGTCGCGTAAGATTCCATGGACTCTCGGATCGCAGTGCGACAGTTTTTGCATCGTAACTCAGACGAAATTCGTAAAATAATAGAATCGGTATTTGATATTTATTTAAATCCATTATCTTTTATGTAATTTACTTAAAGCTTGGTATTGACTTATCAACTGACTGCACTTTTGTCTAATTATACCCCACATTAAAATTTTCTAGAAACACACACACATCGACACACATACAAATGATATAGGAGCTTTAGGAATGTATTTTTTATAATATATTTTTACATTTGTGCGTATTATCTGCGTTAACATCTTAACATCCACATTTACAAATTAATGAACCCAAACATAGGTTCATCTTATCATATGTCAGTTTCATACGTTAATATTGGTAGACAAAAGTATTTTTCTAGTACCAGTCGGTCTTCCGTAATTATCAGCAAATCAACTTATGGTCATGTTATTAAAAAATTAAATAAACAAAATTTTTATTTTCCTTATAAATTAATTCTACAAGCCGTCTCATTTTTATAGAAATCTATGTTCCACAATCGCCAATTCCCCTTAAACCAAAAATTAATCTTTAGCAATTACGTCTATTACCATCACTTTATTATGTAAATATGTACTCTACATATTGCATTTCTCAATTGATTAACAGTTGTTAGAAATTATTTTTAATTGCTGGCTTCAGAATAAGGTTCCTTCTTTTAGACAGCGGCTCGATTGGTTGAAAGTCCTTGTAATAAGATTAACGGCCTAGAGTCAAACTAAACACAACTTCATATTAATATTTAAGTCAAAAAAAAGTAAAATACTATTACAAACTTGTTAATTTCAGTACTGTTGCCAAGTGAAATAAATATGTAATGATGAGTAATGAATGGGCCAACAGAACAAAAATAAAAGTTCAGACATGGGATTTTTCAATACGGTTTTATTGTATGGTTCCCTTGAATAATCCTTGGAGATTCTTTCGATAATTGTCACAATATTTATTTCAATAGACATTTTTTTTTCCGATGCTATCTATTTACTAATAGTGATTGCAGCAATTGCTCCATATGAGTGCAGAGCAAGACTCCGTAATAAATACCTTTTCAAACCGAATCGGAGCTCTTATAACTAATCTTTAAAAACCAATTAATAATCCTTATTTAGTCTAAATATTATTACGAGGTTACTCTAACGAGTACATTTTCTAAAGGTTCCAAGTGGTAACGTATATTTCCAACTACGTGCGATATTCAGAATCAGCTAATTATCTGAGAAGAAAGCTAATTATTAAAACTTCAATAAACTTCAAACTAAATCAGAAATTATTCCAGTATCGGCAAAAAAAAATTACAAATTTTTTATATAATATAAGAATCCAGTATAAAAGTAACTGCATAGCATTGGAAAGTTTGTAAGTTTGCATTATGTTTAATTTTTTCTCCTATTGTTTTTTTCGCATAATTATTTTTATTATAAATTCAATTTGACTTTCTAAAACCATCAAACCACCCAGTATACCAGAATGGTATTGTCGTTAGTTTTCCATTACGGAGTGACATATCTTATTATAGAAAATAGCACAAAAAATTTCGTTTATTAACAAAAATCGTAGTTTCTCTGCTTTAAATTTATGGAAATTGTCCACATTATATTTTCCTTTATTCTCATTTTGCAAGGGGTCATGTATAGCTCTCTGCAGGTAAAAAGAGAGCAAAATTAGGAATGTTAATTGGTCATAGCCTTTATTTTCAGGTCGTTCCTTGTTCCAAATTATTACAAGTGAGCAAGTCACCACTTGTTTATATACCGCACGCATGTACCAACATCTCATTACGAGTTTGTGCGCTGAATTAACTTAATTTGATATTAAAAATGCCACTTCTGGATGTATAAATTAAAAATTAGGTTTATGAAATATTTCCGTCTTTAAACCACTCAGTCGCTATTCAAGCTGTGTTTTGTACTAATTTATTTGTTTTCCATAAAATTTTTTGCGTAGCGTCTATTAATGTTTTGTTATTTTATTATATAATAATTATTTTTCATGTTCAACAATCACACACACACACATACAAATGTTCAACAGGTTTTCAACAATCTGTAAATCAGATAAACATTGTAAATTAATTACTAAATAAAACATACGAATTACGGCAATATAAAATATGACCATATTTTTTAAAAGCACCTCTCTAATTTAAGGCTCGGCTTTTCACCAAAATCTCACATTACTAATATTCTTTGTAAGTAGATAATATGTTATCAGGCACAGTGCTTATAACATTTATATGCAAACATACTTCCAACCAGCTACTCAGTTAAATTCACTTAAACGTAATAATTTCACTGTGTAGAAAATCGAATCGATATGCACAATCGTTTCGATACCAAAATCTCTTTAGTAATTCAATGCTGGTGAAACTAATCGCTGGCAAGCCGATATGGGCTTTTGATTTTTCATTTGCAGCACTGGATTTCTTTATCAATTCGAGTGAACCGTACCGGTATATTGATATTATTATATTTAAGCTTACTATTTATGCCTGTTTTGAAATTTAAATTTGAAACTAATTTTATGATGTTTTATTTTATTTCCTGATTTGATATAAGAAAAGCTATTTAAATTATTTGTTGCTTGCTTGTATACATATTGATCTCAGATATCGGTGGACATGTTTTCTAAAAGTAATATAAATTATACTTTTTTACTTCATTTCAAAGAAGACGCGAGCATTAATCATTGAAATAAAAGGGGAAACAGAAGATCTTAACAGCAAATAAACTGTTAGCTTCAAACTTGGAATGAATAATTTATTGCTAGCAGTGCATTAACGTTACTAAAAGTATAAAGAGATTTAGAAAATTAATATGAAATGAACTAAAAATTAAAACAATATTAAAATTAAAAATAAATTTCCTTCGTAAACAAAGGATATTTTAAGAGTTTACTTAATAGTTTTTTTTGTTACTTTTCTAAAGTAAAAACTGTTTGCTAAAAAATTGCTAAAGTAAAAAAATTTTTAACAAAACCTTATTTGAACAAAAAAAATTAAATTAAATGATACTGGACCTAATCTTTTTCTTCAGAAAATTACGAATGTTTGTTGTGAAAATGTTCATTATATATAACCGCATCAGAAACCTTTTTTAATCTTTAATCTAAAATTCTGAATTACCATATGTTTTTATAATTTTTTATTTCGAAAAATTTTATTTTAATGTACCACATACCGTCTCTGTGAGTAAATAATAATAAATCGGGAATGGATAATTTATTCGAAACTTTAATATTTCCTAAAATTTTGTATTACTTTCGTTTCTGCCAAAATCGCAGTTTACAATAGAAAAAAAATCTGATCGAAATTTTATTTTTCTTATTGAGTCTCGTGCAAAAATAGCTATTTTATAGGGAACGCGCCTATTACAACTATTCCATGGCTCTACAGCTCTTGAGCAGCCTTGACTTCCCTGACAGTCTCTCTCCAAATCGTTTTATCTTGCATTTTTTCAGCCAATTTTTTATACTCAGACTCTTCAATTCGTCCTCTGTTTCTTCCGTCCATTTCTTGTTGGGTCTTTCGGGCTTCCTGTTTCTTCCGAGTTTTACTCTATAAGGTCTATAATGGGTGCTATTTTTGTTCAATATTTCCATATATCGTCCTTACTAAACTACACTTCTTCACTTTCTTTGTGACATTGGTTCGAAAGTCTCTTTCGACTGACTTGGACTGGTTCGAAAGTTTCTAGTTACTTTCGCTGTTATCAAATTTATATCGTTTTCGATTAATGTCCGCATCTCCAGCAACACCAACCATAATTGATCTCATTAAATTTAGATTTGAAAAGCGAGTGAGAAAAAAAAAATATTTTGTTTCCATTTGCAAACTTTTCTGTAATTCTAACGCAAATTTTATTCCATACTAATAATGTCGATTTTAGATATTTGAAGAACTATGTTATATGTTTGCCGAAATGTGTTTGTTCATCGTTACGTCATTGACAAGACAACTCATTGAATGATTTACTTTATCTTTCAAATCCTCATTTTGGGTAAAAAATCTATACGTGTGCTCGTAATCGCAAAAATCATAATGTAATTATCGTTTAACAGTAATTCAAAGCATGTTATTATTGTAGACAATCAGAGAAAAATTGTATGTATTTTAATATTTCATACAATTGCCCGGTCTGAATATTATTAAATAAATTTTTTTTATATTATTTATTACCATATTTTTTTTCAATTCAAATATAACAACGAATAAAATGAAAGAGTGATGAGATAACATTACTAAAGGGTATGGATTATTATAATATATATATATATATATATATATATATATATATATATATATATATATATATATATATATATATATATATATTTATATATATAATATAAGATAATAAATTCATTTGTCAATATTTTGATCAATAGAAATTATATAAATTATTTTAATATTATCTAGGAATATCTCCATTATACTTTCAATTTAATTAATTTGTATATCTCTGGTTTCAACAATTTTTATTCAAGTTCTTCAGATTATTTTCTCTTTCTCCCTCCCCCCCCTCTTTCTCGCTGCCGTTTTACCCCTTTCAATATTTACTTACAAATAAACATTTAGATCTCCAAAGGAATTTCACTTTTGTCTGAGTTGCATGTGATCAATTTTTTTATTTATAATATATAATATACCCTATACGACATATTTTCTAAAATATGAAAATAAAATCTACAAATCCTATGGGAAGCCCAGAAAAGCCTATGGGATGAATCAAGACTCCCTGTTAACTACGTTAAATAAGCCATTAAAATAACTCTTCACACTTATAGTCAAACAATCACGAGACATGAAAGTAAATAATCATAATGATTAATATTAATAACACAACGTATGCGTGACACCCCAGCTATTCTTATGTGGTGTCTGAGGCATACATCTTCCGCTGTTCTGAGACGTACACGTCACTTCCATGGCGTCAGAATATGTAGCTCTCTCTCTTTCTCTCTATGTTATATCTTTCTTCTCTCTCATGTAACGAAATGTGTCTAAACGTGACGCGACTTTAAAATTTTACTCTACGTAAGAAATTTTACTTCAAAAATATGCGTAAAAATTGTCAAACTTGTCAAATATAAATTTACCAATATAACTTAACCTTTTTAGAGCACTTCTTACATGCCATGAACATTTTCATCCTCAAAATAAATTTGAACTATGTTAAAGATATTACATGAAATTTTAAATTTCTGCCATCAAAATTTCCTTATTTTTTCTTTTTAATCCACTTAATTTCGCTTTGTGACATAAATTCTGTTATTGAATAAAAAAAACTTGAACGTGATACAAACGGCGGTATATATTTAATATTATGACTCAAACAATTTTTACTTAGGGACTTTCAAATCTACAATTAAACATTGTAGATTTGAAAGTCCCTAAGTAATTAGGCTCTTATTTATATATGCAAACGCTAATCTATCTTTTGACGTAACTTTTTGGTAATTTTTTCATATTAGACACACATGACACACAATTTGGCTACGACACACATGTTTTTAGATTATACATCGCATTTTGAACATTCTTCTAATTTTGGAGAGATATTTTTGTTTTCAACAATTGACTTTCCTTGGCAGATAATTTCTCAAGAATTGCTTATTATTTTGTCGCAAACACCTTTTCAAATTCACCATTCAAAATTAATTTAGTAAAAAGTATTCATCTCTTAAATGTTTTACAAAAGGTAACCATAAGTTGGGGCACTGTCTACATTATGGTTTATGAGTAAAACGGGATTACCTAACTTATTTTTGTAGGGTCTACATCAATTTCGAATTAGACACTAAATGCAAAGTTAACTTGAAGGCTTTCCCCATTGCTGATTTAAACTTCTTAACAAAATAACTCAGATCAATATTTATTGTATGTTAGTAGATAGATAATGGGTTCAATAGATCAAAAACGTAATAATTTTGCGAAAATGCATTTTACAATAAAAGTGCATAAAATATAAAAATTTTAAAGTAACTTTTAAAATGGTAAAAATTTGTGTAAAAATTTATCCCCATCACTTGAAAACGCTCCAAATTATATTTCAGTATATATATGAGATCGATCAATTTGTTATTTTAATGCATTAAAAAGGGTAATAGAGAATAAAGTAGTCACAGTACTTCATTTCAAACCTTTTGTATTAAATCATTGTACAAAGTTTGACCAAAATTACTTCATTATTTTTTTGTCCTAATTTGACAAAGAAAGGCGAACTTTGTATGGAAGGAAATTTCTTTACTTTCTTTAGTTTTTGTTAGTTAAACTCCTACTTAACACAATTTTGATCAGTAATTAATTTTTTTTAAATATTTCGTTACTTTTGTCACAGTGACAAAATAAATAAATATCGAGTTTTTATGAAAGACTTGCTTTGTTAGCTAGCAAACATTTGAAATATACTTTTTCAAAATAATTATTTTCTCAAGGTTTTTGTTTTTTTTAGAGTTCCGTCTGTCAGGAAAATAAAGTAATCTTCGTAGGATCATTATATTGTCTATCAGTCCCTCCGTCTCTCTGTCAAAGCCCTTTTTTATAAAACGTTTGGGATATGATCAAATTAAAAGTATTATTATTTACTGAGGCTTATGATGTTACATTGCTGGAAAAAAAAACAAGTTTCTTTATTCACCCAACAAAAAGGTATGTCCGTTTAAAACGTATTTTTTTTGTCTTTCATACGGTCACAAAAACCTATAGGGTACTTTCGGTCGACCTACAATTTTAAAGTCACCTTAATAAGAGGTTTAATAGCGCAGCGAAAGGATAAAAATCCAAACATTTATAATTTCTAAATGCATGTGAAGATATACATTTTTTTCATATTTGCTCCTCTGAAAGACATAATAGCTCATATGCTTAAGTTTTTCCATGTTCACCGTCGATATTTCTTTAATTTATCTTATTTATTACCATTTTCTATGTTATTCAGAAATTAGGCAACGTAGAACTTCAAATTTGGCTTAGCGATACATTTTATTAACCCTCATATTTTGCACTATATTCATAGTTATCTCTTGAAAATATTCATAGTAGGTTTAGAGAGGAGTAAGTAAATAACTTAAATTTTTATATGTCATATGAAGTATTTTGTTAATATTATTTACATGTTTAAAAAATATTCGAAAAATATGCAAAAATAGAGCATTCCCCAACCTTCTCTATTTTGGAAGTTACTGAGCCAAAATCCATGAAAAAACTGGGTTGGAAAATGTAATTAGAAATTTACAAAAAACTATAGCAATTATCCTATATCTTATAACTATAAAATATCCTCCATATTTTTTATGTCTATGATGTATATAGTAGGCAATATATTTACTTTGTGAAAAGTTGGTATTCGCAAATAACTTAATAGATATACTACAAAACCTTCAAGTATGTGTGTACGTCGTGCCTAAAAGTATGCGGAACCCTCGTACTTCTACTCGTTCTAAATAGTTTTTTTTTTAATTTCACTTTCATTTCAGCTGTCAAAATTAATGGTGTAATGTTGACGTCTTGAAATAATCACTTCTAGGTTACAACGTTGGTTTTGACAGTTAAATTAAAAATAAAATTAAAAAAATGAAATGCCCACAAACATTTCATAATATACGGAAAGTGATGACATCATTTAATTAATTACGCCGTATATTATTCAAATATTTGTTTTGAAACTAGGCTGAAAATTACGACAATACCATTTAATGGGTATATATACTAGCTATAAAATATACTAGCTATGAAATGGCATATAAATTACATATTATTCGGCACACCCCCACGCATGTACACACATGTCTTATTAACTTATAAGAAATATATACTAATTGTTCTTTAATTTTTTTTGTTTGCAAACAATTTATGTTTCATGAAATATTACTTTTGACGTTTCGTTTATTTATATAATTCTATATTAACTAATGGGGAGGGGGGCAGTTCCGCCCATTTGGGTTGTGTATTGCGGTTTCTTAGTATATATGCATGATTTGGACTCTCGTAACGCGCCCGCTTTAGATTTTATATTCGTGTTTTACAATTTATTGACCTGTTTTCGTAGTAAATATGTATTGTTGCATAAAAGCGTTCAGTTTCTTTGTACAGAACTTTCGCTACTTCTTAACTTAAAAGAGCTTTTATAATTTAGGATCGTAACCAACGTCTATAATCAGTACTAGCTTTCATGAAACTAAAAGTATTCGTAATTGTAGCCATTTAAAGGTGATTTATATAATAAAATATCCAAATTAATATATCGCAATA
Organism: Druceiella hillmani; assembly: GCA_039881145.1. Taxonomy (NCBI): domain Eukaryota; kingdom Metazoa; phylum Arthropoda; class Insecta; order Lepidoptera; family Hepialidae; genus Druceiella; species Druceiella hillmani. The sequence continues at coordinate 25,423,955 of JAYKKI010000022.1, read as the reverse complement.
CTAGTATTTCACACCAACAGAACAACAACAAACAAAGTCACTCACTTTGCCAGACAAATAATATACAAGCTACATTGATTATGAAATCTGATTAGTTGGTCAGTTGTAAAGTTATAAAATGGAACGAACTAACAAACACGATTTATATTGTTAATAGAAACATTACTTTTTTGCAAGTACACAAGGTTTCTCAGCATAACTTATAATTGATCAAGTAATCTTAGAACCAGCACAGTGCGTGTCTGGCTCGTATATCCAGGATTCCGTACCGCATTCTAAGTGAAATTACTTTGGTTGCCTAAAGTCAGTCGTAGTGCGATAAATTTCCAATATTACTTAATATATATATGTATATATATATATATATATATATATATATATATATGCATATATATATATATATATATATATATATATATATATATAATAAGTAGGGGGTGTATATTTAAAATCGTGAATATCTCAAAACTTATACAATTAAAAATATTTCTACAATATTTCCGCAGATTTCTAGAAATTCTACTTAAAATAAAATTATGTTCAACTGTTTTAGAAGTAATGAATATGATATGTTTTCCTAAATATTGCTAGTATAACTTTAAAAATATATTAACTAAAATAGTGAAAATATATGTATTAAATTGAGAAAAGTTATGTTGCCTAATTTGCCCCATACTTTTATGTAAAAATTTTAGAATATCCGCCAATAATAAGTATATGCAAGTTAATACGCTTTAATATTGTTGCAAATTTAAAGTTTCTACAAAAAAACTGGAAAAAAATATATAGACAGCTACGTGAGAGGTTTCACAAAGATTTTGTTTTCTTTTCTTTTTCTAACCACTTGAAAGCTGAAGGCCTGAAAATCACATTCCTTTTGATATAATTTGTCCCAACCGTAACTTTATTCTTTTAATGTTTGATTTAAGTCAAAATTACCAAAATTATAAAAAAAACCTTAAGGGGAAGAAATGGGATATTTATTAACGAATATGTCCAAATATTACGTCGAACAAAATATGTAACCGATAACTATAAAGGCGTTTGAACATGCATTGTTTAATTTTGAATGTATTTTCAAATGAAAATACCTTTTCAATTAAATAACACAGGTTCAAACAATTTCATAATATAATTACTATGCAGTCATTATATATGAATAGTAATAATAAAAGCAAAATCAATTTCAATCTGCAGACAAATCTTTGTAAATTTGTAATTCATACTGAATAATCATTCCTTCACATTTATTATGACCGTTTCTTTTCTATTTTATTAGTATTAAATGAGAAATATTCGACACAAAAGAACATGTTAGTAAAAAAGCAAGAAGATTTAACCAGTTATTTCTATTTTTCCCAGAAAAGAACATATTTAGTAAAAAGGCAAGAAGATTTAACTAGGTTGTCTCTATTTTAAACTCTGCGTTAAGTTATTTTGTATACAAACTGGAGGCAGAGTAGTAGCGGTAAGGTTTCCTTTTGAGATTTAAGGGTAATGACTACAAACTTCTTGGGAACTCCCCGTTCATCATTTTTAATTGCATATTGAACGGCAGTTAGTTTTATTCAGTGCAAGTATTTAAATGGATGTATTTGCACCTCCTTCTGACAATAACACTAGCAGCAATATCTGCTTGATGGAAATATTAAATGTGACTTTGTAGGATAATCAGGTAACAGGTGTATTTTTTTTCAGTTTCTAGCCATTCGTTTTTTAATTCCAATGAGTTCTCCTATACTTGATCATAGCTGGTAATTTATTTTCAATAAGACTGTCTAATATCGTGTTACCAATTCTCCTAATAGTATTTGCTGTTTGTTTTGTTAAAAGAAAATAAGATATATTTGTGGTGTTTACGTATTGAGTAAAGAGGTGAAACAATTTTAGTAATTCAATATATTTTTAAATTAGCAATGAAATGATATGTAACTTCTCTATTTTTAGAATTAATCGTTTACCTTGATATTTCCTGTTTCTTCTTACTTCAAAAGCAAAATATAGAACAACAGTAATGACAAAAAAGAATATAAATAATTTTATCCGAAATTATATTATATTTTACGAAATTATTTATACGAAATTATATTATAACCAGAACATTATATTATCTAGACATATCATTAGCACTTTAAAATTGTATTCAATAAATAACAGAACTTATCTCAAGTTTATTGAGCTGTTGTTAATATTCATGATGACTCATAGCTTTTGGTTGCCTATTGTTGCTGCCTTATTTTATGAAAATATGTTCTAATTGATGATTAAGTTACTTAATAAATTGAAAAAAAAATAATTTAATATTTGCAACATTTCGTTTCGATTTATGTTTTACTTCTTGTAAGAAAAACCGCTATAAAATTATAAAATAGCAACATATAATTATTCTGTTTACAATTGCATTTTGTCAACACAAAACCTAACTGTATTCTGTCGTTTTAGGTTTATTCCGCTATTTTTACTGGGAATGAGCTAATTCGATTAGCCTAACAGTAATACTATCCACTTCTCATCGACATAATACTCGCTTGCCTTTAATATGGGCACAGACCTTTAAAAATTGTTAAAAACGGAAAGTTATTCGTAGAAGTATTTACAGTTTCATTTCCTGTTAATTTATAAAGTTAACAGACAAAGCACGACTAGAATGTGATGACTAAGCACGACTTTCTGTTGAAATAAATGGTTTGTTTGTGACTAATAAATAATTAAAGTATTGTAAACTAGACAAACTGATACAAAGCATTAAAGAGGAGCGCGCTTATGTGATATTACCACTGATAAAATAATTTAATTTATTATACGTTATTGCTTTTCTTTCTCTCTTTAGAATACTGATGGTATTTAAAAACTTCAATGGCGTTTCTAAAAAATATATAATGCTTTTAATCAAATGCAGGTAAACAAATTAATTTTGTCTTTGTAATTAATTTTGTCTAAAGATTTTTTTCCAGCATATTCCATTATTTGTTTAATCTCTGAAAACCACACATTAAACGTATTATATTTATTCACTGTTTCATTTAAAAGAAAAATTATCAAGACAAATTTAGACAATTCCATGGCTGCGATGAAAAAAAATTGACTCATTAGTATTTAAAAGTTTTTTTCTACGTACTATTTAAAAATAATTACATTTCTATAACTTTTAATAGGTGACAATGTTACTATATATAAATATTTTTAGTACACGCTGTCTGCACAAGAAAATTAAATTACAGTTTATTGTTCAGAATTCACAATTATTTCATAACGAATCTTTTTATTTGCTGGTAATTGAATTCACATGCCATCTCAAAAGTATGTGATGAAGAAATGTCGATGTAGAAGGATGGAATGCATTACGATCCGACAATTATTGCATTGCATTCGACGAATTCGACAATTATTGCATAAATGTATCGTAAACTTATCGCGAGTCATTTCTAGTACAAGACTATAGACTAGAATACTTTACTCAAGAATTTTTTAGATACACCCTCAACGACAAAATGTTTGCCGTATAATATTTTGCAAACAAGAAAATAAAATCGAAGTATGACGGGAGTACAACAGTTACAATATCAGAAAAAAATATTTGCTTAAAAACATTTCTAACATGAACCAGATCTATGTTATGTAACAATATAATATTGGCAATAAAACATTAATTAGAAGCGCACAAACATTTATACAATTTTTTATTGTGACTAAAGATGGAATAAAATAATTAAAGAATTATGAAACATCTACTAAACGAAATTCACTATCTAAATTATGTTTTTCCAGTTATTGTTTATTATTGCGAAATGATAATATACTTTTCTTCTCTTAATACAATTACAAAACATGAAAGAGAAAGAAATTGTCCAAACCTTATTATTATACGGAAATTGTATTAATCGTTCATTGTCTAAATTAGTCTATGTACTCGACACGCTTCAAGAACCTTTGTCTCCTAGTTTCATATGATTATGTAAATTGGTCATTGATTTCTTTGAGGAGGAGCTGAAGGTAGGCGAAATTGTTTCATCGGTATAACAAGCTTTGATTTTTGCGAATATAAACTCTCCGTAAAGATCATTTTTTAAGTGTCGCGATGTTTACGATTTATTGTACCAACTTCTCTTACCGATGTTCTTTAATTCAACCTACTCATAACCTTCATTTACATTGTATCTATCAGACATGAGGGTACTTAATTTTTTTGGATTGTTGGAAACATGCTCATAGAGTCGAAAAAAATTTATAAGAGAAAACAAATGAACATGCTGCACAAGGTAATTTTCTTTCTACTATGCTACAATGATTTGCTAAACTTAGCAATTGATTGACAAAAAAATAGTCTACTAAGTACTTTAGTACAAAAATCTGATAAAAACACTGAGTATTAGCTATATACAGGACATATTGAATCCTAAGTTTTTTTACAGTATGTTTAAGCATATAAAAGTTTTTTTTCTCTCATTCTCTCTAAGTTACTTTGGCCTCGATATATTTCAATTATTTCTATTGTCTAGTTTCTCTAGAATTATATTCCTTGGCATCTATATTTTCCACTTACCGCTTCTGCTAAGCAGAAGATATAAGATTTATCCTACTATTTTTTTAATACAAATAAAAATAAAATCAGTCCTTCGATTAACAACAACATTTTTTAAGGTTCTACCATATCCTAGTCAGTCAGTTTACTACTAAGCAAACAATTCGTTCCGTTTTAACTGAAGTAACCAGTTTTTAATACATTTGGTTGTAATGTGACATGTTATTAAAAAGAAAAATTACGGAAACAATTTCCAGTAAACATGCATACATTACTTGCTTATTATTATGAAATAACGGCAATAAATATAAGCACCGCATCTACATGAATAATACATATGAGCACCGTATCTACATGAATAATACATATGAGCACCGTATCTACATGAATTGGATATATACTTTTAAAAATAACCACCTCTCTTTAATGTGAGCTAAAAATCAAAACAAAATTATGTTGGAGTATATCGAACTTATGTTTCTTTACGTAGCTATCACGACTTTCGATTAACGCAGTAAGTGAAGTAAGTCAAATAACATTTAGAAACATCCCTTAGGTTTAAGAATTCTAAAATTAACATAATTTTGAGTTATTGCGAATGTTAATGCTTATTATTTCGAAAACGTGACTCTTATCGCTCTTATCTGAGCGATGTACTAAAATTTTATGTACTGCAGTCACGGAAGTAACAAATGGGCCGGATTTTAAAATTGTGCGCTAACTTTTAGTTGCGTAAAGGTCAAATGTTGTACATACCTTATTTGTTTGGTATAAGTTATCTAAAATTCACATGTTTAATTTGAATGAAACGACAATAAAAAAATGAAAGTAGCTACTAGATGACCTAATTTAATTGATACTTATTGCTTTATTCCAAATATTATTTCATGCAAGTGTAAAAAAAGTATCATTATTAACGACATAGCAATAAGGCAATTTCTATAGTGTTTTTAACATATAAAGTAATTAACGATATTAATTGTCATTTTTGAAATAAATATTACTAAATTTCTTTTCCGAAATAAGTACGAATAATAAGTTCCGTAATTTACTATTTTCTATTAAACTAAATAAACATTAACCTTTACTGCTGAATAATTTGGAATTATATCGGTGCACATGATTTATATCAATATATTAATGTGTTTACCTAGACGATATTCATAAATATATGTTCTATTTTTTAATTACGCAATTTTTCATGTTTTTATAAAAATATAAAAACAAGAAATAGATGAATAAAAAAAATAATACAAAATATCAAATAAAAATAGTTTAATACATATGAAGAATTAAAAAAGGAATATTTCATATTACACGCATTATTTTATAAATTGTTCAAATTAATAGTTATTTCACCATAGTAATTTAAATATCTTATCAAATACAACTAAACAACTATAAATATGGAATGATACTGAAATGAAAGTTTTATATTAGTGAATTGTAACGGTATCAAAATTTTATGAACAATTATTTATACAGTACGATCATAAAAAGGTTAAAATGCATTGTGCGATTCGTCAAAATCAAATATTTTCTTATAAACGGCCAATATAGTTTTGTTGGCCGTTGATAAGAAATCTCCATTGAAACTTTTCCCATCCACGCATCCACAATAAAGTTTCCATACAGACTCAGATTACTTTCGCTCAAGCAGATTAAGCCTCTGTTAGTTACTTCACGAAGATAGACGCAATAATACGATACGACCTCCTTACATCAAAATCAATAACGAGGTCAATCTGGACACAACAATAAAGCAGAAATAGTTGTACACAGATGTTTTCATTCCAGGCGCTAGCATAAAGCCAGAACCTCCATTTCATCCCCGAGTGGACACTTGTTTTGGCATTAAAGGCTTAAAAGGGTCCGATCTTATTATAATTATTTATTTCACTAATCAAAGTGCCCTTGATGCGCGAGCAGCAAAAAAAATGTGAAGGATTGTAAAGCGCGTGATCCTAATCTGCGAAGATTTATGTTGGCCAGTGGAAGTTTATGTGATAGCGTGACATTGACCACTCACTTCTGGTCCTTTTTTGGTTGCGAGGGAAGTGACGTTCTTTCGATGTGTGATGGTAGGATTTTTAATTAATTATATCACTGTTTTGTGTGTAACCACCGTTTACCACTTTCCTACAAACGTTCATGTTATTAAATATGAATTCAATTTATTGCAATACCTTTAGGTTGAGACCATTTTTAGCATATTTTTTATATGTTGTCTTTTCTACATTTAAAGCTTTCATGCATGTCAATCGTAGGACGCGTGCCAAAAATTTGTCATTTTTATATTTGTAAAGAAAGATCAAACATCTACGCGTGAGGTAAGTAATTGTACCCTTAAATTTTTCAATGCAGTGACATTTGTAATATAGTTAAGAATAGCATGGTTTAGTTTTATAATTACTGCTTTTGAAGGTCAATTGGTTGTAATTAATTCATATAGAATTCAATTTTGGACTGACAATTTTCACATTTGATTCTAGCATTCGATTTCTTTGTCTTAAAAGTAATACACTTATTCAAATTGCTGCTTATTTATCTATCAACGCTTTGCATTTATCGTCTAGTCAAAGTATTATTTTGGGAAATTTATGTTTCCCTTGTGAAATTATTTTCTGTCCATAATTTGAATATAAATTGCATTGAATCAATCCCTCGAATTGTTTAATAAATAAATTTGGAAAATTGGAAGCGTTTGAAATAAAACGTTTCTTTCAATTTTAATTTTACATTTTCAATTGTTGCAATTAATTATAAACATTTTACGAAATATATGTAAGCAAATTAAAATATTGTGTTGCTAAAATATTATTTGACCAACAAGTAAATTGCCTTCTGTACGACTATTAATTTAATGATGTGGTGTGTACAGAATGATCCCACATTTGAAATTTCCATCTGCGATTAAGTAACGAACATGTGTATAATCCAAATATTAATTTTATGTACTGGTAAGAAAAACATATTATACGTTACTCTGTTACCAATTAATTCGATACGGCAGTATGCCAGTTTTCAAAGACAAATTTTTCAGCGTTAAGTAGTATAGGAAACTATGTCTATTTAACCGTACGTGTACCTTATTTGCTGTCTGTAAAATGATATGCAATATTGAATGTTTACCGATCGCTACTGACTGCAATATTTTACGTTTGTCTGTCGTAACTTTGCTAATAGCCCACCTGAATTCCATTCACAATCACATGCAGCCTATTTAATTTTGTCTATCCTAACTTTTTAGAATTTTTCTGCTTGATACTACAAATGGTTTCTACTTAATTTCTGTGTGTTGTTGTATGTCAATTGTGACATACACAGTTTGAATAGAATAACAAAATTAAAATATGTTAAGTAATGTTTTACTGACGACCAAGTTTCTCTTAATTCTTTACTATTTTTTAAAAATAGAATTTAAATTATATAATTTCTCTTATATTATTTGCGTAATACGAGTCCATCGTGCTAGAAGATTCATAATTAGCTAAAGCTCAGGTTGAAAAAAAAATTAAAAACTATTTCAATACTGTATAACAAAATGTTGCCAGTAGTCTGAAAATCTAAACATGAAGAAGTCAAATCAGTTTATTTTCACCGTTTCAGATACCTCGTAAAAGGAAATTAATCATAAACTTTAATTTATATGATTTCCCCATAAGGAACTTTTTTCTTATCACTTAATGTAAAACTAAAAAGAATGGGATTAATGACGTAAAATTAACTTGGTTTCCTTTAAAATAATATAGAATATTTTATTTAAATTTTTCAGGGATGGAAACGGATATTTATTTCATACTTTTCATATAAATAATCAGTTACTTTTACAGCCATATTAGTCATTATTTTAAAGTCAATTTGCTTTGATTGATCAAAATCCCGTTTAAAAATGCAATTTATGATATTTTTCCATTTACTTGATGTAAACTTAGCCTCTATCTCTGCATACCTATGCACTCCTGATGGACAATGCTAATTTTCACCTCAAATATTATTTCCTGTTATGATGGACATAACGCACGCCGACCTTTATGATATTGCTAACCAATTATATCGATTTGCGATTTTAGTTTGATTAATTATTCATAAATTATTTGTCACTTATGTACGATGAAACATCTTTCATTTCTTTGAACTCATACCAAGGTACGATATCTTTCATTTCTGGCTAGTTCATAATTATTAGCAAGAAATTGATTAGATAATTAATTCTTAAAATTCTCGAAACATTGATAATTTTTTGTACAGAAATTAATTATAATTTAGTGAAAATTAAAAAAAAGAAAATAAAACATTTGAATTCTCGTGGTTAATGAAATATTTAAAATTTATTAATATTTGGGAACATGGTTCAATTAATTTACTAAAAATTTTTTTAAAAACTATTTTTAATTGATCATATCCTTATACTCCATCAAGCAAAAATTCGTAGGTTGAGAGGCATATTTGTAATAGGCATTGTATACTTTACTTCTAACTTTCTTTAATTTCCAAATTGCTTCTCCCACTTATTCTTTTTAAAATAGTTTTTTTATATATAATTATATAAAACTAAAATAAAAAGTAGTTACTCTAATCAAAATACACTATAGTTTTTCTTTCAATTCTATCAAACTTTATACAAGTGGAAAAATGTATATCAACATTAAATCGGTTCAATTCAATATCCGTCATATTAACCCAAGTGAGTATTTGACTAACGCATTAAAGGTACCATATTTTTTCTGAAGTGATCGTCATAATTCGTCATTTATACGGATTTGTTATGTAAGTAACTATTTCATAATACCCGATAAAATTAAGTATGAGGGACATAAGTGTTATCTTGAGTATCTCGAGTACCATGATATCTGGTATTATTGCTATTATTTTCTACTGCTTTTTCACATTTTCACCAGTTTTTCAGAAGTAAGAAGTAAACCTACGCCTTTTTGTTTTTTTTTTAATTTGTCTTTAATATAATTCCAATAATGAGAATAAATAGTTTTGTCATCCTTATAAATAAATTTAATGTACAGGAATTCCCATATTAATATTTTTTTATATAAGATATTGAAATGTAAATAGGTTAATATGTTTTATTCATTGCTAAAATTTTATTTTCGAGCCACTTCTGAACTGCCATAGACGAACATGTTGGTAATATTATAATTTATTATTTATCATATTAAGATGCGAAACCCTAGTTCAGTGTGTATTTGATTCAAAATTTTGGAGTCTTATTTTGTGCATCAATGCAACTTAAATGATTTTTTCGCCATACCCATAAATATATTATTAGTGCATTTCTAAAATCAACAAATTCTATTTAAGTAAACATCTACATTATTCACTCCGTAAAAATACAAATATCTGCATTTCTGTAATATGTGTTTAATGATATATAAATTTAGTGTTTTATTTACACAAGCCAAGAAAATAAAGTAAGCTTTTGATTTTTGTAATATTATTCTTCTAAATGATAGGTTTTCAAAGTATTACTTTCACTTCATCAAAGAGTAAGTAAAATATCTCAGTTTTTTTATTAAATTTTAAAACATCCATTCCTGACTTTTATACACAGAAATAAATCGTCATTCTATTTAAACTAAGTCATCCGCTTCAAAAATAAAATTATTTCAATAAAAATCATTCCATAATTAAAACAGAATAGGTTTATAATTAAGAAAAATCTCTAACTTTACTTAACTAAAAGTTCATACGCAGAAATATACCAGAGTTTGATTAATCTCACAACGCTTACAGCAATTCATCCACTTCTATAATGAAAGTACCCTAAAGCAAATTATACATATGACCCACGGCATAATAAAAACAGCACGACATTTAATAAGCAAATACTATATAGTTTTATTTCATTTCAAATCTAGGCATAATAGGCTAAGTATTCGTATGTATATGAATATAGGCTGCCTGCTACACCGTAATAATAAAAGTTCAAGGTAGACTAACAAATTAAATAAAAAGAATCACATTATCTAAGCAGTCACTTTTAATAATATTTAATGCAGCGATAGCGTAGACGATGGTGTGGGAAAGGTACTCCCTTAACTAGGCACGCGGGTACTCACAGTTATCAGAATAACTTTTGGCAGCCGTTTTCCACTTAGACTGTTCCTACCGTGCAAAGATTAAAAAGTTTTAAGCTTTATATCAAATCGCTATATAAAATTTGTAGAAGTAGCGATATGTAATAATTGGAAAATAAAAATGCGCTTGCTTAAAATGAAAATTGCGATATTTTCCATCAAATTCCTAATTAATTTTCTTAATTGGCGCTTGTCTGCTTTATCGGTCATATAGATTTTATTACTTTTTCCTATTCATGGTTAAATATTTTGCTATTTATGACATTTAAAACATGATAAAATTTATTTATATTTTTTCTTATTTTCATGGATATAAGGAAATAAGATTTAAAAACCTTCATATTTTAGTTCCTTGGCAATGATCTAGAAGATTAAATTCATTTTAAGTTTTTAATATTTTTGCCTATTATATTCTTGTTATCAATATTATTTTAATTTCAACATAATATACTCGTTACTTCACGAACAATACACAAAATGCTAGTTCCGCCATGGCCTGTAATAGTAAACGATACGGTCGGTTTATTACGGTAATCTATCCATCAACACCACCAACGTTCACTTAAACTGAGCTAGATAGCCGCAGGTTGCTAGACTAGAGTATCTAATGCACGAAAATTTTGATGGGGAACGATCTGAAAAGGTTAACTGTTAAAATTTTGAAAATGAAGTAACTTAACAAAAGTTTCGAACGAATTGGTCAAATTTATTAAACTTCAAAAAAATATAAACGATTAAACATGTCGGTAATAAGTGGAGCGCGTTCTAGAAAGCTCTTGTCAAAATGGGAAAAAATGTCGTATGCCGTGTCAAAAGACAAGAAAGTAAGGATTGGTTTGAAGCTCAATCACCCGAAAGAAAATTGCTGCCATCAAAAAATGCTTACCAGAAAGCACTCAGGAAGAAAAAAATATAGCAGGTAGACGAAAAGGAAATTCCACCATGATCTACTCAGAGATATTGAACATCTTAAAGGATCAAATGAAAGCAGATCTTTCTTTCATGAAATTTACTTTGGCCCCTGGGACTTCATGCCAAAAATAGCCTTTTGCAGAAATAAGAATGGAGAGATCAATCCTTGAAAGATGAAACGAAGATTTTCAGAATATTCTAAACATGGATCACCCACAAAAAGTTGAACACTCTACTCAAAGCAACAATCAAGACCTCATTTAATCACCATAGCTGAATGAGCTTGTGGGAGGAATTAAAAAAATTAAAAAACCACAAGAACCCTGGTTCGGACATTATCCCGTCAGAATTATTGAAAAATTCAGGAATAGACGCTAAGAAAATGTTCCACCACTTAATTCTATCAGTGTGGAACTCCGAGATACTCCTCCAAGATTGGAAGCTCAGTAGTCAGCCCCACAAGCAAAAAAAGGAGATGTCCTCGACTACTCCCACTACACAGGAATCAGTCTTCTTTGTACCACGTACAAAATATGTTAAAAAATACGATTCAATAAACTTTCTTCTTATACCGAAAACATCAAGAGTAATTATCAGTGCAGATTCAGAAGAGATACAGCCACAACCGAGCAAAATTGTAACCTCCTGCCAATCTTAGAGAAAACAAGAGAATTCCAAACATATCACCTCTTTATCGATTTCAATACGGCTTATGACTGTATTGATCTTTCAAATCTAATCGAGGCTCTGAATGAAACGTTCCTGATAAACAAGTTAAGAAGATTTCATTCACTGTAACTGACACGAAAATAAGAGTTTAAATTCGAGGAAGCCCCTCTGAAACAATCGAAATAACAAACGGTCTTATACTGGTCGATGCATTAGCATGTCTTTTCTTAAACATTGCTCTTGAGAAGATTATTAGATATTTAAAAATCAACGCAAGAGGCACGACCTTCTCTAAATCTGTACAAATTATTACATACGTGAATGATTTGAAATTTTTGCTAGAACTCAAAAAGACTTCAAACAGGCATTTCTACAACAAGAAAAAGGGGCCAAAAAAATTACCTCTCAATAAACCAGACCAAAACCAAATACATGCAATTTATGACTAAGTCTCCGACGCATTTAAAAATCGGTAATTACAAATGTGAAACGGTGAATTCCTTCATCTATCTTGGATCTTAAATCAACACCAACAACGATTTGGCTCCAGAACTGAGGAGACAAACAACAGATGCCTTCATGAACTAAGAAGATTTCTACATCTATAAACAGAAAACACAAGTGTCAGATCAGTACTTACATATGCATCTGAAACGTGGACATTGTCCCAAACTGGTGAAAAACTTTTGCAATTTTCTAGCGAAAAATCCTCAGATCCATCTTTGGTAGGTTCTTTGATAATGAGTTTTGGAGAAGGAGAACCGATACCGAACTTTTCGCTTATTTAAATTCCTGCCTACCGAGCACCTTTTTTTTGGAATTAAGTTTTGAAAGTATCGGGGTATGTATATTGGGACATAAAAAGAATAAGAAAATTAGAGAAAAAAATCTAAAATTCGAAAGTTCTAATTTTCTCAATGTACTCCTGAAAGAACATTTGTATGAGATTAAGTTGTGCATTGTAAAGTACGTAAGTATTACTCGTAATTTTATGTATGTAGAAATTATTATTTGAGCATATAAATAATAATATTGGTATGCAAATTAAAAATGTATAATGACTTTTACCACTATATAGCAGTAAACAATTCCGAAGTATGTCTAAGAACTAAAAAATGTAAGTAACAAAAAGTAATTTTTAAGGCGGTTTTCCAGTCTCCAAGGTATGCATTATATTTGTACTCTCTACAATCATCAAAAGTATTTCGTCTTCAATGTATTGATCGTAATAGTTATTCCACTCCCAGTTGTGCTGTATATATATGGGAGTATGCCGGAAGTGTTAAATTTAATACCACTGAATCAAATTTTTTTGCTACGCAGTTATCCTCGTCCTGATTTTGTAAAGTGTAAGCGACGACTGAGAATGTTGATAAGCACTGCTTCGCACGCGTGTACGCTCACGTCCACGCCTGAAAGTAGATCAAGGGTTCCGGTGGTGTGTACGCAGGATTTTCATCTGAATAATTTCCTGAGAAGTCTATTTCGGAGTCATTTAGTTCATTAATGATATCATTTTCTGATAGGAGTGAAAGAAAAGTAAATAATTGAAAATATATTTATTTACATCACACAGTACAAATATGGTTTAACGCTATTAATATTAAGTAACTACTTTTGTAATTTGGAAAGAACGTAAAAAAAATGTCTGAGTCTCAAATATAATGAATCAAAAGTAAAAATACAACTCCGCAGATTGAATTCAATATCTTAATATCTAATTAAAATGAAAAGGTTTTATAATTGGTCCAAAGTACATAAGATGATAATTGATTTACTCACCTATGCGTGTGCGCCGTGCTGCACGTGAATCTCCCGACGCCATTTTAAGAAGTAATAGGGGACACTTTCCATCAATATTTTTTCATATGAAAATGGACCGATGTTGCTATCAATAAAAATATACGGAATATTGGAATGTATAAATTGAAAATAGATTTACTTTTGTTAACGTACTATGCAAAGTAAAAAGTAGGCAGATATAATAAAATATATAAAAATTCAACGTATGAAAGGGGCCGGCCATGTAATTAGTATGAAGGAAGATAGAAAGAAAAAATGATTTTTTTCTGGCCAAACAAACTGACTCAAGAGAAAGATTAAGATCCATATTAAGATGGGTGGACTACTTACAAAGTGTTTTTGACCCTTTCAATATAACAACCTGGAAAAACGTGGCGCCCGGAGGAAGGGTTTGGAACAGTCTGCTTGAGAAGGCCCAGGGTCCACTGAAAACAGTCGACCCATTGATGAATATATAAACCTATTTTTAAAGACTGCAAAAAAATTCAGTGTCTAAATTTTAATTCTCAAGTATTTTAATAATAACTTCATTCTATCTATGGATATTTATCCATAAATACACAGGACTCAATGTTGTTAACTTCCATGTCTTATACTTTAAGAATCATACAGGCATCCTTACAACTTCGTCACGTTTCTTTACCTGTGTGTTAGTTCATTCAATCCTTGACCCTCTATCCTAGCTTAAGAGAATTTGCCGTGTTGAAGTGTGATTGTGTATTATTTTTACTCCACTTTGTATAGAAGTTATCCATTTTAAAATGTACTTACTGTGGGATATACATTTTTAGCACCTTTTTTGATGAAAAGATGCCAAAAATTCTACTTGCTACTATTTTTTTAACTTTCTGCCATCTACTTTAATATTATATCTTAAGCCTTCAACTTTTTTATCTAATATTCACTTGAAAAATTGTGCTGTCAAATATAAATAATTTATAGTATACGTACAAATAAAGAAAAATTATATTTTTTCAGAAATGTGACTTGTATATCTAATAGAAAATGTTCATGCATAAGCATCCATTTAACTTTCCCTTATTTTTGTGTAGAAATAAGAAAACATCATATAATACACAGAAACCAAACATTAAAGAATCTTATTTGGTGATGGATGTGACTAGCACTAAATATTTCTTTCAATCTAGCGGATTACGCGAGTGAAGTTAGCTAATAGAAATATTATACACTTATAAGGCCATGAAAAAATTAAAGAAAAGTTAGTTGAACAAATTACAAAGTCCTTTAAAAAATTACTCATTTTTAAATGTCACATTCTTTTTCACTATTATATATCAGATCGAATAAACGTTTAGATACAAAGAGACTGGAATTTTGTTAATTTATACAAACATTAAAATAGAGAATTTTGTTAATTTATACAAACGTTACTTGTATATGATTCGCCAGGATAAGAAACGGGTCATTCTTGTTTAAGTGGCTCACGTTTGGTGTGCATACGGGTAGACCAGAGTAAAACAGAAATTACGCTTCGTACCAAATACTCTTGTTTAAATTAATTGGATCATCTAACTAAACCGTATTTATTATGGATTTGTAGCCGTTTAAAAAAAATTAAATAAATGTTCACTCGTTCTTAAGATATGTCAATATTAGCTATTATTATAGTATTTAATTTAAGTAAATCATGTATTATTTACAACTACTGAGTGCTTCATAATAAATTGTTTTTTTTAAATATCGTTTTTAAATTCATTTATCATTTGCTTTATGAAAATAACTTTGCGTTCATGATAAAAGATTGCGTTAAGAAATATTATTGGTTTTTATTTGTACTTAGTTTATTATTTTTAAAATATCGAATTAGTCAATATTTTTGACTGTAATATTCAAGCTTAAAAATAGTATACTTTTTCGAAAGTTATTTTGTTGTAATTTATAAAAATTGAAAGTTATACATTAAAAAAACACATGTTTAAAAATAAAGCTAGTTGTCCAAAAAGTTCATAAATTTAAATAAATAATGGACAAATAATGTACAAAAAACAACAAAACCAGCATCGATGGAATTTGGTCGCAAAGAAACATAAATTACGTAATTTTTTTTTATTGTAAAATTTAATTGTCATTTTGAAAAACCTTTCGAGTACATAAGAGATCCCTACTCTGTTTCTCACTTCTATGGTACACGCATGCTAAGCCACTAAAGATGCTGGACTTATTTACAAGTCTCGGTGAGTTCAGTTTTAAAAGATCACTACTTCTGATACGACTGATCGCCTTTGTTTTGCTAGTTATTATGAAGTAGAAAGCAGGCTCTGAAAAATTTTTATACTGATTAAATTAATCGTGTTATTTGACTATTTTTATCTACATCAGACGCACTAGAGTAACACTTTTGCTACAAAATCATGTTTCAAAAAAAAAACAAATAATATAAAATTGTCGGGAACATTCATTTTTATTTCAGAAAACGGTTTATACAGGAATTTGACATTAGGAAAAAGATGTAAAGGCAATCTTTATAGCAAAATTTAAAAATAATTATACGGAAATATTATTTATTGAAAGCTATATAAATTTTAAAAAAAATTTATAGGATTTACTACTAGAAGCAGACCCCAAGATTGTTATAAACTAGGGTGGCAATTCTAAACCTCACAATATTTTAAGAATTTCTCGTTTCATTAAGCCTGCCAAAGATTTTCTGGGCAACATATTTAAATATTAATATAATATATTCTAATTGACTTAGAAATTTAAATGGTTTTATGTTTTTATTAAAAATAATGATTACTTTTCCGTTTGAGAATTTGAAAAGGTTTAATTCTTAATGATTTAAGTAGTAATTATCTCTCACAAATGTTCTCATAAATACTTAATTTAATATGACCTCTGTAATTTTTTGCACTCATTTGCTTGAGGATCTCCGATGCCTAAAATTCGATTGGTTTTTCAAAATTATCCTGTTCTCTTTTCTGAATTTTGAACTGACTTGTTTTCTTTTACTGCTTTACTTTTTTTTTCTTTGAAACCAATTCAGGGTTATATGTATGCAAAAATCATACATATTTGGATTTGGCATGACATAAAATTAATTGCTATAAATCGTAAATATTTGGAATTCGCCACGACCATAGGAATAATTACTGCAAATCGAATATACTTGGATTTTGTTACGACATAAAATAATTTCTGGCAAATACGTAGCCAATGCTTGTACTGCTATACTGTGAGAGAAAAATAGTTCAAATGCTGTGGAGCATACCTTATAGTGACAATGCCTGACTGTTGGTATTAAAATTAGTGAAAACTTCATACATATACAGACAAATTTTTAACAATTACTCGATATCGAAAGCAAATGCTCATACTTCTGAAGGTAAATCACCTGATCTTCTTGCAGGCTATTTACACGTCTGACCAGTCTCTTTGTATCTAAACGTTTATGGAACCCTTGTAGTGCCAGTTCTACTTGAAATCATATTCTATTTCATATTTTAAATAGTTAATAGAGTTAAAATTATATCATTAAGAGGAAAATGTACTAAAGAAACCTCGTGTTTAAATATAAAATTATAATAAACTTTTCAAATAAAATCTGAATCCCAAAATTCCCATCTCTGGAACGGACAATGAAGCAGGGTGAAATGAGGATTGGGCTAACCTCGTATTTTATTTTAAACAATATAAGCATGTAAAAATAGCAGATTCCTGCACGATGTTCGTGTGCCCTACAGGCACGTGAAATGAACGATCATATTTTACTTACGTGTATCAGCCAGTAGCATATAATGTTACTAAATTCAAGATCCGGGATGAACTATATGAGGTATTATCGGATATATATGAAATTAGTTTTAGTCAATTTATTAAGCTATTTTAACATTTTTTTAATCTTTTAGTTATTATTTTAACATTTCAGTAGAACTTTTAAAAGATTTTATTTTCATAACATTCCGCTAAAGTAGTAAAAATATTAATAAATAAAAAGTAAACATTTTTTACACTAGTCTCATTTCATTAACATCCACTGTTTTCTTCCGTAATTCATCGCATTTAAGTTATTTAAATGCTGTCAAATTTACACTGATAAAAACTAGCGAAATGAGCCGGCTCCATATGCATATGTCTATTTACGCTAAACTTTCTTTTAAAGAATAGTAATCAGTTTTGAAAGAAGCTACAAATATTTTACCAACTAACCATAATACAAAAATAATTACTTATGCACATTACGTCTTCAATCCATCGATTCAAACCAAAAGTATTTCCGGATACTTAATTATTCGATTAAATATGGAATTATTAATCAGATATTCCTACGGTCTGCTCTATTAACTGTAAAATTCAGTGTACAATCAAATCGAACTAATTGTAATTATAATTTATGGATTCTAAATAATGAAACTACGACTATATTCCTAGATCACACATATAGGAATTCCAAATTAAAATTGTCAAGTTATTAAGCACTTTGCTGAGTGAATATTGTAATTAACCGGTAACAAGGACAGCGGGTTAGGTCGTGGGTCTTCCTCATTGTGTGACAATGAATAATGATATATAATAGCTTGGTCAGATTGTGTGATGCAAGCTGTAATTATTGTTATATGAAATTAACCATTAGATATGGAAATAATGTTGACTGTGTTTATGGCTTACTTTTTATTTTAATTTATTTACTTCAACTCTTCACTTGTTCCATTGTTGGCTCCCCGTATGTCTATATGCGTATACTGAGTCTAAATAGAGTACAATATTAAGCTTATTGGCACTATACATTAATAAACGCAGCCTGTTAAAGAATAGAGGAAAATAACTAAAGCTAGAAGAAAAAAGACAAATAAAATTTGTAAAAAATTCTATTCAAAATAAAACATGTAACGTTCTGAAATTGTTGATGAAAATTAACTCAAAGAAGTTTATTTGAAAATGTTAAGCAAGATTTATTATCAACCACTTTTTTTAACTGTTATTAGAAATAATACTTGGAAAGGAAATAAGGAAAAAATTTCTTGCAAGGAAGCATTTCGTTTCTTATTGCTCGCTTGTTATAATACAATAACCGGAAAATATATGCTTTCACACGTAAACTGTATTTATAAGAACGAGACGCATAATAGAATTTTGTGTCTTTAAACAAACTATTCAATATAAAAGAGTATTAGAACACTGATGTTTCTTTAAACAGCATACACGATTCCTGATTTAAGTATATATAGCAAGCGGAGAATATAAAATGACCCCTTATTCTGCCTTGAAATAATATTTCATCATCATAATCATTAGTAGCTCGACAGTCCTCGGTGGCCTCCTAAAGCAAACTGTTTCAAACCCTGGACGCCACGGTTTTCCAGTTTGTTATTTTGAGAGCGTCGAAGCTAAGCTCGGCAAGTTAATATTGTTAAGTTAGAGTTGTGCACTTGGGAAAAAGCTTCAAATAGTGTGCGTGGGTCCCACATAACTTAGGCCGGAC
Organism: Druceiella hillmani; assembly: GCA_039881145.1. Lineage (NCBI taxonomy): Eukaryota > Metazoa > Arthropoda > Insecta > Lepidoptera > Hepialidae > Druceiella > Druceiella hillmani. The sequence continues at coordinate 25,404,517 of JAYKKI010000022.1, read as the reverse complement.
CAGCCGTAACCATAGCCTGGTTGAAACACAGATTGAACACAGATTCCCGACCCACCACATTTCCCAAATCTTGAACTTGCTGATTATAATTAATTTATGTTGCTCAGAAACACATTACGTGAAAAAAATTTGATAATTAAGACAACCGACATTTCATAGGCCAATTCAACATTTCGTAGGCCATTCTTTTCAATCCAAGTAACCTGAATTTCACTTAAATACTATCCTCTCCCTCCTTATGCGTTGGAGTTATGCTGTGCAAAATTATAATAATTATTATATTGATAATTGGTTATTTTAAATTGGAAATATAATAAAAAATTATAACATTAATCGCCGCTTATCAATTATTTGCCAACCCAATATTACAAAATATTCTTTAAAATTATTGTGGAATCCAACGAAACTATAGACATGAATTTGTACTGAAATGGATATTATATAATAAAGAATTGAAATCGCTTCAAAATTTATTGGAAGAGTTATTTCTAGATTACGTTCGTAAAAACATAAAATGCTTCACGCCATTCATAAATAAGATATATTTTCATATCAAAGCCAATATCGTTTTCTTTCTGCGCTGAAGCTATCCCCGTCAACGCATTCTGGCATAATACTTCTATACAGACTCGAATTACTTTTGTTAAAGCAGACTAAGCTTCTATTATTTACTTCATGAAGATAGGCGTAAAAATACGAAAGCACTCCTTGTATTAAAATCAATAACGACATCAGTGTGAAGACAACAATAAAGCAAATTCTGTTGTATTGCGGACGGTTTCATCCCGGGTGCTACCGAAAAACCAGAACCTTCGTTTCGTCACTGACTAGACTCTTGTTTCGGCATTAACCATTTGTAAGGGTTCAAGCTTTTTATAATTATTTATCTCACTAATGAAATGACTCTCGATGCGCACCAGGAGAAAAATGTGAAGAATTGTAAAGAGCGCGATCCTAATCTGCGAAGATATATATTGGCCCTTAAAAGTTTATGTGACAGTGGCCATTTATTTCTGGTGGCGATTTATTTGTGCGCAGTCTTTTTTGGTAGGGAGGTTTTTTTATGCTTGGAGGTAGGATATTCAATTGATGATATCATTGTTCGACGAGCGTTTAATGGACGCGACTGTTTGCCACCTTCCTATATAATGTCATGTTCGTAAAGGCGAAATTAATTTATATCCTTTTTCTATTGGGTATTTTTATGTTGAGGCCGTTTTTAACATATTTTGTTAACATATCATCTTTTCTACACTTAAAGCTTCTGTTTATGTAATCATGGAGCACATTCTAAAAATTCCTCGTTCTTTCTATTTTTGAACAAATACCAAATAGTTAATAGTTTAACGTTAAATCCGTTGTAATTTAGTTAAGAATAATATGGTGTAGTCTTATTACCATTACTTTTTAAGGAAATTTTTCTTAGTAATTAATTTATTCAGAATTGAATCTTAAGACTTCACATTTGATTGTAGTGTTCACTTTCATACTTTTAAAAACGTTTCACACATTAAATTGCTGTTTGTTTACCTTTTCAACGTGTATTAGTATTGGACATATTTCATTCAATCCTTTTTTCCGTGTTTTTAACTTATGACTTCCTCTCCTTTTTATTTTCGTATTTTTTTAATACTTTTCTGTCCATTATTTATTTATAAAAGGGGTTGAATTAATCAATTGATACTTTTTATTAAATATATATCGTTGAAAATAAAACGTTCCCTTCTAATTTAATTTTATATTTCCAATTAATGGAAATAATTATAAATATTTATACAAAATATTTGTGAGTTAAATAAATATTTTATTGCTAAAATACTATCTGAGGAGTAAATAAACTGCCTTCTATGCGAACTATTTATTCACTGATGTAGAGTTTAAAGAATGATTCCATAAATAAATTTCATTCATTAAAAAGCAAACATATGTTTAATCCAAATTTGAATAATATATGTTAATAAAAAGTATATATTATAGGTTACTCTTGTACCAATTAGTGCGATACTCCATTACCACATACCTGCGATAAATTTTTGAGCGTAAAATTATATAGGATACGAACTTAGTACTTACGCGCAAGTTAAACTTAACGCAATTAGCACAAGGCTATGTAAATTGTACATGTACTTTGTCCAGTGTCTCTGAGAAGATATGCAATTTTATGCTCTTAATTTTCGTTAGTTACTTGCAAGCTTTCTCTTTGATATTTCAAATGGTTCTTTTTTAATCTCTGGGCGTCATTGTAAATCCGTTCTGGTATACTCAGTTTGAAAAGAAAAAAAATTACATTGAAATTGTTATTTACATGACATGCTTTTTTTCATTTCCATATTTTGAAGAACATTTTGAATTATAAAAAATTAAGTAACATTTTATTCGCAAGAAGATTCCCCTAAAAGTTTTACCTATTTTTAAAAATTTAAATAAAAAACGTGTAATAAACGTTGTGCAATTATTTTTCGTGATAGAGCTTTAATATTTTTTTGCGTTGTACGGATCCTTAGTGTGAGAAGATTCATTTATTATTGATAAGGTTCAGACTGAAAAAAATTTAAATAATTGGTTTCAATACTTTGTACCAAAAATTTCCAGCAGCCTAAAAATCTAAACACAAGTAAGATAAATGCATAGTCAAATCAGTTTACTTTTACTATTTTACATAATTTTTAAAGAAAAAATTATCACTACGTTTCCTTTACATAATTTCTATGACGTGGTTTATTTATAAGAAAAGCATATAACAAATGTTTTTCATCAAAGAAATTTAATATTATAGTTTGGGAAATATGCCTCTCATTCACGGAGATACGCACATTTGCTATTTTAATTCGATTTCTTATTTTAACACCTCTCCTCATCTGTATGTCTTATTGTTGTAGATTCCAAATTATGAAGTAATTAATAAGACATTTAAATTTATTAACTATATTCAAAAACATGGCAATTTCTAGATTCATGAATTAAGCAAACAAAGTATTGTACATAATATAACATGTGGATTTTCATTTTGAATGAATTAGTAAAATATTTTCGAGAAGGTTTTCCCTTCTATTTTTTAATGATATTTTCGAGAAGGTTTTCCCTTCTATTTTTAAGAGGCAACTAAAGTAAAATGAGTAGGAATATTTTGGTTATAACACGGTATCAATAATTTTCCTCACAGGGAATCTGTTATTTCTGGAAAATAGTTGCATTATATATATTTTATTTCATTACGACTGTAGAGTAAAATATCTATAAATGTTTTATGTATCATGTAATATTTAAATTTTCTGAAATATTAAGGAAATAAAAGAAAACTCTTTTTTGGTCGGTTAATATAAAAAAAAAATGCAATTAATGCGATAAAGCCAGCTTGATTTATTTTACAATAAAATATTAAATTAAAATTTTTTTCAATTTTTTTCAAAAATTTTTATCTCACATCCATTTCAAAAGCCCGATGAATATTTAGAGTATCTCGTCATTTTTTTAGTCCTTCGAGTGAATATGTGTAAGAAAAATTGTTAACCCGTGGCTCATTAAACCCGTATTTTTAACCCAAATTTTAGGAAGTCACTGAAATAGATTTCAATAAAAAAATGGATTTCGTTAATACTGCATATTTTGATAAATAAATACCTATTAAGTGCAGCGAGGTAGTTTCGATCGTTATCATCAGTAATTTAAGAATTTTGTTTTATATCTCGTCAAGATCTGACGCTATATGTGCAGTTCATTGCATGTGCTCTTCCTTGACTATCTTGGGTTCATACCTTCAGAAAGCTACTAAGGGACGTTCGTTCTTTTGTTACAGAAAATATTTTTTAATTTAATTCTCCTTTACCTTCAGTTTTTCTAAATAGTCACGGTAAATGTACTGTCTTTGTGCCCTCAATTTTTTAAAAATATAGTTTAAATGTTTTTAAATATATTAGTTAAAATTCAATTTAACATTTCAATAACTTGGAAATGTTAAATTTAAATTTATTAACAGGCTTCATTTAAATTTTAATGTGTTCACACACAAGGCTGTCCACAATAGTATCACTCAAATTGACATATATGGCCTAGTGGTATTGTTCTACTTATGAATTAGATATTTCTTTTTTACTTTTACACAAATATAGGAAACAAATTTATAATAAAGAAAAATGTAACAAATTATTTAAAACAAATTAAATTTTTTAACAAATTATAATTATAAAAACAGAAGTAAAAAATTATTCCACCTTACGTGCATTACTTTATAAATATTTAACTATGAATTATTTCAAGATATTACATCAAATATTTTGTATCATATGTAAGATATTACATCAAGTATTGATATTACATCAAGTATGTAATATATGTAAGATATTACATCAAGTATTGAAATCCCTTCAAAATTTAAAACAAAAAATGCTTTAGTAATATATTTTTAAAAACGTTAAAGCGCTTCACGCTATTAGTAAATAACATATATTTTATCAAAGCCCAAAATCGTTTTATTTTCCATTGAAGTTTCAAATGTCACCGCTTCCCGGGTAAAATTTCCACACAGACTCAACTCAAAGTGATTCGCACTCAAGCGGAATAAACCTCTATCATTTATGTTACGGAGATAGACGCAGTAACATGGCACGAATACCCTACATTAAAATCAATAACCAGGTCACTGCTGAGAGAAGAATAAAGCAGATTTACTTGAATTGCTGACTTTTTTATCCCGGGCGCAAGCTCACAACCGGAACCCCTATACCGTCCTCGAGTGAGAACTTATTTTGGCATAATCCGCTTTTAAAGATTTGATCCCGTTATAATTACTTTTCAATGTAATAAAATAACCCTAGATGCACACCGATATAAAAATACTTTTGAGTTTTAGCGTGGTTTAACATATTTTATTACTGTGCCGAATGTCAGGTTTCTACATGAAACAATTTAAAAAAAAATTGTAATAAGGTTTATCTCATAAGGGTTTAGTTTTTCCTTTTAAAGTACGGAAAGTAATATATTTATTTATTTTCATTGATATCAGGAAAAACAGAACAAACATTTAGAAAATTTTCAAAACGTTTACATTTGAGTTCCATGTGAATTTTCTGGAAATTTACACAATTTTATTAATTCTCCACGTTTCGTTCGGGTTATTAAAGATATATAAAATCCAAGATAATGAATTTAGGTTACTTCGCCGCCAAGGCACAAGTAGCTAGTGTGCTTACATTTTCTAATGTCACACTATGTAGATTGTATTATACGTCGATTCGATTGTACGATTGTTCGATTGTATTATAAAATTAAATATGCTTTTAAATCTAAAATAAAAAAGAGGTTATTTGGGTGAAAAACTTATTCATGTAAGTCATATTACAAGAGATAATAGAATGACAGAAAAAAGAATACAAACATACATTACAGAAAAGATTTTTATTGTATCGATCGTGCATAATTAACTTTAATATGTATGGATAATTTCAAATTTCCGGTCCATCGATCATCCATTTACAGTAAAATTTAAAAAACAATTACAAATTAATTCGAATATAATTTAACTTGAAGTATAAAAGAAGCAATTACTAATAAAGTCAAAAAATTAAACATCTTTTTAAAGGCAATAATTTTAGTTTTCAGTCATCTCATAAAACATTTATCAAGAATGACATCTGCCAGCATATTATGAAAGAAATTAAAAATTCGGTAAAAATTGACGAAAAATCGAAATAAATTTGAATAATTTAATCATACAATGTTTTAAAAATAAAAGTGTTCCACGTGTGTACACACACACACACACATATACGCGCACATACATATATATATATATATATATATATATATATGAAATAAAATCCTCACCGTATTATTTTATATTATTTAAGATGAAGCTACATGACAGTTTTTTCCGAAGCTAACGTGGCAGATCTCGTGATGTAAAATCCGAAACCTCACAAGAAATATAACCGAGAGCCAAATTCTTATTTGTTATTGTTACGTTGAGACAGAAGTCCCAATAACATTGTTTTGAAATGCGCCAAAACTTGAAGTGAAGCTAGGAACAAAGCTGGATCCGAAAAGTATTTTTTAACAAAAGCGAGTTTAGTCCCTTTACTAAGAAACATATCCAATTACAATTGTTTACATCTTGAATTCAAATGAATTTACATTTGATACGATGTGTTTTCTTACTGTTTCTAAAAGCTTTCTGTGTTACAATAGGCCGACAAATTCGATCCGAATATTTCGATTTAGTTCTTATTTGAACTCCTTGAACTATTTTATTTTATGTTTGGTCAGTATTATATCAGAAGGGACAAATTTTTCCTACAAAGTATCCCATATTTTTTTTAACTTTTTTAGCCTACAACGTCCTTTCAGCATCGTAACATGAAATATGGTATAAAAATATACGGTTACAAATAATTCCAAGATTAAAAGGTATATAATAACTACCTGAGTTCGTATAAACAAGCGAATATTGTTTAAACGAGAGAAACGTCTTGTCGCAATTAAAAAAATAGCCTATTGTTAGATTAATTCTAGTTAAACTATCTCGGACATATGGAAGTTTCTAAAGGTATTTCAAGAGACAACATTTCCAGCGAGTGAAGAGTACGGAAATTCTGTGCTTCGTCCTTTCTTCCTTACAAAATGAGTACATTATTAGATAGCGAATAATACTTTTTTTCAGCCCTTTATGAAAACAAAAAACAAAAATGTGAAATAACTGCGTGGCTTCAGTTCAAAGTGCTTTATTAATACATAGAACTTTAAAAAAAATTTAATTTAAACTAAGGGCAATTTCTATGTTATTACACATACACATACTTTTCATTCTAATATATTACAGTCGCAGTATTAAAGTCAAAAAATTACCATATAATTTTTAATTTTTCAAGTATATTAATAAATTTTAAAGTTAATGAAAACATTGACAAAATGCCATTTGATGGCATTATATCGCATAAAAACAAAAATATAATATTTTATTTTTCAGAGACCGGTATAGTTCCATTATGGAAAAATATTTTATAGCATATAAAAAAGCTCTGCTGTGTTTTTCAATCGTCTGATCCATGCATATTTCACCACCACAAAAGACATGCGGCTCATTTAAAAGCCTCTGTAACTTGAATTATTAAAGCTCACTTCTGATACGATTTATGTCGTTACTGTGCTAATTATGACCATGAGCATAAAGCCTTGTTAAATTTAAAATCCGGGGTGAACTCCTTAGATTTAAAAGGGTGGATATGAAATTTATTTTATTGGAATCGATAAGCTAATTTAACATTTAATTATTTTTTTATTATTATTACACATTTCAGTAAAACTTTCAAAAGTTTTGAATTTCATAACATTTGGTTAATATAGTGTAGCTTCTAATATTTATATTATTTCTTATTTTTAACAACATCCACTCCTTTCTTCCATAATTAATTGCATTTAAGATATTTAAATTATTATTTTTATAACTTAGTTGATAATAAGTCATAAAAATGGTTAAATTTAAAACTTAATATATGTTTATAAGCACTACATATTAGTTTTACTTATTTTATGTGGATTTACTTAAAATGAATAACTGCGAAATACTATCAATTTATCACTAAGAAAAATTATCAGCGATACATGGACTGCGTAGCAATGTGCTAAATATTTGCCCACTTGCGTTACATATTTTTATAGTATAATACTCACTTTTCACATACTAATTAAAAAATAGTGCCAACTATAAATTAATTAAAAGGTGGTGCTAATATGACAATAATTCCTAATGCACAAAATATATTTAACTTACCAATTCTCTTCACTAATCAAAAAGCTTCTAAACAAAAATATTTTGTAAAACTTAATTATGCGATTAAATATCAAACTGCTAAACATATATTTTACACGCTGCTCTATTAAATTTAATATTCAGTACCAAATTGGCTCGGACCATCCAATCGTATTAATAATTGATAGCTTCTAAATAATGCATAGCAAGATCCTAAGAACAATTAGGAAATATGACTTAAAATTGTTAAGTTATGAAGCGCTTTTGCTGAGTAATGTTTCATTAATTACACCTTATAGATTAATTGAGTATTGTAATTAGTCGGCGCCGAGAGGAGCGGCAGATCGTACGACTCGACGTTGCGTTTTGTGGTCATGACTAATGATATATAATTACGTCGCCAGATTGCGTGACGCGAGCTGTATTTGTTGCTGGGTCAAATGAACCATTGGATATGGGAAGACTGCTGAGCGTGTTTGCCGGTTTAACGTAATTTGTATTTATTTACCTCAAATCTTAATACGTTTAGTTATTTATTTTTTTTTGTAATTTAATGTATCAAATTGATACATATGGCGGACTTATTGCTATGAGAGCAATACAGCTTACAGGCAACCATAATACTAGTAAAACCTCACTCGACGAGCGGCCGGGAATCGAGCTTGGGTCCCCGCGGTGCGCCGCGCAATAAAAGGCCCTATGTCCTGTGATCAACTCAAAACACCACGATGACGACATTGTCATTGTGTGACTATTTTGCGATCACTTTTTAAATAATAACAAAAAAAAACAAAATTTTATCTCACATCCATTTTCTTCACCTTTTCATTTCTGTTAGTCTTTCGAGTGAACAATTGTAAGAAAAATTGATAACTTGTGGGTCATTAACGAAATAGCTTCAAAACATATACACGTTTTTTAACCCCAACTTTAGGAAAAGTCACTGAAACAGGCTTTGATAAAAAATTACCCATTAAATGAAACGAGGTAGTTTCGATCGTCATCATCAACAAATTAAGAATTTATTTTTTAATGTATCTAACATTTTAATGTTAGATATGTCAAGATCTGACACTATATATGCAGTTCATTGCATGTGCTCCTCCTTGACTATCAAGGGGGAGGGACCTTCATAAAGCTACAATGGGACGTTCATTCTTTCGTTTTGGAAAATATTTTTTAATTTAATTCTTCTTTACCTTCAGTTTATCTAAATAGTCAGGGTAAATGTATTGTCTTATTGCTCCTAAATTTATTTCACATTAATTTAAATGTGTTTAAATATATTAGTTTCTTTTTTTTTCTAAATTTCGATGACTTCCTAAAGTATTCTTTTCTTTAACCATATTTTTTTCGCATCCTCCTTCTTGCCTGATCTCTGTAGAGTATTTTTAGTAACTTAATTTTGTACCTATCATGAATAATATTGATTAAAGAAGAGATTGAGAAAACTACTTCCCACTAAAATACAGATATTAAAGTTTGCTTTGTTTCATTACTCGCTTTTGAGATACAAAATAAAATTGCGTGCCTTTAAATAATATTTACCTTTTTCTAAAACGACTTTAAATGATCAAACTAAGATTAGTATAAGTAACGCTAATGTTAATTGTTTTGAGTCCGTGCCTCTTATCGCCACTGAGCAACATTATGAACTGCAGTCACAAAAGAAATAAGTGGCCTTTTATGGTTAAATTATGCCTTGATATTTGGCCTCATAAATTTTAAATGTCGTTTAAAGTGAATTTGTTCGGTACTAGATGTTCGAAATTCCAGAGCTAACTTTGAATCGGATAAAAGTAATAAAATTAGAGTAGATGTCGGGTGATCTACATTAATTCATATTTATTACTAAGTTGGATTTCAAATTATTTTCCCTTGTATGTGTTCCAGAATACAAAAATATGATTAAGAAAGATTCGGCTACCAGTTTAATACTTTAATATGAATGAAGACTAGTTATGGTAGTTTATAAAATGAACATTATTAAGTTATTTTTATTGAGACAAACTGCTATAATAAGTTCCCTATTTTTTTGGTTCTATTTAACTTATTAAAACTTTCTTATTTACTGTCACATAACTTGGTAAATGTTAAATTTAAGTTTATTTACATACTTCATTTGAATTTTAATATGGTCACACACAAAGCTATCCATAAAAGTTTACTCAACTTTTAATATGTGGCCCACTGGTATTGTTTACTTATAAATTAGATATTTCTTCTTTGCTTTGACACAAATATAGGAATAAATAAATTATAATAAAGAAAATAATTACGAATCATTTAAAACAAATTAAATTTTTTAACAAATTAAAACTAAAAAAACAGAAGTAAAAACGTTACATGCATTATTTTATAAATTATTTGACTAAAAATTATTTCAACAAATTATGTCAAATATATTGTGGAATAAAGCGCAATCATTATATATATTATTAACAAATTGAAATCGCTTCAATATTTACCACAAAAAGTGCCAGTAATGTATTTTTAGAAACAAAAATCGTTTTATTTTCTATCGAAGTTTTAACCGTCAACACTTCCCTGGATAAAATTTCCACACAGACTCAACTCCCCTTCACTAAAGCGGAATAAACCTCTATCATTTATGTTACGAAGATAGACGCAGTAATATGGCACAAATTCCCTAAATTAAAATCAATAACGAGGTCAGTGCTGACACAAGAATAAAGCAGATCATTTGCATTGCTGACATTTTTATCACGGGCGCAAGCTCACAATCGGAACCCCCACACCGTCCTCGAGTAAAAATGTGTTTTGGTATTATCCGCTTAAAAGATTCGATCCCGTTATAATTACTTTTCTCTGTAATCAAATAGCCCTCAATGCGCGCCAATAGAAAAATATTTTTGTGTTTTAGCTATTACGTGGGTTAACATTTTTTATTACTGTGCAGAATCTCAGGTTTCCACATGAAACAATTTTTGAGAAAAATGGTTATGATCGACCTACGAACGGAAACATGAGTGATCTTATAAGGGTATAGTTTTTCCTTTTAAATTACAGAACCCTAAAAATTCAGTAATATTTACATGGTTTTAATTCATTGTCCTTAATTAGCTTCAACATTACGAAGCAAATAAGAAGAATGAAACAAACATTTTAATATTATTACATATAAACAACTATCATATCCAAAATTAAATGAAACTACGTGATGTATTATTATTTCTACTTCCTTTAAGTTCTTTACCACGACCTAGATTTTGTTGTATTACAAAATCTTCAGGTGGGCTATTAACAAAGATCAACTCTTAGGAACATCCAACAGCATTTATGTTTCAAAACAATGGCCGAAGCCGGGTTTGTGCGAGTTTTCTCACCGTTTATGTTAGTGAGTTTATTGTAAGGGAGTGGTGTAGATTTTATTAAATTTCTGAGAGTTAAACGATATAAAAACTAAATTCACGTAAAGAAATAAAAACTATAAAACAAATGGCAGAAAACAATTATAACTCATCAATTGTCACAAAACTGTACCATAATAAATTAAGAAAATTTTTAATAGAAGAAATATGCCCGGTCGAACTAAATAATACAAAAATTAACTATAAATCTATTCCATACATAGATAATATACTACTCAAATTAGGAAAACCCTTAACTAATAATAACTACATAAATACAAGGTATAAAGAACACATTGCCAGCTGGCGAAGTAACAAATCGGACACATCTCACTTTGCTAAACACCTTATTGAAAATAAATTTCACCCTCATATTGATAATGCTCGATATATATTACAAATAAATACAAATACGATAAACGTAATATCCTAGAAATATTAGAAATAAACAGACATAAAAGAGACATCAAGGTTAATATATTAAATGAACAACTAAATATAACATCATCATCCATACTTAATATCTTCTAGACCTAATATAGTTAGACAACATTGATTCTCACCAAATTATTCTTCAAATTATTCCAGCCCTTAGCCAAGTACTCTTCAAATTATTTTAGCCCAAATACAAATCTAAATATAAATATATAAAAAATAAATAAATAAACGGGAGATATGTGGAATTAGTGGTATAAACTTGTTCTAACTTTCAGATCCCCTAAATATTGTATAAATGTAATAATGAGAATAACTTCCATTTAATTTTATTACATATACTAGCAAATTTGCATTGTATAACCTCATAGAATAAAATCAATTTAATTTATTATCCTCACTAAAATACTTGTATATCGTTTAACTCTCGGAAATATAATAAAACCTACACGGCTCCCCTACAATAACCTCACTAAAATAAGCAGTGGGGAAACCCACACAAACCCGGTTATCACAGACACTCCTATGTTTTTGAAGCATGTAAATGCTGTTGGATGTTTCTAAGAGATCATCTTTGCCAATAACCCACCTGAAGATATTGTAATACAACGAAACCTAGGTTGTGGTAAAGAACTTATAGAAAGTAGAAATAATACTATATCACGTAGTTCCATTTAATTGTGAATAATTAATTTCTACAAAACTAACGCCAAATACGCCAAATATATTCAAAATATCATATTCTAAATGATTAATTACAATATTAAACAAATATAACAATATAGAATCAGCCCTTGGTTTCCTTCTAAATATTTTTTTTTAATTTAAAATTTCTTTTCTTTTTGCCTTCTCAAAAAAGTGTCCAAACAGTATTATCAATAGCTTGTATTTTCACTAAAAGGGTAATTTGTATAACTGATGCAGGTCAACAATCGTATATTAATTTTATGATGATTTTTCCCCTTTGTTAGTTCGAAATATTTATTTACATGTTGCATTATCATTTTTACTATATAGTGAAAAGGTATAAATTTTTCCATTTACGCTATCCATTATTTAAACAATGCAAAAATATGTAATTTAATGTTCAACATACCTACTTCCAAGCCGCCTTATCCAATATAATAAACAGTGCCCCATCAACTCGAAGCAGTCAATCGCAATCGTAACTGATGAACTCGAAATCATGGAATTGCAAGCTTGAACCACTTGAAATACGATTTAAAATTGTCAAGTTATTGAGTACTTCACCGAGTTATGTTTTACAAATTCTCCTCATTGATTAATTGAAGTTCGCCATTAGTCAAGTACCAAGGGGAGATATGTAATTATGTCATTCCATATAGGAAGCTGTTGGCCATGTATTCCATTTTAATTAATTTGGTTCAAGTCGTTATTTGTACAGTTATTCGGTCCACGAATTTACAAAATGTATGCCGTATATATATATATATATATATATATATATATATATATATATTTATATATATATATACACATATATATATATATATACATTAATGTTAATAAATAAAGATTTAATTTTTTTTTTAAATGTATTTTGTCATTTTATTAACTATAATATTTAAATGATACTCTAGAAAGAGCATCGTTCATCCTACATCCGTATAGACATCTTTAACACGTAGCTCGTCAATATAATTATGCAGTAATTGTTATACATTTCAATGCTGGTAGTTCTGAAAGATGTCATTCAAATACATATAAATTAATCATCAAGGACATCAACGATACGGTATAGTCGATGAAAAACGTACATGTGATTGTCCCTATTCATATCATTTAGTAATTCATTGCATTTGGCTATGAATAGGTTGGAATGTTCAGAAACCTTTTTAAATGGCGTTATCCTTATCTAGTAAAATATATTTTAAACGCCATGCCTTGGCACATATCCCATTCTCCTAGAAAAAAATTGTCTTCTTTTAGTAGCTTCAAAACTGCAATAATTTATTAAATATCTTTTTTTTACAGCTACATTTTGACATTTAGTTTAAATTAAACCTCTAAATTCTTTTTGTCTTGATTTACTTCCTCCTTTCCTTATTTAATACTTCCTTTCTCTTTAGTTATTCTAAAACCATATTTCTCGGTATCTGCTTTTTCTATATAGCTTCACTCTATTCTATTTAGCTTCTCTCCGGTTGACGATTTGTTTTCTCAATTAATTAGTCCTTCAAATAAACGCATCTCCTTTGATTTATTAACAAGAACAACGAGTTAGTCAGACCACTCGTCGTGTTTTAAATAAAACCATTTGTTCTTGAACACTTGAAACATTTGATTGAAATGTGACATGATTAAATGATATACGTAAAAGAGAAATTAGGGAAACCATTTGACAGCTATTTCTTCTAATTGCTTGCTGATTATTATAAAATAACGGCAAGAAATTCTTTTGTATGTGAGTGGCCTATGTATGTGAATTGGAGGTAAAGTTATAAAAATGACTACCTACTTTTAATGTAAGGTTCTCAAATAAAAGTATTCTACAGAATATTCCATTTGTGTTTTTTTTAATATCAGTCACAATTTTAGATTATATTTATTATTTACGAAATTAAATGTATACAATTAATACATACCCGGCCGTGAATCGACCCCTGGTCCCGCGATGAACCGATCTGTCAAAGACCGTACGACTTTTGATCAACCAAACATACCACGGTGACGATGATTTAAATTGCCGCATATGGACAATATGGAATGATCACTTTAAATAATATTTAGGGTATTTCAAAAACGAGCACTGAAATTAATATAAATTTAAATTATGCGAATGTTAATATTAATTATCTTGAACACGTGACATTTATCGGCACTGAGCGCGATATACTTAAAGTTAATGATTTTATAAATAGCCCTAATTATAAAATTCTGCCTTAATTTTTAGTCTCGTAAATTTAAAATATCGTATACAACGTATTTGCTCGGAATCTGAAATTCAGATGTTTACTTTGAATCGAACAACAATAACAAAGTTAACGTAGTTGCTGGGTGATTAAATTTAATTTCCATTTATAATTACGTTAGGTTTTAGATAATGCTCCCTAGAATTTTATCAATGGAATATAAAAATAATACTATTAAGGATAGATCAATAAGTCTAACACCGGTATGTTAATTTAAAAATTAATTATAATTATTTATTGCAGTTTTTAAAATTAACACCAATAAATTAATTTTTTGAGCTAAGCAACAACCATGGCTTTCTTATTCTGCTATATTTTATTTAATTGTATAAAGCTTTCTTATTTATTACTGCACAATTAAGAAATATATGTATTATTATTATTTAGAAATATATGTATTATATAATTTAAAAATATATAGTACATATTATTTACGCAATTTAGTTGAAAATCAATGGATTTACCAGGAAGATATAACTTTTCATGTTTTTACAAAAACATAAAATCAAAAAACTAAATGAATAACGTAAAAGTAATAAAAAAATTATTTCTAAAAACCAAAGGCAATTTATTTCAATGACTAAAAAGAATTTAAAAACCAATACTTCGTGTCATATAAATTGTTTAATAAATCGTTAATACTAATGTTTATTACAACATATTGTTTTTAGTATCCCGTGGAATAGAATAAAACGACTACAGATATCCATTTCTACTTAAATTAATGTTTTATATTAAAGGGTTTAAATCGTTTCAACATTTTACGAAAAAGTATTTCTATAGGCGATTCATGAAAATTATAAAATTGTGCAAATCATTTGTAAATAACATATATTTTCTTAACAGCGCAAAATCGTTTTGTTTCCCATTGAAATTTTTGCAATCGTCGCTTTTTCGCACAAACTTTTCATACGGACTCAAATTAATTTCACAAAAGCAGACTATACCTCTATTATTTACTCAATGAAGATCGACGTAATGATATGGAACAAATTACCGGATTAAAATCAATAACGAGGTCAGTGAGGACACAAGAATAAAGCAATTCAATTGTACTACCGACGTCTCCATCCCGGGCGGTAGCTCAAAGCCAGAACCTCCATATTGTCCCCGAGTGGACACTTGTTTTTTCATTAACCGTTTAAAAGCATTCGACCATTTTATAACAATTTATCTCACTAATCAATGGGCACCCCTCCACCCCCCCCCCCAGAAGAAAAATGTGAAATAAAATTGTAAAGCCCGCGACCGTAATCTAAAAAGATTTTTGTCGGCCCTTGAAAGTTACGGTGCCAACGTGATATTGGCCACTCGCCGTTGGTGGCGATTTTTGTGCAAAATCTTTTTTAGTTAAGGAGGAAAGGTGACATTTTTTGGTGCATGGGGGTGGGATTTTCAATTTATGATATCGTTGTTTGTCGTGCAACGCTACTATTTTAATGGACGCAACCATTTGTTACTTTCTTACAAAAATCGTGTATATTATTTTCTTTTTTTTATTTGGTATCTTTATATTGAGACCAGTTTTAACACATTTTTTCATATGTTGTCTTTTCTACATTTAAAGATTCTGTGTTACTCATTACACGCTACGTTCTAAAAATTCCCCATGTGTTACATTTTTTAACATAAGAGGATGGCCTAATTATGCTATCTAATTTTTTAAGGTTAGGTCGTTCGTAATTCATTTGGGAATAGCATGGGTTAGTCATATATTTTTACAGAATTCAACTTTGAATTGAAAGTTTCCAATTATAAATCACTTTCATAGCTTTAAGAGCGGATAACTAATTAAAATTGCTGTTATGCTTAGCTGGATTTATTAAGCTATTGCATCCATTTTATGCTGGTAGTGTTAATTTTGGGAGATTACTGTGTTGATGTTGTACTATGTTGGTATAATTCTTTTTTTAGGTTATGACTCACTCTTTTATCAATTCGTGCTTTTTATAAGGTTGCCTTTCTATATTTTCGTTATAAATTTGATTGATAATATCTTATTTTTGTAGAAAAATTTAATTTGAAAGGTTAATACCTAGAGTACTTTTTTATAATTTGATTTTATACTTCCAATTACTGGAACTAATGTTATACATTTATATCGTTAAGTAAATAACGAACATATGTGTACAAAAATGCCACATTATACCATTTGATATATTCGATACTAGATAATTCGATGCTGTATTAGTAGTTACCTATGATAAATTTTTCAGCGTAAAATAGGCTAAGACATAAAGCTAATTTTCAAACGCAAGTTAAATGCGACAAAATAAGCAAAAGGCAATGTATATTTTATGTATACCTTGTCTGGGGTCTGTAACATGAGACTGCAATATTGCATGCTATATCTACTATCTCCTATCTGAAAGAAGTTCACAATTAATGACAAAGATAAATTCGTCTTTGATGTTTAAACCCAATAAACCTTTTAGGCAATGTTATAGTCGAAGTAGCCAAATGAAATCATTTGGAAAATGCACTTGTTTTGATTTTAGTTCCGGTTCGAAAAATTCTTTAATCATGTTAAGAATATAATTACCATATTCTCAATTAAATGCTTAATTAAGTTTCCTCATTGCCGCTTGACCGTTTAATTTTTCAATTACATTGTAATGCTTATTGCTCTTTAGTTATTTCGCTATGAACTTTGTTCACATTACAAATATATATACAAATATATATATATATATATATATATATATATATATATATATATATATATATATACATATATATAGTATTACAAATAATAACATTATTCTAATATTTTTATTTATTTTCATTGATAAAAAGAAACACAGGCAAAAAGTTTTAGAAACATTTCAAAATGTTTACTTTTAACTTTCATCTTAATTTTCTGGAAGTTTATATACTTTTCTTAAATTTCACGCTTCTTAATATTTCGTTCGGGTTATTAAAACTATATAAAATCTAAGATAATAAATTCAGGTTACTTCGCCACCAAAGCACGAGAAGCTAGCGCTGTTAGAGTGTGCTTTATGGGCGCATGATATAGTCGGCTTAATGCGGTACCACATCTATTACCACCAGCAACACCTGCTTTAGCTGCACTAGGCAGCCGCAAGTAGCAGTAGCTACTAGCGCAATGGCCATTGTTATTCTTGACATTATTTCTTGACGTGTCAATATTTCTTATAACATGTAGCACTTTTTTTTAAATTCACTTGAAATAATGTCGTAGTTGCTTCTAAAATGCTGACGTACATTTTCTAATGTCAAGTTTTGTAGATTATACGAGTCATATTTTGTAATCGAAACTTACAGTAGCAATATCATTGTTATATTTTACAAATCTCGAAAAGCTAATTATGGTAGTTAAGGGAAATAATATCGCATTACCAATATATGTTTTTTTCAATTTATTTGTGTGTTATGCGTGCTTTCAAACCTAATATAAGATAAGTTTAATTCCGTAAAAAAAATTGTTAATAAACTATATTATAAGAGAAAACGGAATAAAAAAATATTATAAAATTAAATACGCTTTCAAATCTAACATAAAAAAAAGATTATTTGCATGAAAAACTTATTCTTGTAAGTCGTATTACAAAAGATAATAGAATGACAGAATTATTAAAAAAAGAATCGAATCATTTATTTCAGAAGAGATTTCTATTCTATCGATCGTGCATAATTAACTTTTACATGTATGGATTATTCCAAATCTCCCGGTCCATCGGCTTTACAGTCAAATTAAAAAAAAATTAATTAATTCAAATATAATTTATCTTGCAGTATAAAAGAAGCAATGACCAATAAAATGAAAAAAATGAAATAACTTTTTAAAGGCAATAATAATACCGCAAACAATTTCAAAGTTTTTATAATTCGTGGAAAAATTTTTTTAGTGATTCTGTTTTTTAGTTTTCAGTTACAATCTCATGAAATATTTATCAAGAATGATATCTGCAAGCAAATTATGAAGGAAATTAAAAATTCGGCAAACAAATTTGAGTACTTTACTCAAACATTTTATAAATAAAAGTGTTCCATGTGTCTGTATATATATACGTATATATATATATATATATATATATATATATATATATATATATACATATATTTATATATATATATATATATATATATATATATATATATATATATATTTATATTATTATGTCAAAAATGACAAAAAATCTAAGTGCCAAATTCTTATTTGTTATTGTTACTTCAGACAAAAGTCTCAATAACATTGTTTTGAAATGCTCCACAATGCTTAAAATGAATTGCATTCAATTCGCCAATTCGCTTTTTTTTAAAGAAGAGGCAATAAAAATTACACTCCTTTTCATGTATTATATAGTGATATTAATACATTTATCTTCCGCTTTTAACATTAGGAAAGCGGTATCAATGTTAGAATTGCCTTGGAAATGGATTTTCGGGGATATTCATACAGTCGATAGTACACTATACAAAAAAAATTACTTCATGTCACAAAAACGGTGAAAGTATATTTATATATTTTATTAAACTAGACACATAACAGGATCCGATAAGAATTATTTTAACGAGTTTAGTCTTTTTACTAAGAAACAGCCAATTACAATTGTTTGCGTCTTTAGAGACAATATTTCCAGCGTAGTGAAGAGTACGGGAATTCTGTGCTTCCCCCTTTTTTAGTCACAAAATTAGTATATTATTGGAGAGCGAATAATACTTTTTTTCAGTGCCATAAAAAAAACAAAAATTTAAAATAATTGCCTGGCTTCAGTTCAATGTGTTTTATTAATATATAGAACTTGAAAAAAAATTAAAAAGAGTTAAACCAAGAGCAATTTCTATGTTATTACACATATAAGGTCAAAAAATTACCATAACATTTTTCATTTTTCAAGTTTATGTCACATACTAAAGCCGATATGATGAGTCACACGTCCCAAATAAAGTTTAAAGTTAATGAGAATTTGACAAATTGCCATTTGATGGCATTATGTCGCATAAAAACAAAAATATATTATTTCATTTTTTAGAAACCGATATAGTTCCATTATGGAAAAATATTTTATAGCATATAAAAGAGCTCTACTGTGTTTTTCACTCGTCTGGTCCATGCATATTTTACCAGAACAAAAGACGTGTGGCTCATTTAAAAGCCTCTGTAACTTGAATAATTAAAGCTCACTTCTGATACGATTGAAGCCGTTACTGTACTGATTATAATAAACGAGTAAGCAGGCTCTGAATTATTTTAATTTTAATTGACTCCTATTGACAATAGGTAATACGCACATAGATAAAATTTTCGCTGTGATACCTTTAATTTTTAGAGTTTCGTGCCTCAGAAGGATAAAAAAGAATCCTGATAAAATTACTCACGCGTCCGTCTAACTGTCGGTTAAAGTAATTTTTCGCAGAAAATGTGTAACACAGGAGCTTGAAATTTAGCAGTTTTTAAATATTAATAGCCATCTTAAATCTATTCAGCTAAAACTCAAACTGATTGTGTGGAAATATTATAAGGTTTAAATTTATTTTCAAAATGCTCTGGATCATTTATTGAAAGGTCTCATGACAGAGATTACAAAACTTTTTTTGAGAATTTACTAATAAAAACTTACTTAAGTGGAGTAAGTTGGAAAATAATGGTGGATAAAATACGTATACGAAAGACGGGTGAAGCATACAGTGCATTAATACGCACTTTAAGCAGATGAAATAAACTATGACATAATCCTCATAAATAACAACCAGGAGCATAAAGCCGGGGTGAACTCCCTGAGGTTGAAACGGGTGGATATGAAATTTATTTTACTTGAATCGATAAGCTAATTTACTATTTGATATTTTTTTTAATTATCATCTAATCATTTCAGTATTACTTCCAAAAATTTTGAGTTTCATAACATTTGGTTAATATAGTGTAGCTACTAATTTTAACATTGTTTCTTATTTTTAAAAACAGCCATTTCTTTTTTCCATAATTTATGGGATTTAAAATATTTAAATTATTATTTTTAGAACTAATTTCATAATAAGTTGTAAAAATGGGTAAATTTAAAACTTATTATATATTTATAAGCACTGCATGTAGATTTAGTTAAAACGAATTACTCCAAAATACTATCAATTTAACTCTAAGAAAAAATAGCAGCGATGCATGGAGCTCGCAGTAATATGCTAGATATTTGTTTGCTTACGTTACATATTTTTAAAGTAAAATACTCACTTCAAATATGAATTTAAACATAGTGCCAACTATAAATTAATTAAAAGGTATTGCTAACATGACAATAATTTCTAATGTACAAAATATGACTAATTAGAAAGTTTATAAACAAAGATATTTTCTTAAAATTAATTATGCGATTAAATATCTAATTACTAAACATATATTTTACACGCTGCTCTATCACATTTAATATTCAGTACCGAATCAGATCGAACCAGCCAATCGCATTAATATTTGATAGCTTCTAAATAATGCAGTTGTAAGATCCAACAATTAGGAAATACGACTTAAAATTGTCAAGTTATAAAGCGCTTTTGCTGAGTAATGTTTCATTAATTACACCTAATAGATTAATTGAGTATTGTAATTAGTCGGCGCCAAGAGGAGCGACAGATCGTACGACTCGACGTTGCGTTGTGTGGTCGTGACTAATTATACATAATTACGTCGCCAGATTGCGTGACGCGAGCTATATTTGTTGCTACGTCAAATGAACCGTTGGATATGGGAAGACTATTGAGCGTGTTTGCCGTTTTAAAGTAATTTGTATTCATTAATCTTAATATGTTTATTTATTTATTTATTTATGTACTTTATTGTATCAAATTGATACATATGGTGGACTTATTGCTACGAGAGCAATACAGCTTAGAGCCGACCAGAACACTAGTCCAACCTCACTTGACGAGCAGCCGGGAATCGAGCTTGGGTCCCCGCGGTGCGCCGCGCAATAAAAGGCCCTATGCCCTGTGATCAACTCAATACTCTATGATGACGACATTGTCATTGTGTGACTATTTTGACATCACTTTTTAAATAATAACAAAAAAAACACAAAATTTTATCTCACATCCATTTTCTTCACCATTTTCTTCACCCTTTAGTACTTCGAGTGAACAATGGTAAGAAAAATTGTTAACTTGTGGTTCATTAACGAAATAGTTTCAAAACAGATACACGTTTTTTAATCCCAACTTTAGGAAAAGTCACTGAAACAGGCTTTGATAAAAAATTACCCATTAAATGCAACGAGGTAGTTTCGATCGTCATCATCAATAAATTAAGAATTTTGTTAGATATGTCAACATCTGACGCTATATATGCAGTTCATTGCATGTGCTCCTCCTTGACTATCAAGGGGTTCATACCTTCATAAAGCTACTAAGGGATGTTCATTCTTTCGTTTTGGAAAATATTTTTTAATTTAATTCTTCCTTACCTTCAGTTTATCTAAATAGTCATGGTAAATGAATTGTCTGATTGCTCCTAAATTTATTTCACATTAATTTAAATGTTTATAAATATATTAGTTTCTTTTATTTTTCTAAATTTCGATGACTTCCTGAAGTATTCTTTTCTTTAACCATATACTTTTTGCATCCTACCTTCTTGCCTGATCTCTGTAGAGTATTTTTAGTAACTTAATTTTTTACCTATCATGAATAATATTGATTAAAGAAGAGATTGAGAAAACTACTTCCCACTAAAATATAGATATTAAAGTTAGCTTTGTTTCATTACTCGCTTTTGAAATAGAAAATAAAATTCCGTGCCCTTAAATAATACTTACCTTTATTTAAAACGAGTTTTAAATGATCAAACTACAATTAGTATGAGTAACGCTAATGTTAATTGTTTTTAATCTGTGCCTCTTATCGCCACTAAGCAACATTATGAACTGCAGTCACAAAAGAAATAAGTGGCCTTTTATGGTTAAATTATGCCGTCTTATTCGGCCTCATAAATTTTAAATGTCGTTTAAAGTGAATTTGTTCAGTACTAGATGTTCGAAATTCCAGAGCTAACTTTGAATCGGATAAAAGTAATAAAATAAGAGTAGATGTCGGGTGATCTACATTAATTTATATTTATTACTAAGTTGGATTTCAAATTATTTTCCCTTGTATGTGTTCCAGAATACAAAAATATGATTAAGAAAGATTCGGCTACCAGTTTAATACTTTAATATGAATGAAGACTAGTTATGGTAGTTTATAAAATGAACATTATTAAGTTATTTTTATTGAGACAAACAGCTATAATAAGTTCCCTATTTTTTTGGTTCTATTTAACTTATTAAAACTTTCTTATTTACTGTCACATAACTAGGTAAATGTTAAATTTAAGTTTATTTACATGCTTCATTTGAATTTGAATATGGTCACACACAAAGCTATCCATAAAAGTTTACTCAACTTTTAATATGTGGCCCACTGGTATTGTTTACTTATAAATTAGATATTTCTTCTTTGCTTTGACACAAATATAGGAATAAATAATTTATAATAAAGAAAATAATAACGAATCATTTAAAACAAATTAAATTTTTTAACAAATTAAAACTAAAAAAACAGAAGTAAAAACGTTACATGCATTATTTTATAAATTATTTGACTAAAAATTATTTCAACAAATTATGTCAAATATAATGTGGAATAAAGCGCAACCATTATATATATTATTAACAAATTGAAATCGCTTCAATATTTATCACAAAAAGTGCTTCAGTAATATATTTTTAAAAACAAAAATCGTTTTATTTTCTATCGAAGTTTTAACCGTCAACACTTCCCTGGATAAAATTTCCACACAGACTCAACTCCCCTTCACTCAAGCGGAATAAACCTCTATCATTTATGTTACGAAGATAGACGCAGTAATATGGCACAAATTCCCTAAATTAAAATCAATAACGAGGTCAGTGCTGACACAAGAATAAAGCAGATCACTTGCATTGCTGACATTTTTATCACGGGCGCAAGCTCACAATCGGGACCCCCACACCGTCCTCGAGTAAAAATGTGTTTTGGTAGTATCCGCTTAAAAGATTCGATCCCGTTATAATTACTTTTCTCTGTAATCAAATAGCCCTCGTTGCGCGCCAATAGAAAAATATTTTTGTGTTTTAGCTATTACGTGGGTTAACATGTTTTATTACTGTGCTGAATCTTAGGTTTCCACATGAAACACTTTTTGAGAAAAATGGTTATGATCGACCTACAGACGGACACAAGAGTGATCTTATAAGGGTTTAGTTTTTCCTTTTAAATTACAGAACCCTAAAAATTCAGTAATATTTACATGGTTTTAATTCATTATCCTTATTTAGCTTCAACATTACGAAGCAAATAAGAAGAATGAAACAAACATTTTAATATTATTACATATAAACAACTATCATTTCCAAAATTAAATGAAACTACGTGATGTATTATTATTTCTACTTCCTTTAAGTTCTTTACCACGACCTAGATTTTGTTGTATTACAAAATCTTCAGGTGGGCTATTAACAAAGATCAACTCTTAGGAACATCCAACAGCATTTATGTTTCAAAACAATGGCCGAAGCCGGGTTTGTGTGGGTTTTCTCACCGTTTATGTTAGTGAGTTTATTGTAAGGGAGTGGTGTAGATTTTATTAAATTTCTGAGAGTTAAACGATATAAAAACTACATTTACGTAAAGAAATAAAAACTATAAAACAAATGGCAGAAAACAATTATAACTTGTTAATTTATAACTTGTCAATCACAAAACTGTACCATAATAAATTAAAATAATACGAATATAATAATTGAAATATACCCGGTCGAACTAAATAATACACAAATTAACTATAAATCTATCCCATACATAGATAATATACTACTCAAATTAGGAAAACCCTTAACTAATAATAACTACATAAATACAAGGTATAAAGAACACATTGCCAGCTGGCGAAGTAACAAACCGGACACATCTCACTTTACTAAACACCTTATTGAAAATAAATTTCACCCTCATATTGATAATGCTCGATATATATTACAAATAAATACAAATACGATAAACGTAATATCCTAGAAATATTAGAAATAAACAGACATAAAAAAGACATCAAGGTTAATATATTGAATGAACAACTAAATGTAACATCATCATCCATACTTAATATCTTCTAGACATAATATAGTTAGACAACACTGATTCTCAAGAAATTACTCTTCAAATTATTTTAGCCCTTAGCCAAATACTCTTCAAATTAGTTTAGCCCAAATACACATCTAAATATAAATATATAAAAAATAAATAAATAAATAAAAAAAACGGGAGATATGTGGAATTAGTGGTATAAACTTGTTCTAACTTTCAGATCCCCTAAATATTGTATAAATATATTAATGAGAATAACTTCCATTTAATTTTATTACATACACTAGCAAGTTTGCATTGTATAACCTCATAGAATAAAATCAATTTAATTTATTATCCTCACTAAAATACTTGTATATCGTATAACTCTCGGAAATATAATAAAACCTACACGGCTCCCCTACAATAACCTCACTAAAATAAGCAGTGGGAAAACCCACACAAACCCGGTTATCACAGACACTCCTATGTTTTTGAAGCATGTAAATACTCTTCGATGTTCCTAAGAAATCATTTTTGCCAAAAACCCACCTGAAGATATTGTAATACAACGAAACCTAGGTCGTGGTAAAGAACTTATAGAAAGTAGAAAGAATACTATATCACGTAGTTTCATTTAATTGTGAATAATGAATTTTTACAAAATTAACGCCAAATATATTCAAAATATCATATTCTAAATGATTAGTTACAATATCAAACAAATATAACAATATAGAATCAGCCCTTGGTTTCCTTCTAAATATTTTTTTTTAATTTAAAATTTCTTTTCTTTTTGCCTTCTCAAAAAAGTGTCAAAACAGTATTATCATTAGCTTGTATTTTTACTAAAAGGGTAATTTGTATAACTGATGCAGGTCAACAATCGCATATTAATTTTATGACGATTTTTCCCCTTTGTTAGTTCGAAATATTTATTTACATGTTGCATTATCATTTTTACTATATAGTGAAAAGGTATAAATTTTTCCATTTACGCTATCCATTATTTAAACAATGCAAAAATATGTAATTTAATATTCAACATACCTACTTACAAGCCGCCTTATCCAATTTAATAAACAGTGCCCCATCAACTCGAAGCAGTCAATCGCAATCGTAACTGATGAACTCGAAAGCATGGAATTGCAAGCTTTAACCACTTGAAATACGATTTAAAATTGTCAAGTTATTGAGTACTTCACCGAGTTATGTTTTACAAATTCTCCTCATGGATTAATTGAAGTTCGCCATTAGTCAGTTCCAAGGGGAGATATGTAATTATGTCAATCCCTATAGGAAGCTGTTGGCCATGTATTCCATTTTAATTAATTTGGATCAACTCGTTATTTGTACAGTTACTCGATCCACACAAATTTACAAAATGTGTTTTGCCATTTTATTGAGTATAATGTTTAAATGATACTCTAGAAAGAGTATCGTTCATCCTACATCCGTATAGACATCTTTAACACGTAGCTCGTCAATATAATTATGCAGTAATTGCTACACATTTCTATGCTGGTAGTTCTAAAAGATGTCATTCAAAAACATATAAATGAATCATCAAGGACATCAACGATACGGTATATTCGATGAAAAACGTACATGTGATTGTCCCTATTCACATCATTTAGTAATTCATTGCATTTGATTATGAATAAGTTAGAATGTTCAGAAACCTTTTTAAATGGCGTTATCCTTATCTATTAAAATATATTTTAAACGCCATGTCCTGGCACATGTCTCATTCTCCTAGAACAAAATTTTCTTCTTTTGTAGCTTCATAACTGCAATATTTTAAAACATATTAAATATCTTTCTTTTCACAGCTAAATTTTGATAATTAGTTTAAATTAAACCTCTAATTTCCTTTCATCTTGATTTACTTCCATCCTTCCTTTCTCTTTAGTTTTTCTAAAACCATATTTCTCGGCATCTGCTTTTTCTATATAGCTTCACTTTATTCTATTTAGCTTCTCTCAGGTTGACGATTTGTTTCTTGAGCCCAGTGTTTTCTCAATTAATTAGCCTTTCAAATAAATTCATCTCCTTTGATTTATTAACAAAAACAACGAGTTAGAAAACTCGTCGTGTTTTAATTTGTTTCAATTTGTTCTTGAACACTTGAAACATTTGATTGAAATGTGACATGATTAAATGAAATACGTAAAAAATAAATTAAGGAAACCATTTGAAAGCTATTTCTTCTAATTGCTTGCTGATTAATATCAAATAACGGCAAGAAATTCTTTTTCATATGAGTGCCCTATGTATGTGAATTGGAGGTAAAGTTATAAAAATGTCTACCTGCTTTTGAAGTAAGCTTCTCAAATAAAAGTATGCTACAGAATATTTCATTTATGTTTCTTTTAATATCAGTCACAATTTTAGATTATATTTATTATTTACGAACTTTAATGTATACAATTAATACATACCCGGCCGTGAATCGAACCTTGGTCCCGTGATGAACCGATCTGTCAAAGACCGTACGACTTTTGATCAACCCAACATACCACGGTGACGATGATTTAAATTGCCGCATATGGACAATATGGAATGATCACTTTAAATAATATTTAGGGTATTTCAAAAACGAGTACTGAAATTAATATAAATTTAAATTATGCGAATGTTAATATTAATTATCTTGAACACGTGACATTTATCGGCACTGAGCGCGATATACTTAAAGTTAATGATTTTATAAATAGCCCTAATTATAAAATTCTGCCTTAATTTTTAGTCTCGTAAATTTAAAATATCGTATACAACGTATTTGCTCGGAATCTGAAATTCAGATGTTTACTTTGAATTGAACAACAATAACAAAGTTAAAGTAGTTGCTGGGTGATTAAATTTAATTTCCATTTATAATTACGTTAGGTTTTAGATAATGCTCCCTAGAATTTTATCAATGGAATATAAAAATAATATTATTAAGGATAGATCACTAAGTCTAACACCGGTATGTTAATTTAAAAATTAGTTATAATAATTTATTGCAGTTTTTAAAATTAACACCAATAAATTAATTTTTTGAGCTAAGCAACAACCATGGCTTTCTTATTCTGCTATATTTTATTTAATTGTATAAAGCCTTCTTATTTATTACTGCACAATTAAGAAATATATGTATTATTATTATTTAGAAATATATGTATTATATAATTTAGAAATATATAATATATATTATTTATGCAATTTAATTGAAAATCAATGGATTTACTTGGAAGATATAATTTTTCATGTTTTTACAAAAACTTAAAATCAAAAAACTAAATGAATAATGTAAAAGTAATGAAAAAATTATTCCTAAAAACCAAAGGCAATTTATTTCAATGACTAAAAATGATAAAAAAAAATTTAAAAACCGATACTTCGAGTCATGTAAATTGTTTAATAAATCGTTAATACTAATATTTATTACAACATATTGTTTTTAGTATCCCGTGGCATAGAATAAAACGACTACAGATATCGAATTCTACTTAAATTAATGTTTTATATTAAAGGGTTTAAATCGTTTTAATATTTTATGAAAAAAGTATTTCTGCAGGCGATTCATGAAAATTATAAAATTGTGCAAATCATTTGTAAATAACATGTATTTTCTTAACAGCGCAAAATTGTTTTGTTTCCCACTGAAATTTTTGCAATCATCGCTTTTCCGCACAAACTTTTCATGCATACTCAAATTACGTTCACAAATCTTCATTGAGTAAATAATAGCTATACCTCTATTATTTACTCACTGAAGATCGACGTAATGATATGGAACAAATTACCGGATTAAAATCAATAATGAGGTCAGTGAGGACACAAGAATAAAGCAAATTCAATTGTACTACCGACGTCTCTATCCCGGGCGGTAGCTCAAAGCCGGAAACTGCATGTTGTCCCAGAGTGGACACTTGTTTTTTTCATTAACCGCTTAAAAGCATTCGACCATTTTATAATAATTTATCTTACTAATCAATGGGCACCCCTCCACCCCTCTACCCCCCCAGAAGAAAAATGTGAAATCAAACTGTAAAGCCCGCGACCTTAATCTAAAAAGATTTTTGTCGGCCCTTGGAAGTTACGGTGACAACGTGATATTGGCCACTCGCCGCTGATAGCGAATTTTGTGCAAAATCTTTTTTTGTTAAGGAGGAAAGGTGACATTTTTTCGGTGCTTGAGGGTGGGATTTTCAATTTATGATATCGTTGTTTGTCGTGCAAGGCTGCCATTTTAATGGACGCAACCATTTGTTACTTTCTTACAAAAATCGTGTAGGTAAACGCGTATTTTATTTTATTTTTTTTTATTTGGTATCTTTATATTGAGACCAGTTTTAATACATTTTTTCATATGTTGTCTTTTCTGCATTTAAAGCTTCCGTGTTTCTCATTACGAGCTACGTTTTAAAAATTCCCCATGTTTTACATTTTTTGAACATACGAGAACGGCCTAATTAATCTATCAAATTTTTTAAGGTCAGGTCGTTCGTAATTCATTTGGGAATAGCATGGTTTAATCATACCATTACCGCTTTTTGACAA
This sequence comes from Druceiella hillmani, assembly GCA_039881145.1. Taxonomy (NCBI): domain Eukaryota; kingdom Metazoa; phylum Arthropoda; class Insecta; order Lepidoptera; family Hepialidae; genus Druceiella; species Druceiella hillmani. The sequence continues at coordinate 25,375,394 of JAYKKI010000022.1, read as the reverse complement.
AAATGGTTATAATTTATTTATACAGAATTCAACTTCGAATTGAAAGTTTCCAATTACAAATGACTTTCATAGTTTTAAAAGCGAATAACTAATTAAAATTCCTGTTGTGCTTAGCTTGATTTATTAAGCTATTGCATCCATCTTATGCTGATAGTGTTAATTTTGGAGATTTATATTAATATAATTCTTTATTTAAGTTATGACTCACTCTTTTATCGATTCGTGCTTTTCTTAAAGTTGCCTTTCTATATTTTCGTTATAAATTTGATTGGATCAAACTTTTTTTTGTGGAAAAATTTAATTTGAAATATTTTTTTTATAATTTGATTATATAATTCCAATTGCTGGAGCAAATTTTAAACATTTATGCAAAATATTTATAATTACATTAAAACATCGTGTTTTTAGACTATCATTTATTGATGAGGTGTGTATGGAAAGATTCTATATATTTCATTAAACAATTTATTCATACCCATAATTTAATAATGAGCATATATATAAGGCAATACATAATTATATATACTGACAAAAAAGGCACATTATACTATTCGGTATCACTAGGTAATTCGATGCTGTGTTTAATTACCTGTGAAAAAAATTTCAGCGTAAAATAGGTTAAGACATAAACCTAATTCTCACACGCAAGTTAAACGCGAAAAATAAGCAAAAGGCGATCTATATTTCATATATACCTTGTCTGAGTTCTGCAATATGAAACTGCAATATTCCATGCTATATCTACTATCTCCTATTTGAAAAAAGTTCACAACTAATGACAAAAGTAAATTCGTGTTTGACGTGTGTTTAAACCCAACAAACCTTTTACACAATGCCATTGTTATATTTTACAAATCTCGAAAATGTGATTATGGTAGTTGAGGGAAATAATAACGCATTACCAATATATTTTTTTTCAATTTATTTGTGTGTTGTGCGTGCTTTCAAACCTAATATAAGATAAGTTGAATTCCGTAAAAAAAATTGTTAATAAACTATATTATAAGAGAAAACAGAATGAAAAAATATATTAAAAAATTAAATGCGCTTTCAAATCTAACATAAAAAAAGATTCTTTGCATGAAAAACTTATTCTTGTAAGTCGTATTACAAGAGATAATAGAATGACAGAATTATTAAAAAATCCAAACATTTATTACAGAAGAGATTTCTATTCTATCGATCGTGCATAATTAACTTTTACATGTATGGATTATTCCAAATCTCCCGGTCCATTGGCTTTACAGTCAAAATAAAAAAAAATTAATTAATTCAAATACAATTTATCTTGCAGTATAAAAAAAGCAATGACCAATAAAATGAAAAAATCAAATATCTTTTTAAAGACAATGATAATACCGCGAAAAATCTCAAAGTTTTTATAATTCGTGGAAAATTCTTTTTTGTGGTTCCATTTTTTAGTTTTCAGTTACTATCTCATTTATCAAGAATGACATCTGCCAGCAAATTATGAAGGAAATTAAAAAGTCGGCAAAAAAATTTACGAAATATCGAAAAAAAAATTGAGTACTTTACTCACACAATATTTTAAAAATAAAAGTGTTCCATGTGTGTTTATATATACATATATATATATATATATATATATATATATATGTGTGTGTGTGTGTATATATATATATATATATATATGAATATATATATACATATATATATATATATATATATATATATATACACATATATACATATATATGTCAAAAATTTTAAAAAATCTAACTGAGTGCCAAATTCTTATTTGTTATTGTTACTTCAGACAAAAGTCTCAATAACATTGTTTTGAAATGCTCCACAATGTTAAAAATGAATTGCATTCAATTCTCCAATTCGCTTTTTTTTAAAGAAGAGGCAATAAAAATTACACTCCCTTTCATGTATTATATAGTAATATTAATACATTTATCTTCCGTTTTTAACATTAGGAAAACGGTATCAAAGTTAGAATTGCCTTGGAAATGGATTTTCGGGGATATTCATACAGTCGATAGTACACTATATATAAAAAAATTACTTCATGTCACAAAAACAGTGAAAGTATATTTATATATTTTATTAAACTAGACACATAACAGGATCCGAAATTTTTTTTTAACGTGTTTAGTCTTTTTACTAAAAAAAATAGCCAATTACAATTGTTTGCGTCTTTAGAGACAATATTTCCAGCGTAGTGAAGAGTACGGGAATTCTGTGCTTCCCCCTTTTTTAGTCACAAAATTAGTATATTATTGGAGAGCGAATAATACTTTTTTTCGGTGCCTTATCAAAAGAAAAAACAAAAATTTAAAATAATTGCCTGGCTTCAGTTCAATGTGTTTTATTAATATATAGAACTTGAAAAAAAATTAAAATGAGTTAAACCAAGAGCAATTTCTATGTTATTACACATACACATACTTTGCATTCTAATATATTATAGTCGCAGAATTAAAGTCACAAAATTACCATAACATTTTTCATTTTTCAAGTTTATGTCACATTCTAAAGCCGACATGATGAGTCACACGTCCCTAATAAATTTTAAAGTTAATGAAAAGTATGACAAATTTCCATTTGATGGCATTATGTCGCATAAAACAAAAATATATTATTTTATTTTTTAGAGACATTTACAGTTCCATTATGAAAAATATTTTGTAGCATATAAAAGAGCTCTACTGTGTTTTTCACTCGTCTGGTCCATGCATATTTCACCAGAACAAAAGACGTGCGGCTCATTTAAAACCCTCTGTAACTTGAATAATTTAAGCTCACTCAACGAGGAAGCAGGCTCTCAAGTATTTTTATTTTAATTAACTTTTATTAACAATATGATAAAACTTACGCTGTGAGACCTTTAATTTTTAGAGTTTCGTGCCTCAGAAGAATAAAAAGGAATCCTAATAAAATCACTCACGCGTAACATTATACACACTATTCTACGTTCCCAATATGTGAGGAAAGAAAAATATACGTTATAAAATAAATCCTAAGAAATTGCAATAAATTTAATTAAAATTAAACACGAGCAAAACTCTGTAAATGATAAACGTATTTTACAAACAAAAATATGTAATTTTTATGTTATGAAAATTTATGATGGCGATGGGAGGTTATAAAAATCGCATAAAGCAAAGGTAATGATTGATTTTCCGTTTACAAATTTATGTAAAATAGTGGTAGCGAAATCTAAAGGCAGTTCGCCTTTAGATTTATATTTCTTGTGTTTACATTTTTAGGCGGCCGGCAATATATAGTATAAAATACTGAAATATAATGTTTTAATTATTTTTATCCCGAACATCGTTAATTATGATTAAATCTTTTTATACAATGGATTTGTATTACGTAAACAACACGAAACTTAATTCCAAAAAAATAAAGAAAAACACGTTAGTGTACTTGCTTTAATATCTATTATAAAAAAAAAGTAAAGTTGCAAAACGTTTATCAGTAAACTTGTTACTAATAAAATATTACTTAATATTTCATAATTTAAAGTGCTTTTCAAAAACGCTGAAATGAAAATGGCGTGTTTCACAAATAAATATTTAAAAAATAAACATTTCTATTCAAATTGAGTGTACCAGTAACGACTTAAAAAAACCGCTCTCTTGTTATATTTATTAATTAAAACCTATTTGAAATATCAAATATAAAGCTAGCTGATAAATAAATATACAAAACATTTTAGAATTGAAATAGGTAAGCATACAATATTGCAGTTTCATATTACAGACCCCAGACAAGATATACATAAAATATACATCGCCTTTTGCTTATTTTGTCGCGTTTACCTTGAGTGTGAGAATTAAATTTATGTCTTACTATATTTCACACGGAAAAATGTATGAATTAACTGGTGATACCGTATAGAATAATGTGGTAGTTTTGTAAGTATAAATAATTATGTATTGGCTTACACATATGTTCGTTATTTATTTACGGATATGAATAAACTGTTCAATGAAATATGTGGAATCGTTCCACACACACCTAATCAATAAATGATCAGACGATATTCTAATAACACGATTTTTAATGTGTTTATAAATAATTTGCATAAATGTTTAAATGGGAAATAATAATTCAACAATGGGAAATAAAAAAACAAATTATGAAATAAAAATAATAGTTATTAACCTTTCAAATTAAATTTTTCCACAATAAAAAGGATTACCTCAATCAAATTTATAACAAAAATATGGTAAGACAACCATTGAAAAAGCACGAAGCGATAAAGGAGTGAGTCGTAAATTAAAAAAAGGATTATATTAATATAAATCTTCAAAAATTAATACTACCGATATAAGATGGATGCATCACGTTAATAAATCAAGCAAAGCACAACAGATATTTTAATTTATTATCCGCTCTCAGAACTATGAAAGTGATTTATAATTGGAAACTTTCAATTCGAAATTGAATTCTGTTTAAATAAATTATAACTATTTTTGTCCAAAAGCAGTAATGATATGACTAAACTATGCTATTCCCAAATGAATTATGAACGACCTAACGTTAAAAAAATAGATAGCATAATTAGCCGTTTTCGCATATTCAAAAAATGTAAAGCATGAGGAATTATTTAGAACGTAGGTCGTACGTTCGGAACGTAGGTCGTACGTTACGAACGGAAGCTTTAAAGGCAGAAAAGACAACATATGAAAAAATATGTTAAAACTGGTCTCAATATAAAAAAACCAAATAAAATAAAAAACAACTGGTCTCAAATTAAGAAAAAAAACAAAATAAAATACGCCTTTACCAACACGAATTTTTGTGAGAAAGTAGCAAATGGTTGCGTCCATTAAAATGGCAGCGTTGCACGACAAACAGCGATATCATCAATTGAAAATTCCACCCCCAAGCACCGAAAGAATGTCACCTTTCTCCTTAACAAAAAAAAAATTGGCACAAAAATCGCCACCGACAGCGAGTGGCCAATATCCTGTTGTCACCGTAACTTCCAAAGACCGACAAAAATATTTTTAGATTAAGGTCGTGTAGTTTACAATTTATCTTCTAATTTTTCTTCTGGGGGTGGGGGGGTGGTGCCCATTGATTAGCTAGATAAATTATTATAAAATGGTTAAACCCTTTTAGGCGGTTGATGAAAAAAACAAGTGTCCACTCGGTGAAAATATGGAGGATCCGGCTTTGATCTAGCACCCGGGATGGAAACGTCGGTAGTACAATTGAATCTGCTTTATTCTTGTATCCTCACTGATCTCGTTATTGGTTTTAATTCGGGAGTTGGTTTCTCTTTTGTACAAAAACGGGTACTTATGGTAATAAACTATATCAGAGTTATTGTATTATTATTTGATGCATTTTATATGGCAATATGATGAGAATAATGTTATTTATTATTGAGATATCGTTTTTATCTACTTGAGTCATTAAAAATGGTAATAAATGAAAAAAACGATGTACACATTTTTAAGGGCATGAATTTTTTCTGGAGCTTGTTTTACGGCTCTGAGGCATCGTTTAAGATTATTCCATATGTGTTCAATCGGATTGAGATCGAGACTTCTAGATGGCCAGTCTAACCGATGAATTTCGGCCTCCTGCATATACGCATCAACGTCTCTAGAGCGGTGGGCGCGAGCGTTGTCGTCCATAACAATGGTCTCACGTCCAACTGCTGTTAATGCGGATTAGGCATGAGGAATAGGTACCTTTGTTATATCATTTTGCGCATTAAGTGTGTCATTTTCAATAAAAACTAACTCGGTACGAACATCTGAGTTAATACCAGCCCAAAACATTACGGAGTCTCCACCGTAAGAGGTGATTTCCTCAAAGCACACTTCTGCGAAGCATTCTCCAGGTCTTCGTAAGACTAGCCGACGTCGATCCTCACCACTAATCGGTATACAAGCTTCATCGGAGAATAAAACACTAATCCAGTCTTGTAGAGTCCATGACGAAACATTTTGAGCGAACCTTAATTTGGCAACTCGATACTCACGGAGCAATATAAGGCCCCGAGCTGGGCGATAGCTACGTACATTGACGGCCTGAAGTCTGACTGACAATAGGCTTACTCGTGTACTTCTAACGTCTTCGAGGTTCTTTTTGAGATCCACGTACGTAACTTGACGAATTCGTAGCGCTTGACGGACTATGAAGCGGTCGTCCCGTGGCTGAGTGCACCGTTTTCTTCCAGAACCGGATCTTCTACTGACGGAGCCTGTTTCTTGGTATCGTTGCCAGGTCCTTTGGATGGTGGAACAGCTCACATTATACTGCTGAGACATATAACATTGGCTACAGCTTTCTTCAAGCATCGCAATAATTTTACTAGCTCTTATCGTTTTTTGAACCATATTGAGAACAGCAAACAGAAGTGAACTAATGCAATAATTTGAAAATTTGAATATATTGGCGTTAATTATATAGAAATTCATTATTCACAATTAAATGAAACTACGTGATGTAGTATTATTTCTACTTTCTTTAATTTTTTTACCACGACCTAGGTTTCGTTGTATTACAACATCTTCAGGTGGAATATTAGCAAAGATTCAAATCATCTTTGCTGAAGGTGTTGTATTATAACTAAACCGGTCGTGGTAAAGAAATTAAAGAAAGTAGAAATAATACTACATCACGTAGTGTCATTTAATTGTAAATTTTTTTCGTTAAAATAAAAAAACGTAACAAATGAAAAAGAACTTAATAAGAGTTGGCATGAAGTATTTGTTTTTAATTTTTTTTTATTCTTTTTAGTCATTGCAATAAATTGCATTTGGTTTTTGATAATGAATTGTTATTATTTTTACGTTATTCATTTAGTTTTTTTTTTATGTTTTTGCAAAAACATGAAAAATTATGTCTTCCAGATAAACCCATTGATATTCAACTAAATTACGCAAATCAATATATGTCTAAATTAGGCAGCAATAAACAAGAAAGTTTTATAAAATTAAATAAAATCTAGCATAGTAATAAAGTCATGGTTGTTGCTTATCTCAAAAAAGGAATTTAGTGGTGTTAATTTTAAAAGCTGCCTTAAATAATTATGGTTCATTTTTAAATTAACATACTGGTGTTAGCCTTATCGCCTTATTCTTAATAATATTATTTTTATATTCCGTTGATAACATTCTAGGGAGCATGATCTAAAACCTAACGTAATAATAAATACAAATTAAATTTGATCATCCAGCAACATTTGATCACTAACATTAACATTGTTATTGTGGTTCGATCCAAAGTAAACATCTGAATTTCAGATTCCGAGCAAATACGGTATATCCAATATTTCAATTATACGAGTTTAAAAATTAGGGCAGCATTTTATAATTAAAACTATTTATAAAATAATAAAATTTAAGTATATCGTTCAGTCGCGATAGGTGTCACGTGTTCGAGATAATTAAGATTAATATTCGCATTATTTAAATTTATATTAATTTCAGCACTCGTTTTTTAAATACCCTAAACATTATTTTAAGTTGTCATTCTATATTGTTCACATGTTGCATATTAAATTACCGTCACATTGGTATGTTGGGTTGAACACAAGGCGTACGGTCTTTGACTGATCGGTTCATCGCGAGACGAAAGTTCAATTCCCGGCCGGTTATCGAGCTAGGCAGGACTGGTATTTTTTTTGCTTGTGCAAGATTGCTTTCATTGCAATAATTTTGCCATATTTATTAATTGTATACATTAAAGTTCGTAAATAAATAAATATAATCTAAAATCAAGACTGATAATTAAGAAACATAAATGTAATATACTCTAGCATAATTTTATTTGAGAAGCTTATTTTAAAGGCAGGTAGTCATTTTTATAACTTTACCTCCAGTTCATATATATATATATATATATATGTATATATATATATATATATATAGTGTACTCATATAAAAGAGTATTTCTTGCCGCTATTTTATAATAATCAGCAAGCAATTAGAAGAAATATCCGCGAAATGGTTTCCTTAATTTATCTTTTACGTATTTCATTTAATCATGTCACGTGTCAATCAAATATGTTAAGTGCTCAAGAACAAATATTTTTATTTAAAAAACAAGACGAGTTGTTTGACTAACTCTCTATTCTTGTTAATAAATCAAAGGAGATTCATTTATTTAAAGGGCTAATTAAGAAAAAAACTGGGCTTAAAGAACAAATCGTCAATCTAAAAGAAGCTAAATAAAATAGAGAGAAGCTATGTTGAAAATGCAGATGCCAAGAAATATAGTTTTAGAAAAACTAAAGAGAAAGGAAGGATGCAAGTAAATTAAGACTAAAGTAAATTAGAGATTTAATTTAAGCTAAATGTCGAACTTAAGGGGATAAAAGAAAAAATCTTTAATGTGTTTAAAAAATTGTAGATATGAAGCCACAAAAATAAGAAACTTTTATTCTATGAGAATGGGATATGTGCCAAGGCATTGCATTTAAAATATATTTTACTAGATAAGGATAACGTCATTTAAAAAAGTTTCTGAAAATTCTGACCTATTCATAACCAAATGGAATGAATTATTAAATGATGTGAATAAGGACGATCACATGTACCTTTTTGTCTTTGATCATTCGTTTAAATGTGGTTCAATGACATCTTTCGAAACTACGAACACCGAAATGTGTAGCAATTATTGCATCATTATATTGACGAGGTACGTGTTATAGATGTCTATACCAATTATTTACACCAGTAATTTCAAGAAAATAAAATATTCATAGACATTTTATGTATCCATACGATTTTAGAACAGATATAGAATGAACGATGCGCTTTCTAGATTATCATTAATTTAGATTATCAATAAAATAGCAAAATGGATCTAAAAAATAATTATATCTTTACTTATTAATATTAATTTCTAATTTCTCAATGAATTTTTCCGTTTAAATTTTATAAATAATATGTTGTCTTTGGCCTGTTCCGAAAGAACGGTATTTCGCTGAGTTTTTATTAGTTATCTAATTATATTAAAGATTTTGCATACTATAATATACATATATATTAGATTTGGATCCTAATGCATACATATATATATACTTAAATTAATAATACAATATTAATAATATGTAATAATAATTAATAAATCCTTGTGGTAATTACTAGTCTGAATTTAATAAAAGTGGTAATAAACGCGATGAATTAATATCTCGATGAATTTATTTATAATAAAAAACAATTCGTAATCCACCGTCGCTTTTTGCTTCAGCACAATAACAACAATCGATCGTATTAGACGTGAACTCCAATACATTTAAGACCCTTCTATAAAATGTGCATCTCTCTTTTGTGCTGACTCAAAATGTGTTAACAACACGAGTGAGGAATATAGTAGAATTTGTTTCATTATTAAACATTTTTCAGTCGGACTTGACTTGAATCTAAAAAAATTAAGTATTAACGTTTTATTGCTGTGTAACATAATACTTACAAATAGTGTTTTGTCGCTTTTTCTCGTTACGTTCGAAATTTATTAAAGACGCATCATCCATCAAGTTGGAAGAAAGAATGCCTCGGAAAGAGTCATAACCTTGAACAAGGAAAATTAAAATCATAACTATGATATTTTTATATTGTAACTAATCATTTAGAATATGATATTTGTTTATATGTAATAATGTTTAAATGTCTGTTTGTTTCACTCATTCTTATTTGCATTACGAAGATTGAAGATAACTAAGGATAGTGAATTAAAGCCATGTAAATATTATTGAATTTTTAAGGTTCTGTAATTTAAAAGGAAAAACTAAACCCTTATAAGATCACTCATGTGTCCGTCCGTAGGTCGATCATAACCATTTTTCTCAAAAATGGTTTCATGTAGAAACCTGACATCCTGCACAGTAATAAAACATGTTAACCCACGTAATAACTAAAACTCAAAAATATTTTTCTATTGGCGCGCATCGAGGGCTATTTGATTATAGAGAAAAGTAATTATAACGAGATCGAATCTTTTAAGCGGATAATGCAAAAACAAGTCCCCACTCGAGGACGATATGGGGGTTCCGATTGTGAGCTTGAATAAAAAAGTCAGCAATGCAAGTGAAACTGTTTTATTGTTGTGTCAGCACTGACCTCATTATTGATTTTAATGTAGGGAATTTTTGCCATGTATCTGCGTCTCTCTTCGCAACATAAATGATAGAGGTTTATTCCGCTTGAGTGAAGGTGAGTTGAGTCTGTGTGGAAATTTTACCCGGGGAAGCCTTGACGGTTAAAACTTCAATGGAAAATAAAACGATTTTAGGCTTTGATAAAAAATATGTTATTTACGAATAGTGTGAAGCGCTTTAACGTTTTTTAAAATATATTACTGAAGCACTTTTGCGTTAAATTTTGATGCGATTTCAATACATGAGTAATATCTATAGTGATTTCGCTGTGTTTCACAATATATTTGATACAAGATGTTGAAATAATTATAAGTCAAATAATTTATAAAATAATGTACGTAACGTGAAATAATTTGATACTCTTGTTTTTTTAATATTAATTTGTTGAAAAATTTATTAAAATTTGATTTGTTATAAATTATTTGTTGATGAATTTTTTACTAATATATTTGTGTCAAAGTAAAAAAGAATTATCTAGTTTATTAGTAGGAAAATAGCAGTAGACCAAATTGAGTAATACTAAATTGAGTAATATTTTGGTAGTACAAATTGAGTAATACTTTTGTGGACAGCTTTGTGTGTGAACACATAAAATTTGAAATGAAGCATGTAAATAAATTCAAATTTAACATTTACCAAGTTATGTGACAGTAAATAATAAAGTTTTAATGAATTACGCTGCCTGTCTCAATAACAATAAATAAATAATATCCATCTCATAAACTACCATAAACAGTATTTGTTCAGTAGTTCATAGTGTATCAGTCTTGTAGCCGTACCTTTAGTAATCATATTTTTGTATTCTGGAATACATGCAAGTGAAAATAATTTGAAATCCAATTTAGTAATAAATATCAATTATTGTGGATCACTCAACATTTACTCTAATTTTATTACTTTTATAGGATTCGAAGTTATTTCTGGAATTTCAAACAATTAGTACCGAACATATTCACTTTAAACGACATTTAAAATTTATGAGGCCAAATACCATGGCATAATTAAACCATAAAAGGCAACTTATTTCTTTTGTGACTGCAGTTCATAAAATTATATTATGTTGCTTAGTGTCGATAAGAGGCACGGATTCAAAACAAATAATATTAACGTTATTTATACTTATGGTAGTTTGATCATTTAAACTCGATTTAACAAAAGGTAAATACTATTTCAAGGCCCAACAAGATACCATTTTATATTCTCCACTTACTCCAATAAATTAAACCGGGAATTCCAATTGCTATTTAAAAATACATAAGTGTACTAGGTTCTAGTATGCAATTATTTTGAATAACTTGTTTCAAAGGCACGCAATTTTGTTTTATATCTCAAAAGCGAGTAATAAAACAAAGCAAAGTTTAATATCTGTATTTTAGTGGGAAGCAGTTTCCTCGATCGCTTCTTTAAATAATATTGTTCATGATAGATAAAAATTTAAGTTGCAAAAAAATACAATGATCAGTTAAGAGGATAGGATGCAAAAACAATTAAGGTTAAATAAAGAGGACTTTAAGAAGTCGTCGAAATTCAGACGAAAAAAGAAACTAATACATTTAAAAATAATTTAAATCAATATGAAAAAAATTGAGGGGCAAAAAGACAATACATTTGCCGTGACTATTTAGACAAACTGAGGGGAAAGGAGAATTAAATTAAAAAATATTTTCCAAAACGAAAGAACGAAGGTCCCTTAATAGCATTCTGAAGGTTTGAAACCCTTGATAGTCAAGGAAGAACACATTCAATCAACTGCACATATAGCGTCAGATCTTAACGAGATATCTAACCAAATTCTTAAATTACTGATGATGACGATCGAAACTACCTCATCGCATTTAATGGGCACTTTTTTATCAAAATATATATACTATTAGCAAAATCCATTTTTTTTGTTGAAGTCTACTTTAGTGACTTTTCCTAAAATTTGGATTAAAGAAAAGTGTATACATTTTGAAACTATCTCGTTATTGAGCGATGGGTTAACAATTTTTCTTACAACTATTCACTCGAAGGACTGACAGAAAGGAAAATATATTCTAAATATTAATCTGGCTTCTAAAATGGATATGAGATAAAACTTATAGTTTTTTTCTTCCTGTTCTTTTGTTATTATTTAAAAAGTGATCGCAAAATAGTCACACAATGACAATGTCGTTACCGTGGTGTGTTGAGTTGATCACAAGGCATGCTGCCTTTGATTGCGCGGCGCACCGCGGGGACCTGGGTTCGATTCCCGGCCGCTCGAGTGAGGTTGGACTAATGTTCTGGTTGGCTGTAAGTTGTATTGCTCTCGTAAAAATAAGTCCGCCATATATATCAATTTGACACTTTAAGTATATAAATAAATAAATAACTAAACATATTAGGATTTGAGGTAAATGAATACAAATTACTTTAAAACACACTCAACAGTCTTCCCGTATCCAACGGTTCATTTGACGTAGCAACAAATATAGCTCGCGTCACGCAATCTGGCGACGTAATTATATATCATTAGTCACGACCACACAGCGCAACGTCGAGTCGTACGATCTGCCGCTCCTCTTGGCGCCGACTAATTACAATACTCAATTAATCTATAAGGTGTAATTAATGAAACATTACTCAGCAAAAGCGCTTTATAACTTGACAATTTTAAGTCGTATTTCCTAATTGTTGGATCTTGCTATGCATTATTTAGAAGCTATCAATTATTAATGCGATTGGCTGGTTCGAGCCGATTCGGTACTGAATATTAAATTTGATAGGGCAGCGTGTAAAATATATGTTTAGTAGTTCGATATTTAATCGCATAATGAAGTTTATCAAGATACCTTTGTTTATAAACTTTCTAATTAGGGAAGAGAATTGATGAGTTAAATATGTTTTGTGCATAAGGAATTATTGTCATATTAGCAATACCTTTTAATTAATTTATAGTTGGCACTATGTTTAAATTCATATTTGAAGTGAGTATTATACTTTTAAAATATGTAACATATGCAAACAAATATCTAGCATATTACTGCGCGGTCCATGTATCGCTGCTATTTTTTCTTAGTGTTAAATTGATAGTATTTTGGAGTAATTAATTTTAACTAAATCTACTTAAAATAACTGAAACTAACATGCAGTGCTTATAAAAATATAATAAGTTTTAAATTTGCCCATTTTTACAACTTATTATGAAATTAGTTCTAAAAATAATAATTTAAATATTTTAAATGCCATAAATTATGAAAAAAAGAAATGGCTGTTGTTAAAAATAAGAAACAATGTTAAAATTAGTAGCTACACTATATTAACCAAATGTTATGAAACTCAAAATTTTTGGAAGTAATACTGAAATGATTAGATGATAATTAAAAAAATATATCAAATGTTAAATTAGTTTATCGATTCAAGTAAAATAAATTTCAAATCCACCCGTTTCAACCTCAGGGAGTTCGCCCCGGCTTTATGCTCCTGGTTGTTATTTATGAGGATTATGTCATAGTTTATTTCATCTACTTAAAGTGCATATTAATGCACTGTATGATTGACCCGTCTTTCGTATACGTACTTTATTCACCATTATTTTCCAACATACTGCACTTAAGTAAGTTTTTATTAGTAAATTCTCAAAAAAAGTTTTGTAATCTCTGTCATGAGACCTTTCAATAAATGATCCAGAGCATTTTGAAAATAAATTTAAACCTTATAATATTTCCACACAATCAGTTTAAGTTTTAGCTGAATAGATTAAAGATGGCTATTAATATTTAAGAACTGCTAAATTTCAAGCTCCTGTGTTACACATTTTTATTTTCTACTATTTTCGTTTTGAACGTGTTAGTAAAATTTTATCATAACCGTTACTTTTTTTATTTTTTAGTAAAATAATTTGGTTTCAATATTTTGTTTTCAGTGCGAATGTAAAGCATCTATGAATTTTGCATGTAACATGTGATATCCAAGTTTTCTGAAATATGGAGGAAATAAAAAAAAACTTTATTTATGATCTATTAGTATGCAAAAGACAACGGTGTTGACGAGGTGACGTCTTGATTTTTTTTACAGTAATATAAATAATTTTTTTTGTGAAATAAATGTCACATTTTTTATTTTTATTTTATAACTGAAATAATCATTTTTTATTTTGGTCAATATCAATCAGTATTTTAGAGCCTATTTACAAACATATTTTCTATAATTGATACATACGATTTTGCGGTTTATATAGGCATAAGTATTAAGCTAAAGAAGAAATATACGCTTCGCTTATATTATGACCACTAATTAAATGAAAGGTTTAATTCATTCATGCATATTTCTAAAGTAAATCATTTTTAAAATGCAAGTACCAAGTTTTTCAAGTAACTTTTTGTTGTCATTTTTCTAAATACTTAAATCAGCTAATAGAATCCATTCAAAAATAATAATTGATCAATCGGATCACAACTTTAATACTTTTAGAAATACAGATGAATTTTTTCAATTTGTATTTATTTTTTCATCCACTTAAAATAAATTTATCATTTATCTATCTTTGGCGCCTGGACACGCCTGATCGACAATGCTTATCTTCACCTTAAATGTCACTTAGCAGTTATGATAGACGTAAAGCACTCTCACATTCCTTGAAATACTAATCAGTTATATTGATTATCGAACTTAGTTTAATTTTTTACTTACAAGTTGTTACTTATGAAAGTTAAATCACCTTTTATTGCTTGGAACTTATAACAATGTATGATTTCTTTAAATTGTCATTTGTTTGATATTTGAAAACTATTAGAAAAAACCCAATTTAAAAGATTTTTAGTCGTTGCTGATCGAAAAAGTAATTTAGTTTTTAAACACCCAAATATAATTTTTTTTTTAAATTAAATTAATTTTTAAAAAGAATTGTCAAATATTGTTAAATAGAATTGCCAAAGTTGTTGAAACTTAATTTAAACATAATTTCCAAATATAATTTTTATTAGGATAGTCAATAAAATATTCAAAGTTTATTTTTATTGGGAAACGAAATTTATTTATTTAACACCCGCTTTTCAAAAAAGTATTTTTAAAATATTCACCTGCTAATGGTCTCTCAAGTAACAATTGATAGTATGAGAGTGCATGATTGTCTTATTACACTATTTTAACAACTTCTAACTTTGTTGGTTATTCGAACTGTATCTTAATTTTGTCCTTGAGAATTTGGTTGTGATAAAATAACATAATCCAAAACTGAAATTTACTTACTCCCAAATGTCACAAATTCACATAGCATTTAATTAAAACAAACTAAAGAAATTTCTTTCAACTTTCAATACAAACGCAATAAATGGGCCAAGTAAAAATCTGTCTCATATAATAAAGTATCCATATCTAGCCTGAATTGTAATTACTTTATTTATCCTAAGTTATCACTTATTTGAACTTCTTAGCAAACTATATTTTTGATAGCACTTGATAAATTTAAGTATAGGGAAATTTATGTTATCTTGAATATCTACAAAACTGTGACATCTAACATTATCGCCATAGTTTCTTTGCATACATTTACAAAAACATTTTTTCTCTTAATTTTAACTTTATGAATTTTTTAGAAATAATGAAAAAATATATTATTTTTACGGTATATTTTTGAGTCTGCCTCGAATATAATTAAAATGATGAAAAACGTTTCTGTGCCTCTTAAAAATACTCCTTTTAAAGTATCTACATGATATTTCAAAATTTACATATGAATATTTCTGCAAATGAGATACTTAGATATGTAAGTGTGTTTATATACTTTTTATTCTCATATAAATTATATTCAGATTTTTGCCATCATTGAAACAGAATAAGTTTCTTATTAAAAATAATCGTAACTTTACTCTTCTCGTATAACAGTAGATGTAATATCTAAATTACTTTTAATAACATGATTCTACTAATTCTGAAATGTTTTAGCGCAGAAGTGTAATTGGGATTGGTTAATCTTACGCCACTTAAACGAATTATTTTACTGCAAAAATGAAAATATCCCAATCTAAATTATACTGGTATCCCTCGTCGGCCTAAATATACCAACACGTCGTTTAATAAGTAAATACTGTATAACCTTATTTAATTTTAAATCTAAGCATAACCTGCCAAGTATATGTACACTAAATTAGGCTACCTGCTACACCATAGTAATCAAAGTCAAAGGTGGACTTATAAATTAAACAAAATGAATCGCGTTTTCTAAGCAGGCACTTATAATATAATTTATTGCGGTGATACGAAAAGTGGACGATGGCGTAGACAGGGTACTCACAGCTATCAGGATAATTTTCGACAGCTGTTTTCCACTTAGATTGCTCCCACGGTGCAAAGATTAAAAAGTTTTAAGCTCCACATCAAATTGTTATATAAAGTTTAGTCTTTTCCTAATGTAGTGGCCAGTTTTGAAGCTTTATGTAAGGTAGCGTGACACATTTTAATATTCATGTTGCCATTCACAACCATGTTGTAATACTGTAGTTTCATGTCTTACAAGACAAATTTCATTTCAAAATCAATTTATGAACATATCTTAAAACTAATAACAAAGCATAGAACTTGATAACCTTGCTTTGTGGGAATTACTTACCCTAAATTACGTGTATTATGTCAACCAATGAATGGCGTTAATAATTAGATATCTATGAAAAATAAGCAACACTGTACATATTTAGAGTATTAGCGACACGATAATTGAGTTTCATGTTACTTCCTATCACAAAATATAGCTATTGAGCAATTTTCTAGAATTTAAGAAAATTTTATAATCAATATATATATATATATATATATATATATATATATATATATATAAACGACAAACCTTTTACGAATGGTTATAGTTGAAGTAGTCAAATGAAAAACCTTTGGAAAACGACAAAAGACTATTATTGGTTTTAGTCCTGATTGGAAATAATTTTTAATCCTATTAAAAATATAATTGAGATATTCTCCATTAAATTCCTAATAAATTTTCCTTCTTGCCTCTTTAGTTTTCAAATTAGATTTAAATGCTTCTTGCTTATTAAGCCGTCTTTATATATTTCGCTATCTACGAAGTATACAAAAAAAATATTGTGTTTTCTTAATATTATTACTGATTTTCCTAATTATAAAGCAACAAAAGTAAAATTTTAGGAAAATTTCAAAAGGTTCACATTTGAGTTTTCACAGTTTTTCATATTTCGTTCGTGTTTTTAATTATTTACCGACAAAGTACAAAGAGCTAGCGCCGCCAAAGCGTGCATAATAACGAATTATATAGTCGGTTTAATACGATATCACGTCCATCACTAATGGCAACATCTGCTTCAGTTGCACCAGACAGCCGCACGTAGCTCTAGCTAGCTACTAGCGCACTGGCCCCTGTGCGCTAAATAATGCGACAAGTTCATTACGGATACGCGACATCGTTCCCCTTGTTTATGTAAGGGTTGAAAAGAGATACAATATTTCTTATACTATGTAGCACTTTTTTTAATTTCACTCATTATTAATAATATTTTATAAGGGAAACTTGTAACAACTATATCATTGCTTGATTTCTCAAATCTGGAGAAGGTTAGTTTGGTAGTTCAGCGAAATATTACGGTATTTCCATTATAATTTTTTTCAATTTATTTTTGTATTGTTTATGTTTATTACATCAAAAATTGTTTATTTGCGTGGAAAACTTATTCAAGTAAGTCATTACACAACAGAAAAAATTATAACAAAATTATTGAAATAAGAATTCAAACATGCATTTCATAAGAGATTTTTAAATCTATGATTAATGAATAATTTTTACAGTTTTAGAGTATTTAATACATCGATTTGAATTAAGTACAAAATATTTTACATTTTTTATATATTTTGGTTTTTAGCAAATAACTTTTAAGACTTTTTTTACTGTTGTATTTCGCCCTGATGATTTTGTATTATATTTTATTTATAGCGACATTGTACACTATGGTAAAACTGTCAAACAAATAATATTTGCTATTGTTTAGATATAATTACTGCTTACAAGGTAACGTCCATCATCCGTTACTCCATCAGCTTTGTTTGTAATACTCAAATTGAAAGAAATAGTAAATTATTTCGAATTTAATTTATATTTAAGTATAAAAAAAAAAAAGAATATAACAAATGAAGTTGAAAACGGAATATATATTTAAATTCACATTTCTCTGAAAGAGGAAAGCCAAGCAAATCATGAAATAAATAAGAATTCGTCATAAACAACATAGTAAACAGGTTTGAATAATTTATCCGTACAATATTTTAAAATCTATATATATATATATATATATATATATATATATATATATATATATATATGAGACAAACATAATATAATAAGAAATTAATTTTGAAATTAATTTTTAACTTAAAGTGCAATTCTCTGAATTTTTATATTGTTTCTCACCAATTTTAATTATTTCCTCGCCGCATCATTTTTTATTCTTTATTATTTAAGGTGACAGGTTTTTCCAAAGCCTACCCAGCAGATCAAGCGATGTAAATAATTCCCAAACGTGGCCCAAAAAATAACCGAGAGCCAAATTATTATTTTTACTATTACGTTCAGACATAAGTCGCGATCTTATTGTTTTTAAATGCGCTACAAAGCTTAAACTAAATGGTTTCCAATTCACAAATTCGCTATTTTTAAAGAAACGACAATAAAAATTACATACCTTGCCATGTATTATATGGTGACATAAATACTTCGATATTTCGTTGTTAACATTAGGAAAGGGATATCAGTGTTAGAATTTCCTTGAAAATAGATTTTCGTGTATATTCATACTGTCAATTGATTAAATTATTAGATAACAAAAAAAAAGTTGGATTATTTTACAAAGACATAAAAAGTAAATGTACATATTTTATCAAGCTATTGACATAACACGATCTAGAAAGTATTAACAAAGATAAGTTCAGTCTATTTACTAAGAAATATTTTTTTCAGTCTATTTACTAAGAAATATTAATTTCAATTGTTAATGGCTTAAATTTTAACGAATTAACATTGGATATGAGGTGTTGTCTTGCTGCTTCTAAAAGATTGTAGTGTTACGGCAGAGTAACAAGTAGATCCGAATAAATAGATTTAGTTCAATTTATAGACTCCTTAAACTCTTTTATTTTATGTTGGGTCCATAATATATCATAAGTGACCAAATTTTTCTCAAAAATTCCCAAACTGGTTTTAAATTATTTTAGCTGTCCGTGTCCGTTCAGTGTCAAAACTAGAAACAAAGCTGTAAGATATACGATTACAACATTTTCAAGAGGTAAATAATTGACCTATTCGAATATGTATTAACAACAGAAACGTGTTAAACAAAAAGTCTTGTCGCAAATTTAAAAAAAAATTACCTTTGATTTGAATTTTCTTAAACTATTTCACGTACAGGGTAGGTCCTAATTATTTTTTAGCAGACAACATTTTTAACATAGAGAAGAGCACACGAGTCCCATGCTTCCTCCGTTCGTCGCTTAACATACACAAAAATTGAGAAATTAATGGACAGGGAATTATTATTTAATGGAATGAAAAAAAAAATGCAAAAATATTTGCGTTGCTTCAGTTCGCTTTGCTTAATTTATATAAAGAATTTGAATAAAGAGAAAACAGTTAAACCGACAAGAATTTTCAGGTTATTACAAAAAAGAATCAAGTCCAACATATTACAGTCAACAGTATTAAAGTATCATAATTGTCATATTATTTTTCACTTTTTATGACTTATCGCACTTCTATGACTTAAGAAAAGATCAACATGTTGAATGACAGGATATAAATAAATTCAAATGTACTTTGATGAAAATTTGTCGCACAGGAACACATTATTTAATGACAAGTATAAAAACTTTTTAATGACAAGTATAGTCCCATTATAGGAAAATGATTTAATATATAAAAGAGCTCTATTCTATTTTTTATTCCTGTCATCCAGGCATATTGCACCAGCACAGAATATGTCTAGCTCATCTAAACACTTGGGTGACTGGAGTATTTAAAGCTTACTTTTGATACGACAGATTGCCTTTGCTTTCTTAATTATGATGAAGCAGAAAGCAGGCTGTGAAGATTTTAATTTCACTGTTTTTATTTACATCAGGGAATACACACAAGAGTGAAACTTTGCTACGACACCCGTAATTTTTAGTTTCATACCTCAGAAGGAAAAAAGGAATCCTGATGAGATCACTCACGTGTCCATCATTATGTCAGTTATAGTCACTTTTTCAGAAAAGTGTGACATAGGCGCTTAAAATTTAGCACTTACAAAATATTAATAGCCATCGTATATATATTGAGCCAATAATTACACAAAATTTATAAAAATACAAGAGGTTATTTATTTTAAAAATTCTCTGTTACTGACTCAAAGCGCTTATTATAAGGAGTTCAAAACTTTTTTATAGAATTTACTAATTGAGACTTGTTAAAATGAAGATCCTTGAAAATGAGGGTGACAACTCTATATTTACTTATTAATAAATTCTTATATTTAAGGCCTGCAAAACATATTCTAGGTCATATGCTTACTTAGTAAAAACAATATCGATAGTTATAAGTAGTCTAATAGAAATATTATGTACCCTCAAATATCTCTTTTTACCCAAGCATATGTGCAATAGTTGTAGTGTGAGTTTTATTTGAACTTACCTTCCATGTGATATAAATAGTTCATACTAAGAATTATATCACCAGCAAGAAAATAATCTAAAGAAAGCTCAATATTGAAAGTATAATTACAGCAAATCGTTCCAAACAATTCTCAACTCCACAAGAAAAAAACCCATTCTTTATATGGAAAACGCAGCAGTAAAATATGAGGATTGAACTGAACTAGAAATGCTGCGGTGAACAAAGTTAGTATCCAAAACACGGCTGAATCATGCAATGTATTAAAACACACTAAGGAGATGAAATAAATTATAATATTATATAACAAACAAGAGCATAAAGCGTTACTAAAATCAAGATATGGGTTGAACTAAATAAAACTTTATCGGGTGGATATCAAATTGGTTTTGTTAAGTCGATATATTAATTTATCATTTGTGAAGGTTTTTAATTATTTTCTATATTTTTCAGTAATACTTTCAAACATTTTAATTCTCATAAAATTTAGTTAAGATAGTGTAGCTACAAATTTTTGTATATTTTTTATTTTTAACAACATCCGTTGTTTTCTTCCATAACTTATTTTATTTAAGATATTTAAACGATTATTTTTATAATTAATTTTGTAATATATTATAGAAATGTGTAAATTTAAAACTTATTACAGATTTATTAGCAATGCATTATTTCAGTTAGTATTGGTATAACTTTTTTGTTATATTAGTGGAAGTTATTTACGCTAAAATACTATCAAACTCACACTGATATAAATTTGCAACGATACATTGACTGCAGAGTAATGTGCTAGATATTTGTTTGCTTACGATATATATTTGTAAAGTATAATATTTTTCAAACATAAATTCAAAACAGTGCTAACTCTAAATTAGCTAAAAGGCGCACTGCCTTAGCATTATAACTGCTAATCACTAAATAGATAATTGATAAACAAATAATATTTTTAAAAAATTTAATTATGCTATTAAATATTGAATTATAAAACAGATATTTTTGCACGCTGCTCTATCAAATATAATATTCAATGTCCGATCGGCTCGAACCAGCTAATCGCAATAATATAGTTTATAGCTTCCAAATAATGCAATTGTAGGATCCAATAATTAGGAAATACGACTTAAAATTTTCAAGTTATAAAGTGTTTAGTTGAGTTATGTTTTATTAATTACACCTTATATATTAAGTGACTATTGCAATTAGACAGTGCCAAGGGGAGCGGCTCAGGTCGTATGACTTGGCGTTGCGTTGTGTGGCCATGACTAATGATATATAATTACGTCGCCTGATTGCGTGACCTGAGCTGTATTTGTTACTACGTCAAATGAATCGTTGGATATGGGAAGACTGTTGAGCGTTTAACCGTTTTAACTTCGTTTTTATTTATTAACCTTTATCTTATCTTATAATTTTTATTTACTAACCTTAATCTTTATTTCTTTAGTTATTTGTTTATTTATTTATGTGTTTTAATGTACGAAACTGATATATAAGGCGGATTTATTGCTTCGATATGAATCTCCTCCAGCCGACCAGAACACCGGTCCAACCCCGCTCGACCCAACTCAAAAGAACTCAGTCAAAGGCCGTGATCAACCCAACACACCACGGTGACGACATTGTTATTGTGTTACTATGTTGCGTATCATTTTTTAAATAGTAACAATAAAACAAAATTGTTTTTTTCAAATTCAATTTAAAAGCCGGATGAATATTCACAATATGTTTTTATTTTTTTTAGTCCTTTCGAGTAATTGTAAGAAAAATTATAAACCCGTGGTTCAATAACGAAATAATAAACCCGTGGTTCATTAACGAAATAGTAGTAAATTGATATAGGATTTTGTAACCCAAATTTTAAGAAAAGTCACTAAAATATATTTCAATTAAACAAAATAAATTTCACTGATACTGCATATTTAAATAAAAAACTACCCATTAAATTCGACGAGGTAGTTTCGATCCTCATCATCAATAATTTAAGCATTTTGTTAGATATCTTGTCAAGGTCTAACGTTATATGTGCAGTTCATTGCATTTGCTTATCCCTGACTATGAAGTGGTTCTTTTCTTCAGAAAGCTGCTAAGGGACGTTAGTCCATTTGTTTTGTAATATATTTTTTAATTTAATCCTCTTTTGCTTTCAGTTTTATCTTATGAACCAAAGGCCCTCATATTTTGTTTCGCAAAAACTTAAATGTTTTTAAATATATCAAAGTTTCTTTTTTGTATCCTCTAAATTTCGACGACTTCTTCATGTCTGATGTCTGTAGAGTATTTTTTCTTCCCTGATCTTATTGAGTATTTCTTAGGAACTTAATTTTTTACCTTTCATAAACAAAATTATTTGAAGAACAGGCTGAGAAACCTGCTTCCCACTAAAATATACGCTTTAAAGCGTGATTTTTAATTGCTCATTTTAGAGATGTAAAATAAAATTGCGTCCCTTTAAAACAATTTATTCGAAATAAAAACCTATTAGAATATATGACACTTACGTTTCGTTAAATAGCAAGTAAGAGGAAAATATAATATGAAAACTTGTAGGGTCTTGAAATAACATTTTCCTTTCTTTAAAATGAGTTTTAATTGATCAAACTACCATAATTATGTGCATCGCTAATATTAATTGTTTTGAATCCGCGCCTCTTATCTCCTCCAGGCCATATAATACAATTTTACGAACTGCGGCCACAAAAAAAGTAAGTGGTCCTGTATGGATAAATTCTGCCGTGGCTTTCGGCCTCGTAAATTGAAAATGTCGTTTAAAGTATATTTGTTCGTTACAAGGTGTCTAAAATTCTAGAGCTAACTTCGAATCGAATAAAAGTAACAAAATAAGGGTAGATGTCGGATGATTCACATTAAATAATATTTATTACTAAGTTGGTTTGAAATTATTCTTCCTTGAATGTATCCTACAATACAAAAACATGATTAATAAGGATACCGGCTGCCAGGCTAATACAAGTATATGTACCTGAAAATGAATAAAGACTATTTATGGTAGTTTATAAGATGAACGTTATTAAGTTACTTTTATTGAGACAAGCAGCAATAATAGCTCCGTTATTATTTTGATTCCATTTAAATAATTAAAACTTTCTTATTTATATATACATAATTTGGAAATGTTAAATTGAAATTAATTTGCATGCTTCATTTGAATTTTAATGCGTTCACAAACAAGCTAATCAGAAAAATATTACTCAGCTTGTAATCTGTGTCCTACTGGTATTGTTCTAAGTATAAATTAAATATTTCTTTTTTACTTCGACATTAAGAAAAAAGAAAAATATTTTTGAGGTTTAGCTACTACGTAGTTTAACATAGTCAATGTAGCTTCCATATTACAAAGGAAATAAGAATGAGTGAAACAAATAGGCATTTCGATTTTATTATATATAAGCAAATATCAAATTCTAAATGATTAGTTAAACTATCAAAATCTCATAGTTACAATTTAAGTTTTCCTTGTTTGAGGTTATGACTCATTCCAAGGTTTTCCTACTTCCAACTTGATTGATCATGCGTCTTTAATAAATTCCAATCATAATGAGAAAAGCTACAAAAGACTATTGGTAAGCATTATGTTGTACAGCAATAAAAATATATTATTTAATTTTTTAAGATCAAGTGTATTCATCCGGCCGAAAGATGTTTTAAGCATGTAACAAATTCTATTATATTTCTCACTTATGTTGTTAACACATGTTGAACCAGCACAAAAAAGACACATGTTATTTAGAAGGATATTGAATATAAACTAGTTCACGTCTGATACAATGGACTATTGTTGCTATGCTAGTTATAATGAAGCAGAAAGCGGCAGCGTGTCACGAATTATTTTAGTTTTAAATAAATTCAACGAGTTATTAATTCATTGCGTTTATCAATACTTTTGTTAACTTCAGACCAATAATTTGTCCAAGTGTGACACTTTCGCTGTAAAGCCTTAACATTTTTGAATAGCATAATACAAAAAGTGCCCTGTTTATGTAGATTACTCTCTAGTTCATCCATCTATCAATAAAATTATAAAATTTAGCGCGATTAAAAATGTTATACATTTATATATATATATATATATATATATATTCACATTTGATGGAAACGCCCGTCATAAGGATTACAATTTTTTTACAGAATTTGATACTAGAAATTTACCTCAAATTTGTTGGACTATAGTGCCGATTCTAAATAATATAGTTTTTAAGAAATTATCTTACCTGCAAGAGATACGTTGGGCAATATATTTACTTAAAAACAAAGTCATTATTTACGTCTATCAGTGAAAAAGTAATATATATTTAAACGTCTTGTTGTATGTAAATTTCCAGGAAATATTTGCAGTGCGAGTGCTAACAGAGATTGACATATTTTTGTGTTTTAGAGATTGACAATTTGCTACTTAAATGCAGGAGAAATTCATATAGTTTTCTTACCCAAATTTGCATAGGATATTTTAAACCGTTAATTAACGATATTTTTAAGACTGGTTTTCTCATCTCAATTTCACATAGAGAAAAAAACTAACGAAAGCTTATATTCTAAAGTAAAATTATAAAAAAGTTTCCAAATATCTTCAACTTCATAATCCCATTCCTTAAATGGACCAATAGCCATAAAAATATGAAGGCTCGATAGATCTGGTGATATAGTGTAGAATAATTTTAATGTACGAAAATACGTGTCTAAAATAAATGACTTTTACTCCAATCAATAAGCTATTTTACAATTTTTTTTTTAAATTTCAAATTTGAAGTAGAAAGCAATGCTTGTGGATCTGAACTTGCTCATTATACGTATATTATAGGTATATGCACCAACATATAGGACACTTGTATTATAAGTGTATGTACCAACAAGTACTACGGCTGATGAAAACCTGGAGTACTTCTATGCAAAACTGGATCTGGATTTCTCTAAAATTCCGAACAGAGGAACCCTAATGATACTCAGGGACTTTAATTCGAAAATAGGAGCTTATGCTTATCACTTGAATCCATGTTCTGGAAACTTTGGGTTGGGACATTGAAACGAGAGAGAAGAACGCCGATACAACTTGCGGCCGAAAATAACCTGATCATAGCGAACAGCTTCTTTGAAAACCATCCACGAAAACTCTATACCTGGACTTCACCCAATGGCAACCATTGCAATCAAATAGATTATATCCTAGTCGGGTGACGATGGAGAAGCTCGATAAAGAACATTCACACACTTCCTGGAGCTGATTTTTGGACAGACCTCCAATTGCTTATCTCTAAGCTTATAATTAATGGGCTACGATAGATCCTAGTGTGGATAGTTCAGACGCTCTGCGGGGTCAGGCAAAAAACCTTATAAGTCGAAATTATCTGTGGGAATACGTAAACGTCAGCACTGGATGAACAATAGGTTTCTTATTCTTATTGAAAAAAGAAGGTTATTAAAGGCTTCTGGAACTGATGTAAGAATACTTAGTGAAAAATCGGCGCGCATACAGACGGCGTACAGGCGGGATAAGGATACTCACCTCCAGAAAGTCTGTGCTGAAGGTGAGGCCCATGCTGGTAGACACGAATCTAGAGACCTTTGCCATAAGATCCTATACATAAAAAAACCTTTAACTGTTGGAACTTGGGCTGTAGAAAATACTCGAGGAGAAGCAGTGACAGAACTGGATGCTATCTCGGAAACCTGGAGAGAATATTGTCAATGTCTGTTTCACGACTCACAATCGCAATGTTTAATATATGATAATATCGGCGATTGACCGCAAGAATAGACACATACAGTTACCATTACACGACAAAGGCTCCACTACATCTTGCAGCAAATATCGCCTAATCGCTCTGATCTCACATGCAAGCAAAATCCTTCTGTTAATAGTTAATGAGGATCTGAAATCCTACCTATCTAAGGAAATATCGCCCGAACAGGTTGGTTTTATGAAGGGGAAAGATACCCGTGAGTAGAACCTAAACGTTTGCCTGATTATAGAAAGGGCTCGGGAATGCAATAAACCTACATACATCTGTCACTACTGAGGCATCTATATGAAAATAGGACAGCCTCAGTAAGAACAAACGAGGTCCTGTCTAGTATCTGACGGTGTCACATTGGAGGGCAACAAATATCTAACCTACGCTACGCGGACGATACGACATTGTTCGCAAGTAGCGTTCAACACATGGAAGAGCTACTACTCAGAATATAACGTGTCCTTGCAAACAACAATTCGCCAGAGGTTATAGATATAGCGTACTGCGAGGTTGTACAATCACAAACATATGTATATATATATATATATATATATATATATATATATATATATATATATACATATATCTGGGGGTACTCATATCAAATAAGAGCGGCTGTTTAGACGAGATCAAGCGGCGTACGACGATCTTATGGTCAACTATGAATAAACTGAAGAAAATATAGAGGGACCGAAACATCACCAAAACCACCAAAACTAGATTTGTTGAGGTTCTCATATTCCCCATATTCCTCTATGCTGCTGAAATATAGACTCTACGAGAAAGTGAGGAAAAACGGATCGATGCCCTTGAGAAGTGGTGCTGGAGAAGAATGCTCGGTATATCGTGGACAAAATTTCGAACCAATGAGTCCATTCTTCGAGAGCTGGGTATCAAACAAAGACTATCAAGCACAGTACAAGCTTGTACTCCCACTTTCTTTGGACATAAAATAAAGCGCGAATGTGAATCTATAGAGGAATAGTAGTGCAGTGCATCAGATCCCACAGCAGATTACCAATGAGGCGAACAGATCAAATAAAGAAGATTTTCAACCGACCACTGCACTTGCAAACAAGGGGAGCGAGAGTTTGCGAAGAGTAGTGTAGCATTGTGAAACAGGCCACTAATGTCAACGTGACGACCACGACCACTCCGCAAAGTGTGTAATGACACAGAAGAAAAATTAGATACTACTAGTGAATGAAACCTTTGTCCAAAAAATCGAACAGATCTCAAACAAGCATAAAGAAAATAGTGCTCTGTATAGTAAAATATAATAGAAATACCAGTACACTGAAGGAAATTTTGCTATCCAATGCCGTTTCTGAACTTAAGTAAATTTAAAAAATGCTACTACTAGTAGAGATATTGGAATTGGTACTATCAGTGAGTGAGCTAAAATTAATATGAGGTTTAAGAACACTTGTGTTGGAGTGTAAGAAACACTTTTGTCATACAAACTCGATGACGATACTGGTTCATTCTTAAATATTTCTATGGTTTCTATTTCAATATTGAAATTTTAATCAAATTTTTAAGAAACTACACTCAGGGTTAACATTGTCAAAGAAAGAAGAAAAGCTGTTAACTGCCGGAGATACGTAGTAACAAATGAAAAAAATTGATTTGTACCGAGAAATTCGGCTTATCTAGATGTGTTTTAGATTACTGTCGCTTTTACGTAAATTTCTTAATTTTATCTGCATGCATTTTTCCGATTTCTAATTTAATTCAAAGTAAAAATCATTAATATTAAACATTTATCAATAGAAACACTAAGAATTAGCTCTTGGTTTCCTTCTTATTATATTTTCCAAAAATTAAAACTTCTTTTCCTTTTTCCTTCTGAAAAAAGTGACCAAAGGATATTAAAGTTAGCTTATATTTATAATAAAAGGGTAATTTGAATAACTGACTTATTACAATTGCATACTAGTTTTATGGTTGTTTCTCTATTTTGTTAGTTCCAAATATATATTTACATATTGCATTACGAAATATATATTTAGATATTGTAAAAATATGTAATTTAATATTCAACAGATCTATTTACACGCCACCGTATATAATAAAATAATCAGTTCCCCATCACCTCGAAGGGGCCTATCGCAATCATAAATGATGAACTCGAAATCAGAGAGTTGCGAGATCGAACCATTTGAATTACGATTTAAAATTGTCAAATTATTGAGTACTTCGCCGAGTTATGTTTTATCAATTCTGCTCACTTATTAATTGAGGATCATCATTAGTCGGTACCAAGGGGAACACGACAGGTCGTGCACTTTCGTCTTTATGTGGATATGACTAATAATATGTAATTATGTCCTTATATTGCTTGACGGGAGCTGTAATGATTGTTGTGTTAAACGAAAGCCGTTACATATGGGAAGCTGTTGGCAGTAGTTTCCATTTTAACTTCTTTTCATTAATTTGATTCAACTCTTTATTTGTACATTTATTCGGTCCCAGTACATTTATATATATATGTGTGTGTGTGTGTGTGTGTGTGTGTGTGTGTGTATATATATGTATATATAATTATTTACATATATATGTACATATATATATATGTATATG
Source organism: Druceiella hillmani (assembly GCA_039881145.1). Lineage (NCBI taxonomy): Eukaryota > Metazoa > Arthropoda > Insecta > Lepidoptera > Hepialidae > Druceiella > Druceiella hillmani. Next base: position 25,346,344 of record JAYKKI010000022.1, on the reverse strand, counting down.
TTTTTGGGTACTAATTATTATGCAAAATCTATAAAAATTAAGAGAATTAATAAAAACTCGGCGAAATTCCGTCCTGTTGGAACATGCCAAAGACAACAAATTATTGATAAAATTTAAGCAAATAAATTCATTGGGAATTTCCAAATTAACGTTAATATGAAAAGTATTAATTTCTCCTCCGTTTTGCCATTTTATTGAGGATAAGTTTTAAATAAAATCCGATAACCTTGAAAGTGCATCGTTCCTCCCACATCCGATTTTAAAGTTGTATGAATGCATAAAATGTCCCTTATTTTCTACAAATTACTTGAGTAAACGAATGGTATAAACATCTTTAACACGTAGCTCGTCAATATAATGATGCCGTAATTGATGCACATTTCGGCATTGGTAGTTTTGAAAGATGTCATTAAAATACATTTGAACGAATTATTAAGGACATCATCGATACGGTACATTCCATGAAAAAGGTACATGCAATGGTCCCTATTCACGTCATTAAGTAATTCATTCCATTAGGTTATGAAAGGGTTAGAATCTACAAAAACCTTTTAAATGACGTTATCCGTATCTAGTAAAATATATTGTAAATGCCATGCCTTGGCACATATCCCATTCTCATAGAGCAAAATTGCCTTATTTTTGTGGCTTTCAATCTGCAATATTTTTAAACTTATTGATTTTCTTGTATCCCCTAAATTTCGACATTTAGCTTGAATTAAGCCTCTGATTTAAATTGGTCTTGATTTACTTACATCCTTCATTTCTCTCTAGTTTTTCTAAAACTCTATCTTGGTATCTGCATTTCCTTTGTACGGCTTTTTTTAGGTTGGCGATTTGTGTCTTGAGCTAAGTTCTGTTTCGTAACAAGCCTAAAATAAAAGCATCTCCTTTGATTTATTAACAAAACCTCCTTTCAAGTTCTATTACGTCAGTATTAGTCAGACAAATCGTCTTGTTCTAAACAAAATAATTGTTTCATGACACAATTGATTGAAACGTGACATGATTAAATTAAAATACATAAAAGAGTAAGGAAAAAGTAGAACTCTAGTAAAGCAGATATATCTTCTAATTGCTCGTTTATTATTATATTCACGAGAACTGGAAGTAAAGTTATAAAACTTACTACCTGCCTTTAAAGTAAGCTTCTCAAATAAAAGTATGCTACAGTATATTGCATTTATGTTTCTTTAAATACAGTCACGATATTAAATTTTATTTATTTATTCATTTACAAACTTTTATGTATGTAATTAATACATATGGCACACTCAATAAAATGGAAGCAATCTTGCACAGGCAACCAAAACATCAGTCCCGTTCAACTCGATGACCAATCGGGAATCGAACCGTGGTCCCGCGATAAACCGATCTGACAAAGACCGTACGCCTTATGATCAATCCAACATACCATGGTGACGATGATTTAATATGCATCATGTGGAGAATATAGAATGACAAATTAATATAATATTTAGGGTATTTCAAAAACAAGTACTGAAATTGAAATAAATTTAAATAATGCGAATGTTAATAGTAATTGTCTTGAACACGTGGCACTTGTGGCCACTGAGTAATATACTTCAACTTCATGATTTCATAAATGGCCCTAATTATAAAATTCTGCCTTTATTTTTAATCTCGTAAACTCTCGTATACACCCTATTTGCTCGGAATCTGAAATTCAAATGTTTACTCTGAATCGAACAACCATATCAATGTTAATGTAGTTGTTGGGTGATTAAATTTAATTTCCATTTATAATTACGTTAGGTTTTAGATAATGCTCCCTAGAATGTTATCAATCGAATATAAAAATGACATTATTAAGGATAGATCAATTAGGCTAACACCAGTATGTTAATTAATTTTTCGGGTGATTTATTGCTATTTGTATTTTTTATTATGTTAGGTTCTAGATAATATATCTTTGAATATATCTTTGAATAATATATCTTTTTAATCAAATCTTTTTTGGAAAGGAGAAACGTGACATTATTTCGATGCTTGGAGATGGGATTTTCAATTCATGATATCGCTGTTTGTCGTGCAACGCTGTCATTTTAATGGACGCAACCATTTGCTACTTTCTCACAAGTATTCGTGTTGGTAAAGGCGTATATTATTTTTTTTTTTTTAATTTGAAACCAGTTTTTTTATTTCATTTTGTTTTTTTTTTACGAGAACGGCTAATTATGCTACCTAATTTTTTAAGGTTTAGCCGTTCGTAATTAATTTGGGACTAGCATAGTTTAGTCATATCATTACTGCTTTTGGACAAAAATAGTTGTAATTTATTTAAACAGAATTCAATTTTGAATTGAAATTTTCCGATTATAAATCACTCTCATAGTTTTGAGAGCGGATAACAAATTAAAAGTGCTGTTGTGCTTTGCTTGATTTCTTAATGTGTTGCATCCATCTTGTACCGGTATTGTTAATTTTGGTAGATTTATATTACTATATTACTTTTTTTTTGAGTTATGACTCACTCCTTTATTGCTTCGTGCTTTTTTAATGGTTGTCTTTTCATATTTTCATTATAAATTTGATTGAGTTAATCCTTTTTGTTGCGGGAAAATTTAATTTAAAAAGATAATACCTAGAATATTTTTTTTACAATTTCATTTTATATTTAAATTTGGGGGAACTAATATTACACGTTTATGCAAAATACTTGTTAAATAATCGTGTTACTAGAATATTATCTGATCATTTAATGATGAGGTGTATTTGGAAAGATTCCACATATTTCATTGAACAGTTTATTCATATTCGTAATTAAATAACGAACATATATGTAAGCCAATACATAATTATGTATACTGACAAAAATTCTACATTATACTGTATGGTATCACCAGTTAATTCGATGCTATATTAGTAAGTAACTATGATAAATTTTTCAGCGTAAAATAGGCTAAGACATATACCTTATTCTCAAACGCAAGTTAAACGCGACAAAATAAACAAAAGGCGATATATATTTTATATATACCTTGTCTGGGGTCTGTAATATGAAACTGCGATATTGTATGCTATATATATTATCTCTTATATGAAAAAAGTTCACAACTAATTACAAAAGTAAATTCGTGTTTGACGTGTGTTCAAATTCAATAAACTTTTTCGCAATGTTATAGTCGAAGTAGCCAAATGAAATCATTTGGAAAACGAAAAATGCACTTGTGTTGGTTTTAATTCCGGTTCGAAAGAATTCTTTAATCTTGTTATGAATATAATTACCATATTCTCAATTAAATGATTAATTAATTTTCTTCATTCCCGCTTGACCGTTTAATTTTTCAATTAAATTGTAATTCTTATTGCTCTTTGGATATTTCGCTATGTACAAAGTATTACAAATAATAACATTATTTTAACATTATTATTACAACACAACCAAAAAAGTTTTAGAAAAATTTCAAAATGTTTACATTTGGGTTCCATGTTTATTTTCTGGAAGTTTACACAAGTTTTCTCGTTTTTTATATTCGTTCAGGTTATTAAAAATATATAAAATCCAAGAAAATAAATTCAGGTTACTTCACCGAAAAGGCACAAGAAGCTAGCGCTGCAATAGTGTGCTTTACTGGCGCATGATATACTCGGGTTAATGCCATATCCCATCTATCACCACTAGCAACACCTGCTTTAGCTGCACTAGGCAGCCGCAAGTAGCTGTAGTTACTAGTGCAATGGCCATTGTTATTCTTGGCATTATTTCTTGACGTGTCAATATTTCTTATATCATGCAGCCCTTTTACATTACATTTACTTGAAATAATGTCATAGTCGCTTTTATAATGCTAACGTACATTTTCTCATGTCACATTATGAAGATTGTATTATACGACTCATATTTTGTGAGCGAAACTTGCTGTAACAATGTCATTCATATATTTTACAAATCTCGGAAAAGTGATTGTGGTAGTTAAGGGAAATAATATCGGATTACCAATATATGTTTTTTTTTCAATTTACTTTTGTATAATGCGTGCTTTCAAACCTAACATAAAAATAGTTTAAAGCCGTGAAAAAAAATTGTTAATAAACTATATCCTGAGAGAAAACAGAATAAAAAAATATTAAAAAATTAAATACTCTTTTAAATCTTACATAAAAAAAAGATTATTTGCAGGAAAAACTTATTCATGTAAGTCATATTACAAGAGATACTAGAAATACAGAAAAAAGAATCCAAACATACATTTCAGAACAGATTTTTATTGTATCGATCGTGCGAAACTTTTATATGTATGGATTATTCCAAACCTCCCAGTCCATCGGCTTTATAGTCCAATTTAAAAAAAAATAATAAATTATTTCGAATATAATTTAACTTGCAGTATAAAAGAAGCAATGACCAACAAAGTCAAAAATTTAATATCTTTTTAAATGCAACAATAATATCGCAAAAATATCAGTTTTTATAATTCGTGGAATTTTTTTTTGTGGTCCCGGTTTTTAGTTTTCAGTTATAATCTCACAAAACATTTATCAAGAATGACATTTGCCCGCAAATTACGAAAGAAATAAAAAATTTGGACAAAAAAATTGAAGAAAAATCAAAACAAATTTGAGTACTTTACTCATACAATGTTTTAAAAATAAAAGTGTTCCACGTGTGCGTACACACACACAGACACACAAACACACATATATATGTATATATGTGTGTGTGTATGTGTATTTGTGTGCGTATGTATATATACATATATATATATATATATATATATATATATGTGAAGTAAAATCCTCGCCGTATTATTTTATATTATTTAAGGTGAAGCTACTTGATACTTTTTACCAAAGCTAACGTGGCAGATCACGCGATGTAAAATCCGAAATATCACAAAAAATCTAACCGAGAGCCAAATTCTTATTTGTTATTGTTACGTTAAGACAGAAATCCTAATAACATTGTTTTGAAATGCGCCACAAAACTTGAAGTGAATTGCTTTCAATTCGTCAATTCGCTTTTTTTTTAAGAAGAGACCATAAAAATTACACTCCTTCTCATGTATAATATAATGATATTAATATATTTACATTTCTATATTAGAATTAGGATAGCGGTATCAATGTTAGAATTGCCTTGAAAATAGATTTTCGGGGATATTCATACTATCGATAGTACACTGTACAAAAAAAATTGTTTGATATCACAAAAAGAGTTAAGTTAGGGACAAAGCTGGATACGAAAAGTATTTTTTTAACAAAAGCGAGTTTAGTCTCTTTACTAACAAACATATCCAATTATAATTGTTTACATCTTGAATTTAAATGAATTTACATTTGATACGACGTGTTTTCTTACAGTTTCTAAAAGCTTTCTGTGTTACGATAGGCCAATAAAGTCGATCCGTATATTTCGATTTAGTTCTTATTTGAACCCCTTGAACTATTATATTATATGTTTGGTCAGTATTATATCGGAAGGGATAAATTTTTCCTACAAAGAATCTCATATTTGTTTTAACTTTTTTAGCCTACAACGTCCCTTCAGTATCGTAACATGAAATATGGTATAGAAATATACGGTTACAAATAATTCCAATATTAAAAGGTATATAATAACTACGTGAGTTCGTATAAACAAGTGAATATTGTTTAAATTTGAGAAACGTCTTGTCGCAAATAAAAAATAGCCTATTGTTAGATTAATTCTATTTAAACTATCTCGGACATATGGAAGTTTCTAAAGGTATTTCAAGAGACATTTCCAGCGAGTGAAGAGTATGGAAATTCTGCGCTTCCTCCTTTCTTCCTTACAAAATTAGTATATTATTGGATAGCGAATAATACTTTTTTCAGCCCTTTATGAAAACAAAAAACAAAAATTTGAAATAACTGCGAGGCTTCAGTTTAAGGTGCTTTATTAATATATAGAACTTGAAAAAAATTGAAAAGAGTTAAACTAAGGGCAATTTTTATGTTATTACACTTACACATACTTTGCACTCTAACATATTACAGTCGCAGTATTAAAGTCAAAAAATTACCATATCATTTTTAATTTTTCAAGTTTATGACACATTCTAAAACCGACATGATGAATCACACGTCATTTATAAATTTTAAAGTTAATGAAAAGAATGACAAAATGCCATTTGATGACATTATGTTGCATAAAAACAAAAATGTATTATTTTATTTTTCAGAGACCGGTATAGTTCCGATATGGAAAAAATATTTTATAGCATATGAAAGAGCTCTGCTGTGTTTTTCAATCGTCTGGTCCATGCATATTTCACTATCACAGAAGACGTGCGGTTCATTTAAAAGCCTCTATAACTTGAGTAATTAAAGCTCAGTTCTGATACGATTAATGTCGTTAATGTGCTGATTATAATAAAACAGAAAGCAGGCTCTGAATTATTTTAAATTGAATTAACTTTTATTGACAACGGTTAATACGCACATCGATAAAACCTTCGCTGTGAAACCTTTAATTTTTAGAGTTCCGTGCCTTACAAGAAAAAAAAGAAATTCTGATAAAATCACTCACGCACCCGTCTAGCTGTCGGATAAAGTAATTTTTCTCATTAAATGTGTAACACAGGACCTTAAAATTTAGAAGTTAATAGTATTAGCCATCTCAAATCTATTCAACTAAAAATTTATTTTCAAAATGCTCTGGATCACTTTTTGAAAGGTCTCATAACACACATTCCAAAACTTTTCTTCAGAATTTACTAATAGAAACTTACTTAAGTGAAGTATATTGGAAAATAATGGTGAACAAAGTACGCACACGAAAGACGGGTGAATCGTGTAGTGCATAAATACGAACTTAATTATGGCACAATCCTCATATATATAAACCAGAAGCATAAAGCCTTGTTAAATTAAAAATCCGGGGTGAACTCTTTTAGGTTTAAACGGGTGGATATGAAATTCATTTTAGTTGAATCGATAAGCTAATTTAACGTTTTTAATATTATATAAACATTTCAGTATTACTTCCAAAAAATTTGAGTTTCATAACATTTGATTAATACAGTGTAGCTATTAATTTTAACACTACTTTTTATTTTTAACAGCAGTTATTTCTTTCTTCCATAATTTATTGCATTTAAGATATTTAAGTTATTATTTTTATAACTAATTTCATATTAAGAGAGAAAAATGATTAAATTTAAAACTTAATATATGTCTGTAAGCACTGCATGTTAGTTTTATTGTTATTTTCAGTAGATTTAGTTAAAATGAATTACTCCGAAATACTAAGAAAAATTAGCAGCGATACATGAACTGCGTAGCCATTTGCGAGATATCTGTCTACATTCGTTACGTATTTTTAAAGTAAAATACTCACTTTTCAAATATGAATTAAAAAATAGTGCCAACTATAAATTAATTAAAAGGTAGTGCTCATATGACAATAATTCCTAATGCACAAAATATATTTAACTTATAAATTTTCTTCACTATTTAAAAAGTTTGTAAACAAAGACAATTTTGTAAAACTTAATTATGCGATTAAATATCGAATTACTTAACATATATTTTACACGCTGCTCTATTAAATTTAATATTCAGTACTAGATCGGCTCGTACCAGCCAATAGCATTAATAATTGATAGCTTCTAAATAACGCAGTTGCAAAAACCAACAATTAGGAAATATGTCTTAAAATTGTCAAGTTATAAAGCGTTTTTGCTGAGTAATGTTTCATTTATTATACCTTATATATTAATCGAGTATTGTAATTAGTCGGCGCCAAGAGGAGCGGCAGATCGTACGACTCGACGTTGCGTTGTGTGGTCATGACTAATGATATATAATTACGTCGCCAGATTGCGTGACGCGAGGTATATTTGTTCCTACGTCAAATGAACCGTTGGGTATGGAAAGGCTGTTGAGCGTGTTTGTCGTTTTAACGTAATTTGTTCTTATTTACCTTAAATCTTAATATGTTTAGTTATTTATTTATTTATGTACTTTAATGTATCAAATTAATACATATGGCGGACTTATTGCTAGGAGAACAATACAGCTTATACCCAACCGGAATACTAGTCCAATCTCACTAGACTAGCGGCGGGGAATCGAGCCCGGGACCCCCCGATGCGCCGCGCAATCAAGGACCCTATGCCCCGTGATCAACTCAACACACCACGATGACGATATTGTCATTGTGTGACTATTTTGCCTTCACTTTTTAAATAATAACAAAAAAAAACAAAATATTATCTCACATTCATTTTAAAAGCTAGATGAATATTTGCAATATGTTTTCATTTCTTTTAGTCCTTCAATTGAATAATTGTAAGAAAAATTGTTAACACGTGGCTCATTAACGAAATAGTTTCAAAACAAATACACGTTTTTCTAACCCAAATTTTTGGAAGTCACTGAAATAGACTTCAATAAAAAAAATTGGTTCAATAAAAAAAAATGCAACGAGGTAGTTTCGATAGTCATCATCAAAAATTAAAGAATTTTGTTAGATATCGTGGAGAATATAAAATGGCACCTTGTCGGGTCTTGAAACAGTGTTCACCTTTCTTTAAAACTAGTTTTAAATGGTCAAACTACAATTAGTATAAGTAACGCTAATGTTAATTGTTTTGAATCCTTGCCTCTTATCGCCACTAAGCATCATTATACAATTTTATAAACTGCAGTCACAAAAGAAATAAGTGGCCTTTTATGGTTAAATTATGCCTTGGTATTTGGCCTCATAAATTTTAAATGTCGTTTAAAGTGAATTTGTTCGGTACTAGATGTTCGAAATTCCAAAGCTAACTTCGAATCGGATAAAAGTAATAAAATTAGGGTAGATGTAGGGTGACCCACATTAATTGGTATTTATTACTAAGTTGAATTTCAAATTATTTTCCCTTGCATGTACTCCAGAATACAAAAATATGATTACGAAACATACGGCTACCAGGCTGATACTTTAGTAGCAATAATAACTTCCTTATTCTTTTTGATTCTATTTCATTCATTAAAGCTTTCTTATTTACTGTCACATAACTTGGTAAATGTTAAATTTAAATTTATTTACATGCTTCATTTTAATTTTAATGTGGTCACACACAAAGCTGTCCATAAAAGTCTTCTTAACTTACAATACGTGGCCCACTGGTGTTGTTCTACGTATAAATTAGATATTTGTTTTTTACTTTGACACAAATATAAGAATAAAACATTTATAATAAAGGAAATTGTAACAAATAATTTGAAAGAAATTAGATTTTAAAAATTTGTTTAATGAAATAAAATTTAAAAAAAACGTAAAATTATTCCACGTTACGTGCATTGTTTTATAAATTATTTGACTTAAAATTATTTCAACATCTTATATCAAATATATTGTAAAATACAGCAAAATCACTATAGATATTACTAAAGTATTGAAATCGCTTGAAAATTTAACGCAAAAAGTGCTTCAGTAATATAATTTATAAAACGTTGAAGCGCTTCACTCTATTCACATATTATCGTTTTATTTTCCATTGAAATTTTAACCGTCAACTCGTTCCCGGGTAAAACTTCCACACAGACTCAACTCACCTTCTCTCAAGCGGAATAAGCCTCTATTATTTATGTTACGAAGATAACATGGTACAAATCAGTATACATATAAATGGTACAACGCAGTAACATGGTACAAATCCCCTATACCAAAATCAATAACGAGGTCAGTGCTGACACAACAATAAAGCAGATTCATTGCTGACTTTTTTATCTCGGGCGCAAGCTCACAATCGGAACCCCCATACCGTCCCCGAGTGAAAACTTGTTTTGGCATTATCCGCTTAAAAGATTCGATCCCGTTATAATTACTTTTCTCTATAATCGAATAGCCCTCGATGAGCGCCAATAGAAAAATATTTTTGAGTTTTAGCTATTACGTGGTTAACATGTTTTATTACTGTGCAGAATGTCAGGTTTCCATATAAAACAATTTTTGAGAAAAATGGTTATGATCGACCTACGCACGGACACATGAGTGATCTTATAAGGGTTTAGTTTTTCCTCTTAAATTACGGAACCATAAAAATTCAGTAATATACACACGGTTTTAATTCACTATCCTTAGTTAACTTCCATATTAAGAAGCAAATAAGAATGAGTGAAACAATCATTTTAACATTTTTACATATATACAAATATAATTTTCTAAATTACTGGTTACAATATCAAACTCTCATGGTTTTAATTTTCCTTGTTCAAGGTTATGACTCGTTCCGAGGCATTCTTTCTTACAACTTGATGGATCATGCGTCTTTAATAAATTCCAAAAGTAACGAGAAAAAGCGACAAAACACTATTTTTAAGTATTATGTTAAACAGCAATAAAAACTAAATACTTAATTTTTATAGGTTCAAATATGGTCATCCGACCGAAAAATGTTTAGTAATGAAACAAATTCTACTATATTTCTCACTCGTGTTAACACATGTTGAATCAGCACAAAAAGGCATGCCGGTTTTTGAGAAGGCTCTTGAATGCAAAGAAGTTCACGTCTGACACAATCGGTTCTTGTTACTGTGCTGAAGGAAAAAGCGACGGTGGGTGATGAATTCTATTTAATCAGAAATAAATTCATCGAGTTATTAATTCAATGCGTTTATTATTAACACTTTCATCAAATTCAGACCAGGAATTAACACAAGAGTAAGAGTATTCGCTGTAAAGCCTTAACATTTTTGAATTGCATACTAAAAAAGTACCCTGTTTATGTAGATTACTCACGAGTCCATCCATCTGTCAGGGTCATTTTCTTGGAAATCGTCTACCGTAACAATTTGAAATTTAGCGCAGTTAAAAATTTAATAAGTTTTAATTTATATTTATATGGATACAAATATGTATATATGTATATATATATATATATATATATATATATATATATATATATATATATATATATATATATATATATATATATATATATATATATATATATATATATATATATATATATATATATATATATATATACTTAATTTAAGTTTAGAAAAAATACAAATTTTTGGAATCGTATTGACAATTAATGGAAAAACTCGTTCTTGTTATTAGAAGATTACACCAAGTTTATCTTAACTAGAGTTACGATTCTAAATAACATAGTTTTAAAGAAATTCTCATTTATTTATACTTGCAAGACATACGTTGGGTAAATAATTTACATAATAAAAAATATAACTATATTTTGCATATAAGTATTTCAGTGAAAATATTATTTTTAAGATTGGTCTTCTCATCTCAAGTTCATATAGAGGAACTAAATAATAAAAGCTCATATTTTAAAATGAAATAATAGAAAATCTTTTCGAAAGATACTAAACTTTATATTTCCATTCCTTAAACGGACCATTATGCATAAAAATATGAAGATTCTTTAATACTTATTAAACAATTTAGTTTTCATCTAAAGATTTTAAAAATATTTTCAAATTTTTAATTGCATTATATTTCCCTAAGGTAATAAAACTTTTTTACTACTACCAGTAACTCTATTACTGTAATTGGTGCCATTAATGAGAGAGTTAACATTTATTATGAGATTTTTTTACACTTATACATACAAACTCTATAACCATGTTTATTAATTCTTGAATAATTTTGTGGTTTCTATTTCCATACTGATAGTCCAACCAAATTTTTAAGCGACTACACTCAGAGTTTACATTGACAAGGAAAGAAGAAAAGCTATTAACTTCCGGAGGTACGCAGTAACAAAAAAGTCTTCCTATTTAAAAGTCCTTTAAAATACCGCCACTTTTACGTTACTTCTTAATTTTATCTGCATCCGTTTTTCCCTTTTCTAATTTAACTCAATGATGTGTTAATTTTTTGGCATACATCCTTACATAATAATCATTAATATAAAATATTTATCGACAGAAACACTATACAATAAGCCCTTAATTTCAATTTTTTTTTTTAAATTTAAAATTTCTTTTCCTTTTGCCTTCCCAAAAAATTATTCAAACATTATTATTATTAGCTTATATTTTTACTAAAAGGGTAACTATTGGTATAACTGATGTAGGCTTATAACAATCGCATATTAGATTTATGGTGATTTTTTACTTTTGTTAGTAAATATATGTTTAAAATCGAAATATATATTTACATGTTGTATTATCATTTTCTCTATATAGTGAAAAGATACATTTTTCCATTTATTCTTTCCATTTTTTAAACAATACAAAAATATACAATTTAATATTCAACATAGTTACTTACAAGCCGTCTTATGCAATATAATAATTAGTGCCCCATCAACTCTGCAGTCTATCGCAATCATAAATGATGAACTCGAAATCATATAGTTGCAAGATCTAACCAATTGAACTACTATTTCAAATTGTGAAATTATTGAGTACTTCACAACTGCCCTCATGGATTAATTGAGTTTCACCATTAGTCAATACCAAGGGGAGCAGGTTATGTCGCGCACTTTCATGTCTAATCATATGTAATTATGTCCTTCCATATGGGAAGCCGTTGGCCACATTTTCCATTTAAATTTAATTTTCATTAATTTGCTTCAACTCTATATTGGTACAGTTATTCGGTCCACACAAATTTATAAATATATACCACATATATATATATATATATATATATATATATATATATATATATATATATAAATAGAAATATGCGTAAAAATTTTTGGTAGTAATCATTAGTACCCACATCACATATATGTATATTATAGTATGCAAAATCTTTAAAATAGTAAGAGAACTAATAAAAACTCGGCGAATTTCCGTTGTGTAGGAACAGGCCAAAAACATCATATTGATAAAAAAATTATGTCTTCCAAGTAAACCCATTGATATTCAACTTAATTACGCAAATCAATATATTTCTAAATTAGGTAATAAATAAGAAAGCTTTGTAAAATTAAATAAAATCTAACATGGTAAGAAAGCCATGGTTGTTGTTTATCTCAAAAAAGAAATTTAGTGGTGTTCATTTTAAAAACTGCCTTAAATAATTATGATTAATTTTTAAATTAACATACTGTTGTTAGCCTTATCGCCCTATTCTTAATAATGTTATTTTTATATTCCGTTGATAACATTCTAGGGATCATTATCTAAAACCTAACGTAATAATAAATACAAATTAAATTTGATCACCCAGCAACCCATTAACATTGTGATTGTGGTTCGATCCAAAGTAAACATCTAAATTTCAGATTCCGAGCAAACACGGTATATATAATATTTCAAATTTACGAGTTTAAAAATTAGGGCAGCATTTTATAATTAAGGCTTTTTATAAAGTAATAAAATTTAAGTATATCGTTCAGTCGCGATAGGTGTCACGTGTTCGAGATAATTAAGATTAATATTCGCATTATTTAAATTTATATTAATTTAAGCACTCGTTTTTCAAATACCTTAAACATTATTTTAAGTTGTCATTTTATATTGTTCACATGCTGCATATTAAATTATCGTCGCATTGGTATGTTGGGTTGAACACAAGGCGTACGGTCTTTGACAGATCGGTTCATCGCTGAACCAAGGTTCGATTCCCGGTCGGGCATCGAGCTGGGCAGGACTGGTATATATATTAATTGTACACATTAACGTTTGTAAATAAACAAATAAATATAATCTAAAATCGTGACTGATATTTAAAGGAATATAAATGCCATATACTGTAGCATACTTTTATTAGAGAAGCTTACTTTAAAGGCAGTTAGTCATTTTTATGTGGTATTTTTTGTTAATGGTTTATGGAAATTTTTAATGGAATACATAAAAGAGAAACTACGAAAATCATTTCACAGATATTTTTTCTAATTGCTTGCTGATTATTATAAAATAATGGCAAGAAATAAAAAGTGCCAAATATATGTGAAATGGAGGTAAAGTTATAAAAATGGCTACCTGCCTTTAAAGTAAACTTCTCAAATAAAAGTATGCTACATTGTATTGCATTTATATTTCTTTAAATATCAGTCATGATTTTAGATTATATTTATTTATTTATTTACGAACTTTAATGTATAAAATTAATGCATATAGTAGACTTGTTGCCATGAAAGCAATCTTGCACAAGCAACCAAAATACCAGTCCTGCCCAGCTCGATGTCCGGCCGGGAATCGAACCTCGGTCCGTCGATGAAACGATTGTTCAAAGACCGTACGCTTTGTAATGAACCCAACATACCACTGGGACGAATATGCAGCATGTGGATAATATAGAATAACAACTTAAAATAATATTTAAGGTATTTCAAAAACGAGTACTGAAATTAATATAAATATAAATAATGCGAAGGTTAATATTAATTATATTGAACACGTAAGCCTTATCGCCACTGAGCGATATACTTAAAGTTTATGATTTTATAAATAACCTTAGTTATAAAATTCTGCCCTAATTTTTAACCTCGTAAATTTAAAATATCCTATACACCGTATTTCCTCGGAATCTGAAATTCAGATGTTTACTTTGAATCGAACAAAAATAACAATATTAATGTAGTTGCTGGGTGATTAAATTTAATTTATATTTAATATAACGTCAGATTTTAGATAAAGCTCCCTTGAATGTTATCAATGGAATATAAAAATAGCATTATTAAGGATACGACGATAAGGCTAACACCAGTATGTTAATTTGAAAATTAATCATAATTATTTATGACCGTTTTTAAAATGAACACCACTAAATTTCTTTTTTGAGATAAGCAACAACCATGGATTTCTTATTCTTATAGATTTTATTTAATTCTATAAAGCTTTGTTATTTATTACTGCATAATTTAGAAATATATTGATTTACGTAATTTAGTTGAATATCAATGGGTTTACCTGCACGATATAATTTTTCATGTTTTTACAAAAACATAAAAACGGAAAACTAAATGAGTAACGTTAAAATCATAAAAATTGGTTATCAAAAACCTAATACATTTTATTTTAATGACTAAAAAGAATAAATAAAATTTAAAAACAAAAACTTCATGTTATATAAATTGTTTAGACCAATATATATAACAACATATTGTTTTAAATATCCCGTGTAATACAACAAAACGACTACAGATATCGAATTCTACTTAAATTAATGTTTTATATTAAAGGGTTTAAATCGTTTCAAAATTTTATGAAAAAAGCGTTTCGACAGTTGGTTCATAAAAATTATAGAATTGTGCACATCATTTGTAAATAACGTATATTTTCTTATCAGCGCGCAAAATCGTTTTGTTTCTCATTAAAATTTTCTCAATCGTCGCATTTCCTCATAAAGTTTTCTTACGAACTCAAATGACTTTAACAAAAGCAGACTATACCTCTGTTATTTACTTAATGAAAATCGACACAATTATATGAATATGAAACAAACTCCCGGATTAACATCAATAACGAGGTCTGTGAGGACACAAGAATAAAGCAGATTCAATTGTACTACCGACGTTTCCATCCCGGGCGCTAGCTCAAAGCCGGAATTTTCATATTGTCCCCGAGTGGACACTCGTTTTTTCATTAACCGCTTAAAAGCATCCGACCATTTTATAATAATTTATCGTGTCTAATCAATCTATCTAATCAATGGGCACCACCCCAGAAGAAAAATGTGAAGAAAAATCGTAAACCCCGTGACCTTAATCTAAAAATATTTTTGTCGGCCTTTGGAAGTTACGGTGACAACGTGATATTGGCCACTCGCTGTTGGTGGCGATTTTTGTACAAAATCTTTTTATGGCAAGGAGAAAGGTGACATTCCTTCGGTGCTTGGGTGGTGGGACTTTTAAATAATTATATGGCTGTTTGTCGTGCAATGCTGCCATTTTAATGGACGTAACCATTTGCTACTTTCTTAAAAAATTCGTGTTGGTAAAGGCGTATTTTATTTTGTTTTTTTTTTTTAATTTTGGTATCCTTTTATTGAGACCAGTTTTAACACATTTTTTCCTATGTTATCTTTTCTGCATTTAAAACTTCCGTGTTACTCATTACGACCTACGTTCTAAAAATTTCTCATTATTTATATTTTTTGAATATACGAGAACGGCCTAATTATGCTAACTAATTTTTTAAGGTTAGTTTCTTCTTCATTCGTTTGGGAATAGCATGAGTTAGTCATACCATTACTGCTTTTGGATAAAAATAGTTCACAAGAGATAAACATATTTTACATGGACAAAATTCAGCTTCGAATTGAAAGTTTACAATTATAAATTACTTTCATAGTTTTAAGAGCGGATAACTAATTAAAATTGATGTTGTGCTTTGAATAATCTTATATTGGTAGTATTAATTTTGGAAGATTTATATTATATAATTCTTCTTTTTTAATTTATGACTCCCTCTTGTATTGCTTCGCGCTTTTTTATGGTTACCTTTCTATATTTTTGTTATAAATTTGATTATATCAAACCTTTTTTTGTGCAAAAATTTAATTTGAAAGGTTAATTATTGGAACTAATTTTAAACATTTATGCAAAATATTTATAAAAACATTACAAAATTGTGTTATTAGAATATCATCTGATCATTTATTGATGAGGTGTGTGTGGAAAGATTCTACATATTTATTCTATTCGGTGTCACCAGGTAATTCGATGCTGTATTAGTAAGTAACTATGATACATTTTTAGCGTAAAATAGGCTAAGATATAAACTTAATTCTCACATACAAATCAAATGCGACAAAATAAGCAAAAGGCGATGTGTATTCTATATATACCTTGTCTGGGGTCTGTAACATGAAACAGCAATATTACATGCTTACCTATCTGAATTTTAAAATGTCTTTAATACTTTCTTATTAACAAGCTTTATATTTGATATTTCAAATAGTTTTTTGTTTAATAAAAATACCTAGAGAGCGGTTTTTTAAGACGTTACTGGTATACTTAATTTGAATAGAAATTTTTATTTTTGAAATGTTTATTTGTGAAACAGGCCATTTTCATTTCTATGTTTTTGAAATATATTTTAAATTACGAAACATTAAGTAATATTTTATTAGTAACAAGGTTATCGATAAACCTTTTGCAACTTTACCCTTTATTATAACAGATATTAAAGCAAGTGTAATAACGTATTTTTCGTTATTCTTTGGAAAATATTTTCGTATTGTTTACGTAATACAAATCCATCGAATGAAAAGATTTAATCATAATTAACGATGTTTGGGATAAAAAGAATTAAAATAATCTATTTCAGTGTTTTAAACCAAATATTGCAGGCAGCCTGAAAATGTAAACACAAGAAATATAAATCCAGGGCCAGTTCGTTTTGCTGCCACCCTTTCTCATAAATTTGTCAACGGAAAATCAATCATTACCTTTCCTTCACCCGATTTTCATAACTTGATTCCCTTATCTATATATTAATATTATTGTATGTAATTTATGTATATTATTATATACAATTAATATATATCAGTCATCATAAATTTTCATAACAAAAAAATTATATATTTTTGTTTCCGAAATACGTTTATCATTTACAGAGTTTTCCTCGTGTTTAATTTTAATTAAATTTATTCCAATTACTTAGGATTTATTTTATAACATATTTTTCTTTTGTCACACACTGGGAAAGTAGAATAGTGTATATAATGTTACACGACTATTTTCGTGTTGAACCTGCTAAATTTTATCATAACCATTTCCTTTTTAATTTTTTAATAAAATAATTTGATTTCTATATTTTGTTTTCAGTGCGACCATAAAGTATCTGTGAATTTTGCATGTAACATGTGATATCGAAGTTTTCGGAAATATAGAGGAAATAAAAAAAACTTTATTTCTGGTCTATTAGTTAAATGAATTTGTGATTGAGTTAATTAAATTAATAGATTTTATTACTATTTTATTTTGAATTTGATTTGAGTAGTTTTTGACTTGTTTTATTTAATTTTATTTAATTTTATTTCATTTGATCTGACTTAAGTAATTTAATTTGGTGTAGTTTGATACAGTTTAATTTTATCTGATTTCATTGACTTAATTTATTATGATTTAATTTGTATTGATTTTAAATTGTTTTACTGCAATTGGGTTTGACTCCATTTAGTATTGATTTCATTTTATTGCATATTTTATGATTTATTAATGATGTAATTATTCACTATTTATACTAACATTAGATTAAGAATATTGTTACCTATTAACACAATTGTATGGACTATGTCTGAAATAAAATCTTATTATTATTATTATTATTATTATTATTATACAAAATAGGACGGTATTGACGAAGTGGCGTCTTGATTTGTTTTTACAGTTTAATAATATAAATAATTTTTTTTGTGAAATAAATGGGATTTTTTTATTTTTATTTATAACTGGAATAGTCACTTATTATTTTTTGTCCATATCAATCAGTATTTTAGTCTATTTAAAAATATATTTTCAATAATTGATACATACGATTTTGCACTTTATATGTTCAAGATTATTAAGCTAAACAAGAAATGTACGCTCCGCTTCTATTATGATCCCTAATTAAATGAAAGGTATAATTCATTCGAGCATTCTTCTAAAGTAATTCATTTTTAAAATGTAAATACCAAGTTTTTCAGGGAACTTTTTGTTGTCATTTGACTAAATATTCAATTCAGCTAATAGAATCCTTTTGAAAACAAAAATTGATCAAACGGATCATAACTTTAATACTTTTAAAAATGCAAGTGAAATGTTTCAATTTGGATTTATTTTTCCATCCACATATAATCAATTTATGCTTTATCCACCTGGACACGCTTGATCGACAATGATTATCTTCACCATAAATATCACTCAGCAGTTACGATAGACGCAAAGCACTCTCACTTTCGTTAAAGTATTAATCAGTTATATTGATTATCGAAATTAGTTTAATTTGTTTACTTACAAGTTGTTATTTTTGAAAGTTGAATCACCTTTTATTGCTTCGAACTTATACCAATATATGATTTTTTTCAATTGTACTGGTTTTTTATTAGAAAATTATTAGCAAGATTTTGATTAAAAACCAAATTTAAAAGATTCTTGGTAGTTGCTGATCGAAAAATTAATTTGGTTTCGTCAAAGTTAAAACAGAATTGGAAAATATAATTTTAACTACGATAGTCAATAAAATGTGAAAAATTTATTTATATTGGGAAACGAAATTTATTTATTTAACACCCGCTTTTCAAAAGAGGACTTTTAAAATATTCACCTGCTTATGGTCTCTCAAGTAACAATTGATAGTATGAGAGTGCATGATTGTAATATTACACTATTTTATTAACTTCTAACTTTGTTTGCTATTCGAACTGCATCTTAATTTAATTCTTGAGAATTTGTTTGTGATAAAATGACATTATCAAGAACTAAAATTTAGTCACTCCCGAATGTCACAAATTTACATAGCATTTAATTTAAATAAACATAAAGAAATTTCTTTCAACTTCAGTAAAAATAAATAAAAACTGCAATAAATGAGCCAAATACAAATCTGCCTCGTACAGTGAAGGATCCATATCTTGCCTGAAGTTAATTACTTTATTTATTCTAAGTTATCACTTATTTATTTAGCAAAGTACACATTTGATAACACTTGATAAATTTAAGTATAGGGACATATATGTTATTTTGAATATCTCCAAAATTGTGACATGTTGCATTATCGCCATAGTTTCTTTGCATAATCTTATAAAAAGTTTTTTTCTCTTAATTTTAAGTTTAGGAATTTTTCAGAATTAAGGAAAAAATATATTACTTTTACTGTAGATTTTTGAGTTTGGCTTGAATATAATTAAAATGATGAAAAACTTTTTTGTGCTTCTTACAAATACTCCTTTTAAAGTATCTACTTGACATGGGAAAATTTACATATCAATATTTCTGTGCATGAGATACTTAGATATGTGTATGTGTTTATATGCTTCAGTCTATGCTAAAATTCAAATTTCTATAAATTTCTGAACGCTAAGAGATGAATATGTGAATGATCTTGTAAGGATTCGGTTTGCCTGTTTAAGATGCCAACATCAATTTATTAGAAATTAATTCAAATTTCTTAAGTATAAATTTGGTACTTCAAGGTAAGGTAAATGGTTTAATTTCATTATGTTTATTTTTATATCTATAAATATATTTTTAGCACATTGTTACAATTTACAAATTATAGTAAAGCAAATATATATAAAGATGCAATATTTGCTGCATGCCATAAAATTATAAATATCTGCTTTCCTGTAAAATATAATCAATAACAAACTAACACAAGATATTTTTTATTTAATCTGAAGAAATATAAAGAAGAGTTTTAATTGTCAAACGCTATATTTGTAGGCTAAAAGTTTACAGGATAATTATTTTTACTTCATGAAACAGTACGTAAAATATTCAAAAAATTTATCTTAATTAAACAAAATTAAATACTAACATTTACACATAGAAATGACTCTTCACACCACATAAACTCCGCACAAAACCAATCTATATGATATTGAGGTCTCTTGCCATGATTATCAAAAAATAGGTTTCTTATAAAAAGAAAATCTAAGTAAATACTGTTAATCAAATATTGGTTACAATACCCATTTTTCTATGATAACAGCCATCCCAAAATTTCTAAGTAGGGGATTGATTAATCTCACTCCACTTAACCCAATATTATACTGTTATCCCCCGCCATAATTAACATAGTTTGTATTCATCAATTAATAAGTTAATACTATATAACCTTTTTAAATTTAAAATCAACGCATAATATGGCACTTATAAACGAGTATATAAAAATAGATCGCCTGGTTCACCGTAGTAACAAAAGTTCAAGATGGACTTATAAATTAAACAAAATGAATCACATTATCTAAGCAGCCGCTTTTAAAATAATTTAATACGGTGAGATGATAAGTAGACGATAGCCTGGGCGGGATTTTTCCGCAACTAGGCGCGTGGGTACTCACAGATATCAGGTTAATATTTGACAGCTGTATTCCACTTAAACTGCTCCCACGGCGCAAAAGTTTTAAGCTTTATATGAAATCGTAATATAAAATTTAGTTCTTCTCTTATATAGTTGCAGATTTTGAGGCTCCATGTAACATGGTGTGACATATTTTAATGTTTATGTTTCTATTCGCAAATACATCGTAATCCTATATAGTATAATTTTTTGGAAGAAAAATTTAATTTCGAGACCAGTTAAAAAAACCTCAAAACAAACAAAAAGATTAGAGAAATGTTTTATAGGAATTACTTTATAGGAAATAATTACTTTAAATTGCAAGAATTATACCATCCAATAAATGGCCTTTATGATTTCGATACTTATGAAAATTTAACAGTGCGGTACCCCATCTTTATAGTAGTTGTGACAAGATAATTTAGTTTTTTGTTATCTTGTGTCACAGAAGACATATACAGAGAAGTTCTCTAGCGTCTAAAGAAGAAAAGTTCATTAATTGGCAAAAGTATATGTGTATATATATATATATATATATACTTTTTTTTTTTAAGTAATATCTTTTATGCAATGTTATATTCGCAGTACCCAAATTAAATAATTTGAAAAACTATAAATGCACTTTTATTTGTTTTAGTTCCATTTTTAAATACCTTTTTAATTACATTAAGATAATAATTACGATATCTTTCAATAAATTCCTAATACATTTTTCTTATTGCCGCTTGCCTGTGGAATTTGCCAATTAGTTTTTATGCTTCTTGATCTTTCGGTTTCCTTTAGAGTATTTCGCTATCTACAAAGGATGCAAAATAAAAATATATTCTAATATTATTACTATTTTTTATTATTATGTAAGAAAGGGGCCAAAAATTTTAGAATAATTTTGAAATTTCCACATTTGATTTCCCTGGAAATGTTTTAGCAGTTAAATTAAAATTTAATTATAACAATAATTTTATTAAATTTATAGTCTTTTTCCTATTACGTTCGTGGATTCAATATTACATAAAATCCAACATTATGCAGTCAAGTTACTTCATAGCATGCTACACTAGTGGACGAACCAAATTAATATATTATTTTGTATAATCGCCTTAATGCGGTACTCCATCCATCACCTCCAGCAACACCTGGTTCAGCTATGCTTGGCAGCTGCACGTAGTTCTAGATGCTAGTGTGCTGGCCATTGTGTGCTGAATAATGCTAAGAGTTCATTAAGGACTCATGACATGGTGCCTCTTGTTTAGGTAATAGCTGAAAACTGGTATAATATTTCTTATACGTTGTATCGCTTTTTTAAAATCATTTGAAGTAATGTCATAATCGCTTCTGAAATGCTTGTATATGTATTTTCATGTCACGCTATGTACATTGAATTATATGAGCGACACTTGTAGTAATATTGTCTGCTATATCCTACAAAACGCGAAAATGTGATTTTACAACCCATCCAAATAATATCGCATTCCTAATATATTTTTTTCATTTTACTTATATATTGTGCATGCTAGCTTGCAGATTCAATATAAAAATATAATTTCGTGAAAAAAATATTCTTTTCATCCATATTACAAGAAAAAACAGAATAAAAAAACATTAAGTATTAAAAAAATTAAGTACGTATTTCAGAAGAGATTTTTAACTGTACAGATTGAACCTTTTAATCTACAATTTTAACAAACGATACTTATACCATACGCTAGGCAAGTATTGGAAGTGTTAGTGACTTGATATTTAAGTGGTTAACTTTTAATGTGGTCAGTCTGCAACGTGACTTCATAACGGATATGGATTTGGAACTGGTTTATGCATTCATTTGCATGGGGATCCTAGTAGTAGAACACCTTTCGCTTTACGATTGGTACCGAAAACTTTTATTTAAATTAATTTGATCGCGTTACTGCACCGACTTTATTATGGATTTGGAGCCGATATAAAAAAATAATAAATATTTGCACGTATTAAGAGACGTCGATGTCAGCTGCCATTATTCTACTTAATTTGAGTAAATAATTTGTTTAGTAAATGAATATTTGTCGTTATTTATACCGATTTATTATTTTTTTAAATGTCGAATAAATATATCTACTTTAACTCTAATATTCAAGACTAAAAAAATACTATAATATTTCGAAGGTAATTTAGTATACCATATGAAAAATTAAGAGATATATTAAATAACATTTAATTAAAAAAACCTATAATTAAAAAGTGGTAGGTTCGTTGACACGGCAGGACCACTTTCGCAATAAATAAAATATTTCTACAGATTTTGTTTATTTTAACAATCAGTTTTAATGTTATTTAAATTTCCCAAGATAAACGTATCCAATGTATAGAAAAAAAATTTAAGGAATTAAAAATTATTTGGAAAATGAAATTTGCATTTTATTTTCAGTTTATTGTGCTCTATTAACAAACACATCTTGAAATAAATAAATTAGGAAACTGAACCAAGGGATATTTCTATGTTATTGCATATAAGTACTCTTGACATTCAAACAGATTCAGTTACAGTATTACATTATCATGATTACCATTTAATTTGTCATTGCTCGAGATTAGAACTCAATCCAAGGTCAATATGACGAATTACGCGTTATTAATTAACAAGAAACAATAAACAGCTATTCGTTGGAATTTTCGCATAAAAGTAAAAAACATTCTCTCATTTACAAATCTCGTTAACTTGCGTTTTAAAAGATAATTTCTGATACGATTAATTGCCTTTGATTTGCTAATTATGATGAAGCAGAAAACAGACCCAGTTATTTTTATGGGAATTAAATTATTCGACTACTTTTATATAAATCAGACCACACGGGCAAGAGGGACACTTTCCCTGCAAAACCACATTTCAAAAGAAAAAAATTAATCCTGTAAAATCACTCATGTGTTTATCTACCTGTGCGGAACAGTAAATTTGTTTTAAGGAATTGTTTTGCTAATTTATTCAAAATAAAGATTTTTCCTATTGATTATTTTTAAATGATTTAATTTTTTATGATTTATATAATGATTAAATCTCAAAAAGGTTTAAACTGATGAGCCCTCTCTGTGTTTTTGCCTGATG
This sequence comes from Druceiella hillmani, assembly GCA_039881145.1. Taxonomy (NCBI): domain Eukaryota; kingdom Metazoa; phylum Arthropoda; class Insecta; order Lepidoptera; family Hepialidae; genus Druceiella; species Druceiella hillmani. Next base: position 25,322,376 of record JAYKKI010000022.1, on the reverse strand, counting down.
AGCCCTCTTTGTGTTTTTCTTGAAAATCAGGTTAGTGAAAGCTTCATACATATAGCGACATTATCTAAATAATTTGGGATAACATCTGAATAGGCCACGTTTAAAATTAAAGCAAATACTCATACTTCCCAAGTTAAATCATCCGACCTTGTTGCGAGCTTTTTACACGTCTGACCAGTCTCTTTGTACCTAAATATGTATGGAACGTTTCTAGTGCGAATTCTGCTCAAACTAATATTCCATTTGATATTTTGAACAGTTCGCAGAAATGAAATTATATCATTAAAAAGGAAATGTACTAAAATAACCTTATATTTTAATGTGATATCATACCAAAACTTTCCGAATAAAATCTCTACCCTAAATTCCCATCACTGGAACGGACAATGGAGCAGAAAAAATGAGAATTGGGCTAACCTCGTAATGCTGTTTAACACAATGTAAGTATGTAAAAGATAGCGGAATACTGTACAATGTTCGTACGCATTACAGGCAGGTGAAATAAACTATGCACTAACTTCTGGTGGCGATTTCTTTGTGCCGAATGGTTTTTCGATACTTGGTGATAAGATTTTGAATTGATTGTATCGCTGTTTAGCACGCGTCGTTTCCATTTTAATTAACGCTACCATTTTTGACGTTCTTACTAAAATTCATGTTCGTGAAGGCGAAACCAATATATAACCTTTTTTTTATTATGGTATATTTACGATGAAATCATTTTTATCGTATTTTTTTTTCAGCTTCTTCTTTTCTACATATAAAGATTCTGCGTGTGTAATAATAGAGCACGTTCTAAAAATTCATCATTAATTATATTTTACACTTAATTGCTTAACGTTATATCCTTCGTAATTTAGTAAAGAACAGCATGATGGAATCTTATTACTACTGCTTTTGAAGGAAAATTGATTCAAATTAATTTATATAGAATTCAATATCAAGATTTCCAATTGGATTTTGGCATTCACTTTCATAGTTTTAAAAGCGTTTCAGATATTAAATTGTGTTTATTTATCTTATTCTCTTGTTTAAGTTCTTAAACTTATGACTTCCTGTATACTTTAAAGCTTCGTGTTTTTTTTAATTTTTCTCTATTCATAATTTGTATACAAATTGGACTAAATTTATCAATTAATATTTTTTATGAAATTCGAAGGTTTTGAAATAAAACCACACTATCTAATTTAGATTTTTACTTCCAATTTCTACAACTAATTTTAATATCCATACGAAATATTGATAATTAAATTTAAATATTTTATTCTAAATATTATCTGAGGAGTAAGTAAATTATATGAGGAACAAGACTATTCATTTACTGGTGTGGTGTATAAGGAAGATTCCACTTATGTGATTTCAAATTGCTTCTATCCATAATTAAAATAGAAACATATGTTTAAGCAAATTTTTAATTACGTATATTGGTAAGGAGAATATGTTATACGATACCCTTTTTCCAATTAGTTAGATATTGTATACCTCCGACAAAATTTTCAGCGTAATATGTAGGACACACACTGAAGTCTCTAAATCATACACGTACTTTGTCGGGTATCTGTAATATGATATGCAATATAGAATGCTTAACTATAGTTACTGCATGCAATATTGTACGTTTATTTATCTCTGCTTATTAATAAGCTTTCTATTTATATACGTCACATGATGCCTTTTTCTCTGCATATTTTTGTAAGTCAGTTTCGGTACACAAAGTTTGAAAAGAAAAAGATTTTAATAAAATTGTTGTTTACAAGGCATGCTTATTTCATTTTCATCTTTTCGACATACACTTTAAATTATAAAATATTAAGTAATATCTTACTAGCAAAATATTTATCTTAAAAGCTTTATCTCATTTTAAAAAATAGAATTAAAAAATTGTAATAACTTTTGTCTAATTATCTTTTATGATAGAGTTTTTATATTATGTTGTGGTTTTCATATTGGTCACGTAATACGGATCAGTCGTCTGAGAAGATTCATTCACAATTGATAAGTTCCACGCTAGAAAAATATGAAATATTTTATTTCAGTACTTTACACCAAAATGTTGCTAGCAACCTAACAATCTAAACAAAAAGAAGATAAATCAATAGTTAAATAAGTTTACTTTCAAACAAACAATAATCACTACGTTTCCGTCACATGATCTTTTACATCGCAAAAATTTTATATTTCTTTGGGGAAATATCGTTCACAGATTGTTATTTTAATTCGATTTCTTATTTTTCATACTTCTCCTCGTCTGTATGTCTTATTGTTGTAGATCCCAACTGTAAAGTAATTTATAAAACATTTAAATTTATTGACTATGTCCAAATATATTGAAAATTCTAAAATTTTTTTTTAAATTTCATTTTATGTTTCTGATGAATTAGGAAAGCAATGTAACACATGAATTTCCATTTTAAATTTGTGAGTGACATGTTGTCACAATCATTTTAAAAATGTTATTTTCAGTATGGCTTTCGCTTCTATTTCAAGAGGAAACTAAATTTAAAATATATATTCTGGTTATAATACGGCATCAATAATTTCATCTCAAAGGGGATTTACATTTCTGGAAAGTAATTGTATTTAAATATTACTTCGCAATACGACTGTCAAGTAAAATATCAACGAATATTTTATGTCACATAATGTATTTTAATTTTCTGAAATATTAAGTAAATTAAATACGGATTTTTCCTGCTCTATTAATATAAAACAAAAAGGAATGAAATTATTGAAGTTAAGTCAACTTGATTTATTTTACAAATAAATAATAAACTTTATTTTAATTTTTTATGGACGAAAACGGATGCTTTTGTAATTACATAACCACTAAACTTTTTTGAGTATTATAAAGTCTATTTTAAAATCTTATTTCGATAATCGCAATCCCATTAACATAAACCTTTTCTTTTCAGTTTGAGTAGTTATTTTAATTTTAGTTGTTTCTTAAAAGTAAGGAACAAACGTATGTTTTTTCTGAAAGTTTTTCAGGTTGTCTTGAATATAAGTGAAACGATAATAATAAATATTTTCAACCCTTGAAAATAAACTTAATGTACCAAAATTTCCCGATAAATATTTTCCTATGTCATATATTGAGGTATGTGTGGGTAAATAAGCTTTATTCTATTCTAAAATTCAAGTTTCTAGCGATTTTTAAGCTAACAGAAAACCAGGTGGGTTATCTTTTAGTGTACTGTTTGCCCTTTTAAGAGGCAGAATCAAACTTTAGTGTGAATTTCAGTTAAATTTTTGTCTAGCTTTTTTCTTTAATGTAACTTGAAAGGTTTTTTTCATCCTGTCCCATTGTCATACTCATAAATATAATTTTAGTACATTTCCTAGGCACAAATGCGGTTTAGTACCAGGAATATTTTGACAATTTGTTGATATTATATTAAAAAATAAACATTCAAAATGATATATTTAGCAAAATATTCTGCGCTTGATGATTATTTATTATAAAATAATTATTTTAAAAAGTTACTCACAAAAAATATGTTAAATTCGTATATTACATGCTTATTTCTCACCACATTCATAAAGAATTTATTGTTAAAAATTACTTAATTAACACACACAAAGGAGTAAAGGAAAATCAAATAGTTTAGAAAAAATATTTAAATTACTTTAAAAAAATGCAATTTCTGATAGACTTAAATGCCAACAAAGAAAATTATCAATCATAACAATTTGATATGTATCATTATCTTTATTTATATTCTGTGGCTATTAGTTTCCCTAGAGAGAACTTTTGTCGCTGTCAAATTTAGATTTGTTGGTTAAGCAACACTAACTAGATTATACTCCGAATATCTGTCACTTTTGCTTGATAAGAAAAATAAACTAAATGGCAAAACAAAAATCAAATTGAAATTCAGAGAAAATAAGAAGCTTGCAAACCTTTTTAAACCTAGCATATCTCAAGGCCTCTACAATAGCTCTACATTCTCCGGAAAAAACCAAACAATATTTTGGGACGCAAAAATACCCCGAACGAAAGGTAGCCGGGCAAATAAAAGACGCAAGACGGCTATGTAAGCCGTCTTTTAGGGGTTTTGATTCGTGTGTGTATATACGCGTCCAATCAACACATTAATTATTTAGAATCAAATTGAACAGCAAATTGCCACTACTGGACTTTTTACCAACTCAGAAACACAAATTTATATTTGACATGTGAATTACTGGGTCAAATGGAAAACTATAGAGGGAGAAAGAGTAATTTTATTAAATTGCGTTTGAGAGAGATTTGATTTTTTTAAAGCTGACCGTGAAGAGAAGATGACGCTTAGATTGGCAAAAGGAATCATTATTGATAAATCTAGAAAGAAGGATTAGTTTTGGGAATATGGGATGGAAGGAGAACCTAGCTGCTTTCAAGAGAAATCGATCAGCTAGGTATTAACAGAGAGATAGAGGAGGATCAACACATTCTACTTGTAGGGTATTAATAGGGCTGAATTTCATCGCACCCACCACGATGCTCAGGGCTTGAAACTGACTACGAATCAATTTGACGGCCTTAGATTTGGAAATAGAATCAAGGAGGAACGAGCAATGATCTAGATGACTGCGAATGAAAGAATTGTACATAAGTTTTAGAGTAGTAGGGTGAGAGTCCCACCATACTCCAGAAACAGCACGAAGAATATTCATGTTAGCCTGGCATTGGGTAATTACATGCTCAATGTGAGTATTCCAGGACGATTTTGAGTCCAGGAACATACTAAAGTATTTAGTGTTGGAGAGGAAATTTTGGCTCAAGTTAACGAGGGAAGAATTAAAAATATTTTCTGCAACGGCAATTGATTTGTAAGAGGTATATAAAAGTAAATCATCAGCGTGCTACAGTTAACGACAAAATTTATTAACAGAAGAATGAATTTTGTGTGAATATATATTAAAGGGGAAAGAAAGGATTAAGGATTGGGCCCTGGAGAAGGCCATGCTAGATCGATCTTGTTAAGGGTGGAATCTCGGGAGCTCAAACAACAATTGATCTGTTAAAGTGAAGGTTTAGGACAAAATTACCATTTTTTTCTAGAAAACTAGGTTCTCATGATATTTCTCTGAGGACATGGAGAATTATATTAATTGTAGGCTGCAGAAAGGTCAAGAGAGACAGTTACGAAGAATTTTTGTCGGGAAAAGGAGAGTCTTATATCAGTGGTCAGGATGCTGAGTTTATCGATCATGAATTTAGCTTTTCTGAAGCTAAATTGGTGACGTGGGATAATGGAATGGTGTTCAGCAAACATTCCAACCTATTCTTAATCAGATGTTCAGTGATTTTAGCGAAAACCGGGGATAGGGATGTGGGTATGTAAAATGATCCTATATAGAGATCTTTATATGGTTTAAGAATGGGAATAATAATTTTGGATATCCAAGATTACGGGACACATCCAGAGTTGAACAAGTTGTTAGTAAGACAAAGAAGGTATTGGTGAAAAACAGGTGGAGAATTTTTCACAAGTGAGAATGACATACATGGCATAGATGCCAAGAGTCCAAGAGTCTTAAAGGGGACGTAAGGATAATCCCAGATCATAAAAATAAAATTCTCTTTCTAACCAGTGATCAGAGTTTGCAAGATTATATGTAATAGGGTCCTCATTCAGGATAGGGATGGCAGGGGGGCAAGTTTATTTAAAAAACTGATCCATCCAGTTCCCGAAAATTGGATTGGGTGAATTAGGCTGAAAAACAGATCGAAAGGGTTTGATGTTGGTCCAAACGACAGAAGGAGAAGTGGAAAGAGAAAGGAAGAGACAGAATTTCTTCTAGCTTTCCCTTTTTTTTGAGAAAGATTCATTTTATTTGGGCTCGATGGGTCTTACGGAATAAAAGAAAGTTATCAATGTACGTATAAGATTTGTAACACTTTTCAGCCTCTTTACTTTTCAGGTCTTAAACCTTTTTACCTGAGCATTCTTTATCCCACTAAGGAGAAAAAATCCTATAACGTTGAGAAATATTCTTCAATGAGATGGAATTACTAGCAGCCAGATCAATATATTTAACGAAGAGACCGTAGCTAGATTCATTCGTATATAGATCCACTGGTGAGAGGGATTTTATCGTCGATTTAAGGTAGACCTAAAAACCTACTAATCTGCCCTATGTGACAGATAGGCGAAAGAGATGTTTATGATAGGAGCCGCTTCCAAAAGATTCGGGTAGAATGTTTCAAGTTCCAAGACCAAGTATCTGGGCATCGCTCTGTCATCACGCAGACAGACATAGCCCTGAATCCTAAAGTGTTGTCTAGGTTTCAGTCATGTTTCCGGGATAGCAGCTACTTATGGAGAGCACCTGGCAAGAAAGTGGCAAAGATCTATCTAATTAGAAATAGCGCTACGATTATTTCACTGCAAGACCTTCGCCACTGTTAGCGGAGTCACTGACATTTATTAAATTTAGAGGTGCAAGTGATAAAAAGACAACGTTGGACGGTATTTGGTTGGAAGATGTAATATTGACTAACGTGAGCAAAAAAAAGATGAAAGATAGATGGAATAGAAAGATTATTAACTGGCCATTGAGGATTAAGCCCACAGCCATTTTCTGATTGTAGAATTCTGAAGTCTGAAAAAACCTGTTCTAGAGCTATTAGGTCGTAGCCCTGAGAGGGAGGTGATAAAGGACGGGAACAAGGTTTTGGTGGGTAATGTTTTTTTGTAAGGCGAATATTTTGGACGAAAAGGAGTCATTAAAAAAGATAGTTCAGCAAGACGAGATAAAGAATCAGCAGTAACTGAGGCATACGATCTTCTTATAGAAGGAACAATTTCAGCAGTTTTGGCGGAAGAGATATCTTTTTCAGACATTTCAAATTTTATTTTTTTTGTCTTTCAAATTCAGGACAATTTCTGTCCGTAGTATCATGATTTCTGCTACACGAGACAAATTTCGCTTTTTCAACAGTCAGAGAGCAGTTTTTTTACCAAGACTGCCTTAACCATATAGGAAGCAACGTTCGGAAGAACGGAATTTTTTGGATACATGGCCAAACCACGTAGTTTTTTACCATAACCCTCAGAAAGTTCAATTGATAGTAAAACCCCTTCATCTGACCGGTCGATCGGAACATTGGAATTGTAACAATGCCCATTCAAATGAACAATTTATATTGTGATGTAAAAGCAGAGTGATTTATAAATCGATTTGCAGAATCGGTCGAAGAGAACTCGACCGGAATCCGGTTTCGTTCAATTTGTTTTACTCCATCCCGAGTTATACCATTAATATGAAATTGTTTTAGGGGAGCCAAATTTGATAGCATGAAGCAAGAAACCGGAATCCGGTTGGGGTTATTTCCTCTAGACGTGAACAATGAAAAGTCCAACGTTACTAGCAACATACAAGCGGCCTACCATATTATGAGGAGAGATGGATGGTGATGGGAAAAGGATGGAATGGGGAGATGAAAAATTACCTTTTGAGGAATTGCGGAAAATGTCAGGACGAGGAGTGTTCCTAAGCACAGAATCCTCAGCTTCTATGCAAATGGAACCGGAGTTACGTTTTGAAAGCTTTGACTTATTTTTTTTGATCTTTGAGATTTACATTTCAAATCAGTCTCCTAATCGACGATTGTAAAGAAACTAGTCGGGGATTGTGGTTCAATAAAATAATCATTGTGAGAAGACGGAGATAAGTACGGGGGCTTAGGGGGAATGCTAGGACCCATTTGTCCCAGATAATACACGACCAATGGTTCGTCACAAATATAACAAAAGAAAAACTTACTAGAAGAGAAGATCGATTTTACACAATTTAAACAATAAAGTACAATAAAACTATATAATGAAACGAACGGAATGTTCAGTAAATATAATAAAATCGTCCGTAACCAAAACGCCAATACAATTCCTTTGACAGTTCACTCTTAATCTTATTCTTAGTTTTCCATAAAAGCTATTTATTCTTTCTCAGTAAATCATAATTTACTATCGAATTTAAATTTTCTTGCTCTTTAATCAGCTATCTTAACAAGTTAATTGATTTAAATCGACTTATGAATTAAACAAAATGAATCACATTTTCTAAGCAGTCACTTTTAATACAATTTAATGAGGTGATGCGAAAAGTAGACGATTGCGTGGGCAGGATATTTCCGTTACAGGGCGCACGGGTACTTATAGTCTCTTCTCTCTCTCGTTCTTTGTCTCGACTCTTCAGTGTCAAAACTATAAATAAAGCTTTAAAATATACGATTTGAAATATTTTCAAGACGTAAATAATTATAAAACCTATTCGAATATATATAAAAACAGAAACTGGTTTAAAAAAAGTCTTGTCGCAAATTTTTAAAAAGCTGCCTTTTATTGGAATTATCCTTCTTAAACTATTTCAAAACATTTCAAGCTTGGGGAAATGCACGAGAGTTCCGTGCTTTCTCTCTTTTTCGCTGAACATACAAAAAAAATTTTAAATTAATGTATAGGCAATAATTGTTTAAATCAATGAAAACAAAAAAATGCAAAAAATTGCGTGGCTTCAGTTTGCTTTGCTTAATTTACATACACAACTTGAAAAAGTGAAAAGAGATAAACCGCAAAAATTTCTAGTTTACTACAAATATGCATATCTTACAATCTAACAAATTACAGTCGGAGTATTAAAGTCTCATAATTGCCATATTATTTCACATTTTTCAAATATATGACTTATTCCAAGTCCTATATGTTGAAATACAGCACCAGCTTTAAAGCTAAAAGGAAAACCGACCAAATGAAATTGCTAATAATTTTTCAGCTAAAGGAAAAACCGACCAAATGAATTGAAAATGCTCTTTGATGAAAATTTGTCGGACAAAAAAAATACGTTATTTTGTGTTTAATGATAAGTATAGTCCATTATGGGAAAGATATTTTTAGCATATTAAAGAGCTCCACTCTGTTTCTTATTCGTGTTAGCCTCGCATATTGCACCAGCACAGAAAATGTGCAGCTTATTTAAAAGCTTCAGTGAGTTGAATAATTAAAGCTTACTTTTGACACGACTAATTGCCTTTGCTTTGCTAATTATGATGAAGCAGAAAACGAGCTCTGAAATTTGTTTATTTCACTATCTAAATATTTCAGTAATACTTGGAAAAAAAAAATCAAACTTACACTGATAAAAATTTGTAGCGAAATAGTGACTGCAAAGTAATGTGCTAGATATTTGTTTGCTTACATTGTATATTTGTAAAGTATAGTACTCGCTTTTAAAATATAAATTCAAAAATATTGCTAATTATTAATCAGCTAAAAGGCAGTGCTAATATGACAATAACTCCTAATGCACATAATATATTTAAGTGATCAATTCTATTCACTTGTTAGAAAATTGATAAACAAAAAATTTATTTTAAAAATTAATTTTATGATAAAATATCGAATTATTACAACAGGTATTTTTCACGCTGCTCTATTAAATTTAATATTCAATATCCGACCGTTCCAAAACAACCAATCTCATTAATAACTGATAGCTTCAAAATAATGCAGTTGCAAGTTTGAACAATTAGGTAATACGGCGCCAAGAGAAGCGGCTCAGGTCGTTCGCTTACGATGTTGTGTGGTCATGAATAATAACATATAGGTTGCCAGATGCACGATACGAGCTGCAATTGTTGCTTTGTCAAATGACTAGTTTGATGTAGAAAGATTGTTGACATTGTTGCGTTTTAACTTAAATTTAATTTATTTAATTCAACTCTTTATTTATATCGTTATTTGGTCCTTGCACGTTTGCATACGTATGCTATGCCTAAAAGAGTACAATATTAAGGTTTTTGAGAACCGTTTATTAATATATAGACACTTTTAAAGGATTAGGAGACATCATAAAGAACCGGCCAAGTGTTCTTTTGTCGAAACACGTACAAAATCAGTTCGGTTTTATTCTAAGTAAGACCAGTACCTTTTGAAACTGTTGATGAAAGTTAAACCAAACAATTTTATTAAAAAACGTTCAGCAAATGTTACTATAAACTTTACATTTTTTTATTTAAATACCATCTCGTTGTTGCATTTTACTTTTTAAATAATAATGAAATAAGTGCAATTTTTTCCTCACATCTAATTAAAAGCTGAAACAATATTTAAAATTCGCAAATTTTAGGAAAAGTCACTAAAATGTACTTCATTCAATCAATAGAATCTCTTTAATACTGTATATTTCAATTTAAGCTACACAATAAAAAGTTTTGTGGTATTTTATGTCCTCATCATCAAGTAATTTAAATATTTTGTTAGATATCGTGTCAAGATTTACGGATCTTTGTGTGATTGACCGTATATACTAACTCGTACATGATTATCAAGAGACTAGTAACTTCAAAAAGCTGTTAAAAGTCGTCAGTCGTTGGAATATAATTTTTAATTTAAGCCATGTCTTTAGTTTCTCTAAATAGCCACGGTAATTGCCTTATCTTTATGAAACAAAATACTCTTATATTTGGTTTCTCAGAAACATAGATCTATCTAAATATGTTAATATTCCTTTCATTGTATTCTTTAAATTTCGATAACTTCTTCTTCTTAACTTCCTTAAATTCATCGGAACCTATCTTCTTGTCTAATTTCTGTAGAAATATAGCGTAAGGATATTTTACGTATCATAAACAATATTATTTATATGAGAAATTAGATAACTTACTTTCTGCTAAACTACAGATATTAAAGCAGGTTTTTTTCATAATTGCTTGTTTATCACGACAAAATAACCGAAAAATATATACCCTTTTACATTAGCCCCATTTGTATGAAAGAGATGTAAAATAAAATTGTGTGCTTTTAAAAGAAACTATTCAAAATAAAAGCGTATTAGAACATTACAATTCTTTACATAGCAATCACAATTCCTGGTTTAATTTAATTAAATAAGTTGAGAATATAAAATAAAATCCTTGTCTGGCCTTGATATAATATTCACGTTAGTCTAAAAGGTTTTAAATATAGTTCTGAACTATTAAAGTACCCTAAGTTTAATTAACGCCAATGCTAATTGTTTTAAATCCGCTATTCTTATCGCCATTAAGAGACATAATCCAATTTTATGAACTCCAGTCATATATGTGGTATGTGACATTTTACGGTAAAACTGTGGAGTGGCTTTTGGCCACGTAAATTTGAAAGGTTCACAGCGTATTTCTTCGTTACTACATGTCTGAAATTTGAAAACTTATTTCGAATCGAATGAAAAACAAGATGAGGATAGTCGTTGGGTATTTAAAATTAATTGACATTTATTACTAAGTAGTGTTTTCAATTATTTTCCATTGAACCTATTCTGGACTATAAAAATATGTTTATTAAGGACCTGGCTACAAGGCTAATACTTAAAAATTAATAAAAACGATTTATGGTAATTTATAAGACAAATATTTTTAAATAAGTTTTTTATGAAAATCAATGAAAACTTTCTTTTTCTCCTGGTTTCTATTCAAATCTTTAAAGTTTTATTATATATTTCTACATAATCTGAAAATGTTAAATTGAAATTTATTTACTTGTTTTATTTGAATTTCAATACTTGACAATAAAGCTATTTATAATATTATAATAATATACATTGAGGGCCTACAAGTATTTTTCTAATGGTAAATTAGGTAATTATTTTTGTTTTCACACAGCTTCCATAAAAAATGTAAAAATATATAATAAGGTAAAAATATAACCAATCATTAATAAAAAATTCAAATTGTTTTAATAACTGGAAACTAAAAAAAAACAGAAGTATATAATATATATGTGATTTTATTAATTATCGGGCTAAGAATTATTTCATCATTTTATCTTACATAACTTGTGGAATATAGTAAAACCATTATAGATGTTATTAAAGGATATAATCCTTTCATTCGCTTAAAAAGTTAATGAAAGAAGTATTTCCACATCTGTCAAGGACGTTAACATACTTTACGCCATTCGTATATAACACATATATTTATCAAATCCCAAAATAGTTTTATTCTCCATTGAAAATTTCCCTCAACGCTTCACTGCATACAATTTTATACAGACTCAATTCAATTTCACTCAAGCGGAATAAGCCTCTATTATTTAAGTTACGAAGATTGACGCAACAATACGAAACAAATTCCCCACATTGACAACATTGACAAAATCAAAGCGAACTCAATAATAAACCAGATTCAGATGCACTACTCACGTTTTCATCCCGGGCGCTAGCTCACAGCCGGAATGCTCATGCCGTCTCCGAGTGGGCATTTGGTTTTGCATTATCCATTTATAATTACTTATCTAAGGGCCTACTCTAAGGGCCCTCAATGCGCGGAAGGAGAAAAATGTGCAGAACCATGGCAAAGCGCGTGATCCTAATCTATAAAGATTTATGTCCGTCCTTGGAAGTTTAGTTAACATTAGACACTCGTTGCTGGTGGCGATTTATTTGTGCGGAATCTTTTTTGGTAGAGAGGGGACATTTTCTTGTGTCCTTTGGGGTAGAATTTAAAATTGTTGATATTGCTGTTTGGCATGCAATGCTTTCATCTTAATAGACCGTTTGTCACGTTTCTATAAAAATTTATGTTGATCAAAGCGAATTTTTTTTGTTCTTTTCTTAATTTTCGGTCTTTAAATTGAGATATTTTTTTTACATGTAGTCTTTTTTACATTTAAATATTCCATATTTTCAAAGACTACGCTCTAAAAAATACCTTTTATTTTTATTTTTAAACAAATGCTTAACACCCACTGGTGAATGACGCAATTATATTATTTAATTGTTCAATTTTAAGTCATTTGTCATCCAGTTGAAAATAGTTCGGTTTAGTTTACTTCTGTTACATTTGAAAAAAATCGTTGTAGTAAATTTATACGACATTTAATGTCAGAATGAAACTTTCCAATTTTTAAAGTAGATACCAGGTTTTCATATTTAATTCTAGCTTTCACTTTCTCAACTTTAAAGCAGATTATTTAGATGTAGGTTTATCGTGTACTCCTAGAATTAATTTTTGGAAATTTCGTATTCTTATGATGGTTTTCCTTTTGTAACTTACCGCATTATGTCATTTATAGCTCTGTTATTTTTAAATTTGTTCCTTATCGAGACTTTGTATATGATTCAAAGTGAATCACTTAACTTGTCTTTTTTTTAATTCGAAATTAAATCGTTACTAGAAGATTCCTAAAGTATAGAATAAAACTTTATTTTCTGACTTTATTATAATTTTTGTATTACTGAACTAATTTTAAACATCTATATAAAATAGTTATAAATATACGTACAAAATTATCAATTGATGAAAAACATTTTATTACTAAAATATCATCTAATGAGTAAATAAATTACCCTTCGTTATTTTTATATTGATAAGGTGTATACAGAAAGATTACATAATTGAACAATTTATTTTTATCCCTAAGTAACGAACATGTGCACAAGCAAATCTTTGTCATTTGCTGGTTAGTACATCACTTTATATGACATCGTATTACGGGTTGAGTCAATACTCTATTACCAGATGTTTGTCTTAATTTATCAACGTGAAAAATGTAAGATAAGAACTTAATTCGCACACGCAAGTTCAACTTGACAAAATAATCAAAAACGATGTAAATTGTAAGTGTATATTGTCTCTATCTGAAACATCAAACTGCAATATTGCAAGTTTAACTATAATTATTATAAAATAAAAATTAATTACTCACAAATGTCATCAATTCGCATTATAATTGATTGGAGTAAACTACAGAAACTTCTATCAAAATGGATATAACTTTTGGTTACAACAACACGACGACCAAGTACCTGGCTCGCTCAATGGAGGTTCCATTTCTCGTATGAAATGAAATACCTCGATGTGCACTACGTCATCATATCTATGAATTTCTTAGGTAAGTAAATATTAATTATTAATTTATGTAATTTAGTATGAGGGACGTGTCTATTATTTTAAATATGTCCTCTAGTGTCATCGCTTGAGTTTAATTTGCCTTTGCTCATAAACCCAAATACTCTTTATTTTAAGTTTTGCAGAAATAAGACAAAAACTTATATTTTTTGCTTATTTGTTAATTTATATTGTGTAAATTTATAATATTATAAACATATTTTTACCACCCTTACAACTAGCCATTTTAAAGTATGTTGTTAATATACCGAAGTTTCTTTATCTTAGTATTTTTGCTTTATTCTACGTCAAAATTTAAGTGTCTAACAGTTTATGAACTGTAACAGCTGAAAATGTGAGTGATCTTATGAAAGTTTCGTTAACTCTCTGAAGACGCGGAACCCAAGCTTAGCGCCAATTTTATTTCATTTAATGAAGTCGTACTTGATTGTGAATTATAGTGAAGTAAATATGTATAAACTTCCAATATATCATTTATTTAATACGTTACTTACATAAGATGAAGAAAGGTAAAATTAAATTTTGATTTTCGAATATTATATTTGTAAGCTAAAACTTTCAGGACGATTATTTTCAATTCGTGAAAGAGTACGAAATATATGGCAAAGTTTATAGGACCAAATTACTTTTTATAAAAAATGATAGTATCAATTCCCAACATTTATGTACTGAAATAAACCTCAACAAAGAATCGACTTTGAGAAAAAAGTATCCTGATCAAAATTTATTAAGATATCTTACCGTAATTAAAACAGAATATGTCTCTTATTAAAAATAAATCTAAAATATGTTCTCTAATTTTCTTTTATTAATATTATAACATTGATCCCCAAAATTTAAACGTAGAAATATACCGGAGATTGTTTAAAATCTCTCCACTTCACCCAATTTATCTAATTCAATAATGAAAGTGATCCATTCTAAATTATATTAATATCTCTCGGCTTAATAAATATTAGATAATCATATTTAATTTGAAATCAAAGTAAAATATGCCAAGTATATACATATAATTAGATTACTTGCTTCACCGTAGTAATGAAACTTCAAAGTGGACTAATAGATTTAACAAAATTAATAAAATTAACTAAGCTGTCACAGTAACTTGCGTCACTTTTAAAATAAATTAATACGGTGATACAATAATTAGACGATGGCGTGGGCAGAGTACGTCCGTACCTAGACCCGCGGGTACTCACAGTTACCGGAATAATTGTCGGCGGCTATTTTCTACCTAGACTGCTTCCACGATGCAAAGATTAAAAGTTGTCAGCTTTATATAAATGTGGTTCTTCTCTTATGTAGCAGCAGATTTTGGGGCATTATGTAAAGTAGCGTGACCAAATTTAATATTATTTTACTATTCGCAAGCATGTGATACGACTGATTGTATTTGCCAAAAGGTCACTTGTGATACGACTGATTGTCTTTGCTTTGCTAATTACCATGATGCATCAAAATATTTTTATTCTAATTTTAAATAATCGAGCTCTGTGACTAATTTTGTCTACGTCAAACAATACGCACAAAAGTTACACTTTCGCTGCGAAACCATATCTAAAAAGGTGTCATCCCATGTGCCTATTTACCTGTCTGTAATAGTCATTTCTTTTTTTAATTTTTGTATATAAGTAACCTTCAAATATATTTATAGCCAAAATATAAAAATATTTGTTCTGAAATATTATTTATTGAGAGTTTTAAAAAATCAAAATATTTTAGAATATTTATTACTAGAATTTTACCCCAAATTTGTTGGAACTGGAGTGGTGATTCTAAACCTTAACATTTTTTAAGAAATTCTTATTTCATTACGCTGTCAAAGATTCACTAGCAACTTATGCAGGTTTAGGTTTCGCAACTTTTAGGAAACATTACTAAAATACATTTCAACCAGTCACCATGGTTCAGGCAAACTATTAAAAAGATGTACGAGATTTTTTTTGTACCTTGTTTCATTATGTCAATCATGTCACATTTATCGCTTTCTGAGCAATTATTTGAAAATACTGCCTCATTCTTGGTTATTAAGGGGCTGATGCCTTCAGAAAGCTACTAATGGACCTCAGTCCTTATGTTATAGAACACTTTTTTGATTTGATTGTCAGTCTTCTTCAGTTCATATAATTATCCACATTAAATATCTCATCTTCATGAACCAAAATGTCCTTAAAAGTTGTCGGTTGAAAATTACAATCTTTATAAATACAATAATTTATTTTCCATACCATCTAAATTTACGCTTGACTTTGGAACTTTTATATTTCTTTGGCATTATTTTATTGGTATTCTATTTTACAGGTGTCTTGGGAAATATTAACTACCAACTACTTTTGCACCTATCTTTAACAATATTATATCAAAAGGAAATAAAGAAAATAATTTCCTGTAAAGATATCTAAACCATTTACTTTCTAATTACTCGTTCATTCTAACAAAATAACAGCAAAATATGTTCATATCTGAATGGTATTTTTAAGAACTATACACACAATATCTTGGGTCTACAAAACAATTCAATAAATATAAAATCGTATTAGAAAATATCGCTCTTATGTTTTTTAAATATCAATCAAAATTCCCGTTGTAGCGAAATGGAACAATTGAAGAATATAAAATGACACCTTGTTCTGCCTTACTACCATAAGTGCAATTAATGCTGTCAGTAATTTTGGATTCCTGACTCTTATCGCCGCTAAGCGACATATTTAAATTTTGTGAACTGCAGTCATGAAAGAAATAAGTGACCTTGATGGTAAAATTGTACCCTAGTTTTTTCGTAAATTTGAAACATGGCTCAAACCGTATATTTTCGATGTAGGTGTCCGGAATATGCAAGTTTACTCTAAACCGGATAGAAATAACAAAGTGAGTATAGTTGTTAGGTGATACAAATTAAGTGATATTTATTATTAAGTTCACATTTGAAATAAGTATTATGAAATATAAAAATACGATTATTAAAGATACGTCTATTAGGCTATCAGTAATAAATGAACTTGAAAATTAAAAACTTCTCCACTTAATAGTTTATAAGATGAAAGTCATTAAATTATATTATTGAGGCGAGCAATGATTATAACTTTCTAGTTCTGCTGTAACCCAGAAGTTATTAAAATATTTAAATTTTTATTGTAATATTGCCAAATAATCTGAAAATGTTAAATTCAAATTTATATAAGTGATTATTTGTTTATTCACGTACAAGCCATTTATAAATAAATATTTTATGAATAAATTAGGTAATTTTTTCATATCCACATGTGTAAAATAGGGAAATGTGAAATGAAACTGAAATAATACAAATTGATGGTAAAAATCAAATTCAAAAAGTTTTAATAAGGGAAAAAGTAAACAAATAAAGGAAGAATCGTTTCATATTATTGCCTTCTTTTATAAATTGTTTAAACTAATAAATATTAGATTGACTAAAAAGAGCGTTTTATCGACAATCGTTTAGAAAATATGAGAATGTCCTACATGGAGGGCGCTGTATATGGAGGGCGTTGTATGCTCTCACTTATTCAGTAGTAATTGAGACGCTGCATTGTTAACCCGGTGTCACAGGGGTGGAAAAATATATATGAATCTGGTCGCTTAATATATATGAAATGTACTATTATTTATTTATAATTAAGTAATATTTATTCGAGTTTATCTTTTTAGGTATTTATGTAAATGATTAAAAGAAAACTACGATATCAAAAAAATTAATAGCGTTTTAATCATATTAATAGAGCATTTTTTTAAAAATTAATAAAAAATCAACGGAATATTTCTCTGCGATTTAAATGTTACTCTGTTATTAATCAATAATTAGTCTTAATGTTTAATTTCACCTTTAGAAAAAAATTACGAAATATCACTACGCATTATCGTCATTGCTTTCATTGCTTCAGTTAGCGCAAAAAGCTACAATACGTTCTAAATAAAATATGTTTGTTACAACTCTCGCAAGTGTAATTGGTTTTACGATATTTCTTGGCTCGACCCACCCGCCACCTTTTGCGAACATTAGATTTCTTTGCCGCAGGCTCCCCTGAAGACTTCCCAGCAAATTGCCCAATCTTTTTACGCAACTCGCGTGGTAGGAATGACAAATTTTTGCGAAGTTTTAGATGTTCCAAGACAAGACCGATACCTAATTTTTATGTCGTCTTCGTTTTGTACTAGAATTATTATTAATTCTATTTAATATCGGGCTATTAATGGCAGCTTTAATGAAACATTAAAAATTGTCAATGGCCACCTCTTAGAATTACGAATTACGTCGAATGCAGCGCATAGCTCGTCAGCTATATCCACCCCACATTTCGTCGAGTTATAATAGGTATTCATTTCAAGTTTTTCCTTTTCTCCTGTTGTTTCATCTACTACATCGTCATGGCGTATGCTAGACATCAGTAAAACTATTTTTTATGTACTCTCCACGAGTTTTAGTGCCTGGACTTACTTACTTGTAACTTCATGGGGACTTGTCTTTTATTTTTTTCACATGGTATCAACTGATGTCAAATATGTTCTTTGAGCAAATACTCGACAAGTTCGTAACTAGTTATCCAGTTATCAAACGTTACATTAAGGCTTTTTCTGAAAATAGGCCGTATAAAATGGTCTACATCATATGGCTTGTTCCTTAAAAAGAAGAAAAAGGGCCCTCAGGTTGCTTGCAAGAATATATTTCTAGGTTTTTGATGTAAAAATTTTGTGCATCGACTAAAGCAATTATGTTTATCCCGTATTTAGCCGGATTTGGTAGTATTTATTGGTGAAAGATACATCGGCCTTGGAAAGCTATGAGAATTTCGTAGTTAGACAATCATTTGGTATATAGGTTTTCTTACAGTTTTTGACTAAAGTTTCGAACAGTGCTCTAATTTTTAGTTGCGATTTTTACTCATGGGTAGAAATATCATCAAAGGTCAAAGAACTTTGAATAAAATGATATCTCTGTAAAAAAAATATAAGCCGAAATATATCGACGCCTGTTCCTTCAGTAGCCCGTAGATAGCTCAGATTGTGTTTGCCCGAGCGGTGAAGATCAGAAAGATACAAAAGGCCTATAAAAGCTTACAACAAATATACTGCAGTCTTTTATATGTGCGTACTTTGATAAATTAGTACATTAAGCTATTATAGGTTTAATGCGTGCATTAGCACACATAAGTATCTTTTGCAGCAAATCGTTAGTGAAAAATATTCCAGCATTTCACTTCGGACATGGCCGATTTTGCTTCTGGTACTACACCTGGCAATTAATGAATTATATTTTCGGTCCTGTTTGTAATATTTGTACCCTTATTACCAAGATAATGATTTCGAAGAACACTCACGATTTGAAGAACTAGCCGATCCAGACACAGTATGCTCAACAGTGGCGAACGATTTCTATCCGACAGCATGGACGGCGGCATATTATGCTCATCAAAGTCTGAGATATCTTGCTCTACATCACTGGGTTGACTACGCTCACCCAAGTGATCTTCTTCATTACCCTCCTGATCTGACAGCATACACATTCAAGTCAGACTCTTGTACAATTGACATCATACGCTGTTGTTCGGGCTCCTTTCGATTCACTTTTAATTACCTGCAAAACAAACACTAATAAAATGAAAAAAAAAGATATATATATATATATATATATTTATGTATATATATATATATATATATATATATTGCAACAAAAAATCACATATGATTAATAAAATCATAAACAACAATAAAAAAACTGAACATAAAAGCATAGATACATTTCAAAGAATTAAAATCCCATGTACTTAAAATGGCGCAAAATTTTTATAAAAATGCGGGAATAGATCTCACTTACATTTTTCAATTTTGTACACGTGTAACTCCTAGTACGGTCGCCACTCAACTGATGTTTTATCTGCAATGCTTAGAACGACTCAACAGCTCCAGCTACTGAGAACGACGGCAACGTCACACGCGCTGTAACCAAATTTTAAGCAGAACAAAATATGCCGCATCTCATAGATCCAACCCCCATGACGCCGGATTTACAAGCCTAAAATATGGACTACATTAAAATGCATGTGAGACACTGCCTACTTTACGAGTACCAATCTGGTCACTTTACTACCAAAGCTACGTGAAAGCTAATGATAGCTATGTACGTATCTCTGACGCTACTGTAAAACGATGGTTCCAGCGATTTCACACCGACTATTATTCCCTGAGTTATCAACCACGCTCTAGTCGACTGGTGGAGTTAGATAGTGACAGGCTAAAATTGTTAATTGAAGAAGATAGCTTATTATCGGTACGCTGGCTAGTTACTCAGCTCGGGAGCTGGAAAATGGAACTATTGAAATTCACTAAGATCGCTTGGAAAAAAGCTAAAAATATGGTACGTGAGACCCATATGAACTTAGCATGAACCAGCCGTAGACGTCGCCTGGCCCCCATATAGCCAAACAGGCCTACTCTAAAGTTTTGGATTTCGGTTGGACATGGAATTCCGACCCGCTATATCCCCCCAAACCGGGCACCCATTTAATATTGTTTATTTAGAACTGCTCAGTAACGCCTCACATAAAAAAACCTATGATGGTGGAGACCACCCACAATATTTCATGAGCCATTTTTTTCATTCCGAACCACCTAAATTTTACGCAGATGCTCTTCACTCACTGCCAGTGCATTGGAGACATGGAGAAGGTTATTATTATATCTACCGTTAATTAATTTTAAAAAATTTAAACTTTCACGGCCGCTCATTACCCGTTAGCCAAGACAACATTACAATATATTATTGTAAATATTACGTGGAACCCAGCGAAACAATAGACATCAAAGGGTATGAAGGGAATATTTTATTTTAAAGAATTGAAATAGCTTCAAAATTTGAAGAGTATTTCTATAGTACTCTTATAACTTTTAATTGTTTCACGTCATTTGTAAATAACATATATTTTATTATCAAAAGCCAACATCGTTTTGTTCTCCGTTCTTTCCCTATCAAAGCATTTCCGCGTAAAGTTTTTATGCAGACTCAAATCACTTTTCCGGAAGCAGACTAAACCTCTGTTATTTACTTCATGAAAACAAACGTAATAATACTAAAAAAACACCATCCCATAAAACTAATAATAAAGTCAGAGCAGACACAAAAATAAAGTATATTTGGTTGTACAACCGACGGTTTCATCCCGGAAGCTAACGCAAAGCTAAAGCCTCCCTTTCTTCCCCGAGTGGACACTTGTTTTAGCATTAATCATTTAAAAGAGTCCGACCTTTTTATAATTACTTATCTCACTAATCAAAGGGCCCTTGAAAGGTACCAGGAGAAAAATGTGAAGAAGGATTGTAAAGAGCGCGATCCTAATCTCCAAAGATTTATGTCGGCTCTTGGAAGTTTATGTGACAGCGTGACATTGTCCGCTCACTTCTGGTGGCGATTTATTTGTGCAGAATATTTTTATGATAAGGAGGGAGGTGATGTTCTTTCGGTCCTTGGGGGAATGATTTTCAATAGATGATATCACTGTTCGGCCCTCATCGCTACCATATTAATGAAAGCGACCATAAGCCAATTTCTTAAAAAAAATCGTGTTAGTAATGGCGAATTTAATTTATACTCTTTTCTATTAAAATATTTTCTTTTTTAACTTAACTTCCTTCTTTGTAAATTCGTGATTTTTTTAAAAAATTTTTCTGTTCATAATTTGTGTATAAATGGGCTTGAATAAAACGCAAAATAATTTTCATTAACGAACTTTTAAAAAATCGAAGCATTTAAAGTATAACGATTCTTTCTGATAAAATTTTACATTTCCAATTGCTGGAACGGATTTTAAATAAATAAATAAATATATATATATATATATATAAATATATATATATATATATATATGTATATATATATATATATATATATATATATATATATATATATATATATATATATGAAATATTCGTAAGAAAATTAAAAGAGTTTATTGCTAAAAATCATCTTCGACACTGACCATTCATTCATTGAGGTGGTGTACACAAAAAGATTCCACACATAAAATTTAATTTTTTTTTCTATCCATGACCCAATTTTTTATTATATGTATTAGCAAGGCTAATATACAATTTGATAGTATATTGCCTGTTAATTATATATTCCGTTACCAGTTACTTCCGATAAACTTTTCAGTGTAAAATAATATAAGACTAGCGTGACCCGTGCGAAGTCTTCACATTATTTATTCCATTATGAAGCTCAGATGACAGATCAATCAAATATTTTACTAAAATTGACATATAGAGGCGCAAGTATCAAAAGTATTGAGCTAAAGCGCCACTTTATTTATACGTGAGTGGATTTGAAATTAAACAAAAATTTTACCGACCGTCAATCATATTGACGTTGAGCCGTTAGATGGCAGCATTGCTGTTTTGTGTATATAATTTTAATAATTAATTAATTTGCAAAAACAATAGCAATAATAAATTTTTTAGTTGTGGATGCCGGTAGAGCAAGCAATTATCTATAAAATGATATATAATTTATGTGGATTAGTTGTGAGGTTTTTTCTAAAAAGGGAGTGTAACATCTTAACCTTAGCGTATTAATATATATAATAATATAATATATATGATGATGATGATGATGATACAAATTGAATTCTCACACGCAAATGAAGCTTGACAAAATTAGTTATGTAAATTGTAGGTGTACTTTTTGTGGTGTCTCTAATTTATGCTTAACTATCTTTACTGACTGCAATATTGTATGTTTACCTATCTTTACTTATTTGCAGGCTTTCTATTTGAAACTTCAAATGTTTCGCTTTCAATTTTTGAATATTTTTCCAAGTAAGTTCTGGTATATTCAAGTTGAATGGAAAAAGTTATTGTTTACATTGTTGTTTACAAAATATGTTTCTATCATTTCCATATCTTTGAAATACATTTAAAACTATGAAATATTAATAATATTTTTTAACAACAAAATTCCCTTAAAAACTTTAACTTTTTTAAAAAAAATTTATTTAAAAACCTATAACAACTTTTGTCTAATTACTTTTCATGATAGGGTTCTCATATTTTTTGCGTAATACGAATCCAGCGTGTGAGAAGTTTCATTCCTAATTAACATAATTCGGGCTGAATTGAAATATTTTATTTAAATTCTTTATACCAAAATATTGCCAGCAGCCTAAAAGTCTAAACACAAGGAAGGTAAATCCAGCCAAATCAGTTTACTTGTACTGTGTCACATAACTTACCAATAAGAAAATATTCACTAGCTTTCCTTTATCTGATTTCTGTGATATGGTTTCTTTATAAGGAAACCAAGTAAGGAAACAATTTTTTTACGTTGGAAAAATGTCATATGTTTGATTGGGAAATATATTTACAATTCACATATACACGCGTATTTGTTATTTTAATTCATACCTCTATTCCTCTGTATGTCTCATTATTGTAGATCAAAATTTATAAAGTAATTTATAACACATTTCAATTTACTAACTATATCCAAGAAAATTGATATTTTCAAGATTTATTTTCTAAAATACATTTTTATATTTTTGATAAATTATGTAAGCGATACTAGTGTACATAATATAACATGTGCATAATGTAATATATAATTTCCGTTTCCAATCTATTAATAAATTGTTATCATAATCTTCTCTTAAATGATATTTTCAAGATGGCTTTCGCTTCTACTTTAGAGGGCTGCGATATGTAACCAACATGATTTTCATAATATCATAACTGAAGTAAAAGTGTTTTTTATCTTTATAACACTGTATCAATATATTTACCCGCAAGGAATTTACTTTATCTGAAAAATAATTTTAATTAAAAATTATTTCTTTCAATATGACTAGACTAAAATATCAAAGAATGTTTTATGTAACATATAATGTCTAAGTTTTCTGAAATATTGAGAAAATGGAACACAGCTTTTATTCTGGTCTGTTGATATAAAACAAAAAAATGGAGTTAATCAGGCGAAGTCAACTTAATTTATTTTACAATAAAATAATAAATTTTATTTTATTTTTTATGAACGGAAAGGCAAATTTTTATTTAAATAATCACTTATCTTTTTTATTCATATCTGTCAGTATTTAAGAGACATGTTTTTAATAATAGAAATCCCTTTAACACTGCAAGAAATATTTATGAATAAGAATGAAAATTTTTGACACTTTGAATTTAATGCTCCATTAACTTCGAATACATTTAGCCATATTTTTTTTATACCTATCTACTGCTGATTGACAATGCTAATCTTCGCCTTAAATATCACTTCCCAGTTACAATAGGCATAAGATACCCTCACCTTTATTAAATTACTAATCAATTACATCCATTAATATCTTAGTTTTTATAATTATGATCACTTGTGAACTTTGAAGCATCTTTAAATGCTTTAAACTGATTTGATTTTTTAATTGGTTTGCAAATTAATTTTTGCTTATATGTCAGTCAAAAAATTAATATTAATTTCTTGAAAATTTAAGAAAAGTGATAAATTACGTTTTAATTCCTGTATTTCATGAATAAAATTTAAAAATTATTTGCATTTGGAAATATATGCAAAATTATTCTAAAATATTCAAGACTTTATGCTCCATTAAGCAAAAAGCCGTAGTTTGAGGGGAATAACTGTAATATTTCTTTATTTTTTCAATTTATTACTTTATTTGCTTTCCAAATTGCGTCTTAATCTAATTTAATTTATAAATAATAATTAATTGAAGACTCAAAAAAAGAAACGAATTACGTTTTAATTCACATAGTTAATGAAATACTTAAAAATTTATTTACATTTGGAAAAATACGTAAAAATATTCTTAAATATTCATAACTATATGTTCCGTCGAGCAAAAAGCCGCAGTTTGAGGGGTAAAACTGTAATATTCCCAGATTTTTAGAACTTCTTACTTTACTTACTTTCTAAACTGCGTCTCTATCTTTCTTCTCCCAATTTTTTAAAAATTGTTTATGATATTATAACCTTATCGTAACATAATTTTAAAAATTAGTTACTCTCAAATTATATTTGACCAAATGCAAAGCAACATTTTTTTTAAACTTCTATCAAAATTTTTACAAATTTAAAAAATTAAATTCTGAAGTGAAATTAATTTATTTATCATAATTAATCATTTATGTGTATTTCTATGGAAATATATATTAATAATATTTAATAAAATGGGTGATGAGGGACAAATAAATGTTTTCTTGAATATCTACAAAGCTATGATGTACAGCACATTCGCTATTTTCCCTATTGCCTTTGCAGAGACATACAAAAAACATTGTTTTTTAATTTTAATTTTAGTAGTTTCACAGAAATAAAAAATATACTTATGTCTAAATAATGAAAATAAATATTTTATGATCTTTACAAATAAACGTAACGTACCGAAATTTCCCGACAAATATTTTTCTCTGTAAGATATTGAGATATGCGTAAGTTAACATGCTTTATTCTATGCTAAAATTGAAGTTTCTAGCGGTTTCCGAACTGTAACGGACGAACAGGTGGGCAATCTTAAAAGGCCTTTTGCCTTTTAAAACGCGGAACCCTAGTTTAGTGTGAAATTCTTTTAAATTTCTGAAATTTTATTTTTTTGTTTTTGTAACATATATGGTTCTTTTTTCATCATGTTCTATTTACATATTCATAAATATAATTTTAGTTCATTTTCAAAACCTTCAAATTCTAGTGAAGTACAAAGTTCCAATATACCTTGCCCTCCATAAAAGTATACATATCTACATTTCTATGATGTGTATTCAGTAATTTATTAACATTATACATAATTTATATAAGGTAAAAAATTTGAAATATATTTTTGCCATTCCAAAATTTATATTTGTATTGTAAAAGTTTTCAAGATAAATATTTTCACTTCGTCGAACAGTATGTAAAATTACTCAGTATTTGAAGTTTTACTTCTTTAGGTGCTTTATGAAAAAAACATGTGGGTGAAATTTTAAAAATACAGGTTGAAGTTGGCAACATTGCAACACAAAAACGACACCATGAAGTTGCTCACTAAACATTTAATTAATTTGCTTTATTTATCGTAGGTTTACTTGTCCGAAGTACTAGGCGCATAAAAGTAAGAAGGAGTTTGTTTGACGATAGTGGCGTCATTGATAGTCAAAAATTATACTGTTACCGATTTGTTCGAATTATCGCAGTTCACAGGCAATAATGAGTTCGTAGGAGAAAAAGCGCTTATTTTTTTTATAGGGTTGAAAGTAAACATTCTTCCCCGTATATTATTTTTCTTCTGGCATTCTGTTGTAAGCCATCCATCTGCCAGAGCGTATCGAATTTTAGACCGTATTCGATTTGTGTTTATTTGCATTATATTTTTTAAATACTTAAAATAATAAATTAAAATAAATTTTCAGCATAGTCATTTCTTTTTATTATTAATTAAACTTTATTTAGTTGTAAGACATCCATTGCTTTATTTTTCTATTGGCTTTCCTTTATTAGTCAATCTTTTGCCAGACCGTTTCCAAATTATTGTGCTTTATTTTTTCTTATTCCCTTTTTTGTAAATGAAATTTAATAAAGGTGCATGTATTAAAACAATATTTTCTAAAATAAATTCATTATACAGTAAATAACTTTAGACTTTGCATGCGTCGAATATTTAACATTTTTCCGAAATGTTTTATACCTTTGAGTGTAATCAACCGCAAGGGTTGTACTTTTTTTCCTCTGAATTTCACAATTCATTTTAGAAAATAACAGTGTGATATTACTATTTGTAACATTATTTATCGTCACTGTTTATTAAGTAAATATAGAGTTATATATTGTTCCATATTGTAAATGAAATACAATAAGTTTAGTGAATAGTTATTGATAGATTGAATAAATAATTTTGCAAATCTTATCTTAATTAGTAAATTGATTTCTTTACAATCAGTCTCTTTTAAGGATTCAGAACCTAATATTCCTTTGGATAATTTATGTTGCTTGTTTTTATTCTAATGTATAGCCATAATAATAAAAGTAAAAATATACACACTTGAATGCCCATAGTTATTTCACCTTAATATAAATTGGCCATTTTATCCAATTGTTCTGATGATATGGCCACAGGTACAAGTCGGGCATTACTTCCTAATTTGAATTTTAATTAAAGGTTTCGTTACCTATTATTTTTAAATAAAAAAACTGAAATAATATCATTCCCAAAACTAAAAATACGACAACCTGATGATTGCTGCAAACAATATTTGCAGCATGTGGTATGCACTAATAGCTATCAGATACTACTATTAACTACAGATATGTAATAAAAGAACACTTAAATATTTTGATTCATCACCCTATCGAACTGACTATATTAACTTAAATTATCCTTTATATAAAGAACATTTAGAAATACGTTAAATGTCT
Source organism: Druceiella hillmani (assembly GCA_039881145.1). NCBI lineage: Eukaryota > Metazoa > Arthropoda > Insecta > Lepidoptera > Hepialidae > Druceiella > Druceiella hillmani. The sequence goes on along the minus strand of JAYKKI010000022.1, from coordinate 25,295,101 downwards.
AATCAAGCTTGGGTGATCAACTATCTCCAACATAAAATTATAGTGTGCTGAGTTAAATTAAGTCCTCTAGTAATCTTAACATTGTAAACTTTTTTTGTTTCAAGTATGCATCCCGTGTATATATATATATATATATAAATATATATATATATATATATATATATATATGTATATATGTATATATATATTTATATATATTTATATATATATATATATATATATATATATATATAAATGTATTTAGTATGAAAATAAATCTGAATGAAATGTGTAACAAAAGAGCCAAGAAATTTGTCTATTTTATTCTTTAAAATGATTCACTATCAAATTAGCATAAAATATAGATTCCTGTCCTTTCTTCACATATCATAGCATGGATGTTGTACCTACGATGAAGTAATATTGACCGTGTTCTCTCATAAAGATTGGCAAGTTAGTTACAAATATTTAAATTCCAATTTGATTGGTTAATTATAAAATACACTTGCACCCATATAAATTTTTTGCAAATTTAAATTTTATGTGCGATTTTTACCAAACATTTAGAGTTTTGTTGATAATTAATTGATTATATATAGTTATTGAATTGATATTTAAACTTCAGTAAATTGTAATCAAAATTCACTTTTTAATTGATTTAAGTTTTTATCGGAAGATATTTTTAGTAAAAATCTTGAAATTAATTTTTAATTTAATTGGACAGATGGGTGGTCAACTATTTTATTTTTCTGCTGACTACATTGTTCTTGTAGTATTAAAAAAAAGTATAACTGCTAACGAGCGTACTTAAGTACGCAAGACTTTTTTATGGAATAATAGAATGTCAATTCCCAAAATTTCTACAAAAAAATTAACTTTCGTTCCATTAAAACCAAGTCATCTTATTCAAAAATATAAGTATTCCAATACAAATTATATTGAGATCTCTTGCCATTAAAACAGAATATGTTTCTTTTTAAAACTAATTCTAACTTTACGCTGCTCGTCCAATTGTACATGTAATATCTAATTTCTTTTCAAATTAATTCCCAACAGCTTATACGCAGAAGTATACCAGAGATTGGTTAATCTCACGCAACTTAAACCAATTCATCTACTTCAACAATGAAAGTATTTCGATCTAAATTATACTGACGTCCCTCGGCATAATTAAAATAGCACGTCAATAAATAAATAAATACTATAAAACATTATTCAATTTGAAATCTATGCAAAATATACCAAGTATATATATATATAAGAAAATAAGCTTTGTAGCTTATTTGCTACACAGTAGTAATAAAAATTCAAGGTGGACTTATAAATTAAACAAAATGAGTCACGTTATCTAAGCAGGAACTATTAACATAATTTAATGCGGTGATACGACAATTAGACAATGGGACGGGTTGAGTATTTACGTAACGGGGCGCACGGGTACTTATAGATATAATTTGATGATAATTTTTAACAGCTGTTTTTCACTTAGACTGCTTCCACTGCGCAACGATAAAGAGTTTTAAGCTTTATATCAAATTGTTATATAAAATTTGATCTTTTTTTAATGCAGTGACAGATTTTGGAGCTTTATGTAAGATGCGTGACACATTTTAATATTTATGTTACTATTTGCAAGTATGTCGTAATACTGTAATCTTATTTTTTGCACTAGAAATTTCATTTCAAAATTCATTTGATGATATTTCATAAAACAAATTACACGAATTATATAAACCAATGAATGTATTGCAATAAGATTTATATTTTTTTCCTATTAAAGAAGACATCTCTTAAGTTGTTCTCTATTATCAAAGAAAACCCCATAACTAGTGACAAAATTTCATTTAGTATTTGATGGGGATTTACAATGAATGAAATCTTTTACGCAGTATTTTAATCAATGAAATAATATGGAAAATGACAAATGAACATGTACTAGTTATAGTTCTCTTTTGAGATAATTCTTTAATCATTATAAGAATATAATTGCGATATCCTCCAATAAATTTCTGATTAATTTTCCTCAATGCCTCTTGCCTGTTTAATTTGCGCATTAGATTTTAATGCTTATTGCTATTTAGATTTTATTTAGATATTTCATTATCTACAGCGTATGCGAAATAAAAATATTTTTTTTATATTTTTATTGATCATCATTGATTTAAGGAAACAAAGGCAAAAATTGTTAGAACAATTTTAAAATGTTCACATTGGAGTTCTTTGTTAACATTCTGGAATCCCCAATCTCTGCTAATAGCCCACCTGAAGATATTGTAATACGACGCAACCTAGGTCGTGGTAAAGAATTTAAAGGAATTAGAAATAATACTACATCATGTGGTTTAATTTAATTCTGAATAATGAATTTCTACAAAATTAACGCCAAATATATTCAACATTCTGGAAGTTTACAAAAGTTTCTTAAGTTGAAAACGTTTCTTCATATTTCGTTCGTGTTATTAATAACAGACAAAATCTAACATTATACATTCAGGTTCCTTCGCCAACAAAGCCAGTACCACCATAGCGTGCCAAACTAGCCTATGATATAGTCGGCTTAATGCGGTACCCCATCCATCACCACCAGCAATACCTGCTTCAGCTGCACAAGGCACGGTGCTCAAACTAGTAGATAGTCGCACGTAGCTCAAACTAGTAGCGTGCTGGTCATTGTGCGCTGAATAATACGAGGATTTCATAACGAATTTACAACATCATGCCTCATGTTTAGGTAATGGTTTAAAACCGATAAAATATTGCTTTTGCTGTATAGGACTTTTTAATTCACAAATTAGAATAATATCATAGTCGCTTCTAAACTCCTGGCATACATCATCTCCAGTCACCTTGCGTAGGTTATATTGCACTAGTGGTATTTTGTAAGGGAAATTTGCAGTTACAATATCATTGCTATAATTTTTTTCATTTATCTTGTGAAGTATGCATGTGCTATCAAATCTTATATAAAAGTAGATTATTTTTGTCAAAAACTTTCATGTAAATCACATTTCAAGAGAAAATAGAATAACAAAGATATTGAAAAATAATTTAAACATGGATTATAGAAGATATTTTTAAATGTATCCATTTTTCATCACTAACTTTTATAGTTATGGCTTATGGAATATCTTACTGTATATCTGTTTGAATTTCTTATATTTATGATGTTTTGGTTATTGCAAATAATTTTTAGACTTACTCTTCTATTTTGTTCTAATTATCTGTATTCTAGTTTATTTATTATAGCATTATAGACTAAAAAACGTAACGAGTAAAATACCATCATAGGAATTTCTATTTGATGTTGTTTGGACATATCTACTGGACAAAAGATAGGTACGTCTCTTTTAACTTTAATATTCAAATTTAAAAAAAAATATATATTATATCGAATATAAGTTAACTTTTAATTTCAAGGAAACAAAGACAAATTAAATTGAAAAATTAGATATATATATATTTAAAGGGATTAATTATGTTGCAAAAAATTTATAAATTGAAAATTCTTAATTTTTTAATATTAAATTGTAATCTTATTAAATATTTATCAGGAATAACATATGCAAACAAGTCATGAATGAAATGAAATTTACAGATATAAATATATATTATATATATATATATATATATATATATATATATATATATATATATATATATATATATATATATACATATTTATATTTATATATATATATATGTATATATATATACATATTTATATTTATATATATATATATATATTTACCCTAAAATTGTAACATTATTCCATGAATTCGATAAGGATGTTAGTGAGGTATCTCGTCACGACCATAAATTGCTTATTATATAGGCCAATATAATATTTACCATTTTCTATTTTGCCATTTATATTACCATATTCCATTTTCTATTCTTTGCGAATAGCCCACCTGAAGATGTTGTAATACAACGAAACCTAGGTCGTGGTAAAAAAGTTAAAGAAAGTAGAAATAATACTACATCACATAGTTTCATTTAATTGTTTAATTGTGGATTTTCTATTAAGTCCCTTTATGGAATATTAAGGTTCAAAGTATTGAATGTCGTTGGCTTCTGCCCCCTTATTTTTCAATTCAATGGATTTAAAAGTGTCTGAAAAATTCTAGTTATTATAAATTAAATAAAACTTTAAAATAATATGATTTCCTTTCAATTTGATTAACAATTGCAAGAGGTGTCAATGACTAACGAATTCTGCTTCATGGGTATAAATAAACGCACTTTGTGGGGCTTTTTAAAATAATTAACATCGTCTCTTCAATACAAATGGTGCAATTTTATTACGATATAAATACCAAACCCTGTTGTTGACTTAGGAAAATGAGCTTCAATTATAAGTTTTGCCTTTACTTCAGTAAGTCATCCCACTTCAAGCATCTATTAGATTCTTATATGCTTGTAATACTCGTTAGTGAAAATATTATTTGCGGTTGTTAAAAAAATTATATTTCTAAAACGCCAGTTTTTACCAAATCCTCGACGGATTATTTTTTTAAGGTGTGGCTACGTGATATAAATCCCAAACATTACATGAAAAGTACCGGGCGCCAAATTATTATTTTACGTTCAGTTATAAGTAGCAATATCATTGTTTTGAAATTCGCCACAAAACTTGGAGTCAAATGATTTCAATTCACAAATTTACTTGGTTTTTTAAAGAAACGACAGTAGAAATTACACTTCTTCCCATGTATTATATGGTGATATAAATATATTTATATTTCGTTGTTAATATTACGAAAGGGTTATTAATATTATATTGCTTTGAAAATAGAATTCGGGATATGTTCATACCGTTAATAGATCCTGATGTAACAAAAAAAAGGAAGTTGGTTCGTATTAGTCTTCAGTCTCTTTACTGACTAACATTTCCAATTACAATTGTTAATGGATTGAATATTAATGAATTCACATTTGATATTATTTGTTTTCTTGCAGATTTTAAAACATTAGTATCTTACGGTAGGCCAACAATGTTGAAGTGAATAGGTCGATTTAAATTTATATATTCCTTGAACTACTTTATTTTATGTAGGGTCAGTAATACTTAACAAGGCATAAATTTCTCTTACGAAAATTCAAATATTTGTTTTAACTTATTTAACTTACGACATCTCTTCAGTGCCAAAACTAAAAATGTAGCATTAAAATATACGGTTGTAAATATTTCCAAGACGTAAATGAATATAATACCTATTCAAATGTATACAAAAAAAGGAAACCTGTTTAAAAGGGAAAAAAGTCTGATCACAAAAACAGTTTTTTATAAGTATTATTCTTGTTGAATATATTTGGTGTTAATTTTGTAGAAATTCGTAATCAAAGATTATTTGCCAATATTCAAAGATTCTTCGTATTCAAAGATTCTTTGCTAATATCCCACCTGAAGATGTTGTAATACAACGAAACCTAGGTCGCGGTAAAGAAATCAAAGAAAGTAGAAATAGTACTACATCACGTAGTTTCATTTAATTGTGAGTATTATTCTTCTTAACTTATTTTGCATACATTGTAGTTCCTAAAGATTTTTCCATAGATATCATTTGAAGCGCAATGTTCCGTGCTTCCTCCTTTTTTCGTTTAACGTAAACTAAAATTAGTGAATTAAAGAACGACTAATAATTATTTAAAGGAATTGCTTGAAAAATTAATTGCTTGGCTTCAGTTACTCTGCTAAATTAAGATATGTAACTTGAAAAAGAATTAAACGATATTACATATACACATATTTTCCACGTTATTACATATACACATATTTCACTTTCCAACAGATTACAGTTGCAGCATTAACGTTACATAATTACCATATTATTTTTAAATTTTCAAATTTATAATTTATTCTAAAGTCAACATGATAAATCATACCTTTTTAATAAATTTTAAAGTTAATAAAAAGAAATACAAAATGACATTTGAAGAAAATATTTCGCATGGAATAAAAAAATTTCTCATTTTACTTTTTAGAGACAACTTTAGTCTCATTATGAAAAGACAATTTTGGCATATAAAAACGATGTACTATATTTTTTACTCGCGCGATCCACTTATGTTGCAACAGCACAAAAGACGTGCAATGACTGCTGTACAAGTAAGCAAACTCTAGGCAGGTCAAATAAACTATGACTTCGTCCTCACAATATATCAACCAAGAGCAAATAAAACGTTACTAAATTCAAAATCCGGAATGAACTCCACAACGCTTTATCGGATTGATGTGAAATTCGTTTTAGTTAAATCGATAAGCTAATTTAATATTTCTTAAAACGTTTAAATATTATCTAAACATTTTAGTAGTAATTTTGATATTCGTAACATTCCATTAAAATAGAGTATACTAACAATAAAAAAGAAAACTACCCCTTTTCACGTTGCTTGTTATTTTAAAGGACATCCATTGTTCTCTGCCGTAATTTATTGTATTTAAATAATTGAAATGAAGATTTTTGTAATTTATTTTATAATTAGTTATGAAGATAGGTAAATTTAACATCAAGTGAAAATTTACTAGCTTTGCATGTTAGTTTTATGGTCAGTTATGGTTGTTGTAATGGAAATTATTCACACCCAATACTATAAAATTTACACCTAAAATGTACACCAATAAAAATTTTGCGGCAATATATGGACTATAGAATAATGCCCTAGGTATTTACCTGATTACGCTATATATTTTTAAGAAATAATATTCACGTTATAAATTCAATATCAGAGATATTGCTCACTATGAGGTAGAAAAAAGGTAGTGTTAAGAAAAAAATTATTCCTAATATACGTTAAACCTATGAATTCTATTCACTCACTAGTAAAATTGGCGCACCAAAGATATTTTCGAAAAATATTCGATTGAATATGGATTTGTTAAATAGATATTCTTACACGCGGCTATATCAAATGTATTACCTAGCGCGATCGGTTCGAACAAACTAATCACATTATAAATTTATGGAATCCAAGTAACAGAGCTGTGAGATCCAACAATTAGGAAATACGACTAAAAATTGTTAAATAAAGAGTGCTTAGTTATATTTTATTAAATACACACTAATAATTAATTAAATTAGTCGGTGAAAAGGGAAGCTGGTCTGGACGTGTGACGTCGACGTTGTGTGGTCATGACTAGTGATATGTAATTAGGTCGTCAGATAGCATGACGCGAGCTGTAATTATTATTACGAGTATGCCAAATAAACCATCGGGTACGGGAAGACTGCGACAGTGTTTGCTGTTTTAAGTAAATTTTCATTTATTTAGCTCAACTCTCTTTGTCCATCAGTTATTCAGTCCCTGTATGTTTCGTGCCCATAGTGCATGTAATGAGAGTAGATTATGGAGCTTTTTGAGTATTCTTCATTAATATATTGGATATTTTAAAGAATTAAAAGACTTAATAGAAAAACAGCCACGTGTTTTTTTGTTGGAACAAGTCCAAAATAATTTCGTTAGAAAGCTTTTAACGTGAGACCGATGCCTTCTGAGATGACAAAAGTTTACCTAATCAATTTTATTAAAAAATTCTTAGCAAACGTTAGTGTCCACATTTTTACATTTTTTAAAATGTATAATCAGGAAATATTAAATTGTAATTGATTTACATGATTTACTTTAAGATCAATATGATCACGCAGAAGCTATTAAAACAATGTTACCCTACTGGTATAAAAGGTAATTTTAATATATATTTTACTTTACTCTATGAGTAAAAAATAAACAGATGTAAAATAAATTTAAAAAATAGAAATCAATTATAAACTAACTGAATTTTCATATAATTAATTGAATTATAAATTTACTGAATTGATTAATATTAAATGATGAAGAAGAAAAACACAAAAGTAAACAATTATTTCTCATGCCACACCTTATTTTATCAAGTGTTTAGACTAAGTTTTATTATAACATGTTGTAATAAATATTATGTGGGTCACAGCGAAGGCATTCTAGAAATTATTATTAGGGATTTAACTAGCTTCCAAATTTAAGGAAAAAATATTTCTATAGCTCTGTTATAAAAAGCTTAGTAACCATTCGCAAACAACATACATTTTTTATCAAAGCCCAAAACAGTTTTGTTTTCCATTAGAGCTATACCCGTAAACGCTTTCCCGCTTAAATTATCTGTACAGACTCAACTCACTTCCACTCAAACATAAAAATACAAAAGCAATAATATGACACAAACGGTCGCATTTAAATCAATAACGAGGTCAGACCGAACACAACAATAAACCAGGTTCAGTGGTACTGCCGACATTTTTACCCCGTGCGCTCATAGCTGGAACGTCCATATGCTCCCCGAGTGGCAATTGTTTTGATATTATCCGCTTAAAAGGGTTCAACCCCATTATAATTACTTATCTCACTAATCATGGGCGCCAGGAAAAAAAATGTGAAGAAGGATTGTAAAGGGCGCGATCATAATCTGTGAAAGTTTACATCAGTCCTTCGAAGTTTAAGTGACATGATATTGACCATTCGCTGATGGCATCCATCTATATTTTATGGAATATTTTCTTGGGAAATGAAACTGTTTTAAGGATTTGGGGTAGTATTTTCAGTTAGTGATATCGCTGTTTGGCGTGCAACGTTACCATTTTTATGGACGCGGTCATTTGCCACCTTCCTACAAAAATTTATATTGGTAATTCACTTTCCTAAAAAAATTCATATAGGAAAGGCGACTTTTTATTTTTATTCTCTTTTAAATGTGGGTTCTTTATATTTAGACCGTTTTTTTAAATATTATTTTCGGATGTCGTCTTTTCTGCATTTATACATCCTTTCTTTATATAGACTACTTTTTAAAAATGTCTCATTCTTCATATTTTTAACAAGGACTTAACACTCATTTGTGAACGACCCAATAGTATTTCTTAATTGATTAACGTTGGGTTATTCTTCACTCAGTTGAGAATAGCACGGTTTAGTCTTACTAGTACTACAACTATTTTGAAATAAAATGTTGTAATAAATTTATACAGCATTCAATCAGACATTGAAAGTTTCCAATTTATAAACCAGATAAAAAAGTTTTATCGCTTTAAAGCGTACCACACATTAAAAATGATCTTGTTTTTAATTTTTTTCCCTTATAAACGTGATAGGTCCATCGTGTACATCCGGCGTTATTTTTGAAAATTCTACATTAATTTAATTTTTTTTTCTTTTAACTTATCATATTCTCTCCTTGATAACTACATGTTTTTCACTTTTGATCTTATCCATAATTCGTATATAAACTGGATTTAATTTATCAATTGACTAATTTTTGTTTATTTTCATTTTTCAGTTTTATTATTAATCAAAATTGGAATGTTACAAACGTTTAAAATATTGCTTTATTTATTAATTTCATTTTGAATTTCCGGTTGCTACAACCGATAGTAAATACCTGTAAGAAATATTTCTAAGTATATGTGCAAAACTGCTTTTCTGTACGGGCTTTTATTTATTGATGAGTTATGTATAAAAGAGTTTCCATATATAATATTGAACTTTTTTTTCTATCTATTATTAAACAACGGACATACGTATGAACCAATTTTTAATGTTATGTGCTGGTCAGGACGTATCACTGACTACATTTAATACTACTCTGCATTATCCGTCGTTTCTCATAAATTTATCGGCATGGCATAAGGCAGTACAAAAATTTAATCTCAGACGCAAGTTTGACTTGACAAAATGAGCTAAAAGCCATGTATATAACATACATACATTGTTTGGTGTAAGTAAAATCAAACTGTAAAATTGAAAATATAACTATTATTACTTTTTAGTAAGCTTTCTGTCTAATATTGGAAATAGTTCATGTATTTTTTTTTAGTTTTATTCTAACAATTATTTTTCTTTGCTCAAAGTAACGACTCACGCCAAAGCATTATTTCTATCAATTTGATCGATCATGAATGAAATATAATGAAATATAAAAGTAATGAATAAAATCGGCAATATTTATGGCACTTTTGTTGAACAGCAGTAAGAGAACTGATATGCGACTGAAAGATATTTTATGTAGGTATCAAATTCTGCTTTGTTTCTCATTCGTGTCGTTCCTATAAGTTGAGCCAGCAGAACAAAGAGACGCATAATATTCAGAAAAGTCAGGGTTTTTTGTATAAACGATTCACTTCTGGTTTCGTCCAATATTGTCGTTGTGCTGGATATTTTAAGAAGCAAAGAGCCGCAGCAGGCACTCAATCATTTTAATTTCAAATAAATTCGTCGGGTTATTCAAATAATTTAATTACTTCAGATCAATACTTTGTACAAGAGTGATACTTCAGCTGCTGAGCCTAAATATTTTAGAGTTGGATAACACAAAAGTTACCCTGTTTATATTAATCACTTCCGATTCCACCATCTACTAATCAGAGTAATTTTTTCATAAAACCGATCAAATTATATATTTAACAATTGTTAAGATTTCTATCCTAATCTTATTTTCACATAGAAAAAAAAGCAAAGGAAAGCTCATATTCTAAGCTAAAATAATAGCAAATATTTCCTAAAAAATTTAACTTCATAATCCCATTCCCGAAATGAACCAAGATAGATAAAAATATAGTGTTACTGTGTTATTTATGCATTAAAAGTTGCTAATATATATGTGCAGTTGGTAATGTATCTGACTCATATATGTGCACACACGTACAAGCTGCCGGATGTACGTGTGTGCACATATATAAGAGCCAGGATAGTAGTGCTAGTAAATTTAAAAATCTTTGGCGATATTCTTAAAGCTTTAAACTGTAGAAGCAAAATGATTTTCATCAAATCAGTAAACATATTTAATTCTTGTTAAAAAGTTAAATTTTTATTTAAGGATTTTTATAGTATTTTCACTAAGTAACACTTTTAACAACTTTTTTTCTAAAATATTGAATAGTTCTTAAAACATCATCGGATTAATAGTGTATTTAAAAGTAAAAATAATAAAAGCACGAGTGTATTGTAACAAATTTTGCGATAGCGTATCCTTTATGAACATAAATTTATTTAATAAAATAACGATTCAAAAACCGATTTCAACAAGAATTAGGTATAAAAAAGTAAAAAATAATTAACTCAAAATAAGTACCTGCTTATTCGCCATATAGGACTAAGTTACTTATCTTTAAAGACGGTGTCAGCAACGTCGACCTACTTAAAAATATACAATTTAATTTATTTTATAACGTAAAACCGTAACTTCTTGTATACTTGCAATACTAAATAGATCCATAAAGGGCGTATTTATGACATCGAATTTGACATTTGTTTAAGTTCAATTAATGACAACATACAATAATTTAATTTGACATTTATTTGTTAAGTTAAAATATAATATATATATATATATATATATATATATATATATATATATATATATATATATATATATTTATATTGCAACAAAAAATCACATATGATTAATAAAATCATAAACAACAATAAAAAAACTGAACATAAAGGCATAAATACATTTCAAAGAATTAAAATCCCATGTACTTAAAATGGCGCAAAATTTTTGTAAAAATGCGGGAATAGATCTCACTTACATTTTTCAATTTTGTACACGTGTAACTCCTAGTACGGTCACCACTCAACTGATGTTTTATCTGCAATGCTTAGAACGACTCAACAGCTCCAGCTACTGAGAAGGACGGCAACGTCACACGCCTTGTAACCAAATTTTAAGCAGAACAAAATATGCCGCATCTCATAGACCCAACCCCCATGACGCTGGATTTACAAGCCTAAAATATGGACTACATTAAAACGCATGTGAGACACTGCCTACTTTACGAGTACCAATCTGGTCACTTTACTACCAAAGCTACGTGAAAGCTAATGAGAGCTATGTACGTATCTCTGAAGCTACTGTAAAACGATGGTTTCAGCGATTTCACACCGACTATTATTCCCTGAGTTATCAACCACGCTCTTGTCGACTGGTGGAGTTAGATAGTGACAGCCTAAAATTGTTAATTGAAGAAAATAGCTTATTAACGGTACGCTGGCTAGGTACTCAGCTCGGGGGCTTACATGAAACTATTGAAATTCACTAAGATCGCTTGGAAAAAAGCTAAAAATATGGTACGTGAGACCCATATGAACTTAGCATGGACCAACCGTAGTCGTGACCTGGCCCCCATATAACCAAACAGGCCTACTTTAAAGTTTTGGATTTTGGTTGGACATAGAATTCCGACCCGCTATATCCCCCCAGACCGGGCACCCATTTAATATTGTTTATTTAGAACCGCTCAGTAACGCCTCACGTAAAAAAACCTATGATGGTGGAGACCACCCACAATATTTCATGAGCCATTTTTTTCATTCCGAACCACCTAAATTTTACGCAGATTCTCTTCACTCACTGACAGTGCATTGGAGACATGTAGTAAAATTGAAGGTTATTATTATATCTACCGTTAATTAATTTAAAAAAAAATTAAACTTTCACGGCCGCTCATTACTCGTTAGCCAAGACAACATAACAATATATTATTGTAAATATTACGTGGAACCCAGCGAAACAATAGACATCAAAGGGTATGAAGGGAATATTTTATTTTAAAGAATTTAAATAGCTTCAAAATTTGAAGAGTATTTCTATAGTACTCTTATAATAACTTTTAATTGTTTCACGTCATTTGTAAATAACATATATTTTATTATCAAAAGCCAACATCGTTTTGTTCTCCGTTCTTTCCCTATCAAAGCATTTCCGCGTAAAGTTTTTATGCAGACTCAAATCACTTTTCCCGAAGCAGACTAAACCACTGTTATTTACTTCATGAAAACAAACGTAATAATACTAAAAAACACCATCCCATAAAACTAATAACAAAGTCAGAGCAGACACAAAAATAAAGTATATTTGGATGTACAACCGACGGTTTCATCCCGGAAGCTAGCGCAAAGCTAAAGCCTCCCTTTCTTCCCCGAGTGGACACTTGTTTTAGCATTAATCATTTAAAAGAGTCCGACCTTTTTATAATTACTTATCTCACTAATCAAAGGTCCCTTGAAAGGTACCAGGAGAAAAATGTGAAGAAGGATTGTAAAGAGCGCGATCCTAATCTCCAAAGATTTATGTCGGCTCTTGGAAGTTTATGTGACAGCGTGACATTGTCCGCTCACTTCTGGTGGCGATTTATTTGTGCAGAATATTTTTATGATAGGGAGGGAGGTGATGTTCTTTCGGTCCTTGGGGGAATGATTTTCAATAGATGATATCACTGTTCGGCGCTCATCGCTACCATATTAATCAATGCGACCATTAGATAATTTCTTAAAAAAAATCGTGTTAGTAATGGCGAATTTAATTTATACTCTTTTCTATTGTAATATTTTCTTTTTTAACTTAACTCCACCTTCTTTGTAAATTCGTGATTTTTTTAAAATTTTTCTCTGTTCATAATTTGTGTATAAATGGGCTTGAATAAAACGCAAAATAATTTTTATTAAAGAACTTTTAAAAAATCGAAGCGTTTAAAGTATAACGATTCTTTCTGATAAATTTTTACATTTCCAATTGCTGGAACGGATTTTAAAAATGTATATATATATATACATATATATATATTTATATCTATATATATATATATATATATATATATATGAAATATTCGTAAGAAAATTAAAAGAGTTTATTGCTAAAAATCATCTTCGACACTGACCATTCATTCATTGAGGTGGTGTACACAAAAAGATTCCACACATAAAATTTAATTTTTTTTCTATCCATGACCCAATTTTTTATTATATGTATTAGCAAGGCTAATATACAATTTGATAGTATATTGCCTGTTAATTATATATTCCGTTACCAGTTACTTCCGATAAACTTTTCAGTGTAAAATAATATAGGATACAAATTGAATTCTCACAGGCAAATGAAGCTTGACAAAATTAGTTATGTAAATTGTAGGTGTACTTTTTGTGGTGTCCCTAATTTATGCGTAACTATCTTTACTGACTGCAATATTGTATGTTTACCTATCGTTACTTATTTGTAGGCTTTCTATTTGATACTTCAAATGTTTCGCTTTCAATTTTTGAATGTTTTTTCAAGTAAGTTCTGGTATATTCAAGTTGAATGGAAAAAGGTATTGTTTACATTGTTGTTTACAAAATATGTTTCTATCATTTCCATATCTTTGAAATACATTTAAAACTATGAAATATTAATAATATTTTTTTAACAACAAAATTCCCTTAAAAACTTTAACTTTTTTAAAAAAATTTAATTTAAAAACGTATAACAACTTTTATCTAATTACTTTTCATGATAGAGTTCTCATATTTTTTGCGTAATACGAATCCAGCGTGTGAGAAGTTCCATTCCTAATTAACATAATTTATTTAAATTCTTTATACCAAAATATTGCCAGTAGCCTAAAAGTCTAAACACAAGGAATGTAAATCCATAGCCAAATCAGTTTACTTTTTCTGTGTTACATAACTTACCAACAAGAAAATATTAACTAGCTTTCCTTTATATCATTTCTGTGATATGGTTTCTTTATAAGCAAACAAGGTAAGGAAACAATTTTTTTACGTTGGAAAAAATGTTATATTTTTGATTGGAAAATATATTTACAATTCACAGATATACGCGTATTTGTTATTTTAATTCATACCTCTCTTTCTATGTATGCCTCATTATTATAGATCAAAATTTATAAAGTAATTTATAACACATTTCAATTTACTAACTATATCCAAAAAAATTTAAATTTCCAAGATTTATTTTTTAAAATACATTTTTATGTTTTTGATGAATTATGTAAGCGATAGTAGTGTACATAATATAACATGTGCATAAAGTAATATATAATTTCCGTTCCCAATCTATTAATAAATTGTTATCATAATCTTCTCTTAAATGGTATTTTCAAGATGGCTTTCGCTTCTACTTTAGAAGGCTGCGATATGTAACCAACATGATTTTTATAGTATCATAACTGAAGTAAGTGTTTTTTCTCTTTATAACACTGTATCAATATATTTACCCGCAAGGAATTTACTTTATCTGATAAATAATTTTAATTAAAAATTATTTCTTTCAATATGACTAGACTAAAATATTAAAGAATGTTTTATGTAACATATAATGTCTAAGTTTTCTGAAATATTGAGAAAATGGAACACAACTTTTATTCTGGTCTGTTGATATAAAACAAAAAAATGGAATTAATCAGGCAAAGTCAACTTAATTTATTTTAAAATAAAATAATAAATTTTATTTTATTTTTTATGAACGGAAAGGCAAATGTTTATTTAAACAATCACTTATCTTTTTTATTCATATCTGTCAGTATTTAAGAGACATGTTTTAAATAATAGAAATCTTTTTAACAGTGCAAGAAATATTTATGAATAAGAATGAAAATTTTTGACACTTTGAATTTAATGCTCCATTAACTTCGAATAAATTTAGCCATATTTTTTTTGATACCTATCTACTGCTGATTGACAATGCTAATCTTCGCCTTAAATATCACTTCCCAGTTACAATAGGCATAAGCTACGCTCACCTTTATTAAATTACTAATCAATTACATCCATTAATATCTTAGTTTTTATAATTATGATCACTTGTGAACTTTGAAGCATCTTTAAATGCTTTAAACTGATTTGATTTTTTAATTGGTTTGCAAATTCATTTTTGCTTATATGTCAGTCAAAAAATTAATATTAATTTCTTGAAGATTTAAGAAAAGTGATAAATTACGTTTTAATTGCTATATTTCATGAATAAAATTTAAAAATTATTTGCATTTGGAAATATATGCAAAATTATTCTAAAATATTCAAGACTTTATGCTCCATTAAGCAAAAAGCCGTAGTTTGAGGGGCATAACTGTAATATTCCCCTATTTTTTCAATTTCTTACTTTATTTGCTTTCCAAATTGCGTCTTAATCTAATTTAATTTATAAATAATAATTAGGTGAAGACTTAAAAAAAAACGAATTACATTTTAATTCCCATAGTTAATGAAATACTTAAAAAATTATTTACATTTGGAAAAAGATGTAAAAATATTCTTAAATATTCATGACTTTATGCTCCGTCGAGCAAAAAGCCGCAGTTTGAGGGGCAAAACTGTAATATTCCCAGATTTTTCGAACTTCTCACTTTACTTGCTTTCTAAACTGCGTCTCCGTCTTTCTTCTCCCAATTTTTTAAAAATTGTTTATGATATTATAACCTTATCGTAACATAATTTTAAAAATTAGTTACTCTCAAATTATATTTGACCAAATGCAAAGCAACATTTTTTTTAAACTTCTATCAAAATTCGTACAAATTTAAAAAATTAAATTCTGAAGTGAAATTAATTTATTTATCATAATTAATCATTTATGTGTATTTCTATGGAAATAAATATTAATAATATTTAATAAAATGGGTGATGAGGGACAAATAAATGTTTTCTTGAATATCTACAAAGCTATGATGTACAGCACATTCGCTATTGTCCCTATTGCCTTTGCAGAGACATATAAAAAACATTGTTTTTTTAATTTTAATTTTAGTACTTTCACGGAAATAAAAAATATACTTAGGTCTAAATAATGAAAATATATATTTTATGATCTTTAAAAATAAACGTAACGTACCGAAATTTCCCGACAAATATTTTTCTCTGTAAGATATTGAGATATGCATAAGTTAACATGCTTTATTCTATGCTAAAATTGAAGTTTCTAGCGGTTTCCGAACTGTAACGGACGAACAGGTGGGCAATCTTAAAAGGCCTCTTGCCTTTTAAAACGCGAAACCCTAGTTTAGTGTGAATTTTTTTAAATTTCTGAAATTTTATTTTTTGCTTTTGTAACATATATGGTTCTTTTTTCATCATGTTCCATTTACATATTCATAAATATAATTTTAGTTCATTTTCAAAACCTTCAAATTCTAGTGAAGTACAAAGTTCCAATATGCCTTGCCCTCCATAAAAGTATACATATCTGCATTTCTATGATGTGTACTCAGTAATTTATTAACATTATACATAATTAATATAAGGTAAAAAATTTGAAATATATTTTTGCCATTCCAAAATTTATATTTGTATAGTAAAAGTTTTCAAGAGAAATATTTTCACTTCTTCGAACAATATGTAAAATTACTCAGTATTTGAAGTTTTACTTCTTTAGATGCGTTATGAAAAAAAACATGTGGGTGAAATTTTAAAAATACAGGTTGAAGTTGGCAACATTGCAACACAAAAACGACACTATGAAGTTGCTCCCTAAACATTTAATTAATTTGCTTTATTTATCAGAGGTTTGTTTGTCCGAAGTACTAGGCGCATAAAAGTAAGAAGGAGTTTGTGTGGCGTTATTGTTAGTCAAAAATTATACTGTTACTGATTTGTTCGAATTATCGCAGTTCACGGGCAATAATGAGTTCGTAGGAGAAAAAGTGCTTATTTTTTTTATAGGGTTGAATGTAAGTATTCTTCCCCTTATATTATTTTTCTTCTGGCATTCTGTTAGCCATCCATCTGCCAGAGCGTATCGAATTTTAGACCGTATTCGATTTGTGTTTATTTGCATTAAATTTTTCAAATACTTAAAATAATAAATTAAAATTAATTTTCAGCATAGTCATTTCTTTTTATTATTAATTAAACTTTATTTAGTTGTAAGACATCCATTGCTTTATTTTTCTATTGGCTTTCCTTTATTAGTCAATCTTTTGCCAGACCGTTTCCAAATTATTGTGCTTTATTTTTTCTTATTCCCTTTTTTGTAAATGAAATTTAATAAAGGTGTATGTATTAAAACAATATTTTCTAAAATAAATTCATTTTAAAGTAAATAACTTTAGACTTTGCCTGCGTCGAATATTTAATATTTTTCCGAAATGTTTAATACCTTTGAGTGTAATCAACAGCAAGGGTTGTACTTTTTTTCCTCTGAATTTCACAATTAATTTTAGAAAATTACAGTGTGATATTACTATTTGTAACATTATTTATCGTCGCTGTTTATTAAGTAAATATAGAGTTATGTATTGTTCCATATTGTAAATGAAATACAATACGTTTAATGAATAGTTATTGACAGATTGAATAAATAATTTTGCAAATCTTACCTTAAATACCAAATTGATTTCTTTACAATCATTCTCTTTTAAGGATTCAGAACCTAATATTCCTTTGGATAATTTATTTTGCTTGTTTTTATTCTAATGTATAGCCATAATAATAAAAGTAAGAATATACACACTTGAATGCATATAGTTATTTCACCTTATTATAAATTGGCCATTTTATCCAATTGTTCTGACGATATGGCCACAGGTACAAGTCGGGCATTACTTCCTAATTTGAATTTTAATTAAAGGTTTCGTTACCTATTATTTTTAAATAAAAAAACTGAAATAATATCATTCCCAAAACTAAAAATGCGACAACCTGCTGATTGCTGCAAACACTATTTGCAGCATGTGGTATGCACTAATAGCTATCAGATACTACTATTAACTACAGATATGTAATAAAAGAACCCTTAAATATTTTGATTCATCACCCTATCGGACTGACTATATTAACTTAAATTATCCTATATATAAAGAACATTTAGGAATACGTTAAATGTCTAATCAAGCTTGGGTGATCAACTATCTCCAATATAAAATTATAGTGTGCTGAGTTAAATTAAGTCCTCTAGTAATCTTAACATTGTAAACTTTTTTTTTTCATGTATGCATCCAGTGTATATGTATATATATATATATATATATATATATATATATATATATAAATGTATTTAGTATGAAAATAAATCTGAATGAAATGTGTAACAAAAGAGCCAAGAAATTTGTCTATGTTATTCTTTAAAATGATTCATTATCAAATTAGCATAAAATATAGATTCCTGCCCTTTTTTCACATATCATAGCATGGATGTTGTACCTACGATGAAGTAATATTGACCGTATTCTCTCATAAAGATTGGTAAGTTAGTTACAAATATTTAAATTCCAATTTATTGGTTTATTATAAAATACACTAGCACCCCCATAAATTTTTTGCAAATTTAAATTTTATGTGCGATTTTTACGAAAAATTTAGAGTTTTGTTGATAATTAATTGATTACATATAGTTATTGAATTGATATTTAAACTTCAGTAAATTGTAATCGAAATTCACTTCTTAATTGATTTAAGTTTTTATCGGAAGATATTTTTAGTAAAAATCTTGAAATTAATTTTAAATTTAATTGGACAGATGGGTGGTCAACTATTTTATTTTTCTGCTGACTTTACATTGTTCTTGTATTATTCAAAAAGAGTATAACTGCTAACGCGCGTACATAAGTACGCAAGACTTTTTTATGGAATAATAGAATGTCAATTCCCAAAATTTATACAAACAAATAAACTTTCGTTCCATTAAAACCAAGTCATCTCATTCAAAAATATAATTATTCCAATACAAATTATAATGAGATCTCTTGAAACAGAATATGTTTCTTTTTAAAACTTATTCTAACTTTACGCTGTTCGTCAAATTGTACATGTAATATCTAATTTTTTTTTTATGATATGATGAAATTAATTCCCAACAGCTTATACGCAGAAGTATACCGGAGATTGGTTAATCTCACGAAACTTAAACCAATTCATCTACTTCAACAATGAAAGTATTTCAATCTAAATTATACTGACGTCCCTCGGCATAATTAAAATAGCACGTTAATCAATAAATAAATACTATAAAACATTATTCGAAATCTATGCAAAATATACCAAGCATATATATGAGAAAATAACCTTTGTAGCTTATTTGCTACACCGTAGTAATAAAAATTCAAGGTGGACTTATAAATTAAACAAAATAAGTCACAATTAAATGAAACTACGTGAAGTAGTATTATTTCTACTTTCTTTAATTTCTTTACCACAACTTAGGTTGCGTCGTATTACAATATCTTCAGGTGGGCTGGCGTGTTATTAATAACAGACAAAATCTAACATTATGTATTCAGGTTTCTTCGCCAACAAAGCACAAAAAGCCAGCACCACTATAGCGTGCCATACTAGCCTATGATGTAGTCGGCTTAATGCGGTACCGCATCCATCACCACCAGCTATACCTGCTTCAGTTGCACAAGGTAGTCGCACGTAGCTCAAACTAGTAGCGTGCTGCCCATTGTGCGCTGAATAATGCGAGGATTTCATAACGAATTCACAACATCATGCCTCATGTTTAGGTAAGGGTTGAAAACCGATAAAATATTTATTTTGCTATATAGCACTTTTTTTTTAAATTCACTTGAAATAATGTCATAGTCGTTTCCAAAATGCTGGCATACATTTTCTCCGGTCACTTTTTGTACGTTATATTGCACAAGTGGTATTTTGTAAGGAAAATTTGCAGTTACATATCATTGCTATATTTTACAAATCTCGAAAAGGTGACTGGTAATTCTGCGAAATAATATCGCATTCCAAATAATTTTTTTTCATTTATCTTGTAAAGTATGCATGTGTCTAATATAAAAGTAAATTATTTTTGTCAAAAAATTTCATGTAAATCAAATATAGAATAACAAAATTATTAAAAAAGAATTTAAACATGTATTATAGAAGATATTTTTAAATGTAATATATTTGCAAATAATTTTAAAAACTTACTTTTCTATTTTGTCCAAATTATCTGTATCCTAGTTTATTTAATGTACCATTATGGACTGGTTTGATTTTAATATTAAAATTGAAAAAAAATTATATATTAAGTTGAATATAAGTTAACTTTTATTTTAAAAGAAACGAAGACAAATTAATTTGAAAAATGAAATGTATATTTAAAGGCAATAATAATGTTGCGAAAAATCTGTAAATTTCAAATTCTTAAAGAAATATTTTTACAATTGTCTTTTTTAATAATCAGTAGTAATTTTGTTAAACATTTATCATATATATATACACAAACACACACACATATATACATGTCAGTTTTTACCAAATCCTCGCCGGATTATTTTTTTATTTTTTTGGTATGTCTACGTGACAGTTTTTTCCAAAGCTAACACGGCAAGTCACGCGATGTATATAAATCCCAAACATGACATGAAAGAAAGAATAAAGAAACGACAACAGAAATTACACTTCTTCCCATGTATTATATGGTGATATAAATACATTTATGTTTCGTGGTTAATATTAGGAAAAGGGTATTAATGTTAGTATTGCCTTGAAAATATATTTTCAGGCATGTTACCGTTGATAGTTCCTTATGTAACAAAAAAAAACAAATTGGTTCATATTACAATAACATCAAAAAATGTATCTATGTATATATAAAGCAAATGACATAACACGATATCACACTTATTTTAGCTTACAACGTCTCTTCAGTACCAAAACTAAAAATGTAGCATTAAAATATACGGTTATAAATATTTCCAAGATGCAAATGAATACAATACCTATTCGAATGTACATGAAAAACAGAAACCCGTTTAAAAGGGAAAAAGAGTCTGATCACAAAAAAACAGCCTTTTTTAAGTATTATTCTTTTTAAACTATTCCATATACACAGTAGTTCCTAAAGGTTTTTCAATAAATATAATTTCAAGCGTAGTGAAGAGCAGAGGAGTTCCGTGCTTCCTTTCTTCCTTTAATATATACAACAATTAGTGAATTAATGGACAAAGAATAATTTCTTAAAGAAATAAAAAAAATTAAAATTGCTTGGCTTCAGTTACTGTGCTTAATTAACATATGCAATTGGAAAAACATTAAAAAGAGTTAAACCAACATCAATTTCCATGTTATTACATATACACATACTTCACATACCAACAGATTACAGCTGCAGTATTAACGTTACATAATTACCCTATTATTTTTAATTTTTCTAGTTTACGACTTACTCTGAAGCCAACATCATAAATCACATGTCCTTAATACATAATAACGTTAACGAAAAGAACGGCAAAGTGCCATTCGATGAAAATTTTTCGAATGGAAACAAAAAAGTATAGTCCCATTATGGGAAGACATTTTTAGCACATAAAAGGGGTGTACTATATTTTTTATTCGCGTGATCCACTCATGTTGCAATAGCACAAAACAACGTGCGGCTCATTTAAAAGCCTCTGTAACTTAATTAATTAAAGCTCACTTCTGATACGATTGATTGACTTTTTCTGTGCTAATTATGATGAAGCAGAAAGCAGCCTCTGAACTCTTTTAAATTTAATGAAGTTTTACTCCCATCAGGTAATATGCATAAAGAAGAAACTTTCGCTATGTAACCTCTAATTTTCAGAGTTTTGTACCTCAAATGACAAAAAGAAATTCTAATACGATTACTCACGTTCCCATCTATCTCTTTGTAAACGTGTAACACGGGTGCTTGAAATTTAGCAGTTACGAAATATTAATAGTCATCTTTTATCTATTCAGCCACCACTTAATAGGATAGAAATATGAAAGGGGTTAAATTTATTTTAAAAATGCTCTAGGTTATTGATTTACAGGGCTTATTATAAGGATTTCACAATATATTTACGTAATTTACTAATAGAGACTTAAGTGAAGTTTGTTGGACACGATGGTGACTATTATAAAAAAAGTAATTTTCATTAAATTCTTCCTTTTAATGCATGAAAAATGTAGGCTGGGCAATATGTTAATATAGTAAAAAATAATATAATTATTTATAAGTAGTTTATTAATGCCTCGTAATGCTGTATTGAACAACGAATATACACGAAAGACAGATGTATGCTGTGCAAGTAAGCAAACTCTAGGCAGGTTAAATAAACTATGATATAGTTCTCATAATGTATCAACCTAGAGTATGAACGTTACTACATTAAAAATCCGGAACGAACTCCATAAGGCTTTATCAGATGGATATGAAATTCGTTTTAGTTAAATCAATAAGCTACTAAAAATTTTAGAAATAATTTTTATTTTCATAACATTCCATTAAAATAGTGTGACTACTAAGAATAAAAAAGAAAACTGCTCGTTTTTTCATTGCTTCTTATTTTAAAAAACATCCATTTTTCTCTTCAGTAATTTGTCGTATTTAAATTATTGAAATAAACAATTTTATAACTAATTTTTTAATGAGTTAGATGGGTAAATTTAACACTGAGTGTAAATTTACTAGCATTGCATATTTATTTTATGGTTAGCTATGATTATTGTAAATGAAATTATTCACACCAAGTACTGCCAAATTTACACCGATAAAAATTTACGGCAGTGCACGGACTACAGAATAATGCCCTAGGTATTTGTTTGATTATGCTTTATATTTCTAAGAAATAATACTCAAGTTATAAATTCAATATCAGAGATAGTGCTAACTATAAGGTAGCAAGAAGGTAGCGCTAACAAAAAAATAATTCCTAATGTGAGTTAACCAATAAATTTCATTTATTTAGTAGTAAAATTGTCGCACCAAAGTAATATTCGAAAGATATTCGATTGAATATGGAATTATTTAATAGATATTCTTGCGTACGGCTATATGAACTGTAATATCTAGTGCCCGATCGGTTCCAACAAATTCTAATAGATTCTATAAAAATTTATAGAATCTAAGTAATAGAGTTGCGAGATCAAATAATTAGAAAATACGACTTAAAATTGATAAGTAAAATGTACTTTGCTTAGTTATGTTTTATAAATACACATTATTGATTAATTTATCAATCAAATTAGTCGGCGAAAAGGGGAGCTGGCCTAAACGTGTGACGTCGACATTGTGTGTTCATGACATGTGTGATATATAATTAGGTCGTCAGATAGCGTGACGCGAGCTGTAATTATTGTTACGAGTAGGCCAAATAAACCTTTGGATACGGGAACACTGTGACAGTGTTTGCTGTTTTAAATCAATTTTCATTTATTTACCTTAACTCTCTTTTGCCTTCAGTTATTCAGTCCCTGTATGTTTACATGCCCATGATGCATGTAATAGGAGTAGATTGTTAAGCTTTTTGAGAAGTCCTCATTAATATATTGGGTATCCTAAAGAATTAAAAGACTTAATAAAAAACCAGCCAAGTGTTTTTTTCTTGGAACAAGCCCAAAATAATTTCTTTAGAAAAGTTTTATTCAATGTAAAACCTATGCCTTCTAAAATTGCTGACAAAAGATTACCTAATCTATTTTATTCAAAAATTCTTATTAGATGTTAGTGTCTACATTTTTACATATTTTTTAAATATGTTGTGCCAATGCGTAGCATATAATTTTATAAATAATAATAAAAACGGCGTAAATTTTATCTAAAATTCAATCTAAAAACCGAATGAATCTCTAATGTCTTCTTATAATCTTTCGAGGGAATAGATATGAAAAAAACATCGTTAACAGTTAGCTCATCAATGAAATTATGTCGAAACTGATGCAAATTTTAGGAAAAGTTACTAAAATATACTTCATTCAAGCATTTCGTTATTACTTCATATTTCAATGAAAAGCTAACCTTTAAAACCAACACGAAGTTGGGTCAACCACCACGAAGTTGTTTCTACTTTCATCATTAAATATTTAAGAGTTTTGTTAGAAAGCTTACAATTCTGAAGAAATAAAAATTTACCCCTCTTTGTGCGATTGATTGCAAGTTCTACCTCATTTTTGATTGTCAGGAATATTTCTTATATTTTGTGGCTTAGAAAGTGAAATCTTCGTTTCTGGGATATGAAGTTCACGGGAAATATCGGCCAAAGTCTCTTCTTTTATATAACTTGTCTTCCACAGCGACGATGCGCTCTTACTATCAATTATTTAAAGGTAAAGATAAGATATAAGTGCATTAGAATGTATTACACTTATGTTTCTTTAAATAGCAATCGAGATTCCTTCTTTAATTTAATGGAGTAAGTACCAAATGTAATTGTTCATTTCTGTGTTTTTCGTAATTCCTGTTTGGCTTTAAAATATTAATTAACTTATTTTAAAACGAGTTTTAAACGATCAAACTACCATAAGTTTAAATAAGCTAATGTTAATAGTTCTGGTTCAATGACTCTTATCGTTACTAAGCGACATATTACAGTTATAGAAATTAAGGTTATGTAAGAAATAAGTAGCCTTGTATGGTAAAATTTTGCACTATCTTTTGGCCTTGTATACTTGAAATATCTTACAAAGCTTATTTGTACGGTACTAGATATCTGAAATTCTTAAGTTTACTTTGAATCGAAAAATATAATGGTAGTTGTCTCGTGATCAAAATTAATTGATATATCTATTACTAAATAGAATTCAAAATACATTTTTCTTAAATGTTACTTTCAATGTAATGTAATTATTAAAAATATATAATTTACTACTTGGTTATCAAGGACGCAAGTATCAGGCTAATACAAATACACATATTAGAAAATAAACGAACAATATGTATGATAGAATTATTTTTATTGTGGCAAGCACCAATTATAAACTTTTTATTACATTACGTTTTATTTACCTCCTCAAAAACTTCTTACTTACAGTTACATAATCTGGAAATACTAAATTGAAATTGATTTACGTGCTTTATTTTAAGATCAATATGATCACGCACAAGCTATTCATAAAAATGTTACCCTACTGGTGTAAAAGGTAATTTTTTTATATTTTTACTCAATTGTTTGAGTAAAAAATGTACAAATGTAAAACAAATTTTAAAAATTCAAATCAATTATAAACTAAGTGAATTTCCATATAATTAATTGGATTATAAATTTACTGAATCGATTATTATTAAATTATGAAGAAGAAAAACACAAGAGTAAACAATTATTTCTCATGCCATACCTTGTTTTATAAAATGTTTAGATTAACATTTATTGTAACATATTTTACTAAATAATATGTGGAATACAGCCAAGGTATTATAGAAATTATTATTAGAGATTGAATTCGATTCCAAATTTAATGAAAAAATATTTCCACAGCTCGGTTATAGAAAGCTTAATAACCATTCGCAAATAACATACATTTTTATATCAAAGCCCAAAATAGTTTTGGTTTCCATTAGAGCTGTATCCGTAAACGCTTTTCTTCTTAAATTATCTGTACAGATTCAATTCACTTCCATTCAAGCATAAAAACACAAAAGCAATAATATGAAACAAACGGTCGCATTAAAATCAATAACGAGGTCAGACCGAACACAACAATAAAGCAGATTCAGTGGAACTGCCGACATTTTCACCCCGGGCGCTAACTCACAGCCGAAACATCCATATCATCGCCGAGTGGGCAATTGTTTTAATATTATCCGCTTAAAAGGGTTCAACCCGTTATAATTACTCATTTTACTAATCAATGAGCGCCAGGAGAAAAATGTGAAGAAGGATTGTAAAATACGCGATCCTAATCTGTGAAAGTTTACATCCGTCCTACTCGCTGATGGTAGCCAGATGGCTACCAGCGAGTAGGAGATATATTTTATGGAATTTTTTCTTGTTAGGGAGGGAAATGGAACTATTTTGAGTATTTGGGATAGTATTTTCAGTTAGTCATATCGCTGTTTGGCGTGCAACGTTACCATTTTTATGGACACGATCATTTGCCACCTTCCTACGAAAATTTATATTGGTGATTCATATTCCTACTAACATTCATATGGGAAAGGCGACTTTTTATTTTTTATTTTTTCTTAATGTATACCACATTTGTGTATACTTTAAATATATTTAATGCATATTTTATATTTAGACCGTTTTTGAAATATTTTTTTTCGGATATCGCCTTTTCTGCATTTAAACAGCCTTTATTTATTTAGATTACCCTCTAAAAATTTCTCATTCTCTGTATTTTTAAACAAGCCCATAACACTCATTTGTGAACGACCCAATTGTATTATTTAATTGTTTGCCGTTATGTCATTCCTCACTCAGTTGAGAATAGCACGGTTTAGTTTTACTACTACTACAACTATTTTGAAAAAATAATTGTTATTAATTGATACAGCGTTCAACCACATATTGAAAGTTTCCAATTTATAAACCAGATAAAAAGGCTTCACATTTGACTCTAGCATTCACTTTCATCGCTTTAAAGCGTATCACACAATAAAAATGATATTATTTTTAATTTGTTTTCCCTTATAAACGTGATAGGTTCATCTTGTACTTCCGTGTTTTTTTTTTTTAATTCTACATTCATTATATTTTTCTTTCTCTTTTAACTTATCATATTCTTTCCTTTATAACCTTGTGTATTTCACTTTTTATCTTATACATAATTTGTATATAAATTGGATTAAATTTATTAATTGACTAATTTGTGTTTATTTTCATTTTTCAGTTTCGTTATTAAACAATATTGGAATGTCACAAACGATTCAAATAATGCTTTACTTCTTAATTTAATTTGGAATTTCCGGTTGCTGAAACTGATGATAATCCCCTGTAAGATATATTTCCAAGTATATGTGCAGAATGGTCTCTCTGTACGGGCTTTTATTTATTGATGAGGTATGTATAAAAAGATTCCACATGTAATCTAGAATATTTTTTTCTGTCTATTTTTAAATAACGCACATACGTATGAACCAATTTTTAATTTAACGTACTGGTCAGGACGTATTACTGACTACATTTAATACAACATTGCATTATGCGTCGTTTCTCATAAATTTATCGGCGTGGAATAATTCAGTAAAAAATATAAATCACACACGCAAGTTTGACTTGGCAAAATGAGCTAAAAGCCATGTATAGAATATACATACATGGTGTTTGTAATATTAAACTGTAATTGAAATTGAAAGTATAATTATTTTTGGTTTTTAGTAAGCTTTACATCTAATATTGGAAATATTTCATATTTACTTTCTTAGTATTATTGTAACAATTTTATTTTTCTTTGCTCAAAGTTATGATTCATACCAAAGCATTCTTTCTTTCAATTTGATTGATCATGCGTCCTTAAAGAAGTCTAAAGGCAATGAATAAAATAGACAATCTTTGATGGCACTTTTGTTGAATAGCAGTAAAAAAACTAATTCTGCTTTGTTCCTCATTCACGTTCATGTACGATGAGTCAGCAGAACAAAGACAAACATCACATTCAGAAAAGTAAGGGATTTTTGTATAAAAGAGCTCACTTCTGATGTAGTCAATTATTGTCGCTCTGCTGGTTATTACGAAGCAAAGAACCGCAGTAGACACCGAATCATTTTAATTTTAAATTAATTCATAGGGTTATTCAAATACCTTAATTGTTTCAGATCAGTAATTTGTACAAGAGTGATACTTCAAATACTGAGCCTAAATATTTTAGAGTCGGATAATATAAAAGATTCCGCCATCTATCAATCAGAGTATTTTTTTCATAAAATCATTTGAAATAGAAGTTTCATAATTTGCGCAGTCATAAATTATATTAATTTTCATATGTATATATATATATATATATATATATATATATTAATATATATATATATATATATATATATATATATATATATTTATATATATATATATATATATATTTACTGCTAATATATAAACATATTGACATGGATTTTTATATTATTTTTAAATAATTTACTAATAGAGGATTATATCATGATTATTGGAAACTAGAGTGTCGATTCAAAATAATATAGTTTTTCAGAAATTCTCCTTTCTTTATATCGACCAAAAATATTTTGGGCAACATATACATGCATTAAGAAATAATATAATTTTTTATATATACTTGTTTCAATTGAAATAGTATGTATTCTTAAACGTCTCTTTGTACTTAAATGTTCGGGAAACTTTTGTAGCGCGAGTCCTACACGAACTTAACAAGTTTTATTATACACAAGTTGCAATTTTAATGCAGGAGAGACTGATGAAATTTTTTTCGATATTACAAACAGTTCAAAGATATCAAATTATATATTTAACAATTGTTAAGATTTCTATCATAATCTCATTTTCACATAGAAAAAAAAACTAAGTGAAGCTCATATTCTAAGCTACAATAATAGCCAATATTTGCATAACTTCATAAGTCCATTCCTGAAAAAGACCAAGGTGCATAAAAATATAGTGTTACTGTGTTACTTCTGCACGAAAAGTAGGTGCAAGCTGCCGGATATACGTGTGTGCTCATATATAAGAGCCAGGATAGTAGTGTTAGTAAATTTAAAGATCGTAGGTGATATTCTTAAAGCTTTAAACTGTAGTAAAAGCAACTGTAGTAAAAAGCTTTAAAGTGTAGCAAACATGATTTTCATCAAATCAGTAAACATATTTAATACTTGTTAAAAAGTTAAATTTTAATTTAAGGATTCTAATAGTATTTTCACAATTTCTTTTTCATAATGTCCCTCTAAATGAATATAGCTACTAAGAGTAAATAACACTTTTTTTTGAAAACGTTGAATAGTTCTTAAACAAAAAGATTTAGAATATCTTAAAATAGCATATTTATAAGTAAAATATAAAGATTTTGCGATAGCGTATCATTTATAATCGTAAATTTATTTAATAAAACAACGTTTAAAAAACCGACTTCAACAAGAATTAGGTACTAAAAAGTAAAATATAATTAACTCAAAATAAGTACCTACTTATTCGCCTTATAGGAGTAAGTTACTAATTTTTGAAAACGGTGTCAGCAAAGTCGACTTAAAAAATTTACAATTTGTTTTATGACGCAAAACCGTAACTTCTTTTATACTTCGAATACTAAATAGATTCATAAAGGACGTATTTATGACATAAAATTTTACATTTGCTTCAGTTAACCGGCGGCGCTTGTGCCGAATTAAAAAATAAGAACTCATTCCTTGCAAATAAGTAGGTACGTATTTTGAGTTAATTATTTTTTAATTTTCGGTGTTTAATTTGTTGAAGTTAGTTTTTCAAATGATATTTTTATTTTAGAAGTTTTTGATGATTAATTATACTAATCATTACACTATAAGTTACATTTAGTTTTATTTTTTTCTTAGAATATTATAAAATTATAAAATGTAATGGGAAAAGTCTAGTATATAGAAAATTATCTTTTGTCTAAAGTTGGTTAGCAACAACGCATAGAAATATAGGGATATTAGTAACTGCCAGTGGTTATCTGTTAACCGTTGAGGAGTTCTGTTCTCCACATCGAAAGTCCAATATCGGATTTGGCAATGTAATAATTATCAATCAGGAAGTTCTCTTTTCTATATCCGAAATACAAACTAACCTTTAGCAAATATATCGAATCACGATAACTTTTCTACTCTCCATTACGAATTTGCATTATTAATTTCAGAACTTATCGCCAGACCCTGACCCGGGTAATGATTCAGTTACTTTGCAAAGTAAAAACTGGCAGTAGTAAATATCTTGAATTAGGTTTGATTTACTACCTTCTGATGAAGAGTGCCATTGTTCATCTCGAAAATATACCATCAGACTCTAACATGGTCGATGTAGCTATTTTGCAAAGTAACAATTACCAGTAACAAATATATTGAATCGCGTTTGTTTCTACCATCACTTAAGGAATTTTATTGTCCATCTCCCAAACTCATTGATTTATTGTCATTCGTTGGTGAGTTCCATTGTTCATTTCCAAAACTCGTCATCAGATCATAATCGTATTTATATGGGACCACTCCCAATGTATCTTCTATCCAGGAAAATCATCCAAATCCGTTCAGTCGTTAAACAATTATCGCTGAACTTATTCCGACGAATTGGGAACCTCCTCCGAATTGGGAAATAATCCAGATCAAATAACCGAAAACTAAAAATTTTATATCTTTTTTACCCACGTATAATACATTTTTGTAAAACGCATGTAAATAAAATAATTGAAATAAAAGTATAACATATTAAAATTATGTTCTTTGAATTGAGTTTTATACATAATGATATTTTTTCATTAATCATTTCATAAAAAGGACGGTTCTAAATTTTAACAATAACAGCTGATTGATTAAACCTAATACATCAAAAAAGATGGTATTCGGTTTAATCAACATTATTTCTAATAATCTGTTTATTTTTTCCATTTGATTTAACGGTTTTCCCCTATGTAGTGTTCCATTTTCTAAATAAAAATGGTTTCCGATTACATCTCTATAGAACAAAATTTATAATTTGGTAGGAAGGTGACAGAGTTTCAAATATCAAAAAGTAATAAATATCAGTATAATTTTTAAACGATGATCTAAAAAGCGCTTTGTTTCGATAATTTTAAATAAAGCCATTGAAATAAATTAAAATCCATTAGGTTTATCACCAAAACGCTACATTCCATAAAAAAATTATAAGTGATTGTTCCTATTCATTCCTCTTGGTCATCAAGGAACTAGAATCTTCTAAAAGATTTTTAATGACTTCGGTCTTTATCTTGCAAAATATTGTTAAATATATTGCTATGAAACATGTCCCACCTAGTAGACTAAAATTCCCTTAGATTTTGTAGCTTACACTTTTAAATATGTTTAAACATGTTAATTTTTTTTTTCATCCTCCAGTTTTCGATATTTTCTTTAAATTTTATTGTCTACTTTACTCTGGCCTCGTCATAGTCTCATTCTTTCCTTCTTTTTAGTTTGTCTTGAAATATATTTCTTTGTAGTTATATTTTCCACATACCGCTTCCGTTAAGTTGAAGCCATTATGCTTTACCAACCATTTTTCTAAGAGCTCCAAATAAAAACATATCCTTTGATTTACCAACAACAACTTTTTTGAATCTCTGTTAAGTCAGTTTTTTGAATCTCTGTTAAGTCACTTGGTTAAAACATGACATACTAAGGTTAAAATTATTTAAAAGAGAATTTATTGAAATTATTTCCCGTAAATATATTTGATGCATTTTTCTCCTAATTGCTCACTTATAATTTTGCAATAACAGCAATAAATATGTTTACTGGACGTTAGATTGGACGTTAAATTCCAAAAATAACTACCTAGCTTTAAATAAGCCTAAACTTATGTTTCTTTAAGGAATAATCAGCACTTTTAATTTTGTTTCATGCTGTAAATTAAGAAAATAAAATAATACATAATGTTAATTATTTTAAAAGCATGACTTGTCACCAATGAGCAAGTTAATTAAATTTTTTGTACGGCAGTAACGAAAGTACTAAATGTCACTGGCACATTTTAAAATTGTGCGCTAACTTTTGACCTCCTAAATTTTAAGTATCGTACAAACCGTACTTGTTTGGTATTAGATATTTGAAATTCAAATGTTTACTTTGAATCAAACAAAATTAACGTAGTTGCTGGGTGACGTAATTTAATTGAAAATTTTAACTGTGTTGAGTTTTAATAATATTCCCATGCATCTTTAGTGAAGTATAAAAGTATCGATAGAAAAGATATTATAATGATGCCAATACTATAGTATTTTTTAAATTAAAAAGGAATCAGTACTACTTATGTTTATTGATAAGATGAATATTATTAAATTTATTATCTGAAACAAGCACGTATCATTATGTCTTTAATCTGTTAGGTTCTATTTATATACATAAAATATTCTTCTTTACTATTGTACGAATGTGTGTATCTACAAGATGTTAATAACAACACGTTCTAGTATTGAATATATTTGGCATTAATTTTGTAGAAATTCATTATTCACAATTAAATAAAACTTCATGATTTAGTATTATTTCTACTTTCTTTAAGTTCTTTACCATGACCTAATCTTTGCTAATAGCCCACCTGAAAATGTTGTAATACAACGAAATCTAGGTCGTGGTAAAGAACTTAAAGAAAGCAGAAATAATACTACATCACGCAGTTTCATTTAATTGTGAACAATCTGTTCTATTAGTCAATTACACATTTTCTCTATTTTCACAAAAATATATAAACAAAAAAGAGTAAAGTCAATATAATACAAAATATGAAATATTTTAATAATTAAAAAGATTAAAAGAAAACAAAAAGCAAATCCTTCATTCCCACAAATCCTTAATAATCCTTTTAAATTGTCAAGACTAACGATTATTTTGCCACATTATTTTAAATATCTTATCAAATACAACAAAACCACTATAGATATACAATTGTACTCAAATTAATGTTTTATATGACTGATATTACTGTAAAATTTCGGAAAATAATTTTTCAACTGAACGTTTATAAAAATGTTAAATTTCTTCACAACGTTTGTAAATAACATATATTTTCTTATCAAAAACCAAAGTCGTTTTGGTCTCTATAGAAACTTTTGCGAAAATAAACATCATAATACGAAATAAAAACTAATCGCATTAAAATCAATAACGGAAGTCAGAGCGGACACAACCACAAAGCACATTCAATTGCGCTGCCGACATTTACATCCCGGGCGCTAGCGCAAACCCGATTCCTACATTTCGTACCCAATTAGACACTTGTTTTGTCATTAACCGCTTAAAAGGATCCGATCTCTTTATAATTACTGATCTCATTAATCAAAGGGCCCATGATGGGTATTAGGAGAAAAATTTGAAGAAGGACTATAAAGTGCGCGATCTTAATCTACAAAGATTTATGGCGGTCTGTGGAAATATATGTGATAGTGTGATATTGGCCACCTGCTTCTGACGGCGATTTATTTGTGCAGAATCGTTTTTGATAAGGAGGGACGTGATTTTTTTCGATGCGTGGATGCAGGATTTTTAATTTATTATAACGCGGTTTGGCGAGCAATACTGCCATAATAATGGATGGAACCATTTGCCACCTTCCTACATAAAGTCATGTAAAGGTAAATGTGAATTCAATTTATATTCCTTAATTGTAGTTTTATCGATATGTTTAGACCGTTTTTGAAGTAAAACTTCTTTAGGTACGCTTGACTTGGGGAGTAAGCTGGTGAATGCGTGACGAGAGCGTTACGAAAAGTGTGATCGTGCGACGCGAACGGAAGTTGAGAGGGAGATATAAGTTAGTGAAGACAGAAAGAGAGAGTGTTACTTTTCGTATATTACTGTAGGGACAAGAGAGAGAGGTGCGAGCATACATTTTCCTTTTCTCTTTCTCTCATAACCAGTTATGTTTCGTATATCTAAGACACAGTGCAAGTATATTGTTTGTATCACACTGCAGGAGCAAGAGAGAGTAGTGCGCGCTCACATTTTCTTTCTCTCTTCCTCTCATAGCCAGTGCATGAAATATGTATATATATATATATATATATATATATATATATATATATATATATACATATTTAAATGTATATATATATATATATATATATATATATATATATATATATATATATATATATATATATATATATGCGAGATTGCTAGCATTACGGGAACGGTGATTTTTTTATTATTTTGTAATTTCATTTCGTTCTTGAACAATTTTATAAATTATTATTTATTTTGTTCAATACATTAAATATTCTACGTTTAAAGTGAATAATATTGTAAATTGATTTTAAAGTTCATATTTTGTGAATTTGAAATTTTACTTCAGTCGTGTAGTCTAAAGCACACTCGTTTTTTTATATGTCACCTTTTCTGCATTTAAAACTTTTCCGTTTGTAATTATTGGGCACGTTTTGAAAACTCTTCATCTTCATATTTATGGAGAAGGACCTAAAAACCACTTTAAAAGATCTAATTGTCCTATTTCATTGTTTAACGTTAGGTCATTCGCAATTTAGTTGAGAATAGCATGGTTTAGTCTTATCAGTACTACTTTGAAGGAAAATTTATTTTGATTAACTTATATAGAATTATATCTCGGATTGAAATTTCCAATTTATAAACAAGATACCAAGATTAGTATTTGATTTTACCATTCACTTTTATAGTTTTAAAAGCAGTTCACATATTAAAATTGTTGCTTCTTTATCTTATCAACGTGTTACATTTATCATGGATTCGTAGTGTTAATTACGGAAATTTAGGGGTGTACCCTTGTGTTTTCTTTTTTAAGTTATTATTTCAATTAGGAACCAATTTTGTTTTAAAATAAAATCCAAAAATCTCAAGCGTTTCGAATTAAACGATTCCCTAATTAACTCTTTATTTCCAATTGCTGGAACTAATTTTCAACATTTATACGAAATATTTGTAAGTAAATTAAAATGTTGTATTGCTGAAATGTCATATGAGGAGTTAGTAAATTGCCTTCTACATGGATTTATTCATTTATTGATATGGCGTGTAAAAAAATTCTACCTATAAAATTTCACAGTATATGTCTTTCTATATTTATGTAAAAAAATGTATAAAAGCCAACTGTTAATTACATGAAAAATGTGCATTAGTATGAAGAAAATATTATAAGATACTCTTTAAGCAGTTAATTCGTTACTGCGTTACCAGTTATCTTTGACAATTTTATTAAAACAATATGTAGTAAGATACATACGGAATTCTCACTCAAATTAAATTCGACAAAATTAACACACGGCTATTTAATTGTACGTATACTTTGTCCAGTGTCTCTAGTATGATAAGCATATTGTATGCTAGACTATTCTTACTGACTGCTATATCGTGTGCTTACCTATTTTTACTTATTTGCAAGTTCTCTATTTACTTCATATAGTTCAATTTTAATCTCTGAAATTTTATTAATTTCTGGCAAACTGAGTTTGAATGGGAATAGACATTGTTGAAGTTGTTATTTACAAGGAATACTGCTTTTATTTTCATATTTTAGAAGTACGTTTCTGAAATTAGGAAATGTTAAGTTATATTTTATTGGCAACAAAATTTCCCTGAATAGCTTTACACTTTTTTAAAAAAATAATTTATAGAATATGTCATGATTTATGTCTTATTCTTTCCCATGACAAGGTTTTCATATTATTTTCGTAATAAGAGTCCATCGTAGTAGATGATTCAATGATAAATAATAAAGTTTGGACTGAAAAAAAAATTAAAATACATAACAATATTTTATACCAAAATAGTGCCAGCAGCCTAAAGATCTAAACACCAGGAACCCAAATCAGTTTACTTTTACCGTTAAATATAACCTGTAAAGGAAAATTAATCACTAGCCTTCGTTCACATGATTTATATAACATGGTTTCCTAATAAGGAATTTTTTCCTGGTCTCTTAATACAAAATTAAAATTGTGGAATTAATGAAGTAAAGTCAACCAGATTTGATTGACAAAAAAATAATAAACTCTATATATATATATATATATATATATATATATATATATATATATATATATATATAAATTTATATATATATATACATATATATATATATATATATATATATATAAATTATATATATATATATATATATATATATATATATATATATATATATATATATAAATTTATATATATATATATATATATATATATATTATGTTTTTTATTTAAATAAATACTTACTTTTATAGTCAAATCAATTAGTACTTTAAACCAATTTAAAAACATACTTTCAATAATGGAATCATTTTTAAAAATTCAATTTCTTTTACTTTGAATTTAGATTCCCATTCACTTCAAAATAAACTTAGTCTCTATCTCTCTATATATCTACACTCCTGATAGACAATGCTAATTATCATATTAAATATCACTTCCCAGTTATGATGGACATAAGGTACGCTCACAGTTATTAATTTACGAATCAATGATTCACGATTTTAGTTAGATGAATTATTAACAAACTAATTGTGAACGTTGAAGCTTCTTTTATTGCTTGGAATTCGTACCAAAATATGATGTCTTAAAGATTTTAAATAGAAAACTCATTTTGAAAGATTCTCGATGCATTGCTGATTTCTTAGTCAATAAATGAATTGTAATTTTGAGAAAATTAAAAAACTGGAAATAACATTTTAATTCTCGTTGTTAATGAAATATTTAAAATTCATTTATATTCGGATACGTGATTTATTTAATCTACAACCATCTTTTTTCAAAAATATTTTTAAATTGTCATGCCCTTATGCCTGATCAGGCAAAAAGTCGTAGCTTGAAAGATATAATTTTGTGCGATTTTTTACTTCTAATTTTCTTTGCTTTCCAAACTGCGTCTCCGTCTAATTCACATTCTTAAAAAATTGTTTTTGATATAACTACATAATCCTAAAATAAAAAAGAGTTACTTTCAAACATAATTCTCATTATTTTTAAACAAAATCGAAGTTTTTTTCAACCTTTATCAAAATTAATACAAACTGAAAAATTTATATAACGACATTAAATCGGTCAACTGATACTGACTAGCACCTTGAAAGTTCCATATCTCGTCTGACGTGAAATTACTTTATTTATCACATTTCGTCATTTATATGGACTACTTATGTAAGTAAATATTTAATCATACCTAATAAATTAAGTTTGAGGGTCATGTATATTATTTTCAATATCTCCAAAACTGTGATATCTAGTGTCATCACTATAGTTCCCTGATGCTTTTGCACAGATATAGAAAGAAAATGTTTTTCTAATTCATGTTTCAGTAGTTTCTCTGAAATAAGAAAGCGTATGGCTTTTTGGCTGATATCTCAGTTCGTCTTGAATTTAATTAAAATAAAGAAAATATATATTTTTGCGACCCTTGCAAAATAAACTTTTTTTAACGATTTTTGTTAAAACTAACGTAACTAACGACTAATTTCTTTATAAATTAATATATTATGTGCTGTCTGTACTAAGACTTTTCCCTTGAATCAGTTAGTATTCTATGATGGAAGGATAGGAAGCTCAAAAGGTTTTATTCTTTTGAGTCGTCTAATAATATTTTGCACTTTTGAGAATCTGGACGTTTCTAGATTAATGTGGTTTTGAAGTCTCTTTGGTGAGAACTAGCAAATCTTCTAATATTATCGTTTACCATCTCAATCTCAAGGTCGCAATGGAGATCATAGTTATGAACGTACCAAAACGCGTTTACCACAAGCATTTTGTTTTTGAATCTTTGTATCACTTGGATATTAGATTTACTGGCGCAGCCCCACAGCTGTATTCCTTAACCCCAAACTCGGTGCAGAACTTGCTTATACAAAATAAGCTTGTTGCATGTTGAAAGCTCAGAATTACGACCAAGCAACCAATACATTTTTCTGAACTTGACGTTAAGTTCGTCGTGTTTCTTCTTAATATGTTCTTTCCACCGAAGCTTGACGTCAAGAGTCATACCAAGATATTTAGCGGTGTTGGCATATAGTAATTGGGTGCCATGAATAAAGATTGGATATTGTGCTATCTTTTCATATGTAAAATTGATATGTGTCGATTTGAATTCATTCAAATTAATTCGCCATTGTTTTGTTCATATGGCTACTTTGTTAAGAGAAGATTGCAATTTTCTAGTAGAACCTTTCACAATTTCTCACCTTCACAATTACTATGTAATGTTGTTGGAACATCACTAATGTATAGCAAGTACAAAACTGGGCCTAGAACACTACCTTAAGGGACTTCAGCCTAAATCATCTTCAAATCCGAATAAGAGTTTTTGTATCTAACCCGAAAGTGTCGATTATTCAGATAACATTTTAATAGTTGATAGAAGTGATCAGGTAGAAGTAATCTTAGTTTCTGTATTAGATCTGTATGCCAAACTCTATCAAATGCCTGCACTACATCCAAGAAAACAGCACAACATATATTTTTGTTTTCTAATGTTTTTTCAATCACATCAGTAAATACGTTATACTTGATCGATTATCGAGTGATTATTTCTGAAACCAAGTTGATGAGATGGTATCAGGTTTTTTTGATCAAGAATAGGTTTAAAATGCTTTAAAATAAGATTTCCAAATAACTTTGACATGATTTTTGCCATGTTTTGGTATCATAATAACTTTAGCTGTTTTCCACACATCTGGGACATAGTATAGCCGAATACAGGCGTTGATCAGATTGGTTAAATTAACCAAAGCCTTTCTCTGAAATCTTTTAACTCTCTCACCTGTAACTAGATAAAATCCAGATGCTTTCTTTGCATTGAGGTTATTTTTAATATCATAAGCAACTTCCTTAGGCGAAACTAATAGAATTCTGTCAAGATAAACATTGAGATGAAGAGAGCATCATATTCCTTATTTGAATAAAATCTTGCTTCAAGATTTTGACCAAACGCATCAGCTTTTCAATTATTTAAATTATTACGATCCCATCTTCAATTTAATTTTTGAAATTATTACGATCCCATCTTCCATCAATTTCTTTGATACCCCGTGTACTTGCGCTAACGGCCGTTTAAGATATTTTGTAGCTGTTCATAGTGAGTATTTAGTACTGCTATCTGCAGTAAGTTCTGTGAGAAATTTGTTGATTCATAATTGTTGGATATTTTTAATTTCTGTAGTTAGTTGAGTAGTAGCTCTGTTAAGTAAAGTTTTATCATAAGAGCTTCCTGATTGTTTGACTTTCTTCTAAGTTTCCACTGTTTTCTTATTTGAGGACTCTAATTTCTTTCGAATAATTAATACCTTTTAATTTTTTTAATAACCGGCGTACTATTCGAAGCAACTTCCTCAATAACTGCAGCATTTAATTATTTTTCCAATTGATCAATAGTCTGTATCGGCAAAATCAGGTTGATGACATTTTCAAAAAAGAAATTAAAATAATTCCAAACTGTTTATGTTGTTACGGAGAGTTACTATTTGTTCTTTCACAATGACTTTTTCACTAAATATTAGGTAAATTGGAGAATGATCAGATTCCATGTTAAGTCCCTCTTCAATATTAATATAATTTGATGATATATTTTTAACAACAAAAAGTCTTATTAGGATCTGTAGGCCAATAAGTTGGTGTACCACTTGATATGAATTCGCATCCATAACTAACAGCAGGCTGGTATAACTCTCGTCATTATTATTGATTAGCTTTGAACCCCAGTGGGTGTGTTCAGCTTTGAAGTTTCCTCCAATGGCGACTATTTATTTTTTTGAAAAGTGTAATACATTCATTTTTATATTATATCTAGATGGACAAAAGATTACACATACTCTGAGTTTTTGTTTAGTTGTCTCAACCGTTACAACTGTACTTGAATATCGCAAGTCACATATTTTTCTCTTCAGAGTATTGGATACAGTTTTTAATAACAGCATCACTTCAACGAATCGTGTTAGCAGGATGAGTTGAATGATAGGTTCAGTAGTTTTTGAATCTTTAGTGAAATGTGTATCTGATACAAGACATATGTCAATGTTTTCCGTGTACAGGT
Organism: Druceiella hillmani; assembly: GCA_039881145.1. Lineage (NCBI taxonomy): Eukaryota > Metazoa > Arthropoda > Insecta > Lepidoptera > Hepialidae > Druceiella > Druceiella hillmani. The sequence continues at coordinate 25,255,019 of JAYKKI010000022.1, read as the reverse complement.
ATGCTTGCAGTTCATATTGTTGCTATAGCAATCCATTGGCATTCCATTTCATAATTCTTAGGGAAATCATCGTTGTCCATAAAGGTAATGTACAAAAATTTCCATGTAAATATTTTTCTATATGATATATTGAAAAATGCATGGGTTATAATATGCTTTATTCTATGCTAAAATTCTATTTTCTATCAGTTTCTGTACTCTAACAGACGTTCATGTACATGATCTTATAAGGGATCCGTTTGCTTTTTTAAGACGCGGAACCCTAGTTTAGTGCGAATTTAATTTCAATTTCTGAAATGTTGCTTTATGCTTTAATGTAACTTAAATGGCTTATTTTTGTTTCGTTTTATTTTCATGTCCATGCATACAAATTTAGTATATAATAAAAATCAACAATTTTAGTAAAGTAATTAGCTTTAAATTTCCAATATATCGTAAAAATACAAGTATCTACATTTATATAATGTGTATTTAGTATCATATTACAATTATATTTTATTTATATGAACCAAAAAATAAAATAAACTTTTATCTTGCGAAAGGTTAGATTCGTATTGTATTAGTTTTCAATTTAATTATTCTCACTTCGTCAAACAGTTCGTAAAATATCTCAGTTTTTTTAAATAAAATTTACAACATCAATTCTTAACTTATATACACAGAAATAAACCTTCACTTCACTTAAACAAAGTCATTCACTTCAAAAATAAAATGATTGTAATACAGGCATTCCAAAATTAAAACAGGATACGTTTCTAATTAAGAATATTTGTCCTTTGGTTACTGTTCGTTAAATAGCACATGTAATATGTAATTTTCTTTTCACAGTTAAATGAAACTACGTGATGTAGTATTATTTCTACTTTCTGCAATTATTAGCAAAGATCTCCCCTGTATTAGCAAAGATCTCCCCTGAAGATGTTGTAATACAACGAAACCTGGGTCGTAGTAAAGAACTTAATAGAAATAATACTACATCACGTAGTTTCATTTAATTGTGAATAATGGATTTGCACAAAAATTAACGCAAAATATATTCAATAGTTTTCTTTTATTAATATGATAATTTAAAACCTATTAATATGAAAATTACACTGGACTTTGGTTAATATCACGCCACTTAACTCAATTCAAATACATAAAATTGAAAGTCTCACTATCTAAATTGATATATCTCATGCCATAATTGAAACGATACCTCACTTTATATATAAATATTTAATAAGGTTATTAAATTTGAAATCAAAGCATAATAGGTCAAATCTGTATATGTGTATGAAAATAGGCTGTCTGCTACCCCGTGACAAAAGTTCAAAGCGGACTTCCAAATTAAATAAAATTAATCAGATTATCTGCGCAGTTATTTTTAATACAAATTAATGTGGTGACGAGCAGACGATGGCGTGGGCAGGGTATTTCCGTAACTAGGCGCGGGAGTATTCAAAGTTATGGGAATAATTTTCAGCAGCTGTTTTTCACTTAGACTGCTCTCACGGTGCAAAGATTAAAAAGTTTTAAGCTTTATACCAAATTGTTAAACAAAATTTAGTCCTTTTCTAATGTAACGGCACATTTGAAGCTCTATTTAAGGTAGCGTAACATATTTTATTATAAATGTTGCCATTCGCAAGGATGTCGTAATTCTGAAGTCTCATTTTTTGGAAGACAAATTTTATTTTTAAAACAATTTCAATCCAAGTCTTAAAATGAATAAAAAAATATAGAAAATTAATAAAATGGTTTTATGCGAATTAATTACCTTAAATAACATGAATTTTACCAACGAATCAAAGCTTTCGTTAACTACAAAAATTAAACAACATTATTTATTATATATTTACACTTATTGTACTTGCGAAAGGACAATTTAGTTTTATGTTACTTTTTATTACAGAAGACATCTGCTGAGTAGTTCTCTAGTATCTAAAAAAAGTTCAGCAATAGCTTAAATACATTCACGTTTGATATGTGTTTATTAGAAACGAAATCTTTAAGCAGTCGAATTAGCCAAATGCAATAAATACTTAAGCAACAAATGTACTCGTTTCCGCTTGCCTGTTTCATTTGCCATTTGAAATGTAATGCTTCTTTTTCACTCAAATTTCTATGTATATGTCTACAAAATATATAATATTTTTATTGGCTTACATCAATATAAAAAAAAAATAGGTGCAAATTTTAGCGAAATTTCAAAATACTTACATTTGGGTTTCTTGCTAATAATGTTCTATAGCTCTATACAATTTTCTTAAGTTTATACGCTCCTTTATATTTCGTATGTGTTATAAATAATACATCAAATTCATCACTACACATGCAGATTAATTCGCCGATAACGCACAAAAAGCTAGCGCCACCACAATGTGCCATACAAGTAGACGAAATAGTCGACTTAATGCCTACCCCATCCGTCACCATCAGCAACACCTGGTTCAGCTGCGCTAGGCAGCCGCACGTAGCTCCAGATACTTGCGCGTTAGCCATTGTGCGCTGAAAAATGTGAAGAGTTCATTAGGGGCTCATGGCAACGTGCCACTTGTTAAGATGAGAGTTGAAAACATATGCAATATTTCTTACGCTATGTACCACTTTTTTAACATTATTTCAAATGATATCATAGTCACTTCTCAATTGCTGGCAGATGTGTTTCGTTATGTAGATCATTATTATGTTTATATGTCACGTTATGTAGATGGTATTGTGTGATATTTTTTAAGTGAAATTGTAATAAAAGTGTTAGTGCTATATTAACAAATTTGGAAAAAATGATTTTTGATTGATTCAGACACAAAATGTTTTAATTGATTTCAGACACAAAATTATATTAATAACGGGAAAATAATATAAAGAAAGCTCAAATTAAAAAAAAATTATTGCAACAAACCTTTCCAAAAAATTATTAACTCCCGAAAAAAAACCATTCCTGAAATGGACAACGGGTCAGTAAAAGATGAGGACTATACTTATCTCACAATGTTGTGTATAACAATGTAAATATAAGAAAGACGTATGAATCCTTTACAATCAAAACAGGTATAAGAAACTACGACATCGTCCTAATAATGCGTCAACCAAGAGGTTACCCATACGGTAGGAACTCAATAAGGCTTTAACGGGTAGGTACGAAATCCATTTTAGTTAAATCTGTATACTTATTTAATATTTATTAGAGTTTTTAAATATTATCTAAACATTTCCGAAGTAATTTTGAAAGTTTTGGTTTTCATAACATTCCATTAAATTAGTATGGCTACTGACAAAAAAGGAAACTTCCTTTTTTCTCGTTGCTGCTTGTTTTAATGAAAATTCATCGTTCTCCTCCGTAATTTATTGTATTTAATTTATTTAAATGATAATTTTTGTAACTAATTTCATAACTAATTTTAAAAATGGATTACTTTGACACCAAATATAAATTTAATAGCATTACACGCTAGTCTTATTCTTATTTTCCTCTTTTTGTAGTTGGAATTAGTAATTTTAAAATACTATCAAATTCACAATAATAAAAATTATCGGTAATGCGTGTACTATAGAACAAATCCCTCAATATTTGTTTAATTAGGCTACATATTTTTATGAAATAGTACTCACCTTACAAACAAATTCAGAGATAGTGTTATATATAATGCAGCTAAAAGTAAAGCTTAATAAAAAATAATTCCTAACATACATTAATGTATCAATTCTATTCATTCATTAGTAAAATAGTCACAACAAAGGTATTCTTTTGAAAATTAAACGAAGGAATATGTAACTATTAAGCAGATATTCTTGCATGCGGCTCTATTTAATTAAATATTCAGTGCCGGTTTGGTTCGAACCAGCTAATATCATTAAAATTTTATCAAATATAAGCTACAAAGCTACGAGATCCAACAATTAGTAAATAAGACTTCAAATTGTCAAGGTATAAAATACTTTGTCCAGTTATGTTTTATTAATTACACATTATCGATTAATTAAGTATTGGAATTAGTCGCCGAAAAAGAGAGCTAGTCAGGTCATGCCATTTCAAGGTTATGTGGTTTTGACCAATGACATATAATTAAGGCGTTAGATTGCGTGATGTGAGCTGTAATTGTTGTGTAAAATTAACCGTCGGATACGGGAAGACTGTGGACAGTGTTTGTCATTTAGCTAAATTTTCAATTATTTACCTCAACTCTCTTTTTGCTTTAGTTATTCGGTCACTGTACGTTTACATACTAAAGCCTTATGTAAAGACCGTACCATATTAAGCTTTTTAAGTAATCATCATTAATACATAGCGTGTTTTAAAATATTAAATGGCCTTATAAAAAAAGAAGCCAAACTTTTATTATTTTTTTTATTTTGTAGCTCGTAAGAGATAACATCTACAGAAAGCTGCTAAGGGACATTGGTCGTTCTTTTGTAAAATAACTTTCTTTTATTTATTTCTCCTATAGATTTGGTTTGTCTAAATAACTACGATAAATATTTCATCTTCATGAACCGAAATGCCATTATATTGTATGCCTTTAAAAACTTAAATATTTTCAATTATATTAAATTTTTTTCCCCTTATCCCCTAAATTTCAATACTATACTTGATTTCTTAACCTTCACTTTTAAGTGGCCTACATTTGTTCGCATACTCTCATTTTCTCTTATCTCGGCAGAAATTTTCACCCAACATTAAAATTTTTATTTAAATAGAGAAATAAGTAAACAACTTTTCGCTCAAATACAGATATTATATAACATTTTTCTAATTGCTTGTTTACCACAATATAACAATTCGAAAATATATGCCTTTATATGTAAGCTCTATTTATATAAAAAAGCACATAAAATAAAAGGTTTGTGCCTTTCCAATTGGCTATTTAAAATAAAACGCATTCAAGATTCAGTCTATAATTTAATGGCGTAACTAGAGAATATTATTCTGTGTTTTTTGTAAATTTCGTTTGGCTTTGAAATAATAATTACACTGTTTTAGAACAAGTTCTAAGCGGTCAAACTACGATAAGTTTAAATAATATCCGTGACTGTTATGGTTACTAAACAGCATATAAAAATTTAATAAATTAAGGTTATATAAGAAATAAGTGGTCCTGTATGGTACAATTGTGCCATACAGGAAATGTCATGCAACCCATATTTGTTTTGGTCATAAATATATGAAATTCTGAAGCTTACTTCAAATCGAAAAATGATAAAATATAATGGTAGTTGGTTGATCAAAATTACTATAATTTTAACAAAAATATCAGTTATTTATCTTCCAAAGCTTAATTTAAAGTAATTTTTCCTTTAATGCTATTTTTAATTTAATATAATTATTAAGATTATGTAATACAATATGTGATTATTAAGTAAACGACTGTCAGGCTAATACAATTATGAATATTAGAAAATGAATATATAGTATTTATAATAATACATAAGGTCACTCCACTTGCACTCAGCCAGAGTAAGACTCCATTATTTATTTCACGGAGACAAAAGCAATAATATGAAACAAACTCCCGCATCAAAATCAATAATGGGGTCAGCGCGAACACAACAATAACTCATAGCCGGAACGTCCATATCATCCCCGAGTGGGCAATTGTTTTGATATTATCCCCTTAAAAGGGTTTAACCTCGTTATAATTACTTATCTCACTAATCAATGGGCGTCAGGAGTAAAATATGAAGAAAGATTGTAAAGCGCACAATCCTAATCTATGAATATTTATGTCATTCCTTGGAAGTTTAGGTGACAGCGTGACATTGGTCACTAGTTGATGGAGGCCATCTATTTTGCATGGAATCTTTTCTTGTTAGGGAGGAAGGTGAAACTACTTGTATTTTGAGGATTTGGAGTATGACTTTCAGTGGATGATGTCGCTGTTTGGCTTGCAACGCTACCATTTTTATGGACGCAATCATTTGCCACCTTCCTAGGATAATTCATATTGGTAGACGATTTTTATTTTTATTCTTCTTTAAATGTGGTCTTTATATTTAGACCGTTTTTAAAATATTTTTTTCGTGTGTCGTTTTTTTTGCATGTAAACAATCTATGTTTGTAATATTAAACTAACTGATATTTATAGAGTCTAAAAATTCCTCAAATTTTTATATTTTTAAACAAGATCTAAACACTCATTCGTGAAAGACCCAATTATAATATTTAATTGTTTAACGTAAGATCATTCCTCAGTCAGTTTAGAATAACATGGTTTAGTCTTACTTCTACTATTTTGAAAAAAAATGTTATAAATTTATACAACTTTCAATCTCAGATTGAAAGTTTCCGACTTATAAACTAGATAAAAATACATCACATTTACACAATACAAAAATACGTGTAAACCTATAAATAAAATTTAATGAAATTAATTTTTAAGGAAATTTTTAAGATGTCTCTTTCTTCGATTTTGAAAAACTGCTATGTAAGAACTAAATTATTTTTTGCCACGTCTTAACTAAAATAAAAATATTTATTTGGGTTTTACCAAAATTATTCACCTATAAATAATTTACTTATTCAAAAAAATTGTTTTATTATAGTTTTTATTAATAAGAGCTAAGGGTAAAATAATTATGAATTTCGTATTAAACTTAAAATCTTCAATCTTCTCAAATGTATATGAAATAAACATATCATTATTTCTCGTATATTAACATGAAAAAATACAATGGAATTAGTGAATTTATATAAACTTGATTTATTTCACAATTAAATAACTCATATTATTTATACATTTTTATCAACGATTGGTAATTATATTTGAAACTTAAATAATGACTTATTTTCTTAAAATATACCTATAAGTATTATAAAGTAAACTTAAAGACATGCCAATAAATAAAATATGAATGAATTCATAATTTATATGGGAATAATAATAAAATTAAATCAGAAACATAAGCCCCTCGTATATTATAATATATCATTTAAAGTGTGATGAAATCATTTTAAAATTGCAAGAATAGGAAACTTAAATTTTTTTTTCACATAGTTTACTAATTTATATTAGCAGTATTTCTTGTTAATGTTTTGAATTCCTAGTTCAGCTAAATAATATACGTCTTAATGATACGAAACAGATCATAAAGAATATATTACTTTTATCATACCTTTGATTATATCTCTGAAAATATTATACCAAATATTATGGAAAATATATTTTACACTCTCATAACTAAGCAACAAATAATATGGAAAATATATTATTAGATCCTTATAACTAAGTTTTCAAACTAAACCTCACACTACAAATAGGATTGAAAAAAATTCTTGTACCTAATTTACCCACACCAAAATTTGATAATAAATATTTTTGAGTTTTACCTCGTAGCAGCTAAAATATTACGTAATATATGGGTAATTGTATATATCACTGTGTCACATATCAAACTACTACACCAAGCAGTTTCTGAAAAAGATTGCTATGACCGACATGCGGGCAAACATGTCAGTGATCTTGTTAAGGTTTAGTTTTTTTCTTTTAAGTTACGGAATCCTAAAAATTCAACAATATTAAAGGGTTTCAGTATACTATGCTTAATTAGAAGGTGGATTTCTTAATAATACGAAACAAACAAAACAGAGTAAAATGAACAGGTGTCTACATTATTACATATAAACAAATGTCAGGTTCTAATAAATTATTTACAATAGCAAAATCTCAGAGTTACAATTTCATTTTTCTTTGCTCAAAGTTATGACTCATACCAAAGCATTCTTTCTTTCAACTTGATGGACCACGCATCCTTAATGATGTATAAAAGTGATGAAAAAAATCGACAAAACAATATTTGATGGCATTTTATTGAATAACAATAAAAAAACTGATATACGACGGAAAGATATTTTGAGTAGCTAACAAATTCTGCTTTGTTTCTCATTCGTGTCGTTCATATATTTACGCCAGTAGAACAAAGACACTCATCTTATTTAGAAAAGTCAAGGATTATAGTATAAAAGAGCTCACGTCTGAAACAGTCAATTGTTTTCGCTTTAATGGATATAGTGAAGCAGAAGGCCGCAGCAAGCACCGAATCATTTTAATTTTAAATAAATTCATCCGGTTATTCATATACTTCAGATCGGTAATTTGTACAAGAGTGATATTTCAGCTGCTAAACTTAAATATTTGTATACTACAAAAAGTACCCTGTTTATGTAAATCTCTCACGATTCCATTTATCAATGAGAGCAATTTTTTCATAAAACCATTGTAAATAGAAGTTTAGTAATTTGCGTAGATATTAATTATATCAACTTTCACACATATAAAGATATGTATTTATATATATATATATATATATATATATATATATATATATATATATATATATATATGTGTGTGTGTATATATATATATAAATGTGTGAGTGTATATTATTTTTAAGTGCGTTTATTACCACGTGATGTAGGTATTTCTACTTTTTTAAGTTCTCTACTACGACCTAGGTTTCGTTGTACGGCAACATCTTCAGTTGGGCTATTAGCAAAGATTAACTATTATTATTATTATTTACATATAATTAATTGAAATGCAATATTATGTATCCTTAATCATCTTTGTACCTAAATGTCAAGAAAACCTTTGTAAAGAGACTCCTATATGAACTTAACATGTGTTATTACACACAAGTTGCACCTTTAATGCAGAAGACAAATGAACTTTTTTTCCGTAACTGCATTCGATATTTCAAACGATTCCGAGAGATCAATATATATACTCAACAATTGTTAAGACTTGTATTCTAATCTTATTTTAACACGAGGAAACAAACTAAAGAAAGTTCATATTCTAAGGTACAATAATGGCAAATATTTCGGAAAATTCCTCAATTTCATAATCCTGTTCCTGAAATGTTGTTATCAAGATCCTGACCTAGTCGACAGTGTAGTTATTTTGCAAATCACTACTAGTAGCGAATATCTTTAATCTCGGTTGATTTAATGGCATACGTTAAGGCGTTCCATTGTTCATCTTTTGAATTAATCATCAGACGCTGACCTGGAAAGCGGTGTAGTTATTTTGCGTAGTAACAACTGCCCAGAGTAAATATCTCGAATCATAGTTGATTTATTGCCATTCTCTAAGGAGATCGTTCATTTTCGAATGTCATAATCAGATCATCATTATATTTTAATGGGACGACTTCGAAAGTATTTTCTTTCCAATAAAGAAACAAGCATCCAAATCTATTCAAACTTTAAAGAATTATTACTGAATAAATATATAAAAAATGATTCCGACGAATTGGGAACCTCCTCCTTTTTTTTAAGTCGGGTAGAAAATACTGCTACACGTCGTTATTGGAATCGGTGCCATAGGTGATATCGAAAAATTTTATTGAGTTTGTCATTAGATTCACATCATGGAAACACAATCATGATAGTCATTCATTAATGAGTAATCCTCTTTTCAATTTCTATACTAAAATTCTAAGCAAATTTTTAAGAGACCACTCTTAGTTTACACCATTTCAAAGAAAAGGAAAGGGTGATAAAAACTGACGACCTGCAGCAAGATATGCAAAAAAATGCATTCGAAATGAGAAACTTCTTTTTAAATATTGGTTAAAATACCGTCACTTTTTACGTAACTTCTTTTAACTATCAGCATCCATTTTTCCCGTGCGTAATTTAAGTAATATAAGTTATAATATTGATTTATTGTTCTTAGTTACATCCTTATACGGAAAATATAAAAATTAAAAATTTATCAACAGAACCATTATGAAATAAGCCCTTCTTAATTCCTTCTTCAATTTTAAAATTATGTTTCATTTTACCTTGTCAATGAACTGTAGGAACAAAATTAAATATTGGCTCATATTTTTCCTTAATGTATAAATTTGAAAACTGAAGTAGGTTTATTATGATTACATATTAGTTTTATCGTAATTGTTATCTTGTACTATTTCGAAATATATGTTAATACATTATAATATCAATTTTACTTTATAATAATATCATATATATTTGTACACTCATACTATCAGTTTTTAATGAAACGCAAAGAATTGCCTTTAATAACACGATGACAAAGTTAAGGTTAATTGCTTCCAATAAACCAATAAATTTTAATGTGCACTATTTATTTACCGTATCAATTCTATCCACTAATTAGAATATGGTAGAACAAAGATATTCTCCAATATATAATTATATGATAAAATACCAAATTATTTAATAAATTTATTTTAACGCCACTGTAACTAATATATTCAGTGCCCGATCAACTAAGAATGATGCAGCCAGTCGCAATCATTAGTGATGAATTAAAATCATAGAATTGTAGAGTCCAATCCCTTACTACTCGAAATTTTCTAATTATTAAGTACTTTACCGAGTTATGTCTTATTAGTTCTCTTTATTGACTAAACATCGCCATTAAACATCGTCATTAGTCGGTGCTAAGAAGAGGGTATCGGGTAGTGCGCTCGTTTTTGTGTGGTAAATACTAAAGTTATATAAAGTAAGAATAAATGATATATAAATAGGATAAGTGATATATAATAGAATAAATGAGATATAAGAATAAATGATATATAAAGTACGAATGTGTGACGCGAGCTGTAATTATTATTGTGTCAAATGAGGCGTTGCAGGTTAGAAAACTGTTAACCGTATTTTAGAATTTGCTTCACCCCTTTATCTGTTCAGTTAATATGTCCATATAAATTTATATATGTACTCAACATATAAAATTGTTGGTTACATAAACACTAATATAAAATCTTGTTAAATGAATAATAGAAATAATGAAAAGTCTACGAAGTGCCGTTAAGTCAAAACACGCCCAATGTATGTTTCTGTAAATGGAAATTATGGATGAAACTAAGCAGAAAAATTTCATTGGGAAGTTTAAAATAAATGTTAGAGCTAAATTTTAATATTTTTTAAATCCGTTGGTGCCATGGCCTTATATTGAATTTCGATGATATATTTTTGCCTATAAACATTTGCCCACTTTTTTTTTTCTTCATGATAACGGTATGTTGTCCTTGGAGTGATTGGACCAGGTGAGGGACTTTATTATGCTTAGTCATTGATGTTTCCTGACGTTGTTTTGTGTGTTTTATACGAACAATATTGGCGATATATTAAATTTCACGTCTTAAATTAAATTTAGTTGTTTTTTTTAATAGTCTTGCACGTGGCTAGGTGGATAAAGGCTAGGTGAATTAGTTTTATTCACAAGACCAGGATAAAGAAGAATTTCTGAAATAATCCAAATAGAATAGATGAAAACTGTCATAATTTTATAATTTATTTACCTACCTGTGTCATATTTTTTTTAAATGCATAATAATTGTATAATTGAAAGAAAAGTACAAAACATTAAAAAAATGACGTTTCGTAATTTGAGTTACACGCAAAATAATTCTTTTCATTTTTGATGTCTCTGAAAAGTAACATTCTAAATTTTAACAATGAAAACATGGTGTAATTATTTTATTGATTATTTAAAGTTTATCTAAAATTGAACGGGTTTCGTTCGAAGCTCAATGCAAATGCTCTAACGAAGAATAACATTGTAAGATCTATTTTATTCAATGAATATTGAATCCAAAAAATATTAGGTTTAATTACCATTATTTGTTACAATCCATTCACTCTTTATTTCATTTAACAGTTCTTTTCTATTATCTTTGTCCATTTAGGGTTTTATTTGCAGAAATACAAATGGTTCCTGATGACGTCAACATCTCTATGGAATAAGCCTTACAAATCTAGAAGAGAGCGACATAGTTTCAAAACACGAAAAAATGTGAAATGTCACTATTGATATTAGTATTATTTTTAAAATACCAATTAGAAAGCGCATCCTTCATATCACATCCGTTCTAAAAGCCGAAGGAGGACAAGAAATACCTGTAATTTTCTTGAAATTACGGATGTAAATAATTTTTAGGAAAATCTTTTAAAGGTGGCTCGTCAACAAAAAGATGTACTAATTGCTGCACGTTTTGGTATCGGTGATTTTAAATAAATCCATTGAAATAAATTAAAATCGATCAGGTGTATTACCAATACGCTATATTTCCTGAAAAATTAACAAAGTATTTTCCCTACTCTCCTCATTGAGTAACTCATTCCTTTTAGTCATTAAGGATCTAGAATCTGCAAAACGATTTTAAGTGACTTCGTATTTATATTGGTAAAAAGTTTTAATATTTTTCCCTCGCACATATCCCATCTTTATAGACCAAAACTTCCTTATATTTTGTAGCTTTCAATTTAAAATGTGTTTAAATATAATACAGTTTTCTTTTTCTATCAACCTCCAAATTTCGATATTCAAATTTTAAGCTTTACTGCACTTTGGCCTCGATATACTTTCATTATTTCTTTTTGTCTCGTTTCTAGTAAATTGTTATGTGCTACAATCACGGAAGTAGTAAATGGCCCTGATTTTAACATTGTGCGCTAAATTATAACCTCTTAAATTTGGAATGTCGTAAAAGCCTTATTTTTTCGGTATTTGTTAGGTAAGAGCCTTATTTGTTCGGTAAGAGCCTTATTTGTTCGGTATTAGATACATTAAATTCAAGGGTTTACTTCGAATCAAAGAACAATAACAAAATGTATGTAGCTAACAGGTGACTTAATTTAATTGATACTTATTGCTATGTTGGGTTTTAATTTCAAATTTTCCTTGCACGTAATGTTTAATGGAATATAAATACATCATTATTAAAAACACGGCAATGAAATCAATACTATGGTATTTTTAAACTTATAAAATAACCAATAATATTTATGGTCACTTGTGAGATGAATAATACTAATTTAATTTTTTAAAAGAAGCACGAATTTTAACTTCCTTTATTTCTTATTTTATATTTAATTGAATAAACGTTTCATAATTTGGAATTAAAATGATTTATATTATTTATTTGAAAATATCTTTCTGTTTACCTATGAGCTATTGATAAAAATATGTTCTTTAAGTGAATTACGCAGTTTTACGTTTTTCACAAATGTGTAAATAAAAGTAAATGAATAATATAAAAATAATACAAAAAAACCAAATTAAAACGACTTAATAACTAAAAAAAATTTAAAAAAACATGAAACCAATATTTTATATTACGCGCGTTGTTTTATATATTATTAAATATATAAATAAAAGGTTATATTGTATAATAATAAGGTTAAAGTGCTTTACGCCATTTATTAATAACATATATTTTCTTATCAATGGCCAACATCATTTTGTTCTCCGTTGAAACTTTCTCCATCAACACTTTCCTGCATTTAAGTTTCCATACAGACACAGATTACGTTTGCTCAAGCAGATTAAGCCTCTGTTATTTACTTCAGAAAGATAGACATAATAATACGAAACAAATTTCTCGCATTGAATTCTACAACGAGGTCAGTGCGGACACAACAATAAAGCGGATTTAGTTGTACTGCCGACGCTTTCATTCTGAGTGCTGGCGCAAAACCGGAACCTCCATATCGTCTCCGATTGGACACTTTTTTTGGCACTTATGGCTTAAAAGGGTACAACTTATTTATAATTACTTATCTTTCTAATCAAACGGTCTTCGATGAGCAGAAGGAGAAAAATATGAAAAAGGACTCTAAAGCGCGCGATCCTTATATACGAAGACTTGTGTCACCCCTTGAAAATTTAGGTGACAACGTGACATCGGTCATTCGCTCCAAGTGGCGATATATTTGTGCAGAACTTCTTTTTAATAAGGAGGGAGCTGGCGTTTCTTCGGTAGTTGTGGATAGAATTTTAAACTGATAATATCGTTATTCGGCATGCAACGCCGCCATTTTAATGGACGCGACCATTTGCAATTTTCTGAAAGGAAATCATGTTAGTAGAGGCGAACTTAATGTATATTCTCCTCTATCGTCGATTTTACGCCATGTTTAAAATATTTTTGTATAATATATCGTGTTTTCGACATTTAAAGTTTATGTGTTTTTAATCAAACGCACGTTCGAAAAATTACTCAGTCTTTATATTTAGAGGAATGAAGAATTTTATGAACAGGGACCAAACACCCACTCATAAACGATTGAATTATTCTATTTAATTGTTCAACGTTAGTTCGTTTGTACAGAAGTTGAGAATTGAATGGTTTACTCTTATTATTATCACTTTTGAAGAAAAACAGCTGTAATTCATGTATACAGAATACAATTTTGGGTTGACAGATTCCAATATATGTAAACTAAATACCAAGATTTAACATTCGATTCTACCATTCACTTTTATAGTTATAAAAGCGGTTTACTGATTAAAATTGTTGTTTATTTATCTTATCAACATGTAATGTCATCGTGTATGCGTAGTATTAATTCTGGAAATTTTGCATTAATATTGTTTTCCTTTTTCTTTTAACTTAGCATGAGAGAATATGCTACAGTAAATAATTTTCAATTTCATTTTATCCATAATTTGTAGAGAAATTGCTTTAAATTTATAACGTGACTTGTTGTTCTTAATATTTTTAATAAAACAAAATTAAAAATTTCAATGATTAACAACGATACCTTATTTTATAATTTTATTTTAAATTTCCTAATTTTTGGAACTGACTATAAGCATCCTACATCAAATACTTCTAAGCACATATGCAGAATTTTCAATTCAGGAATAATATTTTATTACTGAATTATCACCTGATGACAAAGTAAAATAAATTGCCCTGCTATTATATATTGATGAGGCATGTATAGAAAGATTCCACATAAAAATTTTTATAATTTGTTACTTTCCATTATTAAGTAACCGACATATGTACGAACCAATTTTAACTTTATGTGCTGGTCACGAGAACACATCATACTATTACATATTCCTTACAGTAATTGTTACGACACTTTATTATAAGTTACTTCTCCTAAATTTATCACCGTGTATAATATAAGATACAAACTTATTTCTCACACACAAATAAAATGACAAAATCAGCAAAGAGCGATGTAAACTGTACTTGTACCTTGTTTGGTGTTTGTATTGTAAAACTATAATATTTAAGTTTACCTAACCTTAGTAATTAGCAAGCTTTCGATCTGATATTAAAATAAGTTAAAATTTACTTTCTTAATGTTATTGTAAGTCTGATGTGTTATAATAAATTTAAATAGAAACGGGTGTTGCTGTAAATATTATTAAAAGATATGCTTTATTGCAATCATAGTAACAAAGTTGTAGTTAAAAAACTTAAAAAAATTAAGTCAATGCTCTATTAAAAAATGTTGCAAGTAGCCTTAATTTCAAAAGCATAATATTGATAAATCTATAGCCAATTAAATTTTACATACAACTTTTCAAATACCTTGTAAACGGAAAATTAATTACAAGCTTTCCTATACGTGATTTCCATAGCATGATTTCCCTATAAGGATCTAATAGAATTTTTTCACTATTTAAATATTCAATATTTATATTTGGAATGAGTGTTTATTATTCAAAGATATATGCCGCGCATGCGTTATTTTAATTCGATTTATCATACCTCTCCGACTTACGACACCTCTCCGAATTTGTATGCTTAACTCATTTTCATAGATACTAAATTGTGGAAAAAATTATAATTCATCTTAACTTGTTAAAATATTTATATTTCTCGAAGTGCACTTTTAGGTTTCAGGTGAATTAGGAAAACGGAATAATATTTTTAATGTTATATGTCAACTTCTATTTTAAATCTATTAATACAATTTAATGAAATCAGTTTTTTAAGAGAATTTCTAGGATATTTCTATTCTACTACATAGAAAGTAAATGATTTTCTAGCATGTTGTAACTGAAATAAAAATATACATTCAACTTATGTCGAAATTATTTACCTATAAATAACTAACTTTTTCCAAAAAATATTTTTCGTAACATATTTTTTATTAACGAAAACGACAGGAATTAGTAAAAATATGTCAAATTGATTTATTTAAAAATTAAATAACACACAATATTTATACTTTTTATCAACGGTATATTTTTTTAATTATATTTGGAAATTAAATATTGACTTTTTTCAAACGTACCTATAAGTATTATAAAGTTAATTTAAAAACATGCCTTCAATAATTGAAATATACGGATTTATAATTTATGCGGGCATGATTATAAAATTAAATCAGAAACATACACCCTTCGTATAAAATAATCTCTCATTTAAAGTGTGATGCAATTAATTCATGACTTGTTTGAAAAAGTCATTTTAAAAACGCAGTAAATGTAGGCCAAGTATTTTTTGTTACTTAGTTGACAAATTCGGATTGAAAACATTTGATATTAATATTTTTAATTTTCAGTTTATCTAATAAAATATGTTTTAATACTACGAAGCAGATCATAACGAAACTTATCATTATCATACTTTTGGTTATATTACTGAAAGTATAAAAATTAAATTTATAATATAAACAATTTTAGTCCCTATTAACTAGCCCTTTAAAACTAATCCCAACTTCATAGATGGGATTAAAAAGTTTCGTGTATTTAATTTACGCTTTGTAAAACTTCCTTTTCAATACTTTTGAGTGTTAGCTATATAATGTGCGCGGGATATATGTTATTATTTGGTAAAATATCATCTTTCTATATCAAACAGATACGGAGAAAAATGGCCATGACCGACATGCGGGCAGACATGTAAGTGATATTGTAAGGGTATAGTTTCCTCTTTTAAGTTACGAAACCCTAAAATTACAAAAAATATTAAATGATTTCATTATACTGTGCATAGATGGCTTCCAAAATACGAAGCAAACAAAAAAGAGTAAAATGAACAGGCGTTTCCATATTATTGCATACAAGCAAATGTCCCGTTCTAATCGATACTTGCAATATCAAAATCTCAGAGTTACAATTTTATTTTCCTTTGCTCAAAGTTATGAATCATACCAAAGCATTCTTCCTTCCAACTTGATGGATCACGTGTCCTTAATGAAGTTTATACCTAATGAAAAAGAAGCGCATATTATTTAGGAAATTTAGGGATTTTGATGTAAAGGACGTCTGAAAGAGTCGATTGTTGTCGCTGTGCTGGTTATGATGAAGCAGAAAGCCGCAGCAGGCATCGAAATATTTTAATTTTAAATAACTTAATCGGTTATTCACATACTTTCAATTAGTGTATAGTGATAGAGTGATACTTCAGCTGCTAAGCCTAAATAATTTAAAGTTGGATACTACATAAAGTACCTTATTTGTATTATTCACTCACGGTTCATAAAACCATTTGAAATAGAAATTTAACTATTTGCGTAGTTATAAATTATATCAACTTTCATATATATATACATATATATACATACATATATTTTTTTTCTACTGCGTGTACATTTTGCAATATAAAAATATAATACGATATATACACGCAGTAGAAAATGATATCATTATTTACATATTATTATATCAATTGAATTATTATGTATCCTTATCCGAAATCGCATTCAATATTTCAAACAGTTCAGAGATATCAAAATTACATCTTTAACAATTGTTAAGACTTATATGCTAATCTGATTTTCACATAGAGAAACAAAGTGAGGAAAGCTCATGTTCTAAGTTATAATACTAGCAAATATTTTCGAAAAATCCGCCACTTTTCCAATAATTTCATTCCTGAAATAGACCAAGGTGCAGAAATATTATGATATCTGGGCCCACCTAGTGACACCGTGTTACATATGCACGAAAAGTAGATGTAAGCTGCCGGATATTCTTGGGCATTCTAGTCACTTGAAAAAACTATAACACAGTCCTCATGCATAACAACTAGCATCATTAAGCGGTATTAAATTTAAAGATAATAAGTGATATTTTTAAAGTTTTAAACTACAGAAGCAAATATTGCTACTAATTTAATTTTTCTTGAAATATTTAATAATATTTTGGCAACATTTTTTTTCGGGATATTCCTCTGAAATAATCTAGCTACTTAAAGAAAACAAAACTTTTTTTCTAATACATCAAATATGCCTTACAACACAACCAGATATATAGCGTATTGAAAAGTACAAAATAATAAATATATGATTGTATTGTAGCAAATTTTGCGGTCGAGTATCATTTCTGAACATAAGTTTATTAAATAATATATCGTTTAAAAAACCGATTTCAAGAAATTATGTACCAAACAAGAGAAAAAAAATTAACTCAAAATAAATGCCAATTTATAGGCAATCAATAACTAAGTTGCTAATTTTTGTAGTCGATGTCAATATTAAAATCGAAAAAAGTTTATCACCAACCCGCCACATTTCATGAAATATTCTCAAGAGTTTGCCTCTATTCTCAACATTGAGTAATTCATTCCTTTTGGTCATAAAGGAACTGGAAACTTGTAAAAGATTTTAAATGACTTCGATACTTATCTTGCAAAATATTGGTAAATGTCTTGCGATTGCAAATGTCTCACCTTCGTAGATTAAAATCTCCTTATATTTTGTGGCTTACGATTTAAAATATGTTTAAACATAACAAAGCCTTTTTTTTAATCTCCGAAATTTCTATATTTTGGTTAAATTTTAATCTCTACTTTCCCTTGGCCTCGATATATTTTCATTCCTGCTTTTTGTCTAGTTTCTCGACAAAATATATTTCTTGGTATGTATATTTTTCATGTACAGCTTCCGTTAGGCTGAATTTTATTTCCTAAACTAAATAATTTAATAATTTAGTAGCTTAAGAGCCTTTAAACAAAATCATTTCCTTTGATTTACTACCAAAAACTTTTTTGAGGCTCTGCCACATCGTAATCAACCAGCTCACTAATAATCAAACAACTCGTTCTTTTTTAAATGAGATAACTGAATTCTGATACACTTGATTGAAATGTGACATATTAAGGTAAAAATTATTCATGGAAACCATTTCCATTGAAGATATTTGATGCATATTTCTTCTAATTGCTCGCTTATAATTTTGAAATAATAGCTATAAGTATGCTTATATATGAGCACCCTATTCATATGGACTGTATATTAAATTTCAAAAATAACTATCTGCCATTAATCTAAGCTACTCAAAAAAAATTGTACAGAAATACATTAAACTTATATTTCTTTAAGGAAAAACCACCAATTTTAATTTCGTTTGATGTTATAAATGAACAAAATAAAATGATACTTTGAATCAATATTTGTGGTTCTTCAAAAATGGGTTCCAAAATAAAGATAAGTTAATAGTTATGTTTTTTTTAAATAAGTTAATGTTAATTATATTTAAAAACATAACTTATCACCACTGAGCGATGTCATTAAATTTTATGTACAGCAGTAACAGAAGTAGTAAGTGGTCCTGATTTTAAAATTGTGCGCTAATTTTTGACCTCCTAAATTTGAAATATCATACAAACCTTATTTGTTCGGTTTTAGATAATTGGAATTCAAATGTTTATTTTGAATCCAATAACATTAACAAAATGAATTGACTTGCCGGGTGACCTAATTTAATTGATAATTATAATAATATTCCATGAATGTAATCTTTAATGGTATATAAAAAATATCATTATAAAAGATTCGGCAATGAGTCCAATACTATGGTATTTTTTAAAAGGAAAAGGAATCAATATTACTTATGTTCATGTAGAAGATAAATATCGCTGAGTTCCTTTTTTGAAGCAAGTACGAATTATTACAAATCCTTTATTCCTACAAATCTTTCTTTGTCCTCATAAATTTTAAGATTATTTATTATTCACCATACTATTTTAAATATCTTGTCACATACAACGAAACCACTATAACATACAATTGTATTGAAATTAAGGTGTTATATTACAGGATTGATATTGCTTCAAAATTTCATAAAAGAATATTTCTACAGTACGTTCATAAAAAGTTAATTTATTTCCCGCCATTCTTAAATAACATATATTTTCTTACCAAAGGCCAACATCGTGTAGTTCTCTATTGAAACTTCCATTTAAACGCTTTCTCGTATAAAGTTTCTATACATACTCAAATTACTTTTGCTAAAGCAAATTAAGCATCTGTTGTCAACTTCACGAAGGTAGACGCAGTAATACAAAAAAAACTCATCGCATTAAATTCAATAACTAGGTCAGTGTGAACGCAACCATACAGCAGATTTTGTTCTTCTGCCGACGTATTCATCCCGGGCGCTAGCAAAGCCGGAACCTACATTTCGTCCCCAAGTAGACACTTGTTTTGGCAATAACTGCTTAGGAAGGTTCAACCTCTTTATAATTACTTATCCCACTAATCAAAGGGTCCTTGATGGGTACTAGGAGAAAAATGTGAAGAAGGACTGTAAAGAATGCGATCCTAATCTACTAAGACTTATGGCCGACCGTGGAAGTTTATGTGGCAGTGTGACATTGGCCACTCGTTTCGATTATTTGTGCGGAAGCTTTTTTTTAATATGGAGGGAGGTGACTTTTTTTTTGTGCGTGGTGGTAGGATTTTGAATTGAAAATAACGCTCTTTAGCGAGCAAAACTACCTTAGTAATGGATAGGACCGTTTGCCACCTTACTACATAGACAGTTTTTAAAATATAATTTAAATGTCACCATTTCTACATTTAAAACTTCTCCGTTTGTATTTATTGGACACGTTTTGAAAACTCCTCATTCTTGATATTGAATATATTTGGCGTTAATTTTGTAGAAATTCATTATTCACAATTAAATGAAACTAGGTGATGTGGTATTATTTCTACTTTCTTTAAGTTCTTTACCACAATCTAGGTTTCGTTGTATTACAAGACCTTCAGGTGAGCTATTAGAAAAGAAATATTTTCTAATAGCTCGGTAAAGAACTTAAAGAAAGTGGAAATAATACTACATCACGTACTTTCATTTAATTGTGAACTCCTCATTCATTATATTTATGGAGTAGGACCTAACAACCACTCGTAAAGACGTAATTGCACTATTTAATTTTTTAACATTAGGTCATTCGCAATTTAGTTGAGTATAGTATGGCTTAAAGACAATCGAAATAATAAAACAAATTTTGGTCCCTTCTTAATGTAGTGGAAGATTTTAAGCTTTATTTAAGGTGACGTGATATATTTTATTATTAATGTTGCTATTTGCAAGCTTGTGGTAATACTTTAGTCTCAGTTTTTAGAAAATAAATTTCATTTTACAATCAATTGAAATCGGAAACCAACAATAAATATAGAAATGGATAACGTGGCTTTATATGAATTAAATACCTTAAATCACATGAATTGTATCAACAAATGAAAGATTCAATTACCTATGAAAATTAAACAATATCATGTACACTAAGTATACTTGCAAAACGATAATTTAGTTTAATGTTACTTCTTAATATAGGAGATATCTGTAGAGTAATTTTCCAGTATCTAAGAAAAGTTCATAACTAATGGCAAAAATACATTCAGGTTTGATGTATGTTTAATAACAATGAAACCTTCTAAGCAGTGTCACAGTCGAAGTAGCCAAATTAAATCATTAGTTAAACGACTAATGCACTTGGATTTACTCGTTTCCACTTGTCTGCTTAATTTGCCACTTAAGGTGTAATGCTTCTTGCCATTTAGGTTTCTTTATATATGTCGCTGTCTGCAAAATACACAAAATGAAAATATTTTCTTAATATTTTTACTAACTTTCACCAATATAAGAAAAATCGGACGAAAATTTTAAGAAACTTTCAAAATATTTACATTTGGGTTTCTTGCTAATAATGGTCTTAAATGCTAATAATAGGATATCTAGAGGTGATACAATTTTCCTAAGTTTACGCGCTCTTTTATATTCTGTTCACGTTACAAATGGTATATCAAATTCATCATTATACACGCAGGTTGCTTCGCCGACAAAAAGCCAGCGCCGCCATAGCGTGCCATACTTCTGGACGATATAGTCGGTTTAGTAGGTACGCCATCCGTCATCTTCAACTGCGCTATGAATCCCCACGTAGCTCCTGATGCTTTGCATTGGCCATTGTGCTTTGAATGTTGCGAGGAGTTCATCACGGGCTCGTGGCATAGTGCCTCTTTTTAAGGTAAAGGTTGAAAACATACAATATAGTTTACACTATCTACCGCTTTTTTAGTTATTTTAAATGATATCATGGTAACTTCTCAAATGCTAGTAGATGTATTTGTATCTCACGTTATGTAGATCGTATTATGTGACATTTTTTTAAGCGAAAGTTATAGTAAAAGTGTTAGTGCTATTTCTACAAATTTGGAAAAGATTATTTTAGTACTTTTAGTAGTGATTTAGATTTTAGTAGTGATTTCACCAGATACGTTGAATTTTAACGAACTCATATTTTGTATTATATGTTTTTTCGCCGCTTTTAGAAGATTAATATGTTACGGTAAGCCGCAAAAGTCCAACTGAAAAATTTGAGTTAATTTTATAGGCTACTTGAACTACTTTAAGTTGGATCAGTAATATATCACAAGGGAAACAAATGCTGTTACAAAGACTCTCATATTTGTTTTACCATATTTTAGCTTAAAACGCCTCTTTAGTTTTTAATTAGGAATAGAGCAATAAAATATACGGCTATGAGTATTTTCAAGACCTAAATAAAGATAAAACACATTCGAATGTGTGCAAACAATAGAAACCGGTTTAAAAGAAAGGAAAGTCTAGTTCCAAATGTAAAAATATCAGCTTTTGATTATAATAATTCTCTTTAACCTATATTATTATTTATTTCTTAATAAATTTTAAGTTTATTTAACATCTTGCATTTTCTTTGATTTGAATCGGGTTTTTTCGCGGTAATTATCTATTTAATGAGTAAACTGTGAACAGCATAGAAGATGTGTGGCTGATGTTATTGCTTTGTTTGCTAATTTTGATGAAGCAGAAAGCAGGGTCTGTAAAATTGTATTTACACAAAGAAAAACACACAAGAGTAAATGCTTTGCTACGAGACCTTTAACTTTTTGAATTTCATACCTCAGAAGGAAAAAAAGGAATCGTGATTAAATCACACACGTATTCATCATTAAGTCAGTTATAATCACTATTCTCAAATAAAGTGTAACACAGGGGCTTGAAATTTGGTAATTGTAGAATATTAATAGCCATCAAACATCTATTCAGACATTACATAATAAAATTTTATGGAAATACAACACAGGTTAAAATTATTAAAAAAATTTTCTGAGTTACTGATTGAAAGGGCTTATTATAAGGATTTCAACACTTTTTTTACAGAATTTAATAATTGAGATTTAATTGAAGTTTATTGAACACAAAGGGTCACAATTCTCAACAATGCAATTTTTAAAAAATTTCTTATTTTTTATTGCCAACAGAAGAAATGCTGGGTACCAACAGAAGAAAGTTTTTTAAGAAATATTCTATAACCAGAAATGTCTCTTTGCACCTAAGTGTATGTGGAAACCTTGTGGTACGAGTACTATTCGATCTTAATTTGCATTTTGTATTTTAAATAGTTCAGAGTTAAAATTATATTATTAACGGAAAAATAATCTAGAGAAAGCTCAAGTTGAAAAATATAATTATAAAAACTTTTCGAAAAAATGTTTATCTCTCCAAGATAAAAAAAATTTCCTCAAACAGACAACGGAGCAGTAAAATATGAGGACTATGCCAATTTCATAATGCTGTGTTGAACTATGTAAATATAAGAAAGACGGATGAAAGCTTTATACTCAAGGCAGGTGAAAGAAAATACATTTTCCTTATAATGCATCAGTCAAGAGTAACTAATGCATTATAAGGACAGTAAGAGAACTCCATTAGGCTTTAACGGGTAGATTTGAAATCCATTTTAGTTGAATTATTATGATAATTTAAATTTTTTGTTTTTTAATATTATCTGAACATTTTATTAGCAATTTTCAAAGTTTTCATTTTCATAATATTCCATTAAAGTAGTGTGGCTATTGGCTATAAAATAGAAATCTGTTCCTTTTTTCATTGATGATTTTTGAATGAAAATTTATTGTTCTCTTCCGTAATTTATTGAATTATTGAAGAACCTAAATATTCTTAAATGATAATTTTTGTTAGCAATTTTATAATTTATTTTAAAAATTGGTAAATTTGACGTCGAATTGAGATTTAATAGCATCACATGCTAGTTTTATGGTTATGCATACAACTCTATCGAATTTAATATTCAGTGCCTGTTCGGTTCGAACCAGCTAGTAGTATTGAACATTTATCGAATATAAACTGCAAAGCTGCGAGATCCAACAATTAGTAAATAAGACTTCAAATCATCAAGTTTAAAATACTGCACTAAGTCATGTTTTACTAATCACACATAATGGAAAAATTAAGTATTGAAATTAGTCGGTGACAATGGGAGCGGTTCAGGTCGTGTGACTTCGAGGTTGTGTGGTCATGACCCGTGACATATAATTATGGCATCAGATTGCGTGACGTGATCTGTAATTATTGTTATGTCATAATAATCGTCGGATACGGGAAGACTGTGTACATTGTCTGTGGTTTTAACGTAATTTTTATTTATTTACCTCAACTCTCTTTTTGTTTTAGGTATTCGACCGCTATACGTTTAAGTACTAATGCTATAAGTAAAGGGAGTACCATATAAAGCTATTTGTGTAATCGTCATTAATATATAGAGTGCTTTAAACATTTAATGATCTAATAGAAAACAAGCCAAGTACCTTTTTGTCAGAACATACACAATATAATTTTGGTAAGAAGGTTCTATTCAACGTTACACTTTAGTTCTAAAATTTTTGACTAAAGTTAATCAAAACAATTTTATCTAAAATACTCAGCAAATCAGAGTGTCAAAATTTAAATTTTTTACGTGCATTGTCCCAATGTCTTGCGTTTAACTTTTTAAATATTATTGAAAAAGACTTAAATCTTATCTGACATTCAATCTGGAGACCGAATGAATATTTAAAATGTCTTGTATCTTCTTATAATCCTTGCAGTGGACAATTATAAACACATCGTTAATATGTGGCTCATTAATGAGATCATGTCATAACCAATGCAGGTTTTCGTGTTGCAAATTTTAGGAAGTCACTAAAATAGACCAAATTCCATCAAAATTTATCTCGCTAATAAATTAAAAGTAATCTTGCATATTTCAATATATAGTTAGTTTTTAAAGAGTTAAATAGCTACGAGATTGTTTATAAAATTATTTATGAATTTTCTTTTAAAATTATTTATGAATTTTGTACAAAATTTTAGAATTTTGAAGAAGCCAAGTTCTACCGAACTTTATGTGATTGATTTCATATTCTACCTAATTTTTTTATTATCGAGAAGCTAGTAAATTTCTTTGATTTATTTCTCCTTTAGTTTCAGTTTATCCAAATAGCAACAGAAAATATTTCAATTTCGTGGACCAAAATGCCCTTATATGTGTCATACAAAATAAATCTTTACAAATATATTGAAATTTCTTTCTCGTATTCTCTAAATTTTGATACAATACTTGACTTCTTAACCATTACTTTTCGCTGATCTACATGTATTCGCATCCTATATTTTTGAAGTGAAACTTCTTTACGCATGCTTGACTTGGAGAGTAAGCTGGTGAGTAATGCGTGACGAGAGCGTCACGAAAAGTGTAATCGGACACGGCGAACGGAAGTTGAGAGGGATATATAAGTTAGTGAAGACAGAAAGAGAGAGAGTTACGTTTCATCTATTACTGTGGGGACAAGAGAGAGAGGTGCGTGCACACATTTTCTTTCTCTCTTCCTCTAATAGCCAGTGCATTAAATATATATATATATATATATATATATATATATATATATATATATATAATTTATATATATATATATATATATATATATCTCTCTCTCAGTCAGTAGTTCATTTGCGAGTTTGCTAGCGTTACGCAAACGGTGATTTTTTGATTATTTTGTAATTTAATTTCGTTTTTGAACAATTTTATAAATTATTATTTTGTTCAATACATCAAATATTCTACATTTAAAGTGAATAAAATTGTAAATTCATGTTAAAGTTCATATTTTGTGAATTTGAACTTTTATTTCAGTCGTGTTGTCTAAAGCACACTGGTTTTTTTTCTGATTTCTGCAGAAATTTTCAACCAACATAAACAATTTAATTTAAAGAGGAAGATAAGAAAACCACTTACTGCTAAAGTATAGATATTAAACATTTTTTTCTAATTACTTGTTTATTACAATAAAACCACTGTAAATGATATACGCTTTTATTATAAGTAGCTAATTGTAATCGCAAAAAACCTTTATTTTACATCCTTTTTTATGTAAATAGAGCTTACATATAAAGATATATGAGCTCTATTATAATACTAATTAGCTATTAAAAATATAAGCGCATTAGAATGTATTACACTTCAAAATGATCAAACTAACATAAGTTTAAATAAGCTAATGTCAATTGTTTTAGATCCGTGACTCTTATCGTCACTAAGAGACATATTACATTTATGTAATTATGTATATTAAGGTTATATTAGAAATAACTAACCCTGTATGGTAAAATTGTGCACTATCTTTTGGTCTCTTAAACTTTAAATGTCGTACAAACCGTATTCGTTAAGTATCAGATATACGAAGGTCGAAAGCACATTTCGAATCGAAAAATGATAAAATATAATGGTAGGTAAATAAGTAAAATATTATGGTAATCAAAATTAATTGACATAATTATCACTGAGTTGAATTTAAAATAATTTTTGCTTCAATATTATCTTTAATTTAATGTAATTATGTAGATTATGTAATATATTATATAATTATTAAATATGCGAATATCAGGCTTATACTATTATATATTATACATATCAGAACAAAAAATGTGTATATATTTATATATATATTATTTATGATAGTACATATGGTTAAATTTATTATATAAATTTAATTGGGGCAATCACCAAATAAAAAATTATTTTTCTGCTTGATCTATTCTCTTCAAATTTTTTAATTAATGCCACATAATCTGGAAATAGGAAATTGAAATTGATTTAGGTACTTTCTTTCAATAGCAATGTTATCACGCACAAGCTATTCATAAAAATATTTTTTAATGGTAAAAAAGGCAATTTTCTCATATTTTTGTTGAACTGTATGAGTAAAAAATGTAGAGATGTAAAATTATTTAAAAAAAAAATTTAAATCCATTTTAAAATAACCTAATTCGCGTATAATTAATTTGATTATACGATTCACTGAATTGATCATTATTAAATGAAAGAGAGAAAAAAAAAGAAGTAAACAATTATTTCTCATGCCATACTTTGTGTCATATATTGTTTAGACTAACATTTATTTTAACACATTATATTAAACTAGCGTGACCCGTGCGAAGTCTTTGCATTATTTATTCCATTATGAAGCTCAGATGACAGATCAAACAAATATTTTACTAAAATTGACATATGGAGGCGCAAGTATCAAAAGCTTTGAGCTAAAGCGCCACTTTATTTATACGTGAGTGTATTTGAAATTATACAAAAATTTTACCGACCGTCAATCATATTGACGTTGAGCCGTTAGATGGCCGCATTGCTGTTTTGTAATAATTAATTAATTTGCAAAAACAATAGCAGTAATAAATTTTTTAGTTGTGGATGCCGGTAGAGCAAGCAATTATCAATAAAATGATATATAATTTATGTGGATTAGTTGTGAGGTTTTTTCTAAAAAGGGAGAGTAACATCTTAACCTTAGCGTATTAATATATATGATGATGATGATGATGATGATGATGATGATATTATGTAAAACACAGCGAAGGCATTATAAAAGTTATTACTAGGGATTGAAATTGGTTAAAAATTTTAGGATAAAATATTTCCATAGCACCGTCACAAAAAGGTTAGAGCTTCACGCCATTTGTAACATACATTTTTTTTATAAAAGCCCAAAATCGTTTTGTTTTCCGTTGGAGCTTTCCCCGACATCGCTTTTCCGCTTAAAGTATCTGTACACTCTGATCTCACTTCCGCTTAAGCTTATTCTAAGCCTCTATTATTTATTTTATGGAGACAATAGCAATGATATGAAACAAACTTCCGCATAAAAATCAATAACGAGATCAGCGTGAAAAAACAGTAAAGTAGATTCAATGGTACTGCTGACATTTTCACCCCGGGCGCTAACTCATAGTCGGAACTTCCATATTATCCCCGAGTGGGCAATTGTTTTGATATTATCCGCTTAAAAGGGTTCAACCCCGTTATAATTACTTATCTCACTAATTAATGGGCGCCAGGAGAAAAATTTTAAGAAGGATTGTAAAGGGCGCGATCGTAATCTACAAAGATATATGTTAGTCCTTGGAAGTTTAGGTGACAGCGTGACATTGGTTACTGGTTGATGGTAGCCATCTATTTTGTATGGAATATTTTCTTGTTAGGGAGGGAGTTTCTCCGTTTCTCCTAAATTTAAATTTCACACGCCATTTTAACTTGGCAATATTAGTTAAAAGCGATGTAATTTATAAACGTAATTTGGTGTTTATAATATCAAACTCTAATATTGAATGTTTACCTATCATTAGATTTTATTAAGCCATCTGTTATTGGAAATAGTTCATATTTACTTTCTTAGTGTTATTTGAAGCCTAACGTGGTATACTTAGATCGAATGGTTATTGTTGTAAATATTATTTATAAGATATGCTCTAATGCAATCACAGTTAACAAAGTTGTAGAGAAAAAAATTAAATATTTTAATTCAATGCTTTTTAGCAAAATATTGCCTATAGCTTAAACTTTGAAAATGTAAGATAAATAAATCTACAGCCAATTAAATATTGCTTACACTGTTTCAAATAACTTATAATGGGAGACTTGCTTAAATTTTTATAAAGTGCTACACAGGAACTAAATAATTTTTTGTCACTTCCAGAATAAAAACGTATATTCAGGTTATGTCAAAGTTATTTACACATAAATAATTTAATTTTCCAAAAATTATTTTTACAAAATAGCTTTGATTAATACGACTTAAAAGTTAGATAAACACGAGCTTCGCGTTTAACATAAAATGTTTAACCTTCTGTAAAATAAATGAAATAAATATATCATTATATCTAGTCTGTTAATATGAAAAAAGAATGGAACTATTGAATTTATGTAAATATGATTTATTACACAATTAAATAACACACTTTATTTATACTTTCTCCATAATATTTTTTAAAAATTTCTTGTAATTGATTCACCATCCCTAAAATTTGGTAATGCATATTTTTGAGTTTTAGCTCACAGCAGCTAAAAGATTATATAATATAAGGTTAATTATATATTATCACATTGTCAAATATGAACTTTCTACATGAAGCAGTTTCTTAGAAAAATGGCTATGACCAACATTCCGGCAGACATGTCATTAAGCGTGTTAAAGTTTAGTTTTTCTTTTATGTTACGGAATCGTTAATTAAATAATAATTATATAGCTTTAATATACTATGTTTAGTTAGTTTTCATAATACGAAGCAAATAAAAAGAACAAAGTGAACATGTTAATCTACATTATTACATGTAAACAAATTTCTAGCTCTGATATATTATTTACAATATAAAAATCTCATAGTTACAATTTTATTTTTCTTTGCACAACGTTATGACTTACACCGAAGCGTTCTTTCTTCTAACTTGACTGATCATGCGCCCTTAATGAAGTCTAAACGTATGAAAAATATGGAGCTCAGGTCTGAAACAGTCGATTGTTTCGCTGTACTGATTATGATGAAGCAGAAAACCGCTGCAGGCACCGAATCATTTATAATTTTAAATAAATTCATCGGATTATTCAAGTACTTTTAATTACTTCAGATGCAAAAGTTATACCTCAGCTGCTAAGTCTAAATATTTCAAAGTTGTATATTAGAAAAAGTACTTTGTTTATATTAATCACTCACGATTCCTTTTATCAATCATAATCATTTCTTCGTAAAACCATTGAAAATAGAAATTAATTATTTGCGTAGTAATATATATATATATATATATAGGTATATATATATATATATATATATATATATATATATATATATAGGTATATATATATATATATATATATATATATATATATATATATAGGTATATATATATATATATATATATATATATATATATATATATAGGTATATATATATATATATATATATATATATATATATATATATATATATATATATACCTTTATATGTCCCAAAATTCACGCAAGATGTAATTTAGATAGAAAACACAGGTTTATAATTAAAAATTGTAAATTTTTTATTGATTTATATAGTATACAGTATAGGGATATGTATGGAGAAGCATATCGGGTAAATGGCCTCCACGACTTTGCTGGCATATACACACTCTTTTGTTGAAATTTTCCATGATTGTTTTGCATAAATGTGGCTGAATTTCGTTGATACAGCGCTCAATTTCCTCCTTCAAGGCGTGGGTGGTCGTGGGCTTGTTGACATAAACCTTAGACTTCAAAAGCCCCAAATAAAAAAATCCAACGGCGTTAAATCGCATAATCTGGGCGGCCACTTCTGATCACCAAAACGGGAAATTACACGACCAGGAAATGACTCATGCAGTAATTGAACTGTTTCTCGGCTGTATGGCATGTGGCACCGTCTTGTTGAAACCACATGCCGTCCACATCCATATCTTGCAATTTTGGCACAAAAAACTGGATTATCATGTCGCAATAGCGAGCACCATTATTCGTTATTGTCTGACCAACTGCACTTTCGAAGAAGAATGGTCCGATGATGCCTCCAACCCAAAATCCGCACCAAACAGTTACACGTTGTGGATGCGTTTGTTTCTCAACAATCACTTGTGTATTTTCTGAACCCCAAATGCGACATTTTTGTCGATTAACAAAGCCATCAAGATGAAAATGAGCCTCATCGCTGAAGATGATTTTGTTCGAAAAATCAGCATCCACTTTTGTTGTTTCATAATCCATTCAACGAAATCTCTTCGCTGCGCGTGGTCAGTAAGCTTCAGTTCTTGAGTCAATTGAACTTTATAAGTATGAAGATCCAAATCTTTCGTGAGAATACGCCGTAGAGAGCTTCTCGAAATGTCCAATTCTTGACCACGACGCCGAATTGATGTTCCAGGACTCTCAGCAACACTCTCTCGAAATGTTTTGTGTTGAACGACTTGTTGAAGGACGGCCAGACTATTTAAGATCACTAGTTGATCCAGTCTCTCTAAATTTTTTAATTAGTCTCTTTACAGTTGATGAAGTTAAATCAATATTCCGACCATATTTTTTACGAAAATTGCGAACTGTTGCTGCCAAACTTTCATTATTTGCAAAATATTGCTCAACAATAAAAGTGCGTTGTTGTTTTGCGTAGCGCTCCATTTTTAATAACCCTGAACTGTCAGCTGTCATGCTGTATTTTTTTTTGGTTGGCAACACTTTACCTCACAAATAGCGCCAAAATCAAATCTTGCCTGAATTTTGGGACAGCCTTTATATATCGAAGTATTAGAACTTAAGTTAAAAAGAATAATAACTCTAATCGTTTTTCACATAATTTACTATTAGAGGCTTATATCAAGTTTGTTGGAAATGAGAGTGTCGATTCTAAATAATATAGTTTTTCAGAAATTATCCTGTCTTTATATCGGCCAAAAATATGTTGGGCAATATATACATGCAGTAAAAAATGATATAATCATTTCCATATAGTTAATTCAATTGAAATATTATGTATTATTAACAGTATCTTTGTATCTAACTATAAAGGAAACTTTTGTACTGCAAGTCCCATATGAATTTAACAAGTTGTATTATAAATAGGTGGTAACTTGAATGTAGGAGAGACTGATGAAATTTTATTTTTCAACAAACTGTTCACGGAGACCAAGTTATACCTTCAACAATTGTTATGACTTATATTCTAATCTGTATAAAATGCTCTAAGGTACAATGATAGCAAATATTTCAGAAAAATCCTCAATTTCATAATCTCATTCCTGAAATGGACCACAGTACATCTAGTGACACTGTGTTACATATGCACGAAAAATTGGTGTAAGCTGCCGGATATTCTTGCGCATTCTACTTACGTGAAATAAACTATGACACAGTCCTCATATTTATATTTTAAGATCGCGGGTTATATTTTTAACGCTTTAAAGTGTAGAAGCTAATATAAAATTAGTCAAATCAGTGAAAAAATCTAATTCTTGTCAAAAAATTAAATTAATATTTAAAGATTTTAATATTATTTTCACTAGATTTTTTCTTAATATTTTGCTATAATAGTACAGCTACAAAGACAAAATAAAACTTTTTTTAAAACTCAAATAGACCTTCTAAAATCTTAGGATAAATAGCATATTTAAAAGTAGAAAGTAACAAATATACGAGTACTAGTGTATCGTGGAAAATTTTTCGGTTGAGTAAAATTTCTGAACGTAAATTTGATTAATAAGATAACGTTCAAAAACCGACTTCAAAAAATTAGGTACCAAAAAGCAAAAAATAATTACCTCAAAATAAGTACCTACATATTCGCCGTGAATAACTAAGTACTAATTTTCGAAGTCGGTGCCAGCACCGTGGACCAACTTAAAGAGTATATCATTTAGCTTGTAACGTGTATGTAACCGTAATTCTTATACTCTCGCAATTCGAAATAGATCCATAAATGGCTTATTTCCAATATAAAATTTTACCTTTGTTTAAGTTAATCGACCGCGCACCAAACCAACGTTTCGATCCTCAAGGAACTTAACATCAAAGAGAGATTATCGTCGACTGTGCAATTGCGAATCCTCAAATTCTTTGGACATGTCACCCGTAACGAGGACTCCATGGAACGAATGGTGGTGCATGGCAAAGTCGAAGGTAAACGATCCCGCGGACGCGCTCCAACACGGTGGACAGACATAATAAAATCTGCGACGCACTCTAGTGTCAATAACTGCTCTCACTCCGCAAAACACGGAACTACATGGCGTCACATCGCGAGGGCGGCAGTGGCGAAGGAACCGGCCGAACCATGATCACGACCACTCTGTAAAGAGTGCACGACTGAGAGAGAGAAGTTAATCGACGGTGCTGGCACCGATTTCAGAAGTAAGAACTCATTAATTACGAATAAGTAGTTACCTATTTTTACTTATTTATTTTTTACTTTTCAGTGCGTAATTTGTTGAAGTTAGTTTTTAAATTTATTTTTAAATGTTTAGTGATGAAATATGCTCATCATCCCACTATGAGTAAAATTCAGTTATCTTATTTCTTAGAATATTTTATAATTATGAAATGGAACAAAAAATTACCTCTTCCATTAAAGTTTATTATCAATAACACATAGAAATGTAGCGATTGTAGTGGCCGCCAGTGGTTAGCTGTTAGCCGTTGAGGGGTTTCGTTCTCCATATACAATGTCCAATATCAGATTTTGCAATGTATCAATTGAGGAGTTCTGTTCTCTCTATCCGAAATACAATGTCATATAACTATCAATTTAAGTGTTCTGTTCTCTATATTAGAAATACAATGTCAGATTTTGCAAAGTTATAACCAAAGTAACAGCTAACCATTATCAAATTTGTTAAATCACAATTTATTTATTACCATCCGTTAAAAAGGTGCATTTTTTATATTTGGAACTCATCACCAGATCCTAATATTAGTCTTAGATCCTAATCTGCAGTTATTTTGCAAAGTAAAAACTAGCAGTATTTTTTAGAAAACTAGAAGACGTTTAGTAATCTTGAATTCAGTTTGATTTACTACCTTCTGATATGTAGTTCCATTATTCATCTCGAATACGGTGTATATTGGAGATGTATAATACTCTGACATAATCAGACTCGGACTCTGACACGGTTGATGTCGTGGTTACTTTGCAAAGTAACAACTACCATTAATCAAAATACTGAATCTCGTTTACTTTCTCCTATCAGTTAATGAATTTTATTCTTCACATCCCGAACTCATCATTGGATTACGATCTGGCCGAAAGCGCAGTTACTTTGCAAAATAACTAATAGCAAATATCTTCAATCCCGGTTGATTTAATAGCATCCGTTAAAGAGTTCCATTGTTCATCTCCAGAACTTATTATCAGACTCTGACCTGAAGTATGGTGTAGTTATTTTGCATAGTAACAACTACCTAGAGCAAACATTTTGAACCATAGTTTATTTATTGCCATTCGTTAAGGAGTTACATCGTTCATTTCCGAATCTCATTTTCAGATCATCATCATATTTATATGGGTATATCCGAAAGTACCTGCTTTCCAATAAAAAAAGGACTCTTTTTTTGAAGTCGCTAAAAATACTGCTACTCGTCGTTTTTGGTATCCATGGTGATATCGAGAAATTTTATTGAGATTGTCATTAGACTCACATCGTACAAACTCGATCATGATACTCGTTCATTATTGATTAGTCTGAAATTCTAAACAAATTTTACACCCTTCTAAGGAAAAAAAATTGATAACTCCTGGCCATATATAATAAGACATGCAAATAAATGCAGTAAAATTAAGAAACTCCTTGTTTTGTTAAATTGGGTTAAAAACTGTTACGTTTTACGTAATATCTCATGTTTATCAGCATCTATTTTTCCCGTGCTCAATTTATGTAATTTAAGTTATAATATTGATTTAGTTTTCTTGGTTTCATCTTTACATGGCAAATATCAAAATTAAAAATTTATCCGTAGAAACGTTATGAAATTGGCCCTTGATGTCCTTCTTAATTCTTTTTTAAATTTCTGTTTGGTTTTATCTTGTCAATGAAATGTCTGAAAAAATTAAATATTTGCTCATGCTGTTCCTTAATATATAAATTCGATAACGGATGTAGGTTAATTTTCATTACATGTTAGTTTTGTGGCAATTTATCTTTTGTACTATTTGAAAATGTATATATAATATATCAATTTTACTTCGTAATAATATCATATATCTTTGTCCACTTTTGCTGTCAGTTTTTATGAAATGCAAAAATAATAATTACTTTTAATAACATAAGGACAAAGTTAAGGTTAATGGCTCCCAATAAACTAATGAAATTTAATATATATACCCACAACGTTAGTTTTAATAAATACATATATATCCACCCTATAAATTCTATCCACTACTTACGAAATTATAGAACAAAGATATTCTCCAAAATATAATTTTGTGATCAAATACCAATTTACTTTAGCGCCGTCCTAATTAATATAATATTCAGTGCCCGATTAACAAAGAATTATGGTGAATTCTAAATCATAGATTCACAATTAAATGAAACTACCTGATGTAGCATTATTTCTGCTTTCTTTAATTTCTTTACCACGACCTAGGTTTCGTTGTATTACAACATCATCAGGTGGGATATTAGCAAAGATGAAAACCTGAAGATGTAATACAACGAAACCTAAGTCGTGGTAAAGAAATTAAAGAAAGTAGAAATAATGCTACATCACATAGTTTCATTTATTTGTGAATAATGAATTTCTACAAAATTAACACCAAATATATTCAATACTAAATCATAGAGTTGCAAAGTTCAATCTCTTACTACTTAAAATTTTCAAATTATTAAGTTTTTTTGAGTTATGTTTATTAATTTTCTTTATTGATTAATTAAACATCGTCATTAGTCGGTGCTGAGAGGAGAGGAGAGGGTCGTGCACTTTCGTTTTTGTGTGGTAATGACTATTGACATAAAAAGTAGTCGGAATGTGTGACGCGAGCTGCAATTATTGTGCCAAATGTATTTTATTTCAATAGTCGCTGAATGTGAGAAAATTTTTGGGCATGTTTTACAATTTAATGTCATTTTCATTAACTTGCTTCACCTCTTTATTCGTTCAGTTAATATGTCCGTAAAGTTTATATATATATTAAATATATAAAATGTTTGGTTACTTAATCATTAATATTGAAACTGTTTAAAGAGATAAAAAAAAAATAAAAATTCTACGAAGCACCGTTGTGTCAAAACACGCCAAAAGTATGTTTATGTAAATTTTTATATATCGAGAAATTACTGACGAAATAAGCAGAACAATTTCATTAGGACGTTTTAAATAAATGTTGGAGTCAAATTTTAATTTCTTTTTAAAATCTTTTGGTGCCATTGTATTATATTTAATTTTGGTGATGTATTTTTATCTACATTCTTCTTTCCCCACTTTTTTTTTCTTCTCCGCGATAATGGTATCTCGGTCTTAGTAAGGTGTTATAGCCTTTTTTATGCGTAGCCATTGATGTTTTTTGGACGTTACTTTGTATGAACAATATTGGCGATATTTTTTTTTCTTTTGAAGATTCATATCTTAAATTAAATTAAGTTATTTTTTCAATAATCTTGCACGTGGCTAGGTGGGTAATGTCCAGATGCATTAGTGTTACTCACAAGACCGGGACAAATAAGAATTTCTGGAATAATCAAGCTAGAATAACCGAAAACTGACATAATTTTATAATTTACTTACCAACCTGTATTATAAATTTTTAAAAACGCATATTAATTATATATTTGAAAGAAAAGTATAAAACAATACAAAATTACGTTTCCTAATTTGAGTTGCAGGCAAAATGATTTTATTCATTTTTCATGTCTATAAAAAGTAACATTCTAAATCTTAACAAAAAAATATGGTCTAATTATTTTAATGATTATTTACAGTTTATCTAAAATCGAACAGGTTTCATTCTAAGTTCAAAGCAATTATTCTAAAGTAGAAAAATATTAGAAAATAAATTTTATTCAATTAATATTAAATACAAAAAATATTAGGTTTGACACTCATTATTTGTTAAAATCGATTCATCCTTTCATTTCATTTGACACTTCTTTACTATTTTCCTTGTCCATTTATTGTCTTCTATTTGCATGAATAACAATGGTTTCAAAACATCAAAAAATTTTAAATGTAAGTAATGAGTTATCATTTTTAAATGACAATCTAGAGAAGGCACCATTCATATTACATCTGTTGTAAAAGCCGAAGGAGTGCATAAAAGGCCTTTAATTTTGGTTTGTTTGATGAGCCATATTTTTAAAATATAGCTCATCAACGAAAAGATGCTGCACGTTTTGGTATCGGTCATTTTAAATGAAACCATTAAAGTAAATTAAAATCAATCAGGTTCATCATAAACACGCAATATTCCACGAAAAATTATCAAGGGCTTATCTCTATTCTCCTTATTGGGTAATTCATTTCTTTTGATCATCAAGGAAAACAGTAAGCCTGCATGGTTTTAAGGGCCTTCGGTCTTTATATTGGTAAATATCGTTAAATATATAGTCCTGGCACTTGTGCTATCTTCATAGACCAAAACTCCCTTATATTTTGTGGCTTACAATTTAAAATATGGATAAACATATTAAAGTTTTTTTTTCAGCTTCCAAATTTCGATGTTTTGATTTTTAAATTTTAACCTCTACTTCACTTTGTCCTCGATGTACTTTAATTGTTTCTTCTTGTCTAGTTTCTCTAGAACTATATTTTTTGACACCTATGTTTACCACATACAGCTTTTAAGTTTAATTTTTTTTCCTTGTCCAACTATTTTTTTAATAAGTGCTTCAGCATCTCCTTTGATTTATCAATTTAACCTTTTTTGCCGCTATACCATATCCTAATCAATCAGCTCGCTAATAATGAGACGACTCGTTTATTTCAACTGAAATAACCGATTTTTAACAAATTTGGTTGAAATGTGAAGGGCTAAGATAAAATTTACTTAAAAGAAAAACACCGGAAACAATTTTACAAAAACACCGGAAACAATTTTACATAAAGATATTTGATGCACATTTTTTTCTAATCGCTCACTTATTATTTTGAAACAAAGCAAAAAGTATACTTACATAAGAGTACCCTATTTCCATGAACTGCATGAAAATTTTTAAAGATAACCACCTGTCTTTCAAGTAAGCTAATCAAACAAAATTATGTTAGAGTATATCAAACTTATATTTCTTTAACTAGCACTCACGATTTTTGATTTTGTTTAACGCAGTAAGTGGAGAAAATGAAATAACACCTTGAAACAATATTTAGGTTTAAGGGTTCTAATATTAACATTAGTTTAATTTATGACAAGGTTAAGATTAGTTATTTCGAAAACATGACTCTTATACTGAACGATACACTAAATTTTTATATGCTACAGTCAGGGAAGTTGTAAATGGTCCTGATTTTAAAATTGTACCCTAACTTTTAACCTCATTACTTTGAAATGTCGTAAGGACCTTATTTTTTGGGTATTAGAAATATGAAATACAAATATTTACTTTGGATCAAACAACAACACTAGAATGTATGTAGCTACCGGGTGACTTAATTTAATTGATATTTATTCCTATGGTGGATTTTAATTTAAAATTCCTCATGGACGTAATCTTTAATGGAATATAAATGAATCACTATTAACAACACGGAAATGAGGCTAATACTATCGTATTTTTTAACTTAACAAGTAATCAATATTATTTGTAGTCATTTGTGAGATGAATAATTCTTTTATTTACTATTTTCTATTTAACTAAAAGATCATTCTTCTTTATTGCTTCATAATTTGGAACTATAATGATTTGTGTGATTTATTTGAATATATCCTTATGTTTACCTACAAAATATTCCAAAAATTATGTTCTATTAGTGAATTACACAATTTTCATGTTCCTACACAAATATACAAAAAAAGTAAATGAATAAAATAAAAATAATCCAAAAAACTAAATTAAAACGGCTTAATATCTAAATAGCTTCAAAAAATTTAAAATAACGTGAAACCAATATTTCATGTTACGCACATTGTTTTATAAATTGTTTACATTAATATTTACTACTACATGCAAATTTAAATATCATATCAAATACAATGAAACAACTATAAATATGTAATTGTACTGAAGTGAAAGTTTTGTGTTATAGGATTGAAGCAGTTTCATTAAAAACATTTTTTTACTTAATCACTTTTATTTTCACAGAAGTTTCACAAAACCTTAAAGTGCTTTACGCCATTCATTAATAACACATATTTGCATATCAAAAGCCAATATCGTTTTGTTCTCCTTTGAAGCTTTTTCCTTCAACGGTTTCCACTATTTAAGTTTCCATACAGACTCAGATTATGTTTGCTCAAGCGGATTAAGCCCCTTTTATTTACTTCACGAAGATAGACGTAATGATACGAAACAAATGTCTCGCATTGAAATAAAAAACGAAGTCAGAGCGGACACAACAATATACAGATTCGCTTGTACTGCTGACGCTTTCATCCTGGGTTTTAGCGCAAAACTTGAACCTCTATTTCGTCTTCAAATGGACACTTGTTTTGGCACTTACCGCTTAAAAGGGTCCGACTTATTTATAATTACTTATCTCTCTAATCAAACGGACTTCGATGAGCAGAAGGAGAAAAATGTAAAAAATTATTATAAGGCGGCGGTTTTAATCCACGCGGATTTATGTCACTCCTTGAAAATTTAGGTGACTATGTGACTTTGGCCATTCGCTCCTGGTGTCGATATATTTGTGCGCAACTTTTTTTTAATAAGGAGGGTGCTGACATTCCTTCGACACTTGTGGGTAGGATTTTAAACTGATAATATTGCTATTCGGGATGCAACACCATTTTGATGAACCCGACCATTTGCAACTTTCCTAAAAATTCATATTAGTAGAGGCGAAATTATTTTATATTCTTCCTTATAGTCGATTTTAGACCATTTTTTAACATATTTTCATATCGTATATCGTCTTTCCTACATTTAAATTTTTTTTATCTATAAGCACGTTTTAAAAATTCCTCATTCTTTATATTTAGAAGAATGTAGAATTTTATGAACAGGGACCTAACATCCACTCATGAACGACCTAATTATATTATTTAATTCCTTAACGTTAGTTCGTTTGTACTGAAGTTGAGAATAGAATGATTTCCTCTTATCATTATTGCTTTTGAAGAAAAAGAACTGATATTCATTTATACAGAAATCAATTGTGTAATATTTTTGCGTACGCGTAGAGTAGGTAAACGCGCACCCATAGTATTTATTCTGATAATTTCGTATTCATATTGTTTTTCTTTTATTTAAACTAGCATGTTCTCTCCTTTCTATCTTTGTGTTTTTTACTTTTTATCTTATGCGTTATTTGCAGAGAAATTTAATTCAATTTATAGCTTTATTAGTTTTTTTTATATTTTTAACAAAACAAAATTCGAAAATTTCAAGGGTTAACAACGATACTTTACTTTATAATTTTATTTTCAATTTCCAATTGTATTTATAAACATCCAGCACCAAATATTTCGAAGTACATATGCAAAATTTTCAATTCAGGATAAATATTATATATTTATAATTCCACCCGATGACTAAGTAAATTGTCCTTTAATATGGGCATTTATTTATTGATGAGGTAAATATAGAAACATTCTATATATAAAATTAAATAGTCTGTTACTCTCCATTATTCAGTAACGCACACACGTATGAGCGAATTTTTAACTTTATTTGCTGGTCAGAAGAACACGATATACTATAACGTATCGTTTATTGCAATTGATACGATACTTCATTATCAGTTACTTCTTCTAAATTTTATCAACGTGGATAGTGTAAAACCCAAACTTATTTCTCGCACACAAAATTAACATGACAAAGCAGCAAAGAGCAACGTAAATTGTACCTGTACGTTGTTTGGTGGTTGTAATGTCAAACTGTAATATTTAAATTTACCTATGCTTAGTTATTAGCACGCTATCTATCCTATATTTGAAATAGTTCATATTTACCATCTTAGTGTTATTGTAAGTCTGATCTCGTTTAGTCAGTTTGAATAATAACGGGTATTGTTGTAAATGTTAATAAAAGTCATGCTTTAATGCAATTATAGTTAACAAAGTTGTCGCTAAAAAACTTCAAAATCTTAAGTCAGAGCTCTATTCCAAAATGTTGCCTGTAGCCTAAACTTCCAGAACATAGGATTGATAAATCTATAACCGATGAAATTTTAGCAACACCGTTTCAAATAACTTGTTAACGGAAAATTAATCACAACCTTTCCTTTACGTGATTTCCATAACAAGATTTCCCTATAAGGAGCTAATAAATTTGTTTACTTTTTAAATATTTAATATTCATATTTGGTAGCAGTGTATATTATTTATGATTTGATTTTCCTCTTATTGTACCTCTCCTCCTTTGTACACTCATTTTCAAAAATATTAATTTTGGAGTAATTTATAATTAATCTTAACTTTTCTGAAATGCACTTTTAGGTTTTAGATGAATACAGGAAAGTGAAATAATATTTACAATGTTACATTTTAAACCGTTAAAAAAATTTGATGACATTAATTTTCTAAGAGAAATTTTAGGATATCTCCTGCATCAATATTGAAAAACTACTACATAGGAACTAAATGATTTTTCGTAACTAAAATAAAAATGTATATTTGGGTTATGTCAAAATTATTTACACATAAATAATTTAATTTTTCCGAAAAATAATTTTGAACATATTATTTATTAACAAGAATTTAAAGTAAAATATGCATGAACTTCGTATTTAAAATGTATTTTTCAAGACTTCTGAAGTATAAATGAAATAAATAGATCTTTATTTCTCGTCTATTAATATGAAATAAAGAGAAAAATAATTAGTGAATTGATGTCAACTTGCTTTATTTCAAAATTATATGACTCACTTTATTTATAGTTTTTATCAATGAAATGGTATATTTTTTAAATATGTATTTAAAACTTAAATATTGACTTTTTTTAAATATGCCTATAAGTATTATAAAGGCTTTAATAATTGAAATATACAGATTTATGATTTTTGTGGGCATGATTATTAAACTAAATCAGAAACATACACCTCCACCCCCCTTCTTATAAAATAATCTTTCACTTAAAGTGTGATGCAATTAACTCATGAATTGTTTTAAAAAAATCATTTTAAAAGGAAGGTAAGTATTGTTTGTTACTTAGTTGACAAATTTAGATTGACAACATTTGTTATTAATGTTTTGAATTTCCAGTTTAGCTAATAATGTACGTTTTAATATTATGAAGCAGATCATAATGAAACATATCTTTATCATACTTTTGATTATATTTCTGAAAGTGTAAAAATTAAATTTATAAAAAAATATATTTTTAGATCCTCATATCTTGCCCTTTCAAACTAAACTCCACACTATAGACGATATTATAAAAATTTCGTGTTTTTAATTTATTCTTCGTAAAATTTCCTTAAAAATACTTTCAAGTTTTATCTATATAATGTGCGGGTTAATATATATTACTATTATGCCAAATATCAAGTTTCATTTTTATTGTTTATGAGAAAAATGGCTATGACCGACGTGCGGGCAGATACGTGAATGATCTTGATAAGGTTTAGTTTTCTCCTTTATGTTACAAAACTATGGAAATACAATAATATTAAATGGTTTCGTTATACTGTGCATAGATGAGTTCCAAAATACGAAGGAAAAAAAAGAGTAAAATGAACAGGCATCCTCATATTATTGCATACAAACAAATGTGTTCTAATAGATTATTTGCAATATCAAAATCTCAGTCATAATTTTATATTTTTTTGCTCAAAGTTATGAATCATACCAAAGCATTCTTTCTTCTAACTTGATCGATCACGCGTCCTTAATGAAGCCTAAACCTAATAAAAAAAATCGACAAAATACTATTTGATGACTTTTGTTGCACAGCAATAACAATTCTGAATGACATTCACCTGGAAGATACTTAAGTAGGTAACAAATTCTGCTATGTTTCTCATTGGTGTCATCTACCCACGTTGAGCCACCACAAATAATACGCGCATCTTATATAAAAAAGTCAGGGACTTTAGTGTTAAAGAACTCACGTCTGATGCAGTCGATTTTTGTCGCTGTGCTGGTTATCACGAAGCAGATAGCCGCAGTGGGTACTGAATCATTTTTTTCTTAAATAAATTCATCGGGTTATTCATAAACATATAATTACTTCGTATCAGTAATTTCAGTAAATTATATTACCTTTCATATTTACTTGAAAGTAGTATAACTTAAGTTATATATATATATATATATATATATATATACGCAATAAGAAATTATGTCATTATTCACATATAATTAATTCAATTGAAATATTATGTACCACTAACCGTCTCTCTGTACCTAAATTTTAAAGAAACTTTTATAATGGAAGTCTTATACCAATTTTACACGTTTTGTAACACACAATTTGTAATTTGAATGCAGGAGAGTTTGATGATTTTTTTATGTGAAATCACATTCAATATTTCAAACGGTTCAGAGATACCAAAATTTTATTTTTATTAATTGTTATGACTTGTATTCTAACCTTATTTTAACATAGAGAAACAAACTGGGGAAATTTCGTGTTCTAAGGTAAAATAATAGCAAATAATTCCGAAAATTTTGATGACTGCGAGCATCTAGTGGCATTGTGTTACATATGCACGAAAAGTAGGTTTAAGCTGCCTGATATTCGTGCGCATTCTAGTCACGTGAAATAAACTATATCACAGTCCTCATACATAAAAGCCAGAATCATAGAGCGCTACTAAATTTACATATCGTAAGTTTTAAACTGCAGAAGCAAATATTTATTCATTTAAATCAGTAAACTATTTTAATTTTTATTTAAAGATTTTAATAATATTTTCACAAGATTTTTTTCGTTATATTCCAATAAAATAATATAGATACTAAAAAATATAAAACTTTGTTTCTAGAACATCGAATAGACCTTAAAACAACACCGGATATGAAGCGTATGGAAAGGTGCAAAATAATAAAAATACGAGTGTAATGTAGCAAATTTTGAACATAAATTTATATGCTAACATATCGTTTAAAAACGTGACTTCAAAAAATTAGTTACCAAAAAGTAAAAAATAATTAATTCAAAAAAGCACCTACTTATTGGCAAAAAATAAAAAGGGATAAAAGTTAAAATAATAAAAGTTACTTATTTTTGAAGTCGGTGTTAACGCTGTCGACCAACTTAAACAAATTTATAACTTTATTTTATTTATAATGTAAACTTATAACCTTAACTTCTTATATCCACACAACATAAAATATATTCATAAAAGATGTATTTATAATTTAAAATTTTATATTTCTTTAATTGCATCGACGGTGCTGGCGCCAAATTAAAAAAATGAAAACTCATTTTTTGCAAATACCTATTTTGAGTTAATTTTTTTTAAAATTTTTAGTAACCTATTTTTGACGTTGGTTTTTCAAGAGAGGTCTTGTTTTGAAAGGTTGGTTATTAATTATGCTAATAAATTATAAAAGTCAGAGACAAATCAAGTACATAGAAAATTACCTCTTTGTCTAAAGTTATTTACCAATAAAACATAGGAATGAAGCGATAATAGTACCCACTAGTGATCAGCCGTTAGCCGTTGAGGAGTTCCGTTCCCCGTATCCAAAGTCCAATAGCAGATTTTGCTAAATAACAACAATCAATTGAGGTGTTCCATTCTCTATATCTGAAACACTATGTTAGATTTTGCACAGTTTTAACGAAAGTAATAACTGACAATTAACAAATAAATTGAAGCACAATTAATTTACTACCACCCGTTAAGAAATTGTTTTATTTGTGTTTAAAACACATCACCAGATCTTGACTCGGTCAACGGTGCAGTT
Source organism: Druceiella hillmani (assembly GCA_039881145.1). Taxonomy (NCBI): domain Eukaryota; kingdom Metazoa; phylum Arthropoda; class Insecta; order Lepidoptera; family Hepialidae; genus Druceiella; species Druceiella hillmani. The sequence continues at coordinate 25,210,425 of JAYKKI010000022.1, read as the reverse complement.
ATTTTGCAAAGTAAAAAGTTCCGGTAGTGAATATTTTTAAATACGTTTGATTTACTACCATCTCATAAGGAGATCCATTGTTCATCTCCAGAATACACCATCAGACTCTGACATGGTCGATACTGTAGTTATTTTACAAAGTAACAAGTAAATAGAATTTTATTTTTCATCTCCAGAACTCATCATTAGAACCTGACCTGGTTGTCATTTTAGTTATTTTGCAAAATACCTACTACTAGTAGCAAGTATATTCAATCCCACTTGGTTTACTAACATCCGTTAAGGAGTTCCATTGTTCTTTTCCAAAAATTATAATCAGATTCAAACCTGCAAAATTGTGTAGTTATTTTGCAAAAGTAACAACTACCCAGAGTAAATATCTTGAATCATGGTTGATTTATTGCCGTTCGTTAAGGAGTTTCATCGTTCATTTCCGAACCTCATGATCAGAACGTCATCATATTTATATGGGACCACTCCTAAAATACCTTCTTTAAAACAAAGAAAAATTCTCTATATTGGTTCACTCTTTAAAGAAATACACGCTTCAAAATATTTCTGACGAATTAAGAACTACCTCCTTTTTTGAAAGTAGTTTAAAAATACTGCTGCTTGTCGAGTTGTTGTACTAGGTGCTACTGGTAAAATCAACGTTAACGGTTCTTCACTATTGTCCTTGTCAATTTAGTGTTGTAATGGCGTAAATAACAAGGGTTTCTGATGTCAACATTTCTATGGAAAAACATTTAAAATTTTAGAGGAGAGCGACACAGTTTCAAAACAGCAAAAAATATTAAATGTTTCTGTTGATATTTTAGTAAAATGTTTAAACAATAATATAAAAAGTACCATTGTTTATATCTGTTCTGATAAATTTATATTATTAGAGTACATAAAATGTCTTTCCTTTTATTGAAATTACTGGTGTAAATAATTTTGAGGGGAATCTTTAAAACGTGGGTCGTCAATGAAATGATGCAGTAATTGATGCTCATTTTGGTATCGATAGATTTAAAGAGTGCCATTGAAATCAATTAAAATCAATCAAGTTTATCACCAACGCGCTATATTTCGTGAAAAATTTACAAGAATTTTTCTCTATTCTCAAAGTGAGGTAATTAGTTCCTTTTGGTCATCAAGGAGCTAGAATCACCTAAAAGGTTTTTAATGACTTCGGTACTTTTCTTGCAAAATATTGTTAAATATCATGCCATGGCACATGTCCTACCTTCGTAGACTAAAATTCCCTTATATTTTGTGGTTTACAATTTAAAATATGTTTAAACATAATAAAGATTTTTTTTCTTTCATCCTACAAATTTCGATATTAGGTTGAATTTAACCTGTACTTTACTTTGGGCTCGATATATTTTCATTCTTTGTTTTTATCTAGTTTCTCTAGAACTGTATTTCTTGGTGTATGTATTTCCCACACACTGCTTCTGTTAAGTTAAATTGATTTTCTTTATCAAACCATTTTTTTAATAAGGGCTTCAAATAAAGCATCCCTTTTTATTTATCACCAATAACTTGTTTGGGTCTCTACAATATCCTAATCAATATGCTCACTAATAATCGGAAAATTCATTTTTTAAACTAAAATAAACGGATTTGGACACACTTGGTTAAAGTGTTATATATTAAGGTAAACATTACTTAAAAAAGAAACTACAGAAACTATTTCCAGTAAAGATATTTGATACATATTTCCCCTAATTGCTCGCTTATCATTTTTGAATAACAGCAATAAATATGCTTACATATGAGCAAGCTATTAAGATGAACTGGAGATTAATTATAAAAATAACTACTTGCCTTTCAAATAAGCTACTCAGCACAAAACTATATTAGAGTACATTAAACTTATATTTACTTAAGGAATAATTACGACTTTTAATTTTGTTTAATACTGTAAATGAAAAATAAAATAATACTTTGAACTTATATTTGGAGTACTTAAAAAACGAGTCCTAAAATTAACATAAGTTTTAATTATGCGAATATAAATGTTTATTATTTTAAAAACATGACTTATCGCCATTGAGCAATATAATTACATTTTCAAGGTAATAAGTGGCCCTGATTTTAAAATTATGAGCTTACTTTTGAGCTCCTAAATTTGAAATATTGTACAAACGTTGGGTATTAGATTTAGAAATTCCAATGTTTGCTTTGAATCGAACAACATTACCAAAATTAATATAGTTGCCGGGAAAACTAATTTAATTGAAAATTAAATTTGTTAGGTTTTAATTATATTCCCATGAACGTGATTTATAACAGAAAATAAAAATATAATTACCAAAGATATGGCAATGACACAAATTGTATAGTATTTTTTAACTTAAAAAGAATCAATATTACTTACTTTCTTTTATAAGATGAATATTAATAAATTTCCTTCCCGAAACAAGCACAAATTAGTACATTGTTTATCTGCTAGGTTTTATTTAAATATAAAAAACGATCTTTTTTATTACTGCCTAAGTAAGAAATACATTTATTTACAATATTTTATCTGAATATCAATGTGTTTATCTGCAATATGTTAATAAAAATCTATTGGTTAATTATGCATTTTTTCATTTCATCCTCCAATTTATAAACAAAAAAAGTAAAGGTATGAAGTCAATATGATGCAAAAAACTCAACTAAAAATACATTAATAATAAAATACAATAAAAGAAAACAAAAAACATATTCTTCATTCCTACAAATCTTCTCACGTACAAAGAAACCACTATAGATATAAATTGTACGGAAATTTATATTTTACATTATCAGATTGATATTGATGCAAAATTTTATTAAAAAAATGTTTCTGCATTACGTTCATAATAATGTTCAATTACTTCATCCCATTCGCAAATAACATAGATTTTCTTATTAAAGGCCAACATCGTTTTCTTCTCTGTTGTAACTTTCATATCAACGCTTTCCCGCATAAAGTATCTATATATACTCAAATTACTTTCGCTAAAGCAGACTAAGCCTCTGTTGTTAACTTCACGAAGGTAGACGAATAATACAAAACAAACTCACCACATTAAAATCACAACTAGGTCATGGTTATTTTTTATTCTCCTTTTTAATTTTTAAGTTGATCAAGCCATACTTAGTTTGAATATAAAAATATATTGTATAAATTGTTACTTACAAGGCATGCTTCTTTCCTTTCCACATTTTTTAAATACAATTTAGAAATGAGGAAATGTTAATTTATATTCTCTGAAAAGCATTACCATTTTTTTTAAATATAATTTATAATATATGTTATGACTTATGTGTGATTATTTCTAATGATAGAGTTTTCATATTGTTTGCGTAATATTGGCCCATCGGAGTAGATGGTTCAATCGTAATTAATAAAGTTCGGGCTGAAAAAAAAATCAAAATAACTTATTTCTAAACTTCATTCCAAAATGTTGCCTGCAGACTAAACATCTAACCATAAGGAAGCCAAATTAGTTAGCTTTCTTTAACCGTTTCACATATCCCGTGAAGTGAAATTAATCACTAGCTTTCCTTTAAATGGTTTTCATAACATAGTGTTCTTATAAGGAACTTTTTCCAGGTTTGTTAATATAAAACTAAATATAGAGTGGAATTAAAGAGATAAAGTCAACTAGATTTCATTGACGAAAAATAATAAACTTTATTTCTCTTTTTATATGTGACTATGGATATATTTTTGAGTTTTTTATTTAAATAATTGCTTATTTTTTAGTCACATCGATCAGTATTTTAAAATAAATTTAAGAACATGCTTTCAATAAAAGAAATTGAGTTTATTACACTTTGAATTTATTACCCCGTTCTCTTTCCCTCTATATCTTTAAACTACTGACAGACACTGTTAATCTTCATTTTCAATATCACTTCCCAGTTATGATGGACATAAGGCACGCTCATATTTTATTATTTACGAAGCAATTATATCGTTTCACGATTTTAGTTTGATTAATTATTTACAAAGTAATTGCCACTTGCGAACGTTGAAGCATCTTTTATTGCTGGGATTCATATCAAAATATGACATGTTTCATTTCTAGCCACTTCAAAATTAATAGCAAGACTTTGATTGGAAAAGTTAATTCTGAAAAACCCTCCATGCATTATACTGATCTCTTTACAAGAAATTAATTATAATTTTGCGAAAATAAAAAAAAATAAATATTATTTTAAATCCCGTTTTTATTCAAATGTCCTTATGATCCATCAAACAAAAAGTCGTAACTTGAGAGATATCATTTTTATGTGGCGATTTTTTCAACTTCCAACTTTCTTTGCTTTCCAAATTGCGTCCTCATCTAATTTGTAAAAATTTGTTTTTGATGTGATTATATAATCCTAAAATAAAAATTAGTTACTTCTAAATTTAATTTACATTACATTTAATCAAAATACGTTAAACAATTTTTATTTAATCTCTATGAAAATTTATACAAATTGATATATTTACATCAAAATATTAATTATGCCTAGTGAGTATCTGACTAGCGCACTGAAGGTTCCATGTCTAATCTGAAGTGAAATTATTTCATTTACCATATTTCGTCATTTATATGGATTCCTTATGTAAGTAAATATTTAATAATATCTAACAAAATTAAGTATGAGTAAATTGATAGATCTAGTCGTAATAAAAACGGTACCTCACTTTATAAGTAAATATTTAATAACGTTATTCAATTTGAAATCTAAGCATAATAGGCTAAGTATGTATTTGTATATAAAAATAGGCTGCCTGCTACAATGTACTAATAAAAGTTCAAAGTAGATTTACAAATTAATTAAAATGATTTACCTTATCAAACCAGCCGTTTTTAATATAAGCTAATGCGGTGATGAGCAAACGATTCTGTGGGCAAAATATTTTGGTAACAAAGGGCGCGGGACATTATTGGGGATAATTTTCAGCAGCTGTTTTTCACTTAGAATGCTCCCACAGTGCAAAGAATAACAAATTTAAGCGTTATATCTAATCGTTATATAAAATTGATATCTTCCTAATGTAGTGGCAGATTTTCAAGTTTTATTTAAAGAGGCGTGATATATTTTTATATTAATGATGCTATTCCCAAGGATGTGATAACATCCCAGTCTCATTTTTTGGAAGACAAATTTCATTTTAAAACCAATTTTAATTGAATTCATGAAACATACAAAAAAAATTTAGAAATATATAATGTGGATTTATACGAAATAATTACCTTAATTAACTTGAATTGTATTAACCAATGAAAGATTCAGTAACCTATGAAAATTAAACAATATCATACACACTTAAAATACTTGCGAAATAATAATTTAGTTTTATGTTACTTCTTACTACAGGAGATATCTGTTGAGTAATTCCCTAGAATCTAAGAAAAATTCATAACCAATGGCAAAAGTACATTCATGTTTGATGTGTGTTTAATAGCAATGAAATATTTTATGTAGTGTTCTAGTCAAAATAGCCAAATGAAATAATTAGTTTAACGACAAATATACTTGGGCTGACTCGTTTTCGCTTGCCTGTTTAATTTTCCAATTAGAATGTGATGCTTCTTGCCATCCAGGTTTCTTTATATATGTCACTATCTACAAAGTATACAAAATGTAAATATTTTCCTAATATTTTTCTAATTTATATGAATGCAAGAAAAAATTGGCGAAAATTCTAGGAAGATTTCAAAATATTCACATTTGGGTTTCTTGCTTATTATATTCTAGAGGTATATACAATTTTCTTAAATTTACACACTGTTTTATATTTCGTTTCTGTTATAAATAATATAAAAAAATCATAATTACACATGCAACCCGCATGCCGACAATCCACAAAAAGACATCTCTGCCATAACGTACCATGCTAGTGGACGACATAGTCGGCTTAATGCGTACCCCATCTGTCATTATCAACAACCCCTGCTTGAGCTGCGCTAGGTAGCAGCACGTAGCTCCAGTTACTTGCGCGTTGGTCATTTTACGCTGAATAGTGCGAGGATTTCATTATGGGCTCATGGTATCGTGCCTCTTGTATAGGTAAAGGTTTAAAACACATACCATATTTCTTCCACTATGTACCGCTTTTTTTAATTATTTTAAGTAATATCATAGTCGCTTCTCAAATGTCGGCAAGTGTATTTATATGTCATATCCTGCAGATCCTATTGTGTGACATTCTTTTATGGAAAATCATAGTGATAATAAAATGTTATTAGTATATTTATAAATTTGGAAAAGATGATTTCGTTAGATATATTTTCTCGATGATATAATATATTTTCTCTCCATTTTAGAAGATCACTATGTTACGGTAAGCCAAAACTCCTATCTGAAAAGTTCGGGTCAATATTATTGACTACTTGTCATACTTTACTTTATGTTGGATCAGTATTATATCACAAAGGAAAAATATTTTGTTACGAAGACTCTCATATTTGCTTTAATTTATTTTAGCGCACAACGTCTTTTCAGTGTCAAAACTAGAAGAAGAGCATTAAAATATACGGTTACAAGGATTTTTAAGAATTAAATAAACTTAAAACCTATTCAAATATATATAAATAATAGAAACGGGTTCAAAATAAAGAAAAGTTTGGTCCCAAGTGTAAAATTATTATCCTAAAACTATTTTTACATTAGAACTTAAAGGTTATTCAACATATTGCATTTCAAGTGTAGTTTAGAATGCTGGTGTTTCGAGCTTCCTCTTCTCTCACTTAACATATATAACAATTATTAAATTATTGGACAGCTGAAAATGATTTAATGGAATGAAACAAAAAAGAAACAAAAATAAATGCTTGGTTTCAGCCATTGTGCTTAATTAGCATATAAATAAATCTTAAAAAAATGAAAAGAGATTTTTACATATATACATATTTCATAATCTAAGAGATTACATACAATATTATATAATCTAAGAGATTATTAAAAAATTTCATAATTCAAGAGATTGCATACAATCGCAGTATTAAAGTCCTAAAACTGCTATATTATTTCTCATTTTTCAAGTTTATGACTTTCTGAAAATCCTAAGTTAAATCGCAGGACTTTAATACATTTTAACGCTAATGGAAAAATTAACATAATGTCCTTTTATGAAAATTTGTCGCACAGAAAAAATATACGTCACTTTCTTTTTAATGACAAGTGTAGGCCCTTTATAGAAATATATTTTGAGCAATGAAATAACTCTACTCTGCTGCTCGCTCATGTTATCCACACATATTACACTAGCATAGAAGATATGCGGCTCAGTTATGAGGTTGGATGATTTGAGCAATTTAAACTTTTGATACGACTAATTGGCTTCGCTTTGCTAATAATGATGAAGCAGAAAGCAGGAACTGTACAATTTTACCTTAGAAGCAATCAAAAGAATCCTGGCGAGATCACTGACATGTCCATCAGTATTTTAGTTACAGTCACTTTTCACAGAAAACGTGTCATAGGCGCTTGAAACTTAGCAATTTTAAAATATTAATAGCCATCGACCTTTCTATATTTTAAGAAAATATTCAAATAAATTTTACGAAAATACAACAGGAATAAAATTTGTTTCAAAAATTCTCTGAGTTACTCATTGAAACGGCTTATCATAAGATTTTAAAACTTTTTAATGGAGATATAACTGAAGTTTATTGCAAACGAAACCTTGTTTCCACTCTATTATCTTATTATACTATATATATTCTCTCTGGACTATTCCTAAAAACGTACTATTTAAAAAATTCTTATTTTTATACCAGCAAAAGAAATGCTGGGTATTATGTTTACAACGAAAATAATAATATACTTATTTAAAAGTATTTTATTAGAAATATCATATAACCAGAAATGTCTTTTGTACCTAAGTATAAATGAAAACCTTGTAGTATGAATTATATTCGATGTTAACTTCCAATTTTTTATTTTCAAAAGTTCAGAGTTAAAGTTATAATAATAACTGGTAAGTAATATAGAAAAAATTCAAGTCCAAAAATATATTTACAATCAAATTTTCCAAAAAATTGTTATTTCCCCAAGAAAAAAAATCATTCTTGAAACAGACAACAAAAAAAAACAAAATATGAGGACAGTGATAATTTCATAATGTTGAACGATATAAATATTAGAATCGTAAATATTAAATATGTAATATAAGAATTTCGCTATGTTGAACAATGTAAATATTGGAAAGACGGATGAATCCTTTACACTCAAGCGCACTCAAGGCAAGTGAAATAAACTATGGCATCGTCCTTGTAATGCATCAGCCAAGAGCATAAAACGCCACTAAATTCAAGATCCGGGCTGAACACCAGAAGGTTTTAATGGGTATGTATGAAATCCATTTTCGTTAATGCGATATGCTTATTTAATATTTATTAAATTTTTTAAATGTTATCTGAACATTAATAAAAATGTTTGGTTTCATAACATCAAAGTTTGGATTTTCATAACATTCCATTAAAATAGTGTTGCTACTGACAATAAAAAAGAAAACTGCCCCTTTTTTTTCGTTGCTGTCATATATTACCATGTTATAATATCAATTTCATTTTACAGTAATATCATATATCTTTATCTACTTTCGCTATCAATTTTTAATGGAACGTAAAGATTAGATTTATTTTCAATACCGTAATTGCAAAGTTAAGACTAAATGGCCCCAATAAACCAATAAATTTTAATATATACCATCCATTGATCGAATCAATTCTGTCCATTAATTATAAAATAGTACGACAAAGATATTCTCCAAAAGATAATTATGTGATCAAATACCAAATTATTCAACAGATTTACTTCAACGCCGCCCTAACTTATATATTATTCAGTGCCCGATCAACTAATAACGACGCAGCCAGTCGCAATCTTTTACTACCTAAAATTTTTAAATTTTTTAAATCGATTAATTAAACGTCGTTGTTAGTTGGTAACAAGAGGAGGGGATCAAGTTGTGCGCTTTTGTTTTTGTGTCGTAATGACTATTGATGTATAATGTAATCAGAACGCGTGACGCTAGCTGTAATTATTCTTGTGTCAAATGAATCGTTGCATATGAGAAAAATGTAAAATATGGTCATAGTTTACAATTTGATGTCATTTTCATTACTTTGCTTCACCTTTTACATATTGTATATATATATATATATATATATATATATATATATATATATATATATATATATATATATATATATATATATATGGCTTGGCTATGGCTTTGTTATGCGTAGTCATTGGTGTTTTTGATGTTATTTTGTATTAACTATATTGGCAATATATTATTTTAAGTTTTCTTTTGGAGATATTTATCTTAAATTATATTTTATTGGTTTTATCTTAAATTATATTTAGTTATTTTGTTTAATAATCTTGTTCGTGGCTAGGTGGATACATGCTAGGTGGATTAGTTTTAGTCACAAGACCGGAATAAATACCCGAAAAAAATAACCGAAAACTGGTATAATTTTATAACTTTATTTACCCACCTGTTTTATATTTTTTAAAACGCCATTAACTAATTTAATTGCTAGAAACGTATAAAATATTTCAAAAGTGACGTTTCATAATTTGAGTTACACGCGAAATAATTTTTATTGTTTTTATGTCTATAATATTCTAAATTTTAACACAAAAAATATATTATAGTTATATTAGTGATAATTTAAAGTTTATCTAAAATCGAACAGGTTTTTTTTCATTCGAAGCTCAATGGTAACATTCTAATGAAGAATAAAGTTATAAGATTTATTTTATTCAATTAATGTTATATTCAAAATATATTATTAAATGTAATCACCATTATTTGTATTAATCGACGCATTCTTTCATTTCATTTAAGGGTTCTTTGCTCTTATCCTTGTTCATTAAATATTTTATTTCCACAAATAACAATGGTCTGTGATGACCTCAACATCTTTATAGGAAAACCTTTACAATTTTAAGGAGAGCGACATAGCTTCAAAATATTAATTGTCACGATTGCTTTTATTATTATCATTTTTAAATGACAATCTAGAAAGCGCGTCGTTCATATCACATCCGTTCCAAAAGCCGAAGGATTGCATCAAAATGTCTTAATTTTTTTTAAATTATCGGTGTAAATAAATGTAAAAACTTTAAAATGTGTCGCGTCAATGAAAAGATGCAGCAAATGCTGTATATTTTGGTCTCAGTAATTTTAAATGGAGACATTGAAATAAATTAAAATCAGTCAAGTTTATCACTAACACGATATATTCCACGAAAAATTAAGAAGGGATTGTCCTTATTCTTGTCATTGTATAATTCATTCCTTCTGGTCATCAAAGAGCTAGAATTTGCAAAACGATATTAAGTGACTTCGGTCTTTATTTTAGTAAATATTGTTAAATATTTTGCCCTGGCACATGTTCCATCTTAATAGACCAAAACTCCCTTATATTTTGTGGCTTACAATTTAAAATATGTTTAAACGTATTAAAGTTTATGAAATAAAAGCAAAAAGTATGCTTACATAATAGTAACCTATTTGCATGAACTGGATGTAAATTTCCGAAGATAACTACCTGTGTGTCAAGTAAGCTAATCAAATAAAGCTATCTTGGAGTATATCAATCTTATATTTCTTTAACTAGCAATCACGATTTTCGATTTTGTTTAATGCAGTAAGTCGAGATAAGAAAATTACTTCTTGAAACAGTATTTAGGTTTAAGGGTTCTTAAATAACCATTAGTTTAAATTATGCGAATGTTAAGATTAGTTATTTCGAAAACTTGACTCTTATCGCCACTGAACGATAAGCTAAATTTTTATGTGCTACAGTCAGGGAAGTTGTAAATGGACCTGATTTTAAAATTGTAGGCTAAATTTAACCTCATTATTTTGAAAGTCGTAAGGGCATTATTTTTTGGGTATTAGAAATATGAAATACAAATATTTACTTTGAATGAAACAACAACAAAATGAATATAGCTACCGGGTGACTTAATTTAATTGATATTTATTCCTATGTTAGATTTTAATTTAAAATTCCTCATGGACGTAATCTTTAATGGAATATAAATGAATCACTATTAACAACACGAGGCTAATACTATCGTATTTTTCCACGTATAAAGTAATCAATATATTTGTGGTCATTTGTGTGATGAACAACATTACATTTTTTTTAAAAGAAGCACGAATTATGACCAATTTAATTTACTATTTTCTATGTAACTAAATAAACATTCTTCTTTATTGCTTCACAATTTGTAACTAAAATAATTTATATGATTCATTTGAATATATCATTGTGTTTACCTACAAAATATTCATAAAAATTTGTTGTATTAGTGAATTACACAATTTTCACGGTTTTACACAAATGTATAAAATAAAGTAAATTAATAAAATGAAAATAATACAAGAAACCAAACTAAAACGGTTTAATAACTAAAAAAAATAAAAAGAATTGAAAAAAACCTGAAACCAATATTTCATATTACGCGCATTGTTTTATAAATTGTTTACATTAATATTAAGTTATCCACGATAGTTTAACTACCTTATCAAATACAAAGAAACAACTATAAATATGGAATCGTACTGAAATGAAAGTTTTATATTGTAGATTTGAAGCAGTTTCCAAATTTTATTAACAAATTATTTCCACAATAAGTTTAGAAAAACGTTGAAGTGCTTTACCCCATTTATTAATAACATATATATTAAATATATTTGGCGTTAATTTTGTAGAAATTCATTATTCACAATTAAATGAAACTACATGATGTAGTATTATTTCTACTTTCTTTAAGTTCTTTACCATGACCTAGGTTTCGTTGTATTAAAACATCTTCAGGTAGGCTATTGGCAAAGATTAACTCTTAGGAACATTCAACAGCATTTAAATGTTTCAAACACAATAGCGGAAGCCGGGTTTGTGTGGGTTTTTCCATTGCTTGTGTTAGTGAGTTTATTGTAGGGGAGCGGTGTAGGTTTTATTATATTTCCGAGAGTTACACAATATACCAATATTTTAAAGAGGGTAATAAATTCAATTGTTGTTATTATATGAGGTCGTACAATGCAAATGTTCCAGTATATGTAATGAAATTAAATGGAAGTTACTCTCAGTAATATATTTATATAAAATCAAGCGTACATGAAAGTCAGAACAAGGTTATACCGCTAAGTCTACATATCTCCCGTTTTATTTATTCATATATTTATTTATTTATATATACATACATATATATATATATATATATATATATATATATATATGTATAAATATATATGTATGTAAAGAAAACCTATAGGTATCCTTTCATTTAAACTTTGCCGCGTTATCTATGATAAGTTCCATAGAGGTCGCTGTTTCATATAAAACGTCAAAAGATTTTGAGAGGTTAGATTTGTTTTTGATTCAGTATTTTATTGTAAAAAACTTACCTGTCGAATTCAGATGATAAACCCGAAAAAAGGTCTTTAAATGTTGTTTCTTTTATCCACAGGTGAGTAAATGTTTAGTTTATAAGATAATGTTACTAGCAAATTGTAGAAGGAACGTTTTACAAGTAAATAAATCTTTTATCCACAGAAACGCAATTACATCTTTATTTCAAGAAGTTCGAAACAGAATCCAATAAAAACATTATAAAACAACATTTTCTGCATATATTTCGAGAGAATAATGGATAAGTTAAGATTTGATTTTGCTGTGAAGACGGCATCCGAGGGAAAAACCAACATTTTATGCATAACCTCAATTGCCATAACTAGTGGTCAGATCTATGGAATATCAACCAGTGAATCAACACAAAGCAATTATGAGTACTACAAACTATGCCAAAATAAAAAAAGCATTGCAAAAAAGACATCAAACAAGGAAAATTTGGATAACTTTGACAGATTAGATATCGGAAGCTTATGTGGATGTGGCTCAAAACTTGCATTTTAATGATGTTTATCTAGAAGAAATAATAGAAACTGAATGTGATCCAGAGTCTAAATCTAGTGGCTCAAACAACTCTTTGGAAAAACTGTTAGAAAAATTACTCGAAGAAAAAGAACAAAAATCAGAAACTCAAAATCTAGGCAAGATAGCGAAGAATTTTATGATAGGAAAGTTCACAAGTAAAACCACTAATGCCCACCAGTGGATTAATAATTTTAATAAAGAATGTGAACGTTTCAAAGTCAACGAAGACAAAAAGAAAATAGAGATTTTGAAATATTTTATGGAGTCGTCAAGTGTACATTGGTACGACTGTATGCTAATAAAATACACAGTAGAATCAGAGTGGAACAAATGGGAGAAATGCTTTTGTGAGACATTTGCAAATAAAGGTTGGTCATCCATGAGATATGCTCTAGGTTTTAAATACCAAGCAGGTCCGTTACTCGAGTACGCTTTAAAGAAAGAGAAATTACTACTGGAAGTTAGGAAGAACATTGATACTGGGACTCTTATTGATCTCATAGCATTCGGCTTGCCTAATTTTGTTGCCGATAAAATCGACAGCGAAACTTTGCAACAAACAGAAGATTTGTATAATGAAAAAGGAAAACTAGAACACCTCGTTGGGAAAACTAAGTATGAAAAAAAAGGATTTACAAATTCTGACCTTAAACAAAAAAAAATTGAAGAAAGAAAACCATACCAAATTTGTGCCAATGAAAAAAAAGGGAAACGCTATCACCGAGAGGAGAATTGCTGGTTTAAAGACAGAACTGATAAATCAATAGTGAGAACAGTAAATAACTCCGAAATAGAAACAGAACTGAATAACAAAGATCAAAAAAACTAGAGGTGCCACCATTAATAAAAATAAATTTACTATTGAATGACACTGTGAAAGTAACTGGAATTTATGAATCAAGTTCAAATGTGTCATTAATTAATGCTAAATTATTAAATATACGGAATGAAGAAAAAAGTACAGATAATACACAAATAGTAAATTTAAAGACTATTAATGGTGAGAAAAAAACTAAAGGTATGGTTACATTAAAAATTAAAATATATAATGTAGAATAAAACATGGATATTTTTGTCATAGACAAAGAAAATTTTAAATATGATTTCCTAATTGGTTTAGATTGTATAAGGAAATTCAAGCTTATTCAAAATGAAGACTTAAAAATAACACAAAAAGGTCAGAAAGAAGAGCTTAATATAAAAATCGATACAAATGTCAACATTCCTGATGTACTAGGAGACAAAACTGAACCAAGATTAGGAAATGGAGAAGGTGAAAAACGAAATAAACTTCAATGAACATATTAAAACTGATAAATTTGAATAGATTGTTAATCACCTAGATAAACAACAACAATTAGAGATTGACGAGCTCATAGACAAATTTAAGACTGTCTTTGCTAAGGATAAATATGATGTCGGCACTGTACGAGATTATGAAGCTCATATTGACCTGATGGTGGATAAATACTGCTGCAAACGTCCATACAGATGTATACCTGAAGATTGAAGAGAGATAGAAAAACAAATATCAAAATTATTAGAGAAAAATTTGATTGAGGAATAATAACTTAAAGAAAGTAGAAGTAATACTACATCATGTAGTTAAAGTCAATGTAATGCATAAAACGAAACGAAAATGTATAAATAATTTTAAAAAATTAAAGAAAGTAAAAACAAGTCCTTCATTCCTACAAATCCTTTATGATCCTTATAAATTGTTGAGACTAATGATTATTTCACCATATTATATTAAAAATTTTCCCAAAGACGACGAAACCACTACAATATACAATTGTACTGAAATTAATGTTTTATATGAAATTGCTGCAAAATTTCATAAAAAAAACTTTGTCATTCATAATCGTTCATAAAAATTATAAATTACTTCATGCATAACATATTTTTCGTATTAAAGCCCAACATAGTTTTGTTCTCTGTTGAAACTTTCATGTCAATGCTTTCCAGTATAAAGTTTCCATACATACTCAAATTACTTTCTCTGAAGAAGACTAAGCCTCTGTTATTAACTTCAGGAAGGTCAACTCATCATATTCAAATCTATAACGAGGTCAGTGCGGACGTAGTCATAAAGCAGATTTAGTTGTACTGCCGACATTTTCATATCTGGCGCAAGCACGAAGCCGAAACCTACATTTTGTCCCCAAGTAGACACTTGTTTTGGCATTAACTGTTTAAAAGTGTCTTACTTCTTTATAATTACTTATCTTACGAATCAAAGGGCCCTCGATGGGTACTAGGAAAAGAATGTGAAGAACTGTAAAGCGGACGATCCTAATCTATAAAGATTTATGTCGGTTTGTAGAACATAATTTACATTCTTTAATTATAGTTATATCTTCATGTTTAGACCATTGTTAATATTTATTTCATATGTCATCGTTTCTGCATTAGAAACTTCTCCGTTTGTAATCTTTGGTCACATTTTCAAAATTCCTCATTCTTCATGTTTATGGAGAAGGACCTAACACCCACTCGTAAATACCTAATTGTACTATTTATTTGTTTAATGTTACTACATTCGTAATTTAATTGAATATGGCATGATTTAATCTTGTTAGTACTGCTTTTGAAGGAAAATTTATTGTGATTAATTTATTTAGAATTTAATCTCGGATTGAACGTTTCCAATTTATAAACAATATATCAAGGTTTCATATTTGATTCAAGCATTCACTTTCATAGTTTGAAAAGTAGTTCAGCTATTAAAATTGCTGCTTCTTAATCATAAGGTAAGGTCATGTTTCATTTCGTGTACTCGTAATACTTATTACAGAAATTTTACATCCCTAGTGTTTTCTGTTTTACATTATACCTTTCTAACCTTTACCCCAAATTGTCTTATTTATGGATTATTAATTTATTGATATGGCGTGTACAAAAATATTCCACATCTAAAATTTCACAGTATATTTCTATACATATTTAACTAAAGAACATATGTATGAGGCAACTTTTAATTATATGTATTAGTAAAAATGAATTATTATACGATACTCTACGAGGGTTTAAGTTCGCGGAATAGAGGATAAGGAGTGAGAATAAAAATACAAAATTATTTTTCTTTTTCAATATATTCACCTGCTACCCTAATACATTTTTTAGGTCTTTCAATTAGCTTATGTACACCTTCATATAAAAATGTTTCGTCTTTGTCCGAAAAATAAGCTGAAACTGCGTCCTTCACTTCTTCATCGCTTGAAAACTTCTTTTCACAAAGTTTTTTTTAAGGTTTGAGAACAAATCATATCACTGAGAGCCAGATCAGTACTGTAGAGTCGGTGTACCAAAATATAAAAGCACACCTTGTACAGGGCGGCCAGCGCAACGTGGCTCGCCTGAATTGGCGCGTTTTCGTGCACAAGCAGGACATCTTTGGTCAATTTTCTCCTTCTTTCTTTGATTGCTTCTTGCAACCTCTGAAGAATTAACGCATATTATTTTCCGGTTATGAAAACCCTTTTTTCTCTATAATCCGCTAACAGGATCTCTTCTGAATACCAAAAGACTGTCGCAATAATTTTTCCAGCCGACTGTGACACCTTAAACTTCTTGAGTGGTGGTGTGCTTTTTCTGTTCCACTGCATTGAGTCTTGTTTGGACTCAGGTTTATAATGATGAACCCAAGTTTTTTCTCCAGTAATAATTCTACTCAATAGTCAATATTTGTCTTCACTACCGAGGTTTAAATACCGCGAGAACACTCCACATGGCGTGTTCTCGCGGTATTTAGACCTTTTACGCTGACTTTTGTCAGCAAGATGAACGTGGAGAATTTTAAAAATTGTTGTATCCGATACTTCAACCATCTCTCCAAGCTGCTTTTTCTTTAGTCTGGCATCTTCCAATATTAATTTTTCAACTTTTTTAATTATTTCCGAAGTAGTCGATCGGCCGACCGGGGCGTGGCTCGTCTTCAAGTGAATCTCTGTCCCATTTAAAGACACTATGCCACTTGTGAACCCGGGCAAAAGTCCCTGTAAACGGATACCGTCTCTTTCAGTATGGTTTGAATCGATTTGAATCGATTTTTTCTGGCTTGGTAAGGAACTTTATAACGGCGCTGTACTCAATTTTTTCCATAGTTCAGACTTTCTTCCAGATTGAGTTGTTTGTTCGACGATAGTTCAGAAACTTGGTATTTATACTAATAATAAGTTACTTAACTAGCTATAATTCTGACAAAATTATATATAGATATATATGTATATATATATATATATATATATATATATATATATATATATAAATTATCTTTATGACAAAATGTTGCCAGCAGCATAAAAATCTAAAGACACGGAAGTCAAATCAGTTTACTTTCACCGTTTCACATAAGCTCTCCTTTGTATAATTTCCATAACGTGGTTTCGTTATAAGGAACTTTTTCCTGGTCTCTTGATATAAAAGTGAAAGTAGTGGAATTAATGAGGTAAGGTCAATTGGATTTGATTGACAAAAAGATAATAAACTGTATTTCTATTTTTAGGTATGAAAATGGGTAGTTTTTTTATTTAAATAATTACTTATATTTATAATCTTATCAATCAATATTTCAAAGTTAATTTAAAAACGTGCTTTCAATAGTATCAATATGCAAATCCCTTTTGAAAATGCAATTTCTGTCACTTTGAATTTATTATTCCATTCACTTTATATAAACTTAGTCTCTATATCTCTATATATCTACACTCCTGATGGACAGTGCTAATTTTCATATTAAATATCACTTCCCAATTATGATGGACATAAGGCACGCTCACACTTATTAATTTATGAATCAATTATATTGATTCACGATTTTAGTTTGATTTATTATTTACAAACTAATTGTGACTTGTGAACGTTGAAGCATCTTTTCTTCTTTGGAATTCATACCTAAATATGATATGTTTCATTTCTAGCTAGTTCAAAATTATTAGCAAGACTTTGAGTGGAAAACTAATTTTGAAAAATTCTCGTTGCATTGCTGATTTTGTTTATGGAGAAATTAATAGAAATTAATTAGAATTAATTATAAATGTATGAAGATGTTGTAAAACAACGAAACCTAGGTTGTGGTGAAGAACTTATAGAAAGTACATATAATTCTACATCACGTAGTTTTATTTAATTGTGAATAATGAATTTCTGCAAAATTAACGGTAAATATGTTCAATATTTGAAAACAGCCGATTTGGCTACATAGGCGATATAAAAAAGAAAAATATGTATAAAATTAATATAACTATAATTAAATATTTAACATTTATTCATATTTGAACACGTGATTAATTAATCTACAACCACCTTTTCTTCAAAAATATTTTTTATTTTCATACCCTTATGCTCTGTCAAGCAAAAAGTCGTAGCATGAGAGATATAATTTTAATATGGCGGTTTTTTCAACTTCTAACTTTATTAGCTTTCCAAACTGCGTCCTCAGCTAATTTGTTAAAAAATGTTTTTGACGTAATTACATAATTTTTAAATAAAAATGAGTTACTTTCAACATAATTTACATTATATTTAATCAAAATACATTAAAACATGAAAATTATTCGAAACTTTGCTAATAGCTCACCTGAAGATATTGGAATACAACGAAAAGTAAATCGTGGTAAAGAACTTACAGAAAATGGAAATATTACTACATCAAGTAGTTCCATTTAATTGTGAATGATATCTTATTTATATACTCATATTTGTTTTAACTTATTTCAGATTACAACGTTTCTTCAGTGTCAAAACTAAATAAAGAGTATAAAATATACGGTTACAAAGATTTTTAGGAAGTAAATAAATATAGAATCCATTCGAATGTAAATAAACAATAGAAATCGGTTTAAAAGAAAGAAAAGTCTTGCCCCAAATGTTAACAATAACAGCTTTTATTATAATTATTCCCCTAAATTTCACATATACGGCAGAACTTAAAGGTTATATATATTGCATTTTATGTTTTCTCTTTAGTCGCTTACCATATATAAAAAATTGTAAATTAATGAGCAGCGAAAAAATATTTGAAAGAATGACTAAACAAAAAACAAAAATAATTATTTGGCTTCAGTTACTACACTTAATTAACATATAAAACTTGAGAAAAAGTATATATATATATATACTTCATAATCTAACAGATTGCAATATTACTTTTCATTTTTAAAATTTATGACTTACTCTAAAGCCAACATGATGAATCCTTAATAAATTTTAAAGTTAATTAAAAGAACAACAATATGACATTTGGTAAAAATTGTTTGCATGGATTTAAAAATATTTTATTTTATTTTTTATAGACAAGTGTAGTCCTTTTATGGAAAAACATTTTTAGCATACAAAAGGGCTCTAATATATTTTTTATTCGCTTAGTCCACTCATGTTGCAACGTGAATAAAAGACGTGCGGCTTATTTAAAAGTCTCAAATTTATAATTTATTCCAAAACGAACATGTTAAATCACAGGACCTTAATAAATTTTAAAGCTGATGGGAAAGCGGAAAAATGTTCCTTTATGAAAATTTGTCGTACAGAAATAAAAATTCGTTATTTTTTTCATTAGAGACAAGTAGAGTAACATTATCCAAACATATTTTAATGTTATTCACGCATATTACACCAACATAGAAGATGTGTCGCTCATTTAAAAGCTTGGGTAACTTGAGTAATTAAAGCTAATTTTTGACACGACTAATTATTACTTATTTCTTATTTGTTAAAGTTTTTAAATAGTATCTGAATATTATAGTAGTAGTTTTGAAAATTGTTACTTTCATAACATTCCATTAAATTAGTTTGACTACTGACAATATGAAAGAAAAATGCTTCTTTTTTCTTCACTTCTTATTTTAATGAAAATGTATATTTCTCTTGTGTAATTTATTGTATTTAAGTTATTTAAATAATCATTAGTATAACTAATGTTATAAATAATTACAAAAATGGGTTCGCCACTTCGCCACCAAATGTAGATTTAATTGCACACTAGTCTTATGGTTTTTCCTCTTGTTGTAGTTAGAATGATTTACTTTAAAACGCTATAATTTCACACTATTAAAAATTAACGGCAATGCATGTACTGTAGAATAAATCCCTAGATATTTTTTTGATTACGCTGTTATATATATATTATTATGAATTAGTACTCACCTTACAGACACAAATTCAGAGATAGTTTTATCTCTAACGTAGCTAAAATGTAACGCTAAATTAAAAATAGTTTCTTATATGTATTAGTCTGTTAATACTATTGATTCATTTGTAAAATTGGCACATCAAAGGTATTTTATGAAAATTACGCGATTGGATATGTAATTATTAAGCATATATTCTTGAATCTCTATCGAATTTAATATTCAGTGCCCGTTCAATTCGAACCAGCTAATGGCATTGAAAATATACGAAATCTAAACAATATTTTGGGGTTCTGTGGTCATAATCAATGAAATAATTACGGCGTCAGATTGCGCGATGTGACTTGTGATTGCTGTTGTGTCAAATTAACCGTCGGATATGGGAAGATTGTGGACAGTGTTTGTCGTTTAACTTAATTTTCATTGATTTACGTCAACTCTCTTTTTGCTTGAGTTATTCGGTCACTGTACGTTTACATACTAATACTTTATGAGAAGATAGTACCATATTAAGCTTTTAAAGTAATCGTCATTAATATATAGTGCTTTAAAAAATTAAATTATCTAACAAAAAGCAAGCCAAGTGCCATTTTGTCAGAATATGCACAAAATCATTACAATTAAAAGGTTCTATTCAACGTAATACTTTACTTCTAAAATGGTTGACTAATCTTAACCAAAACAATTTCATTTAAAAATGCTCAGCAAATGTTTGTCTTTTTTAAATACTATTGAAAAATACTTTTTAAATACTATTAAAAAAGACATAAATCTTATCTTACCTTTAATTTAGAAATTGAAAGAAAAAAAGAAAGGAGAAAGAGTTAAAAAGTAAAAATCTACCAATCTTAATAAAATATCTTTTAAAATCCCGACTTTAAAAAATTAGATCCTAAGATGTAAGACTATTAACTCAAAATAGGTACTTACTTATTCGGAATAAATTAGTTACCTATTTTTGAAATCGGTGCCAGTACTATCGACCAATGCAAAATAAATTTATAGTGTAATTTGTACTCACAATAGGAACTAGGTTCATAAAGGGCGTGTTTATAATACAAAATGTTATATTTGTTTAAATTGATTAGCGGTGCTTGCATCTACTTCAAAAATAAGAACTTAGTAATTCATTGCGAAAAAGTGGGTACCTGTTTTGAGTCAACATTTTTTTTCTTTTAGTACCTAATATTTTTAGTCGGTTTTTAAAAGATATTTTATTTTAGAATTTTCAATCATTAGTAATACTAACCATCACACCATACCTAACATTCAATTATTTTTTTTTACAGAATTACATAATTATAAAAAGTCATGGGTAAAATCTAGTACATAGATAGTTTCCTTCTTCTCTAAAAGTGGTTATCAACAACACATGGAAACAAAGCGACAGTAGTAGACGCAGTGGTTATATGTTGGCATTAAGGAGTTCCGTTCTCCATATCCGAAGTCCAATATCAGATTTTGCAAAGTAACATCTACCAATTGAAGAGTTCCGTTCTCCATATCCGAAAACCAATATTATATTTTGCAAAGTAGTAACTAATGTAAGAACTAACCATTGGCAAATATATTTATTAACGGTTGCCATACGTTGGAAAGTTGCATTATTAATATTTAAAACTCATCACCAGACCTTGACCCGTCAATGGTGCAGTTATATTGCAAAATAAAACTAACAGTAGTAAATATCTTGTATTAAGTTTGATTGACTACCATCTGATAAGAAGTTCCATTGTTAATTTCCAGAAATAATCATAAGACCTGGACAATGGCATAGTTATTTTGCAAATTAAAAACTACTACCAACAAATATCCGTAATCACGGTTTATTTGCTAACGTTCGTTAAAGAGTTTCATTCAGACCTTATTATCAGACTCTGAGATGGTTAGTGGTATAGTTATTTTGTATAGTAACAATTCCTCAGAGCAAAATATTTTGAATCATAGTTAATTTATTGCCATTCGTTAAGGAGTTCCATCGTTCACTTTCGGGTCACATCATTAGATCATCACATATAAGACCACCACAAAAGTATCTTCTTTCAAACAAAAAAATAATCATCAAAGTCTTGACTTGATAAAGAATTATCGATAAACATACATAAAAAAGATTCTGACAAATTAGAAATATCGTCCTTTTTTTGAAGCCGGCTAAAATATTGCTACACATAAAAGTATTAGATTCTGTGCCATCGGTGAAATCGAGAAAATTTATTATGAGTTACTCTTTTAAATTTCTGTAGAGGATTTCTAACCACATTTTAAAAGACCACACTCATTTTCACTGTTTTAAAAGAAAAAGAAAGGTTGATAACTCCTGACGATATGTAGTAAGATAAACAAAAAATACAGTCAAATTGAATGTCCCATCTCTTTTAAGCTCAGTTAAAATATCGCCATTTTTTCATCAATATTTATCAGCATATAATTTTTTCTTTTTTAACTTAACTAATTTAAGTTATAATATTGATGTAGTTTTTTTTACTTAAGTCGTTACATGACAAATATTAAAATTTAAAATTTATCAAGAGGAATTAATTCTTTCTTCAATTTTAAAATTTCATCTCATTTTTCCTTGTCAATATAATTACTGAACAAAATTAAACATTCGCTTATATTTTTTCTTTATGTATAAATTCGATAACTGATGTAGGTTTGTTAATATTACATATAACTTTTTTGATAATTTTTCTCTTATATTAATTGGAAATATGTATTACTATATTATAATATTAATTTTAGTTTTTATGGATATCATATACCTTAGTCTATTTTCGCTATCATTTTTAAAAAAGGCAAAAGTTAGAGTCACTTTTCAAACATAACCACGAAGGCAAGGTTAATTGTCCCAATAAAAAAATGATTTGTATTACATACTATCGATCCACCGTATCAATTCTACTCACTAATTACAAAATGGTAGAACAAAGGTATTCTCCAAAATATAATTATGTGATTAAATACCAAATTATTCAAAAGCCCTATTTTAAAGCCGCTCTAGTTAATTTAATATTCAGTGAACGATCAACTAAGAACGACGCAGCCAATCGCAATCATAATTGATGAATTCTAAATCATAGAGTTGCGAGAACCAACCACTGGAATTACGACCTAAAATCGCCACATTATTAAGTGCTTTATCGCGTTATGTTTTATTAATTCTCGTTATTGAATAATTGAGTATCGTTATAAGTCGGTGCTTAGGGGAAGGAGTCAGGCCGTGCGCTTTCTTCATTGTGTGGTCATGACTAATTGTAATAATTAATATGTAATGTAGTCAGATTGTGTGACGCAAACTCTAATTATTGTTGTGTCAAATAAATTATTGGATTTGAGAAAACAGTTGGTCATATTTTACATTTTAAGGTCTATGCCATACATACAATTTTTGGGTACTAATCATCAATATATATATTCTTTAAAGAAGTAAGAGAACTAATAACAACAAAATATCCTTTGGGGTGTTCTGACACAACGGCACTACGCCGACTAATAATAAATTAATAGTGTTTTGTAATTGCTTATGTACCCATAAATTATTGATGAAAGAAATCAAAAAAATTTCATTCGGAAGATTTGAGTAAATGTTAAATCTAAATTTAAATTTTTTTTTTAATTATATTTTGGTGACGTATTGTTATCTAGAGATCATTTAATCACTTTGTTTTTTTTTCTTCTCCACGATAACGGTATATTGATCTTGGAGTGTTTTTAGGATAGTCATTAATGTTTGTAAGCGTTATTTTGTATGAGCTATATTAGCGATATTTTATTTGAAGTTTTTTTCTATCTTAAATTATATTTAGTAATTTTTTTTAATCTTGAACGTATATAATGATTCACCCTTTAGATCTTCCATTTTTAGAAACATTTTGCTTTAATTTGACTGCGGGGTAAATTAAAATTGAGATCATAATTAGTTTTAGTCACACGACCGGGATAACTAAGAATTTCCGAAAAAATTCAGATAGAATAACCGAAAACTGTTACAATTTCACCTGCATTATATTTTTTTAAAAATCATATGGATAATACAATTTAAATAAAATTGTAAAATATATAAAAATGTCATTTCTTAAATTAAGTTCCACACAAAATGATTTTTTTCCATTATTCATGGACATAAAAAGTAAAGTAGTGAAAATGTTTTAGTGATTACTTTAAATGTATCTAAAATCGAACAGGTTTCATTCAAAACTTACTACAATTTTTCTGAAGCAGAATAGATTTAGAAGATTTTTGGTATTCAATTAGTGTTGAATATGAAAAGATATTATTAGGTTTAATGACCACTATTTGTTTTAATCGAAAAATTCATTCATTTCATTTAACGGTTCTTCCCTATTGTCCTTGTCAATTTAGTATTTTATTTGCATAAATAACAAGGGATTTTGGTGATGTTAACATATATTTGGACAAACATTTACAATTTTACAGGAGAGCACTAAAGTTTCAAAACATTAAAAAATATTAAATATCTCTATGGATATTATTAGTACCATTTTTAAACGATAATCTAGAAAGCTCATTTTTCATATAACATTCGTTGCAAAAACCGAAGTAATGGATAAAATATATTTTATTTTCTTGAAATTACTGTTATAAATAATGTTTAAAGACATCTTTAAAACCTGATTCGTCAACGAAATATTCCAGTAATTGCTGAATTATTATTATAAATTAAAATCAATCAAGTTTATTACCAACACGCTTCATTCCATGAAAATTTTTCAATTGATTGTCCCCATTCTCCTTATTCTCCCCTAATCTCATTGGGTAATTAATTCCTTGTGGTCATCAAGGTGCTAGAATCTTCAAAAATATTTTAAATTATTTCGGTCCTTATATCGTGAAATATTGTTAAATGTTTAGTAAAATATTGGCATACGTTCCACCTTTGTAGACCAAAATTCCTTATTATTTTGTGACTTAAAATTTAATATATGTTTAAACACGTTACTGCTTTTTTCTTTTATCCTACAAATTTCGATATTATGATTGAAATTTAACTTTTACTTTACTTTGGCCTCGACATATTTTCATTCTTTCTTTTTGTCTAGTTTCGCTAGAACTATAATTCTTGTATCTATGTTTCCACATACAGCCTCAGTTAAGTCGAATCGATTTTTTTTAACAAACTATTTCTATAATAAGGGCTTCAAATGAAAGCACCCTTCCGATTAACGACAACAACTTTTTTTGAGGTTCTACTAAATCCTAGCTCACTAATCATCGGCTAACTCAATTTTTTAAAATAAAATAATAAGTTTTTGACACACTTGGTTGAAACGTGACGTGAGAAGTTACAACTTGTATAAAAGTAAAATGTCAGAAACCATTTCCAATAAAGATTATATTATGAAATAACGGCAATAAATATACTTACATATGAGCAGCATATTTACATGAACTGGATATAAATTTGTAAAAATAACCACTTGTCTTTAAATTAAGCTGTGCAAAACAACACTGTGTTAGAGCATATCGAACATATGTTTCTTTACGAAGCAATCACGACTTTCAGTGTTGTTTAATGCAATAACTGGAGAAAATAAAATAACACCTTGAAATAATATTTAGCTTAGAGAGTTTTAAAATTAACATAAGTTTAAATTATGCGAATATTAAGGTCAATTATTTCGAAACGTGACTCTTATCGTCACTGAACTATGCACTAAAATTTTACGTACCACAATTACGGAAGTAGTAAAGGACCCTGATTTTAAAATTGAGCGCTAACTTTTAACCTCGTAAATTTGAAATGTCGCACAACCCTTACTTTTTCGGTATTAGATATCTGAAACGCAAATGTTTACTTTGAATAAAACAACAATAAAAAAATTAATGTAGCTACCAGGTGACCAATATTAATAAATATTTTTTATATACTTTATTGCTATGCATGTAATCTCTAAAAGAATATAAAATTGTCGTTATTAACGACACTATGAGATTTTTTAATTATAAAATAATTAATATTATTTATGGTCATTTGTGAGATAAATATTCACATTTTTTTTCTGAAATAGGTACGAATCATAAGTTCCTCGATTTATTATTTTCTGTTTATCTAAATAAACGTTCTTCTTTATTGTTGCATAATTTGGAAATATATTGATTTACATGATTTATTTAAAGATATCAATAATTAAGTAAAAATATACTAATAAAAAGTAAAAATATTAATTAATTAAATAATAATATATTTAATAAGGAAAAATATTCTATTAGTGTATTGCGCAATTTTTCATATATTTACGGAAAAGTATGTACGAAAATTTAAATGAATGTAATAAAAATAGTACAACGAACTAAAAAGCCGGTTTCGTTACTAAAAACAATAAAAAACAAATATTTCAAATTACTCGCTTGATTTTAGAGATTGTTTAGATTAATGCCATTGTAATTCCATAGTAGTTTAAATATTTTATCAAATTTAACTAAACAACTATAAATATGGAATCGTACTGAAACGTATTTTTCACATTATAGGATTGAAATAGTTTCAAAATTTCATTGATATTTATTTCTACAGTACGTTTATATGCTTTATGCCATTCTTTATTTTTAATAAGAAAAAATTTTATGTGAGCGGCCAACATCGTTTTGTTCTACATTAAAGCTTTCCCGATTAAAGTTTCCATACAGACGCAGATTACTTTCGCTCAAGCAGACTAAGCCTCTATTATTCACTTCAATAATATGAAACAAATTTCCCGGATTAAAATCAATAACTAGGTCAGTGTGAACACAACAATAAAGTAGAGTCAGTTGTACTGCCGATATTTTCATACCGGGCGCTAACACAAAGCTGGAACCTCCATATCGTCCCCGAGTAGACATTTCTGGGGGCGACAAATAAACTCAATATTTATTCGATTATATTTTCTTATTCCTGATACAAATTCGATATTTCAAATACGCACACAATTAGCGGTCTCTATACCTATTTAAAGGCAAATAAGTTTTGATGAAAATGAAATGAAAATTAATTTTTATGAGTTCTAGGAGATTGTCACGGACAACTGACTAGACAATCAAAATTCGCGAACATCTCTGTATTTGTTAATGAGTACGAAGCTTTGGAGGTTGATGGCCGAATGGTGGCTCGCAAGCACGATAAGCCAAAATGAAAAACATCTATCCCTAGCTGGCATATCAGATAGCACATACGCATATACGCATAGCACTTAAGTATATTCTAAAGAATACATGTAAAGGTAAATAAAAGAAAGTAAATGCTACGAACTATGCATAAAACAAATTAAACTAATCATAATGGATTAATTAATGATGACAATAAGTGAAGAAATTTAATGCACTAAGATTATAATAAATCAGAAAACCAACAAAAAAAACAAAATGTTATGTCGACTTAAGAAGAGGATATAGTATATTAACTGGTAGTTTTAAGAAACACTTTGTTGTTTTTAAGGTAACGACTAAAACGTGGTAGTCCTGTCCCAGATATATTTGATGCATTCTACCAAGAGGCCAGTCAAGCGGTTTTCCTAAGTCAGATTTAATTATTGCGACGTCACCAATCTTTTTGTCACTACTAGATAGGTGCCACTTTATTCTCTGTTAAAGAATATGCCAATAATGCCTATAAAACCTATGCCTCCATAAATGTTTGGGAAGCACGATGAATATAGTGCCAACAAGCGAGTTTACTTAATTTTATGTCTTTGAAGTTATATTCCGCTTATTAGTAAGCTTAATAATGATTAGCCGGTAAGTAAATGCCTATCAGTGAGTACTTCAAATTTATTGAAATTATCAAAAATGTGGGAAATAGTTCGTGAATATGAGATTGAATCTATTTTGCAAAACACGGTTGAAAGTTTTTCAAATGTGAGTGACTTGTCTGTCGCCTACACTACGTACTACGCACTACACCTACGGACGCACACGAACTCTGGTTAAGTTGGCCATGTACTGCTGATTCGAAACGAGTTTACATTTGAAAATAATTTACATTAATATAATGGACGGAACATGGACCTAATTATGTTACACGCTGATAAAATCCAATATGTTTTCATAATGATGCTGTTTTCCATAGCATCCTTATGAAAACATATTGGATTTTATCAGCGTGTAATGTAATTAGGTCCATGTTCCTTTCAGTCCCGGGGACTTACGTCCCGGGCCCAACGTGAAGATAATTTTATGATGATATTCAATTAATAAAATTGTTATATGACAATTTTTAGGCAATAATAAAGGCTGTTTGCAATTAAAATACAAGTTAGATTGAGGTATCGTATCCTCCACCCTTAGGCACCCGTCGCAATCAATAAACGGTGATAATATTTTTATATTGTTAATTACGATTATTTTTTAAGTTAACTATTTCTAAGTTAAAATAAATAAATTGAACAGCCTTTATACTAGCGTTATGTAAATCTTCTTACTCTCTAGAGGATATATTTTTAATATAATTACAATTTAATTTTAATAATTTACTATTATTATAAAATCAAAAGCGCCACGCTGTTACGTTATTTATTTTAATATTCTCTTGAATTTAAGAAAAACCTCTTTTATATTATTTTTCTCTATGTGTGATTATAACGCAAAAATATCAACATTAGATTTAATATTGAAACGTCAGAGTTCTTCTGTATATAGAAGTGTGATATGTGCCAATTGTCAACGTGATCAAATATCCAAGATGGGCCATGAAGCCACTCATGAATGCCAGATTCTAGTTGTGTTGGCCACGCCTCGCGCGAATACAAATTGACCACGTTATTTTTACTGTTTACATGATACCAACATAAGTGAGGTACAATTTCAATACACTTAGCTACTTGATTTGCTACGAAAATTTTAAGTTTAAATGGTGGCGTTTGCTTATACACTTAACCACGCAAGTACAACTTGCAGAATAAAAAGAATTATTGATAAAGTCATCAGGAATTGTGTACGACACAGCTTAATGTTGACGTATGCATTACATATTTATTATCATTTGTGCTTTTTAATTTACCAGTAATTACGTAACCAAAAACACTATTTTGAGCAATCGGCCAGTTACCATTTATAAATAATAAAACCATCATATATTACCCATCATATATTTATATTAACCGTCATATATTTAAGGGAAAACATCACCTATTAAGATTATGTCGATAGGCGCTCGACTATAAAACCCAGTTTCAGCTAAAACTAAGGTTTTATATTTTACAATCACGGATTTGGGAATATTTGTAACTGTTTTTTACCGATAGTTTTGAAACGCACAATTTTACGTGATAATATATGTCGATGATGAATTTTAGTGAACTTGAAACGTTCCGAGTTTAATAAAATTCAACTTCACTTCTGTGTCAAAAGAACTTTATTGTTCAAAAATCTAATTTACTATTTTTTCGAATTTATCCATAATCCGCAGAGCGCGCCAAAAACATAAGGAGACTACTCGGCTCGTTAAGTTTCTTTCATAAATCATAAACCTTTTGCATTTTTGAAAATATTTTCTCTTTCATCATTGTTAACTTTTAACCTATTTTTGGAATGCTGGTCCAGCTTTTAATAATTTCATTTAGTCTCATCACCTTGTGTCATCATCAGTTGTAAATGATAACCTCCTGGAACTCATCAAAACTGATCGTTGCGCCAGTGCATCTGCCATCCGAACCCTGGACGAAGGACCTGTTCTGCTGCTGGTCGACTCCTCTCGTCCAGGGGTCAGATGGCAGTTGCACTGGCACAATGATGAGTTTTGATGACTTCCTGGAGGCTGTTATGGATAACTGATGATGTCACAAGTTAATTATTGTGAAATACATATTTTCCAAAGAAAAATATTATATTTTTACAATGTAAAATTTTTTATTATCTAGTTATAGAGAAATCATATTACGTAAAACTCGTGAAGAAAAGCTAGTGATTAATATCCGTTTATTAGTAATTTAAAACGGTGTTAGCAAAACTGAGTTTCTTATTTATTATTCGTTTGTTTACATGCTTAGGCATCATCATGAGCAATATTTTGGTTTAACAATTTTTAAATAAAATATGTCTGTAGTCTTTGATTAAAAGTATAGAAGATTTAAATGTAAAAAAGACTACATGTAAAAAATATATTTTAAGAACTGTCTCAAACTTAAAGATTTAACATTAAAGAAAGAACAAAAGTAAAATTCGCTTTCATCAACGTGAACTTTTATACAAAGGTGGCAAATGGTCGCTTATATCAAAATAGCAGCATTGCACGCTAAACCGCAATATCATCAATTTCGAATTCTACTTCCAAGGCTTCAAAAGAATGTCACCTTC
This sequence comes from Druceiella hillmani, assembly GCA_039881145.1. NCBI lineage: Eukaryota > Metazoa > Arthropoda > Insecta > Lepidoptera > Hepialidae > Druceiella > Druceiella hillmani. The sequence goes on along the minus strand of JAYKKI010000022.1, from coordinate 25,180,076 downwards.
TCTACCAAAAAAAAGACTCGACACATATAAATCGCTACCAGCAGCGAGTCGCCAATATCACCTGAACTTCAAAAGACCTATATAAATCTTCACAGATTCGGATCGTGCGCTCTACAATCCTTCTGCATATTTGTCTCCTGGCGCGCATCGAGGGCCCTTTGATTAGCGAGATAAGTAATAATGCGAAATATAATAATGCTAAAATAAATGCCCACTCGAGGACTAATTGAATGTTCCGTTTGTGAGAAAATATCGGCAGTACATCTAAATCTGCTTTATTCTTGTGTTCGCATTGATTCTTCTTTGATGTTAATGCGGGGAGTTTGTTTCTAATTATTACATCAACGACGTCAATATTCGTAACATAAATATTAGATGCTTATTTCGCTTCAATGAAAGAGAATTGAGTCACTATAGTGGTTTCCCTATTTTCCACAAGTTATTTATTACAAAAAGTTGAAATAATTTATAGTAAAATGATTTGTAAACCATGCATGTAATACGAAAGTATTATTTCCTTCTGTTTTTTTGGTTTCCAGTTATTAAAATATTAAGCATTTAATTTTTTATAAATTATTTGTTATATTTTTACCTTATTATAGATTTGTGCATTTTTTATTTATACATTCGTGTCGAAATAAAAAAATGGCCTAATTTACCATTAGAATAACATTAGACGGGCATGTATATTGATGTTTGTCTAAAAAAACTTATTTATTAATGGTCATCTCATAAATTACCATAAATAGTTTTTATTTAATTTCAGGTATTATTCCTGTAGCCGTATCCTTAATAATTATAATTTTATATTCAAGAATTAATTCAAGGGAAAATCATTTTAAACCAATATTAAAAATAAATATCACTTCAATTTGAATACCCGACAACCATCCTTATTTTGTTACTTTTGATCGATTCGAAATAAGCTGGAAACTTCATACATCTAGCACCAAACAAATACGCTTTGAGTGACATTTTACCACAAAAGGCCACTTATTTCTCAACTGACTACAGTGCATGAAATAGTATCATGTTGCTTACGTGCGATGAGAATCACGCATTCAAAACAATTTACCTTTATTAGTTAAAGTTAGAGTAGTTTTATTTTTTTAAAAACTAATTTTAGTGCAAGGTAAATATTATTTTGAGAGCGGACAAGGTGTTATTTTACATTCTTCACTTACTTCATTAAATTAAAGAAGGAATCGCGATTGCCGTTTAAAAAAATGTAAGTGTATTATATTATAATACAATTTTATTTTTAATAGAGTTTCTTTTAAAGGCGAGCAGTTTTATTTTATTTCCCGTTCGTACAAGAAGGGCTAATGCAAAAAGGTATGTATTTTAGAGTTATTTTATTGAAATCAACCATTAAAAAACCCGCTTTAATATTTGCACTTTAGTAGGAAATAGGTTTTCTAATTTCTTCGTAATTTGTTTACGATAGGTGAAAAATAAAGTTGCTACTAAATATTTCTACATAATCAGACAAGAAAACATGATGCGAAAAAATTAAAACGAAAAAGAGTAAATTATTCAAAAGGATTTAATTTCCGAAAAAACAAAATATGATAGCATTTTGCTCTATAAAGAAAAATACATTCAACGTGGCTATTTTGACAAATTGAAGGTAAAGGAGAAATAAATTAAAAATATATTATGCTTGCTTTCTGAAGGTATGGGCACCTTATTAATGAAGAACGAGGTAGTACATGCAATCTGTCAAACAAACAGTTATAGATTTTGGCGAGATATCTAAGAAATTTCTAAAATTACTTGATGATGAGGATCTAAACTACTGCGTAGCTTTTATCACTCTTTTTATTAAAATACGTCGTATTAAAACGATCCTTTTTTTTGATTGAAATCTATTTCAGTGATTTTTCCGTCAATTTGTGACACGAAAATGTGCATCAGTTCTGTCACTATTTTGTTGGCGAGCTACGTGTTAACGATGCTTGTTACAATTATTCGTTCTAATGACTAAAAAAAAAATGTATTAAATATTAATTAATCTCTAAATTGAATATAAAAAACAGTTTGCGTTTGTTTTGTTATTATTTATAAAGCAAAACGTCACACAGTGGTACAATTAATTTAAACAAATTAAAAATTTTAACACTAACATTTACTGAACGTTATTAGATGAAATTATTGTGTATTTTCCGACAAAAACTTAGATTGTATGTAAGAAATAATTTGCGCTTGTCTCGTTATTATTTAGAAAGCCAAATGCAACATAGTACCACAATGGATTTAAAAAAATTAAAAATATTTATACTAACAATTTATAAAAGTTTTTAAACGAAATTTTTTAGGTTCAATATCGTCAACAATTTAAAAAAATATAGGTTTTAGTTCGATTTAAAACAAATACACATCGGAACAGACAAAACTTATTTCGTGTATGTTCCGATAAAAGAAGCTTATGTTATAAAAAGAAGCCGGTTAGTAATTTAGAAGAGTGCATATTAATGATAAGTAATCAAAAAGCTTAAGATTGCACTATTTTAGATAGAGCTTACGTATACAAACGTACATACTTATCCTAAACGAGTTTACGTAAGTGACTATATAATTACGTGACTAATATAAATTTCATATCTGCCCTTTAAAACGTAAAAACGTACAGGGCCAAATAATTGGAAAAGTAAAGAGATGAGGTAAATTAATGAAAATTGAGTTAAAACTACAAGAGTGTCAGCAGTTTTCCCATCTCCTACTGTTCATTTAGAATGGCAAAAATTACAGTTTGGGGCCCGAAATCTGCTGATGTAATTATATATCATTAATAATGAGCACACAAAGTCCAATGAGCACAACCTGACCTGCTTCACTTAGCACCGATTGCAATACTCAATTAATCCATGTGGTGTAATTAATAAAACATAACTAAGCAAAGTACCTTGTACCCTGACAATTTGAAATCGTGTTTCTGATAGTTAGATCTCACAGCCCTGTTATTTAGAACCCATTAACTATTATTGCTTTAGGCTGATTAGAGCCAATCAAGAACCGAATATTACATTTGATAGAGCAGCTTGCAGGAATATCTGCTTAATAATATCATTTGTAATCGCATAATTAAGTATAGAATTAATAGGTTGAATGTATAATATGTACTGGGAATTATTTTTACATTAGGACTAACATATAGTTAATACTATCATTGAACTCATATTTAAAAAACGAGAATTATTTTTTAGACATGTGTAGAGTTAGCAAACAAATATTTATTCATTTCATGCATTTCTACTAATTATTAACAGTTTAAAGTTGATAGTATTTTATAGTTAATAATTCCAGGTAAAACAATAGAAAAATAATCAAAAACAGGAAACCGTGACTAACATGCCATGGTAATTAAACTGAATTTGATTTCAAGTTTACCCATTTTGGTAATTAATTTTAAAACCAATTATAAAAATAATCAGTTATATAAATTTTGAAAGAAAACAATGGATTTTAGAAAAATATAAAGTATTGAAAAAAGGGACCGTTTTCATTTTCATTATTAGTTGCTGCATTAACTTAATTAAATATTATAAAAATATAAATTTTTTAAAATAAATAATTTTAGCAAATGTTCACATGCCTTATCGATTTGACTAATATGAATTTCATATCTGCCCTTTAAAACCTTATGTGCTTCATCCCGGATCTTGGATATAAGGACGATGTGATAGTACATTTTATCTTCTTAGTGGGCGCACGAATGACCTGCAGGATTTACCTGTCTTCCACACACTTGCTTTATTCACCATAGCTTTACGAATTTAGCCCAATCCTCATATTTTACTGTTCCGTTGTCCGTTTCAGGAATGGAGATTTTTATTTATTTATGTATTTTAATATATCTCAATCATGCATATGGTGGACTTATTGCTAGGAATGTAAAATATTATTTTAACTTTGTACTGTTCATATGAAACTTAAGTTCGATTAAAAAGAAGTTCCATCGACACATAGGTAAAAAGAGACATTAAAGGTTATATAATATCGTCCAGCATATATTTTGTAGGCATAAAAAATGAGAAATTCTTCAAATTAAATTGTTTAGTATTGTCATCCTAGTTTACAACAAACTTTAGTAACGTTTCTAGAAGTACATTTTGTTTAAAACTTTTTAGAATCTTAATAACGAGCCTTTTCCATTAGTACTAAATCTAACCCATATAAAATTTCCATATATTTTTTAAGTAGTGGCAGTAATTTTAAGCCCTTGTATTAAACGTTTTCTGAGAAAGATGACTGTAGCCAACAGATGGTCACGTGTGCGACCATATCAGAATTTCTCATTTCCTTCTGAGTTACCAAAATCTAAAAACTAAACATTTAATGGCGAAAGTTCCACTCCAGTACGTATTACTTGATGTAATAAAAGGAGACAAACAAATCGATGCACTTCTGCTTCATCAAAATTAGCAAAACCACGACAGTCGGTTATATCAGAAGTGAGCATTGAATATTTAAGTTACCTAGGCTTTCAAATGAGCCGCAAGCCTTTTGTGCTGTTGCAACATGAGAACATAGGAGAAACAAACTCAGTAGAGAGATATTTATAATATATATGTGTATATATATATATATATATATATATATATATATATATATATATATATATATCATATAAACACACACATATTACAAATAAAATAAAGGAAAAAGGTACTCAAATTTGTTTCCATGTTTCATTAACTTTTTAAAAGAATTCTTTAATTTTTTCAAAATTTGCTTGCGCAGTTTATTCTTGATAAATGTTTAATAAAGTTACAATTTAGTCTTTTATCATAAAAGACTGAGTTGTAATCAAAGTTCCAAATTCTTCAATTTATCATTTTCACTTTTTTCTTGTGATACAATTTAAATGGAAAATATTTTTCAAGCAATTAAGCTTTCTTTTTGACATTAGATTTGAAAGCACGCATGCATACTACACAAGAAATTTGAAAAAAAAAATTTGTATAAGAAGTACGACATTATTTCTCTGAACTCTTAAATCGTCTTTTAGACATTTATAAAGTATATCAATGACATCGTTATTTCAAGTTTCGTTTAAAAAAGGTCGCTTGTTCAATACAATCTATATAACGCGACATGAAAATATGTATGTTAGCATTTCAGAAGCAACAATGACATTATTTCAAGTGAATTTAAAAAAAAACCGTCACTTAGTAGAACAAATATTGTATATGTTTAACAACTCTTACCTAAATATGAGGCACGAAATATGAGTTCATAGCGAACTCTTCGCATTACTCAGTGCGCAGTGGTCAGCACCGTGCTAATAGCTAGAGCGACGTGCGGCTGCCAAGCCTAGTTGAAGTGAATGTTACTTGTGGTGATGGATGGGTTACCGCATTAAGCCGACTGTTTCGTGCACTATAGAGCAAGTTATTACGGAGCTAGCTTTTGTTGTTTTATCTGTAAAGTAGCTTGAGTGTATTATGTTATATTTTACATAGTATTGATTACAGGAACATAATAGGAAGAAACGTTAGAAATATAATAAAACAGTGTAAATTTCCAGAACATTGCCAAGGAACTCAAATGTGAACGTTTTAAAATTGTATTTTCTTATGTTCATGAAAATCATAAAAATTACTAAGAAAGTTTTATTATATATTAAATGTCATATATACCAAAATATCTATTCATGAAAAGGAGTATGCATTAAAAGCTAATTGAAAAATTAAACAGGCAAGCGTCAATGAAGCATATAGAGTGAGAATTTAATGAAAAACAAAAACAATTTTTATTTTATTATGACAAAAGTAATATTCTATACAACTTTAGAACCATAATAAGCACATTTGTCATTTTCCAAATTATTTAATTTGGCTCTTTCGACTGTAACCCGGCATATAAAGTTTATTATTTTTAAAGTGATTGCAAACATACTTTTGGCTATTGGTTATGAGCTTTTCTTAGACACTAGAGAACTACTCAACGGATGTCTTCTAAAATAAGAAGTTACGAAATTAAGTTATCTTGTCGCAAGTACCCTAATTAGCATGATATTGTTTAATATTTGTGATTATTTAAATCTTGATGTCATTCATTGGCTGACGTTATTCATATTATTTAAAGTAATTAATTCCTATAAAGCAATATTATACACTTTTTAAATTTTCTTTGGTTGTTTCAAGATATTTTTAAAACTAGTTTATAATGAAATTTGTGTTCCAAAAAGATATAAGAGACTACAGTATTACAGTATGCTTGTGAATAGCAATATCAATATTAAAATATGTCCCGCCACGTTACATAAAGCTTCAAAATCTGCCACTACATAACGAAAGGACCAAATTTTATATAATAATTAAACATAAAGCTTAAAACTTTTTAACCTTTGCAGCGTGGGAGCATTCTAAGTGGAAAACAGCTGCCGAAATTTATTCTAATAACTGTGAATACCCGCGAGCTTAGTTACGGAAATACTTTGCCCACGCCATCGTCGACTTATCGTATCGCCGCAATAAATTATTTTAAAAGTGGCTCCTTAGATAAAGTGATTAATTTTTTTAAATTTATAATCCCACTTTGAATTTTTATTACTACCGTGTAGCGTGCGGCCTATTTTCATATATACTTGGCATATTATGCTTAGATTTCATATTAAATAAGGTTATCCAGTAATTACTTATTAAGTGACGTGCTGTTTTAATTATGGCGAGTGATATTAGTAGAATTTAAATAGGGATACTTTCATTATTGAATTGGGTTAAATGAAGTGGGATTAACCAATTTCCGGTATATATTTACGCAATAACTTTCCGGGATTTAAATAAAATATAAGATTTCACAAGTGCTATTTGACGATCTGCGTTTAATGAGATTTATTTTTTATAAGAAACTTCTTCCGTTTTATTAGAAATATTATGGGATATATTTACAATTCATTTTGGAATAATTTTTTTTTCGAAGTGGATGACTTGTTCTAAATAGAATAAGGGTTTATTTCTGTGTATAAACTTTGGGAATTGATGTTATAATATTTTATTTAAAAAAAACTGAGATATTTCGAATGCTCTTTGATGAAGTGAAAACAATTACCCTTAAGACTTATATATATTACAGATATTTTTGAAAGTTTTTCTTATTTTATATAAATAATATATCATATTAATATATTACTTTGTACACATCATGAAAATGAACACATTAATGATATATGTATTTTATTAGGTGCTGGGCATATTAGAGTTGTATAGACATTTATTTATATATAATTGTAAATTGTAAAAGAGTAAACAATTATATTCATAAACATGAAAATAAATCATGTCGAAAATAAACCATTTAAATTACTTTAAAGCACAAAGTAAGATTTCAGTAATTCAAATTAAATTTGCACTACACTGGGGTTCCTCGTTTTAAAACGGGCAAAATATATACATGTTCGTCTGTTACAGTTCAAAAACTGATGGAAACTTGAATTTAAGCATGGAATAAAGTATATTAACCCACACATATGTCAATATCTCACATAGAAAAATATTTATCGGGAAATTTTGGTATATTTAGTTTATTTATAAGGATCGTAAAACATTTCATTTCATTGTTTGAGTTATATTCAAGGTAAATTTAAAAAATGCAAAAAATACAGATACTTTTTTTCTTATTTCTGAGAAACAACTGAAACTAAGATAAGAAAAAAGGATGCTTTAAATTCTTATGTAAAATAATTTCTAAACTATAGTCATGATGCCATAGTTTTAGAGATATTCAATATAATATATATGTTCCTCATACTTAATTTCATGGGTATTATTAAATATTTATATTTACAAGAAATTCTATGAGGGGCCGATTATGATAAATGAAGTAATTTTAGTTTATACAAGAAATAGCACCTTCAATCCGTTAGCCAGACACCCACTTGACTGATTTAATGTTTTAGTTTCAATTTTTTTATTTCTATGAATATTGATGGAAATTGAAAAAAATTTGTGTGATGTGTTTTAATTAAATATAATTTGAATTACATTTGAGAGTAACTCATTTTTATTTTAAGATAAGGTAATGATATGAAAAAAAATTTAAAGATATATATGGAGAGGCAGTTTGGAAAACAAAGGAAGAAAGAAGTGGACAAAATAGGGAAATATTACATTTATGCCTCTCAAACTACGGCCTCTTCCTTGATAGAGCATAAGGATACTTAAAAATATTTTTAAAAAGTCAGTATTAAATGCATAAGTCACATCACATCTCCAAATGTAAATAAACTTTAAACATTTCATCAACAACGGGAATGAAGATTTTATTTTACATTTTTTTTAATTTTTACAAAACCATTACTAATTTTGAAAATAAATAAATCAGTAAAAGATCCAGAATATTTTAGGAGTAGTTATTCTATAAAAAATGTTGCCTACAAATCATACAATACTGTAAGTTACAAGCAATAAAAAACATTTCAACGTTCAAGATTGACCCAATGTTTATAAATAATTAATCAAACTAAGATCAGTAACGATAGTTAAGCGTAAAATATTGCGTATAATTTATTATTTATCAAAATATTGTATATTATTAGAGACACCGTACAAAGCACACGTACAACTTACATAGCCTTGTGCTAACTTTTGTCAAACTTAACTTACGTGTGAGAATTCAGTTTGTATCCTAAATTATTTTAAGCTTAAAAATTTATAGGGGGTAACCGGTTAATGGAGTAACTAACTGGTAATAGCGTATATATATATATATATATATATATATATATATATATATATATATATATATATATATACATATATTTAAATAAATTTGTCCATTTAAAATTTAATTTGAAATGTGCAATATTTTTTACATATATCAATGAATGAATAGTCAGTACAGAAGGCAGTTTAGGCGGAAAATGATATTGTAGCAATAAAATTTTTTTGGTTGCTTACAAATATTTCATATAGTTATTTAAAATTATTTCCAGCAATTGGAAATATAAAATTAAAATGGAAATATATGATTTAGTTTGACCGTTTCGAATTTTTTCATTTAATGTTGTTTAATAAAAATTATTCCTTTATTTATTCTCACCATTTATAGCCAAATGATGATCGAAGAAAAATAAAAAAAAACCAGAAGCTATAAAGAACAGGAAGTCATAAGTTAAAAAAATATTACAATAAAAGAAATATAAATTAAATTCTACGAATGATCGCTTCAATTAATATAGTAGCCAAGCTCGCCGAAAAGCGATATCACCTATTTAAATCTACCAAAAGTATATTCTGCTCAAATAAATCACCACCAGAAGTGAGTGGCCAATATTACGCTGTCACATAAACTTCCAAAAACCGACAGAAATATCCGCAGGAACGCGCCTTTTAAAATCCTTCTTCACATTTTGCTCCTAGTGGCTTTGAAGAACCTTCTGATTAGTGAGATAAATAATTGTAATAAGGTCGGACCGTCTAAAATGGTTAATGCCAAAACAAATGTCCTTTCGGGGACGAAATGGATGTTCTGATTTTGCGGTAGCTTCCGGGATGAAACCATCGGTATTATAACAGAATATGTATATTTTTGTGTCCACACTGACTTGGTTATTAATTATCGCGAGGAGTTTTGTCGTGTTATTACGTCTATTTCCGTAAAGTAAATAACAGACTGCTTCAGCAATGATGCGAAAATAATAGGAGTCTATATAGAAACTCTATGCGGGAATGCGTTGATAGGGAAAGCTTCAACGGAGAACAAAACGACGTTGACCTTTGATAAGAAAATATACGTTATTTGCAAATAGCGTGAAGCAATTTAAAGTGTTTTAAAACGTACTGCAGAAATACCCTTAAATTAAATGGAATTTTGAAGCGACCTCAATTCTTTAATTAAGAATGAACATAGCAGTGTTCCTTAATATAAATTATTTCGCTCTTTTTGAAATAATATTCAAATATTTTTTTGTAATATTACGTTGGCTTATAAGTAATGATCGGTTGTTAATGTTAAAATTTATCTTGTGTTTGAATTTAAAACTTATTTACAAGCGATATATTAATCACCATTGTTTGTACTACATATCTCCAACCTACTGGCAGGGAGTGAAGACCATCTGGATGAAATTCTGGTGATTTAGACAGAAAAAACGAGTGTATTTTAGACCACACGACTGAAGAAAAACTTCTTTAGCTCCGTCTATATGTATGTATATATATATATATATATATATATATATATATATATATATATGTGTGTGTTTATATGTATATATGTATAATATTTACATGTGTATACATATACATATATTAATTTTCTACAAATATTTAAATTTATTATCGGTTTTCATTGATAAGTTAATATTTTTGAATAGATTTTTTATTTTTATTCATTAATTTCATTATCAGATACATCAGTAATTACTATGGTTGTATGTAAGACCGAAACAATAGGCTTATGGTATGAGAAATAAGATACATATGTTTTCGTATGAAAATCAGAAAGATATCTAGAGAAAACTGCATCGATTGTTGTTCCATGTCTTGTGGTAGGCTTATTCCAGTTATTTTTCATTTGTAGTTCTAATTTATCTTGTAGAAACTTAACCAAGAATTCATCTTCAGACGCGAAATCAACATTGAAATCTCGCGTAACGCTAGGAAACTCGCAAACGAACTACTGACTGAGTAATATATATATATATATATATATATATATATATATATATATATATATATATATATATATACATATATATATTTCATGCACTGGCTATGAGAGGAAGAGAGAAAGAAAATATGCGCACTATCTCTCTTGTCCCTACAGTAATACACGAAACGTAAATCTCTCTCTTTCTGTCTTCACTAACTTATATCTCCCTCTCAACTTCCGTTCGCCTCGCCCGATCACACTTTTCGTAACGCTCTCGTCACGCATTCACCAGCTTACTCCCCAAGTCAAGCGTGCGTAATGAAGTTTTACTTTAAAAATTGGCTTACGAAATGCCGTGGATAGTCTTCATCGCCAAAGGGTTCGCGTAAGGCATTGCTGAGCAATCTAAACAAAAAATAATCAGTGGGTGCACGGTCTTAGGATATAGCAAGTGGGGAATCTGTGTCCAACCAAAATCCAAAACTTTAAAGCCAAACAGACCCGTTTGGCTATACGAGGACAAGGCTAGGAATACGACTGGTCCAGACTAAATTTATGTGGGACCCACGTAGCGTTATATTTAGTGGTATTTACAGCTTTTCCCAAGCAGTTTAAGCAAATTTATATAGTTCTGTGTCCTATAGTTCTTAGTTTCTAGCCAGCATGCCGATAATTAGCTATCTTCTTCAGTTAACAATTTTAACCCATCGCTATTAAGTTCCACCGGTCGACCAGAGTGTGGTTGATCACTAAGAGAATAATCACCGCTGTGAAACCGCTGAAACCATTGTTTTGCAGTAGCTTCAGGTATTGCCTTAGGAGCAAAAGGTTGCAATATGTTAAGCAATACTTTGCTAGCAGTTACTACATTTTTGCTCGTAGAGCGGACAGTGTCTTCCGTGCGTTTTAATGTCATCTTTATTTTATGCGTATTAACAGTGCAGCGTCTTAGAACTGAGTCAGTGAGAGCGTGCCGAGCCCTTTATCACGGTATCTTCCAAAACGTTCCAATATTTTTTGTATAATTTTCGATGAATCGCTCAATCCTTTTTAGCCAACACAATATTTATTTGTTTAAATAATTTATAAAACAAGGCAACATAATGCAGCATTTCTTCGTTTATTTTTTTTTATTTTCCATATATTAAACATTTTGAATTTGATTTTTTTCAATCGATTTGTATTACTTCACTTTCGTTTTATATTTCTCTATTTTATTGTAATATACTTTTGTGTGAAAACATAAAAAAAATTACCTTAACTTTAAACAATTTATACATATATGTATATAATTTTCTTAATAAGGGAAGTAGGGCTCAAGTAGCAAAATCAGAAAGAATGAAGCTCGCCATAAACGGGCAGTCCATTCCTATGGTGGAACACGCCAAGAAACTAGGCATTATAATGGACTCACAGATGAGATTTCATGAATATGTAACCGCAAAAATTAAGTGTTGCTTGATGCGTCTCAAAACGCTATACAAGTACTGTCCTTGTCCCTCTGTTCCCGTTAGGAAAAATCTGGTTGAAAGCCTGATTCTTCCTGTTTCAATTGAATCCAAAGAATGCAAAATGCACGCGCGCGCGTTTTTGTTTCGGCATCCCGCCGCGATCCCATATATCACCGTCTTTAAATGAGCATGGAATGCTCCGAATGCACAATCGTCGCAGTTATCACACTTTCTGTTTTTTTCGTGGACTTTTCACAGCAAAAGAGCCGAAATATCTTTACGATATATTAAACTGGTCCGGCAGTGCTCATTGCCACGTGACGCACGCCAGAGACCGACTTCTCTTAATCCCAGAACATCGCACAACCGGTTAGTTAAGTTAGCACAACGGAGTAGTTTCAAATTTGCCGCAACCAAAATTTGGAATGACCGCCCTCGTCCCTGAAAACCGTTGGATCCATAACTACTTTAAAAGGCCAATCCGTAAGTGGCTTTTGATGCAGCAAATGTAAACGGAATAAACGGAAAATATCGGCTCTTCTCTCTCTCTTCTAAATCATTTCATCTAAATTATATTTATTATGAGTATCTTCTTTTCTTTTTGCTATGTTTCCTCTATATGTAATAATTTATATGTAGTTATATGTCTGTAGATAATACCTGCATTAAAAATAATTAGTAATATTATTATATATTGTGTATGTGTGCCTGTATGTATGTGTGAATGCGTATAAACTGTATATGTGTATGTATGTGTATATGTATGTATATATATATGTATATATGCTGTAAACCGGTCGTGTCAGTTTTGCTTATAGCATAACTGCACAAGCCGAGCTAGTAACATTTTTGTGGATACCTCATTCTTGATTATAAAGGGGCTGGTAATGGACGTCGGTTCTTATGCTATAGAATAATTGTTAAATTTGATTCTCCGTCACCTTCAGTTCATATAAATAGCCACAGTAAATATCTCATATCCATGAGAAAATATTCCCTTAAAATTTTTCGCTCATAATTTGCAATATTTTTAAATATATTAAGTTTTTTCTCATGTCCTATAAATTTCGATATTATGTTTGACTTCCTAACTTCCACTTTTCTTTTACCTTTATTTATTTGCATAATACTTTTTTGAATATAGAAATATTAATTACCAACAACTTTTCTCAGCTTTCATTAACAATATTATTTAGAAAATAAATAAGAAAAAAAATGTTTGTAAGAAAATCAAAGCATTTCATTTCTAATTGTTGGTTTATTATAATAAAATAACCGTAAAATATATTCGTATATAAATGTTTTTTTTTAAGCTCAAGATACATAACAAAATTTTGTATTTATAAAACAATCTATTAAATATAAAAGCATATTAGAACATATTGCACTTTCGTTTCTTAAAATAGCAATTACGAATCCCGATGGACGAATTGAAGAATATGAAATACCATCTGGGTCTGCCTTTAATAGATGAATAATATTTACTTTAAAATTATTTCTGAGTAATAAAAGCACCGTAAGTGTGAATAATACTAACGTCAACTGTTTTGGATTCGTAACTCTCATCGACTCTAAGCGATATATTTTCGTTTTGTAAACTGCAGTCATAAAAGAAATAAGTGGCTCTGTGATAAAATTTTAACCTGTGTTTTTTTTCTTAAATTTTTAATATGGCACAAACCGTATTTGTTAGATATTAAGTGTCCGCAATTCGTAAATTTACTTTCAATGGGATAAAAGTAATAAAATGAGTTTAGTTGTAGGGTGATCTAAATTAAGTGATATTAAATATTAAGTTGAGTTTTAAATTTAAGTAATGTTTTGGAATATAAAAATATGGCTTTTAACGATACGCCTATCAGGCTAATAGTAATAAATGATCTTGAAAATGAATAACTACTATATATCATGGTTTATAGGATGAAAGTAATTAAATTATTTTATTGAAACCAGCATCGATATTAACTTTCTAATTCTGCTGTAACCCGACAGATTTTTAACCCGTTAAATTTTTTATGTAGTACTGCCAAAGGACCTGAAAATTTTTAATTAATATTTATATAAGTGATTATTTGATTATGAATGAGGTAGCGTATAAGCCCTTCGTATATATATATATATATATATATATATATATATATATATATATTTATTACATTTAATATTAATATCTTTTATTTGTGGATATAAAATACAACAGATAAATTAATAGACATGTAACACAAATCAATCGCACAAAAAGCAAAAAAAGTAAACGTAATATTTCACAAGGTACAAAAACAATATGTTGCAGATTTTTAAAGATAGTCCTGTTGCACGGTGATTTATTGAAGTCAATTTATGTGATCTTTATTGAAATTTGCGAAACGAAAACACGCATCAGTTTTGGCAATATTTCGATCCTGTATTAAAGTTTTTTTCCAAATTATTCTCTCCAGGAATTCCAAGAATATAAAGGACAGTTGAAATATTTGTTTGGCTTTTAGTTTGGATGTGGAATGAAATTTGCGCTTTTCATGTTAAGATTAAAAAATGAATACGCAGCACAATAGCACGACCTTTTAAAAAGGAATTTAAAACTTTAACAGTATTTCCAAAGAAATATGTTTGAGTAAATTTTTTCAATAAGCGTAGAAAGTTGCAAGTCTTAATTTCCATTGTATATATTTATATTCTAATTTTTTTACTAAGTATCTTATGGGGTTGTTCCGATAAAACGGCTTTCGACCGGATTTTTATTTGTTCTCTTCATTCTCTAATAGAGTCTTTATATTAGTGACTAGTACCCAAAAAGCTTAACATTGTACTCTCTTTAGATTCAATATACTTAAATAACTACATACGAACTGAATAACTGAACAATTGAAAAAGTTGAAGTAAATAAATAAATATGAAAATAAACTACAAAGAAGGTAAACAGTATTTCCATAACCAGAGGTTCATTTGACATAGCAATAATTACAACTTATGTCACGCAACTTGACGACGCAATTATATATCATTAGTCATGGTCACAGACCGAGAGAGTACTACAACCTGACCCAGTTTATTACAATGTTTAGATTAGCACAGATTAATTGCAATATTTAGTTTCTACATAAGGCGTGATTAAAAAATATAACTCAGCAAAATATTTAATAACTTGACAATTTTAAGTTGGAATTCCTCTACGTTTAATCTGGGAATATAGTCGTTGTTATTATATTTAGTTGGATTTGATTTAGCACTCACTATTTTATTTAGAAGAGAAGAATGTAGGGAGATCTGAATAGTAATTCAATTTTCAATCGAATAATTAAATTTCCGGAAATACTTGTGTTTTGGTGATTGACGGGTTGAAGGGATGGTATGCATTAGTAATTACTTTTTTATAATCTTAAAACTGTAAAAACACATAAAATAAATTTAATAACATTTAAAGAGAATAATTCCAACTAAAAGAAAAATAATTTTCTTTATTTGTTTGTAAAATAGTTTTCTTTTTAATTTAGTAATTATTTTTCAAAACAACGAATAATCTATCTGCCTTCTGCTTTGACTATAATATTCAAGCTCAAAAAGAATAACGTACTTTCCCTAGGTATTTTATATATTATAATTAAATTTTTCTCAGTTGAAACTACGTGATGTAGTATTATTTCTACTTTATTTAAATGTTTTAACCTACGAAAAAGTATATTCTTTTTTTAAGATGGAATATTACACTCAAACCACATACTCATTAGTAATTTTGGAAAATAATAACTAAAGTAAAAAAGTTATTTTACACAAATTGTTATGAAGCACAGAATAGTGTCAATTAATAAATGATTTAATAAAATTAGTATTATAATAATCACCAACATCGATGTGTTTTAAGTTCGTGTAAATATTCATTTATACAATTTTTTTTTAAATCGGCCCCAAATTCATAATGAGATCGTTTTAGTAACGCGATCAAATTAAGTTAAATAAGAGTATTCGGTAAGAATCGTATATTTTTGGTATACCTGTGTGCCGGGAAACTGGTCACACCAAATGTGAACTTCTAAAAAATTAAACACAAGAATGACGCGTTCCTTATCCTGGCGTATCATACATAAGTAACGTTTATGTGAATTAAAAAACAATATGTCATTCTATGTGTTATATAAAAGTGATACTGAAAAACGAGTTTATTTTTAGAGGATTATATAATTTTTTCATCTAACTTTTCTTTCATTGTTCCATGGCCTTAAAAGAGCATAATATTTCTATTAGCTAAATCCTCTAGATCAAAAAGTCATTTATTCCGAGTCACATACTTTGCAAAATAAGATTGTTTAATTTGTTGGTTTCAGTGTATCATATGATGTTTTCATATTTCTACCAAAACATACATTTGAAAAAGTTGAATGGACACTTAGGCGTGAATATTACTATTATATTTACAAAGTATATTTCAAAAAGAACTGTTTTTTTTCATTTGTGCATACGCTAGAAATTATTGATATTTGATACCACAATTTTTACCAATTAAGAATAATAGATAATATATTAGAGATATGATATTAAAATGGATGGCAGATTGTTAAAAACAGTGCCGAAAAGATTTTTTCGCCTTTTCTAGTGTACCCATTAGTTAAAATTTTGTAATCAATACCATCTGTACGAGGTATGGCAAAAATAATACACAATTACGTTTCAACACCGCAAGTCCTGATAAGATAGGATAGAGGGTCAATGGTTGAATGAACTAACACACAGGTAAATAAACGTGTCGAAATTATAAGAACTCCTGCATCATCTTTAAAGTTTAACACAAGAAAGTTAATACCACTGAGTTCTGTTAATTTTGGATAAATATCCATAAATAGAACAAAGTTTTGATTAAAATACTTTAGAAAAAAATTATTCGAAAATTAGAAATGAAAATTATTTTTCTCTTCTTTCTTTCAATTTTTCTTCTTCTTTCTTTCAATATTAGTCTACACAGATTCATAAAGGCAAAAAATTGTACATAAATCCCTTTTGAGTCAAACTCGGTTAAATAGAAATTTTTTTAATAATTTTTAGGCATCTTTGAATTTCTTCTGAAAAGATTTTTCGAAATGTAAATCGGATTTTTATCTGTTTCCATGCTACTATAAAATATGTTAAAACAACATTGTTAAATTTGCTGAAAAATATATTTTTTAACGAAAATAAGAAGTTGGAAATAAAATTGTTTCCTCTTTTGAATGGTTGTTCAAATTTTGTATTTAAAGTTTTCATCTGCATATTTAAAAATGTCTTCTAAAATGCATAATAACTAATTGTTAATACTCGTTTCATTGTGTGTAACATAAAATAGAAGACTAATTTTTTTAACGCAAATAAACTTTTGTTTTAAATATTAGATTTGTAAGCACTTGTGCACACTACACATGTAAAAGAAAAAAAAATATGCTAAAAATGCGATATTATTTTGCTGAATAGATAGCCATCTATTAGAAATTTGTAAAATATAGCAATTATATTTTTATTACAATTTTCGAATAGAAAATATTACTCGTACAATACAATCTAGTTAACCCGATATGAATGTATTTATGCTAGTATTTGAGAAGGAAATATGACATTATTTCAAGTGAATTAAAAAAAAAGCGGTGTATAGTAAAAAAATATCTGTATGCAACACCTAACTAAACAAAAAGTACGACATCATGTGTTCCTAATGAAGTATTTGTATTATTCAGCGTCCAGTGGTCAGCGTGCTAGTAGTAAGAGCAACTTGCGGCTGCATAGTTCAGCTGAAGTGAATGTTGCTGGTGGTGGTTGATGGGTTACCGTTTTAACCTGACTATATCATGAACTATTACGGCAGGCCATGACAAAGCTAACGTTTTGTGCTTTGTTTGTGAAGTAACTTGAGTATATTATCTTGAATTGTATATAACATTGATTACAAGAACATAATAGGAAGAAATGTTAAAAATTTAAAAAACAATGTAATCTTCTAGAACATTGCCAAGGAAGTAAAATGTGAATATCTTTAAACAGGATTTTTTTATGTTCATGAAAATCAGACAAAATATTATGAAAATTTTATGATTTTTTAAATGTTTTAGATAGCAAAATACTTAACCGTCATTGGGAATAAGTTTTATAATTGAATTCCCAAGTTAAAGAGGCAAGCGCTATTACGGAAAATTATTTAGGAATTTAATTAAAAATATCGCAATTTTAATTTAACGCAAATACATTTTTTATTTTCCAAATTATTTCGTTTGTCTATTTCGAATATAACCCTGCATAAAAGGTTTATTATTTTTAAACACAAATTAATTATGAATGGACTCTTTTTATTTTTTGTGAACTTTTTTCGATACTGGGAAACTACATAATAGATGTTTTCTGTAATAGGAAGTAACATAAAACTAAATTATCATTTCGTAAGTGTTCTAAATGTGTATGATGTTGTTTAATTTTCATAGGTATCTAAATCTTTAATTCACTATAATTTATTTATTTTAAGGCAATTAATTCGTAAAAAGTAACGTTATCCATTCTTGTAACGTTACCAATAGAATTTTGATGGGGGTATTTTCATTATTGTAGTAGTTGAATTGAGTTGAGTAAAGTTTGATTAACCCATCTCGAATATATATCTACACAGAAACTTCGGGATTTAAATTATGATATCATTAAAAACTAATATTACATATTACAAGTACTATTTGACAAACTGCGTATAGTTAACAAGAAACTTCTAGTTCTTTAAGTTTTTTTAACGAGAAACTTCTTCCATTTTAATTATGACAAGAAATATAAACATAATTCATTGTTAACAATTTTCTTTTCGAAGTGGATGATTTGCTTTAAGTATGAACGGAATGAGGGTTTATTTCGGTGTATAAACTTTGTGAATTGATGTTTAAACATGTTATTTTAAAAAATCAGATATTTTAGGTACTGTTTGATAAAGTGAAAATTATTATCCTTAAAACATACATTAAAAATACTTCTGGAGAGTCAAAAAATTATTTTACTTTTTTTGACTCATATAAATGACATATGTTAATATATAACTGAGTACACATAATGGAAATGTAAATATGTGTATTTTTATGGCGAGCAGGGCATATTAGAACTTTATAGATATTTATATCACTATAATTTTTCGATTGTAAAGTGTATAAAATTGTATTTATGAAATTATGTAAAATCATATTTATAAATATAAAATAAAGAAAAACGAAAATAAACCATTTAAATTACA
The DNA here is from genome assembly GCA_039881145.1 of Druceiella hillmani. Classification (NCBI taxonomy): domain Eukaryota; kingdom Metazoa; phylum Arthropoda; class Insecta; order Lepidoptera; family Hepialidae; genus Druceiella; species Druceiella hillmani. Next base: position 25,160,807 of record JAYKKI010000022.1, on the reverse strand, counting down.
TTGAACTATAAACCAACATTCAGTAATTTAAGTGAAATTCGCACTACTTTTAAACGGGTCCTTAAAAAATTATTTATATGTTCGTCTATTGCAGTTCACAAACAGGTGGAAATGTGAATTTTAGCATAGATTAAAGGATATTAACCCACATATACCTCAATATCTCACACAGAAAAATATTTATCGGGAAAGTTCGGTATGTCAAGTTTTTTCTAAGGATTGCAAGAAATTTAATTTCGTTGTTTTAATTACATGCAAGACAAACCGAAAAACATGCAAAAATTATATTTTTCTTTCTTATTTCTGAGAAACTACTATAACTAAAATTATATAAAAAAAGTTTTTTTATATGTCTGCAAAATCAGGTCGATACTTTATGATCATGCTGGATGCCATAGTTATGGAGACATTTAAGATAATATATATGTCCCTCATATTTAATTTAATAGGTATTATTTTTAAATGTTTAGTTTCACAAGAATTCCATATAAATGACAAATTATGAAAAATGAACTAATTTTACTTCAGATAAGGTATAGAATCTTCAATCCGCTAGCCAAACACCCACTTGAACGATTTAATGTTTTAGTTTATTTTTTTTAATTAGTATGAATATTGATAGAAGTTAGATAAAACATAATGTGAATTACATTTGAGAGTAACGCATTTTTATCTTACGACAAGGTAATTATATAGAAAACAATTTTTAGAGAATTAGATGGAGACACAGTTTGGAAAGCAAAGAAATTTAGGAGTTTAAAAATAGGAAAATATTATAGTTATGCCTCTCAAATTAAAGTTTTTGGCTTGATGGCTCAAATAAAAATCTTATAAAAAATATCTTTTAAAAAAATAAATATTTTAAATATTCCATTAACCACAGGAATTAAATTTTTTTATGCCTTTTTTTATTTTTACAAAAGCATTATTAATTTTGTTTACAAACAAATCAGTAATGGATCGAGAATCTCTCAGAATTAGTTATCCGATCAAAATATTGCTAATTATTTTGAACTATTGAACCAATTAGAAATTGAATAAATCATACCATGGTGTGAATTCCAAGAAATAAAAGAGACTTCAACGTTCACAAGTGACACTTTGTTTGTAAATAATCAATCAAACTAAAATCGTGAATCGATATAATTAATTAGTAATTCAATACACTCACTAAGAGTGTAACTTATGTTTATAATAACTAGGAAGTGGTATTTAAAGTTAAGATTAACATTGTGCATCAGGAGAACCTATGTATCATAAAGTGACAGAGGCTATGAGCAGATGATACCTATGTATCATAAAGTGACAGAGGCTAAGTTCATTTGAAGTGAGTGAAATAATAAATGCAAAGTGACAAACGTTTGTATGTTTATTGATTAATGTTACTTTCATTTCTAAAAAGGATTTTGGTTATTAAAAGCATGTCATTCAAATATATCCCTTTTCTTCCATAAAATATAATAATAAAGTTTATTATATTACGGCAAGTTGACTTTAGACCATTAAATCTATTCCTTTCTATTAATTGAAATTAATTGAATATAAAAAAGCTGTGTTATTTCATAAATATTTTAAAAAACTTAAATTTTACATGTTACATGCAACATTTGTTGAATTTTACTTTACATTCAAATTAAAAAGAAAAATTAACTAAAACTACTTCTCCGAAAAACCAAATTCGCTGTGTTATAACCATATTTTATACTTTTACAGTTGTAACATTATAAAAATCCTGTAGTTTATATACAGTAGCCTTTTACAATGAAAGCGAAAACCATCCCGAAAATACCATTAAAAGATTATTATAAACTTTTACTACTTGAATCTAGTAGTACTAAATGGAAATTCACATATTAATATGTACACCACTTCGATTTCCTAATTTATAGGAAACTTAAGAATGTACTATTAAAAATAAATCTTTCAAATTGTTATTTACAGACGAGGACTAGTATAAAAATAAGAATTCGAATTAAAACAATAAATTCGCGTATCTCTATGAATGATAAATGTATTTCCCAAACAAAAATATAAAATATTTTGCCATGTACAAAATCCGTTTCTTTACATAATTTAACTTTCTCATAAGGAAAAAATGTCATGGAAATTACGTAAAAAAATATAGTGTCATTTTCATGTTTACATATTATATGAAGAGATATAAGTAAACTGATTTGACTATCGATATATCTTCCTGTTGTTTTGATTTTTAGATTACTGGCAATATTTTGGTATAAAATATCGAGAAAAAATATTTAATTTTTTCCAGCTTGAACTTTGTTTATTATGCATGAATCTTCTCAAAAGAAGAACCCTTACTACGAAAACAACACGCAAACGCTGTTATGAAAGATGTATTTACAAAAGCTATTACACGATTTCAACTATAATTTTTTAAAAAAGGTAAAGCTTTTAAAGGTAATTTGTTTTCAACAAAATATTATTTAACGTTTCATAATTTAAAGTATTTTTCAAAAAGATGTAAACAAAAGAAGTGTGTTTTGTAAATGACAATTTCATCAATATTTTTTTCTATCCAAATTGAGTACGCCACAACTGACTAAAAAAAATTATTCACAGATTATGTAGGAACCATATGAAGTATTACAATAGAGAGCTTGTAAATGAGTAACGATAGATAAGCGTACTATATTGCAGTCAGTAACGAAAGTTAAACATAAAATATTGCATATTAGATACTGGACAATGTACACGTACAACTTATATAGCCCGGTGCTAATTTTATCTAATTTAACTTGCGTGTGAGAATTCAGTTTGTATCCTAAATTATTTTACGCTAAAAAAATTATTGGGGGTAACTAGTAACAGAGTATCACATAATATATCGACATTACCAATATATATATATATATATATATATATATATATATACATATATATATACATATATATATATATATATATATATATATATATAATTAAATTCGGCTTACACATGTCGTTAAGGGCAGAAACAAAAATTAAATTTTAAATTAGGAATCTTTCTTTACACACTATATCAATGAATGAATAGTCAGTACAGAAGCCAGTTTACGCTAAGATAATATTTTAGCAATAAAATATTTCTGTTTACTTACAAATATTTCGTATGCACGTTTAAAATTAGTTGCAGCAATTTAAAAATATAAAATTAAAATGGAAACTAATGATTTACTTTGAACGCTTCGAATTGTTTAATGTTGTTTTAATAAAAATTACTAATTCATTTATTCACCCCATTTATATACAAATTGTGAATGGAGAAATGTAAAAAAACGAATCTATAAAAAAATACAAATTAAATTCTTCATTACTAATATGAATTTTTTTAAGAAGTGTCAAGAGATGGGTTCCATTCTTAAAGTAGCCATGCGCGCCGAACACTTAAATCACCTATTTAAAATCCTTCCTCTCAAGCACGGAAAGAATGCAGCCTCCCTCCCTACCAAAAAAAATATTCTGCACAAATAAATCGCCACCAGAAGTGAGTAGCCTATATCAAGCTGTAACATAAACTTCCAATAACCGACATAAATCTTCCCAGATTAGGAACGCGCCTTTTAAAATGTTTGTTCACATTTTTCTCCTGGTGGCTCTGAAGTGCCTTCTGATTAGTGAGATAATTATAATAAGGTCGGACCGTTTAAAATGGTTAATACCAAAACAAACATCCACTCGGGAACAAAATGGAAGTTCCGGCTTTACGGTAGCTTCCGGGATGAAACCGTAGGTATTACAACAGAATATGCTATATTTTTGTGACCACAGTGACTTCGTTACTGATTTTTTGCGAGGCGATTTTTTCGTGTTATTACGTCTATTTTCGTAGAGTAAATAACAGAGGCTTAGCCTGATTAAGCGAAATTAATTTGAATCTAGATAGAAACTTTATGCGGTAATGAGTTAATGGGGAAAGTTTCAACATAGAACAAAACAACGTTGGCTTTTGATAAGAAAATATACATTATTTGCAAATAGCGTAAAGCAATTTAAAGTTTTTATAAACGAACTGTAGGAATACTCTTAAATTATGAAACTATTTCAACTCTTTAATATAGAATATTCATTGCAGTGCTCTTTAATATTTATTATTTTTTTGGGAATACAATACTTGAATATTTTTTTGTAATATCGCCTTGGCTTAGAAGTAATGATCGGTTATTAAGGTTTACATTTTTCATTCCCTTTCCAAATTACAATTAATTTGGAGTTGATGTAATAATCACTATTACTTGCACTAGATTTCTCTATGCCAATGGCAGGGAGTGGAGATCATCTGCGTGAAATTCAAGTGATTTGGAATGAAAAAATTGGCTTATGAACTGACGTGGGTGGTCTACATGATCAAAGGTTTTTTTGTGTATGGTGTTGTTGAGCAATTTTATGAAACAATAATCGGTGGGTGCACGGTCTGGAGCATATAATATATCGTGTGCGGAATCTGTGTGCAACCAAAATCCAAGTCTGTTTGGCTATATGAGGACCAGGGCTAAGTGCATGTGGGACCCGCACACCATATTCAAAGTTTTTCCCAAGCGGACTAAGCGAATTTCTAAAGTTCTGTGGGAGCACCCTAGCTGAAGTTACTAGCCAGCGTACCGTTAATCGGTTATCTTTTTCAATTAACAATTTTAACCTGTCGCCATCTAATTCCACCGCTCGACCAGAGTGTGGTTAACTAAAGTAATAATCACAGCTGCGAAACCGCTGGAGCTATAGTTTTGCAGCCGCTTGTGATCTTGCCGTAAGAGCAACGCGTTGGCATATATTACGCGTAGCTTTGTTAGCAGTGATCAGATTGTTACTCGTAGAGTGGACGTTGTCTCACATGCGTCTTAATGTCGTCTATTTTTTATGCGTGTTAACAGTGCTGCGTCTTATTTACTGCTGATTCAGTGTGAGCGTGCCGCTTTTTTAGCCGACCCAATATTTTTTGCTTAAATAATTTATAAAACAAGGCAACACTTCCTCATGTTAAGTTTAATTTTATATTTCTCTATATTATTTTAAAATACATTTATGTAAAAACCTAAAAGATAACCTGAAGCATTTAAAACATTTAAATATATATATATATATATATATATACATATATATATATATATATATATATATACATATATATATATATATATATATATTTATATATATATATATATATATGTATATATATATTTATATATATATATATATATATATATATATACGAATGGCTTGTAAATGAACTCATTGATAATGAAATAAACACTTAAAAATTGTAACTTAACATTTTCAGATTATTTGGCAGTAGTACATAAAAACTTTAAAGGGTTAAAAATCTGCCGAGTTACAGCAGAATTAGAAAGTTAAAATAGGTGCTGGTCTCAATAAAATAATTTTATAACGTTCATCTTATAAACTATGATATATAGTAGTTATCCATTTTCAAGTTCATTTATTACTACTCGCCCAAAAGGCGTATTGTGAGTAGTCGTATTTTTATATTCAGAAACTCCGCATTTATTTAAAACTCATCTTAATAATTAATATCACTTAATATGCATCACCCGACAACTATACTCATTTTGTTACTTTTATTTGAATTCAAGTAAACTTTCGAATTGCGGACACCTAATAACGAACAAATGCGGTTTGAGCCATGTGTGAAATTGAAGAAGAAAAAACACAGGGTACTATTTTACCATCAGGGCCACTCACTTCCGTTATGACTGCAGCTTACAAAATTTAAATATACCGTTTAGAGGCGATAAGAGTCACGAAACCAAAACAATACCAGTCAGAAAAGTAGGACGCAAATAAATTAAAGCCAAATAAAAGTGGAAGTTACGAAGTCAAAGGTAACATCGAAATTAGAGGATGGAAGAAAAAAAATGATTGTGTTTAACTTATAATTTCTTAGCAAAACATTCTAAGGGCATTTTTTTTAAGAAGATGAGATCTAGCTATTTATATGAACTGAAGGTGACGGAAACTCAAATTAAGAAAATTTTCTATAACATAAGGACCGATATCCATTATCAGCTTTCTGAAGCTATCATCCACTTTGTAACTAAGAATGATATACTACCTATCAAATTTTTTTACTAAATTTCTTTTGGGCTTCTTTCGATACAACGGCTCTCGACCGGTCTTATATTTGTTTTCTTAATTCTTCAACAGAGTCTCTGTATTAATGACAAGCGCCCAAAAAACTAAAAATTGTTCTCTCTTTAGATTCAGTATACATGTATTATCATACAGGGACCAAATAACTGAACAAGTGACTTGTTGAAAATATACGTCATAATAATATAAATATGAAAATATACGTCAAACCTGTCAACAGTCTTTCCATATCCAACGGCTCATTTGACAAATCAATCATTGCAGCTTAGGTCATGCAATCTGATGACGCAATTATGTACCATTAGTCATTGTCACATAATGAGAGAGACCCACAACCTTGCCCGCTCCCCTTAGCACCGACTAATTACAATACTAAGACAATACATAAGGCGTGATTAATGAAACATAACTCAGCAAAGTACTTAATAACTTAACAATTTTAAATTGGAATTCCTATATGTTTAATCTTGGAATATACTCGTTGTTATTATATTTAGTTAGATTTGATTGTGCACTTAACTGATTAATAATGTCATTTTAACAGAATAATTAATTTTCCAGAAATACTTGAGGTTCGAATCGATAGGTTGAAGGAATGATATGCATTAGTGATCATTTTTGTAATAATTTTAACTGCGGTAAATATATAAAATAACTTTAACAGCATTTAAACTGACACATTCCAACTAAAAGAAAAAAAGTCGTCATAAAAATAATATGTAATGCTAATAAATCAAAACTAGGTTTCAAGTTAAGCCATTTTTATATTTATTTGTATAATTAAATACACATATAAATAACTTAAATTCTATAAATTTCGGAAGACAACAATGGATATTGACGAGAATGAGAAGTATTGTAAGAAGAGTGAGCTTCCTTTTTGTTTATAAATAAATTGATTACTTTAGCGGAATGTTATTTAATTGGAATATTTTGAAAATACCACTGAAATGTTAAGATAATAAATAAAAGTTTTTAACAAAGTTTGATAAAGCTTAATAATTTGACTAAAATTAATTCCACATCTATCCGTAAAACCTCACGTGATTAACCGCGGACCTTAAATTGAGTAACGCTTTATGCTACGGTTTGTCACGTGTGAGGAAAATGTAGTAGTTTTTTCATTTGCCCAAAGTGCGCAAACACATCCTGCAATATTCCGCTATCATTTCCATGGTTACATTGAGGTTAGCCCAATCCTCATTTTTTTCTGCTCTATTATCGGTTCCAGTGCTGCGAATTTAGGATCGACATTTAATACGGAAGAGTGAGTTTTTATTTTATATTCAAACATGAAGTTTCTTTGGTATATTTCCCTCTTAATAATATAATTTTAACTTTATGAACTATTCTAAATATGGAATGGAATTTAAGTTTTAGTAGAACTCGCACAATAAGAGTTTAATATACATTTAGGTGCAGAGAGACGGATCGGGTGTGTAAAAAGACTATATACCATGATCGGATGATTTACCTAGAGAAGTATGAGTATTGCCTTTAATATAAGGTTTTGTCTATTCAGATGTTCACGTAAATTATTTATATAATGTTTCTATTTGAATGAAACTGTCACTAATCTGCACCAGCAATGATGGTGTCAGATACGGTCATTCTAAAGTATGTCCAAATGATTGTGGCCGAAATTCACATCCTTAAGATCAACAAAAAATAATCTTATGCCATGGAGAAATCCAAAGATGTGTACTTTACATACATGTCCTACCCTCAACAGATTTCGAAAAATAAAATAATTAAGCAGAAAAAGAAAAGTGGTCAGCTCAGAATCTGAAATATAGAACAATGCGATTTCAAAAAACCAAATCTAACTCAAGGCAACATGGATTCCCAAGCCAATAAATGCAAAAATACACAGAGAGCACACCAAATTAAATATTTATGAGAACATTTTTAAGAATTAATTATTACTTAAATGATTAGGAATTAAATCATTTCAAATGATTAATGGGAAAGTAATCATTATTTCTAAGAAGTTAAAAAAAAAACAATTTAAATTACTAGATTAGGTAGGACGTCACTTTTTTTAATATCTAAATAAATTGCCCAGCAAATCGTCGGCAGGTTTAATGAAATGAACATTTCTTAAAAATTGTGAGGTTTAGGATCGTCACCTTATTTTCTTAAAAAACTTGGCTTATGCTTCTAATAGTAACTCCTGTCAAAAATTTGGAAATTATAGAGCTTTCCATAAAAGATATTTCTATCCAAATATTTTTAAATTTTGGCTATAAAGTTGTATGAAGGTTACTTATATATATGTGCTCAATTTCCAGTTTCTATGCCAATCGTTTTCTGAAAAACAATGACTATTACATATGGGCGGATGGAAAGAAGAGTGATTTTAAAAGATTTTTTTTTTTTGAAATATGGATTGGCAGCGAAAATTCCTCTCATTTGCGTATTATCTGATGTATAATGGTTAAAAATAGTCAGACAATAATTTATTTTTATGATTTATGATTAATTTAATTAGAATAAAAATAATTCAGACCTTCGTTTTGTGAGTTTCACAATTAAGCAAGAAAAGACATTCAGTCATATAGGAAGTGATCTTTTAACACTCAAGTCACGAAGGCTCATAAATGACCCTGCGTCTTCTGGCGCAGCACGCGTGTACTACATAAGTGAGAAACAGAGTAGAGATCTATTATATATTTGAAAGTTCTTTCAATCAGACAATTAAATTTACCACTAAAAATAAATAAGAAAATAAACGTCAAACCCGTCAACGGTCTATTCATATCCAACGGTTTATTTGACATGACAATAATTAAGCAAGAAAAGGCATTCAGTCATATAGGAAGTGATCTTTTAACACTCAAGTCACGAAGGCTCATAAATGACCCTGCGTCTTCTGGCGCAGCACGCGTGTACTACATAAGTGAGAAACAGAGTAGAGATCTATTATATATTTGAAAGTTCTTTCAATCAGACAATTAAATTTACCACTTAAAATAAATAAGAAAATAAACGTCAAACCCGTCAACGGTCTACTCATATCCAACGGTTTATTTGACATGACAATAATTACAGCTTAGGTCACGTAATTTGACGACGCAATTATTTATCATTAGTCATTGTCACATAACGAGGGAGACCCACAATCTGACCCGCTCCCCTTGGCTCCGACTAATTACAATACTCAGTCTATACATAAGGCGTGATTATATACTAGACATAACTCAGCAAAGTACTTAATAACTTGACAGTTTTAAGATGGAATTCCTACATTTTTGACCTAGGAATATAGTCGTAGTTATTATATCTAGTTGGTTTTGATTGAGCACTGAATATTATATTAAATAGAGGAGAATGTAGGAATATCTGAATAATAATTCCATTTTCAATCAAATAATTAAATTTCCGGAAATACTTGTGGTTTGAATCGATTGATTGAAGGGATGAAATGCATTAAACAATTTTTTTGTAATAATTTTGTGTATAAAATAAACTTGACAGCATTTAATATTTAATCTTTCGCATAGTTACATTGTTTAGCGTTACGTGGTTAGCCCAATCCTCATTTTTTCTGTTCCGTTTTCCGCTCCAGGGATGCAAATTTAGGACTGACATTTTATTCGGAATGATTTGCTAATATTTCACATTAAATTATGAGGTTTATTTAGTATATTTCAATATGAATGATATAACTTCAACTCTATGAACTGTTTGAAATATCAAGTTGAATTTAAGTTCGAGTAGAACTCGCGCTACAAGGGTTTCATAAAAATTTGAGTACCAAGAGACTGGTCAGACGAGTAAAACGCCGATATCGGCTGATTTACCTTGAAAAGTATGAGTATTTATTTTAATATAAAACTTTGTATATTTAAGTGTTCGCGCTAATTATTTAGATAGTGTTTCTGTATGTATGAAACTTTCGCTAACCTGAATTTCATCGTCAATATCCAGTAATTATTGTGTCAGACATGGTCACTCTAAGGTATTCTCCATAGCACTCGAACTAGTTCTTGCTCATAGTACAGCAGGAAAAGTAATGTCAACGTATTTGCAAGAAATAATTTTACGTCGTAGCAAAATCCAAATATGTACGATTTGTAGCAACTAACCTTAGGTTTGGACGAAATGCAAATATTTACGATTTGCAACAAATAATCTTATGTCATGAAGAAATCCAAATGTGTGATTTGCATATACGTGTTAGTTTGAATAGGTTTCAAAAAATAAAAGGAATAAGCAGTCAATGATAGAAAAAGGCAATTTCAAAAAACAAATCTAATTTTAGGCTATGGGAATCCCCAAACCAAAGAATACAAAAAACACAGACGGCACATCAAATTAAATATTTATGAGAATATTTTTAAGAGGTGTTTGTTACTTAAATTATAAAAAATTAAATCATGTCAAATTAATAATAAAAAAAGTAATCGTTATTTCCAAGAAAATAATAAAAAAATTTCAATTATTAGGTTGGGTTGGATGTAATTTTTTAACATCTAAATATATTGCCGCAAATTTTTGGCAGATTTAAAGAAATAAGAATTTTTTTTAAATTATGATGTTTAAAATCGTCACCCTAGTTTCCAAAAAACTTGGGGTATGCTTCTGATAGTAACTCCTATAAAAAACTTTGGAATTAATAGAGCTTAAAATGAATGATATTTCTACCCAAATACTTCAAAATTTTTGTTATTAAGATACGTGAAATTTACTTACGTACCTGTACTAAATTTCAAGATTTTCTGCTAATCATTTTCTTAAAAAAAATTACTGGTACAAGAAGGCAGATGGATACAAAAGTGCTTTTATAACATTTTTTTTTAAGATGTGGACTCTCAGCGGAAGTGTCACTCTTTTGTCTATTATCTGATGTATAATAGGTAAAAGGGTCAAACAACATAATTAATTTAATTAGAATAAAAATAATTCGAGTCTTCTTTCTGCTTCATTACAATTAACAAAGCAAAGGCCATCAGTTGAATCAGATATGACCCTTTAACACTCAAGTCACTGAAGCTTATAAATGACCCCGCGTGTTTTGGCGCAGCACGCGTGTACCACACAAATTAGAAACAAAGTAGAGATCTGTTATATGCCTGAAATGTCTTTCAATCGGACAATTAATTCAACAACCAAAAAATACCAAATACAATCCACTAACCTGTTCACCTACTTGTCGGCTTCTCCCGTCCACTATATCTTCCACTAGTGGGCATGTAATTAATACCTGCAAAGCAATGTTATCCATTTCTTTTATTTATGTGTTTGTTCAAAGATTTGATTTCAAATTCATATTAAAATGAATTTTGTCATTCAAAAAATGAGACTACAATATTACGATATGCTTGCGAATAGCACCATTCATATTAAAATTTGTCACGCCACCTTACACAAAATCTCAAAATTTGGCACTACATAAGAAAAAGACCACATTTATATAAAGTTTAAAACTTTGACCTTTCGCCACGGGAACGGTCAAAGTGGAAAATAGCTGCCGAAAATTATCCTGCTAACTGTGAGTACCCGCGTGCCTAGTTACAGAACTGCCATGGTCACACCATAGTCTATTTGTCGTATTACCGCTTTAAAGTATTTGAAGAATGGCTACTTATTTAATGTTATTCATTTTGTTTCATTTAAAAAACTGCTTTAAGTTTTATTGCTAGGATGTAGGAGACAACCTATTTATATGTATATACTTGGCATATTATGCTTAGGTTTCAATTTAAATATAATTATCTAATATTTACATTGAGAGAAATAACGGAAATTGGTTAAAATCGCTCCACTTAATCAAATTAATTTACTTCAATAACCAAAGAAATCCATAAACATTTTTTATCGATAATTATTGTGTAAAAAAATAAACCAAAGTAATGTGGATAACCGATATAATTTATTAGTAATTTTCTGAAGGTGATCTTACCTTATCTTTTTCATAACTGCGAAGTGGTATTTCAGGTAAAGATTAATATTGTCGATCAAGTGTGAGCAGGTATCGTCGAAGGATACAAGATAAATTTATTTGAAGTGGAGTGTAAATCGTAAGTGTTTTCACTTCCATTATATCACTTGCATTTATAAAATTTTTATCCTACAAATAATTTTTTATTTTTAAAACGAATTTGATTTCCTGAACTTAATATTCAAAATTATCTTGAAAAGCAAATACTATCAATCTAAATTTTTTGCTAAAGTTAAAAGATAACTTATCCACCATTAGCATTCCCATCTAAAAATTATTTATTTAAAGCATACACGAATAAATTTCATCACCCCTCAAATAAAATATCATTGTACATTATATACATATACATTGGTTATATGTTTCTGGCTCAACTTTTAATCATGTCTATATAAACTAAAAAGTCATATACTTTAATTTATGACAGCATGTTTTTATTTGACTACTTAATACTGATTGACATTTGTCAAATAATTGTGTATATTTTAATTGCAAATATAAACAAAAATGTCTCTTTTCTTCATAAAAATATGTAAATTACTTAATTGCGAAATAAATCAAGTCAATTTACTAAATCTAAACTTTGTTTCATGCTAATAGACCAGAAATAAAGATATTTTTTAAACTATTAATATTCCATAAAGGGTTATATATTACATGCGCAATGTATGCATAGTTTACAAAATATTAAAGTATAATTATTCCAAATAAAAAAATTCTAAATGAGTAAAAAAGTTAAATAACCGGGATATGTATTTTACATCAATTACGATAATCTAAAAATAACGTAGTTCTTATATAGAAACCTTTCAAATTTGAAGCGAAATTGTCCTGAAAATTCTATTAAAAAAACAGTTTTATTATATTTTTATGGTAGGTTTAAAATGAAAATTTACATATAACATTATATACAAAACTGCGCTTTCCTAATTGATAAGAAACGTAAAAATGTACTTAAGAAATTATATTCTTGTTTAAAATTGTTAATAAATTAAAATTTTTATACATATTATTCTACAACCAAGGACAGTCAAAAAGCATATAGATGAACAGTGGTATGAATGAAGAGAAAAGTCTTCTTGTGAAAGATATAGTCGGGTTAATGCAGTATCCGATCCATCACAACTAGCAACATGCATTAGGCAGCTGCACGAAGCTCTAGATACAACGCGCAAGCCACTGTGTGCTGAATAATGCGAGGAGTTCATTAAGGACTTGCGTCTTGCCTCTCGTTCAGGTAATAGTTGAATACAGGTATATAAAATTTCTTAAATCATGTATCGTTTTTTTCAAGTCATTTGAATTAATATCACAATCGCTTCTGAAATGCTTGTATACATATTTTTGTATCATGTTATGTAGATTGTATTGTACGATGACATTTTATAAGCGGAACTTTTAGTAACAATGTCTTTGCCACATTCTATAAATCGCGAAAAATTTATTTAGCTAGTTCAGCGAAATGATATCCCATTTCTAATATAATTTTTTACATTTTAATTGAATAGTGTAGTCAGGCGCTTTTAAATCTAATAAAAAAAAATAATTGCGTGAAAAAAATTATTCCTGCAAACCACATTACAAGGGAACAGAATAAAAAAACATTAAGAAATTAACTTTGGGTTTCGAAAGATATTTTTAAATTTAGAGATAAAGCCTTTCAATCCAAAATTTTAACAAAAATTCTGAAGAGGAAATAATATAGTTTACAACTTGTTACTTACAATACAAAAATATGTTGTAAAGGAAACTTAATAAAGTGGTTTTAACATGTTAAATTTTAGCATGAAAACAGAAAGTAATATGAAACTTGTATTTCAAAAAATTTTATTTGAATTAATTCAAAGATATTTAAAAATTTTTAAGACAAATTCTATTTAACAGAGCTTAATTCATAATAGATTTATTAATGACACCGTCCCTTTATAAACCTATTAGAAAATGTTCGGATTATTACTGAAACGGACAACCAGAAACAAAGAAAAAATATCATCCAAAAAGATCTTGATTTAGTACTAATAAACAAATTAGTAATTTTTTCTAAAGTATTCTAGTCATAACTTTATTCTGTCTGTGTATATTAATTCACAAAGTAACAGGATACAGTTGTGTTAACTTTCATGTCTTATAAATCTTTCAGGACCATGCAGGGAACCTTATAATTCCGCCATATTTATTTTCCTGTTATCGCTTATTCACCCATTGACGCTCCGTCCTAGCTTAATAGAACTTGCAATGTTGAAACCTAATTGTGTAATAGTTTTGCTCTACGTCATATAAAAAGTATCGTTTAGAATATGTCAGAAAAACCGGCGAAATTTCTATTCGATACTATTTTTTAACTTTCTGCCATCCACTTTATTATCGTATCTTAAGCACTCAAATTTATTATTTAATTTTCACTAAAAAAATGAAAACAATTTTATTTTCGAAATATGTTTTGTGCATATGATAGTAAAATTTTGCTCCTAAGCGATAACTTTTTAACTTTTCCGTATCTTTGTTCGTGTAGAAATACGAAACATCATATAATACACTGAAATCAAAACGTTAAAGAATCTTATTTGGTAAGGGATGTGACTCATATAAAACGAGTTTTTGATGTAGTGGATTACGCCAGTGGAATTAACTGATAGAAATATTATGTACCTTTAAGGTCTTAGAACAATGAAGGAAAAGTTAGGTAAAAAAATTGCATAATACTCTAATACTCATTTTTCAGTGTCACTAATGTTCTTTTTCACTGTAATATATCAGACCGAATGATACATATTTTTTTTAATATATATGAACATTACTTATATACGATACGTCAGGATAAGAAACGCGTCATCCTTGTAAGTGTTTGTGACTTTTGAATGGCTTACATTTGGATCGACCAATCTCTCCGCCTACGGGTAAACCAAATTAACGCGAAAATCTAAGATTCGTACCAATTGCTTTTTTTTAAATTAAATTGATCGTGTTATTGAAGCGACTTCATTATGTATTTGGAACCGATTTTAAAAAATAAGTAAAAGTTTACACGTACTTAAGAGTCGTCGATGTCAGTTATTATAATAGTACTTAATTTAAGTAAACAATTTATTATTTACAACTATTCTGGGCTTCATAACAATTTTGTTTTTCAAGTAATGGTTTCTAACTTAATTTATTACCCGCGAACCACTTTTGGTTATATTAACACACTGCATTGAGGAATAATATTTTTTGTTATTTTTACCTATTTATTATTTTTTAAAATATCGAATAAATCTTTCTGTTTTGACTGTAATATTCAAGCTTAAAAAATGATATACTCTTTCAATGGTGATTAAATGTACTACATAAAAAATTAAAGATACACACACACACACACACACACACACATAATATATATATATATATATATGTATATATATATATATATATATATCTCTATATAATCTAGTCTCTATATATATCTATATAATCTAGTTTAAAACTGGCTTTAAACTTGAAGGTGCAATTATTCCAATATTAGTTTTATTCAAGAGGAATTGAATCAAATTTTCAAAGGATTTTTTTTTATTTTACATTATTTTACGTAAGGCCACGTAATAATTATGTTTCAGAATTATTACGTGGCCTTTTGAGATTAACAGAGATCCAACAAATATTTAAGGAAATGAATATTATTAATTCACAAATTGATTAAATTACTCAATTCAAAGAAAAAAGGAAACAGAACCAACAAATTTTTCTATGCTATTACACAGAAATATACTTCATATTAAGAAGGATTCAGTCTCAATATTATAGTGTCATAATTACCTTTTAACTTTTCATTGTTCGAGATTATGACCCATTGATTGCTCGTCTGTAATAAAAAAGAAACCATAAAACGCTACTCGAATTTATTTTTATTCTAATTAAATTTATTTTAAAAGCATTATTTTTATTCCAATTAAATTTATCAAATTATTTAACTACTTCTATGTGCATCAAACAATATGCACTATAGTGACACTTTCGCTGCGAAACTATACCTCCAAAAAATATCTGTGTAAAACAGTAACTTTTTTCGGAAAACGATTAATATAGAAACTTGAAATTTAACACAGTAACCTTCACATATCTTTAAAGCTAAAATTTAAAAATTTTGGAGACAAATTTTATTTGTTGAAAGCTCTAAAAATTCGAATTTATTAAAAGATTTATCTACGAAGCTTAATATAAGTTTCGAAGAAACTAGGGTGATGATTCTAAACCTCATAGTTTTTAAGTAATTCTCGTTTCATAAAGTCGACCAAAGATTCACTGGGCAATATATTTATATATTAAAAAATTACATCCCACCTAATAATTTAAATTATTTTAGTATTAAATTAATAATAACGGTTACTTTTCCAGTTAATAATTTGAAATTATTTAATTTGTAATGATTTAAATGAAAACTAAATCTCACAAATGTTCTTAAAAATATATAATTCATTCTGCCCTCTGTGTGTTTTAGCATTCATTTGCTCGGGGATTCGTTTTATGAAAGCCTCAGAGATGGCGCCACAAATACAGTTTTAAAATATAAGACTTAACCGTGATTGGTCTATTTATTTTTTTTCAAATCACCCTGTTCAATTTTTTAAAATTCTGAACTCGCTCTTTTTATCTTTCCGCTTACTTTTTTATTCTTTCGAAAGCAATTGAGGTAAACACATGTGTGCAAATACATATTTGGATTTCACCACGAATATAAGAATAATTGAAATTGTACATACTTCGATTTCGTCGTGACATGAAATAATTTCTTGCAAATACATTGCAATTATTTTTACTGCTGTACTGGTGATCAAGTGCTGTGGAGAACACTTTAGAGCGACAGGGCCTGCCATAATAATTGCTGGGCGTGGACGTTGGAGTTTAAGTTAATGAATGCTTTGTAAATACAGCGACATTATCTTAATAATTTGCGAGAACATCTGCGTAGGTAACGTTTTACATTAAAGCAAACACGCAATACTTCTCAAGGTAAATTAGTCTATCTTATTGCAGACATCTCATTTTTATTTATTAGCGTTACATATTGGTATCATGATGATTTTTCTTTCCTTTTAGTTGAAATAAATCATTTTAAAGATTGTCAAATTGTCAGTGACAAAAACTAGCGGCAATGCATGGGCTGCATAGTAATTTGATAATTATTTGTCCATTGCATTTTATTTTTTTTAAAGAATAGTACTTACTTTTCAAAACAACCACACGCGTTGTGATAACTAATATAAAAATAATTCTTTTTATACCTTATTCACTCAACCTATCAATTCAAAGCAAAGGTATTACTGCACTCTGCTCTATTAAATGTAATATTCAGCGCCTAATCCGCTCGAACCAGCTAATTGGAATTACTATATAGAATAAACATACAGGTGTTCCAACTTAAAGTTGTCAAGTTATTAAGTACTGTGTTGAGTTATGTTTCATTAATCACAGTTATATATGTAATAAGTATTGCGATTAGTCGGTACCAAGGGGAGCGGGTCGGGTCGTGGGTCTTAGTTGTTATAGGCCAATGAATAATGACATATAATTGAGTCGTGATGCAAGCCGTAACTATTGCTATGTCAATTGAACCGTTGCATATGCAAATACGGTTGACCATGTTTATCGCTTATTTTCATATTTCTTTATTTACTTAAATTTTTTACTTCTTCAGTTATTAGGTCCCTGTATGTTTATATACGTATGCTGTATCCAAAGAGAGTACAATTTTAATCTTTTTGAAGACTAATTATTAATTACGAATGTAATTAATGACTTGTGTTCAAAAAAAGACAATGTTAAGGAATTAAGGAATGTAATAACAAACTGGCCAAGAGACTTTTTCGCGGAACACATACAAAAGAAATTTGGAAAAATGTTTTTGTTCAAAGTATGAAAATTAACCCAAATATGTTCTTTTGAAATTACTAAGCAAACATTAATATAAAATGTTTCAATTGTTTTTAATCGATTGTGCCCCTGTGCTGCGTACTAACTTTTAAATCACAATCTAAAAGCGAAACTTTCATTCCACATCCAACCTAAAAGCCGAATGAACCTTTTAAATGTCTTCATCTTCTTGGAGTTCCCGGAGAGAATCATTTAAACAAACATCTTTAACGCCGGCTTTGTCAACGAGATAGTGCCAGAATTGATGCAGGTTTTCATCTCGCAAATTTTAAGGAAGATCATTAAAATAGACATCAACCTATCATCATGGACCCCGCAAACCATTAGAAATTTGCATGAGATTTTTTGTGTACTGTGTTAGAAATCACGTAAATATCTATTGCTTTTCGTGTGATTAACTACATATACTACTTCTTTCTTGGGTTTAAAGGGGTCGGTACCTTCAGAAAGCTGCTAACGGGCAAAGACCAAAATTTGTAATTTGAAAATTTACTTAAAGTTCGATAATAGTGACAAAATGAGTATAGTTCTTGAACGACAAAATAATTGATATTAATTATTGGGTTCAGTTTTAAATAAAGTAGTCTAATTGAATATAAAAATATTATTATTAACGATACGTCTATTAGGCTAATAATTATAATATGGACGTAACAATTAATAAATGCTATACTAATATATATTAGTTTACAAAAAAAAAATTTTTGAAGAAAGCACCGATTATAAATTTCTAACTCTGCTGTAACCCAGCCGGGTTTTAACCATTTGTAGTTTTTATGTAATAATACTACATAATTCGAAAATATTAAATGGAAATTTATATAAGTGATTATTTGATTATCATTGAGTTCATCCCCAAGCCATTTATAAATATATGCAAAATATTTTAAAAACTAAAAATTTAAAAAAAATAAATGAAGAAGAGTTTCATGTTATTGCCTTGTTTTATAAATGGTTTAAATTAATACATATTGCGTTGGCTAAAAAGTAATGACTATTTTTTCTTAAATAATAAAGAAAATATTTGAACTTTCTAGAAGCTTCCATGATTGAAGATATATAAAGGCCGCGGCCCGCTCTCACTGATTCAGTAGTAAGTTAGACGCTGCACTGTTAACACGCATAAAATATGGACATATGTGTAAAAAGTATGTGGGACAATGTCTACTCTGCGAGTAGCAAACCGGTTACTCTGTTGCCAAAGCTACGTGTATCATATGCCAAAATGTAGCTCCTAAAGCAATATTTGAAGCTACAGCAAAACGATGGTCTCAGCAGTGTCACAGTGGCGATTATTCCCTGAGTTATCAAACACGCTCTGGTCGACCGATGGAATTGTATAGCGGTTGATCAACAACACGTTGCCTAGCAACTAAGATAATCATTAACACCACTTGGGAATTACCTTCAAATACGGTGTGTGGGTCCCAAATGAACTTGAACCAGACCGTGTTTGCCGTAGCCGTAGCCTGGTGTTCACATAGCCTAACAAACCCTCCTTAAAGTTTGGATTTTGGTTGGACACAGATTTCCCACCCGCCATATCATCAGATCTTGTACCCACTTATTATTGTTTATGTAAAACAACTTTTTATATGAAGACCTCCTACAGTTCACAAGTCAATTTCTCCTACAGTTCATAAGTCTATTTCTTCATTCCGAGTCACATGAATTTTATAAAAGTGCTATCCATTCAATGCCAGTGCGTTGGAGACATGTAGATGATGGTGATTATTATATTGATCATTATTTAATTTTAAATTTTAAATAAAATAAAGTATTGTAACTTTGTAGTTATTTGCCAACCCAACATTATAACTTATTATTTTCAATATCTTGTGGAACCCAGCGAAACTATAAACATGAAATATTTATGAAATATATATTTTACATTATAGAATTGAAAGCGCTTAAAAATTTAGTTAAAGAGTGTTTCAAAAGTACGCTCAAAAAACGTTAAATTGCTTCATGCCATTCGTAAATAACATATATTTTCATATCAAAGACAACCATCGTTTATTCTCCGCTGAAGCATTACCCGTCAACGCATTCCCGCAATAAACTTTCTATACAACCTCAAACTACTTTCATTCAAGCAGACTAAGGCTCTGTTATTATTTACTTACTTTAATAAAATAGACGTAATAATGAGAAAAGGAATCCTCATACTAAGATCAATAACGAGATCAGTGCGGATACAACCCTAAAGCAGATTCAATTGTAACACCGTCGGTGTCATCCCGGGCGCTAGTCGAGTAGACACTTGGCATTAGCTGTTTAAAAAGAGTCCAGACTCTTTATAATTGCTTATTTCACTAATAAAATGACTCTGTGTAATAAATAAAGGGATGCATACCAGAAGAAAAACGTGAAGAAGAATTTTAAAGGGCACAACCCTAAGTTGGGAAGATATATGTCGGCCCTTAGAAGTTCATTTGAGAGTGTGACAGTGACCACTCAATTCTGGTGGTGATTAAGGTGTGTGGAATCTTTTTTTTAGTAGGGAGGAAGGTGACGTTATTTCGGTGTTTTGGGGTATAATTTTTAATTAATGATATTGCTATTCAGCACGCATCGCCGGTATTTTAATGGACGCCACCATTTTCTACGTTTTTACAAAAATTCATATCAGTAATAGCAAATTTTATTTATATTACTTTTTTATTGCGATATATTTATGTTGAGACCGTCTTTAACATATTTTTTTTCATATGTTGTCTTTTGCACATTTAAAGCTTCTGTGTGTGTAATCAAACTTAGGGCACGTTGAAAAAATACCTTATTCTTAATATTTTTGAATAAAAATCAAATAGTTAATTGTTTAATTTTATATCCCTTGTAATTTAGATAAGAATAGTATCACGCACTCTTTTTATTACTACTTTTAAAGGAAAATGGATTCTAATAATTTTATACAGAACTCAATTTAAAGATTTTACACTTCCTTTTAGCATTCACTTTCATAGTTTTAAAAGCGTCTCACACAGTAAATTGCTGTTTGTTTATTTCATTAACAGTCCCATTATAGAAATATATTTTTAGAATATCAAGAGCTCTTCTATATTTTTCCCTCGGCTGAGTCATCTAAGTTGCCATCAATACAAAAGAAGTGCGGCTCATTTAAAAACCTAAGTGACTTGAGTAATTAAAGCTCACTTTTGATACGATTGTTCGCCGTTGCTGTACTGATTAAAGTGAAACAAAATGCAGGCTCTGGATTATATTAATTTAAATTAGCTTTTACTTACACAAGGTAAAATTTAATATAATATTATCATATAATTTTTACTTACATAAGGTAAATTAAATATAAACAAAAATTATATGCACAATGGTGAAACTTTTACTACGAAACCTTTAGTTTTCAGAGTTTCGTACCTCAGAAGAAGAAAAAAGACGAATCCTGATCAAATTACTCACGTACCCATTTAGTTATTGAGAATTGATAAAATATTAATAGCCATCTTATATCTATTCAACCAACACTTAAAATAATTGCATGGAAATATTACAGTGGTCAAATTTATTTTAAATATGCTCTGGGTTATTGATTAACGAGGCTCATAATAAGAATTCCAATTTCTTATACAGAATTTACTAATAGAGATACTTACTTTTTGAAGTTTGTTGGAAATTAAGGTGACGATTTTTAACAACGGGAATTTTACTAAATTCTTATTTTTTTATTTACCTGGAAGAGATTTGCTGGGCAATATGTTTAAATATTAAAAATAATATATTATGTGTTAGTAATTTATTAGAAATATTTGATACCTTCCAATGTCTCTTTGTACCTAAATGTGTATGGAACAGTTGTAAAGCGAGGTCTATTCGATCTTAATTTCCATTTGGTATTTTAAATAGTTCAGAGCAAAAATTATATCATCAGCAGGAAAATAATCTAGAGAAAGCTCAACTTGAAAATATAATTATTGGTGGGTTACATATAATCATAGGTGGGTGGGTACCTGTAAAAAATTCTTTACTTCACAAGAAAGAAACTTTATTCCTGAAAGAGAACGCAGCAGAAAAATATGAGGATTTGATTAATGTAGTAACACTATGACTAACAAAGTGAGTATATGGAAGACGGGTGATTCATACAGTGCCTAATACGCACATTAGGTACATGAAATAAACTATGACTTCTTTCTCATACGTAATAACTAGAAGCATAAACCGAAACTAAATTCAAGAATTATCTGAAATTTTAACTAGTAGATATGAAATTTATTTTAGTTGAATCCATATACTAATTTAACATCTGTTAAAATATTAAATTATTTTCTAAATATTTCAGTAGTACTTTCAAATATTTTCATTTCATTTCGTTAAGATAGTGTGGCTACTTATTTTTACATTATTTTTTTTATTTTTGATAACATTAATTATTTTCTTCCATAACATATTGTATTTAAGTTATTTATATGATTATTTTTATAACAATTTTTTAATTTAATTACAAAAATGGGTAAATTTAAAACCTGATGTAGACTTACTTATGTACTGTAGTTATTTGTGACTGTAGTTATTCACCCAAAAATAAATTCAAATTTACATAAAGAGAAATTGCACCATGATGTGATAAATAGTTGTCTGCTTACAATATATTTTTAAAGTATAGTACTAACTTTTCAAATATAAGATATATATATATATATATATATATATATATATATATATATATATATATATATATATATAGTGCAAACAATAAAGTAGCTAAAGGCAATGCTAATATAGTGCAAACTGTAAATTAAAAAAAAAAGCTAAAAGCGATTCTAATATGACAATGATTCCTAATACACAAATTATATTAAACTTATTAATTCTAAAACTTAAATATGCAATTAAATATTAAATTATTGAAAATATATTTTTGCACGGTGCTCTATTATATTTAATATTCAGTGTCCGATCGACTCAAATTAGCCAATCGCATTAATAATCGATAACTTCTAAATAATGCAGTTGCAAGATCTAACAACTAGCAAATATGACTTAAAATTGTTAAGTTATAACATATTTTAATAAAGTATGTTTCATTAATTAAACTTTATTAATTAATTGAATATTGTTAATTAGTAGGCTCCTAGGGAGCGCGTCAGGTTGTATGCCTTCGACGCTGTATGGTCGTGACTAATAATATATAATTACATTGCAAGATTGCATGGCGTGAGTTGGAATTATTGCTGCGTCAAGTGAACCATTGGAAATAGCCAGACTGTTAACAGTGTTTGTCGTTTTAATTTAATTTGCATTAATTTATATCAACTCTTTTTTGTTCAGTTATTCAGTTACTTTGCGTTGATATACGTATGCTGTATCTAAAGAGAAAGTATCTTAATATTCTTGGGTAGTCGTCATAAATACATAGACTCATTTATAGAATTAGGGGACCTAATAAAAAATCAATCAAACGTATTTTTATAAACAATCTATTCAAAATAAAATCGTATTAGGACATATTACACTGACATATTTTTAAATAACAATAGCGATACCATTTAATTTAATGAAGTAAGTCGAGAATATAAAATAACATCTCGTCCGGCCTTAAAATAATATTTACCTCACTTCAATTGAGTTCTGAAGGATGAAACTACTCTAAGTTTAAATAACGCTAATGTTAATTTTCCTGAATCCGTGACACTTATCACCACTAAGCAACATAATATTGTTTAATGAACGGCAGTCACATGAGAAATAAGTAACCCCGTATATTAAAATTTTGCGTTTTTTGACTTCGTAAATTTGAAACGTCATCCGAAGCGCGTTTGTTTGATACTAGACATATGAAATTTTAGAACTCAGTTGGAATCGAATAAAAATAACAAAATAAGAGTAGTTATCGGATGGTCCAAATTAATTTATATTTATTGATGACTTGAGTTTTAAATAATTTTCCCTAAAATATATTCTTTACTGTAATATAAAAATATGATTATTAAGTAAAAAATATTAATGATAATTTAAATGAATAAAAATATATTTGTTATAATTTAAATGTTGAACACTCTACAAGTATTCTTCATGAGACAAGCAGCAATAATAAATTTCTTATTCTGCTGGGTTCTATTTAACTCTTTAAAACTTGCTTATTTACCGCCACATAATCTGGAAATGTGAAATTGACATCTCATTTACGTGCTTGATTTGAATTTTAATGTGTCTACTGATGAAGTCGTTATTTCTTTTTTTATTTTGACAGAGCTGTATAAGTAAAAAATATACAAATGTCTAATAAAATAAAAATAACATATTAAAAATTTAACGCAAAATGTTTTGATAACTGAAAACTAAAAAAACGCATGTTTTGTCATGAAAACTGGCGATAGAAGTGAAACTTAGAATTATGAAATTTTTTAATACTTTTAATTTTAAAATCCGTGAAAAAAAATATTATCGAATAACTAGCAATATATTTTTTCATGCTAGTAAGATAACTTCTAAGCCACTAGGAAAAACCCATTGCATGGCGTATTACAGAGGTCAAATATTTAAAAAATTAAAATTAAATAATATCAAACATTTAAATGCAAATATCCATAGGAACACTGGATTTTTTTTAATAAATGCTTAGTTTTCGTTATTCATTTTTCCATACAAAAATATTAACGTATTTAACTGTTGAACTGCAAAGTGATCTTACAATTAAACAATTAAAATAATAATCAAACTAACACGCTATTTCAAAAATTCACAACATACACGCAATTAACTTTCAACGCAGGTAATTTAACTTCACTCGTTTAGAAATATATAGCTTTGATATTGCTCAGTACTTCCCTTTATTTCTACAGATATACTGCTATTACAGCATGTGGTCGACGCCAAGACACAAAATTTTACCCATCCAAAAAGCGTCCGAAGCGCACATCATAGAGTCAGGTATACACAATGTGCTGATATATATATGTGTATAAATGTAGCCAATCCATTGCTAGTGCGCCAGTTATGCTTTCACTGCCGGCCAAGCGCAACAAACATACTCACAGCTACAGATGTATTGTTAATATTAGCATATCGGTGACGCGAATCCATAAGATTACCCCTACCAAAAATCTTTCAACGCATCTTAAGAAGTTTTCACTTCAAAAATAGAAGTAAATAATTATTTCACATTACATACATTGTCTTATAAATTATTTGGCCAAAAATTACTTCAATACATATTAAATGATTTATATAATACAGCGAAACCGCTATAGATGTTATTAGAGGATTTATTCCGGGTATACCGGATAGAGGGATTGAAAATCCCTTCAAAATTTAACAAACATTTTATTTCAACGCACGTTCATGAAAACATTAAAGTGCTTCCCGACTTTCGTATATGACATATACTTTTTATCATAGACCAAAACAGTTTTATTCTCCACAGAAACTTTGGCCATCAACGCTTCCCCGCATTACGTTTCTATACAGACTCTAGCTATTGTTATTTATGTTACGAAGATTGACGAAATAATATAAAATAAACTCCTCGCATTACCATCAACAACTAGATCAGTGCGGACACAAGAATAAACAGATTCTGTTGTACTTCCGACGTTTTCATCCTAGGTGCTACCTCACAGCCGAAACGGTGTGGGGAGACCGTCCCCGAATGGGCATTTGTTTTGGCATTATCCGCTTAAGAGGGTTCGATTACATTAAAATTACTTATCTCGCTAATCAAAGGACCCTCGATGCGCACCAGGAGTAAAATGTGCAAAAGGATTGCAAAGCGCGTGATCCTAATCTGTGAAATTGTCGATCCTGGCAAGTTTATTTAGAGCGAGAGAGCGTGACATTGGCCACTCGCTGCTAGTGACGATTTATTTTTTCAGAATTTATTTTGTTTGGAAGGGAGAAATTCTTTTGAAGCCTGGGGTAGAATTTTTAAATGACTTAGCGATGTTTGACATGCAGCGCTACCATTTAATGGACTACCATTTGCCAACTTCTAACAAAAATTCATGTTGGTAAAAATTATTTTCATTTATTCTTTTTTTGTAGTATCTTTACGTTGACATCGTTTTAAGATTCCTTTTCTACATGTCGTCTTTTCCACATTTAAAGCTTGTGTATTTGCCATGATGAGCTACCATCCAAAAATTAATTATTCATATTTATGAACCTGGGACCTAACACCCACTCGTGAACGACCCATTTATATTATTTAATTGTTAAATGTTATGTAATTCGTCACTCAGTTGAGAATAGCTTTACCCTTACTTCTACTAAGTTTGAACAAACATCGTAGTAATAAATTTACACAATATTCAATCTCAGATTGACATTTTCCGATTTTTGAACTAGATACCAAGTTTTCACATTTGATCCTGCCTTTCACTTTTGTAGCTTGAAAGCGGATCCCACATCACAAATGCTGTTATGTTTAGTTTATTATCGTTGTGGTTGTTTTTCTCTTTTTTAATATTAAAACCTTCATAGCTTTGTTCTTTTTTAAATTTTTCTCTTGTAGATAATTTTTACGTAATTCAAATTAAATTTTTCACATTTAAATGAAACTACGTGATGTAGTATTATTTTTACTTTCTTTACCACGACCTAGGTTTCGTTGTATTACAACATCTTTAGGTGGTATATTAGCAAAGAATTATTTCTATTAGAATATTAGCAAGTGATTCTTTGCTAATATCCCACCTGAAGATGTTGTAATACAACGAAACGTAGGTTGTGGTACAGAAATTAGAAATAATACTACATCACGTAGTTTCATTTAATTGTGAATAATGAATTTCTACAAAATTAAGGCCAAATATATTCAATATTTAAATTTTTCTCTTATCAAGAGTTCATATATAATTCAAATTGACTTTTTCCCTTAACTTGTTTTTTATTATTATGTTATTAAAATGTTATCTTCCTTTCTTTAATTTACTTTCTAATTTTATTTTAATTTTTGTATTGCTGGAACTAATTTTAAACATCTGTATAAAATGGTGATGAGTACATGTACAAGACTTTCAGTTGACGAAAAACATTGTATTGCTAAAATGTTATCTAATGACTAAGTGAATTGCCTTTCCGTACAGGCTATTTATATTGCTATATACGAACGTATAGCTAGGAGAACACTTTATATGATAGCGTATTACCAGCTGATTCCATACTGTATTACCAGTTACTTGTCCTAAATTATTCAACGTGAAAAAAATATAGGACACACTTATTCCGCACATGCAAGTTAAACTTGGTAAAAACAACACAAGGCGGTGTATATTGTAAATGAGTTTTTTTCCGCATATAATATCTTGTCTCTTTCTGTAATACCACACTTCATTACTGTAACTTAACCTGTAATTACTTACTAGCAAGCTTTCTATTTGATTTTACAAATCATTGAAATTTGCTCCCTTAATGCTATTGTAAATCTAGTCCGCTATAAACAGTTTGAATAGAAACTGATATTAATGTAGTTTTTATTTATAAGACATGCATTAACGCAATCGTATTTAACAGATTTGATAACAAATTTTAAAATTTTATTTAAAATCTGTACACCAAAGTATTATTGCTAGCCTAAACATCTAAACACACGAAAAATAAATATATGGAAAATTCAGTTTTACTAACACCGTTTCAAATAACTGATAAACAGAAATTTAATACACAATTAAATGAAACTACGTGATGTAGTATTATTTCTACTTTCTTTAATTTCTTTACCACGACCTAGGTTTCGTTGTATTACAACATCTTCAGGTGGGATATTAGCAAAGATTCTATATCTTTGCTAATATCCCACCTGAAGATGTTGTAATACAACGAAACCTAGGTCGTGGTAAAGAAATTAAAGAAAGTAGAAATAATACTACATCACGTAGTTTCATTTAATTGTGAATAATGAATTTCTACAAATTAACGCCAAATATATTCAATATAAGAAATTTAATAATTACCTGTTTTAAAAAAGATTTTCATAATATGATTTTCTATAAGCAGCTAATATAATTTTTTACATCGTAAAAATATAATATTTTCTTTTGGGAAATATGTTTATAATTCATAGACACTACCGTATATGTTATTTTAATTCCTTTTCACTTCTTTCACACCTCTTTCATGTGTTTGCTTTTCTATTTGTCATAGATTCTAAATTGTGAAATAATTTATAAAAAAAACTATTAACAATATCTTGGAAAAATATAATATTGAAAGACTTACTACTGAAAGTACATTTTTATTTTCTGATGAAATGGGAAAACGTAGTAGTGTAAATAACATTACATATCACTTCTTATTTTAAACCTATTAATAATAATTAATAAAATGGTATCATTAATAAAATTTTCACGACAATTCAAATTTAAATGGTTTCTACATAGGAAACACATGATTTTTAGGATATGATAATTAAGGTGCTAATGTATATTCTGGCTATGTAAATTTTTTTTACCCGTGAAGAAACGATTTTTTCTGAAAAGTCTTAATTTTTAATGTATTTTTTATCAGTGCGGCTGTAGAGTAAGCTATGCATGAGTTTTATCTGTAACGTGTAATGCTCAAGGCTTAAAAAATATTAGTAATATAAAATGTGGCTTTATTTATGGTCTGTTAACGTAAAAACTAGGTTGGATTTAATAAAGTAACTTGATTTATTTTATAATTAAATATAAAAAGTAATTGCGTAAACATTTTTTTCCTGCAAATCATATTACAAGACAAAATAGAAAAACATGTTAAAAGAAATTAAATATGCGTTTAAGAAGAGATTTTTAAGTCGTTATAAATTCAAATCCAAAATGTTAACAACAATTCAGAAGAGGAAACAATTTCATTCCAATGTGTTACCTTCACTACAAATATATATATATATATATATATATATATATATATATATATATATATATATATATATATATACATATATATATATATTATAACCCAAATTAATAAAGTCCTTTTACACCACGGAGTTATAAACCTCTTTGAAAAGGTTTGGCTTAATATTGAAATAGAAAAACGGGCAAAGAAGTTACAAATCATCTACAAACAATTTTGATTTTTAATTTTAAAATAAACTAGTACTTTTTTTTAAAGTACTCTGATCATAACTTAATACTGTCTATGGATATTTATCCATAAATTAACAGTCCTCAATGGTTAACACCACTTTCATGTCTTAAACTTAAAATTTTCTTTAAAATTGTCTTTAAAATTTCGTTATGTTAATTTACCTGTATATTCGTCTATTTATCCATTGACCCTCTATCATAACTTAATAGAACTAACTTGAAACGTGATTGCGTGATATTTATGCTCTACTTCATATAGAAAGTATGGATAAAAAAATGTTTACCATTGGATAGGTCATGAATGGCGCCGAAAGTTCTATTCGATTTTTGTATCGGGTTTTAAGTCCCTAAGCTTTTTATCTATAACTTTTCACTGAAAAAAATTATGCTATCAAATAGTAGTCATTTCCATTACAAGTACAGAAAAATAAAAAGCATAGGTCGTCAAAAAATGCGTTGTGCATATAATAGTAAGACTTTACGCCTAAGCGTCCATTTAATTTTTCCATATCTTTATTCATGTAGAAATAGGAAAATATCATATGGTGCAATGAAATCAACTAATCTTATTTGGTGAGGGGTGTGACTGCGAGTGAAATAATAACCAAATAACCTTTTGACTTAGCGGATTACGCCAGCCGAATTAGTTAATAGAAGTTTTACGACGGAAAAGTTAGACGAAAAAATTATTTAATCCTCTAATACTTATTTTCTAGTGTCACTTTGATCCTTTTTCACTGTTATATATAATGCAGAATGATTTTTTTTCAATTTATATAAACCTTACTTACATATGATACTCGAGGATAAGACATGCGTCAATCTTGTAAATATTCGTAACTTGACTTTTATGACTCACGTTTGGTGTGACTAGTCTCCCTGCATACGGGTAGACCAATGTAAGGCAACAATTCACGATTCGTACCAAATGCTCTTATTTAAATTAATTAGATCGCGTTAGTGAACCGACTTCATCACGGATTTGAAACCGATGTCAAAAAAATAAATAAATATTTACACATACTTAAAAAATGTCGAGTCATTATCATAATACTTAATAAACGTAAATAAATAATTATTTGCAGCTATTCAGTGCTTCATAACAATTTTGTGCCTCAAATAATTTTTATAAATATTATTTTTTATTCGCGTTATGATAATAACCTTGATTTATGATAAAAGACTGGGTTAAAAGGAAAGGTTTGTCGTTACTTGTACCTATTTATTATTTTTTATTATTTTTTATTTTCATTCTAGTCCAGAAAAAGAGCCGAAAAGTATTGTTGTCCCAAAAACAATGATATAAGGATAATTGAATCCTGATAAAATATAAGCACGGAATGACCATTTTCTCAGTGAATGAAATATTTCTGTAGCTTTGTTTTTAATCATAAGTTTCAAAGTTATTGACATTTCCCAGAATAACCCGTGAATGTAAATATATATATATATATATATATATATATATATACACATATATATACATATATATATATATATATATATATATATATATATATATATATATACACTCATATATGTATCAAGTTTACTTCTGTCAAATGTTATGCAGTCTTTTGTTATACTTCAAATTGGTACACAAATAAACAATTACGTTAAGAAAGCAGAAACAAAGTTTTTATGAAGCATTAAAGATAAGTACTGTAATTACAGCCAAGAGGCTCGATGTCACGAGTCCGTAACGAACGCCTTACATTATTCAGAGCACAATGGCCAACGTGCAAAAATCTAGAGCTACGTTCGGCTACCTAGCACAGCTGAAGAATAATCAGTTTTAAAGTTATTGACATTTCCCAGAATAACCGGTGCATGTATGTATATATATATATATATATATATATATATATATATACATATAACTGACTTTTAACTGGAAAACATTCTCTAACTTTTAGTTTTTATTCAAGTCAAATTTTATGAAATTATCACCAAACTATTTTTTATTTTACTTTATTTTAAGTGAGGCCACGCAATAATTATAAAAAATTAGTGAAATTAGTAAAGAGAGAAAAATTAATAATTTTTCTATCGCAACGAAAATTATTCTGAGAATGCGACTTGCTTGTCTTGAGTTTGCAGTGCTTAATTTACATACACAACTTAAAACAAAGTAAAAATCAAACTGAATCAACGGATATTTCTTCATGTTCAAACAGAATCAGTTACAGTATTCTAGTATCATATTTACAATTCGATTTTTCATTGCTCAAAGTTATGTCTCAATCCAAGGCCGATATGATGAATTACACGTCCTTAATGAACAAGAAAAAAGGAAACACCATTTTGATGGAATTTTTCGCACAGAAACAAAAGATATGTTAATTAATTTTTAGGGGTAGGTTCAATTGACGGATTTAAAGAATTTTCAAGCATATAACAGATCCCTACTCTGTTTCTCACCCCTGTGGTACACGCATGCTGTGCTACCAAAGACGAGGGGTTATTTACAAGGCTCGGTGACTTGAATCGTAAAACATCAATTCTGATACAACAGATCGCCTTTGAATTGCTAATGAATATAAAGCAGAAATCAGACTCCGAATTATTTTCAATAATTATTTTAATCATCACATTATACCACTTGGGAACCGTGCACTGCGAAACATAATAAAAAAATAAAAAAACGAAATCATATAAAATCACCCTTGTGTCCATATATGTACATATATATATATATATATATATATATATATATATATATATATGTATATAAATATATATATATATATATATATATATGTATATAAATATATATATATATATATATATATATATATATATATGTATATAAATATATATATATATATATATATATGTATATAAATATATATATATATATATATATATATATATATATATATATATATATATATATATATATATACATATACATATATCTACCGTGATTAGTCGATTTAATTTCTGAAATCGCCCTGTCCTGTCTTTTGAATTTTGAGCTCACTGGCTTTCTTTTACCGTTTACATCTCTTATTCTTTTGAAACCAATAGAGGAGAACAAGTGGGTGTAAATAATATATATTTAGATTTAGCCATGATATAAAATAATTTTTTCCCAGTACGTTGCCATTACTTTTACTGTTGTATTGGTGAGAAAAGTTTAACGCGGTGGATTTTGCTGGATGTTGACGTTGAAATTCACAATGCAGGATAAAAAAATGAGGAGTAGGCCAACTTTCTAATACTGTGTTGGAAAATGTAAGTACGTGAAAGATAAAGCAATACTGTACTATGTTTTTGCGCATTCCAGGCAGGTGAAATATACTATGATATCTTGCTCAGCCAGTTGCATAAAGCGTTACTAAATTCAAGATCCGGGATGAACAACATGAGGTTTTAACGGATAGACATGAAATTAATTTAAGCCAAATTATTAAATATTGAATATATTTGGCGTTAATTTTGTAGAAATTCATTATTCACAATTAAAAGATTCTATCTTTGCTAATATCCCACCTGAAGATGTTGTAATACAACGAAACCTAGGTCGTGGTAAAGAAATTAATGAAAGTACAAATAATACTACATCACGTAGTTTCATTTAATTCCAAATTATTAAGCTAATATAACGTTTGTCAAAAATTTTAATTTTCATCTGAACATTTCAGTTGTATTTTGAAAATATTTTATTTTCATAATATTCCGCTAAAGTAGTAAAGTTACTAATAAATAAAAAGAAAACTCTTTTTAAACTATTTGCCATTTTTATCAACATCCATTTTTATCTTTCGTAATTTATGGCTTTTAAGTTATTTAGACGATTCCCTTCGTAATGAGTCATACATTAACTATAAAAATGCATTAGTTTTAAACCTCTTTTTTATTTATTAGCATTATATAATAGTTTCATGAAGATTTTTCTCTTCTTTTAATGCTGTCAAATTAAGCTTAGCTTTAAATGTTGTCAAATTTACACTAATAAAAACTAGCGGCGAAGCACGAGCTGTTTAGTAATTTGATATATAATTTTCTATTTATGCTATGTTTTCCTTTAAATAATAGCACCCATTTTTTAAAATAACTACATACATTGTTCTGTCTGTCCCAAATATAAAAATAAAAATTAATTCACTTCATCCCTTCAACCTATCGACTAAAACAAAATGTATTTCCGGAAACTCAATTAATTATCTAAATGTGGAAACAATAATCAGATATTTCTGTACAATTCTCTATTAAATACAATGATCAGTGCCCAATCAACTCGAACTAGCTAATTGCAATTATAATTCAGGGATTCTAAATAATAAAACTACGAGTATATTCCTAGATCAAACATGTAGGAATTCCAACTTAAAATTGTCAAATTATTAAATGTTTTGCTGAGTTATGCTTTATTGATTATGACTTATATATTAATTGTGTATTGAAATTAGTAGATGTCAAAAGGAGCATATCAGGTCGTGGGCATCCGTTGTTGTGTGGCGATGACTAATGACAACAAATATAATTGCGTCGACAGATTGCGTGACGTAATCTGTAATTATTGCTATGTCGTATTAATTTTTTCGTAATTATTGGAATATGGATATATTGTTGACCGTGTTTGTCGTTTTTTTTCATATTTCTTTATTTACTTCCTGCCCTTCACTTCTCTTGTTATTCGATCCGTCTATGTTTACATGTTAAAACTAAAGAGAGAACAATATTAACATTTTTGAGTACTAGTTATTAATTTATAGACTAGATTAAAGAATTAAGAGAAAACATTTTTCAAAAGGCCAAGAGCCTCTGTATTGAAAAACGCAAAGAAATCTGGTAAAAAGATTCTATTCAGATTAAAACCTGTAGCGTTCTGTAAAAAATGATAAAAAATACCAAACATGTTTATTAAACAAATGCTAAGCAAGTATTAGTGTTAATATTTTTAATTTTATTTTAAATGGTCATGTCACTGTGTTGCTTAGTAATTTTTTAAATCATAATATAAAAATTGACAATTTTCTCTCCATATCCAACCTGAAAGTCAAATGAATACACAAAATGTCTTTTATCTTATTGGAGCTCCTGGAGAGAATAATTTGATAAAACATCTTTAACACGCGCTTGTCAACAAAATATTGTCCGAACTGATGCAGGTTTTGGTTTTGCATAATTTAGCAAAGATCAATAAAATATATTTCAACCAACAATCATGGATCAGGCAAACCATTAAAAAGCTGCATAAGAATGTTTCTATACCTTATAATAAATCATGTCAAAATTTACTGCTTTCTGTGCGATTAACTGCATATACCACTTCATTCTCGGTTATAAAGAGGCTGGCCCCTTCAGAAAACTGTCAATGGAAGTCAGTCTTTGTGTTGTAGAACAACTTTTTTAAATTTGGTTATTCATCACCCTCATTTTATATAAACAACCATAATAAACATCTCATCTTCTTGAAATAAAATGTCCTTAAACTTTGTCGCTAAGAAATTGCAGTCTTTTTAAATATATAATGTCTTTTATCATGTCCTCTAAATTTTGATATTACGGTTGACTTCGTAACTTTCACTTTTATTTGGCCTTAATTTATTTGCATCACATTTTTTGACAGGTGTCTATAAAAATATTAATTGCCAACTACTTTTTTCACTTGTCATTTACTTATATAATATTTGGAATTGAAACATGGAAATGATTTCCTGTAAAAACATTAAAAGCGTTTATTTCCTAATTGCTCGTATATTATAATATAATAATCGCAAAATATATTCATATGTTAATGGTATTTCTAAGGACGAGATATATAAAAAGTGTATTAGAATATATTGCACTTATGTTTCTTTAAATAGCAATCACGATTCTCAATATAATGAAATGGAATAATTGGATAATATAAAAAGTCACCTTGTTTTGCCTTGAAATAATATTTATTTTGAAATGAGTTCTGAGGAATGAAACTACCATAAGTGTGAATAATGCTAATGTAAATTGTTTGGAATTCGTGATTCTTATCACCGCTTAAATTTTGTGAGCTACGGTCATAAAAGAAATAAGTGGCCCTTATGGTGAAATTTAACCCTCTGTTTTTTTCATAAATTTCAAATGGGGTACAAACCGTATTTGTCAGATATTAGGTATCCAGAATTCAAATGAGTATAGTTGTCGGGTGATCCGAATTAAGTAATATAAAGTATTAAGTAGAATTTTGAAATAAACGTTATGGGATATAGAAATACCATTATTAATACGCCTAATTTTAATAAATTAACTTGATAATGTATAACGACTATACTTAATAGTTTATAAAATGAATATTATTAAATTATTTTATTGAGACCAACACCGATTAAAACTTTCTATTTTGCTGTAACCCAGAAGACCTTTTAATGATTTCATTTACTACGGCCTAATAATGTGAAAATTTTAAATTCAAATGTATATAAGTGATTATTTGATTATCAATGAGTTTACGTATAAACCATTCATAAATATATATTTCACTAATAAGTTACGTAATTTTTTCATGGTTTTACACAAATGTAAGTAATAACAAAGTAGAGAAATGTAAATTGAAACTGAAATAATAAAAATCGATTATCAAAAATCGAATTAAACAATTTAAATGTCGGAAAATAAAAAAAAAAGAAATGAAGAAGTGATTCATATTATTGCCTTGTTTGATAAAAGTGAGTAATCAACAGACCCTCTGTTTGCCCATTTAAAACGCGGAACCCTAGTTTAGTGTGAATTTCATTTAAATTTGTGAAGTGTTGGTTTGTGCTTTATTGTAACTTAAATAGTTTTTGACCTTCGTGTTTTATCTTCGTATTAACAAATATGGTTTCAGTGCGTTTTTACAATCTACAAATTCTAATGTAATAAATATCTATAAAGTTCCATTATGCCTTGCACTCTATAAAAATATGTACATCTAAATTTCTATTATATGTGCTCAGTAACACAGTGATATGATAAATTACTTATGTAAGCTAAAAAATTTTTTTAAATAAATATTTTCACTTCCTCGTACAGTACGTAAAGTATCATCCCTTTTTGAAGTTATACTTCTTTAGGCGCGTTACAAAAAATTATGAGAATGAAACTTCAAAAATACAGGATGAAGTTGGCAACGATGCAATACAAAAGCGACAGTATGAAGTTACTCAACAAACATTTTATTAATTTGCATTATTTCTAACTCGTTCACTTGTCCCAAGTACTAGGCGCATATGAGTATGGCGGAGTTTGTTTTACGATAGTGTAGCCAAGCTATTATTTGATGGCCGATTACATTATGACCCGATTTGTTCGATTATTATAGTTATGAAGCGATCATGAGTTGGTAAGCGAAAAAATGGTATTTCTTTCATAAGTTGCGTGTAGATAGATACACCCGAATCTATTTTTTTCTGGCTTTCTATTGTAAGCTAGTCACCTGCCAGACCGTATCGATTTCTGTATGTATTTATTTGCATTATAAATTATGGATTATTAAATAATAAAATTAATAAATTGAAATAGAATTTATCATTTATTTTCATAATTGATTAAATTATATTGAGTTAGCAATTCAATCCTTGCGATTAACACATGGATAAGTCATTGATGACCACCATTTTATTTTTCTGCTGACTTTTCTTTATAAGTCAACCATTTGCCAGTGCGTTTCCAAATTATCGCTTCAAATTAATTTTTTTTAATAATTAGTATTTAATAATCTATAATAGAAAAATAAGTCGGGTTTTCCTTCCTGACGCTATAACTCCAGAACGCACGAACCGATTTCCACGGTTTTGCATTCGTTGGAAAGGTCTCGGACTCCGTGAGGTCTATAGCAAACAAAATTCAGGAAAAATTTCAACAGAAAAGCAGGAAAACAGGGAAAATCATTTTTCACATACAGCGCCATCTCTGATACATAGCATGTACTACAAACCAAAATGGTTTTGCATGGTTGTGGAGCAGATGGCGCCAGTATTTTAAGTAGGTGGCGCCGGTGCGTGATACATTGTTTGACAGCTACCCATTGTACTATGCTCTGTTAATTTCCCAGAACGCACGAACCGATTTCCACGGTTTTGCATTCGTTGGAAAGGTCTCGGACTCCGTGAGGTTTATAGCAAACAAAATTCAGGAAACATTTCAACAGAAAAGCAGGAAAACAGGGAAAATCATTTTTCACATACAGCGCCATCTCTGATACGTAGCATGTACTACAAACCAATATGGTTTTGCATGGTTGTGGAGCAGATGGCGCCATTATTTTAAGTAGGTGGCGCCGGTGCGTGATACATTGTTTGACAGCTACTCATTGTACTCTGCTCAGTTAATTCCATGTGACATTTATTATGCGCACGTTCTTTCAAACGCTAACTTAAAACCGGTATTGTGTTCACTGTGAAATTGTAAATCCGTTGATTCCATAACAAATCCCGATGATATAGTAAATTATCCAACGGAGTTTTTGAACTCTCTGGAGTTACCAGGATTTCCACCACATAACTTGCAACTCAAAGTTGGTTCAGTTATTATGATGTTGCTTAATTTGAATCCACCGCGACTTTGCAACAGTACTCTACTTGCGGTGAAAAGACTTATGCCGAATTTGATTGAGGCAACCATTATTAACGGAAAGTACGCAGGTGAAAATGTATGTATTCCTCGAATACCAATGATTCCGACTGATCTTCCGTTTGACTTCAAACGATTGCAATTTCCGGTTCACCTTGCGTTCGCAATGACAATTAACAAGTCGCAAGGCCAATCGCTTAGTGTTTGCGGGATAAATTTAGAAAATCATTGTTTTTCACATGGGCAGCTATACGTTGCGTGTTCACGAGTTGGGAAACCATCCGCTTTGTTTGTGTTAACGTCAGACCAAAAAACAAAAAATGTGGTTTACCAAAGAGCACTTCAATGAAACAGATAATTTGCAGACACGTATAACGCTTCGATTCACTATTTACTTTGGATTCA
Organism: Druceiella hillmani; assembly: GCA_039881145.1. NCBI lineage: Eukaryota > Metazoa > Arthropoda > Insecta > Lepidoptera > Hepialidae > Druceiella > Druceiella hillmani. The sequence continues at coordinate 25,122,881 of JAYKKI010000022.1, read as the reverse complement.
CTTTCATTTTTTACTTAGAGAAGTTCAACTAAATTACACATCATTTTTGTAATCGAAATGAATTCATTACTGTTGTGAAATGAAAAAAATTTTTTCCTTTTCAAATATAAAAAAAAAAAAAATTTTCTTCATCTTTTAATCCCCAAACGAAATGTTACAAAAAACGAAGCCACCTGGTGGCGAAACGGAGTTCGCCGGGTTTGCTAGTAGTCTATATAATCGGAAATATGTATTAAAATAATTCAATTAGATTTTTAAATAAATTTCATATTTGATCTGACAGTTGAGTGGTCCACCGTATTATTTTCCTGTTCGCCATTCATTGTTCTTGTATTACGAAATAGAGGTATAACTTCTAACGCGCATTCATAAGTCCACATGACTTTAAAAATAAATATAATAACGTCAAATGTCGATGATATAAAACTTCATTTCATTTAAACCAAGTCACCTCTTCAAAAAATTAATTTATTCCAATATAGAATGTTTTGAGAACTTTTGCCATCAATAAAATAGAATACGCTTTTTATTAAAAATAACTATAACTTTGTACTGCTCGTCAAATGTATATGAAACATCTAATTTTCTTTTAATAGTATGAAGTATACTCAAGATTGGTTAGTCTCACTCCACTTGCCCAATTCATCTACTTCAATAATGTAAGTATCCCAATATTAATTACACGGATACCCCTCTGCATAATTAAAACGCACCTCACTTACTAAGTTAATACTATATAACCTTATTTAAATTCAAATTTAAATATAACATGCCAAGCCTATATATAACCGCTACACCCTGCTTCACCGTAGTAATAAAAGTTCAAGGTGGACTAGTAAATTAAAGGAAATGAATCAAATTATCTTAGCAGCCACTTTTAATATAATTTAGTGCGGTGATACGATAAGTAAATGATTGCGTGGGCAGGATATTTTCGTATCTGGGCGCGCGGGTACTCGCAGATATCAGGATAATTTTGGGCAGCTTTTTTCCGCTAACACCGCTCCCACGGCGCAAAGATTAAAAAGTTTTAAGCTTTATATCAAATTGTTAAATTTGGCCTTTTCCTAATGTAGTAGCAAGTTTTGAGACTTTATGTAAGGTAGCGTGACATATTTTAATATTCTTGTTACTATTAGCAACATGTCGTTATACTGCGGTCACATTTTTTGCAAAACAAATTTTATTTTAGAATAAATTTGAAAACATATCTTAAAACAAACAAGAAAATACAAAAATAATGAATTACCTTAAATTATACGAAATCGATCAATCAATGATTTGCGTTAAGACTTAAATACCTATGAAAATTAAATAATATCAAACACATATAAAACTCGATAGTTTAGTTTTATGTTACTTCATATTACGAAAGATACCTATTGATTAGTTGTCTAATAACTAAAAAAACAACATTCATGTTTTATGTTTTCTTTTCGAAGATGGAAATATTTTCTAAGTCGAAGTAGCCAAATAAAATCAATTGGAAAACGACAAATCACTTGTATTGGTTTTTAGTTCTGGTCCGAAATAATTCTTTAATTATATTAAAAATATAATTACGACATCTTCGATTAAACTCTTAATTAATTTTTCTCATTGCCGCTTGACTCTTTAATTTTCCAATCAGATTTTAATGCTTATTGCTATTTAGATATTTCACTATGTAAAAAGTATGCCAAGTAAAAAAAATTTCTTCAGGTAAAAAGTTTTAAAAAAATTTTAAAATGTTCACATTTCAGTTCCATGCTAAAGTTCTGGAACTTTACACAATTTTCTTGAGTTTTCACATTTCTTTATATTTCTTTATTTTACGTTTCTTTATATTAGTTTCTTTATGTGTTATTTATAATATAATAAATCCTTACAATAAGTTATTAATATTATAAATTCAGGTTAATTCACCGCTAAAGCACAAAAAACTGGCGTCATGGCGTGCCATACTAGGGCATAATGTAGTCGGCTTAATGCTCCTCCAACACCTGCTTCAGCTGCACCAGGCAGCCGCAAGTAGCTCTAGCTACAAGCGCTCTGGCCATTGTTATTTTTGATAATATTTCTTGACGTGCATATTTCTTATAATGATTAAATATATTTTTCATATAATGTATAACTTTTTTTAAATTCAGTTGAAATAATGTCATATTCGCTTATATAATGCTAACGTACATTTTCTCACGTCACATTATGTAGATTGTATTATACGAGTCACATTTTGTAAGCGAAACTTGCAATAACAATGTCATTGCTTTATTTTTTTTTCAATTTACTTAAGTATTTTTTTTTTAATTTACTTTCAAATCTAATATTGAATATATTTGGAATTAATTTTGTAGAACTTCATTATTCACAATTAAATGAAACTACGTGATGTAGTATTATTTCTACTTTCTTTAATTTCTTTACCACGACCTAGGTTTCGTTGTATTACAACATCCTCATCCCCTGAAGATGTTGTAATACGTCGTTTCATTTAATTGTGTTCAAATCTAATATAGAAAAGTCAATATCGTAAAAAAATTATTCTTTCAGCTCATACCACGAGAGACAACAGAAGAAAAAATATTAAAAAATTAAATATGCCTTGCGCATCGTATATGTACGCATGCGTACTTTCAAATCTGACATCAAAGAAGGTTGTTTGCGTGAAAAACTTTTTCACATAAATCATATTACAAGAGATAAAATAATAGCAAAACTATTAAAAAAGGAATTCAATAATTCATTTCAGAAGTGATTTTAAGATACAATTATAAATAACTGTAAAAATTAATTATAGCCATCGTGCATAATTAACTTTTACAGTTATTTTTATTAAATATCTCCCAGTCTATCGGTTTGAATGAAGTTGAAATGTCTCAAATGTCTGCAAATATTTTTTTAAGACACATACGTTTCTATTTTCTCCTGACTATTTGTATAATATTTTATTTAGTATACCAAATACATAAAAAACCAAACATAAAAGACTCTCATAAGAATTATTATTTGCTATTGTTTGAACATATTTACTGTTTACAATATAACGAATTGGTCCATCGGCTTTGACTGTAATATTTAAATTTAAAAAAAATAATAAATTAATTCGAAACATAAATTGTTTCGAATTAATCAAAAAGTATAAAAGAATGCAAAGACCAATAAAGTTAAAAAATCAAACATATATTTAAAGACAATAGTAAAATCGCGGAAAATCTATGTTTTAATAATAAGTGGTAAAATATTTTTGTAGTTCTGCTTTTCAGTTTTCAGTTATAAGTTCATAAAATATTTATCAGTAACAAGCTGCAAGCAAATCACAAAAATCAATAAATAGGTGAAATAAAAATCGAAACAAATTTGAATACTTTACCCATTTACCCATTTAATGTTTTAAAAGTAAAAGTGTACCATGCTTGTGTTTGTATATATATATATATATATATATATATATATATGTATATATATATATATATATATATATATATATATATATATATATATATGTATATATATATATATATATATATATATATATATATATATATATATATATATATATATATATATATATTTATCTATAAATATCACAGATGCACAAATATTCTATAAAAATTCGTTTTAAATTTAAGTTTGTCCCAAGAAGTGTAATTCTCCGAATTTAATTTTTATTCACACTAATTTTAATCAAATCGTGGCTGGAGTTTTTTTTACATTTTTTATTATTTAAGATTAGGATACGTGACATTTTCTTCCAAACCCAATACTGCAGAGCGCCAAATTCTTATTTTCTAATATAACTTTGAGGCAGAAGTCCCAATAACATTATTTAAAATGCGTCACAAAACTTGAAGTGAAATCACGAATTCGCTTCTTTTTTCAAAGAAATAAAAAAAAATTATTTCTTCTCATGTATTATATAGTGGTAAAAATACAAATATATTTTTTTGTTAACATCACGAATTATTTATAACCCTCAATGTTACAATTGCCTTGAAAATATATTTTCTGTTGATAGTTCATTATATAACAAAAATTTGGTTCATATCACAAAGGCGGAAAAAACATATTTATATATTTTATTAAGCTAGTGACATAGCACGATCGGAAAAATATATTTTAACAACAGCAAGTTTAGTCTATTTACTAACAAACATCCAATTACAATTGGTAGTGGCTCGAATTTTAATGAATTTAAATTTTACTTGATCTAAAAGATTGCTATGTTACGGTAGATCAACAACGTTGATTCGAATATTTAGATTTATAGAATCCTTGAACTATTTTATTTTATGTTGAATCATTAATATATCACAAGGGATACATTTTTTTTACAAAGACTCCCGACAAAGATATTTATTTTAACGTTTTTAAAAATTTGCAATTACAAATACTTCGAAGACATAAATGGACATAGTCTATTTGAGCGCCTATAAAAAATAGAATCCTGTTTGAAAGAGAGAAACGTCTTAATGCAAATTAAAGATCAGCTTTTCGTTAGAGTAACTCTAGTTAACCTATCTCTGATATATGAAAGTTTCTAAAGGTTTTTCAGGAGACAACATTTCCAGCCTACTGAAGAGTACGGGAATTCCATGCTTCCTTTATTTTTCGTTACATAATTAGTGTATTAATGGATAGCGAATAATTATTTTTTTTCTTATTCCTTGCGTGGCTTTAGTTCACTGTAATTAGTTAACACATGCAACTTGAAAAAATGAAAAAGATTAAACCAAGAGAGATTTTTAAGTTATTACATATGAACCTTCTTCATATTCTTACAAATTGCGGTCGCAGTATTAAAGTAACATAATTATCATATTATTTTTCATTTTTCAAATTTATGACTCATTTTGAGAAAAAAGGAATTCTGATAAAATCACTCACACGCCCTCCTAACTGTCGGAAAGTAATTTCTCTCTGAAAACCTGTAACACAGGAGCTTAAAATTTAGCAGTTATTAATATTAATAGACATCTTAAATCTATTCAGCCAATACTTAAACTAATTGTGTTGAAATATTACAGGGATTAAATTTATTTTAAAAATACTATGGATTACTTATTGAAAGAATTCGTAATAAAGAGTTCAAAACTTCTTTTCAGAATTTACTAATAGTAACTTACTTAAATGAAGCTTGTTGGAAAATAGGATGGCGATTCTGAACAATGTAATTTTTAATAAATTCTTATTTTTTAATGCTTGCAAAAGATACGCTGGGCAATATTTTTACATATTAAAAAGCAATATCGTTATTTATAAATAGTTTAACAGAAACATTATATATCCACAAATGTCTCTTTGTACCTAAGTGTATATAGAACAGTTGTAAAGTAAGTTCCATTCGATCTTAATACCTATTTGGTATTTTCAATAATTCAGAGTTCAAAATATATAACTAACAGGAAAATATTTTAAAGAAAACTCAAGTTCGAAAGTATAACAATAGCAACCCTTTCCAAAATATTCTCAACTTCACAAGAAAAAAACGAAAAAATGTCTGAAACCTACAAGAAGATTAAATATGAAGGTTGGGCTAATCTATTAGTGCTGTGGTAAATAAAGTAAATGAACGAATGACGGGTGAACCATACAATGCATTAATACGCTTTTTAGGCAGGTGAAATAAACTATGTCATCGTCCTCATATGTAAAGAACAGTAGCATAAAACGTTACTACATTCAGGATACGGGATGAGTTCCATCAGGCTTTAACGAGCAGATATAAAATTTATTTCAAATTGAATCGATATGCCAATTTAACATTGGTTAAAATTTTTAATTATTATCTAAATATTTCAGTAGTACTTTCAATGTTTTTTATTATCATAACATTTCGTTAGTGCTGTGTAGCTGCTAAGTTTTACAATATTTCCAATTTTATAATTAATTATGAAAATGTGTAAACTTAAAACTTTATGGAGATATATAAGCATTGTATGTTAGGTTTTATTGTTATTTTTTTTGTCAGTCCGAATTGTTTACTATAAAAGACTATCATATTTATACTGATTAAAATTAAAGGCAATAAATAAAGTGCACAATAATTTGCTAGATGTTTAACTATGAATTAGATAAAAGGTAATGCTAATATGACACTAATTCCAAATACACATGATGTATATGTGACTTATCAGTTTTACTTACTAATTAAAAAATTGATAACCAAAATATATTTTCTAAAAATTAACTATGCGATTAAATATCGAATTTTTAAATAGATATTTTACATGCTGCATTATCAAATTCAATAATTGCATTAATAAATGATACTTTCTAAATATTACGGTCCAATAATTATAAAATAAAACCTAAAATTGTCAAGTTATAAAATTCTTAGCTTAGATATGATTCATTAATTACACCTTATGGATTATTTGAGTATTGTAATTAGTCGGCGCCAAGGCTAGCATCTCAGGTCGTTCGCCTTCGACTTTATGTGGTCATGACTAATAATATACAATGTTATCGCCAGATTGCGTGACAAGAGCTGTAACAGTTGCACGTCGAATGAACTGTGAGATAAGGGAAGACTGTTGACCATTTTAACTTAATTTTTATTTTTTTAACGAAACATAGACACTTTTAAATAATTAGGGGACTTAATAAAAACCAGGCAAGTGACTTTTCATACACAAAATAAATTAATGAAAAGCTACCTATTAAAAAGCTATGAGATTTTTTCGAGTCTCAACATCAAGTAATTTAAGAATTTTGCTAGATATCTCGTCAAGATCTGCGGCTCTTTGTACGATTCATTTCATGACTATGAAGTGGTTCATACCTTCTGAAAGCTGCTGAGGGACGTTCGTCCTTTCGTTTTGGAATATATATTTTTAATTTAATTCTCCCTTACCTTCAGTTTGTCTAAATAGTCATGTTAAACATTTTATCTCTATGACGTTAAACGTTTTATCTCTATAAGTTTCCTTCTCGTATCCTCTAAATTTGATCTTAGCTTTAATTTTTCTGCTTCCCCGCTTTAATCGAATTTCTATAGAAATATTTTTTAGTAATTTAATTGTTTACCTATCACGAACCATATTACTTAAAAAAGAAGTTAAAAAAAATGTTCCTGACAAAATATACATATAAAAGCCTATTTTTCCTAATTGCTGGTTTTCGTAATGTAAAATAAAATTGCATGCTTTTTAAAAAGCCATTGAAAATAAAAGCGAATTAGAATAAGTTATAATAATTTTTCTTTAAATAGCAATAGAATTTCCTGGTTTAATTTAATGGAGTAAGTGGAAAATATAAAATGATGCCTTGTCCGGCCTTGAAATTATATTAACCCTACTTTAAAATGAGTTCTAAATAATCAAACTACCATAAGTACAAGTAATACTAATATTGATATTTTTGAATAGGTGACTCTTATCGCTACTAAGCGACATAATAAAATTTTATGAATGGCGATCACAAAATAAATAAGTGGCCCTTTATGGTACAGTTTTGGCATAATTTTAGGCCTCGTTAATTTGAAATGTCCTTCAAGGCATATTTGTTCGGTACCAGAAGTCTGAAATTCTGGAGCTTACTTCGAATCGATTAAAACAAACAAAATAAATGTAGTTGTCGCGTGATTTAAACTAACTGAAATTTGTTACTAAGTTGGGTTTCAAATTATTTTTCCTTAAATGTATTCTTGAATGTATAAATATGATTATTAAGAATACGTCTACCAGTCTAATACTAGTATATATACTTGAAAACAAGTAAAAACTATGGTAATTTATAAGATGAATATTATTTAATATTTTTTCTTGAGAAAAGGTGTAATATAATTTTCTTACGCCGCTGGGTTCTATTTAATTATTTAAAAATCTTTTATTTACTGCCAAATAATCTGAAAATGTTAAATTTAAGTTAATTTACGTGGTTCATTTCAATTATTTTGTTCATACACAAGCTATTCACAAAAATATTACTCTACTGGTAATCGGTGGTCTACTGATATTGTTCTCCTGGTAAATTAGATAATTCTTTTTTATTTCGATACACATATAGGAATTCAAAATGTCCAAATATATAATAAAATAAGAATAATACAAGCCATTTGTAAAAAAATAAATGCAAAATATTTTAATAACTTAAAACTAAAAAAAGGAAGTAAATAATTGTTTCACATTATGTACATTACCTTATAAATTATTTGACTAAAAATTATTTCAACATATGTATATTGTGGAATATAGCAAAACCACATTTGATTTTTATAAAGGATTGAAATCTCTTAAAAATTTAACGAAAAACGTGTGTCAACAATATGTTCAGAGAAACGCTAAAGCGCTTCACGCCATTCCTAAATAATATGTTTTTTTAGCAAAGCCCAAAATCGTTTTATTCTCCATTGAAACTAACCGTCAATGCTTCCACGCATAAAGTTTGTACACAGACTCAACTCACTTTCACTCCAGTAGAATAACAGTCCAGTAGAATAATCGTCATTTATGTTACTAAGATAGACGGAATAATTGACACCAATTCCCCACATTAAAGTCAATAGCAAGGTCAGTGCAGGCACAAGAATAAAGCAGATTAACCTGTAATGCCGACGTTTTCTCTTACTCGGGGACGGTATGATGGCCCTGGCAGTTAGATCACAGCCGTAACCTACATGTCTTCCCCGAGTGGGCACTTGTTTTGGCATTATCCGCTTCAAAAGGGTTAGACCCCGTTATAATTATTTATCTCGCTAATCAAAAGGGCTTCGATGCGCGCAAGGACAAACATGTGAAGAAGAATTATGGAGCATGCGATCCTAACCTGTAGAGATGTATGTAAGTCCTTGAAAGTTTAGGTGACAGCGTGACATTGGCCATTCGCTGCTGGTGGCTATTTATTTGCACGGAATCTTAATTGATAAGGAGGGAGACATTTTTTGTAGCCTCAGAGGTGGGATTTTTAATTGATGATATCGCTGTTTGGTGTACAAGGCTGCCATTTTAATGGACGGAACCATATGCCACCTTCCTACAAAAATTCATGTTAGTAAAAGCCGTATTTATTTTTGTTCTTTTTTAATGTTGTATCATTACGTAGAGATAGTTTTGACATATATTTTTATATGTCATATTTTTTTATATATAAAGATGACCTGTTTTTAATTACAGACTACGCTCCAAAAATTCTCTATACTTTATATTTGTAAAGAAAGACCTAACACAGTAGATATTAGATCTTGGTTTCCTTGTTAATGGTACAATTGCATCCCCAACATAGTGAGCGACCAAATGGTAGCATTTATTTGTTTATTGCTAGGTAATTTGAGCGTTGAAAATAGCTTCATTTAGTTTGACTACTACTATGTTCGAACAAAAGTCGTTGTGATAAATTTATACAGTATTTAATTTCAGATTGAAAATATCCTATTAACTAGGTAGGTACGAAAATGTCACATTTGATTCTAACTTCAGTTCCGTAATTTAATAATTTTATACCAATTGATGTTGTATTTAGTTTTTTTCGCTTAGTTACATGTTAGGCATATTGTATACTCGTACATATTATTTTCTTTTTTTTTTAACATTCCTTCTCCATAGCTCGCGTATTCTTTCTTTAGCTCTTACCCATATATTGTATATCAATTGAATTTAATTTATTACTATTGTGATTTGTTGCTTTTGTAAATTTTATTATTAAAAAAAAATTAAAAATTTCTAGTTTGTGCAATATTACTTTAATTTTGAATTTGATTTTAAATTTCCAGTTGCTGGAACCAGTTGTAAATATATATTCTACATATTTCTAGGTACATGCTCAGGATTTTCAGTTTATGAAAAATATTCTATTACTAAAATATCATCTGACGAGTAAGTAGATTTTACTTCTATACGGTCTATTCATTTATTAATATGAATAAAAGAATATGAATAAAGAATTTTAAAAATCCGATATAACATTAAGCAGCTTATTTCTCTCTATTATTAAGTAACGGGCTTTGTACAAGCCAATTTTTAATTTTATGTACTGGCCAGAAGAACACATTATACTATACTGTGTTACTTACTCGAATTAACTGTTAATTATATGCTGTATTACTGCTTTCTTCTCCTAAATATATAAGCGTGGAACAGCGTAGCACACAATCTTATTCCTCACACTTAAGTTAAACTTGACTGTGTCTGGTGATTGTAATATAAAACTGCAATGTTGTAAGTTTACCTACCGTTACTTATTAGCAAGCTTCATATTTGGTATTCACAATCCTTCATATTTACTGTCTTAGTGTTATTGTAAATCTTATCTGGTAAAAACAGTTTGAATAGAAATAAATATTGTTGTAATCGTTATTCATAAGACATGCCCTTGTGCAATCATACACAAAGTTTCGGCTGAAGAAAATTGTAACATTTTAATTCTTTTTCATATACCAAATTGTTACCGGTAGCCTAATCATCTAAACAATAGAAAGATAAATCTCCAATTCAATTATGCTAACACCTTTTCAAATAATTTGTAAACCTAAAATTAACCACTAGGTTTCCTTTACGTGATTTCCCTGAAACGATTTCTTTTAAGGAACTAATATAATTTTTTTTATACTATTTTAATTCGATTTCCATTTTATCTCGACTTATTTTCCAAAGCACATTTTACATTAAGATGGGTTTTGAGAACGGAATAATATATATATATGATGTGAAGTGCAAATTTCCATTTTGGACGTATTAATAACATCTTTAATTAAATTTTCAGAATAACTATTGCTTCCATTTTGTAGGGCTGCTACATAAGAAATACATGATTTTTGGGATGTCGTGACTGAAGTAAAAATGTTTATTCGGGATAATTAAATTTTTTTACGCGCAAGGAATTTATGTTTCCGAAAAATACATGCATGAATTTCGTATTTAACATGTAATTTTCAAGACTTTTGAAAAGTAAATAAACTAAAATGTATATTCTTTCTCGTTTATTAACATGAAATAAAATTTATTAATTGGTGAAGAGATTTCGCCTAATAATATACGTTATTATACGCTATATTCCATGAAAAAAGATTATGTGGTTATCCTTATTCTCATCGTAGAGTAATACAGTGTATTTGGCTATGAAGGGATTAAAATCTTCAGAAAGCTTTTAAATGACGTTGTTCTTGTCTCATAAAATATCTTTTAAATGTCATGTCATGGCATGGTCCCTTTATCACAGACCAAATCTCTTATGTTTTGTTATATCAAATCTGCAAATTTTTAAACAAGTTGAAGATTTTTCTTCTATCTTCTAAATTTTGATTTATTTGCATCCTTTTTTTCTATCTAGTATTTCTAAAACCATATTTCTTGGCATCTACGTTTTCTTTATACCGCTCTGTCATTTTGAGGATTTTCTTTCTTTGCCCAGTTTTTTCATTGATAAACACTTCAATTAAAGCATCTCCTTAAATGTATTAACAGGAACTTTTTTTCACCTTCTGCCATATCATAGTTTAATTAACCACTAATAGCCAGACAATTTTAAATGAAATAATCGGTTTTTGATTCACTCGATTGAAATGTTTAATTGTGTAATTGCTCACTTATTATTATGAAATAACATCAATGTATATATTTTCATATGAGTGCCCCATTTATGTGAACTGAAAATGGATTCCATTGTCAGTAAAGACATTTAACACATTTTTCTTCTAATTGCTTACTTATTATTATGAAATAACGTCAATGAATATATTTTCATATGAGCACCCCTTAATGTGAACTGAAAATGGTTTCCATTTCCAGTAACGGCATGTAACATATTTTTCTTCTAATTGCTCACTTATTATGAAATAGTGTCAATGAATATGTTTTCGTATGAGAATCAGATTTATATGAACTAGAAATGGTTTCAATTACCAATAAAGGTATTAGACAAATTTTTCAATTAGTTGCTCACTTATTATCATGAAATAACGTAAATGAATATAATTTCATATGAGCGCCATATATTTATACGAAGTGAACGCAAAATTATAAAATTAAATAAATAATATTTCTAAATATAAATAATATATACTTACTAAACAATCGCAATTAAATTATATTTGTAAATTTTGTTTAAGTTTTCACAAAATTATTGTCATTTTCTGGACCAGCAATATATCAAAAATCTTTCAAAATTTGTTTCTCTACTTAAAATCTTGCTAATGATTTTGAACTAATAGATCAATTAGAAATTAAAGAAATCACTAGTGAACAAACTTTCATGAGTGGCAACTGGCAAGTAAAAAATAAATCAATCTAAGTTCGATAATGTATATAATTGATTAATAGTTTAACGAAAATGAGCTTGACTTATGTCTATCATAACTGTGAAGTGATATTTAAGATAAAAATAAGCATTGTCAGTCAGGAGTATAGAGGTACCATATAGAGATAAAGCCTAAATTTATTTGATGTTAATGAAATAATAAATCCAAAGTGACAAAAACACTTGCATTTTGGTTTATTAGTTTCACTTAAACTTTTAAAATTGTCCACTTTATGATCCATTTAATCAATTTTTGTTATTTAAATGGGTTTTATTAACAGAACTGAACGTTTAGTATAATCATTACAAATATTATCAGTCTAAATTTATCACCGAAGTTGCAAGAAAAACGTAGTACTTGCATTTTGAAACTGATTTTATCTAAAAGATTGCATGAAATAATTTCATCTTTCTATTAATTACAAATTATGCTATAAGCAGAGCATATGTTTCTGGTTTTGCTTACTAAGCATGCCTATATAACCATAAAGCAGTATGCTTTGACTATAAAAAAGCATGTTTTGAAATGGCATTCAAAACCCTGATTGATATGACAAAATCATTACTGGCTATTTCAATTATAAATAAAAATAAAAAAATACTGTACATTATTTAAAGAGAAAAAAATATTGACATTACCTCGTTTCTTTTGTATTCTTTTTCATATTAATAGATCAGAAATAAAGTTTTGTTGTTTTTCCTCAATTTTTAAAAAAAAACTTGAATATTACATACTATATACAAAATTAATAAATATTTTACTCTTCAGTCGAAATAAAAATAAAATATTGAAAAAAAAATCTCTTTCGAAAAAATATTATCCCAGGGGATGCAATTATTTACACCATGATATAACCCGAATATAAATTTTAACTTCTGTTATATCATTTAATTATTATGTAATTCTCATAAAGCAGCCTTTTAAAATTGAAGAGAAAACCATCCTGAAACTCAAGAAAAAATTATGATAAAAAATTTACTAATGAGTTCAAAACAGAAATTGTCATGTTATATTATGTACACTATTCCGCTATAATAGTCCATAAGAAACGTAAATGTGTAATTTAAAAAATAAATTCTAACTAGTTTTCCTCCTAATTCTCTGGTATATTTTTAATAAATTTATGTATTTTATAAAATACTTAACAACTTAAGATCTAATACAAGAGACATGAAGATGAGCTTAGTAATGAAAAATAGGAAATTGAATTAATATCAAACCTGAGCAAAACTCAGCGTATAATGAACGTATTTCGCAAACAAAAATATTAAATTTTTATATTGTAAAAATTTATGTTGACTCCTTACAAGGGAAACAGGTTAAGAAAATCACGTAAAGGAAAGCTAGTAATTAATATCCCATTTATAAGTTTCATGAAACGGTGCTAGTGAATTTAAATGACTATAGATTTATAACCCTTATGTTTAGATTTTTAGGTTGCCGGCAACATATTGCTATAAAATATTGAAACATAACATTTGAATTTTTTTTATATACCAAACTTCAATCATTAAATACATAAAATTGTTTCATACAAATCGATATCTATGACCGTTTTATTGTATTCCACAAAATATTTAAAATAATATTTTGTGATAATGATTAGTACAAACAATGTATAAAACAATTTATATAGGGTTGGCAACTTACAAACTCGCCACTGATTTTCGAACGATTTCTAGAATGTCATAAAAGCTTCTAGAATATTTCTTGTAGAATAAATGAAGAGTGCTGCATGAGAATTTCTGTTCAGTTTGCAATTGAATAATCGGCGAGTACAGAAGAAATTAATAATGGAAGTATTTCGAAGTAAAGTTAGACGATTCTTTCTTCATGAATGTCGTTTAGGACGAAAAACTAGAGAAGCATCATGCAATATATATACAACGATGGATGTAGGTATGGCCACTTACGCCAGAGACTCTTACAATTAATTAATCGCAAACTGAACAGAAGTTCGAATGCCGCACTCTTGGTATACTCTACAAGAAATATTCTAGAAGCTTTTATATCATTCCAGAAATTTATTGTAAAAGTAGTGAGTTTATAATTATATAATATTGCCAACGTAATGTAAATTGTTTGTGCTAATAAGAATTCGAAAATATTGTTTAAAATATTTCGTGGAATACAATAAAATTTTCACAGATATCTAATTGCACTGAAAAAAATGTTATATATTAAATGATTGATACCGCTTCAAAATTTAATGAAAAAAGTATTTTTATAGGACTGTCATAAAAACGTTAATTTGTTTCAAGCCATCCGTAAATAATATATATTTTTTTATGACAGCCCAAAATCGTTTTTTTCTCCATTGATATTTTTGCCATCAATGCATTCTGGGAAAAAGTATCTATACAGACTCAAATTATTTTTACCAAAACAGTTATTTGTTTAGATATCTGCTGTGTTATTTACTTAACGAAGATCAAGTTAATAATATAAAACAAACCCCGCATCAAAGTCAATATCAAGCTCGCTAAGGATACCACAATAAAGCAGATTTAGTGGTACTGTCAACGTTTTAATTCCTGACGGTAACTCAAAGCTGGAACCCCCATAAATCTCCGAGTGGACCTTTGTGTTTTTTTCATCAATCGATTAAAATAGTCAAATCTTTTTATAATAACTTATCTCGCTATTCAAAGTACCCTCACTAAGAGAAAGATACATGGTATAAATGTAAATACTGCGAACCTATTCTAAAAAGATTTATGTCGGCCCTTGGAATTTGACGTGACAACGTGATATTGGCCACTCGCTGCTGGTGGCGATTTATTTGTGCGGATTTTGTTTGGTAATGAGGGAGGTGATACTCTTTTGGTGCTAGGAGTGGGATTGTGTAATGATGATACCACTATTTGTCGTGCAAAGCCATTTAATTGTACTGCCATTTTAATAGACGCGACCATTCGCCATCTTCCCACAAAAATTTATGTTGGTAAACGCGAATTTTATTTGTTTCTTTTTTTGTTATGATATATTTATATTGAGACTAATTTTATTTACCTTTTCTGAATTTAAAGCTTCTATGTTAGTCATTATAAGTTATATTCTAAAAATTCATCATTCTTTACATTTGCAAATAACATTAGAGAAGGACCTAATTATACCATCTAATTGTTTAACGTTAGGTCATTCGTAATTTAGTTGAGAATAGCATAGTTTAGTCACATTATTACTGCTTTTGGAAAAATATGGTTAAAATTAGTTTATACATGATTGAACTTAGTATTTAAAATTTTCAATTTATAAATTAAATATTATGATTTCACATTTCACTTTAGCACTTATTTATTTTGTTTGGCTTATCAACGTATTAGATTCGTATTAACTGGCAGTATTAATTTTGGAAATTTTATATAAATGTTTTTTTTTCACTTGTAACTTTCTCTACTTTATCGTTTTGTATTTTTTTTCAGTTGTTCTGTATCCATAATATTTTTTATAAATCAGATTAAAATAGCCGCTACCTTTTCTTCTGTAAAAATATATTTTGAAAATTCTAAACTAAATTAAAATGTTTTTTTTAATATTTTAATTTGATATTTACAATTGCTGGAAATAAGTTTAAACATTAATACAAAATATTGATGAATACATTAAAACGTTGTGTTATTAGAATTATTATGATCATTTATTGATGAGGTGTTTGGAAAGATTCCTTATATTAAATTTTACAGTTCATTTCTACACGTAATTAAATAATATTTAAGCAAATTGTTGATGTTATATATTGACAAGAAAAACCACATTATACTATACTGTATTACCAGTTATTCGACGCTATATTACGAGTTACCTACGATGTATTTTTCAGCGTGAATTAATAAAGACCATAAAGTTAATTCTCACACACAAGTTGAACTTGACAACATGAGTACAAGACGATATATGTTGCACGTTTACCTGTAATGAAACTGTAATATTGTATGTTTACCTATCCTTATTTATAAGTAAGCTTTCTATTTGATATTTCAAATGGTCTTTATTTAATCTGTGAGTATTTTTAAGTCATATCTAGTAAACTTAGTCTTTGTTTTGGAAACGAATGTTTTAAAAAATTTGGCTTGTAAGTTATATTTTTTCATCTCCGTATTTTTGAAACACTATACATAATAAGAAATATTAAGTTATCATATGTTGGTAACATGGTTTTCCATAAACGTTTCGCAACTTCACAATTTTTTAAAATTGAAATTAAAATAAATTCTGTAATTTATTTTAATTTCTATTTTCTAATTATTTTTCGACGCAGAATTGTCATAACGTTAGCATAATACCTATCTATCATGTAAAAAGATTTAATAATTAACAAAGTTTGAGATGAAAAAAAAATTAAAATATTATGTTTCAATATTTTATACAAAAAGGTTACCGACAGCATAAAAATCTGACTATAAGCACTATAAATCTATATCCAGATTAATTTGTTAACTCCGTTTCACGTAGCTTATAAACGGGATATTATTTACCAGTTTTCCTTTATGTAAGTTTCATGAACTGGTTTTCTTATAAGGAGCCAAAATAAATTTTTACATCGTAAAAGTGTAATCGTAACTTTAATCGTAATTCTTTTTGGCGAAATGCGTTCATCATTCGCGGAGTTTCACTCGTGTGTCATTTTAATTCAATTTCTTATTTTTCATTGCCGTGGTCATTCTCACTTCTTATTATTTTTCGAATTTATTTTTCATAAAAATAATTTTATTTCAATATTTTATTTCAACTGAAGAGTAAAATATCTATGAATTTTGTATGTAGGATGTAATGTTCAAATCGTCTGAAGAATTAAACAAATAAACAAAACTTTACTTCTGGTCAGATAATATAAAAAAAGATGACATTAACGAGATAATGTCAACATATTTTTTTTTTCATTTAAATAAGGTACACTATTTTTTATCAATGAAAGGGGATACTTTTTTATTTTTATTTATAATTGAAATAGTCATTAATGACTTTTGTCATATCAATAAGGATATTAAGTTCCATTTAAAAGCATTCTTTCTATAGTTAAAGCATACGGCTTTATGAGAAAAACCAGTTACAAAGTCCCTCTCATAATATAATTCTTAGTTAAAAGAAAGATGAAATTAATTCATATAATTTTTTAAATGCAATAAGTTTCAAAATGCTAATACTACGTTTTTCTTGTAACTTCGGCGATAAATTAGGACTGATAATATTAGTTATCATTGTACTAAACACACAGTTTAGTTAGTAAATTTCGTTTTCGTAACAAAAATTTATTAAATGGATCATAACTTTGACACTTTTAAAAGTTCAAGTGACACTAATAGACGAAAACGCAAGTTTTTTTGTCACTTTGGATTTATTATTCCATTCATATCAAATAAATTAAGGCTGTATCACTGTATGATACCTGTACACTCCTGAATGACAATGCCCATTTTTACTTTAGATATCATTTCGCAGTTATGACTGACATAAGGCACGCGCACTTTTGTTAAATTACTAATCAATTATGTTTATTATGGACCTTAGATTAATAGATTTTTTACCCACCAATTGTCACTTATGAAAGTTGAAGAACATTTTATTTCTTTTTTTTTCTAAAACTAGTTACTACCGAATGTCCTAAATTTACATGATATGTATTAAAAATAAGTAAAAAAACTCAATTTCCGTCAAAATAGATGAAAATTGAAATTGCTGCAATAAATGTGTCAAGTGAGAGTCTGGCTCGCGCATTGAAAGTTCCATATATCGCCTGAAGTGAAAATACTTTATTTATACTAAGTCGTCACTAATATAAATTTCTTAAGAAGATTTACATTTAATAATATATAATAAAAATAAGTATAGAGGACATATATGTTATTTTGAATATATCTAATACTATGACCTCTAGCATTTTCATTATAGTACTTTCTTTCCTATTTTTAGGTTTAGTAGTTTTTCAGAAAAGAGGAAAAAAATACTTGCAAAAAACTTTTTGCATATTTTTTGATTATTCTTGAATATAACTAAAATATTGAAAAAAAAATTTTTTTTCGTCCCTCACAAATAGCCCTTTTTAGGTATCTACTTAAAATATTGAAATTTACATATAAATATATCTTTGTGTGAGGTACTTATGTGTGTGTTAATATGTTTTCATCTATGCTAAAATTCAAGTTTCCAGCAGTATGTCTGAATTGTGACAGATGAAATTGTGAACGATCTCACAAGATTACATAAGACGCAGAACACTAATTTAATGGAAGTTCATTCAAATTACTGAAGAATTATTTTGGTGTTTTGTGGTTTATTTTCACCGTGATTTATTTTCTTATCTATAACCATACTTTTACCACAATCTTACAATTTACAAATTATAGTAAAGTAAATATCTACAAAGATGCAATATATCCTATACGCCATAAAAATATGAATATCTGCTTTCTTATATCGTATATTAAATAACGAAGTAACATAATTTAATATTCGTATAAACCGAAGAAAGGTAAAATAGACTTTTGATTTCGAATCCTATATTTCTAATCTAAAAGTTTTTATGAAAATTATTTTCACATCAACAAAGAGTACGAAAAATACATAAAAATTTTTTTAAATCAAATAGGATAACGTGAATCCCCAAAAGTTTATAAGTAGAAGCATACCGGAGATTTATTAATCTCAGGCCACTTAAACCAATTAATCTATGTCAATAATGAAAATTTCCCAATTTAAATTATATTAATATCACCGCTATAATTAAAACGCAATACGTCACTTGATAATTAAATACAATGTAACCAACCTTATTTAATTTGAAATCTAAGCATTTTACGCCAAGTATGTACATATTTATTTATACACATATATATATATATATATATATATATATATATACATACATATATATATGTATATATATATATATATACATACATATATATATATATATATATATATACATATATATATATATATATATATATATACACACATAAGAAAATAAGCTGCGTGCTACACCATAAAAATAAGGTGAACTTATAAATGAAACAAAATAAATCACATTTTCTGAGCAGCCCCTTTTAATATAATTTAATGCGGTAATAGAATAAGTAGACGGTGACGGGGCAAGGTATTTCCGTAACTAGACGCACGGGTACTCAAAGATATCAGAACAATTTTCAGCAGCTGTTTTCACGGTGCAAAGATTAAAAAGTTTTAAGCTTTATACGAAATCGTTATATAAAATTTAGTCCTTCGTTTATGTAATGGCAGATTTTGTGGCTTTACGTAAGACGGCGTGACATATTTTAATATTCAAGTTTCTCTTCTCTTTTATGTCGTAATACTGAAGCCCTATTTTTTGGAAAACAAATTTAATTTTTTTTTAAATAAAAAATTATTTTGAGATGAATTCAAACAAAAATAAAGAAATGGTAGACTTGTTTTTTAAGAATCAATTACCTTAAGTACATGAATCAAATTGTCCGATGAATGGCACATAAGAATAAGATACATATGAAAATTAAACAACATAAGACACCTATAGTGTTCTTGCGAAATGTTAGTTTAATTTTATGTCATTTTCTTTTACAGCAGACATCTATAGTATGAAGTTCTCTAGTATCTAAGAGTACATTCATATTTTATATGGGTTTAATAACGCGTTTGGTAGGGCAGGCTATGGCGGCTCTAGCTCTTTTTGCTTTGTCGGTGAAGTATTCTGAGTGTATAATAATTATTAGTGTATAAAATCAATATATAAAATGTACCATATATAAAATCCAGTAATTAAAACTAATTTTTATTTTTGTTTTTAATTTTGTCCATTTTTTCCTCATATTTATGAAAAACAGTAAAAATATTAAGAAAACATTTTTGTTCTGCATACTTTGTAGAAAGCGAAATATTCTAAGAAAACTTAAATAACAAGAAGCATTAAACAGTAATTGACAAATAAAACAGGCAAGCGACAGTGAAGAAAATTGATTGGAAATTTACGGGCACATAATGCAATTATTATCTTAAAATAATTCTGTGCTCTTTCTAATTCTACTTCCAAAGGTTTTATATTTGGAAACAGAACTAAAATTATTAAAAGTGCATTTGTGCTTTTCCAAATTATTTTATTTGCTCACTTCAACTGTGGTATTGCGTTTAATAAAAGGTTTCCTTAATAAAAGGTTTCATTGTTATTAAACCCATATAAAATATGAATGTACTCTTAGACACTAGAGAACTATATACTATAGATGTCTGCTGTAAAAGGAAATGACATAAAATTAAACTAACATTTCGCAAGAACACTAAAAGTGTTTCATGTTGTTTAATTTTCATATATATCTTAATCTTATGTGCCATTCATCGGACAATTTGATTCATGTATTTAAGGTAATTAATTCTTAAAAAACAATTCTACCATTTCTTTATTTATGTTTGAATTCATCTCAAAATAATTGTTTATTTAAAAAAAAATTAAATTTGTCTTCCAAAAAATAGGGCTTCAGTATTACGACATAAAAGAGAAGAGAAACTTGAATATTAAAATATGTCACGCCATCTTACGTAAAGCCACAAAATCCGCCATTACATAAACGAAGGTCTCAATTTTATATAACGATTTCGTATAAAGCTTAAAACTTTTTAATCTTTGCACCGTGAAAACAGCTGCTGAAAATTGTTCTGATATCTTTGAGTACCCGTGCGTCTAGTTACGGAAATACCTTGCCCGGTCACCGTCTACTTATTCTATTACCGCATTAAATTATATTAAAAGTGGCTGCTCAGAAAATGTGATTTCTTTTGTTTCATTTATAAGTTCACCTTATTTTTATGGTGTAGCACGCAGCTTATTTTCGTATGTGTATATATATATATATATATATATATATATATATATATATATATATATATATATATATATCCATATATATATATATATATATATGTATATATATATATATATATATATATATATATATATAAATATGTACATACTTGGCGTATAATCCTTAGATTTCAAATTAAATAAGGTTACATTGTATTTAATTATTAAGTGACGTATTGCGTTTTAATTATAGCGGTGATACTAATATAATTTAAATTGGGAAATTTTCATTATTGACATAGATTATTTGGTTAAAGTGCCCTGAGATTAACAAATCTCCGGTATGCTTCTACTTATAAACTTTTGGGGATTCATGTTATCCTATTTGATTTAAAAAAAAAGTTATGTATTTTTCGTACTGTTTGTTGATGTGAAAATAATTTTCATAAAAACTTTTAGATTAGAAATATAGGATTCGTAAACAAAAGTTTATTTTACATTTCTTCGGTTTATACGAATAATAAATTATGTTACTTCGTAATTTAATATACGATATAAGAAAGCAGATATTCATATTTTTATGGCGTACAGAATATATTGCATCTTTGTAGATATTTATTTTATTGACTTAATGCGGTACCTCATCCGTCACCATCAGCAACACCGGCTTCAGCTGTGCTAGGTAGCCGAATGTAGCTCTAGATTCTTGCGCGTTGGCCATTGTGCACTGAATAATGTAAGGCGTACATTACGGACTCGTGACATCGAGCCTCTTGGCTGTAATTACAGTACTTATCTTTAATGCTTCATAAAAACTTTGTTTCTGCTTACTTAACTTCACTGTTTGAAATTCTCTACTTTCTTCTACTTCTCTTAATCTGTAATAGCTTTCAATATAAATCACATTAATGAAAATACGAAAGGAAATAGTAACTAGTAACTATATCAATCAGTCTATAATATTTTAATTATAATCAGAACAAAATAATGTATGTTGTTTGTTACGATTAACAGTTTAGAAACAGTAACTAACAGTGCAATAACTATCTCTAAAATCAAAACTCAAAAAATTAGTACCTAACTAAAAATACTTTTTTTTCTAAAGAAAAAGTATTTTTTAGTTAGGTACTAATTTCAATTACTTCAAAATAAAACAATAATCATAATTGAAAGTTTTATATTGTCAGCTAAAAAAAGTAGATTTTCTGCATATGAACTGGAGTTCCGATAGGAAAATATATCAGCATTACGATGTAGTTGCGGCTCAAAAAAAATAACACGGGAAAGTTTGTTTCAATACCGAAGTTTCGTCATATTCTGTTTCATTCGTATTTGTCTGAGTTTCATATAGCGTATTATCGTGGACATCCCAATAGACTATCTATTTGTTTCTGGATATTGGATGCAAACAGCATGGGTTCTGCAGAATATGAAAGGATAATGTCTCTATTTACTGCTCTGTTATCATTGCACCCTAATAAATTAGATACGATTTCTCTGAATACAATATCGACTGTATTTATAGTTAGACACTTTGATTGAAAACTTGGATCTAGTAATGTTGCTGCAATTAATGACGGATGCTCTTTTATGACAGACATTTTTTAATTCGAGGTTTCATAGAGAGAATTTTTCGTTATTGTCATTTGCTTATCTACGTTTTCCAATCGAAATTGTAATTTTCGATTAAGTAATAATATCAAAGGTGTAACTATCAGAATGTAAGCGTAATTTCATGAAAAATCAAGGGTGGCTTATAAGAATTTCAATACTTCCGTGAAAATTTTCATAATGTCCCGTTCGGTAGGGCAAAGCTTATCTATTTTACCACGTTGGACACTGAATAAGTTTATTGCATTTTTTTTGCTTCTGGCAGCCCGTATTGGTTTTGGCCTTTATTTTTTTATCTCTGGCTCACTCTAGTGGAAGTGGCATACAATTTTTTGACATTTTTTTTATTATTGGTGTCTTCATCTTCAAGATGATTGCTTGATGACCAATTGCAGCGTATGTGACATACAGTCAATAGACTTATAGTAAATGGTCCGCATAGCCCAAGCCATATTTGCGGGATTATCGCGCAACACTAAAAAATCTTCCCATTTAAGTTCCATTTATTAACCATTTCCGTAAATTTTATTCAATAAGTAATGTTTCAATTAATCGCACAGATCTATTTCGAGATCCACTTGAATGATTTAATGTACATCTTGACGTTTTAAATTACGCCGGATTTCAAAATGATTATATAACTTGTCGTGCCTCACTCACAGAAAAACCGTTGCAGAAATTTGCTTCCACGGAATAAGCGCAGTATGTGCCAGACAACTGTGAAACGATGACTTAAAAATCCACGCCAATGAGCTGCCGAACACCATCCGTCCCCTTAGGCTAGCCCCATTTCTTACCGAGATATTCAAGGTTATAATCTGACATACCTTTATATATGCATGAATATATATATATATATATATATATATATATATATATATATATATATATATATATATGTATATATATATATATATATATATATATGTATATATGTATATATGTATATATATATATATTAGAGATATACAAAATTTCATTCAGAAAGTCAGTTTAAAAATTTTGAACTTGAAACTTGAAAGTGCAACCCTCCGAAATTAATTTTTGTTCATGCTAATATTAATTAGAACATCTTAATATATTTTATTTTTATTGATTTTTTTTTGTCTAAGGTAAGGCGAAACGTGACATTCATGTTACAATCGGAGATAAAATAAAATATTAAATTCTTTGCACAGAATCATCCTAATATTATTTTCTTTAACAAGTGACATAACACAATTTCAGTTGTGCTTTTTACAAAGGCACGTTCCGTATTATTTTTAAAACATATCCAATTACAACTGTAAGTGGCTTGAATTTTAATGAATTCAAATTTGTTATGATATTTTTCTTTCGCTTTGTAAAGATGACAGTGATATGGTGGGCCAAAAACACCGACCCTAATATTTCGAGTTCATTTTATGGACTCGTTAAAATAGTTTATTTTATATTAAGTCCATAACATATCACGAGGGCTGAATTTCTATTACGAAGTTTCTTATATTTGTATTAATTTGTTTTAAATTAGAGTGCGCCTAAAAATGACATTAAATTTACAGTTATGAATATTTTAAACGTATAAATGTTGATAACACCCTTTTGAATGCGTATAAATTAGATCAAATTAATTAAGCTTATTTTTGAATTTTAATAAAAAAGAAACACTTTTATTTGTGTAAAATCACACTTATAAACCCCTTACATACCCACGGCGGTTGCTAAATGTTCTTCAGCATTTTACAAATCAAAAGTAGTGAAGAGCACGGGTGTTCCGTACTTTTCCAGTACTCTTAACATATTAAAATTGATATGAGCAAACAATTATTTAAAGAAATGAAAAAAGTGCAATAAGATTTGTTTGCCTTCAATTTGCACTCCTTAATTAAAATACGCAACTAACAACTAGAAATAATGTAAGCGGAGTTAAACCAACAGCCATTTTCATGTTATTATATTCATATTTTAACATGTGTAATTATTACAGTTTAAAATGTAATAAATATTGTTTAATTTTTCATTCTACAAGGCTTGGACTCATTCTAAGGTCAACATTTTATATCACGCGTTCTTAGTAAATTTTGAAGATAATCGAAAAAAAATTACAACACTAGTTACAACACTATGGAATTTTATCGCATAGAAACAAAATTATATTATTTAAAAGTTTAGTTACAAATGTATTCATCTGCGTTATAGAGTTCTATTTTGTGATTTGTGTGATCCACCCATGTCGTCGGAACAAAAGACACACTTGTAATTTACAAACATCGGTGACTTGAGTATTAAAAACTCACTTCTGATTGAATCGATTGTCTTTGCTGTGTTCATCATACTGAATTATTTTAATTATATTATTCGAGTTATTTCACTCCTTTCCTTTTCAGAACCCTTGTCATAAATATCATGTGATATGGGTCATAAACAGAACAATAAACTAAGAAAAGCTCATATTCGAACGTACAACTTTTCCATACTAAAACGGTCTTAACTCAACCACCCCATTGTTGAAACGGATAATAGAGAAGAAAAATATGAGGAATGAACTAATCTCGTAATGCTGAGTTGAACAATGTACGCATAAGAAAGACAAGTGAATGCTGCAGGATATTCGTGCATACTATAGGTACATGAAATAAACAATGACATCATCTTCATATGTATCAGCCAGGAACACACTGCGGTACTAAATTGAATTTACGAGGTGTACAATTTAATACTTTAACCGTATGATATGATATGGAGTTCTATTACACCGATTACCTAAATTGATATTTGTTAACGACTTTTAGTTATTATTTATATATTTTAGTAGTACTTTCAAAGTTGTTAAGTTCAAAAAATTCCGCTAAGGTAGTGTAGCTACTAATAATTAAAAAGAAAACTGTCTCTTTTAAACCACTTCTTATTTTTATCAATATGCATTATTCTCTTTGGCAATTTATGTTTTTTAAATTATAATTATATATTTCAATTTCATAAATTATTTCTTTAAAGAGCAGATATTAAAATTCAAATTAATCACTGGGTTTTTTTAGAACTGGAAGTTTTTTAGTTGGTCTCTTTTTAATAATTTCTCTAAACTGAAAGTTCTTTTCTTTTACTTTCTCCGTGAATTATCAGAACATATTTAAATAACGGCTTACATTAAAAAAATTGTTAAATACAAAACGTAATTTAGATTTCTTAGCATTGAATGTTAGTGTTTGGTGATCTTTCTGTTGTCTTAGTTGAGATTTTTATTCCTAAATACTCCAAATTTAAACTGATAAAAACTACGAGCAACGCAATGACTGCAGAGTAAAGTGGCAGAAATTTATATATTTACTTTACAATTTACTTAAGAAGTGAGTGCTTCTAAGGAAAAGTACTTACTTTCATATATAACAACAGAGGTAGTGCTAACTATATCTAATATAAAAATTAAGTATAATACACCTTATTTATTCATCCTGTCAATTCTATTTGCTGCTTATAAAATTGGTAGACCAAATGTATGTTTTCAAAACTTAATTATGCAATTAAGTATGAAATTATCAAAGGCCCGATTAGCTCGATCCAGCCAGTTACAATAATAATGTATGGATTCTAAATAACAGAATTGAGAGATCCAATAATTAGGTTTTACGACTTAAAATTGTCAAGGTATCAAGTACTTTGAAAAGTTATTTTTTGTTAATTATCATTAACTGAGTATTTTATAGTCCATGACAAGGTGAGCGGGGCAAGTCGTGCATCGTCGTGAAGCCATGAATAATGATATATAATTACGTCGTCAGATAGAATGCGTGACGTGGGCTGTAATTATTGCTATGTCAAATGAACCGTTGGATATGAGAAAACTTTTGATCAAATCTGCCTTTTCAAATTCGTATGGCTTTTATTTATTTCAACTCTTTATTTGTTGTTATTCGGTCTCGGTACTTTATTATACGTATGCTATATTTAGGAAAACACAGTGTTAAGTCATTTATATTCAGCTTTTGCAAAAGAATTGAAGGAAGAAAACAATGTAAGTTTTTGTAAAAAGGTTTTATTCAAATTCAAGGCAAATTCAAGACAATTTGAAAAGAAATTGACAAGACAATTTCTTTTGAAATTGTCGACGAAAATTAACTCAAATCACTTTGTTTCAAAATGCCAACAGACGGTTTTGTCTCTGTTTCCAAATTTTTTTTAATTAATTTTGGCCTCCGTTTTACGTACCAGTTTTTAAATAATGATATAAAAAACGCAAATTTTCTCTCACAATCAACATAAAAATAGAATAAATATTTAAAATGTATTATATGTATTTATTATGGAGCCATAGGTGTGAATATTTGCATGTAATTTTTTTAACACGTGACTCATTACTGAAATAGTATCAGAAATGTGGTAGGTTTTCGTACCGCAAACTTTAATCAAGGTCACTAAAATAAATTGCAAATAATAACTATAGATCTGGTCAAAATGCTCTACTCCATTAAGAAGCTACACGAGAAAGTTTCTGTTCTCACCATCAAGTAATTTAAGAAGTTTGTTAGAAATATTATCTATATCTACGCTTTTTGTGCGATTGATATTTTGTACGACCTAATTTGGCGGTCGATATCTTGGGGACCAATTTCTTAGGATAATTATCTCGGAGACTAAGGTACTTTTATCAGAAAGCTGCTGAGGAATGTCAGTCCTTATATCATAGAATACCTTTTTAATTTGAATGCTGTTGTAAATAACTCATGATCATGAAACAAAATGCCCTTATGTCTGTGGCTTATCATCATTTTAAACAAATAATGCTTTTTTTGTCATATTCTATAAATTTTAATATTATTATAGATTTCTTATTTTTCACTTTTATTCAGCTTTGAGTTATTTTTAATTAAATATAAACACGTAATTTTTAATGGAATATAAAAATATTATAACGATACGGCTGTAGGCCTAATATCAGTACATGAACTTGAAAATTAATATTACTATTTATTGTATTTTACAAAGCGAACATTAGCACATAATTGTTAATGATACCAGCATCAATCATAACTTCCTTATGTTGACGGTTTCTACTTAACTTTTTAAAGCGTTCATATTTATCTTGGCAAAATCCAGAAAACTAAAAATTTATTTTGAAACTTATTTGAATCCCAAGGGTAAATCCATTAATATTAAATAACCTATATATACCCTAAAATATATTCAAACAAATATATTCTACTAGTAAATAGCATAATTTCTGCCTCATTTTTACTGAAACACATAGATAAAAAAGTTATTTATTAAAGGGAAATATTGCAAATCGATCATAAAAAAATTAATTGCAAAATATTTCAACGATATTAGTGTGAAAAAAAACACAAAAAAAACTGCATCATAATAAGTACATTGTTTTATAAACAATTTTTACTGATAATTACGTCACCATACCGCTTTAAATATCTTAGGAGAGTACAGTGAGACCACTAAGGACATAAAATAATACTGAAATAAATATTTTATATTAAGTTTTGAAATTCCTCGAAAATTTAATAAATCAAGTTATTCTACAGTGCGTTAATCAAAATATTAAAATGCTGCACGTCATTCGCAAATAATGTATATTTCGATGTTTCCCCGTAAAAAGTTTCTACATACACTTAAATTGCCCATCCTCAGACAAACTAAACCTTTATTATATACTTCAAAAAGTAAACACAATAATATGAAACAAAATCCCTAAATTAAAATTAATAATAAAGTCAGTTCGAATACAACAAGAATCAGATTCAATTGTAATGTAGACGTTTTCATCTCAGGTAACTAGTTTCAGGTAGCTAACTCAATACCAGAACTCCCATAACTTCACCGAGTGGGCATTCGTTTTGACGTTAAGCACTTAAAAGGGTTCGTCTTGTTATAATTACTTATTCAGCTAATCAAAGGTCTCTCGATGCGCGCTGAAGAGAAAAATGTGAAGAAAATTGTAAAGTGCGCGATCCTAATCTACAAAGATTTATACCTTTGGAAGATTAGGTAACAACGTAATATTTTCCACTCGCTACTGGTGGCGATTTACGTTTACGGAATCTTTTTTTGGTTGGGAGGGAAGGGACAGTCTTTCAGTGCTTTGGATTAAGATTTCAATTCATGATATCGCTGTTTGGCGTGCAATGCTGCCATTTTAATGGAAGCGATTATTTGTCATCATCGCGACCATTCATCACTTCTCACTAAAATTCATGTTAGACTTTACTAATTACATTTATAAATTTTTTACGGTGACTGCCTTCTTAAATATTGTATTTTTACGTTTAATGCTTGTATGTTTGTAATCATGAGCAACCATACAAAAATATTTTTTTTTAATTTATCACCAAAGACCTAACACCTACTAATGAAGGCTCTAATTCTCCTCTGCAATTATTTAACGTTGTGTAATTCGTCACTCAATAGAGAATAGCATAGTTAATCTTATTATTACTGACTTTTGACAAAAATGGTTGTAACTAATTTATACAGCATCCAATTTTGGATACAATATTTCCAATTTATAAACTAGCTGCAAAAAAATCACATTTGATTACAACATTCACTTTCGTAGTTTCAAAAGCGATGTTGAGTTTGTTTGGCTTATATGTTAGATTAATAACCTAGTTATAATATTAATTTTATAAATTTTATATTCACTTTGTTTTTTTCTTGTTTTTTAACTTATGGCTTTCATTCATTTATCTCTTCGTGTTTTATATAAATTTTATCCATCCATAATACGTCTATAAACAGGATTGGATCAATCACTTGGTTTCTTACTTTAACTTGATTATAATTATTTATTATCTTGACTGTTATTAAAATAACTAAAAAAAAAAAATTACGTCCCTCAAAATAGCACCTTTATAGTGTCTTCATAATATACTAACATTTCTATACAAATATTTTCTGTCTGAGATTTTGAAATATGTGTGTTCATATGCTTTACTCTATGATAAAAGTGGAGTTTCTTGCAGTATTTGAACTGCGACAAAGAACATGTGAGTCTTATAAGGGTTTCATTTCTCAATTTAAAACGCGGAACCTTAGTTAAGTGCGAATTTCATTTAAATTACTGAAGTCTTATTTAGTGCTTCAAGGTAACATAAACGATTAATTTTCATCCTGTTTTATTTCCTTATCGGTAAATATATTTTTAGTACTTTATTACAATTTACAAATTATAGTGCGGTAAATACTCATACAGTTACTATACATCCTACACCCCATACAAATATAAATATTTCTTTATATTATATTCTATATAAATATTATATCTTTCCCATAACGTCTAACCAATGACACAATAACGTAATATATTATGCATATAAAAGCAGAAGAAACGAAAAATAAACTTTTATTTTCAATTGCTATATTAGTGAGCTAAAGTTTTTTTATTAATATATGATAACATCAATTCCCACAGTTCATTCATAGGAACAAACTTTCATATCGCTTGAATCAAATCGTCAAAAATAGGGTTATCTCATTTTAAAGTATGCATCGCAGAATGTCGACTCTCACTTCTACCTTATTTTAGCCTTCAGCTGCCCCAAATTGATAAGGAGGGTGTCAAAAACTCTTGCTTTAAGATAAACCCATAGAAAAAACGTAATTCAGGTTAAGTCGGGCTATCTGGTTTACCAAATTATGTCCTCGAATCGACTTATGACTTTTCCCGGAAATAGCACTCTTATTGTATCCATGAAGAACGTAGCTGTGTGGGTAGTAGCCTTCATGTTGCTGAGAGCACAATAATTGTTAATAATTTTGATATCCCGTTCGCTCGTCACTCTAACCATTACACCGCGGTCATTCTTGGAAGAAAATGACTTGATGATTTCTTTAGACGATATTGCGCACCATAAAGTAACTTTAGAGCTATGTAATTTTTCTTTTGGATTTCTGGATTACTAGTAACGATAATTTTGGCAATTTACGCAAGCTTCAAGATGAAAGTGTGATCAATTGCTAAAACTAACATTGTTATTCCCATTTTCCTCTGAAAAAAATTCTAATAT
The DNA here is from genome assembly GCA_039881145.1 of Druceiella hillmani. NCBI lineage: Eukaryota > Metazoa > Arthropoda > Insecta > Lepidoptera > Hepialidae > Druceiella > Druceiella hillmani. The sequence continues at coordinate 25,092,274 of JAYKKI010000022.1, read as the reverse complement.
TTTCTGAGAGTAAATTTTCCGCTGTTTTAGTCTTCAGGTTTGATTTTTTGAACTATCTGTATTTTATAGTGATATAATTTTAAGTCTAGGGCCAAAATTCTTTGAATGCTTGAACGATGGATATTCGAAGAGTCAGCACGTTTTCTAATTAATCTATATGGATGCTTTTCCACTGCAACGGGAAAGCCGTTAATGTTTTTAGTTGATCGCTTCGAGATCCACTTGAATGACTTAGTCTATATTCCAACGCTTTGAAATTTGATACCCACAACTTGGTTAACTGAACACTGGGCCCATCATTAAAACCCCGGATTTCGAAATGATTATAAAACTTACGGCGTGCTTCATTACCACAAAAACCGTTGCAGAAATACGCTTCGCAACGGTTTTTGACTACTGCAAAATTCGTGCCAATCAGCTATCATATGCCACCACTCTTCTGCCAATAGCTCAGTTGCTTGCAGGAATATTCGAATTTAAATTTTGAATTCGGCGCTAAGAGACCCATTGTTAATCCCCAAAAGTTTAATTGTAGAAAAGTACCGGAGATTGGTTAATCCCACTTCACTTAACCCAATTGGTCTACTTGAATAATGAAAATATTACAATATAAGTTATATTGATATCCCGGCATAATTAAAACGGAATGCGTTACTGATTAAGTAAACACTAGATAACCTTAATTAATTTCAAGTCTTTGGACAATATGCCAAGAATATGTATTTCAAGAAATAATATGTCAAGAACAAATAGGCTGCCAGCTACATCATGGTCAAATTATAAGGTACTCCTTGAAATTTTATAAATTAAACTAAATTTATCATATTATTTAAGCAGCCACTTTTAATATAATTTAATGCCGTGACAACGTAAGTTTACGATGGCCTGAGCAGAGCATTTCCGCAACTAGACGCACGGGTACTCACTGTTATCGGGGTCATTTTCGGCAGTTGTTTCCTACTTGCGTTGTTCCCACGGTGCAAAAACTAAAAAGTGTTAAGCTTTATAGGTAATCGTTACATAAAATTTAGTCCTTTGCCTATATAGTGGCAGATTTTGTGGCTTCATTTGAGGTGACATATTTTAATATTCATATTCACTTTCGCAGGCATGTCATATTACCGCAGTCTAATTTTTCAGAAGACAAATTTCATACTGAGATTAATTAAAAATAAAAATCATATACCAATAAAAAATGAGAAAAATCATAATGTTGTTTATTAATTATCTTAAATTGCAAAAAACATCATTAAATAAATGGTATTTAAGATTTATATACTTATGAAAATTTAACAATATCACACACATTTAGAGTACTTTCGACGCGATAATTTAATTTGATGCTATTACCTATCACAGAGCGCATCTATTGAGTACATCCCCGGTGTCTAATTTCATTATCATTTGCAAAGTACATTCTTATTTGATGTATGTTTAATAATAATGAAACTATTTACGCAGTGTTATTATTAGAGGAGCCAAAGGAAATAATTTAGAAAACGACAAATTTATTTGTTTAGGAATATTTAAAAACAAAATTAAAAATTTTGTTTTTAAATATTTCTTTAATTATATTTAGGTAATAATTGCGAAATCCTTTATTAAATTCTTAATGTATTTTCCTCATTGCCGCTTGCCTGTTTAATTTGCCAACTACATATTAATGCTCCTTGCAGTGCAGGTTTTCTTTAGATATTTTACTATCTGCAATTCACGAAAAGTAAAATTGTTTCTTAATATTTTTTCCTTATTTTGGTCAATATGACCAAAAACTGAAAAAGATTTTAGGAAAATATCTGAATATTCACACTTGAGTTCTTTGGCAATGTTCGACATATTTTGGCACATTTCTTAAAATTTCGTTCGTCTAATTAATAGTATGTAAAACCTATCATTACACATTCTGGTCTGGTCATTACCCAGACAAAACTCAAAAAGATGTACCAGACTAATGAACGATAGAGTCGCCTTAATGGGGTAACTTATCTATTATCACCAGTAACATCCTCTTCAGCTGCGCTAATCAATCGCCCTGTTATAGCTCTTTAAATGTTGATAAAATAGGAGTGAAATTTATTTAAACAATTTATTATTAAACAGTTAGTCGATTTTGAACATAATTTATATTATTATTAATTATAAAATAAGAGTATTGGCATTTCCTGGCCGATGTCGGTTTAAAAATTTAAACTATAATATGTTTAGTTCTAAATAAGTTCACTTTAATAAACTTCACATGGAAATAATAACACTGAGATGGGACCGTAATGAGCTTGAAGTGAGAATTGAATTAGAACTGGCTTGAAGTAAATTTAAATTGGAACTGATTGAGTTGTGTCCATGTACCCAGTTCAAATAGATGTTGAAATGCTGGCTGATTAGTGGAGTAATCTATGAACTGATTGTGTCAAAGTGGTATGACAAGGTGCCTCTTATAAGATTGCTGGGTCAGCAGTGGAGCATTCGACGAAGTGATTGCGTTAAGGTGTTAGAACAAAGCGCTTCTTATGAAAGTGCTGGCTCAGAAACGGAGCATTCCCTGAAGTGATTGCGCCAGGGTGGTAGAACAAGGAGCTTCTTATGAAAGTGCTAGCTCTGCAATGGAGCATTCCATGAAGTGAATGCGTCCGGGCGATAATAGTGTTGTTGCTAACAGAGCATGGGTATAAAAGAACGTAGCTCTAGATACTAGTGCGTTGGCCTTTTTGCGCTGAGCAATATGTGGAGCCCATTAGGGACTCATTATGTCGTGCCTTGTATTTATGCAAGGGTTGAATACAAATATAATAATTCTTATTCTCTCTACCAGCTTTTTTTAAAAATCGCTTAAAATATTCATTTTCGCTTATAAAATGCAGGCATATAAAATTTATTTCACGTGAAGTAGATTATACTGTACGAGTAAAATTTCGTAAGTGAAACTTTTAGCATGTTAAATCAGCTAAATATTGTCGCATTTTCAATATAATAATTTTTTCATTTCCAAAAATCTCTTACTGGGGTATTTCAGAAAAGGCGCCAAAATTTCTACCCGACACTTCTTCCTTTTACCTTTTTACCGCCCATTTCAGTATTATGTTTTAAACCATGAAACGTAGTATCAAGTGTTCTCCACTATAATAATTTTTGCCCTCAAATATAAAATATTTTGAGCGTGCGTGCAAAGAAAAACAATTTTTTTTGGAAATAACTTTTGTGCAAATAAGAGTATAAATTCGCTCATGAGCGTACATTTAATTTTTTTGTCTCTTTGTGTGTGTAGAAATAGAATACATCACGTCATACAATGAAATCAACTAACTGTGGATTATTAGCGATTCGACTGACATTAAACGATTTTTTGATATAGCGGATTACGCCGCTGGAATAAGTCAATGGGAATATTATGCACTTTTAACGCCATTGGGCAATGAAGAAAGATTTAGCTGAACATTTATATAACCCTCAAAAAATAACTCATTTTTCATTGTAACGTAAGAAACTTTTTCACTGTTACGTATTAGAGGCAATGACACATTTTTTTTATTTATATGAATGTGCCTTACGTATGAACGCCAGTATAAAAGACGCTTGTTAAACATGTGTTTTCAATGGATCACGTTTCGTATGATAAATTTTCTCGTGTTTGGGTTGGCCGAAATTACGCAAAAATACACGAGTCGTATCGAATACTTGAATTTAAATTAGTTTGATCGCATGATTAATATGTAAATGATTTCAAAAAGATTAATTCATATTCACACGTAATCAAAAGGAGTCGACCTAAATCGTTTTTACAGTACTTAGTTTTGGGCAAATAATTATAATAATAGTTTAAAAAACAATAAATTAAAGTAATAGTTTAAAAAATAATTATAGTAATAGTTTAAAAAACAATAATTATAGTAATAGTTTAAAAAACGATAAATTATTTCGAAGATGTTAGCCTAAAAAGTATATACGCATAAATAATTCGCGCGAAAATATTTGTCTAATATCAATTTAATAAATATTTCCACAAAAATTAATTTCGATAAGAAATCATAAAAATATTAAACAATTTGTTGAGAAAATTTAATTAAAAACTGAAAAAAAAATTAGACGTATATAAATTTTTCTAACTTTATGTATGGATATATATATATATATCTATATATATATATATAGATATATATATATATATATATATATATATATGTATATATGTGTGTGTGTGTATGTGTGTGTGGGCGTACACAAAACTTCATTTACGAAGTCAATTTATAATTGACTTTTTAGTTAAAAGTGCAATTCTAGTTTTTGACTTTTTAGTTAAAAGTGCAGTTAATTTTTTTAAGTTAATTTGTTTTAGATTTTTTATTTTTTTTCATGCCAATGTTAACTAATCCTTCAGAAATATTTTTGTATTATTAAAGGGAAAGCTAGCTACGTTACAATTTTTCAAGAACCAACACTGCAGATCATGTGATGTAAATAAATTCCAAATATGAAATATAGAAATAACCGAGCGCCAATTAATATAAGTTCAAAATATATAATATTTAATTTTTTATTATTATTTTCAGTCAGAAGTCATAGTAATTGCTTTTAATTACAACACAAAGCTGGAATTTCATTTATTTCAATTCTCATTTTGTCTTTTCTTTTTTAGAACGAGAATGAAAATAATACTTTAGCTTCTCTATTGTATATCAATGTAAATATATTGATATTTCGTTACCAACATTAGGAAAAGGAAATCAAAATTAGTATTGACATAAATATAGATTTCCGCAGATATTCACAATTGCAATAGATTCTAATAAAAAAAACAATTTATTAATTCATGTTATGATATAGAAAAACTGTTATATTTTTTGCGCAATCAGTAATCCCAATAATATTTCTTTAAGCAAGCAACATAATCCAGTTTTAATTGCCCTTTTCTGCATGTTCAGTCTTTTTACCATAATAACAGGTCCAATTAAAATTATTATTAGCCTCAATTTTGATGAATACAAATTAGCTTGCATTCATTAAAATTGAGGCATTCATCAAAATTCATCAATTTTATTTATTTTCTCACCGCTTTGTAAAGATTATATTGATACCTTATGCTAAAACGCCTAATACCCATTTGACATTTTAAATAGTTTAGAGAGGTAAAATTGTTATTAGTAGAAAAAAAAAATTTTATGAAAATTTTTTTTGTATAAAATATCAAACCTTTTTGAAGAAATTCACAACTCAATAATACCATCTTTAAGACAAATAATGGAGCACAAAAAAGTATTGTGCTAACCTCATAATGCTAGATTGACGAATGTACGTATAAGAAAGATAGGTGCTTTCATGATATTTGTGTGCATTTTAGGCTGGTGAAATAAAGTGTGACATCATCGTTCTATGTACCAGGTCTATGTACCATCGTCATATGTTAGAATGTAAGACTAACCGATATATATGAAATTCATTTCTGTTAAATAAATAAGCTAATTTATTACTTATTAAAAGTTCCTAGTTATTATCTCAACATTTTGCAAGTCTTTATTTTCATAACTTTCTGCTAAGGTAGCGTACCTTTTGATAATTACAATAAATTAAACATTTTAATTAGTCCTTGCAAATAGGAGCGGTGAGATCGTGCGTTGTCCTCTTGAGATCATTGACAATGATATAACATTTCGTCGTCAGATTGCGTGAGGCGAGTTAAATTTATTGCAATTTCAGATAAATCGTTGTATATACTTGCCGTTTGACTTTATTTATATCATCTCTTTATTTGTCGTATGCTTTATTTAGAGAGAATATAATTTTAACCCATTAATTCCCAAGGGTAAAAATAAAGACATATTTATTGGTTTAATTGTTTATTACGTTTATGAATATATCCCAAAAGAGCAAATTATAGTAAAAAAAAACATTGATTAATTACTTTACATTCCGCAAAATGTTGCATCTAAGGAACATTGGGATTACTGAACTTCAATTTTACAGGCAAGTCTAACAACGCTAGATTATTAGCGTGAGTGAAATATTTTAAAACAATCAGCATGAAGATATACTTGGCATTTTTTACACATATAAATTGCTGTACTTCAACACTGTCGACATCTTCTTCGACGTTTACTTTCGTGCTCTTCTATGACATGACCAATATTATCGAAACGAATATTGGAAGGTAACGCATTAATACATTTTTGTCTTCATCTTTTGACCAGTACAATTTCGCAGCAGGCAATGAATGATATCCAGTCAGTAATAATATACCAAAAAATCTTTTGAGTTCTGCTACCGTGAGGGTAAATAAATGACGGTTATGGTCACAAGCATATTTTTTTGAAAAACCTACAATTTGTTCCCAAACTTCATCACAAAAAAATAGGGAAAATACTTCAATCGGTGTTTTTCCACCTACACGTTCTTCAATATTCTGTGTCATTGCTGTTTCGTCACTTGTAGGAAAATGTGTATAAGTTGGATGTTCTTTTTTCCAGTCTGGAACACCTTTTGGTGTCTTTTTCGGCAGTCTTGGCTGTTTCGAAGTTGAAGGACCGGGCTCACCTTGCGTATTTTCAGGCTCTGTGTGTAAATCGGTGTGGATTTCATACGTTCCAGCGATATCAGTGGGCACAGTATTATCATAATCACCTAGCGCGTCATCATCTAGGTTTTCCTCGTCTGTAAGATTGTCAACCGTAAGGGGGATGTACACGGCATCGTTTGATTGACATCTTCTAAATCCTCTTCTTCTTCTAATATACTCATAATTTCTTGAGAAGATGGTACTTGTTGCCAGGCCATAATGTTTTCACTTATTATTTACTGATTTGTATACACTCACTTATCGTTTTTTGACGTCACTTATTGTTTGCCGGTCAAAAGAAAAATACTTATACCTACAATATTTTTTAGTAATCTAACTGACGAACTAAAAATATTTTTTTCTAAAAATTACTATACGACACTGTTAGCTTCACGTTCTATAACCGACTAACTAATAAAACAAAAGTGCTTGTACTCTTTGAATTCCGAGAACCCATTGTTTACAAAAAATTTCAAACTTCAATGGCAAGCAGTGTAACAATAACAACTGACTATTATTTCTCCCAACGTTGCGCATAAGCAACATTTCCTGGAAGTCTAAGATAAACAACAAGTGTAACTAGTTTTGTCCAGCAAAAGGGTTTATATCATAAATAAGATATTGCTTAAGCTTTATACAGTGTAAAAAGTATAGCTTTATTTAAATTTATATTTGTTATGATTGGATCAATCTGTCGATCTTGAGATGACTCAATTAGCAGTTTTTAAAAAATAAAACTACAATGTATTTGTATTTAAAAAAACATTGAAAAAAATTTTAATCCATTTTTTAGTTCTATTTCTCGAGACTGGCTTCCATTTCATAGAATTAATTACTTATTTTAAAACAAAAAAAAATCACATTTGAAATGTTGCGCTAGCGCAACGTTGGGTAAAGATGGGTTAAGCTTTTTAAGTACTAATCATTCATATATAGTCCCTTTTAAGGAATTCAAGTAAGATCACGAAGCAAGTTTGGTAAAAAGGTTTTGCCTAATTTAAGTTATATATTTTTTTAAATTATCGGCCTAAATTAACCCAAAAAATGTTATTGTAATCTAATCTTTTAAATTTTTTTCTAAAATTTAAAATTTGATTGTAAATCTGTATAATAAATAATCAAATCTTATCGTCTAAATTTTCAATTTCTTTAAATCCATTTTGCTACTTTGTTGTATATCAGTATTTAAATAATTATCTAAAAGGCGTAAATATCTTTCCACAATCAATTTGAAAACCGTTAAAATGTGTGAAATGTCTTTTGTCTTCTTATGGTTCTTGGAGTGAATAATTGTAAAAAAAAACTTTATCGCATGGCCCATTAATTAAATAGTGTCAGAATTGATGCAGGTTTTCCTAGCGCATATTTTAATGGAGGTCACTAAAATAAACTTCAACTAATCACTACGAATCTGGTCAATACTCAACACTCCATTAAAAATCTACATAAGGAGGTTCTATGCTTTTTATGAGACTGATATTATGTACTGCCTAATTCTTGGCGATTAAGGTTCTGGTGCCAGAATGTTGCCAACGGACGTCGGTTCATTTGTTGCAAAATAACAGTTCAATTTATATCCTCTTTACCTTTGTCTAAATAACTATGATAAATATTTCGTCTTCATGTACAAAAATGCTGTCATATTTTGTGACTCAAACACTAAAATTGTTTTAATAATATTGAGATTTTTTCCCATATCCACTAAATTTCGATGTTATGGTAGACTTTTTAGCTTTCATTTTTCTTAAGCCTGGATTTATTCGTGTCTTATATTTTTGTCTAGTTTTACTGAAACATTTCTTAGCAACTACTTTTTCACTTAATATTAACAGCATTATTTAAAAGAATGAGAAAAAAACCACGTCTTTTAAATATATTTCAAATATGTATTTTCCAATTGCTCCTGTAACTTAATAAAACATATTGCACTTATATTTTTTTAAACTGTAATCACGATTGTCGATTGAATTTATTGGAGCAAGTAGAAAATGTAAAATGGTACCATGTGCTGTCCTAAAATAATATTTACCTTACTCTAAAATGAGACCTGAAAGAAAAATTTTCCGTATGTTTAAATAATATTAATATCAATTCTTTTCGATCCGGAACTCCTATCGCTACTGAGAAACATATTCCAATTATATGAAATGCAGTCATAACACCAATACAAATAAATATCATAACACCAACCAAATGTTAAAATTTTCCCGCGAATTTTGGCCTGATAAAGATGAAACGTCGTACAAATTATATTTATTGAGTGCAATGTATAAAATTCTAATGTTGGTTTTTAATCGAACAACAGTAAAAAATTCGAATGTTGCTGTTAGATGACCCAGATTAATCGATATTTATTGATATATTGGATTCTAAATAATATTTTCTTGCAGGTATTCTTTATTAGAGTAAGATATATTCCTTAAAACCCTAAGACTGTCAGGCTAAAACAATTAAATTGATAAAGAGTATTTATAGTAGCTTGTAAGATTAATAGAATTTTTTTTTTATTGGGAAAATCCAATCAAAACTTTCCTATTCTGCTGGGTTCTAGTATGAATTAATGTGAAATTAAAATCGATTTACGATTCAATATTAATGGGTACACATAAAAAAATATTACTAAGTATATATTGTGTACTAATTTTGATAATTTGTATTTAAATACACATTGACCACAAAACATTTAATTCAAGATGTATATATAGACAAAATCCAGTGCGTCTCGTGAGAGATTAAAATGTCACATGTGCGTATTACATACATGTGAGAGACAGCGAAACCACTGAAAAATACTGATATAACTATTTTGTTTCAAAGGATTGAAATAACTTCCAAATGAAAAAAAATGTGTTTCGACGGTCTGCTCATGAAAATTTAAAAATGTTGCACAACATTCGTATAAAATATCCATTTTCTTACCAATACGCAAATCGCTTTGTTGTTCATTGAAGCTTTCCTCGTCAACGCAATCTGGTAAAAAAGTTCTATATAGACTCAAATTTCTTTCATTCGAGCAGACTAAACCTCTATTATTTACATCACATAGATAGACGCAATAATACAAAACCAACTCCCCAGGTTGAAATCAATAACAAGAGCTGTGTGGATAGAACAGTGAAGAAGATTCAATCGAACTGTCGACTTTTTCATCCCTGGAACTAGCTCACTGCCGGAACCCTCATATCCTTCATTCCAAAGTGGGCATTCATTTTGACATTAAAAAAGATATTTTTTTTATATCTATAATTTGAAAAATTAGTTAATCCTAAAATAAATCAATCGGAATGTAAAGCACTTAAAAACATGATTTCAATTCCAAAGTATATATATTTGTAATTTATATAGGCAAGATAAATAAGCCAAATCAGAAATGTACACAGTCCTTTCATTAAAATATTTAATTTAAAAAGGGTGTAATTAATTCATGCATTGCTTATATTAAATTCCTTTCAGAAGGCAAGTACTCGATGGTTAAGTTTTTATTGTCACTTCAAGGAAAAATTTAAATTGACAATATTTTTATTCTTGTATTAAATACCCAGCTCAGCCCATAAAATCTGTTTCAATAATAAACATTTATTAAACGGATCATAACCTTTACACTTTTAAAAAGATATTTTCTTTATACCTTCAAAATATTTTCTTAATACCTTTACTGATTTTAATCAATATAAAAAGTAGATAAAATTTTAGGAAATATTTCAAAACATTTATATTTCAGTTCCTTGGCACAGTTCTAAAAGTTGGCATAATTAAATAAATTGTTTACGGTTTATTCCTATTATATTCATTTAATCAATATTATATAAAAACAACTACATTTAGGTTACTTCGCCAAAAAAGAACAAAAAGCTAACGCCGCCATTGCATGCCACATTAGCCTATGATATAGTCGGGTTAATGCGGTACACCATCCATCACCACCAGCAACACCTGCTTCAGCTGCGCCAGGCAGTCCCGTGGGACTCAGCTCTACTTATTAATATAGCCGGCGACTATGCGCTGAATTAAGCGAGGAGCTTATTATGAACTCGTGATGCCTTGTCTTGTTTGTAGGTAGGGATTGTATCCAACTAGATATTTCTTGTGCTATATACTGCTTTTTTTAAATCGCATGAAACATTGTCATAGTCGCTTCTAAAATGCTAGCATACGCATTCTCATGTCACGTTATGTAGATTGTATTATTCACGTGACATTTTGTAAGCAAATTTTTTGGTAACAATGTCATTGCCATTTTTTACGAAATCAAATCTCGAATAGGTGTTAAAATAATATTTTATTTTGCAGGCACACTAAATTAATCAAATAAAAACTAACTTTTAATTGCATAATGTGCGCGTGTGCTTTCAAAAAGAAAAAGAAAATATTGAAACGGAATTCAGGCTTGCATTTCAGAATAGATGTTTAAACCTGCCAATCGTCCATATTACCACTTTCAATGTTCAACACCTTCCAGTACATCAGTTTGGATTAAGTCGAAAATGTTTAAATTGTTGATACTTGGGTTATATGCATATAATATTTAACAACCAGAGTTCAAAAACAAAATTTCATTCAAAATGTTTAGATTCACTGCAAAAATGTATTATAAGGGAAACTTAATCAAATTATTTTAACATATTATTCTGTGGAAAAAAAATAGGGAAGGAAATTAGATTTACATGTCAAGAAATCTTATTAGAGTTGAATGAAAGGAATTTAAAATGCATTAACCCATTTTAAAATTAATTTAAAATGCAAAGGAATTTAAAATGCATTAACCCATTTAAAATGCATTAACCCATTTTATAACATGTTTTCGTACAATCCTTTTAATTTCGTTATCTTTACTTACGTGTGATAATTGTAATATTGGGTTCTAAACCGCCAAACCTATTTGCAAGCATTTTTCGATGAAATAAATTCTGCGAACGAAAATCAGTAATTTCCAGAATGTGTTCACATAAAATAACATGTATATTCTTGCAAATAAATTTTGAGCATATAACAGTTCAATTTCGCGCATAAGTCTCGTTTTGCGCTCATAAGTCTCTTATTTATCTCTCTGTGAGTGTTCTAGTATGACAATATCAAATTGTACAATGAAATCGACTAACTAAGGAATGTTATTTGATGAGTGATGTGACTCGCACTAAACAAATTTTTGGCCTAGCGGATTACATCACCGGATTTAACGAATGAAAATATAATGCATAATCAGTCACTCACTCAATAACTCATTTTTCAGTATCATCTTCATTGTTACCTATTAGATCGAATTATATAAATTTTTAAACATATATGAACGTGCCTTACTTATAATGTGCCAAGATAAGAAACGTGTCACTCTTTTATGAGTTTTAGTAAATTAGTTTTTAAATGGCTCACGTCCGATTTTATCAACTTCCCCGCATTAGAGTAGACTAGAGTTATGCGAAGATCCACTATTTGTACCGAATACTTACATTTGAATGAATTCGATCGCATCATTGACCCGATTTCATGATGGATCTGGAAAAGATTAAAAAAAAATTTTAAATATTCACCCATAATTGAAAGATACGTTGTGAACTGCTATAACAGTACTGACAGAGCTCTATTTTATGTCTCAATCATGTGATCCACGCATCTTACGCCAGAACAAAAGATGCACCCGTCACTTTAAATCGTTAGTGACTTAGTGTTGAAACTTCTAATGGGATCGATTACCATTGCTGTGCTTATCTTGCTAAATTATTTTAAGTTTAATTCGTTTACTCAATTCATTTATTTAGTTATTCAATTAGACTACTTTTGTTTACATTACAAAACACTAACAAGAGTGACAGTTTCGCCGTAAAACCTATAAATTTTAGAAATTTTAACCTCAGAAAGAAAAAAAATAAACTTCATAACATCACTCATTCATTCATTTCTAAATAAATACGCCTTTCCGTCTTTTTTTCAAAACTTTGTGAACTTAGGGGCTTGGAATGTCGTACAGTTATTAAATAAATGTAATCTTGACATATCGAAACACTCAACTTTTAAAAATGTTTCTATGAAAACAATATTTTAAATTAAAACTGGAAAAACGATTCTGAATAACAAAATTATTAAGAGAATATATTTTTTGTGGCTGCAAAAGATACGCTGGATAATATGAGTACATAGTAAAAAGTGATACATTATTTATAGTTTAATTGAAATATCGTGTACCTCTAGCACCTGGATACTTTGCACAAAAGTGTATATAGAACTCTTGCCGTGCGAGTTCTCATCAAATTTAATTCCCATTTTATGTTTTAAATATTTCAGATTGTTAAAATTATGGCAATAACGAAAAAATAAGCTAGAGAAAATTTGTGTTTGAACGAATAATAATAAAAAATCGGTTAAAATAATTTTTTTAATCATTGAAACAAATGTGGCGCATGGCGCAGAAAAAATGAGAATTGTGATAATGCTAAGTTGAAAAATATACATATAATGAAGACAAGTAAATGCTACAGGATATTCTTGCGCACCTAGGCATGTGAAATAATTTATGACATCATCCTCCTATGTATTAGCCAGGAAAATACGACCCTACCTAAATTCAAGATACAGAGTGAAAGATAAAAAACTTCAACCGGTGGATATGAAATTAATTTCTTTTAAATAAAAAATTATATCATTTTTTTTTCAAAGATTTTCAGTAATTATCCAAATATTTCAGCAATCCATTTTTTATTCTTAAAATATTCTACTATAATAGTATGGTTTCTAAGAATGAAAAATAAACTGTCTCTTTTTATGTTACATCTAATTTTTATAAATATTAATTTTTCTCATTGGTAATTAATTTTATTTCAATTATAGTTACATTTATTTAATTTTATTACTTACTTCTTTATAGAGAAATAATTAAAATTAAAAAAAAATTCAGTATCCTTCTTAGGAGCGATCCTTGGTTCTCGTTTTATTGATTTCTCTAAGTTGAAACGTTCTTTTCTTTAATTTCTTCAATGAATTGTCAGAATAAAATGAAAACTTGGCTTTCATTATTATAATGATGGGTAAATTCAAAACCTAATATATTAGCATTCCTAATATATTAGATTTATTAGCATTTCAAATTAGTTTTATGGTGATTTTTCTGTTACTTTAGTCTTAATTTTTACCCCTAAATACTCCAACTTACACTGATGACCACACCTAACAATACAAGGACTATGTAGTAAAGTAATAGATATTGGTCTATTTCACTACAATTGACTTGAAAAGTGAGTAATTTTAAAGAGTAGTATTCTTTTTCAGATACAATTGAAAAGTAATATAAAAATCATTTATAAGGTGTATTACCTTATATACCCTGTCAATTCTATTTGCTCCTAATGAAATAGGTTGATTAAAGACACATTTTAAACCACAATTTTATAATTAAGTATGGAATTTTCTAAGGCCAGACTAGCTTGAACCAGTCAATTGAAATAATGAGTGATTCTAAATAGTAGGGTTGCGAGATGCAACAATTACGTGCTACGACATAGAATTGTCCAGTTATCAAGTACTTTGCGGAGAAATGTTTTGTTGATTATAATTAATTGAGTATTGTAATTAATCCGCATCACAGGTCGTATATCGTCGTCATATAGATATGAATAATGAAATATAATTACGTCGTCAGATTGCACGACGCGAGCTGTATTTAGTGCTACCTCAAATAAACCATTAAATGAGGGAAAATTCTCGGCCATATTGCCGTTTTAAATTCGTTTTGATTTCATTATATTAATTCTTTAATTTTTATTTCTTTGTCCCCTATGCTTTTATGTACGTGTGCTATATTTAAATAGAAAATAACCAAACACTTTTAAGGTACTAGTTACTCACATACAATTTTTAAAAAATCAAAGTATTCATGCAGTGCTCCTGCAGGTAAGTTTACTAAAAAAAATTCATTCAAATAAAGGCCAATGTCATTTGAAATTTTTGAGGAAAGTCAACCCTAGCAATTTTATTTTAAAACGACAAGCTGACATTATTTTCACAAAATTAAAATTTTTTTTATCTCTTTTCCTGCTGTTTTGCATATAAATTTTTAAATAATTATCTAAAAGGTGCAATATTTATCCCACATTCAACCAAAAATTGAATAAATATTTAAAACGTCCCATGTGTAATTGTAATTGTTGGAGTGAATATTTGTAAGAAATATCTATAACACCTGGCTCATCCATGAAATAGGTTCAGAACTAATACTGATTTTTGTGGTGCAAATTTTAAGAAAAGCAAAAAAATAGATTTTCATAAATCACCATAGATATCCTCACTATCAACTAATTTAAGAAGTTTGGTAAGATTCACGTCTAAATCAGCACTTTTCCTGCGATTGATATTATGCTCTACCACATGCTTGATTATCAAGGGTTTGGTATGAGAAAGCTGCCAATGGGAGAGTGTTTTTATATCGTAGAACACACTTTTTAATTTAATTCTCTTTTACCTTTATTCTGTCTAAATAGCCATGGTAGATGTATTATCTTCACCGACCAAAATGCTCTTGTATATTATGGCTTGGAAATTACAATCTTTTGAACTATGTTAAAGTTTTATGTTCACATTCTCTAAATTTTGACATCACGGTAAACCTCTTATCTTCCACTTCTATTAGGTCTTGAGCTATCAGCATCCTACCATTTTGTCTACTTTCTATAGAAGTATTTCGTAGCAACTATAATTACCTATGGTTGAGAGAATTATTTAAGAAATACACTTTCTGTAAAGATATTTAATGTACATATTTCCTAATTGCTCATTTAACGTAATAAATGTATTTCACTTATATTTTCTAATAGTTATCATGATTCCGGATTAATTTTGATAGAGCAAGTTTACAATATAAAATGATATCTATCCCTGCTTTGGAATTTCATTGACCTTACTATAAAAGGACTTCTCAAATATCAAGTTACCACAAGTTTAAATAATGTTGATCTTCTTATCGCTATTGAATATATTTGGCGTTAATTTTGTGTATATTCAATATTCACAATTTAAATGAAACTACGTGATCTAGTATTATTTCTACTTCCTTTATGTTCTTTACCACGACCTAGGTTTCGTTGTATTACAACATCTTCAGGTTTTAGCAAAGATTAATTGTTAGGAACATTTAACAGCATTTATATATTGCAAAAAAACAATAACAGAAACTGGGTTTGTGTGGGTTTACTTAATGCTTACGTCAGTGAGTTTATTGTAGGGAGCAGTGTAGTTTCTATTATATTTTCGAAAGTTATACGATATACTAGTATTTCAGTGAGGGTTATAAATTAAATTGATGTTATTCTATGAGGTTATACTATGCAAATATTCGGATGTATGTAATAAAATTAAATGAGTATTATTCTCATTAATATATTTATACAATGGCAAGGGTATCCGATAGTTATAAAAAAGTCATAGAAGAGCATACAGGTCGTTAGAACAAGTCACACAGGTCATTAGAACAAGTCACTAATTGTTCATATCTCCTTTTTTTTCTTATTCTATTTTATTTTTTTTTCATATTTTTATTATGTTTTACATATTTAGATGTGTAGCCGGGCTGAAACAATTTAAAGTCTACTGCAATATCAATGTTGTCTAACTATATTATGTCTAGAAGTGATTAATATATTAACGTTAGTGTCTCTTTTATGTTTGTTTATTTCTAATGTTTCTAGGATATTAAGTTTATTGCCTGTTGTGTTTATTTGTAATATACAAGAAGCATTGTCGGTTTGAAAGTGATGGTTATATTCAATGAGGTGTTTTGCAAAGTGAGATGTGTCTGGTTTGCTATTTCGCCAGCTAGCAAGATATTCTTTGTATCTGATAGTAAAATCTTTTCCTGTTTGTCTTATGAATACGCTAATACAGTTGTTACATTAAAGTTTATAGATACCACTCTTTTTATGTTTATCTATTTTTTCTTTATGATTAATAAGGGTTTTACCCTAGTTATTTATAGTACTATAGGCACATGTGGTATCCTTTATATTTCTATTACTAGTTAGGGTAACCCTTAACTACTAATATACGTATGTGACTAAGTTAGCAGCCTTCCATTATACTGCATATACATAGGACAAATACAGTCAGACGACTATGATAATGGAAACACTTCAAATTGTTTCAGCCCGGCTACACATCTAAATATGTAAAAAGAATAATAAAAATATATAAAAAAGAAATAAAGTAAGAAAAAAAATTAAGAAATTAAACGAAAGATATGTATAATTAGTTTTAAATCCTTGTTCTAACTACCAGACAACCCTGATATTGTATAAATATATTACTGAAAATAATATCCATTTAATTTTATTACATACACCGGAAAATTTGCATTGTATAACCTCATAGAATAACATCAATTTAATATATTATCCACATTAGAATATTATTTATTTTGTAACTTTCGAAAAAATAATAATAATATATAATAATAAAATAATAATATCATACCTACACCGCTTCCCTAAAATGAACTCACTAACGTAAGCAGTGAGAAAACCCGCACAAACCCGGCTTCCGCTATTGTTTTTTGTAATATATAAATGCGGCTGGATATTCCTAAGAAGTAATTTTTGCTAATAGCCTATCTGAAGATATTGCAACGAAACCTAGGTCGAGGTAAAGAACTTAAAGAAAATAGAAATAATACTGTCTCTTATCGCTACTAAGCGACATATTTCAATTTTATGAAGTGCAGTCTCGAAAGAAATAAATGGCTCCGATCTCAACATTTTATCGCAATTTTGACCCGGTAAATGTGAAACGTCGTTTCAGTTGTACTTGTCAGGTATTAAATGTCTAAAATTCGAATGTTTGCTTTCAATCCAATAATAGTAACAAAATAAACGAAATTGTTAGATGATCCAGATTAACTGATATTTATTATTATGATGGCTTTTTATATAACCAATAAGCATAGAAAAAATATAATTTTTAAAATGTTGCACATGAATTAAAAATATATTTTTGAGTTATATCAAGATATCAACATCTTCACTCGTAAGGAATTTATTTCTTGGTAAATATTTTTTTGAAATATTCTTTATGTCAATGCAAATATAGAGTAAAATACACATGAAATTTTTATATAACATGTAAGATCCATGTCTTCTGAAAGGTTAATGAACAAAAACACAGCTTTTTTTCAAGTCTATTAATATCAAACAAGAAAACGATTGCATTAGAGAGGTGATGTAAACTTGATTTATTTCATAATTAAATAACAAACACTGTTTCAATATTTTGTCAAAAAGGAGTGTTTTTGTTCATATATATACATACGATGCGACATAAGGCATGCTTAGATTTCTTAAGTGATTAATCAGTTATATCGATTATCGACCTTTGTTTGATTTACTTTTACATAATAATTGTCATTTATGACTTTTGAAACATCTATTATCGCTTGGAACTTGTGCCAATGCATATTTTCTTTAATTTTTAATAAGTTTCCAAGCTTAAAATATCAAGGAAAATGTTTAATGGTCAAACAAGTTTCAAAATATTCTTGATCCATTCCTACTAGATACTTGACATACCAGATAGCTATACTTAAAATTTCATCAGTGAATTCTGTACATTAAAAATTTGTAAAACAGATATTTATTTAGGGTATATAATAGAAGAAGCCAGGAAACTCGTTTTTTTTCATTTTTGTATGTGCATTTGTCTATCTGTTAGTTAATTTATCCTTTTATATCACGAAATATTCTTCACAGATTTTTATGACATTTAGTGTTCCAAAAGTCTACACCCTCAAGCAACATATAATCAATCTACACATTTGTCTTAACGGAATTCAAGTCCCGCAAGTAGAAAAAGCAAATTATCTTGGACTCCATCTAGATAGAAAATATAATTGAAAACACTGTCAAAATAAAAAAAAACTGAGCAAATCAGGTTGAAAGAACGAAAAATATTGTGGTTGTTTAGATATGATTCCGTGCTTAACCTTTACTACAAGCGACTAATTTATCTTTCTAGCCAAACAGATTTGCATTTATCGTATATGTATATATACCAGGCATGTATATATACCAAGCAGGCAGGATGTATATATACCAAGCAGACAAATTGTGATGTAATCCGATGAAACCAAAGCCAGTTTTTGCTTATGTTTACCAATGCATGTCGTTGTGTAACCAATCAAGGAATTCACAACGATTTAGATACGAAATGGATTAACGAAATTATCTTTTATACATGCTATTAAATATGAAAAAAAAACTCATAAATATGAAAAAAAGACTATAACAAGAGTAGAAAGTTCTTTGAATTTTGGATGTTACCCATGAACTAAGAAGACTATTTAAACATCATGAATTAAATTCAAGAATAAATTTAATATATCGAACATAAACGAAACGAAATTTATGAACATTGGTACAGTAAACCACACGACTTACTTGAAAATCACACACGACTTACTTGAAAATCAAATCAAGTACATTTCATAAATGATAATTATTTAATTTTATATTTAGCTCGTGTCATGCATATCCAAAAAAACATGGTTTAAAAACATAGGAAAAAAAATAGCCACTTGCTCGTTTCATTTGTCAGTTAAATGTTAATGCTTCTTGTTATTCATAATTTCTTTACATGTTTGACTTTCTACTATATGTATCGCTAAATGCTTCTTTCTTAGAATAAAATTTCAAGTTTTTTTTCTCCGGGAAATATACCCTGGAACCTTTAACTTCTTCTTCATAGCCTACCGTGATTTCTTTCTGACCTTTTGAATCCCATTTTCTCCTTTTCTCCTTTGGGATATGGAAAAATACAGGGGTACCAAAAATCATCAGTGTATTTATATCAAAGTGTTTGTTTGCTAATGTCTCATGGTGTCTTTTCAACCTCAATACTTTTACTAGTTCTGTTTAACACATATACTGCGGTATGAATAGCTTATGCCCGTAATTTCTTTGGTAGAGCGTTTGCGCACAACATTAATAATATTTTCTTAAAACATTTATTGATTTGCATTCATATAAGAAGAAATAGGTAAAGTTTTAAGAAAATTTCACAATTTTTATATTTAAATTCCTCGGCACTATTCTAGAAGTTTACACAATTAAATAATATTTTTAGGGTTTATTCTTATTGGTTTCGTGTAACTAAACCAACTAAACTACTTAACCAACAAAAAAGTAAAAATTAGCAAAGCCATAGCCATACCAGGCAAGATATAGTCGGCATAATGCGATACCCCATTTATCAACATCAACAACACCCGTTTCAGCTGCACTAGGCAGCCGCAAGCTCTATTTGCGCTCTGGCCACTATATGCTGAATAATGCGAGGAGTTCATTATGGACTAATGATGTCGTGCCTTGTGTTTAGATAAGGTTTGAATACAGTTAGATTATTTTTATGCTACATACCGTTTTCATAAAGTCTCTTGAAATAAACCATAATCACTTCTAAAATGCAGGTGTATATATATTTACGCCACGTTATGTTGATGGTAATTTTCGTGTGGCATTTTGTAAGTGAAACTAAGAAAATAATATCATTGCTACAATTCACAAAATTAAATCTAGAAAAGGTAGTTATGGTAAGACAGCAAAATAATATTGCATTTCCAATATCCCACGCACACTAAAGAAATAAAAGAAAAAATTAGTTACACTTCGTTGCAGAACTAAAATATCAAAGGAAATCAAATTTACAATTGAAGAAATCTTACTGGAGTTAAATGGAAAATATTTAAATTGTTTAACACATAATTCATATAAACGAGTTTGGCTCAATATATTAGCCCCGAACATAGGCGCTACTAAATTTAAGATTATGAAATATATAAGATTTAAACTAGGTAGATATGAAATGGATTTCTTTTAAATCATAAGATTTAAACTAGGTAGATATGAAATGGATTTCTATTAAATTCATATAAACGAGTTTGGTTCAATATATATTAGCCAAGAACATAGGCGCTACTAAATTTAAGATTATGAAATATATAAGATTTAAACTAGGTAGATATGAAATGGATTTCTTATAAAACAAAAAATTAAATTAAAATTTTTGCAAAGTTTTTAGTGATTATCTTAACATTTTAGCAAAACATTCAAAATTTTTGTATTTTCATAATTTTCCGGTACGGTAGTAGCTACACTACCGTAGCGGACAACAAGGGAAGAGAAAATTGTCTCTTTTTAAACTACTTCTAATTTTAATCAGCCTCTATTTTTCTCTTCCGAAAGTTATAATTATATTTACTTCATTTTATAGCTAACTTCTTCATAGAGCAAACATTGAAATTATAAACTGATCAGTGCAGTTTTATAGAAGTGACTGTTGGTTTTCTTTTTAAAGATTTTTTCAAGTTAAAACGTTCTTTTTTTTTACTTTCCAATTAATTGTCAGAACAAAATTAAATGTAAAAATGGGTAAGTTCAAAGCCTGAAATAAATTTATCAGCGTTGCATATTAGTTTTATGTCGATTTTTTTGTTCTTAGTCCTAATTTTTGCTTCTTATTACTCCAATTTACTAATAAAAGCCACAAGCAATGCAAGAGCTACATTGTAAAGTAATAGATATTTGACTACTTACAAAACATATTATTTAAAAATGAGTACATTTAAAGAAGAGTACTCACTTTTAAATACAATAAGTAATTGAAAGTAAAAACTCTACAAAGATAGTGCTAACTATACCCAATATAAAATTATTCATAATGCATCTTATCTATTTAACCTAAACATTCTATTAAATCTATTACAAGCCTGGTTTGCTCCAACTAACCGATTGCAGTAATAAGTGGTGGATTATAAATAGTAGAGTTACGATATCCAATAATTAGGGATTAGACTTAAAATATTCAAGTTTTCAAGTTCTTTATGGAGTTATGTTTTGTTAATTACGATTAATTGAATATTGTAATTAGTCCGTGTCAAGGAGAGCGGGTCAAGTCGCCCATTGTTGTAGTGCGACCATGAATAATAGTATTTAATTACGTCGTCAGATTGCGTGACGAGCTGTATTTAGTGCTACGTCAAATGAACCTTTAGATGTGGGAAAACTCTTCGCCATATATCCCGTTTTAACTTCATTTATCATTTAGTTACCTCAACACTTTATTGGTTTAGTTCTTGGCCCTCATGCTTTTATGTGCGTATGTCATATTTAAACATAGTAAAATCATAAATTTTTAGGTAGTAGTCATTTGAAAAAAATTAAAAAATTCCCAAAAATTCAAAACGAGCACGTAGTATGTTTGATAAAAGGACATTATTCAATGAAAAGCCAATATCTTCTAAAATTTTTGACGAGTGTAAACCCAATTAAATATATTTTAAAATCCCAAGTAATGTTCATACATCAATTTTAAATTTTTTTAAATCCATTTTAGCGCTGTATTGCATTCAGTTTCTAAATAATTATATAAAAAGCTTAACATTCGTCCCACATCCTACCAAAGATGGATAAATATTTAAAACTGTTTTCTGTGTTGCTGAAATGTTTGCTGAAACTTTTAAGAAAGGTCCCTGAAATAGACTTTCCCCGGTCACCATGGATATAGCCAATATTGTATATTCCATTAAAAAGCTGAACGAAATAATTTCTATCTTCAACATCGTCTAAATCTTTATTCTGCGTGCAACTGATATTACATGCTACTTCATGTTTTATCATCAAGAGGCTGGCATCAGAAAACTGCTAATGGCAGTCAGTCCTTATATTTGAGAATACCTTTTCTAATTTACTTCGCCTTTACCTTCAGTTTGTATCAATAGTCGATGTAGAGGTTTCGTCCTTATTGACCAAAATGCTCTTATGTTGTAAAGTTTTCTTCTGATGTCTCCTATAATTCAATATTATGGTAAATTTATTACCTTTCTCACTTTTCTTGCGTTACCAGTTAATTCGATACCGTATTACCAGTTACATCTGACAAATTGACCGGCATGAAATAATGTAGAACAAATCTTCATTGTAATACGCAAGTTAAACTAGATAAAATTAGCACAAGGCGATGTGAGTTGTACGTGAACCTAGTCTGGTGTTTGGAATGTCAAAGTGCAATATTGTGTCTTTCCTATCGTAGCTTATTAGTAAACGTTTTATTTAATATTTCAAATTGTTTATATTCATTCTCTTCGTATTATTGAAAATCTGCCCTTGTAATAATCTGTCCTTGAAAATCTCTCCAGTATAGATAGAAACGAATATTTCTGAAATACTTATTTAAAAGGAATGCCTTTTTTATTTCCATAGTTTTAAAATACACAATGCATTATAAAATTTTAAGCACTTTTTATAGGCTACAGAGTTTTCTAAAAAGTTTCGTAAATCACACCATTTTTAAATATATTTCAAGACAAGTGTAAAATTGGAAACATTGCCAAATTGTTTTCATAATACGGATCCATCGTGTGAAAAGATTCGATAATAATTAAAAAAGCTCTGGCTGAAAAAAATATAACTATTCCATTTCAATATATTTTATCACTATGCCACCGGTGGCGTAAACATTTGAACGCAAGGAATACAAATCTATAGCCAATTCAATTTGCAAGCACCGTTACATCTAACTTCTAAAAGGGAAAGTAATCATTAGCTTTCCTTTATATAATGTTCATAACATTTTTTCCTTATGAGGAGCTAATAAAAGATTTGTGCATCGTAAAATTATAATATTTTCATTTCGTAAATAGGTCTATCTTACACAGAGACTCATGTAAATATTATTTTAATTACATTTCTTATTTTTCATACCTCCGTTCATATGTATATGTTGATTATTTAAGATCTATTTCCTATTTTTACGTTTCTGATGAATTAAGAAATTAGAGTAGTGAATACCTAAATGTTACATCTCAATTTCCGTTTTGAATCCATTAGTAAAATTTTATCAGGATGGCGTCCGCTTCAATTTTGAAAGGTTGGTCCAAAGAACTACATGAGTTTTATTACGTCATAATTTAGGTTCCAATTTAAATTCGGGTTTATCACGGTATCATTATTTTAACTCACAGCGAATTTTATTTCCTTAAATTATCATTTTATTTGAATGTTTTGTTTTCAGTGTGAGTATATAGTAAAATATCTATAAACTTGAACATTTGAACATTGAAATAGAAATATTTTTATTTGTATTTGTATATAAAATAATCACTTATTTTTTTAATCGCGAAAGTTAGCATTAGAGTCAGTTTTAAGAAGTGCTATCAGTAACCAAAATATACCGCTTTATAGTTAATGTGGGGATGATTTACAATATAAATCATAAATCTATGCCCCGCCTATATTAGAACCCTGAATTCAAAGAAGGTGACACATACCTTGTTTTAAAATAAATATTTTTCAAAATGTAAGGGCTAGCTGGTTAAGTTTACTTGTAACATCAGGGACAAATTTATATTGACAATATTAGTTACCTACCATTGTACTTAATGAAAGCGCTTGTTACTTTGCATTTATTATCCCATTCATTTCAAATAAACTTATCATTTATTTTTCTATGATACCTGTTCACTCCCGATTGGCAATGCTAATCTTCACTTTATACATCACTTCATAGTTACGATAGACAAAAGATATACTCATTTTTATTGAATTAGTACTTAATGATATCGATTTTTGACCTTAGTTTGGTTCATTTTTACTCACTAATTATCAATTATGAATGTCGAAGCATCATTTATTGCTTTGAACTTATGCCACTCTATGGTTTCTTCAATTTCTAATCAGTTTGCTGGTTCAAAATGATTAGCAATATTTTATTTTATAAAAACCAATTTTGGAAAATTCCCGATCCATTGTTATTAACAGTAATTTAATAAAAATGAAAACTAAAATTGATAAATAACACTTTACTTCCAGCGGTCAGTGAAATATTTAAAATATATTGGTATTCGGAAAAGTGAGTTATTTATTTAGTACCAAATTTATCCTAAAATATTTTTAAATATTTATATATCTATTCTCCGGCAAGCAAAATAAGATGGTATGAGAGTATAATTGGAATATTTTTAAGAAACCAAATACGTCAATTAATAACTAAATATTTGATAATACCATAGTAATTAAAGTTCAAAGTGGACTTATGAATTAAACAAAATTAATCACAGCCAATCTTAGTAAAATTTAAAGCAATGTTAGCCCAAGTAAGTGATAGCGTTGGTATTGTAGGTAAATAATTAGACCTGCGGGTATTCACAGTTATTAATAGAATTCGGCAGCCATTTTCCGCTTGAGCTGTTCCCACGGTGTAAAAATTAAAAACTTTTATGCTTTGTATGAAATTGTTATATAAAATTAAGTCCTATTCGATGTAATGGAAGGTTTTGAGACTTTATGTAAAAGGACATATTTAATTATGCATTTTGATATTCACAAGCAAGCGGTAATCTCTAGTCTCATTTTTGAAATATAAACTTCATTTTGAAATAAATAAAAAAAATAAACAAAGCAATAAGACAGATGGTAACGTTGTTTTATAGAAATGATTTACTTTAAATTTCAAGAATTATGTAATCCGATGGTACATTTCGGTAAATAATTACTTAAGAAATAAAAACTTTTAAGCCCATTATAACAATTTGATTTTGAACAGCATTATGACTATAAAAAGTGAACAATACCATACACATTTCGGGTACGTGCGGCATGATAATTTAGTGTCACGTTATTTCTCAATACAGAAGACATTTATTGAAAAACTCTCTAGGGTCTAAGAAATGTTGATTATCATTGACAAAAGTATGGTCACCTATGTGATGTGTGTTTAATGTCAACCAAACTTTTACGCAGTGTTCAATGGAAATTATTCAGTTGAAATAATTTGGAAAACGACAAATGCGGTTGTCACACGTATGTAATATGTCATACGACATTTTATAAAATGAAGCCAACTAACTAAAGAAGAACTAAAGAATTACACGAAAATCGGTTTATGCTGAATAGTTGTATTTTAATTAATTTAGTTAATTATAAAACCATTTTTTTACTTAATTTATGTTTTTTTTTTAATTATATTAAGGAGTAAATTAAAAATGAGCATATTATATGAATTAATAAATTACAAAACTAGTGATGTTTCATGAGAATTACATGTTAGTTTAGTGGCGTTAATTTTGTTTTTTTTTAGAATTATGTACTTTAAAATACAATGAACTTTACACTTATAAAAATTAGCGGTAATCCATAAACTGCATATTAATTTTATATATATATATATATATATATATATATATATATATATATATATATATATTTATGTTACAATTTTTTAATGAATAGTAATTACTTTCAAACCTAACTGAAAATTTAACAATACAAAAATCATTCTCAATACACATTACCCATTCAACCTACCAATTGTGTTATCTTATGATATAATTGTTGGACCGAAGGTATTTCCTGAAACTTAATTATGCAATTAAATATGGAATTGTTAAAGAGATATTCTTGTAAACTGCTCTATCAAATATATTATTCAGTGCTCGATCGGCTCGAAACAGCCAATCGCAATAATATTTTATTGATTCTAAATAATACAGTTCCGAGATCCAACAATTATGAATTACAATTTGAAATTTCCAAATTATCAAGTACTTTCCTCAGTTATGTTTTATTAATTACGCCTTATGGATAATTTGAGTATTGTAATTAGCGATGCCTAAGGGAGTGGGTTAGGTCATGCGTCTTCGTCTTTATATGGTCATGACCAATGATATATAGTTACTTCGTCAGATTGCACAACGCAAGCTGTAATTATTGTTGTCAAATGAACCATTGGATATGGGAAGATTGTTGACCGTGTTTGCTATTTATTGGCGCAGTTATTCTGTCGTTGTAATACGTATACTGAATATAAAGAGAGTACAATATTAACATTTTTAGGTACTAATCATTAATATATTAATTCTTATAAAGAATGAAGAGAATTAAAAATATGTATTATAGTTTAAAAAATAGACGCACTTAAAAAATACTGCACTAAAAATTAAAAAAATATCGAACTTCTTTTTTCTGTCTGCTCAGTAAGGACTTTAATGTAAAGACTTTAGTGTAAGTTTGTTATTAATATGATATTTTAGTGTAAAAGTATGGGGCATCTTCTTTTGTCATCTAACTAAAATATTAACCATTTTCATTGAATTAATATTAATTAGAGAAACAAAATCATTTATTTTTGCTACCTTAAGGAAATAAAATCTTAAGCTTATTGAGTATTCGTCATCAATATATAAACTTGAAAAAAATGGAGACCTTATAAAAAACCGGTCAAGGGGTTTTTGGTCAAAACATATACAAAACGTATTGACTAAAAAATACTATTCACAATTTTCAAATTGTTGAGGAAAGTAAACTCAAACAATTTTATTTTAAAATGGTAAGCGAATGCTAATACCAAAATTTTTAACATTTTTAAATTCGTAATACCATTGGGTTGTGTATAAATTTTTAATAATAATCTAATTGGAACAAATTTCATCGCATACTCGACCTCAAACGAAAAGAAGGTTTAGAATATCTTCTGTCTTTTTGTAGTTCTTGTAGCGACTGATTGAAAGAAAAGTCTTTAACACACATCAAAGAAACAGTTCTAAAATTGTTGTTTATGTGGCGCAAATTTGAGTAAGAATCACTGAAATGGATTTCAAATATTCAGCATAGATCGTTCCATTAAAAGCTGCAAGATATTTTTTCTTTTTTGACCATCGAGTAGTTTAAGAACTTTTTATAAAAATTTCAGGAGGGCCTACCGCTCTTCGTGCGGTTATTTGTAAGTACTATCTCATTTGTGGTCATCAAGAGGCCAGTAACTTCGGAAAGTGCTAAGGGACGTCGGTTCTTATGGTAAACAATACCTTTATTATTTGATTCTCCCTCATCCTCAGTTGGCCTAAATAGCCATGCTAAATATTCCATCTTCATGAACCAAAATGCCCTTACAATTTGTTGCTTATGAACAGAAAGCTTTTTAAATATATTAAAGTTTTTTTCTCATGCCCTCCAAATTTCGGTTCTTTGTTTGACTTAATAGCCTCAATTTTTTGTTGACCTTAATGTATTTAGATGGATCTATAAAAATATTCCTCATCAACTACATTTTTCATTACCAATAATATTTAAAAAGAAAATAGTTGAAACCACTTCCTGTATATATCTAATACATTAATTTTCTTATTACTCGTTTATTATAATAAAATAACCACAGAATATATGCCGACCGTTGTGAACCCTATTTATATGAACAAGAGGTATAATAGAATTTCCTGTCTTTAAACAATCTATTTAAAATAAAAGCGTATTAAAACATATTGAACTTATGTTTCTTTAAAAACCAATCTATTCACGATTCAAATGAATGGAGCAAGCAGAGAATATAAAATGACACTGTACATTGTCTAAATATTTATATTATTATATTTATATTACTCTAAAACGAGTTCTAAGCGATAAAACAACCATAACTTTAAATAATACTAATGTTAGTAATTTTAGACCCGTGTCTATTATTACCACTAATAGATATATTTAGATTTTACAGACTGGGGTCGCTAAATAAATATGTGTTCCATGTACTAAAATGTAGCTTTTAACCTCGTAAATTTTAAATGGCGTATAAAGCGTATTTTCTGTTTATTAGATGTCTCAATTTTGAAAGTTTATCTTCAATAGAATTAAAGTAATAAAATGAATGTATTTTTTGGGTGAGCCAAATTAATTGATAATTAGATTTCATATAAAATTGCCTTGAATATGACCTTAAGGGTGATATAAATACATGATTACTAACATTACGGCTACTAGGCTAATACGAGTAAGTGAATTTGCTAAAGACATAATATCATTTATGATAATATAAAAATTATTAAATTATTTTTATTGAGACAAGCCACAATTATAAATATCGTAATCTACTGGGGTCTTTCTAAATCTTTAAAGTTTTCGTATTTATTACCCCAAAATAAAAAAAAAATCTTTAAAGTTTTCTTATTTATTACTTTAAATTATATGTATTTTTTTTTATTATATTTTATTTCATGATATTTTGGAATATCAATATATTTATACAGAAGATTTGCTTAAAAACATGTTCTGCTAATAAATTACGTAATTCATAAAGAATAAATAAATACATCGCGACGAAAAAACAATAGAAATCGTTTACAAAAATTAAATGGAAACTATTTTAGTAATTGGAAAAAAGAACTGAAGAAGTGCTTTACATTAAAAAACTTAACTTATAAATCGTTTAGGCTAATAATTATTTAACCACATTATTTTAAATATCTTGTGGAAGACGGCAAAAGAATTATAGATATAACTTAATTAAACGTTATGTATTGTAATGTAAGATTGTATTGTAATGTAATGTAAGATTGAAATCCCTTCAAAATGTAATGAAAAATATTTATTCAGTAATTTCATGAAACCCTCAATGTTTCACACCATTCGTAAATAAAATATTTTTTGTCAAAACCCAAAATCTTTTTGTCCTCCATTAAAATTTTTCGAGTCAACGCTTTCCCGGATAAAGTTTCTATACCGACTCAACTCACTTTCGCTCGAGCAGAATAAGCCTCGATTATTTATTTTACCCAGATAGACATAATAATATGAAACAAACTCGCGCATTAAAACCAATAAAGAGGTCAGTGAGAACACAACAATAATGCAGATTCAATTATATTGCCGACGTTTTCATCGCGGGCGCTAGCTCACAACCGGAACCCTCATATGGTCCCCGAGTGGGCACTTGTTTCGGCAATACCCGCTTCAAAAGGTTCTACTCCGTTATAATTACTTATCTCGCTAATCAAAGGGTCGCCAGGAAAAAAAACGCGAAGAAAGATGCTAAAGCGCGCGACCCTAATCTACAAAGATTTATGTTGGCACTTGGAAGTTTAGGTTACGGCGTGACATTGACCACTCGCTATTGGTGGAGATTTATTTGTCCGGTATCTTTATTTGATAGGGAGGAAGGTGACATTCTTTTGGTGTTTGGTTGTAGGATTTTCAATTGATGATATCGCTATTTGACGTGCAATGCGATTGTTTGCCACCCACAAACTTCGTGTGTATAACATAGATACATAGATTGAGACCGTGTATAACAAATTTTTTTCATACATTGTTTTTTTCTATGTTTAAAACTTTCTATGTTTGTAATTATAAGCTACGTTTTAAAAAAACCTAACTCTTTATATTTTTGAACGAGGTCCACCCATTCATGGATACCCGAATTGTATCATTTAATTTTTCAACGTCAGGTCATTCTTCATTCACTTTAAATATTTTTACGAAATATTTTTCTGTACATATATAGAATTTTCAATTAATGAAAAGCATTTTACTAAAATATAATCTGAAGAGTAATTAAATTGGCCTTCCCCATGGGATATTTATTTCTTTGATAATTATCTATATTAAACTGGTCTGATATACTTAGTTTAAATAGAGACAGATATTATTGTAACTTTTATTCAATAAACTTGCCTTAATGAAATCATTATTAACAAAGGGTAGACTGAAAAAATTTAAATATTTTATTTCAACGCTTATAAAAAAATTTTGCGAGTTGCCTAAACATTTTAACACATAAAAAATATTCTATAGCCAATTCAATTTTGCTACCACCATTTCAAATAACTTGTAAATACAGAATTAACTACTAGCTTTGCTTTGCGTGATTTCCTTATATGGAGCTACTATCTATTCATCTGTATGTTTTCTTCTATTGGTATGCTTATCAACTCATTCAACTCTATGCTTCTCTGACTATCATAGATCTTGAATTGTGGAGTAATTGATTACTTGTTTAAATATATGAACAATGTCGAAGGAAAATATAATTACTTAGGATATATTTTCGAAAGTACATTCTCACGTTTCTCATAAATTAGGAAAGCGGAGTAGTGTACATAATAAGGTTATATATCTAATTAAATTTTGAACCTGATAATGAAGTTGGTTTAAAATCGTTTTATTAAACATACGTCCCTTTTATAATCTTTGACGTAAAGGATGGTGGAACTTGTTCACGCATTATTTTAAAATAAATAATTTTAAAAATGATATTACATGGTGGCTAAGTTTTGTAACTTAAACAACTAATTTAGATTATAAATATTATCGATTATAGATCATAATTTGGTTTATTTTTTCACACTAATTATCGCTGATGAATGCTGTAACGTCTTTTATTGCTTGAAACTTATAACATTGTAAGAATTCTTTATTTTATAATTGTTTTGCAAGTTCAAACTTTGATTTTGATTTTGTTAAGCAACTTTGAAAGATTTAATAATTTTGTGATAATTAAAACTAAATTGACTAATAAAACTTAAGACTGATGTTCAATAAAATATTTCAAATTTATTTACACCTATTTTACTTATTCCGTACCAAATTATTTCCAAAATATTTTTACATGTTTTTGTCTCTATTCCGTTTCTCCTTTTATGGTTAAACCCTAGTTCAGTGCGTTCATTTAAATTAGGGAAAACGTAAAGAAATATATACTTCCCTAAATTTGTACTCAATAACACATACGTAATAATCTATTATGTTAATAATCTTAAAAAATTAAAATTTTAACTTCTAAAAGTTATATTTGTAAGCTAAAAGTTTTCAAAGTAATTATTTTCACATCATTAAGCAGTACGTAAATTATCCTAGAGTTATCTTTAATAAAATATCATAACATCAATTCACAATATTTATAAGAAAGAAATAAACCACCACTTAACCCAATCAACATTTTATAAATTAAAGTAATCCAATATAAATTATATTGAAATCTCTTGCTGCAATTAAAATAGAATTATTTTTTCTAATTTCCTAGTAAAATTAATTCTAAGTAAAAGTTGTCCATCAAATAGAACATGATCAATACTTCTTTTTTAATATTATTAATAATAATTCTCAAA
This sequence comes from Druceiella hillmani, assembly GCA_039881145.1. NCBI lineage: Eukaryota > Metazoa > Arthropoda > Insecta > Lepidoptera > Hepialidae > Druceiella > Druceiella hillmani. Next base: position 25,060,835 of record JAYKKI010000022.1, on the reverse strand, counting down.
CCGGAGATTGGTTAAACTCACCTCACTTAACCCAATTCATTAACTTTTGCGCTGAAAGTATTCCAATATAATTTATATTGATATTCCCAGCATAATTAAAACATATACATTTCTTAATAAATAAATGCTGAACAACTTTATTTCATTAAGCAATCACGCTTAATGCGACAAGAATAATAATTGATTTTCTGCCCTATCGTAACAATAAGATTGTAATATGGACTTACAAATTAAACAAAAGGGATCATATATTACGACAGACTATGACTTGGGCATTGTACATCCTTAACTAGACGCGCGGGAACTCACAACTTTAGTGACATTTTTCGACAGCTGTTTTCCACTTAAACTGCTCCAACGGTGCAAAACATATAAATTTTAAGCTTTATATAGAATTTGGTGCGAAATATATTAATATTCATATTGCTATTAAAAGCAAGTATGTTGTATAATTTATTTTAATTTTTTTATAAAAATGTTATTTGTAATTTAGTTTAAAAAAACTTCTTAAGATATTTGTAAAAAAGCTTATAAAGGAAGAGTAATGTGATTTTAGGCGATTGATTGCCTTTAATTGAGCGAACTTTACTGATTAAGAGAAAATTTATATCTCGTCATTCCACATATGGCAATTATGTTATCAATACTTTCGAAAATGAATTAATATTATACAATTATTGTTATTTTGGCATCATATTTTATTTTCCTGTTATTTCCCCCTTACAGCCTATATAAACTGAATATTTCCCAAGTGTCTAAATCATCAATGTCGATTTGCAAAGTTAACATTCGGCATTGTGGTATATTGATGGAAAATAAATATAACCCAAACAAGCACCTAGTAGAACGCACAAGCAATACGTAATTTCTCTATATCATAGTTTTTTGTTTTTATTGGCTATACTTTTCTTTCTGCTACGCAACGTTATCGTGCTAATATTGTTGTTGTTAATTAACTTTAATTTAATTAATAAAGGATTAGATTTCATTGCCAAAGTGTTTATTTTCATCAATTATACATTCCATTTCAGTAGATTGGTTATAATTAATTCAAAAATGTATTTAATTTCATATTTTGATTATTTTCAAATTATAATTATTTGTTTCCAAATTTATGAACAGCCGTTAACTTGCTGTATATATGGCGAAGTGTGTTGGTTATTAACTATTTGTGTTTTAATCGATTAATAACCGTTAATTTATAACGTGTTTTACAATTTGTATTGCTGTTATTTGTGTTCTAACTGAAAAATAGTTATTAGTTTAAAATGTTTTTTACAACGGTGTGTATTAAATGGAAGTGTTGGGATTGTAATTTATAAATTGCCAATAACTTCTAGAAGTGTTTAACCTATAAGTTAAACATTCCCAATGTCACCTACAGGTGACATTTATTTAAAAAAATTTTTGGTTCCAAGGCAATTTTATTTTTAGACCCTAGCCTTATTAATATAAAGCCAATATGTGTTAGTATTTATTACTAATTTCTGGCAACACTAGTTATTTCTAAATGAATAAAAAATCGCCGTGGAACCGAAAAATTTTTTTTGGTTACATGGCAATTTACAAATTTTGCTTCGGACGTAACGGGTCTTTTCGTAGTTTCTGGCATTTCTTGCGAATAAAGGTAAAAATATCGAAACCCTAAATACTACATTTTTTCTTATTGTATGTAATGAAGATGTAAGGTAAAATATAAATGCTTTTATAATCAAAAATACTATATAGTATGATTAATATACCACTCAAAATCAGACAGGTCACCTACGGATGACACAAAGCCCTATGTCATACAAATCTCTCGGTGGTTATGAGGAATTTTACAGCATATTTACGCCTTATTTCTAATAATTGTCTTGCATGCTACAATTTATTTCGAAACATTTCGAAAAGTCGGGCGAACGCGGCAGAAATTAATACAAGGAATATTTTACTTCGGATTTACATTTTCTTAGTTTTTAATCCGCCGCAAAATAATTTAAATTTTCTTCTAATCGTACAATATAGTTTAATTTTTTTATGTCACTTTTACTATATTTTTGCCAAATGGTCGAAGTTTGAGCAAGCAACCCGAATGCGGGTAGACGCATGAGGGCATATGTCGTTTTGGGTTATTTTAAAGAAATAACATTTTTCGATGATTTCGGTATTCGTTTTAAGCTTACTTTATTTCTTTAATTTGTTTATAATAGATTGAATCTTGTCAATAAATGGAAATTAATTACTTACTATTAGTATAATATATTTGTAGAACTGAAATGTCAATATTTTGAAGACTTAAAAAAAATTTAGGGGACTAAAAAAATTAACAGAATAAAATTGCGGTTTTTGGAAGGTTTTTCTCTTTACCCCTAGGCTAGTTATTTGTTCATGCATCCCGAAAAATCAGCTAATATTATTTTGATGTAGTTATTACTGCTGATTACTGATGGATCTCGAATAATATATATTTTGTCACAACTATCAAAAAATACTATATTGTAATTATACTTTCTACGCAAGACCTACTTAGTTAAAGCAGTACATTTTTGTAATAATTATAATTATGCAGGTATTAATCTTAAAGTAAATTTGATAATATCTTCTAAATTTCTAAATATATTACTTCCGATAATATCAATTCCTCTTTATGGAACATAAATCAAACAATTATTTAGTAAATAGTCGTTTTTAAGAGAAACACACAAGTAAATATATAGTTCTGAATTAAAAGATGTCAGTTTGAAGTAGTGTTTAAAAAGTATCTTCAAACACAATCCAGCAGGATGGACATTTTTTGTATGAAATGCTGTGTTTTAATCATCTGTGGCCGTTTTTGTACAACGGTAATATGTTTTTCAATATATATATATATATATATATATATATATATATATATATATATATATATATATATATATATATATATATGATGATGTTAATTGTACATATAATGATAGATTAGAATTCATAAATAAATTGAATGAATCAATTCTAATTATATTTTTTAATATGGAGCAAGGGTGGAGGGGCGGGGTGCATATGACATTTTAAAAATGCCGAGTGATATTAATACAATTTAGTTTGGGGTATTTTTTTAAGTGAATGATTCGGGTTAAATGGAGTAGAGATTCATTTCTATGTATAAATGTTGGGAGTTGATGTTATAATGTTATATTAAAAAAAATCTTTGTAATATTATATTCATTGTTTGACAAACTCAAAATAATTGTTCTGAAAACTTTTTCATTGTCAATATAAGCTGTTAAAAATTAAAAAAATATTTTATCTTTTTTAGTTTATATAAATAACATATTATGTCAACAAGTTATTGAATACACATTAAAGAAAAATATATATTTAGGTTTTATGGGGTACGGCACAGATTAGAACTTTATAAATATTTACTATACTATAATTTGTAAGTTGTAGCAATGTACTAACAAAATATTTCTGAATTAAAAATAAAACACGATGAATAAAAAACACTGAAATTACCTTGAAGCATAAAATGAAGATTTCAGTAATAAAAATAAAATTCAACTAAATTATGGTTCCGCATCTTGAAAGGGTGAATAGAACTCTTAGGAGATTACCCACGTGTTCATCTGTCACAGTTTAGAAACTGTTCGAAATTTGAATTTTAGCATAGAATAAAACATATTAACTTGCACATAGCTCAATAACTTAAACTTAAAGATAGTATATGGTAATTTCACTTGGGTATCTTAAAATTGCATGTTGGGTACAATAAAATGGCTACTTTCAAGACGGTACTTTAAAATCGCTATTTGCAAGGGTCGCAAAAATGTTGTTATTTTTCATTATTTTAATTATATTTAAGGCAAACTGAAAAATATTCAAAATAATATATTTCCTCTTTATATCTGAGAAACCAGTAAACCATAAATTAGGAAAAAAGGATTTTACAAGCATATGCGTAGGCTGCAGGAAACAATTACGATGATGCTAGATGTCATAGTTTTGGAAACATTCACGATGGAAAACATGCCTCTTTACTTAATTACGTTAGGTAATATTAAATATTAACTTCTTTAAAAATATAGATAAGCGATAGCTTGTCATAAATAAAATGAAATCACCTCAGTATTTTGGTAAATTTAATTTGTATAAATTTTCGTAGAAGTAAATATTTTGTAATTTGTGAGTAATTAATTTTTATTTTACGATAAGTTAATTATAACAAAAGGAATTTTCCAATAATATTACGACTATGCACTCTCCTAACTTTTTACTTGATGGAGAATGAGGATTTAAATATGAAAAAAAGTTTTTAAAAAGAGTCAGTATTAAATAAATGAATTTTGTTTCCATATATATATAAATTTTAAATATTTTTTTGACCAACTTTGTCTTAATTTTCTCAAAAATATTCTAAATTTCTTAATAACAAATGGATGGAAAATCTTTAAAAGTTATTATACCTAACCAAAATCATGCTGATAATTATAGTTATAAAACTAGCAAACCAATTAAACTAAATATTACTAACATGTGATTTCCTTAATTTATAAAAAAAATTAGAAATGAAAGAAATCATACACTGGCATAAGTTTGAAGCAATAAAAGGCGCTTCAGCAATCGAAAGTGACAAGCAGCGTGTAAAAAATCAATCAAACTAAGGTCGAAAATTGATATAATTTATTAGTAATTTAGTAAATGTGAACGTGCCTCGTGTCTACTAGAACTGCGAAGAGATATTTAACATGAATATTAGCATTGTCTATTAGGAAGGGGGGGGTGTAGGTAAATTTATTATTTGAAATAAATTGAATAATAAATATAGTAAGAAAAACGTTAATTTTTATTAAATAAATTTAATTGCATTTTAAAATGTAAGTTTTTACTGTAAACAATTTAACATTTTACTTAAATTTGAAGCATGTGTTTGTTCCTGGTCCGGACCAGCTATAATTTATTTGAATGTATGGTGATTAGAAATAATAAGGTCTCTATTATTCTTAATCAAGTCATTATGAAAAAGAAAAAACGAAAATAAATATATATATATATATATATATATATATATATATATATATATACATATATATATATTTATTTTGCTTTTTTCTTTTTCATAATAATATGTTATTTATATATAATAACATATTATTATGAAAAACATATTGACATAATATATTATTTATATAAACTAAAAAAGATAAAATATATTTTTTATTTTTAACAGTTTATATTGACAATGAGGAAGTTTTCAGAACAATTATTTTGAGTTTGTGAAACAATGAATAAAATATTACAAAGATTTTTTTGTAATATAACATTATAACATCAACTCCCAACGTTTACACATAGAAATGAATCTCTACTCCACTTAACCCGAATCATTCAATTAAAAAAATACCCCAAACTAAATTCCATTAAGATCTCTTGGCATTTTTAAAACGTCATTTGCACCCCGCCCCTCAACCCCTTGCTCCATATAAAAAATGTAATTAGAATTGATTCATTCAATTTATTTATGAATTCTAATCTGTAATTATACAATTAGTAGACCAAAGATATTTCCTAAAACTTAACCTATATAATGTGTTCTAGCGACTAGTCCTCTAACTACGTTCGTTAATAAATGTAATAATAAAGCATATATATTTTAGTCTGCCTGAGTACCTTGTCATAAAATGCGAATATATATTAATCTATTGAAGGTACTGTATGTAGTTTTTATTGTTATTACAAGTTACTCTCATGGCTTCCACTGGTCAAAGTATTAAATTCGTCAATATCCACCAGTCATATTGTTAATCCGTCAATTTACAAAATTTTTGGATGAGCTAGAAAGTGATGTTGACAAAGAGCAAGTTCAAGAAAATCGTATGCACGGGATAACTGGAGCCTTGCTCTCGAATACAGAAGATTCCGATTTTATTCCGTCCGGTCACAACACAGAATTTGGACAAAGTGTTCAATCTGGAGATGAGGGAGAGACGGAAGTGAGAGCTAATTCCACCTTCTATTATGAGAAAAATAGATTCAAGATTAGGGTATGTAGACTACTCTCTAGAAATTTTCTTGAAGCATCATATAACATTCTGCGGCTACAAAATATTCAACCTACCCGTGACAGTGCAAAATTGAGGGAATCTATTGAATCCTTTCAGATAATGTTCGAAAGTCATTTGATTGGTATCACTGTTCACTAAACAAATATGAAAATAGAGGACATTTGCAACAAACACATAACTCTTGACAAATATATGCTTGGAAAGACAAATTCTATAGAAATGAAAGTATTTATGTCTCTTCTAATATATAGTGCTACATTCAAATCTACTCCTGAAAACGTTCTTTCCCAGTTACTAACAATAGAACGGGTAGAAGCATTTTTAGGGCACCGATGTTTTTGAGACGCTTTTTGGTTCTTCTCGTTGCATTGCGATTTGTTAACGTCAGAACAGAGAAGCTCGAAAAATAAGATCCCGCATATGGTACATTCAAAACATTGAATATTTTTTTGAAAATTTCCAAAAAACAATCTCTTTAGGTAATGAGACTACCCATGAAATGCTCAAAACATTCAGGGAAAGGGATACATTTAAAATTAATATACCATCAGAACCCGTAGAATGTGGATAAAAATGCAGTGCTAGTCTCATTTTAAAATATTTTATATTTGTAATGCCTAAATTTATACTGGTAAAGGTTCCGATTATTGCAGCCTGTCTTCTGAGGAACGCAAAGCTTCAATTTCAACTCAAGCTGTTACTTAATGGGTAGGCCAATCCGTGATTAGACCACCGGCAACTGGTTTTTGTCCTTAAAAATTCCTGAAACTCCAAAGTCTTACTACAACGGAAAAAACTGAAAAAGAACAAACGTGAAATACCTAGATTTTATAGTGTCAAAAACTTTTAATAGTAGGTACATCACGCGTACGATTTACCAAAAAACTGTATTCTGGTATTATATCGATTATGAAACAAACAAACTAGGAATTGTAATGTATTACAATAGCACTGACGTTGAGGTAGACGCCGACGACCGGTAGTCCTATATTTACTCTTGCAGCGGCCGTATAATTTTTTGACCTTTGACAATAAAGAACATAATTTTGGATGTGTGTTTTTTGAATTTGATGGATAAAATAAGCATTGACTTTGCTTATTTTATCCATCAAATTTAAAATTAATATTTTAAATTAATGCTACTTTAGTTCCTGAAACAAATAGCTAAACTACTTAATGATAAAAACTTAAAATCACGTATGTACGACCCAAGGCTGGTTACATCTGGCAACAAAAATTCTTCTAGTAGATCTTCCAATAGTTGAAAATATATTGCATCGAAACGAACGAAAATGTTGTTTTCTGTATCCTATATAACTAAGAAGGACATTAGTTTACATGTATAACTCGTATTGCAAACCGATACCTATGTCACGTCCCATGCACTTTTTTTTATTTTTAATGTTTTTAAAAATATTTTTTTTTATTTGATAATTTATTAATTCCGTTTATTTGAAATTATTTATAAAAGGAAATTATTTTTGATAAAAATTCCATTTTATTTCATTTAGGAGGTAGTAAATGTGTTATAAGATTTTTGAGACTGATGGTTAATTGTAAGTTTTGACTATGATACTGTTTGAAGGTTAATCTAGTTTAAGTTAAAACAAATTATCCTTGAAAAAAGCTATTAGCTATTTTCATAAATTAATGAATAAGGACACGATTTGTTTTACATTTTTTTAATTGAATACGACGTCTCTGGGATTCCCCCATACACTTGAAAGTAGTTTTTGACACGATGAAAACCAAGGGTTAATTTTATATATATTGAATATGGAAACATAAAACAGATATTTTTGTACCCTTCTCTATGAAATATGATATTCTGTATCGGATCAACTCGGACCAACCGATCGCAATAATAATTGATTGGTTCCATATAAAACAGTTGCGAGTCGTAATAACTATGAATTATAGATTAAAATTGTCAAGTTATCGGGTACTCTGCTGAGTAACATTTTATTAATTACACCTAATGGGTTAATTTAGTATTGTAATTAGTCAGTTCCGAGGGAAGCAGGTCAGGTCGTGCCTTTTCGTCCTTGTGTGGCCATGATTACTGATACATATCTACGTCATCCAATTGCGTAACGCGAGCTGTAATTAATGCTATGTCCAATAAACTGTTGGGTACGAGGAGACTGTTGACGATTTCGGTCATTTCAACGTCATTTTTATATATTTACCTCAACTCTATATTTCTTTAATTATTCGGTCGCTGTACATTTACATACGTATGTTGTATCTAAAAAGAGTGCAATCTTAAGTTGTTTGAATGTTAATAATTAATATACAGACTGTTTAACGAATTAAGAAAAAAACTAATAAAAAACAGGCAACGTACCTTAATGTCGACGCAAAAACAGTTTGTAAAATGGTTCAATTCAAAGTAAGAACACTCATAAATTCTGAAATGGTTTACGAAAGTTTACTCAAACCATTTTATTCGAAAATGCTAAGCAAATAGATATGTCTAATTTTTTTCTGAAATCCGTTATAGTTGCGTTGTGTATCAGTTTAGTAAATTATTATCTACGAAGAATTATATTCATCCTACGTTCAACCCAAAAACCAAACAGATGTTCAAAATGTCTTATGTTTACTCGACATTCCTGGAGTGAATAATCGAAAAAACTAACAAAAACTTAACACTGGGTGATCAACGAAATAGCAACAGAGATAATGTAGATTTTTGTGTCGTAATTTAGGGTCACTAAAATAAACTTCTACCGATCACCGTGAATTATGTCAAATTGTGTAAACGGGGTGTAAATTAAAATTTCACGTCTCTAAAATAAGCTATTCAAAATAAAATAGTATTTGGACATATTGCATTTATGTTTCTTTAAATTGCAATTATTTAATTACTGAGCAAACCGAGAATATGAAATAATACCTTGCCTTACCTTAAAATTATATTTGTCTTACTCTTAATTAAGTTCTACCATAAGTTTAAATAATTTTCTATATTAAGTGTTTTGATTCTGTGACTCCTATAGCTACTAAGTGATTTATTTCTATTTGATGAACTGGGGACGCAAAAAAATAAGTAGCTTTTGGCTTCGTGAATTCTAGATATCGTACAAACCGTATTTTTTCGGTATTAGATGTACGAAATTCAAAAGTTTACCTCTAATCGAATTAATGTAAGAAAATGAGTGTCTTTTCTTGATCATAATTAACAGACATTTATTATTAAGCTGTGTTCTAAATGATGTTCCCTTGAATGTAAGCGTTAATGCAATATGATAATTAATGATACGGCTCTAAGAAAATGAATAAATACCGTTTGTGGTAATTTGGAATATGGGATATATTTAAATTATTTTTATTGAAGCAAACGCAAATAATAAGTTTCTTATTCTGCTGGAATCTATTCAATGCTTTAAATATTTTTGGTTTACTGATACGTAATGTGAAAATATTAAATTGAAATTAATTTATGTGATTTATTCAAATATCAAAGTTTTCACAAAAAATATATTCATAAAAATGTATTTTGCTAGTAAACAAATGAACCCTTTTATATTTTTACAAAAATGTGTAAGTAAAATATGTACACATGTTTTATAAAGTAAAAATAAAACAAATCGATTATAAAAATTCAATTCAAATTATTTTTATAACAAAAAAGAAAAAAAAACAGGAGTAAGGAAGTAGTTAATATTATATAACTGGTGTCATAATTTTTTTAGTCTATTGATTATTTCGACTTAAAATTTTAAAATGTAAACAAAAATATAAAATTTATGTTTTCTTGTCAAAGCCCAAAATCATTTTGTTCTCCATTGAAGCTTTCACTGTCAACGCTTTCCTGCATAAAGATTCTATACAGCCTTAATTTACTTTCACTCAAACAGAATAAACCACTGTTATTTATTTCACGAAGATAGATTTAATAATAGGAAATAAACTTCTAGCATCAAAATCAATAACGAGGTCAGTTTCGACATAACAGAGCATATTCAGTCGTATTGCTTACAATTTCATCCCTAGTGCTAGTCGAATTAGTTCATAGCCGAAACCTATATTTGATTTGTCAATGACTGCTTGAAAGGGTTCATGCCCTTTATAATTACTTATCTCGCTAATCAAAGTGCCCTCGATGCACTCCAGGATGTAAAGACGGATTTTAAAGCCCGTGATCCTGATCTACGAAGATTTATGTTGGCTCTTGGGAGTATAGGTGACAAGGTGACATTGGCCACTTGGATGGCAGCCTTTATTTTGTGCGAATTTGTTTTTGTTAGAGAGAGAGAAGACATTCTTCTGGATTCTTGGGGGTAGGATTTTCAATTGGTGATATCTCCGTGTGACGTGCAATGCTGTAATTTTAATAAACGTGAATATTTACAACTTTCTTTCAAAAAATTATGTTTCTAAAGGCGATTTATATTTTCATTCTTTTACTGATTTGGTTATATGTCGTCTTTTTTTTTATTTAAAGGTTTTTGAAAACAAAGGCTACCTTTTAAAAATTCATAACTCTTTGTATTTGGAAAAAAGAACATAACAACCACTCGTGAACGACCTAATTATATAAATATTTACTTGCTTAACGTCAGTTCATTCGTCGCTCAATTGAGTGTAGAATGATTTAGTCTTACTACCACTACTACTACTTTTGGATAGAAATGTTTGTGATTAATTTATGTGGCGTTCAATGTAAGGTTGAAAGTTTCCAATTTTTAAACTAGATATCATGGTTTCCAATTTTATTCTAGCATTCACTTTCGTACCTTCAAAAGCCGATTATATATTAAAATTGCTGTCGTGTTCAATTTGTTTTACTTATCAACTTGTTAGGCTCATTAGGTCCTCGTTACATTAATTTTGGAAATTTCACATTTTCCTTTTTTTTAACATATCACTTTCTCTCCCTCATAGCTTCGTGTTTTTTTTTACTTTTTCTCTAATCCATAATTTTTTTAGAAAATGGATTGAATTTATGACTTTTTTCTTAATTAAAAAATTTGGAAAGTTTCAAATAATATTATATTTACTTATTTCATTTAAAATTTAAATTTGCACTAACTTTAAATATTTTTACGAAATATTTGTAAACAGAGGAGTAGGATTTTCAGATTGTTAAAATCATTTTATTGCAAAAATATCACCTGACGAATAAGGTAATTGCCTTTCTTTGCTGGCTATTTACTTATTGGTTATACATGAAGATACCACATTTAATATTGAACAGTATATTTCTCGTATTAATAAATTAACGAACACGTGTGTGAGTCAATTTTACGTATTTGTAAAGAGAACACATTATATGATACCATATCATCAGTTAATTCGAAATTTTAATAATAGCTAACTCGGAAAAAAAATTCAACGTGAAGTAATAAAAAATTTTAATAAAATTAACTCCCACACGAAAATTGAACTTGACAAAACCAGCATAAGGCGATGTTACCTCTGCAAGTACCATTTTTTTGTTTGTAATATCTAAACACAAGAAATATAAATCTACAGTCATTTAAATTTTGGTAACATCGTTTCAAATAACTTGTAAATGGAAAATTAATCACCGACTTTCCTTCACGTTATTTCCGTAAAACTATATATACTTCCGTATAAATTTTCAATCCAAAACGAATTATTATTTTCGTTTTTGAAAAATATTTGTCTTTGAGAGAGACTAGCGCATGTAATATTTTAATTCAATTTCTTTGTTTTCATACGTCTACTCATCGGTATGATTGGCGGATTGATATAGATTCTAAATTTCGTTGTAATTGATGTTTTGTTTAAATTGATGATAAATATCGCAATAAAATATAATTTGTCAGGACATATTTCTCAAAACAAATTTTCACGTTTCTCATTGGGACGGCGGAGTAATGTAAATAATGTTACATATCAGTTTCCATCCTCAACCTATTAATAAAATGTGTTTAAAACTATTTCTTCGATAAAATTTTCAGGACAGATTTGTTGCAACTTTCAAAGGTTGCTATCTGGGAAATAAATTATTTCTAGATGGTCATAATAGGTGGTAATTAAACCCTTTTGCCCATAAAGAAAATTTTTTTTTTTAAATTATTTTTTTATATCTTTTTTAACAAATTAAAATATGTAAAATTTTTAATGTAACATATATTTAACAAGATATTTGAAATATCAATGAAATCAAATACACCTTTTTCTTGGTCTATTAACATAAATAGAGATGGAATTAGTGAGATGATATCAACATGATTTATGTTCCAACTAAATAACATATATTACTTTAATTTTTTATGAATAGGGATATTTCTTATAATTGAAATAATCACTCTATTTTTAACATAGCAATAAGAACTCTCAAGTCAATTTATAAACATGCCTTAAATAATACACGGTTATTCGAAATGTATCAAGAAGTTATTAAAGGTACAATTGATTCAAACTCGGTTTCCAATACAACATACTTAAAAAAAGATTCCGAGGAGCAAGGAATCTTCCCTCTTTTTGAAGTCGGTTAAAAAAAAAGATTCTGAAGTGATCGCTACCGACCTTGAACAAATGCATGATCTAGAGTGCAATACAATCAAGTAAAGTGCTAGTACCCTTTGGTTAAAGCGTAGGCGAAAGTTATTAACGGCTTGTTGGTTTGCCAAAGTAGGCAAGAGACATGTAAATACTAATTTTGCTGCATTATAACTGATTATTTCAGGAGTGATTTGAACTATATGCCATTTATTAAACAAGGAAAAAACTGAACGCACTGCACTCAGATAACTAATAATAGTTTCACATATCAACATTGAGGAGTGCGGTTTATTCTTAGTAGTGAATTTATATTTCTAGAAGCCACACAAAAGATCAGTACGCAAACGGCATTACAGAAATTAAGTTCCAATCATCTAACGTCAATTTGCACACAGATGAAGCAATAAAAGAAAAAAATTAGTTTTGAAAATATGACTGTGTTAAAATTTATACCAGCAAAAAGCATTGAGATATGAAATTATAGCAAAAAATGTCCAATTCTGAGAAGAGAACATGGAATCATATTAAGTGAAATTTTATCAAACTGTATGCTTCCGGACTTGATGGATCCTTAATTTTCGAAATCAATGAAATTAAGAGATCACTCATAACATTACATTAGTGTTAAGATTTTGAAAGTGAGAAGCTAAAGATAATCAGAGTTGCCGTATAATGCTCCGACATTTTTGTAGCCATTTCTTCTCACAATTTATATTTTTGAAATGTAAAGAAAAACTATTAATTATTGTTCAGTTAACTAAATTATGTACTGACTAAAAAGATTTTATTTGGACCATCACTAATATAAAACAATGTATTTTTGAAAGTTTGGTACATAAATTAAATTTTAATTATAGTATTTTAGGCCTCATCAGGCAAGTTATTATGGGGAACGGATGAAATTATTCGTAGTGGAGTTAAACATGATGTCGCATATACGATGGTGAGAAAGGAAAAAAGACACAAGGAAACGTGGTATATTTAGAAATTGATGTTATTCGTCGTTTTTAATAACTACTAATCTCCTATTTTTGTTCACCTATCGATGTAGTTTTTTCGTTTTTTTTTAATTTGCCTGACATATGCGTGAGACGGGGATCGCGAGAGAAAGGTTTCAGTCGTTCCGAGTTTCCTTAGGGCTCATAGTATGAAATATTTAAATGAGTATAAAATGTTAAGCTCCTATTCTTTTATCTTTTATATTATTGGAGGTTGAAGATGATCATTGACGTACCTAACTACTACTGCCTCGATAAAACCGTATGCGGAACATAAAATTATTGTATATAGCGTTTGTGCTTAGCTGGCCTGCTCAACGGATGAAATCCGAATTAAAACTGAAATAATGCTAATATCATTATTTTTGTTTTGACACAATTTTAACAATACAAAATAAATCAAACTGATTACAAAATTAATAATATATAAAACAGGCATATTCATTTTAGTTATAATTGCAACTAATTTATAGCTTATGCGCGTTTTCAAGGTATTGCGAATAGACTATAAATTTGTTACACATCAACATGCGGCGTCCTTAATCGTGTACTCAAGATTTTACCACTAGTAAATATTCATTCTCGAGAGCAAGCGTACTTAAAAATAATTGTTAGTAGAAGCTCTTCTTGAAGTAGAAGATGAAATATCCAAATATTTATGTTATTAATATTTAATATTATTTCTCAAACATTTATATCTACAAGTACACCGGACATTAGTTAAGCTCACTCCACCTAATCCATTTCACCCACTTTAGTAATAGCAGTATCCCAATATAAATTATACGTAATTAAAACAGTATAAGCAAATAAATGAAAAATAAATACTGGATTATTTTATTTTATTTAAAAATTACGCTTATTATGAAAAGAAAAACAATAATTGGTTGTTTGCTATATCATAGAAATAAAATTTCAAGGTGGACATAAAAACTAAACGAAATGGAGGACATTATACGACAGACTAAGACTTACTTAGCGCGATTTCCTTAACTAGGCGGGCGGGTACTCACAATTTTCAGAATAATATTCGACAGCTTTTTTCCACTACTCCTACGGTGCAAAAGTAAGAAAATTTTAAGTTTTATATCAAAGTGTTATATCAAATTTAGTATTTTTCTTAAGTGGTAAAAAATTTTGAGACTTTACCTAAGATGGTGTGAAATATTTTAATATCATGTTTCTATTCGCAAGTATGTTCTATATTATAGTCCCATTTTTTAGAATACAAATGTTATATTTAAACAGCTTATAAAGGAATATTAATACGATTTTATGCGATTAGTTGACATAATTTAAATCACATCACTCCATGAATGGCAATTTATTTATGGATACTTACGAAAATTTATAATATCCTCCATTCTGTTTAGTTTGTATGTCTACATTGACGTTTTATTGCTATGATATACGAGTAGCAGATGCCAATTATTGTTATTCTAGTCATAATAAGTGTAATTGAGAAATGAAATAATATTATCCAGTATTAATTTTAAATGACATATTCTGTTTTAATTATGTCAAGGATATTGGTATATTGGGCTACTTTTATACCTGAAGTGGGAACATGGGTTATGTAGACTGTTTGAGCATTAATATTAAATATTATTAAAATAAATATTTAGATATTTCGTATTCTACTTGAAGAAGAGTTTTACTAATAATTATTTTTAAGGACGTATTTACAAAATTCCACTGCTATGTACTGGGTATGTACAAAATCCCGCGCTCGAGATCGAATATTTACTAGTCGTAAAATTTTAAGTGTGCGACTAACGACGCCGCTTGTTGATGTGGAACACATTTATAGTCTATTTGCAATATCTTGATATCGGACTCTTTTATATATTATTTATTTGGTAACCATTTTCATTTATTTTGTATTGTTAAATTTATGTCCAAACAAAAATAATAATGTGAACATTATTCCAGTGTTAATTCGGATTTCATCTATTGACCGGGCTAGCTAAACATAAACGCTATGTACAATAATTTTTTCTTCCGCATCCGGTTTTATCGAGGCAGAAGTAGATAAATACGCCGTTGATCATCTTCAACCTCTACCAATATAAAAGGCAAAATAATAGGAGGAATATATTTTTAGACTCATTTAAATATTCACGCTAAGGAAACCAAGAACGGCTGAAACCTGTTCTCTCGTGATCCCAGTGAAAACAGATCTCACTTATATGTGAGGCAATTTAAAAAAAAAAAACAAAAAACTTTATGTCGATACGTGAAAAAAATGGGAGATTACTAATTACGAAAGATACTAATTTCTACATATACCACGTTTTTCTTTATAATGTTTCACTTATCACCTTATTAGGTTCTTCGGTTTCTCGTAGCATTAATTTAGAAAATTTTACATTCATATCAATATTTTCTTTTTTTTAACGTATCGCTTTCTCTCTTTCATAGCTTCGTGTTCTCTTTACGTCAAAAACGGATTATATATTAAAATTCGTGTTTTCATAGCTTCGTGTTTTTTTTACTTCAAAAACGGATTATATATTAACTTTGCTGTTGTGTTCAATTTGTTTCACTTATCACCTTGTTAGGTTCTTCGGTTCGTCGTAGCATTCATTTAGAAAATTTTACATTCACATCAATATTTTATTTTTTTTAACGTATCGCTTTCTCTCTTTCATAGCTTCGTGTTTTTTTTACTTTTTCCCTTATTCATAATTTTTTCATAAACTGGATTGAATTTATCACGTTTTTTTTAAATTCTAAAATTTTGAAAATTTCAAATAATATGTTTTTTAATATCATTTCAAATTTAAAGTTGCTCGGACTAACTTAAAAACATTTTTGTAAAATATTTGTAAGTATGGGTTCAAGATTTTTAATTTATTAAAAGCATTTTATTACGAAAATATTATCTGATTTTTAAGTAAATTGCCTTTCTTTACGGGCTATTTATATATTGATGAGATGTGTGGTACGACATTTAATATTGAAGATTTATTTCTCTTTTTAATTAATTAATGAACATATGTATGAGCCAATTTTATGTATTGGTAAAGAGAACACATTATATGATACCATATTATCGATACTGTAATATTAGTTACCTCGGAAAACAATTTTTAGCGTTGAGTAATATATGACAAAAACTTAACACCGACGCGAAAATTAAACTTGACACAACCAGTATAAGGCGATGTTACCTCTACAAGTACATTTTTCTTCTTTGTAATATTATAGGTTTACGAATGATTATTTATTAGTAAACTTTCCATTTGATGTTGCAAATGGTTAATATTTACTGTTTTAATATTATTGTAAATCTGATCTGATCTGATATACTTAGTTTGAATAGAAACGGTTATGCTTAATATAACCTTTCATCTAATAATATATTAAAACATTTTATTTCATTTCTTTATATCAGAATGTCGCCGATAGGCTAAACATCCAAGTAAAAGAAAAATAAATCTATATATAAAAATATAATATTTTTGTTTTGGAAATATGTTTATCTTTCACAAATAGTCCCGCATTAATTCATTTTCTTTGTTTTCATACATCTACTCAACTGTATGATTGGCTGATTGACATGGATGCTAAATTTTTGAGTAATTTGTGTCTTATTTAAATTTATGATAAATATCTGCATAAAATATAATTTGTTAGGACTAATTTCTGAAAATAAAGATTCACGTTTTTCATTAGGACAGCGAAGTAGTGTATATAATGTTACATTTCAGTATCCATTTTGAATATGTCAATAAAATTCAGAATAACCCTTTATGGATTGCTAAACATTTTAAAATAATAGTTGTCAGCGCCATCTTCACCCCGTTGACGAACGTCAAAAAATGTTCATTTATTTGCGCTAATGTCATTGCAACAAATTTATTTTCACAAGCATAAACCGATGATAATTTCTGGGTCTGATTAAACCATTATAAAGGAAATTAATATTAATAATTATTTTTCAAATAAATATTAATAAAAAACTATTTGTAATTTATTATCCAAGGAATATGTTAGAAGGATCATGAATTCGACACTTGAAAATGCAATTTACAAAATTTTGGATTAACTCTTCGATACATCTCAAAACATCTACCCTCACCTTAAATACAATCACCACGGGGACCCGGGTTCGATTTTCGGCCGTTCGTTGGACGGGGCTGGACTGGTGTTACGGTTGGCTGTGAGAAATTGCTCTCGTAGTAATAACGATATTGAACGACGATATTGAGGGCAGAGAAAACAAGCGCCTCAGCAGCCGTAGAAAGTGTTAGAGAACTCACTTTTTATATCTATTAAATTCTCACTCGGAGATTAGTTTCTTCTTTTAATCTAATACGTCGTGTATTAAATTAAAGGAAGAACTTAATAAGATAACATTCAATTTAAAAGACAAAAGAGTAGCAGATATTAATTACTTATTAAACAAGTTTTTAGATATTAGTAGAAAGAATTGTCTTTTCGATTGCGGTATATCTCACATTCGTTTGCAAAAGAAAATAAAACAGGCATTACTTTAAAATTTTACTCTCATTGGCAACATGTGCGGTGGTAATTAGGACTTAGAAGGGAGACGGAAATGTCAAACAAAAATTTACATAAACCAAGACTTTGTTGTTTGAATTGTGTCTATTGCTAGTGGTTTTACACATTTAAGTACACTTTTATGTCATGTAGATATTCCATCCATGTCTTTGTATAACTCTTGTCGTAATACTATTTGCGAATAGTTGAAACAAGCCACAAAGCATTTCGTGTCTGAGGTGGCACTAGAAGAAGCAGATTATGCAAAATATATTGGCAGTGTAGGATAAACACGGTGTTTCAAGGTTATAGCTGATTGTTGTTGGTTTAAATGAACCTATGGCACCAATTATAATGCTTCTGCAGTAGCAATGCTAGGTCTCTATTTAAAAAAATATTTATTTAGGAGGAAAAAATAAATTACTGTCTCAATTGTTCTCGGCCGTTCAACAAAGTATTGAGAAAATAGTCTCATTTATTCACAATTGATTGCCGACGGAGACTCAAGCATTCATTCCACTTTCAAAATTATATTATAAAAATGTCATATGTGAGTAAAATAAAATCCAAAAACCATCTCTTGCGTAATTATTGTAAATCCTTTTTATTAATTGCATTAGACACCATCAATTTACTGAGAGCACGAAAGGTTATCAAGAATATTTACTTGAGATTGCGCTGGTTTCATTCGTGAAACTGAAGAGTAATCAAATTATACCGTTTGTGCAAAAAAATTGTAAACATAAACAAATACATTACTTACGGACCCTTTCACGTATTTGGCAATCATTCTTACTATTCGACTTATTTTTGTACCGCAAAATGCATAATAGCGAGAATTTAGTTGCAGAAATAAAAAATTTTCATATTTTCCACGAAATAACTGACATCGCCCGTAGCTTATCTTAACATTCCTATACTTTAGTTCATAACGAAGTAAATAATTTAGTAAAAAGTTTTAATTTGCCAAATATCTGGGAAGAAAGAGATTCAGCTATTCTTTCTGAAGTTCCTATACTGGGCGATCTTCAGTTACTGTGGTGTATGTTAATAAAGGTTGTTTGCAATTTTTGTGCATAAATTTATTTTCAACATAGACACTTATTATGGAATAAAGAAGTTAGAAGTATTTCGTAGAAATCTCAGTGATGTTAGAAATTTTAAAAGAATTTAAAAAAAAACAAGCCCTCATAAAAAGACTCTTATTATTGCTAGAGCTGCCAGAAGCCGGATACGAATGACCAAGTATACGATGAAGCAATAAAAGATCTTTTAAAAAACCGACTCCAAAAAGTAGGTATTAAAAGTAAAAAATCATTTACTCGAAATAGGTATCTACTTATTCACAACAAATGAGTTACTAATTTTTTAAATCGGTGCCAGCACTGTCGACAAACTTAAAGTTATAATTAATCAATGATTAAAGCACTAGTCGATGGTACAGTTATTTTGCATTGTCAGACTTTGACGTGATTTACGGCGCAAATATTTTGTAAAGTAACAATTACCAGTAGCAAATATCTGGAATCACGTTTAACTTACTACCATTTGTTAAGGAGTTCCATTGTTCATCACCGGAACTCATCATTAGACTCTGACGCGATCGATAGAGTAATCATTTTGCAAAGTAAAAATTTTCAGTAACACATATCTTTATTCAGTTTGATTTACTAAAATCCGTAAAGGAGTTTATTATTCCATAATTTATTATTAACAACCAAGTCAGGACTTGGTAAGTGGTGCAATTATTTTGTAAAGTAAAAAACACCCGTTGCAAATATCTTGAGGATTAATAGTCTAGTTGATTTACTGCCACTCGTTAAGGATTTCCATCTCTCATTTCCGGATCTCGTTATCAGATCATAATTATATTTATATATACCACTCCTGAAGTACTATCTTTCAAACAAAAAACTAATTATCGAAGTCGGTCTACTAAGTAAAGAATTATTACTGAGTATATATTAAAAAAGATTCCGACAAATTAAAAATCTCCTCTCTTTTTGAAGTTGTTAAAAAGAGAGTTTCTGAAAGGATTGGTATTGATCTTGAACAGTAGCATGCTCTGGAGTACAATACAATCAAAGTGCTAGTACAATTTGATTACAGCGTAGACGAAAATTATTAACAGTTGTTAGTTTGCTAAAGTTAGCAAGAGACGTGTAAATACGAATTAAGCTTCATTAGAACATATCTTTAACGAACGAGATTTGAACCATGTGCCATTCATTAAATATGGAAAAAACAATAAATGCACTCAGAGAATTAGCGACAGTTTCACATATCAACATAGAGAAGTGCGGTTTATTCATTGATAATGAATTTTCCTAGGGGCCACACCAGACGGTCAGTACGCAAATGGCATTGCAGAAATTAAGTTCCTATTATATAACTTCAATTTGCACCCAGATGAAGCAATTACATAAAAAAAATGTAGTTTTGAAAATACGATTGCGTTAAAATTTATATCAATAAAAAGCATCCTTGGTCTTATCAAATACAAAGTCAGCTTCGTATTACTAGCCATGATGTCTGCCTGTTTCTGGTCTGAACTGGTTCTATTAAATTGAGATATGAAATTATAGAATAAAATATCCAATTCTGGAAAGAGAAAATGGAGCCGCGTTTAGTGAAATTTTATCAAACTCTATGCTTCTAAAATTGATGGATCTTTGATTTTCGAGATCAATGAAATTAAGAGATTACATATAACATGTCATCATGTTAAAATTTTCAAAGCGAGAAACTAAAGATAATCTGAATAAACTTTGCCGTGTGAGGCTCATACACTTTTATAGCCATTTACTTTCTCAACTTAAATTTTTGAAATGTAAAGTACACTAACATAAAATAAAGTATTTTGAAAGTTTGGTACACAAATTTTTATTTATTTTAAAAAAATATTTTAAAATTTTTGAATATGCTATTTGGCGCCTCATTAGGCAGGTTATTGTGGTGAACTAAGGCAAACTACTCATTTTGGAATTAAACATGATGTCGCACATATGATGATGAGAAAGAAAAAGAGACAAAAGGAAAACGTGGTATATGTAGAAATTAGTATCTTTCGTAATTAATAATCACCAATTTTTTTCGTGTATCGACATAAAGTTTTTTGTTTTTTTTTTAAATTGAAAAATTATATAAGTGAGATCTGTTTTCACTGGGGTCACGAGAGAACAGAATTCAGCCGTTCTTGGTTTCCTTAGGGCTCATAGTATGAAATATTTAAATGAGTCTATAAATATTTCCCTCCTATTATTTTGCCTTTTATATTGGTAGAGGTTGAAGATGATCAACGCCGTACTTAGCTACTGCTGCCTCGATAAAACCGCATGCCGAAATAAAAATTATTGTACATAGCGTTTCTGTTTAGCTAGCCCGGTCAATAGATGAAATCCGAATTAACACTGGAATAATGTTCACATTATTATTTTTGTTTGGACATAAATTTGACAATACTTTATTTTTAATATTAATGCTCAAACAGTTATACTCAGAAGATTATTAATCTCACTTTACATAACCCATTTTCCCAATTCTGGTATAAACGTAGCCCAATATAAATTATACCAATATCCTTGACATAATTAAAACAGAATATGTCATTGAAAATTAATACTGGATAATTTTATTTCATTTCACAATTACAATTATTATGACTAGAATAACAATAATTGGCTATCTGCTACTCGTATATCATAGCAATAAAATGTCAATGTAGACATACAAACTAAACAGAATGGAGGACGTTATAAATTTTCGTAAGTATCCATAAATAAATGGCCAGTGATGAGATTTAAATTATGTCAACTAATCGCATAAAATCGCATTAATATTCCTTTATAAGCTGTTTAAATATAATATTTGTATTCTAAAAAATGGGACTACAATATACAACATACTTGCGAATAGAAACATGATATTAAAATATTTCACACCATCTTAGGTAAAGTCTCAAAATTTTCCACCACTTAAGAAAAATACTAAATTTGATATAACAGTTTGATATGAAGCTTAAAATTTTCTAACTTTTGCACCGTAGGAGTAGTCTAAGCGGAAAACAGCTGTCGAATATTATTCTGAAAATTGTGGGGTACTCACAATTTATGACGTCTATGAAGGAAATCGCGCTAAGTAAAGCCTAGTCTGTCGTATAATGTCCTCCATTTTGTTTAGTTTTTATGTCCACCTTGAAATTTTATTTCTATGATATAGCAAACAACCAATTATTGTTTTTTCTTTTCCTAATAAGCGTAATTTTTAAATGAAATAAAATAACCCAGTATTTATTTTAATTGATTTGCTTATTCTTTTTTTGTTCTATTACTAAAGTGGGTGAAATGGATTAAGTGAAGTGAGCTTAACTAATCTCCGGTGTACTTCTAGATATAAATGTTAGAGAAATAATATTAAATATTAATAAAATAAATATTTGGATATTTCACCTTCCACTTCAAGAAGAGCTTCTACTTACAATTATTTTTAAGTATGTATTTACAAAATCCCGCTGCTCGAGAATGAATATTTACTAGTCGTAAAATCTTCAGTACACGAATAAGGATACTGCTAGAGACTATTCGCAATATCTTGATAGCGCGCATAAACTATAAATTCGTTGCAATTATAACTAAAATTAATATACCTGTTTTATATATTGTTTATTTGGTAACCAGTTTGATTTATTTTACGTTGTTAAAATTATGTCAAAACAACAATAATGATATTAACATTATTTCAGTTTTAATTCGGATTTCATCCGTTGAGCAAGTCAGCTAAGCACAAACGCTAGATACAATAATTTTATCTTCCGCATACGGTTTTATCGAGGCAGTAGTAGTTAGGTACGTCATTGATCATCTTCAACCTCTAACAATATAAAAGATAAAAGTATAGGAGGGAAATATTCTTAGACTCATTTAAATATTCCAACTGCCCTAAGGAAACCAAGAACGACTGAAACCTGTTCTTTCGTGATCCCCGTCTCACTCACATGTGAGGCAAATTTTAAGAAAAACGAAAAAAATGTATACCGAGACTTGAACAAATATAGGAGATTACTAGTTATTGAAAACGACGAATAACATTAATTTCTAAATATACCACGTTTTCTCGCGTCTTTTTTCCTTTCTCACCATCATATATGTGACACCATGTTTAACTCCACAACGAATAATTTGCGTCAGTTCCCCAAAATAACTTGTCTGATGAAGCGCCAAATACTATAATTAAAATTAAATTTATGTACCAAACTTTCAAAATACATTGTTTTATATTAGTGTTGGTCAAAATAAAAGCTTTTTATTCAGTATTTAATTTAGTTAACTGAGCAATCATTAATAGTTTTTCTTTACATTTCAAAAATATAAATTGTGAGAAGAAATGGCTATAAAAGTGTCGGAGCCTCATACGATAACTGTGATTATCTTAAGTTTCTCATTTTAAAAATCTTAACACTAATGTAATATTAAGAGTAATCTCTTAATTTCATTGATCTCGAAAATTAAGGATTCATCAATTCCGGAAGCATACAGTTTGATAAAATTTCACTTTCACTACAATCATGTTATGATTCTATATTCTCTTCCAAGAATTTGACATTTTTCGCTATAATTTCATATTTCAATGCTTTTTGCTAGTATAAATTTTAACACAATCATATTTTCAAAATTATTTTTTTTTTCTTTTACTGCTTGATCTGGGTACAAATTGACGTTAGATAATTGGAACTTAATTTCTGTAATGCCGTTTGCGTACTGATTTTTGGTGTGGCTTCTAGAAAAGAAAATTCACTACCAATGAATAAACTGCACTTAACAATGTTGATATGTGATACTATTATTAATTCTCTAAGTGCAGTGTGTTCAGTTTTTTCCATGTTTAATAAATGGCATACAGCTCATATCACTCCTGTAATAATATGTTCTAATGCAACAAAATTTGTATTTACATGTCTCTCGCCTACTTTGGCAAACCAACAAGCTGTTAATAACTTTCGTCTATGCTTTAATCAAAGCATTGATTGTATTGCACTCTACATCATGCTTCTGTTCAGGGTCGATACCAATCATTTCAGAAACTCTTTTTTTAATCGACTTCAAAACGAGGGAAGATTCCTTATATTAATATAATTAGGTCGTTCACGAATGGGTGTTAAGTTCTTTTTTCCAAATATAAAGAGTTATAAATGTTTAATAGGTAGCCTTTATTTACAAAAACCTTTAAATATAAAAAAGACGACATATAACCAAATCAGGAAAAAAATAAAAATATAAATCGCCTTTAGAAACATAATTTTTTGAAAGAAAGTAGTAAATGGTCACGTTTATTAAAATTACAGCATTGCACGTCACACGGAGATATCACCAATTGAAAACCCTACCCCCAAGAATCCAGAAGAATGTCTTCTCTCTCTCTCTCTAACAAAAAAAAAATTCGCACAAAATAAAGGCTGCCATCCAAGTGGCCAATGTCACCTTGTCACCTAAACTCCCAAGAGCCAACATAAATCTTCATAGATCAGGATCACGGGCTTTAAAATCCTTCTTTACATCCTGGAGTGCATCGAGGCCACTTTGATTAGCGAGATAAGTAATTATAAAGGGCATGAACCCTTTCAAGCAGTCATTGACAAACAAAATGTCGGTTTCGGCTATGAACTAATTCGACTAGCACTAGGGGTGAAATTGTCGGCAATACGACTGAATATGCTTTGTTATGTCAAAACTGACCTCATGATTGATTTTAATGCTAGGAGTTCATTTCATATTATTATATCTATCTTCGTGAAATAAATAACAGAGGCTTATTCTGCTTGAGTGAAAATCAATTAAGGCTGTATAGAATCATTACGCAGGAAAGCGTTGACAAAGAAAGCTACAATGAAATATCGCAATATTAATGAAATAGAACAAAATGATTTTGGGCTTTAATAAGAAAATACATATTATAAACTTAATGCAGAAAACAATTTTCATTAAATTTTTAAACGACTTAAATCGTTTAAGAGGTTTGTAGCGGTTTTGGTCCATTTGAAAATTATATGTCGAAATAATCAATAGACTAAAGAAATAATGATACCAGTTATATAATATTAACCATTTGCGTCCTTCTGTTTTTTCTTTTTAGTTACCAAAATATTTTGCATTGAATTGTTATAATCGATTTGTCTAATTTTTACTTTATATAACATGTGTAAATTTTTTATTTTTACATTTTTTTTAAATATAAAAGAGTTCATTTATTTTCTGATAAAACATATTTTTATGAATACACGTTATGTGACTTTGGTATTGAAACAAATCACGTAAATGAATTTCAATTTCATTTTTTCACATTACTTGCCAAGTAAATAAAAAAAGATTTAATGCATTGAATAGATCCCAGCAGAATAAGAAACTTACTTTGTAATATTGAATATATTTGGCGTTAATTTTGTGGAAATTCATTATTAGCAATTAAATGAAACTACGTGATGTAGTATTATTTCTGCTTTCTTTAATTTCTTTACCACGCCCTAGGTTTCGTTGTATTACAACATCTTCAGGTGGGATATTAGCAAAGATATTTGCTAATATCCCACCTGAAGATGTTGTAATACAACGAAACCTAGGTCGTGGTAAAGAAATTAAAGAAAGTAGAAATAATACTACAACACGTAGTTTCAAGAAACTTACTGTTCGTGTTAGTTTCGAGAAAATTAATTTAATTATATTCCATATTCCAAATTTCCACAAACGGTATTTATTAATTTTCAATTTCATTTACTGATATTAGCCTTAGAGTGGTATTACTAATTATCATATTGCATAAATCGATTCAAAGTAAACTTTTAAATTTCTTTCATCTAATACCGGACCAATACGGTTTGTACTATATCTAGAATTTACGAGACCAAAAGCTACGGTGCAATTTTATCATCGGGGCCTCCTGTTTTTTTGCGACCACAGTTCATAAAATTTAAATAAATCACTTAGTAGTCATAAGAGTTACGAAATAAAAAGACTTAATATGGAAAATTATTTAAACTTATGTTAGACAAATATAATTTTAAGGTAAGGTAAAGTGTTATTTTATATTCTCCTTTTGCTCCATAATTAAATGGTTGCAATTTAAAGAAATATAAGTGCAATATGTCCAAATACTTTTTTATTTTGAATATCTCGTTTTGAAATTTAATTTGACATCCCGTTTACACAACATTGACAAGATCCAAGGTGATGATGGTTTTAAATTTATTGTGGTGATAGTCCCACAATTTGCGACACAAAAATATATATCATTTCTGTTACTATTTCGTTGATGAGCCCAGTTTTAAAGATGTTTTTTTTTCAATTATTCACTTCAGCAAAGACAAGAAAACATAAGATATTTTAAACAATCGTTTGGTTTTTGCGTTGGATGCAGGATGTATGTAATGCTTCTTAGATAATAGTTTAAAAACTGATACGCAACACAATAACAAATTTTACATATTTAAAAAAAAATTATAAATTTAAACACTACTATTTGCTTAGCATTTTCAAATGAAATTGTTTTGGTAAATTTTTATAAACGATTTTAGAATATATGAGTGTTTTTACTTTGAATTAAATCATTTGATTTTATTTATTCATCGTATTTTTTATTAGTTTTTTTTAATTCTATTTATTATTGATTAACCTTCAAACCACTTAAGATTGCACTCTTTTTAGATACAACATACGTATGTAAATGTACAGCGACCGAATAATTAAACAAATAAAGAGTTGAGGTAAATATATACAAATGAATTTAAAATGGCCGAAATGGTCAACAGTCTTCCCGTACCCAACAGTTTATTTGACATAGCAATAATTACAGCCAATGTCACGCAATTTGACGACATAAGTAGGTATCAATATTCATGGCCACACAAGGACGAAGACGAACAACCTGACCTGCTTCTTTCGGAACTGACTAATTATAATACTCAATTAACCCATAAGGTGTAATTAATAAAATGTTACTCAGCAGAGTACATGATAACTTGACAATTTTAATCTATAATTCCTAATTGTTAAGTTGATCAGACACAGAATATCATATTTCATAGAGAAGAGTACATGAATATCTGTTGAATATTTCCATATTCGATTTTAAAATTAACTATCCGTTTTCATAGTGTCAAAAACTATTTTGAAGTTTATGGTAAAATCCCAGAGTCATCTAATTCAATTAAATAAAAATATAAAACAAATTTTGTCCTCATTGAATAATTTATTAAAATAGCTAACTTTGTTCGACAACAATTTGTTTTAACTTAAACTAGATTAACATTCAAAGAGTTAAAATAGTCAAAACATACAATTAACCATCAGCCTCAAAAATCTTGTAACAAATGCATAACTTCCTATTTAAAATAAAATGGAATTTAAGAAAAAAATATTTTTTTTACTAAATAATTTTAAACATACAGAATTAAAAAAATATCGAAAAATTAAAATCTCATCTCCAGATCGAACACTTTCTCCAAATTCTGTGTTGTGACCGAATGGAATAAAACCGGCATCTTCCGTATTCGAGAGCAAGGCTCCAGGTATCCCGTGCATACGATTTTATTGAATTTGCTCTACGTCAGCATAACTTTCACGCTCATCCAAAAATTCTGTAAATTGACGAATTAATATTATGACTAGTGGATATTGACGAATTTAATATTATGACCAGAGAAAGCCATGACAGTGACTTGTAATAATAATAAAAATGAAATACATTACATATAAAAGATTAATATATATTCGCATTTTATGACAAGGTACTCAGGCGGACTAATATATATATGCTTTTTTAGTAAATTTATTAACGAGCGTAGTTAGAGGATGAGTCGCACGAGTAGCTAGAATTCATTATATAGGTTAGGGTCAACTTTTAGGAAATATATTTTGTCTGCTAATTGTATAATGATAGAAAAGAATTCATAGACTGAATGGATAAAATAATTCTAAGATTGATTAAGGTATTTTTTTATGTGGATGATTCGGGTTAAATGGAGTGGAGATTCCTTTCTATGTATAAATGTTGGGAGTTGACGTTATAATGTTTTATTAAAAAAAAAACTTTGTAATATTTTATGTATTGTTTGATAAACTAGAAATAATTATTCCGATAACTTACTCATTGCAAATATAAGCTTTCAAAAATAAAGTTTATTTTATCATTTTTTAGATTATATAAATAACATATTATGTTAACTTGTTTCTGAGTACCCATTAAAGAAAACTAGATATTTATGTTTTTATGGGTGCCGGACGTAATAGAACTTTATAAATATTTATTACAATTATTACGATATAGCAATGTACTACCAAAATATTTCTGAATATGAAAACAAAACATGAAAATGATCCCTTTAAATTACTTTGAAGGGTCAAATTAAGATTTCAGTAATAAAAATAAAATTCGGCTAAATTATGGTTCCACGCCTTAAACGGATGAATAAAACCCTCACGAGATCACTCACATGTTCACATCTCACGGTTTGGAAACCGTTAGAAATTTGACTTTTGCATAAAATAAAACATATTAACTTACACATATATAGTATATGGTAATTTCAGTATATTGAGTGGGTTCTTTAAAACCGTTATTCTTAAGAGTCGCAATTAAAAATGTTGTTTTTTTCATTATTTTATTTATATTTAAGGCAAACTAAAAAATATGCAAAACAACATGTATTCCCTTTATATCTCAGAAACCATTAGATCGTTAATTAGGAAAAAAGCCTCTTTAGAAGCCTATGCGGAGGCTGCAGAAAATAATAGAGATGATGTTAGATGTCATAGTTTTGGCCATATTCACGATGCTACTATGATCACTATACTTTATTATGTTAGGTAATATGAAATATTAACTTCATTAAAAATTCATCTAAGCGATGAATTATCATAAATAAAGTAACACTTCAGACAAAGATATGGAACCTTCAGTGCGCGAGGCTTGATTTTTGTTGTAAATTTTATTCGTATCAATTTCAGTAGAAGTTAAAAGAATTTTTTTAGTTGATTCTGATTGAATATTACGTAAATTTATGAGATTTATGAGCAATTAATTTTTAATTTATGATAAATTTATTATAACAAAAATATTTTTCCAAATATGAGTTTGGCACGCACTTTGGAAAGGATTAAAAGTTGCAGGTTATGATAAAAGAGTGGAATATTACGACTATGTACTCTCGTGATATCACTTTTTGCTTGATAGAGAATAAGGACGTAAATATGAAAAAATGTTTTGAAAAAGAATGAATTTTAAATAATATATTTACGTTTCTGAATATAATTTTTAGAAATAAATTTCTAAATCACAAATGGATTAAACATCTTTCAAAGTTGATATATCCAACCAAAATCTGACAATTATATTTGAAAACTAGCAAATCAATTAAACTAAATATTACTAATATATGCTTCCCTTACTATATAAAAGAAATTAGAAATTAAAGAAATCATATATTAGCATAATTTTCTAGCGATGAAAATCGATATATTTGATTAGTAATTTAATAAACATAAACATGCTTCATGTTTACCAGAACTGTGAAGAGATATTTAAGGTGCATTGTCGATCAGGACGGGGATATAGGTATATTAATAAACTTATTGTTTGAAATGAATTAAATAATAATTTATAGTGAGAAAAACTCGCATTTTTAATAATTAAAGATATTTTCATTTTAAAATACTGTTTCAATTCTTGAATGTATGTTTCTAAATTGACTTTAAAATACTGATTGATTTGACTAAGAAGTAAGTGGTCGTTTATAAAAATTAAAAAAAGTTTATTATTATATCATGAAAAAAATAAAGTTGACATCATTTTATTAATTCACAACTTTGTAATTGGAAGTAATATATTTTGTACTATCTGTTATTCTGAAATACCATTAAAGAAACGATTATTGTAAAATTTTGAAAACAGGTTTAAAATGGAAATACACATGTTAAATTAAATATATTTATTTGCAATGCTAATTCAACAGATACGTAAAAATGTACTTTATAAAATAAATATAAGAAATTGCAATTTCTAATATATAGTTAATAAATTAAAATGTGTTATAAATTACTTTACGATATGGAATCGACAACAATGAGACATATAGACGAGAAGTATGAAAAATAAGAGACCAAATTAAAGTAAAAAAATGCCCGTATGTCTGTTAATATTAAATGTATTTACCAAACGCCAATGTTAAATTTTTGCTATGTAACAAAATTATGTTTTCTCCGTATGAGGAATCCACGTTATGGAAATCATGTAAAGGAAAGCTAGTGATTAATATCTGGTTTACAAGTGATGTAAAAAAGTGAAAGTAAACTGATTTGGCCGCGAATCAATCTTCCTTGTGTTAGATCTTTAGGCTGTCGGCAACATTTTGGTATAAAGTATTTTAATCTTTTTTTCATCTCACATTTGTTAATTATGAGCGAATCTCTTCACATGATAGATTTGTATTAAGCAAACAATATAAAAACTCTTCAATGAAATATAATTAAAAAAAGTTATTATACTTATTTTAAATCTTATTTTTAAAAAAATGTGAAGTTAGGAAACTTCAGAAAAACTTTTTTGTCAATAAAATATTGTAAACATTTCAGAATTTAAAGCGTATTTCAAAAAAATGGAAATGAAAAGAGCATGTGTTGAATATAACAATTTTAACAATATCTTTTTCTATGGAACTGAGGATACCAGAACTGACTTGAAGGAACCCTCGAATATTAAGTAATATAAACTATTTGAAATACAAAATAAAAAGCTTGTAAACAAAAAAATAAGTAACAAAAGATAAGCACATAATTTTGCAATTTCATATCACTGACACCAGACATGGTACACGTACAATTTACGTTGCTTTATGGCGATTATATCTAGTTTAACTTGCCTGTGAGAATTAAGTTCATGTCTTAGAATATTTAGAATACAGTATAGTAGTAACATATACAGGCAATACAGTATAGTATAATGTGGTTTTTCCTGTGATTCCATAACAATAACCACTGTTTTATACATGTGTTTATTACTCAATTACGGATAAAAATAAATTTTAATTTAACATGTGGACTTTTTCCATATACACCTTATAGGTTAATGATCAGATGGTACTCAATTAATACAATCTTTTAATGTACTTAATATTTCGTATGGATGTTTAAAATTATTTCCAGAGATTGGAAAATTAAAATTTATTTTTAGGATATGTTTTATTTTAATCGTTATGAATTATATTATAATATTTATATAATATTTTAGCAAAAAAAAGGAGGTGTTAAGTTCAATCCAATTTCTAAAGAAAATATGGGTGAAGCGAAAATAAAAGAACACGAAGCCATAAAAGGGGGAAAGTCATAAATTTAAAAAAATAAACACGATATTATTAATTTAAAATTTTAAAAATTGACACTACCAGTATACGATGAATGTAGTTGATAAATAAGACAATGTACAATAAGGTGGTATTTTGTCACATGTTCCCATTACATCGGAGGTTTACTCAAGTCCCATAATCAATTGTGTAGGCATTGGATATACATCCCATTAACATGGTTAAAAATAAAATGAAAATTAAGAAATTACTAAAATCGTTGCGTGCGTATATAAGATTTTACTATAATCGATTTAATATTTTGCTTAAATTTGAAGCATGTGTTTGTAAGTGGTTCGGAAAATCTATAATTAATTTGAATGTATGGTGATTAGAAATAATATACTATTTCTATTATTCCTAATAGAATGATTATTAAAACAAATGTATAAGTTGGAAAAAATATTATCCTTATGCAAAAATGGACTAAAGATAATTAAAAAAAACATTTTGTACGAAAAATGTTCATGCTAGTTGTTTATATTTGAAGAAACTTCACAA
Organism: Druceiella hillmani; assembly: GCA_039881145.1. Taxonomy (NCBI): domain Eukaryota; kingdom Metazoa; phylum Arthropoda; class Insecta; order Lepidoptera; family Hepialidae; genus Druceiella; species Druceiella hillmani. The sequence goes on along the minus strand of JAYKKI010000022.1, from coordinate 25,028,943 downwards.
ATACTACTTGAAACTGACATCTTTTAATTTGGAACTATACATTTGCTTGCCTCTTTCTGTTAAAAACTACTATTAACTAAATAATTGTATGATTTATGTTCCATGAATTGATATTATTGGAAGAAATATAGTTTTTACTATCTGTTTTCCAACAATATTACATATGGAAATTTAGGAAAATATTATTAAGCTTACTTTAAGATTAATACCTGCAAACTATATTACAATTATTACAAAAATACACCCTATTTATCACGTATTAACTATTTAAGTAAATACGCATCGAATCGAAGGTCTAATTATTTTTTATTCTTCTTTGATAGTTTAACAAAATGTATATTATTCGAGACCCATCAATAATAACATCATCAAAATAATTAAAGCTGATTTTTTGGTATGCATGAAGAAATAATCACAAGTTAAGAGAAAAACCTTCCAAAAACCAGAGTTTTGTATTCTGTTCAAATTGTTTAGTTCCCTTAAACTTTTTTCTAAAATTTCTTCAAAATATTGACATTTCAGCAAATATATTATATTAAACTAATTAATGAGGTTCTATATATTGGCAAGGTGCAAATTATAAACAAATTAAAGAAATAAAGTAAGCCTATAACGAATACCAAAGTCATTGAAAAATTTTATTTGTTTAAAACAACCGAAAATGACATTTGCCCTCATGCGTCAACCCCCATTCGGGTTGCTTTCTCAAGCTTCGATCCTTTTGCATCACTCCACACTTCAATCCTTGCCATGCAAATTTTGTAAACGGGTGCACGGGTGGAAAATTTCTTTGCGCCATTAAAATGTACGGAGTACCATGTATTGACGTACATATACATTAGTATAATTTTTAGGAGTAAGGTAGCTAAGCACTTTTTTGTTGTTGTGGTACTAATGCAGCGTGAATAAATTTTCAAAAATATTAAATTTGCATAAATTTTCTTTCGATAAATTAATTAATAACACACAAATAGCTGAAGAGAATGATTTTGAGAAATAATATTTTTGTTTTTCTTTGCTTTTAATACATACCCCTAAGTATTTATATCGTAAATATAATAATATACACAGGCAGAATTGGCTTAGTAATAATAACTAATAGTCTTATATATGTACAGATAACGATATATTCAAATATTTTCAAATTTTAGACCACTTTAAAGTGCAATGCATTGCAAAGAGTGATAATTCATAATAATAAATGATATTTCTACTTATTTGGTATGAAGTCCATCAATATACAAAATAGATTTTTGAACTACGGTCATTAGAAAAGAAATGACTGTATTAGGACGAAATTAATTTCTTGGTATAATTAAGAAAAAGGGAAATTAATATTATATTAAAATATAAAATAACGAGAGTCATCTTCTAAATTGATATCGAACAATTAATTTTTATTCGGATTTGTTTAATATTCTTAATATATTAAATGAGGCTCTAGAAGAGTTTAATTTAATTTTCCAAGTTTTATTAAAAAAATTTTGACTACATTTCAAAAACATTAAATATCATATTTGTAATAACAATTTGTATTGTAAAAAGAAACTTTGTATAAATACTGAATTTGACGTGAAAACAGTAAAATTCAGATTAAACAGATCAATTAAAAGTTTTCTCTATGTTACACAATTTGACTGCCAGAGACTGCAAACTTAAAATTAACAAGAAATATTATACAAAGGAAAATTTGATCGCTTGGATTGACTTCTAAAAGTTAATCGTTCCAATAAAAGCGACGAATAACAAAATTGGAAGTGAAAGCGAAAAAGTCGGCCGAACGTATTACACTTTCATTAGCTTTTAATCCAATGCAAAATAATTAAAATTTTCTTCTTATCGTATATTATTGTTTAAATTATTTTATGTCACTTTTGCTATATGTTTTTTGTCATTTATAGTGACACCTATGGTGAAGTGTTAATTTCCTAAGTAAAATTTATTTTTTATTTTTGTGGAAGTAATTTGAATTTCACCTTGTGAGAAAATATAGCACAATTCTCAAAAATAATATTAGGAAGAAACAAGAAACTTGACGTTTAAATTTTGTAACAAATTTTTTTCTGATTCTTAATAAAAACGGTAAGAACAAATTTTTAATGTTTAATTAAATATTTTGACAACTAACGTTATTCCTTTTTTAAACTCTGTCACATATTCCATCTATGGTATAAAATTATTCCTCAATTATTTTGAAAAATTTTTAATAAATAATTTTTATCTATATTACGTTAATTTAATTCCCTCTACGACATGATAAAGAAGGAATGGCAAAATTTCATACATATATGAATGTTTGTACTACGATATGTGAGTTCATATATATATATAAATGTATATATATATATATATATATATATATATATATATATATATATATATATATATATATATACATACATATGGATGTTACTTACTCATATTGTATATCCTTCCAAGTAAAAATATTCATCAGCGAAAGTGGTAAATATCGAGGATACATCATATCCAATGGAATTGAAAATCTCTTACTGAGGTAAGTTAATAATTTGTTTTATCAAATAATCAGTAAGATATCATTTTATTAAATGTTTTAAATGTATGCACTACATTCAATATAAATTTAGCATTTGGATCATATCATATAAGTTAATTTTTACGTACTCTACAATATCGGTAATTATTTTATTAACATTCTAATTTTATGAAAAAATATAGCAAAAGTGGCATGAAAAATTAAACTTTAATATAATATAAGAAGAAAATTTAAATTACTCTGCGGCGGATTAAAAACCAATGAAAAAGTAAATCTTAAGTAAAATATTTATTATATTAATTTTTCAGTCATCTTGCAATTTACTGGCACGCTCGGCCGACTTTTTCGAAAAATAAAAAAATAATTCATTGAATATTCCACCTGTTTAAATGATAATATACAAATTTATTTTTACTCATATTTTGATGAATCATTTCCATCATCATTAAATGTTAATGTTGAATATCATATATATATATATATATATATATATATATATATATATATATTTACAAATAGTTACATATAGTTACATGTTTCTATTAATTTTTTACAAGCTACAATTTCTTTTAAAATATTTGAGATTTCTATAAATATTTTATAATTTGGATATTAATAGAGTTAATATCTATGATTCAAATAATGGAACTTAGTTCAATATAAAACTCCAAAGCAGACTTCTTTTTTCATTTTATACAAAATTCTTTTACAAACAAGGACTTTATTATTAATTGAATTTTGAAGGGAAAAATAGTTTTCGAAACCGTATGATCATTTAGTACCCTGATAATTCATTGTCTTTCAAAGAGATTCATACTTTCGTTTATTACCAAGTGCTCGGTTGTCTCTTTACATATATTTTGAATTTATAAACGTTATCTTATCCACTATATTAGTTCAGGAACAAGATCATTTAACGCTTTAAATTAGGTAAAATCACTTTACGAGGTTTCAATATAATTAGCAAGAACAAAAACGAATGCTTAGAAATTTGCAATTTTAAATTCAAAGTAAGTTTTCACCGGAAATTAGTATACGTGTTACATATATAAGACACTCTTTGTACCAATTGAAAATTACATTACATGATAAAATGCATATTTACTTAAATTCTTTATCCACTCTTATTTATTTATTTTGTATTTAAAGTAACAATTTTATTTACGGTTGAATGTCATTATTAGTTAAGAAGTGGACTGTAGAAGATTAAATTATTATAATGAACCAAAGGTTGCTTTAAATTAGAGAAATTATTAATATTGAGAAGCAAGAAAAAAAGAAGATTCATTAGATCATTCCTGAATAAAAATAAAAAAAGGAACAGGTCAAGGTAGGTATAATTTTTGGACGACTTTTGAAAACGTATGTGTGCGATGAATTTAAGAAGTTAGAGTCCAATAAATTCGATAAAGTAACAGCATGAACACTGAAGAGCATTTCATCAAATAACGAACGATCTTTAGAAATAAGAAACATTTGTAACTTTTTAATTCAAACAATTTGCGAATTCAAACAATGTGCACATAATTTTATAAATCTATCTTCTTTAACACATAATTCTTAATTTATTTTCTTGATAGCTTTTCTCAGAAACCATTCAAAGCAAATTTTTAGAAAGATTAGAAGTGATTATTAAAAAAATGGGTTGTAAACATATCTCACATTTTTTTCGAAGTATTTATTCTTATAATTTTTTGAACTATTATTGTTTTTCATTTAAATATAATTCGATAATTAATTTCAAATATTTTCCCATATTTTACAGAGTAGATTTATTTTTTATTAAGGTTTTTTTTACGCTTTATAAATTTGGTTATTACAATTAAACAGACGCACTTATTCAATATTTTAAAATTATGGATTGGTGTAAATAAATGCAAATATTAATTTTGGTCACAATCTCTTTGATAGGATGGTATAAACATAACAAATTGAATGTAAAAAAATCAATTATGAAAACAATGTTTTAATGAAGAGCTGAAAAATGTAAAACAATCAATTATTTACCCACACTAAGAAGTATTGTAATAACTGACGCCAATATCTTCTCAGTACATTTTAAAAGTTATTAGCTTGTTTTAAATTGAATAACAAAGACATTAATTTTAATATTGGTTCAATAACGTAATGAAATTTTTTAAAATTCGGTTCGAATCGTAAATTTTCTTGCCACTCTTGTCTACTCGCTTTATATTAAGGAAAATTACTCTATGAAGTTTGAATAAAATCAGCAAGAAAAAGAGTGAACGTTCAGAAATTTGGAATATTAGATTCCAAGTAAGTTTTCATCTGAAATTAGTATACGTGTTACAAATATAAAACACTCTTTATACCAATAATGACACTATATGATAAAATGCATATTTAGTAAGAAAGTTAGTTAGTTATAAAGTATAAAAATTTTAAAAAATACACAAAAAAAATTCATTCGCTTTGATACGAAAGAGGAAAATTGTACATGATGGCGAAATATGAGTAATTCTTAGAAAATTATATGTATGTGTTAGCTGGTGTGTATTATATGTGTATGTTTATTATACCAGTAGCATACTCAGCGTTGACCAAAAATTCATTATATGGCATCGCTATCCAAGCAAGGTTCCTTATTTAGTCAATGTCATTGAGTTACTTGACGAATCACAATACACGTATGAAAGACACATGATAATCCAATGTACGGTTTTGCGCTAAACTCTGCTGTTATGTTTAAAAAAATTATTTTGAATGAAAATGTTTTTCTTAATTGTACAAAAATTAGCAAATATTGATATTTTACATCTTCAATTTCTATGAATTTACTTTAAAATGTCAATAGATGAATTACCAAATATACAGGCAGATATATGTGACAATAATATATATAGATATTTTCGAGGCACTTTCATTTGTTGATAAATATCCGTAACTAAAATAAAGTTATGATTAGGATAGTTCTGCAGGAAGGTTATAAGAGAAAACTAATTTAATATTCGTTTTTAAATTTTTTAACAGTCTATGGTTAATTTGATTGTTTGTCTGCTTCAATATTAAACCAAAGATTCCCAAGCACTTTTATGAAAGGTCGAAATTAGCAAAAAATCTATGTTGAATGAATATCGATTAAATGAAATATACATTTCTTCAATACAGATTTATTTGATTTCTTTTCAAACTTTATGCTAATATAAAATGTGCAGAAATAGCTTTATCAAATTTATCTGACAATATATTTTAGGAGGTTTAAGCCTTCCCCTTTCCCCTCTTTTAGGTTTTCCCCCTTTGAAATGTTTGCAGAAATTTAAATTGAATCCCAGACCTATTTGTTTAACCCTTTAATTCACATGCCCATATAAATTAAAAAATACTTACCTCTTTTAATAAATAGTTGAAGATAAATCTGGTTTCATTAAAACTAAAAACAAAAATAAAGCAACTGCAGCCACCTTTCATTAAAGGCGTATATACATGCATATACATGTGTGCATTCTAGTCATATGTGGGCAATCGACTTGAATTTTCGATCGCTTTTTAGTTAAAAATCCAATGCTTTTGACTTTCTTGACAGGATGTTACATCAAGGACGTTACTATTGTCATGCCACATGGCTGCAATAATTTCTCTAGATATTTTATGACACTGTTCACTACTAGTTTTTTTTTCTTCTCTACTGAATGGCGCAGCTTGCAATCTTCTAGACGGTTTTCACGAATCGTTCCAGTTCCCCCGACATTCTGTTCCGGAAAATATTTGCGTAATGTTAAACAATTATCAAATTAAAAGTTTTACGGTCTTAATTCTTGTGGTGATCTGGGATGGACTTCTAAAATAACAGCAGTTCCTAAGCCCATATCTGACTGCATGTTGAGGGTAGTTCCGAACGCACTTTGATAAGGTTTACAATTTACTAACATCCATGGCTAGTAGCTGCTGACACGTCAAACCCTATTAATTTTTCATGGACATGTCATTTCGTACCGTGCCTCCCGGAGTATGGTACCATAGTTGATAAAAATGTGTGTACCATAGTTGATAAAAATGCGTTTAGGGAAATGTGTGTACAACCAGCCTTTTCAAAACTTGTTATGAAATTTTTGTTCTGTTTCGTGAACTACTTGCAAACTTTGCCAAAATTATTATTCGACGGCAAAGATGTACTATCAAAAAAAAAAAAGTATTGCTGAACCTCGAAAAATCTATTCCGCCGTACGCCGGAAGCAAAGAATTGGTTGTGGGTGTTAATCTTCTCTTTATAGAATATTGTAATTCACTCAGGTGTCAAGTAACTCGTAACTAGTAATATCGCGATATATACTCTAATTTGGTCGGTTGTCACATTGAGATTCTGATTTCTCTGTAAAGCGTACAAGTTGTTAATATCTGCTATAAATTTTATTATGTTGCCGCTATAAAGAATTTCGAAACACTTGTCAGCACTCATCTCCTCCTGTAACGTAAGTTTTTAAATAAAAACTACTTCGTCATAGTCCTCTTTACCGCAAGTAGTATAACAAGTGTTGATCTACCATGTTTTTCAGCAACGCCAATTTCTTCGTCTTCTTCCTTTTCCTGGTCATTTATAGAGCTTTCCCCAGAGACATAAGGTCTATCTTATAATTCTACATGAGATTGAAACGTGCAACTGAGTGGACGCAAAATATTAGTCTCGTTTTCATAACCACTATCTTCGTCGGTGATAACACCATCTTCCGGGGGAAATTAAATAATATCGTCTAAGTCAGTCTTAGACGATATTACACTTCTGAACACTCTCGTCTAACATCAACCTATAAGGCCTAAATAAGCTGTAAAATTCCTCATAATCACCGAGAGATTTGTATGTTATAGTGCCCAGTGTCCCTGTAGGTGACCTGTCTGATTTTGAGCGATATAGTAAGCATACTATATAGCATTTATGATTATAAAAGCATTTATTTTTACCTTACGTATTTATTTATTGCATACAATAGGAAAAATATAATACATACGGTTACGACATTTTTACCTCACTTTATTTGCAAGAAACTACGAAAAGACCAGTTACGTGCGAAACAATTAAATGACTAGTGTGCCCAGAAATTAATAATAAATACTAACACGTATTGGCTTCATATTAGTAAGGCTAGTGCCTAAAAATAAGATTGCCGTGTAACCAAGAAAATTTGAAATTTTACTTTTTTCCGTTGCAGGGCAATTTTTTATTTATTTACAAATCCAAAAATTGGTATTGCCAGAAATTAGTAATAAATACTAACACGTATTGACTTTATGTTAATAAGGTTAGGGTTTAAAAATAAAATTGCCTTGAAACCAAAATAAAGTTTATACATATGTCACCTATAGATGACACTGGGAATTTAAAGGTTAAACATTTCTACAAGTTAGTGGCAATTTTTAAATTACAACACCAACACTAACATTTAATACTCACCGTTATAAAAAAACAGTTTAAACTAATAACTATTTTGCAGTTAGAACACAAATAACAGCAAAACAAATTGTAAAACAAGTTATTAATTAAGAGGTTAAAACTTTATATATTTTATATAGTTGGAACAGTCTAAGTGGAAAATAGCTGTCGGAAAATATCCTGAAAGTTGTGAGTTCCCGCACATCTAGTTAAGGAAGTACAATGCTCAAGTCATAGTCTATTTTATGATCCATTTTGTTTAATTTTCAGATCCATATTAAAATTTTATTGTTGCGATGTGGCAGAAAGTCAATTATTATTCTTACCATATTAAGCGTAATTTCTAAATGAAATAAGGTTTTCAGCATTTATTTATTAAGGAACGTATATGTTTTATTTATGTTGGAGATATCAATATAATTTATATTGGAATACTTTCAGAACAGAAGTTGACTAATTGTGTTAAGTGGGGTGAGATTAACCAATCTCTGGTACTTCTATGTATAAATGTTTGAAAATTATATTAACAAAAAGTATTGACATATTTAATTTTCTGTTCGATAGACAACTTTGACTTAGAAATAATTTTACTAAGAAACGTATTCTATTTTAATTATGGCAAGAGATTCCGATATAATTTATATTGAGTTACTTTAATTTAACCCAATATAAATTAAATTGGAATCGATCTTTAAAAACAATCACAAAACAAAGGATTCTTACATTCATATAAGTTTCAAGCAATAAAAGATGTTTCAGTATTCATCAGCGATAACTAGTGTGAAAAAATAAACCAAATTTTGATCGATAATATTTACAATCCAAATTCGTTGTTTAGGTTACAAAAACTAAGCTTACTTACTTTCATTTTTAAAATGATTTATTTTAAAATAATGCGTGAATAAGTTCCACCAACCTTTAATATAAAGATTATAAAAGGGACGTACTCGTATGTTTACAGTTTAATTGTTATTAATGATGCATGTATAAAGAAATATGTTTAAATTGATTTCACAATGATTATTCACATGTTAAAACAAAGGAGTGATTATTTTAATTATAAATAAAGATAAAAATATCCCATTTCATAAAAAGTAAAAATAATATTTGTTATTTAATTGCTAAATAAATCATGTTAACATCACCTTACAAATTCCATCGTTTTCTTATTTTACGTTAATAAAACAGAAATGTTTTATTTCATATATTTTTCTGAAATTTTGGAGATTATATGTCAAATATGATTGTTTACAATTTAAAAAATCAGATATTTTAATCTAAAATTTGCATTGATAAAATATATTTGGAATGAACTACTTCTATTCTATTTATATTTTTTCTTTGGAATTCTACTTCGGTTATGATTTTCTAAAAATATAAAAGTTCCGAGGTTCCGAGGCCATTTAAAACTGAAACAAAACTTTCTTGAAAATTCCATTAAACAAAAGATTTTAAACAAATTTCATTACTTATCAGGTTCAAAATTGAATCTGACATGTAACCTTACGTACACTATTCCGCTTTCTTTATTTATGAGAAACGTGAAAATATACTTTCAAAAACATATCCTAAGAAATTATTATTATATGAATATATGAAATTACTATTATAAATTTAAAGAAGTAATAAATTACTCCACAATTCAGGATCTATGATAGTTAGACAAGCATAAGGATGAATGAGTTGATAAGCAAACCGATAGAAGATAACATATAGATGAGTAGATAGTGATAGTAATTCTGTGTACAATTTATTTCAAATAATGATAGCAAAATTTAATTGGCTATAGATAATTTTTTATGTGTTAAAATATTTAGGTTACCCGCAAAATTTTTGTATAAGCATTGACATACAATTTTTCAGTCTACACTTTGTTAATTATGATTTCATTAAGGCAGGTTTAATGAATAAAGTTATAATATTATCTGCCTCTATTTAAACTAAGTCAGATCAGTTTAAATGGAGATCAGCATCAAAAAATAAATATCCCATGCCGAAGGGCAATTTAATTACTCTTCAGATGATATTTTAGTAAGACAATGCTTTTCATTAATTGAAAATTCTGTAAATGTACTGACAAATATTTCGTAAAGATGTTTAAAGTGAATGAAGAATGAACTGAGGTTAAACAGTTAAATGATATAATTTGGGTATTCTTGAATGAGTGTTTAGTCTTTGCTCAAAAATATATGGAGTTAGGTATTTTTAAAACGTAGCCTATAATTACAAGCATAGAAATTTTAAATGCAGCAAAAAACAAAGTATGAAAAAGATATATTAAACACGGTTTCAATATGAAGATTTCACAATATAAAAGAAATAAAAATTTAATGCTCTTTTACCAACACGAATTTTGTAGGAGGTGGCCAAAATCGCGTCCATTAAAATGGCTGCATTGCACGCTAAATAGCGATATCATCAATTGAAAATCCAACACCCAAACACCAAAAGAATGTCACCTTCCTCCCTATGAAATAAAGATACGGCACAAATAAATCTCCACTAATAGCGAGTGGTCAATGTCACGCCGTAACCTAAACTTCCAAGCGCCAACATAAATCTTTGTAGATTAAGGTCGCGCGCTTTAGCATCTTTCTTCGCGTTTTTTTCCTGGCGCGCATCGAAGACCCTTTGATTAGCGAGATAAGTAATTATAACGGAGTAGAACCTTTTTAAGCGGTTATTACCGAAACAAGTGCCCACTCGGGGGCGATATGAGGGTATCGGTTGTGAGCTAGCACCCTCCAATTCAATTATAGAGATTCAATTATATTGCCAAAACGTCGGCATTATAATTGAATCTGCATTATTGTTGTGTTCTCACTGACCTCTTTATTGATTTTAATGCGGGAGTTTGTTTCATCATTTTTACATCAGATTGTTTCATTTGTCTATCAGCGTAAAATAAATAATTGAGGCTCATTCTGCTCGAGTGAAAGTGAGTTGAGCCTGTATAGAAACTTTATCCGGGAAAGCGTTGACCCGAAAAGTTTTAATAGAGCACGAAAATATTTTGGGTTTTGACAAAAAAATATTTTATTTACGAATGGTGTGAAGCGTTAAGGGTTTCATGAAATTACTGAATAAATATTTTTCATTACATTTTGAAGGGATGTTAATATTTTAATACATAACATTTACTTAAGTCATATCTATAATGGTTTTACTATCCTGTCTTTCGATTTCTATTGTTTTTTCTTCGCAATATATTTATTTATTCTTTGTTCATATATTTGTGTAAAAACATGAAGGAATTACTTAATTTATTAGCAGAACATGTTTTCAAGCAAAGCTTCTATGTAAATATATTTATATAATAATATATCATTGTAAATATATTTAATTTGAAATTTCTATATTTTGAGGTAATAAATAAGAAAACTTTAAATATTTAGAAAGACGCCAGCAGATTAAGACGTTTATAATTGTTTCTTGTCTCAATAAAATTTATTTAATAATTTTTATATTATGATAACTGATATTATGTCGTATCCAAATTTACTTACTCGTATTAGCCTAGTAGCGGTAACGTTAGTAATCATGCATTTATATTACCTTTAATTAATTTACATTCAAGGCAATTTTATACGAAATCCAACTCTCAATTAATTTGGCACACCCAACAAATACATTCATTTTATTAATTTAATTCGATTGAAAGTAAACATTCAAAATTGAGACGTCTAATACTCAGAAAATTTGATTTATATGCTATTTAAAATTTACGAGGTCAAAGCCACGGCAAAATTTTAGCACCAAGAATGTATATTTATTTTGCAACCGCAGTCTGTAAAATCTAAATATATCTATTGGTGGTGATAATAGACACGGAACTAAAATTTCTAACATTAGCTTTATTTAAAGTTATGGTTGTTTTATCACTCAGAAGTGGTTTTAGAGTAATATAAATATGATGATATAAATATTTAAGCAGGGCATATTTTATATTCTCTGCTTGCTCCATTCATTTGAATCGTGAATCGATTAGTTTTTAAAGAAACATAAGTTCAATATGTATATAACATAAGTTAATACGCTATTATTTTAAATAGCTTGTTTAAAGACATGAAATTCTATTATACCTCTTGTTCATATAAATAGGGCTCACAACGGTCGGCATATATTTTGTGGTTATTTTGTTATAATAAATGAGCAATTAGAAAATTAATGTTTTAAATACGTTTACAGAAATTGATTTTCATTACTTCCTTTGTAGATATTATTGCTAATGAAAAATGTAGTTGATGAGTATAGGATTGAATTCAATAACGGACAAAGAAAAATTGAGGTGATTAAGTCAAACAAAGAATCGAAAAGTACAAAAAACTACAAGAACTACACAAAGACAGAAGATATTCCAAACATTCATTTCGTTTGAGGTCGGGTGTGGGATTAAATTTATTCAATGTTGATTATTATTAAAAAATGATATATAACCCAATGGTATTACGGATTTAAAAATGTTAAAAATATTGGCATTAGCATTTGCTTACCATTTTCAAATAAAATTGTTTCAGTTAACTTTTTTAAACAATTTGAATATTTTTAATACTACCTTTTTACCCAATAAGTTAGACATGATTTGACACAAAACCCCTTGGACTGTTTTTTATAAAGTCTCCATTTTTTTAAGAGTATATATTGATGACGAACACTCAATAAGCTTAAAATTGTATTCTTTTAGATAACAATAATAACTGATTTTGTTTCTCAAATTAATATTAATTCAATGGAAATGGTTAATATTTTAGTTAGATGGCAAAACAAGATGCCCCACACTTTTACATTAAAACATTATGCTAATAACAAACTTACACTAAATTTTTTACAACAAATTTCTTACTGAGTAGACAGAGAAAACAAATTCGATATTATTTTTTTTTTGTTTTTAGTGCAATTTTTTAAGTGTGTCTTTTTTAGTTTACTATAATGTATTTTATTCTTTCTCTTAATTTTTTTAAATTATGTATATAGTACACTTATTAAAACTTACAACGGTGGAATAACTGTGCAAATAAAATGTTGAATCAAATAAATTAAAATTGAGGTAAAACAGCAAACACGGTCAATAGTCTTCTCGTATCCAATGGTTCATTTGACAACAATAATTACAGCTTGCGTTGTGCAATCTGACGAAGTAACTATATATCATTTCTCATGACCATATTAAGACGAAGACGCATGACCTAGCCCACTCCCTTAGGCATCGCTAATTACAATATTCAATTAATCCATAAGGCGTAATTAATAAAATATAACTGGGGAAAGTACTTGATAATTTGGCAATTTCAAATTGTAATTCATAATTGTTGGATCTCGGAACTGTATTATTTAGAATCAATAAAATATTATTGCGATTGGCTGTTTCGAGCTGATCGAGCACTGAATAATATATTTGATAGAGCAGTGTACAATAATATCTCTTTAACAATTCCATATTTAATTGCATAATTAAGTTTCAGGAAATACCTTCGGTTCAACAATTATATCATAAGAGAACACAATTGGTAGGTAGGTTGAATGGGTAATGTGTATTGAGAATAATTTTTGTATTGTTAAATTTTCAGTTAGGTTTCAAAGTGATTACTATTCATTAAAAAATTATTACGTAAATATATATATATATATATATACATTATTACGTAAAATAAATTATTACGTAAAAAAATTATTACGTAAATATATATATATATATATATATATATATATATCAAATTAACATGCAGTTTATGGATTACCGCTAATTTTTATAAGTGTAAAGTTCATTGTATTTTAAAGTACATAATTCTAAAAAAAAACAAAATTATCGCCAATTAAACCAACGTGTAATTCTCATGAAACATCACTGTTTGTGATTTATTCATTTATATAATATACTCATTTTTAAATTACTCATTTATATAATTAATTACAAATATCATAAACTAGGTAAAAAAAAATGGTTTTATAATTAACTAAATTAATTAAAATACAACTATTCAGTACAAACTGATTTTCTTGTAATTATTTAGTTTAGTTAGTTGGCTTCATTTTATAAAATCTCGATATAATACGAACGTGTGACAACCGCATTTGTCGTTTTCCAACTTATTTCACCTGAACAATTTCCATTGAACACTGCGTAAAAGTTTTGTTGACATTAAACACACATCACATAGGTGACCATACTTTTGTCAATGATAATCAACATTTCTTAGATACTAGAGTTTTTCAATAAATGTCTTCTGTATTAAGAAATAACGTAAAACTAAATTATCGTGCCGCATGTACCCTCAATATGTATGATATTGTTCACTTTTTATAGTCATAATGCTGTTCAAAATAAAATTGTTATAATGGGCTTAAAAGTTACGAATAATGAATTATTTACCCAAATGTACCATCGGATTACATAATTCTTGAAATTTAAGGTAAATAATTTCTATAAAACAACGTTACCATCTGTCTAATTGCTTTGTTTATTTTAGTGCATTTTTTTTAATTTATCTCAAAATGAAGTTTATGTTTCAAAAATGAGACTAGAGATTACCACATGACTAGAGATTACACATAAAGTATCAAAACCTTATATTACATCGGATGGGACTTAATTTTATATAACAATTTCATACAAAGCATAAAATTTTTTAATTTTTGCACCGTGGGAACAGCTCAAGCGGAAAATAGGTACCGAATTATATTAATAACTGTGAGTACCCGCAGGTCTAATTATTTACCTGCAATACCCACGCTATCACTTACTTGTCGTATCATTGCTTTCAATTTTAAAGATTGGCTGTGATTCAATTTGGTTTAATTCATAAGTCTATTTTAAACTTTAATTACTACGGTGTTAACTAATATTTAGTTATCAATTGACGTGTTCGGTTTTAATTATACCGGGGTATATCAATATAACTTGTATTGTAATTCTTTCATTATTGAAGTAGATGGATTTGGTTCGGTGAAGTGGGATTAATCGATCTCCGGCATACTTCTACGTATAAACTTTTGAGAGTTAATATTATCATATTATTGAAAAATATATTTTATGTAGAGTATACAAAGAGACATTTTTAAAAAAAAAAAATCACTTCTAATTATGGCAAGAGATTTCAATTTAATTTAGATTGGCAAAACCACATTTTTAAAGTGGACAATTTGGTTCAAGCGAATTAAAATTTTATGACTGTGTATAAATGTTGGAAATTAATGTTATAATTTTTTATTTAAAAAACTTTTGAATATTTTACGTACTATTTAATGAAGTAAAAATAATTATCATGAAAACTTTTATGTTGCATTCGAAAATAAAATGTTTATTTTATCTTTCTTCAGCTTATATGAATAATACGTGTTACTTACTTACTGAGTACACTTTACAAGGACGGCAATATTTCTAGATTCATGGCGTGCAATATATATTGAATTTCATAGACATTTATTACATTACAATTTCTAAATGTTAACAAAATATGAAACAGGATGAAAATAAATTATTTATGCGAACCTGAAACACTAAAATAAAACTTAATACAATAAATCAAATAAAACTCGTATTAAATTAGGATTACGCGTCTTAAAGGAGAAATGGAACCCTTAATACATCATTCACATGTTCGTCTGTTACGGTTCAGAAACCATTAGAAACTTGAAGCTCAAATTAAAGCATATTAATCTGAATGTATTTCTATATATCAAACAGAAAATTATTTATATCTAAACTTCAATATATTATGTTGATACTTTAAAAGAGCTGTTTGCAAGGGTCGTGAAAGTATTTTTTCATAATTTTATTATATTAACTAGAAAAACTGAATAATACGCTAAAGAGATATTTGTTTCTTCCTTACATCCGAGAAACTACTAAAAGTACAATTAACAAAAAATAGATTTTAAGAGCTTATGCAAAAGCAAAAGGAAACTTTAGCAATAATGCTAGTTGTCATAGATTTGGTGATATTCACCATAATATATATGTCTTTTGAACTTAATTTTGTTGGGTATTATAAATATGTACTACCCTAACAAATTTAAATAAGTGACGATTTATGATAAGAAAAGTATTTTTACTTAAGACAAAATATGGAACCTCAATTGCGCGAGTCAGTTACTCACTTAGACTATTTATCGTTGTAATTTAAATTTGTGTCAATTTCGATAAAAGTTGAAAAAAAATGTTTAGTTAATTTTAATTAAATATTGTGTTATTTAATGACATTTGAGGGTAATTATTATTTATATCGTGATGAGGTAATTATATCAAAAACAATTCTTCAAAAATTAAATGGAAAAGCAGTTTGGAAGCAAACGAAGTAAAATGTTGATACAATAGTGGAATATTACAATTATTCTCTCATAGTATCATGTTTTGCTTGCCGGAGGATAAATAAATAAATATTTAAAAATATTTTAGGAAAAAGTTGGTACTAAATGAATAACTTACTTTTCCAAATACCAATATTTTTTAAATATTTTACTGATAATCGTAATTGAAATATTATTTGCCAATTTTGTTTGTTTTCATTTTTACAAAATTATTATTAATACCGATTGATCGACAATCTTTCAAAATTGTTTTTTCTCAAAAAAATATTGCTATTGATTTTGAACCAACAAACTGATTAGAAATTGAAGGAAGCATAAAGTAGCATAAGTGCGAAACAATAAATGATGATTCAACATTCATAATTGACCATTAGTGTATAAAAATGAACGAAGCTAAGGTCAAAAATCGACATAATTAATTATAAATTCAATAAAAGTGAACATGTCTTATGTCTAAGTGATGTATAAAGTGAAGATTAGCATTGCCAATCAGGAGTGAACAGGTATAATTGAGAAATAAAGATTAAGTTTATTTGAAGTAAATGGGATAATAAATCTAGAGTGACGAGCACTTTCATTAAGTACAATGGTAACTAATATTGTCAATCTAAATTTGTCCCTGATGTTACAAGTAAATTTAACCCGCTAGCACTTGCACTTTGAAAAAGATTTATTTTAAAACAATTCATGTGTTAATAACACCTTCTTTGAATTTAGGGTCCTAATACAGCCTGTATTATGGTTATGATTTATATAGTTACTCATCTCCATATTAACTATAAAGCTGTATATTTCGATTATTGAATGTACTTTTGTAAATTGACTCTAATGCTAATTTTAATGACTAAAAAATAAGTGATTATTTTCATTGTAAATATTAATAAAAATATTTCTATTTCAATTTGACATCACCTTATTAATAAAATTTTATATTAATAGATTAAAAGTAAAGTTTTGTTTTATTTTCTTAATTTTTTAGAGAATTCAAATGTTGATATTTTACTATACATTGAACACAAAATATTGAAATAAAATAATTTTTTAGAAAAAAAATTCCCTGTGAGTTAAAATATTGATACCGCGATGTACCTGAATTTAAATTTTAACCTGACCTATGACGTAATAAAAGTCATGTAGTTCTTTGGCCCAAACTTTCAAAATTGAAGCGAAAGGCATCCTGATAAAAATTTACTAATAGATTCTCATTTCCTCATTCATCAGAAACTTAAAAATATGCTTTAGAAAATAGATCCTAAAAATTAATATATACAGATGAGGGGATGTATGAGAAATTTAACTAAAATAATACTTGCGCGAGTTTCTGTGAAGGATAGGCCTATTTCCCAAATGAAAATAATATAATTTTACGATGCACAAAATATATATTGGCTCCTCATAAGGAAACAATGTTATGAAAATTATGTAAAGGAAAACTAATAACTAGTTTCCCTTTTAGAAGTTAGGTGAAACGGTGCTAGCAAATTGCATTGGCTATGGATTTTTATTCCTTGCGTTCAAATTTTTAGGCTGTCGGTAACATTTTGATAAAATATATTGAAATAAAATATTTTATTTTTTTATATCAGCCAGAACGTTTTTAAATATTTTCAAATACTTTCACACGATGGATCCGCATGGATTTGCTTCCAGTGTTACACTTGTTTTAGATTATTATATTTTAAAATGGTATGAAGTTACTAAACTTTTAAGGAAAATTTATTGCTTATAAAATAATGCTTATAATTTTGTAATTGAATAATATGTGTTTTAAAAATATGGAAAAAAAGGCGTTATTTATAAATACGTATTTTGGAAATTTTCATTTCTATCCATATTGAATTTAAATTATTAAATAAAAAGCTTAGTTATAAGCTACCATAAGAAAGACACAATATTTCCTTTTATTACAGACACCACGCAAGATACAAGTATAGCTTACATCGCCTTGTGCTGATTTTGTCTAATTTAACTTGCGTAAGAGAATTAAAACTTGTTCTATATTACTTCCCGTTGGAAAATTTGTCGGATAAAACTGGTAAAACGGTATAGAATTAACTGGTAACACAGTATCGTAAATCGTGTTTCCTTACCAGTACATATGATAAAAAAATTACATATACAGGTATTTCTTATTTAATTACGGAAAAGAAACTCACAATTTAAAAAAAAAGGAAAAACAACAGTATGAAAATAAAATTTCCAATATAACACTATGAGTACGCGATAAATCTTATATGTTGATAAGCCAAACAAACTAAACACAAAAGCAATATTAATGTGTGATATGGGCTTAAAACCATGAAAGCAAACGTTAGAGTGAAATGTTATATTTTGGTATCTAGTTTATAAATTGGAAACTTTTAATCTGAATAGTACGAATAATTCGGTAGAAATTATTTACAATCATTTTTGTCAGAAAAGTGACAGTAATATAAGCACGCTATTCTCAAGCGAGTGCTGAATGGCCTAATGTTGAAAATTTTAATAGTAAAATTAGGGCGAAAACGAGTGGGTGTTACATCCTTGTTCGCAAATAGAAAGGTTATTCATTTTTAGACGCTTACAAGTATACAAACTTTAAATGTAGAATACTTACAAGTATATGTTTACAAGTATATAAGCTTGAAAGAAAGATGATGGACAAAGATGATGGACAAAACAAGTAGAAAGCGTCTTAACATAAAGATAGAAAAATAAAAAAACTACCTTTATCTAAACGCATTTTAATAGAGAGGTGGGAAAGAGTCGCGTCCATTAAAATGGCAACGTTGTACGCCAAGCAGCAACATAAATCAATTAAACATCCTCCTCACAAGCATGGAAAGGATATCACCTGCCTCCCTCACCAAAAAATTATTCCGCACACCTAAATCACCACTAAAAGCGAGAGGCCAATGTCACGCTGTTGCGTAAACTTCCAAAGGCCGACATAAATCTTTATAGATTAGGATCGCACGCTTTACAATCTTTCATCTTATTTTTCTCTTGGGCGTGCATCGAGCCTTGATTAGGGCGATAACTAATCATAACGAGGTTGGACATTTTTAAGCCCTTAATGTCAAAACAAGTGCCCACTTGGAAATTATATGGGAGATCTGGCAGTGAGCTAGCTCCCGAGATGAAAAAGTCGACAGTCCAACTGAATATCCTACACTTTTTTATCGACACAGATCTTGTTACTTATATTAATGCGAGAAGTGTCGACATTACTGCATCTATCTTTTGGAAGTAAATAAACAAGGTTTAGTCTGCCTGAGTGAAAGGAATCTCAGTGTAGATGAAATCTTTATACGATAAAGCGTTCACGAGGAAATTTTAATGGAGAACCAAACGATTTGGGCTTTGATAATAAAATATACATTATTTACGAATAACGTGCAGTATTTCAACGTTTTTATGAAAATGGTAAAGAAAAATTTTCAAAAACTTCACACCCTTAATTCAAAACTTTTTTCAGTACTCTTTCATGTTTTTAGTGGTTTTTCTGTACTCTCATGAGATATTTAAAACTCCATGGTAAAATGATTACTATTACATAATAACTTTTGAAACAATATATTCGATTTGAAGCAATGGTTTTGGTTAGTTTTTTTTCAGCTATTCAAACATTTTGAATTTAATTTTTTATAACAGTTTTGTATTATTTTTACTTTAATAATTAATTTGTTTATTTGTGCGTCTGTGTAAAAAGATGAAATAAATTACAATTTTTAATAGTTCTAGAACATAATTCTTTAAATATTTTTTGGGTAAACCTATTTACATTCAAAGAAATTACGTAAATCATTTTAATTAACATTTCATTATTATGCGTCAGCAAACAATAAATTTTTAAAGAGTTAAGTAGAACCCAGCAGAATAACGAAGTGGTGACAGGTACTTTCTCGTTAAATGTAATATGACAGCGTTTATCTCATGAACTACCATAAATAGTATTTATTCATTTTCATGTTAATTTACTGGCATCAACCTAATGACAGTGCAGTTAATAATACTATTTTTATATTAAAGATTATTTAGATTATTACCCATTAAAGATTATGACCAAAATAATATTATTTGAAACTCAACATATTAATAAATATCAACTACATTTACTTTGTTTCTATTGTTCTCTTGGGACTGCATTTCACAAAATAAAATATGTCGTTTAGTGGCGATAAGAAGAACTGATCCAAAACATATAAACTTAATATTATTTAAACTTATGGAAATTAGAGCCTTCTAAAGGTTTTCAGAGTAGGGTAGATATTATTTCAAAATAGGAAAAGGTACCTCTTTATACCGTCCACTTGCCCCATTAAACTTAATTGGAATCATGATCGGTATTTATGGAAACTTTACTTTTTAATACAATAAAATATCAATTTATATTTTAAATATTATTGAAGAAATTGATTTTCTTAATTTCTTAAGGATAGGATAGGATGAGAGTAACTCAAGGCGCAAGAAAAGTAAAAAAGATAAGAAATTTACCATAATATTGAATTATGGGAGATATGAGAAGAAAACTTTCACATAATTAAAAAAATGGTAATTTAACTTTTTGATTTAATAGAAATCCATTTCATATCTGCTTAGTTTAAATCTTATATATTTCATCCCGTATCTTAAATTTAGTAGCGCCTATGTTCTTGGCTTATATATATTGAGACAAACTCGTTTATATGAATTAAGTGTTAAACAATTTAAATATTTTCCATTTAACTCCAATTAAATTTCTTCAAAGGTAAATTTGATTTCCTTTTCTATTTTAGTTCTGCAATGAAGTGTAATTAATTTTTTCTTTTATTTCTTTAGTGTGCGTGCGATATTGGAAATGCAATATTATTTTGCTGAACTACCATAACTACTTTTTCTATACTTCATTTTACGAATTGTAGCAATTATATTGTTTTTAATTATAACGTAACGTAAAACTATACACACCTACATTTCAGAACTGATTATGGCATAACTTCAAGTAACTTAAAAAAAACGGTATATAGCATAAGAAATATTCTAACTGTATTCAAACCTTACATAAACACAAGGCACGACATCATTAGTCCGCAATGAACTCCTCGCATTATTCAGCACATGGTGGCCTTGCCATGGAGCTTGCGGCTGCCTGGTGCATCTGAAGCAGGTGTTGCTGATGTTGATAAATGGGGTATCACATTAAGCCGACTATATCTTGCCTAGTATGGCATGCTATGGCGATGCTAACTATTATTTTTTGTTAGTGAAGCAACTTAAATATATACCTGTAATATCGCATTTAATAAGATATTAACTACATGAAAGCAATAAGAATAAATCCTATAAATTTGAATTAATGGTGTACACTTCTAGAACAGTGCCGAGGAACTGAGATATAAAAGTAATGAAATTTTCATGAAAATGTTTACCTATTTCTTCTTATATGAATGAAAATCAATAAATGTCTATAGAAAATATTATTATTTTACACATGTTGTTGAAAGTCAAATATGTATTATGAATAACAAAAATTAAAATTTAATTGACAAATGAAACGGGCGAAACGCAATTTTTTATCTCTTTTTTAAACCATGCTTTTTTGAGTATGCATGACACAATCTTAATATACAAATAAATAATTATTATTCATGAAACGTACTTGATTTTATTTCAGTCGTCTGTGGGTTTACTGTACCAATGTTCAGCTCCCAGATAAATTAAGTTTATTCATGAAGTTAATTTATGATCCTTAAATAGCTTTCTTAATTTATATATAAGAGAAGAGCTTTCTACTCTTGTTATGGTCGACGAGTCCTTTTTACTCTTAGATAATTTCGTTTATCCATTTCGTTGTCCATATTGTTGTGAATTTCTTGATTGATTGCATAACGATATGCATTGGTAAATATACGTACCAACTTTTTTTGGCTTCATCGAATTACACCACAATTTTAATGCTTGATATAAACCCACAACTAGATACGATAGATTCAAATCTGTTTGACGATAGAATGGTAAATTAGCCTCTTGTAATAAAGGTTAAGCTTGGAATGATATTCAAACAACCACAATATTTTACATTATTTCAACGTGATTTGCTCTTTATTTTGACATAGTGTTTCCAATTATATTTATTATCTTGATGGAACCTAAAATAATTTATAGTATCTACTTTCAGGACTTGAATTCCGTTAAGATAAATGTGTAGATTACTGTATGATGATCGTAACGTAAACGTGACATGAATGGATTTAGACTCGTTGTGTTAAATTTTCCAATCAACGGTCCACCTGTTGTTACTGTCAGGTATTTTTTATAAATTTTTGGTGGCTTCACTTTGTGTGTCTTCAGTTGTCATTACTACCGTATCATCAGCAGGGAAAGAGTAGGAAATTTTTTTTCTAAAGTGGAAATATCAGCGGTATACAATAAAGAGGGAAGCGGTCCTAAGACATTCCCTCGCAATTCTTCGTGCGATACTATGAATCTTCTGTCAGATAAATAGGACTTTAGCAATTGACAATTATTAATCGGTAGTCATTTTTTCATTTTAAGAACGAGACCTTCGTGTTATACTCTGTTATGTCCAGATAAAATATATTTTAAATGTTGCTTGAGGGTACAGACTTTTAAAACACCAAATTTCATAAAAATCTGTGAAGAGTATTTCGTGTAATAAAATAATAAATTAACTAACAGGTAGATAAATGCAGACAAAAATTTAAAAAAATGAGTTTTTTGGCTTCTACTATGATTATATATCCTAAATCAATATCTGTTTTTACAATATTTTCAATGCACAGAATTCACTGATGAAATTTTAAAATGCGTATTTTGCTTACGTAATGTTGTACTTTGTGAAATGAGTCCTAAAAGTGAAAATTCTCTTGTATAGAGTTAATAAATTTAGGTATTTTGTAAATTACTCCACAATTATGTGAAAAAGAGAAAGAATTAAGGTATGTATGAAAAAAGAAAAATTTAATTAAATGATATATGCTCTAATTTATTTCATCGACTTACATATTTCTCAAATTCACAATTAAATGAAACTACGTGATGTAGTATTATTTCTACTATCTTTAATTTCTTTACCACGACCTAGGTTTCGTTGTATTATTTTCAGGTGGGATATTAGCAAAGATCTTTGCTAATATCCCACCTGAAGATGTTGTAATACAACGAAACCTAGGTCGTGGTAAAGAAATTAAAGATAGAAGAAATAATACTACATCACGTAGTTTCATTTAATTGTGAATAATGAATTTCTACAAAATTAACGCCAAATATATTCAATATTTCTCAAAGGAAAATAACAGTTTTTCACAACATAAAAAATTATTTCACAAAACTAAGAAGTGGAAATAAGGCAAAGGAAAGTAAATAATTAATTTTCCGTTTACAAATTATATAAATGGTGCTATTAAATTGATTTGGCTATGGATTTATCTTCCTTATGTTTAAATTTTTATGCTATTCGCAAAATTTTGGTGAAAAGAATTGAAATGAAATATTAAATTTTCTTTGCATATTACTCTTCTACATTTTAAGATGCAAGATTAAGTGCAAGTCTAGTATATTATTCCACGCTGAAAAATTTGGGACAGGTAAATAAAGTTCTTTTATTATTATTGTTAAAGAAACTAAGGACATTAGTTTTTTTTCCGTTAATGTATGATCATCTCACAAAATTAATATTAGAAATCAAATATGCTATTTGGGCTTTAAGTTTATAAATTAAAAATTTACATTCGGAGATTGAAAAAGGTATAAATTAATTACGCACATTTTACTACAAAAGCAATCTTGTCTAATAACCTAACGTAAAACAATTAAATTGGGTTAATACATTAATGTCGTTAATGACTAGGTATTTGGTCCTTGTTTACAAACGTAAAGAATGAGTTTTTTTAGAAAGTAACCTGTATTTACAAACATTGAAGCTTTAAAAGTAAAAAATGCGACACATGAAACAAAATATGTTAAAAACGGTCTCAAAATTAAACATCGCAATAGAAATGGAATCTAAATGCCATTCGCCTTTACCAAAACAATTTTTTGGAAGGTGCCAAATTTTGGGACGACCATTTGTCACCTTTCCACAAAAATAAAGTTGGTAACGGCGAATAGTACTTATTTATTTTGGTAGGAAGGTGGGAAAACGTGTTCGTTAAAATGGCGTTGCAGGCTTAGGCCATACTATAGACATAGAGGTAGGAATAGAAATTGATGTTATATCAATTTCTATTCCTACCTCCAAGTATGGAGAAAAAATTTCTAACCTCCCTACTATAAGATATTGGGTACAAATAAATCGTCACCAATAGCGAGTAGTCAATGACACACCGCCACCTAAACTTCCAAGGGCCAACATAAATCTTGGTAGATTAGCATCGTGCGCTTTAAAATCTTTCTCATTTTTCTCCTGGGGAACATCGAGGGTTTTTAATTAGCTTGATAAGTAATTACAACGAGATTGGTCCCTTTCAAGTGCTTAATGTCAAAAGTAGTGCCAATTGGGAACGATATGAGGGTTCCGGCATTGGGCTAGCTCCCGGGATGAAAAAGTCGACAGCAAACTGAAACTGCTTCATTATGTACCCACACTGACCTTGTTATTGATTTAACGCGTAGAGTTTATTTTGTCTTATTGTGTCTATAGTCGTGAAGAAAATACCAAATAGCTTATAATTAGAAATATTGAAACTGTAAATGTAAAAAAGGGGACACAAGAAAAAAAATAAATGAAAATGGTCTCAACGTAAAAATACAGGAATAGAAAAAGAATTAAAAGTACCATTCGCCTTTACTAAATTTAATTTGTGTGGGAAAGTGGCAAATGGTCGCGTCCGATAAAATGGCAATGTTGCACAGCAAACAGTGATAATATCAATTGATAATCCTACCCCCAAGCATGAAAAAGAAACATCACCTACCTCCCCACTAAAACACATTTCCTATAAATAATTCGCTACCAGCAGCGAGTGGCCAATGATACGCTGCCGCCTAAACTTCTAAACTCCAACATTAATCTTCGTGAATTAGGATCGTGCACTTTAAAATCCTTCGTCATATTTTTCTCCTGGGGCACATCGAGGGTCCTTAGTTACCTTGATACGTTTTATAAGTATACACGTAATTATAAGGAGATTGGTCCCTTTCAAGTGTTTAATATCAAAACGAGTGCCAATCGGGAACTATATGAGGGTTCCGGCATTGGGCTAGCTCCCGGGATGAAAAAGTCGACAGCAAACTGAATCTGCTTCATTATGTACACACACTGACCTTGTTATTGATTTAACGCGTAGAGTTTGTTTTGTTTTATTGCGTCTATAATCGTGAAGAAAATAGCAAATGTTTAGCCTGATCGAATGAAAGAAATTTGAGTCTGTAAAGATCTCTATGCAGGGAAGCGCTGATGGGGACAGTTTCAATGAACAAAAAAGCGATTTGGGTGTTGATAAAAAAATGTACGTTACTTAGAAATGACGTGGAGCATTTCAACATTGTTATGAACAGAGATTTATTCATTTTGATGCGATTTGAAACCTTTTATACAAAATATTTATTTCAGAGCTCCTCCATGTTCTTAGTGGTTTCGCTGCCTTTCACGTGTTTGTAATATGACTCACATGATTTTGGTTGTTTTTTTTGTTTCAATTAAAAATATAAAATTTCGTAACAGCATATATCTTTATGAATATGTTTTGTGTTAACCTATTGATATTGAAGTAAATCGTGTAAATCAATTTAAATTTTACATTATATGATTAGGCTGCAATTAATAAGAATATTTTAAAGAGTTAACTAGAACCGAGAAGAATAAGAAACTTATGGTTATTGCCTATTTCAATGAAAATAATTTAATAATATTAATCTTATAAGCGACCATAAATATACTTTATCACTTTTCTAATTTACATACCGATATTAGCCTGAGAGCCGTTTAGCTATTGATATTGTTTTTTTCCTCATTAAAGATTACATTATAGATAATATTATTTAAAAGCCAACATAATAATAAATATCAGTTAATCTGCATCATCCAAGGATTTCATTTATTTTGTTACTGTTATTGGATTGAAAGCAAAAATTCGAATTTTAGACATTTAATACCCAATAAGTGCAATTGACAAGACGTTTCACATTTACCAGGTCAAAGTGGCGATACAATTTTAAAATCAGAGCCATTCATTTCTTTTGAGACTGCACTTCATAAAATTGAAATATATCGCTTAGTAGCGATAAGAGGCAGTATTATCTCTATTTTATTTAAGTTCTTTACCTCGACCTAGGTTTCGTTGCAACATCTTCAGATGGGCAATAACCCAATTGCTAATAAGCAAAGATTAATTTTTAGGAACATCCAGCAACATTTATATATTAAAAAAATAATAGCGGAAGCCAGGTTTGTGCGGGTGTTGTCATTGCTTACGTTAGTGAGTTCATTGTAGAGAAACGGTGTAGTTTCTATTATTTTTTCAAAAGTTATACAATAAACAAATATTTTAGCAAGGATAATAAATTAATTTTATGTTATTCTATGAGGTTATACAATGCAAATGTTCCGGTGTATGAATTAATATTAAATGGATATTATTGTCAGTAATGTATTTATACAATAGCAGGGGTCTCTGATAGCTAGAACAAGGTTATACCACTAATTATACATATCTTCCGTTTTATTTAATAATTTTTTGTCTTACCTTATTTATTTTTTATAAATTTATTATTACTATTTTTTTATATTTAGATGTCGGGGATTAGCCGGGCTGAAACAATTTGAAGTGTACTGCAGTATCAATGTTGTCTAACTATATTTGTCCTATGTATACGCAGTATAATGGAAAGCTGCTAACTTAATCCCTTACGTTAACTCTCAACTAATAATCAAAATATAAATAATACCACATGTACTATAAATACAAAACATAGTACTATAAATAACTTGGGTAAAACCCTTATAAATTATAAAGAAAAAATAGATAAACATAAAAAGAGTGGTATCTATAAACTCAAATATAACGACTGTATTAGCGTATACATAGGACAAATAGGAAAATATTTTACTACCAGATACAAAGAACACATTGCCAGCTGGCTAAATAACAAACCAGATACATCTCACTTGGCAAAACACCTCATTGAATATAACCATCACTTTCAAACCGGCAATGCTCCTTGTATATAACAAATAAATACAAAAGGAAATAAAATTAATATCCTAGAAACTTTAGAAATAAAGAGACATAAAAGAGACCCCAACGTTAATATATTAAATGACAATTAAATATAATATCTTAACCCATACTTAATAACTTCTAGACATAATATAGTTGGACAACATTGATACTGCAGTACATTTCAAATTGTTTCAACCCGGCTGATGTGTTGTCTAAATATATAAAACATAATAAAAATATAAAAAAGAATTAAATAAAATAACAAAAAAATTAATAAATAGGGGGATATTTACAATTAGTGACTTCTTCTAATAACTTGTGTGATTTGTTCTAATGATCTGTATGTTCTTGTACGACCTTGTTCTAACTATCGGATACCCTTGCCATTGTATAAATATATTACTGAGAATAATATATATTTAATGAATAATATTTATTTTATTATATACACCCGAATATTTGCATTGTATAACCTCATAGAATAACATCAATTTAATTTATAACCCTCATTGAAATACTAGTATATTGTATAACTTTCGAAAATATAATAGAAACTACACTGCTCCCTACAAATTCCGCACAAACCCGATTTCTGCCGTTGTTTTTGTAATATAAAAATGGTATTAAATGTTTCTAACAATTAATTTTTGCTAATACACTCACCTGGAGATGCTGTAATACAACGAAACCTAGGTCGTGGTAAAGAACTTAAAGGAAGTAGAAATAATACTACACCATGTAGTTTCATTTAAATAGTGAATATTGAATATCTACAAAATAACACCAAATATAGTCAATAGCGATAAGAAGATTACCATTATTTAAACTTATGGTAATTTGATACTTCAGAAGTCCTTTTAGAGTGAGGTTAATGAAATTCGAAGGCAGGGAAAGATACCATTTTATATTGTAAACTTGCTCTGTCAAAATTAATTCGGAATCATGATCGCTGTTAGAAAATTTGAGTGCAATAATTTATTACAATAAATGAACAATTAGGAAATATGCACATTAAACACCTTTAGAGAAAGTGTCCTTTTTAAATAATCATGTCAATTATAGGTAAAAATGTAGTTGTTACGAAATACTTCTATAGAAACTAGACAAAATGATAGGATACGGATAACTCAAGACTTGATAGAAGTGGGAGATAAGATGGTAAACTTTACCATTATATAGAAATTTAGAGAATGTAAAGAAAAAACTTTAACATAGTTAAAAAGATTCTAGTTTTTGAGCCATAATCTATAAGAGAATTTTGGTCCTTGACGATAGGACATCTACCATGGTTATTTAGATACACTGAAGGTAAAAGAGAAATAAATTAAAAAAGGTATTCTACGATATAAAGACTGTCTTCTTTTGGCAGCTTTGTCACACTCAAATTGTACATGAATAACTAGTACCTAAAAATTTTTTGGTCATATTCTATTTGTATGTAGCACACGTACATAAATGCATAGATGCCAAATAACTAAAAAACTAAATAGTTGGAATAATGAAATCAAAACGAATTTAAAACGACAATATGGCCGATATTTTTTCCTTATCTAATGGTTCATTTGAGGTAGCACTAAAAACAGCTCGCGTCATGCAATCTGATGATGTAAATATATGTCATTATTCATGGCCATATGACGACGATGCACAACCTGACCCGCTCCCCATGATGCTGATTAATTACAATACTCAATTAATCATAATAAACAAAACATTTGTCCGCAAAGTACTTGATACCTGGACAATTTGTAGCCCCTGTTGTATCTCGCGACCATACTATTTAGAATCAATCAATATTTAAATTTACTGGTTCAATCTAGTCGGGTCTTTGAAAATTCCACATTTAATTATATAATTAAAGTTTAAAATGTGTCTTTCATCAACCAATGTCATTAATAGCAAATAGAATTAATAAGTTGGGTAGATAAGGGGTATTATAAGTAATTTCCATATCACTTATCAATTGTATCTGAGATCGATTTAAAAGTACTCACTTTTCAAGTCAATCGTAATGTAATAGACAAATATCTATTACTTTACTACGTAGCCCTTTCATGGCTTGGGGTGTTCATCAGTGTAAAGTTGGAGTATATAGGAGTAAAAATCCCAACTAAAATAACAGAAAAATCACCATAAAACTAATTTGGAATTCTAATAAATCTATATTTGGCTTTGAATTTACCCATTATTATAATAATAAAAGCCAACTTTTCATTTTATTCTGACAATTCATTGAAGAAATTAAAGAAAAGAACGTTTCAACTTGATGAAACTCAATAAAGATTTCTCAATAAAACGAGAAACAAGATCACTCCTAAAAAGGGTACTGAGAAACTTTAAATTTTAATGGTTTCTTTATAACGAAGTAAGTAATAACATTAAGTAAATGTAACTATAATTTAAATAAAATTAATTACCAAAGAGAAAAATTAATATTTATAAAAATTAGATGTAACATAAAAAGAGACAGTTTAATTTTCATTCCCAGAAACCACACTATTTATTATAGCAGAATATTTTAAAAATAAAAACTGCTAACAGTATTGCTAAAATTAATTACTGAAAATATTTGACAAAAAACCATTTAATTGTTTATTTAAAAGAAATTAATTTCATATCCACCGGTTGAAGTTTTTTATCTTTCACTCTGTATCTTAAATTTAGGTGGGGCCGTATTTTCATGGCTAACACATAGGAGGATGAAGTCATAAATTATTTCACATGCCTAGGTGCGCAAGAATATTCTGTAGTGTTCACTTGTCTTCATTACATGTATATTTTTCAACTTAGCATTAGCTAAATCCTCATTTTTTCTGGGCCATTATCTATTTCAATGATAGGGTTATGGAGTAAAAGTTATTTTTAACAGATTTGTTTTTATTATTCGTTCAAACACAAATTTTTTCTAGTTTATTTTTTCGTTATTGACATAATTTTAATTGTCTGAAATATTTAAAATGTCAAGTGGGAAATAAATTTGATGTGAACTCTCATGGCCAGAATTCCATATCCACTTTTGTGTAAAGAATCCAGGTGATAGAGGTACACGATATTTCTATTGAACTCTATAAATAATGTATAACTTTTTACTCTGTAATCATATTATCCAGCTTATGTTATGCAGGCATAAAAAATATAATCTCTTAATAATCGTGTTATTCAGAATCGTTTTTCCAATTTTTATTTAAAATACTGTTTTCATAGAAACATTTTTAAAAGTTGAGTGTTTCGGTATGTTAAGATTACATTTATTTAATAACTGTACGACATTCCAAGCCCCTAAGTTCACAAAGTTTTGAAAAAAAAGACGTAAAGGCGTATTGATTTAGAAATTAGTGATTTTATCAAGATTATTTTGTTCCTTTTGTGGTTCAAATTTCTAAAATTTATAGGTTTTACAGCAAAAGTGTAACTGCTTACTTTTCTGTTGCAAACAAAAGTAGTCTACTCGACTAACTAAATAAATAAATTGAGTAAACGAATTAAACTTAAAATAATTTAGCAAGATAAGCACAGCAACGGCAATCGATCCTATTAGAAGTTAGCTTTCAACACTAAGTCACTAACAATTTAAAGTGACGTATGCATATTTTGTTTTGGCGCCAAGGTGCGTGGATCACACGATTGAGACACGAAATAGAGCTCCGTTGTAGGCTCCAAATATTTTTCAATCCGTTGATTACTTTTGTAAATAAATATAAAATAACATGTTTGTGTTCCAATAGACAAAATTTTCTCAACCGGCTTTTTGTCCCTTTTCTGTATTATCTTATAAATTTATAAATAACTCGTGATCTTACATGTTGGCCTGGAAATCAGTCATAACTTTGAACAATTAAAAATTCAATTTAAATTATAAGACTTTAATAATGTGAGTAATAAATGACGTTGAAATGTAAATTTAGTAACATACAAATAGTCCTTGGTTTAACACTATTTACTTTTATTCTAGTTGTGGAAGTTAATTAAGTACAGCAAATTTAAGCCTCGTAAATATTGAATATTTTAGCAATTTTCGTGGACATGAAAGTGGTTTAGGAGAATAATTTTTTGACAAAAAACGGCGTTTTTATTAATATTGAAAAAAGACTTTCCTTCCTATCAAACAATTTTCCGCAATTTATATGCATTTGAATGAGTGTTACAAACCTTTGTTTTTAGAAATACATATAGCTGTAAATATTAATGTCAATTTCTTGATTTGATCTGATAGTAACTTAAGGAATGTTGTGAGCTAAAACAAGTGTCAGAATCTTTATAACAGAAATTCAATCCTCGTGATGTACTATTGACTCGACATAAAATGAAGTATTTCAAGGAGTCTATATAGTTAATTCAAACTATTTGTATCATTTTCATAACCATTTTTGGGCTACCGTATTACAGGTATATTTTCAAAGCGGTGAGAAAAGAAATAAAACCACGCACGAGACTGAAACTCTTTTTGAAAAACATGACTCAAATAATGTTATCTCACTAGCTTAAAGACATATTATTACAATTACTGACTCTGTGCAATAAATTGAAGACATATTATATTTATTCTGTTCTTATAACAAGTATTAACTTCTTTTTTCATCATCAAGAAACTATACCCAGTGGGATCATCTACGGAAATCTATGTTCAAATCAATACTTACGAGTACTTCGATAAGCCCTTTCTAATATTAATAACGAAATATCAATATACTCGTATTTACATCGCCATGTAATATACTACAATAAGTACCATTTTCATCACCTTTTTAAAAAAAAGACCAAACTGTAAATTGGAACCAATAAATTTCTAGCTTTCTTGTGCTTTTGAAAAAAATCATTGCGACATACACACACGCCTGCATGAACAGACATACAAATAAATATATGCATGCATGTATGTATGTACATAGATATATTTATACACAAGTTATACTTAAGAAATGTGTTTATTTTTATTTTTATGTATTAAATTAAATTAATTTCGAAATAATTTACTATTTTAAATAAACGTGTCTAAGAATTACTATCAAACCAGGAAGGCCTTTTCGATATTTTAAAAATGCTAAATAGGCTCAAATAACAACAAACATTACTTTAAATAAATATTATGCAATCTTTAAACCATAGTCCAAAATAGAAGAAAATAAAAATTAAGTTAAGCAAAATGATAGAAAAATATTGCAAATAAATATTGTTTGCCCAAACTTAGTACTGACATCGCTCCTTTCAATTACGTGTGAATATTTAATAATTGTTTTTAATCAGTTCCAAATCCATTACGAAATCGGGTCAATGATGCGATTGAATTCATTCAAATGTAATTATTCCGCACAAATCGTGGATCTTTGCGTAATTCTAGTCCACCCGAATGCGGGGAAGTTGACCATACGAGACGTAAGCTCTTTAAAGAGTAATTTACTAACACTCAGAAAAGAATGACACGTCTCTTATTCTGGCAAATTTCATATATATTTAAAAAAATATATAAATCTCTTTAATACCTAACAGAAAAAAACATGCTACGTGACACTGAGATATGATTTATTTTTTAGAAGGTTTTAAAATTTTCTCAACTTACTTTTCCGCCATGGTTCCAGTGGCCTTAAAAGTGTATCATATTTTAATCAATTTGGCCCAGTGACGTAATTCTCTATGTCAAAAAGTCGTTTAGTGCGAGTCACATCACTCACCAAATAACATTCCTTAATTATTGAATATAGTGGGCGTTAATTTTGTAGAAATTCATTATTCACAATTAAATGAAACTACGTGATGTAGTATTATTTCTATTTTCTTTAAGTTCTTCACCACGACCTAGCTTTTGTTGTATTACAACATCTTCAGGTGTTGTAATACAACGAAAGAAAACGAGATATTTCTTTAGGTAAAGAACTTAAAGAAAGTAGAAATAATACTACATCACGCAGTTTCATTTAATTGTGGATTCCATAATTAGTTGATTTTATTGTACAATATGGTGTTTTCATACTTGACCGCAACAAAAAGTTAAATTTACGCTTATAGGCGAAATTGTACTGTTATATGTATAAAATTGATTTCCAAAAATATGTTTTTTTTTGTATTTGTACACATGCTGGAAATGACTGATTTATAAGAGCGGAATTTTTTTCATCCGAATATGCTTGCTAATAGATTAGGCGGTTTAAAACCCAATATTAAAATAGATAGTGGGAAACTAAAACGGACGGCGTGGAGTAGAATTATCGACGCCTTTTTTAATATACCAAGTAAGCATTTTTTAATCGATATCTACTGTACGAAGTGGTGCAAAAATATATTACGATCATATTTCAATACCGTCATTTCTATTAAGTCAATGGATGAATAAACGAATATACAGGTAAATAAAGGTACCGAAATTAAAAGTCTTCAAGTTCCTGTTAATTTGTTGGTAAATATTCACAGATAAAAAAACTTAAAATTAAAATAATTTAAAAAATTTTCACAATTAAATGAAACTACGTGATGTAGTATTATTTCTATTTTATTTAATTTCTTTACCACGACCTAGGTTTCGTTGTATTACAACATCTTCAGGTGGGATATTATCCAATCTTTGCTAATATTCCACCTGAAGATTTAATACAACGAAACCTAGGTCGTGGTAAAGAAATTAAATAAAATAGAAATAATACTACATCACGTAGTTTCATTTAATTGTGAATAATGAATTTCTACAAAATTAACGCCAAATATATTCAATATTTAAAAAATTGTAATTTTTTTTAAATTTAGAAATGAAAATGTTGTCCAATTATATGTATATTTATAAATGATTTTTTTTTCAGTATTAATTTTAAACATTTCCAAACAAAATTATGAAGGAACGGAATGATAATTAAATCTATATTGAGTCAAACTCGTTTAAATACAATTTTAAATACATTTTGTTCAACACGAATAACATTTCTTGAAATGTAAGTCTTTGAAATGTAGATCTTCCTTTCCTATTTTTGTTCTAAATAATAATATGTTCAAATAATTTGATTAAGTTTCCCTTACAATACATTTTTGTAGTGACTCTAAAAATGTTTAATGAAATTTTTTCTTTTTTGAATTCTGTCAAAATGTTGAAATCAAAGTTCCATCTCTACAATAATATTTTGGGTTGACGGGTATTGGTAAATTAGAATAAAAATAGCCCAGGCAAAATAGAACAGTAAAAGTCATTAAAGATTATTTGGAAATAACCCAAATATCAAATTAAAACAATTTGGACTTAATCGAAACCGATGTAATGGAAAGTATTGAACAGTAAAAGTTTAATGTGGGCGATCGGTACATTTAAAATTATTTCTTATTTTGTTTTTTCTTGTAATATGGTTCACAAGAATAACATTTTCACTCTATTAAACTACTTTGAAAATTTGAAAGAACGCACGCGCATTAAATAAGTGAAAGTTTTTTTTTCATTTTACTTATTTAGTGTGGGTGCAAAATACAATATTATTTTGCTGAACTACCATAACTACCTGTTCAAGATTAGATTTCCAAAATATACTACAAGCATCGCTTATATAATGCCACATGAACAATACAATCTTCATAACATAACATAAATGATGACATATGTGCTAGCATTGTAGAAGCGACTATGACATTATTTCATGCTATTTAAAAAAAAAACGCTATATAGCATAATAAATATTCTAATTGTATTCAATCCGTACCTACACACAAGGCACGACATCGTAAGTTCGTAATAAGCTCTTCGCTTAATTCAGCGAACAGTCACCGGCGTACTAGTAGCAGAGCTGCGTCCCACGCGACTGTCTATATCTCGCCTAGTGTGGCACGCTATGGCGGCGTTAGCTTTTTGTTGTTTGTTGACGAAGTAAAATAAATGTATACCTGTATTGTTGTTTTTATATAATATTGATTACATGAACATAATGATAATAAACCTTAATTTCTAGGAAATGAAATTTTCCTAAAACTTTTATCTACAAATTTTGAAATTTTCCTGAAACTTTTATCAACATTTTTTGATGAAAAGCATAAAGGTATTAAGAAAATATTATTAATTTATATATTGTAGAAAGCGATATATTTAAAGAAAATATAATTAGTAAGAATCATTAAAATTTAATTGAAAAATAAAACGAGCAAACCGCAATGGAAATTAATTTATTATTTATCTTCATCGTCGAATTTATCGTCATTAAATCCACACCAAATAAGAATGTATTTTACCAACAGTAGGTAACTTTTCTTTAGAATTAGAGAACTACTCTGTAGATGTTTTATTATATAATAAAAAATAACACAGAACTAAATTATCGTGTCGGAAATACTTCAAATATATGTGCAAATGTAAATAATGTATTATATATTGTTAAATTTTCATAGGTAATAATAATAATAATAAAATCAATATGTAATTCTTAAGAAGATATATTTTATAAAATTTAAGGTAATTCACATAAAATTATATTATCATTTTTTAAATTGTTTGCTAGTTTTAAGATTTTTTTTTTAAATTCGCTTTAAAATTAAATTTGTCTTCCAAAAAATGAGACTAGAGTTTTACGATCTGCTGGCTAATAGCAACTCGAATATTAAAATGTGTGACGCCACCTTAAATAAAGCCCCAAAATTAATTTTTTTTATTTTATTTATTTATATACTTTAATGTATCTGATTAATATATATGGCGGACTTACTGCTACGAAAGCAGTCTCTTCCAGCCAACCAGAATACCAGTCCAGCCCCGCTCAATGAGAGGCCGGGAATCTAACCTGGATTCCCCTGATGCGCCGCGCCGCCAAAGACTGTATGCCTTGTGGTCAACCCGACACACCACGGTAACGACGACCTTTCCGTAAATAAGGGAAGGACCATTTTTACATAATAATTTCATACAAAGCTTAAAATGTTTAATTCCTGCATTGTGGGAGCAGTCTAAGTGGAAAACAGCAGCCGAAAAGTATTCTGATAACTGTGAGTACCCGTCTGCCAACTTATGGAAATAATCTGACTACATCTTCGTCTGCTTGTCGTATCACCACATTAAATTATATAAAAATGACTGCTTCGATAATGTAATTCTTTTTGTTTAATTTATAAATCCACCTTAAAGTTTTATTGCATTTGAAACCAAATTTATAAATTTTATAGGCAAAATCTAGGTTATGGCGAGGGATAACAATATAATTTATATTAGATTGCTTTCATTATTCAACTAGATGAATTAGGATAATTGGTGTGACATTTATCAATTTCCGATATACCTTCACTCCAAAAGTTTGGGGGTTAATGTTATCACATTGTTTATAAAAATTAAAAATCAACTCTACTATTTTATGATCAATATTTACTAGAGAAATTTTTAATGAGAAACGTATTCTATTTTAATTATGGCAAGAAATCACAATATTATGTGTATTGCAATAATTGCAGTTTTGAAGCGGACCATCTGGTTAAAGTGGAGTGAATTCTACAATATTGGGAATTTTTATTATGATATTGAATTTAAAAAAAAGGAGATATCGT
Organism: Druceiella hillmani; assembly: GCA_039881145.1. Classification (NCBI taxonomy): domain Eukaryota; kingdom Metazoa; phylum Arthropoda; class Insecta; order Lepidoptera; family Hepialidae; genus Druceiella; species Druceiella hillmani. The sequence goes on along the minus strand of JAYKKI010000022.1, from coordinate 24,992,099 downwards.
TTATATTGTTTGATGAAATAAAAATATTTACTCTGAAAACTTTTACAGTGTAATCTTGCGAAAGTCAAAAGTTCATTTTATTTTTTCCTCAGCTTATGTAGATCATACATCAATGTGTTAATGAGTAAATATAATAGAAAGTAGATATTTATATATTTATATTTCGGGCAGAATTTTTAAAAAAATTGTATACTTCCACTATTTGCAAGAATTTAATAAAAACATATTTATGGATATGAAACACGAAAACAATTTTTGTTATCTTGAAGGACCAAAGTAAGGCTTTAGTAATTTAAATGAGATTCGCACTAAGGGTTCCATTTTTAAAACGAAACCCTCATAAGATCATCCACATGCTCCTCTGACATAGTACACACTTGACTTTTAGCACAGAATAAAGTATAATAACACACACAACAACATTATTATCGTGAATATCTAATTTTTTTCTATGCATTTAAGTGGCCATTTCTAAGGTTCGAAAATACATTTTACTCATTATTTTAAATATGTTCAAGACAAACTGAAAAATATCCCAAAAATGTGCATTACATTCTCATTTCGGAGAAAAATAGAAAAAACCAGTTTTTAAAGGCCTACACAAGGATAGCAGTAAATCATAAGGACGATGTTAGCTGTCATAGTTTTGAAGATATTCACAATAATACATATGTCTTCCATACTTCCCCAAAAAATCCATATAGGTGACGGCTTTTGATAAATAAAACAAATTTACTTCAGAAGAGATATGGAACCTACAGTGCACGAGCTAGATACGCGCGTGACGAATTTATTGTTGCAAATTAGATTTTTATCAATTTTGGTAGAAGTTGACAGAAATTTTTTTGTTTATTTGAATTAAACATTATGTAAATTTATTACATTAGAGAATAGTTAATTTCGTCTATGACAATGTAATTATAACCAAAACCAATTTTTCTATAATTAGGTTCATCTAAATTTGGGAAGTAAAGAAAGTTCGAAGTTGAAAAAATAGCGGAATATTTCAATTATGTACTCTCATACTAAATTTGTTTAAATAGCTCTACTGTCGCGACCATGGAATGCCAACGAGCATGGAATTCTGTATTTAAAATTGTATTAGGAATTTCTTTCGTTTATTCCTATTCTCACGAAATTTTTTTAGCAAAAAGTGTATTAAAAACGCTAATAAATGGCGTTAGCAATTACGTCAGGATGTTTTATACGTATTTAATATCCAGATAAAAAGCTTATATATCGCTTGAATGTATAAAGTAATATACCACATATCTTTAAAATCCGTACAAAAAAATTCGCATGATCAAAGAACAAATTAACAAACAGACAGACAGATTGACAGATAAGCATTCTAAAAAGAGGTTTTCTGGCTTCTTCTGTGATTCTGTATGCTAAAACAATCTCTGTTTTTACAATTTTTTCCATGACTGCGCATAGAAAAAATTGTAAAAACAGAGATTGTTTTAGCTTTATGTTCATTCTGTTTAAATTTTAAGTGTAGATGTCTGGTGAAGTAATGGATCAGATATTTAAAAATTGATTCAATCAGTCAAAATTTTTGAACTAGTAAACCTATTGAAAATTAAGGAAATCATGCATTGGCACAAGTTCCAAGCGATGAAAGATGTTTCAAAATTTATAAGTCACAATTAGTGTGTAAAATTTAATCAAATTAAGGTCGATAAACGATATAATTGATTAGTAATTTATAAAAGATAAGCGTGCCCTGTGTCCATCATAGCTGCGAAGTAATGTTAACGTGTATTTTTTTTAATAATGTCACTTACCCTTTTTAAAAGTCTAAATTTTATGATCCATTTAATAAACGTTTATTGTATATATTTGGCTATAATTTTTTTATTAAAACAGATTTTACGGGCTGAACTGGGTAATTAGTACTAGAATAAAAAATATTGTCAATCTAAATTTGTAGCTGAAGTGAGAACAAAGACTTAACGTATCTAACTTAAACAATGCATGAATTAATTCTACTTTTATTAAATTGAAGATTATTCATTTAATGACACACGTTATCATTCTGATTTACCTTGGTAATCATGTCTATATAAACTTAAAATCTACATACTTCGGTAATTGAAATCATGTTTACGTGCCTTTACATTCATATTGACATATTCAAAGAATAACAAATTTTTCAAATTATATATATTAGTAAAAAATATCACATTAATGACAAAATATAAAAATTATGTTTTATATTTAATTATGAAATAAATCATATTTACATCAGCTCCAAATATTCCATCCTTTTTTGTATTATTTCATTAGACTAAAAGAAGCTTATATTTCATTAACTTTCCAAGAGAGTTGGTTATTACACGTTACATAAAAAAATCATGTATATTTTACTCTATAGTCGCATTGATAAATTGAATATAAAAAAAAATTTAAAAATATGTTCCCTGAGGTGATATTGTGATAGAAACCAAATATATATTTTTAAATATTTTGTGACGTTTTAAAAATTATATTGTTTCTATGTCCATCCTGTTAAAATCTATCATGAAAATTACATAGAATGAATGAATTTAATAAACTTAATTGTAGGTTCAAAATGGAAATTGAAATGTAAAATAAAGTAGACTATTCCATTTTCCTAATTCGTTAAAATGGTAAGAATGTACTTTGAGATACAAGTCCTAAATATTAATTTGTTTTTCCTCCACGATTCCATGACAATGAGGCAGGCGTACTGATGAGGATAGGTATGAAAAAAGACAATTAGAATTAAATAATGGATGCACTTGTTTCTTTGAATGAATGATATACTTCCCAAAGGAGAGTACGAATTTTCTTCCAATCTAAAAACAAATATTTTAAGGAATCAGATTATGGAAATCATGTAAAGGAAGCTGGTGATTAATTTCCCGTGTAGAAGTTATGTAAACGGTGCTATTACATTGGTTTGGCTATGAATTGCCTTCCTTGTGCTTAGATTTTTAGGCTCGGCTAGGCAGTGGCCACATTTTTCTATAAAATATTGAATTAAAATTTATAATTTTTTTTAAATTTTGCTTATTTACTTTTTGATGGAATATTTTCCAAAATGGGCTCGTATTACGCAAACAATATGAAAGCTCTGCATTAAAAGATATTGGAATGCGTTGTATTGAATTCTATTTGTTTACGAAACTTTTGGGGAAAATTTAGGGTCACTAAATATTATTTATTATTTCATAAATTAAAGTGTATTTGAAAAATATTAAAATAAAAGCCATGCTTTCTAAATAATAATTTCAAAAAGATTTGTTTCCTTTCAGTGTGAATATGCTATAGCAAACATAAAAGAGACTAAATATGAATAATATGGAATATAAAATATAATGCTAGCTAATACGTAACGATAGCTAAACTTACAAAAAAGCAGTTTGATATTACAGGAGATTGATTTTGAGGATGATTTTGTCAAGTATAGCTTGCGTGAGAGGATTAAGTGCGGGTCACCTATTATTTCACGCTAAAAATTAAGAAAGATGACGATATGCATATTTTATATATTTTCCGTAGCAGTATGTGTAAAATAAGAAATAGACTTACACATATATTCATAAATGATTTACGGAAAGAAATAAAATGTTCAATTATAGGTATGGTATTTTTCTATACAAACCTTACAAAAGGAATAGGCAGTACAGAAGAAAAATTTGCTTATGAATCAAGAGATACTTTAGCAATAAAATGTTTAAATGTAGTTATAATTATTTCGTATATATTTCCAAAATTAGATACAGTAAGTCGATATTTAAAATTAAGTTATAAAATAACGTGTTATTTTAAAATTTTTCAATTTTCTTTAAAAAGAAAAGAAATTAAATGATTAATTCATTGTTGTTTACAAATAAATTACATATGGAAAAAGTAGAAAAATGCAAATAGGAAAAGAAAAGTACATCACTTGTTAAAAGAAAGGCAACAATATAAAAAAAATTCCAAAATTAGTACTGTGAGTACACGATCAATCTAACACGTTGACAACACAAAAAAAACTAAACACAAAATTGTAATAAAATCTCTCTGTAATTAAAATCTACAATATATTAAAGTGAATGCTACAAATTAAATATGGTATCTTGAAAAGCTGTATAAATTAATTACAAACATTTTTCTTTAAGGCTAGTAATGTCCAGTGACCTAACGTTTAAAAAGCAAATTAGGTTAACAGATTTAGATCGTTCACAAGTTCGCTCTTTGTTCGATTCTTGTTCATAAATATGAAGAATAAGATTTTTTAGAACGTAGCCTATAATTAGAAACATTGAAACCATAAATGTAAAAAAGGGATAAGAAAAAAATATATAAAAATGGTCTCAACGTAAAAATACCGAAATAGAAAAAGAATGAAAATACCATCGGCCTTTACCAAATTTAATTTGTGTGAGATAGTGGCAAATGGTCGAGTCCGATAAAATGGCAACATTACACAGCAAACAGTGATAACATCAATTGATCCTACCCCCAAGCATGAAAAAAAAACATAACATACTTCCCCACTAAAACAGATTTCCTATAAATAAATCGCTGCCAGCAACGAGTTTCCAATGACACGCTGCCGCCTAAACTTCTAAGGGCCAACATAAATCTTCGTGAATTAGGATCGCGCACTTTAGAATCCTTCATATTTTTCTCCTGGGGCACATCGAGGGTCCTTGATTAGCTTGATAAGTAATTATAACGAGATTGGTCCCTTTTAAGTGCTTAATGTAAAAATGAATGCCCTTTTTGAGATGAAGGATATGAGGGTGCCGGCAGTGAGCTAGTCCCGGGATGAAGAAGTTGACAGCTTAACTGAATCTCCTTCACTGTTGTATCCACACAGATCTTGTTATTGACTTTAACGTGGGGAGTGCGCTTTGTATTATTGCGTCTATCTTCGTGAAGTAAAAATAGAGGTTTAGTCTGCTCGAAGGAAAACACACACAATTTGAGTTTGTTTTCCTTCGAGCAAATTGAATTTCTGTGCAGAACTTTATACGGAAAAGCGTTGACTTCAATGAACAACAAAGCTATTTGGGTTTTGATAAGAAAATGTAAATTTCTTACGAGTGATGTGCAGCATTTTAAAATTTTCATAAACTGACTGTAGAAACACTTTTTCTTTTAATTTTGAAATAATTTCCATCCTTTAAAACGAAACATTTATCTCATATCATATATCAGTATTCTTTTATGTACTGCTTTTGCTGTCTACCACACTGGATTATATCTATATTGTTTAATTTATACATCTCGAATTAAATTTTTTATGATTACTGTTTAATTTAAATTAAAATTATTATCAAATTTAGTAGCAAAATATATATTTATCAATATTGTTTTATGTAAACCTCTAGATATTGAACTAAATCCCTAAATCGTTTTTAATTCCACGTTCATTCATTATTCTGCAGAAGGATTTAAAGAGTTAACTGGAACCCAGCAGAATACAAAAATTATGATTGGTTTGTCTCAATAAAAAAATTATATTATTAATCTTATAAGCGACTATAAATACTCTATCAATTTACTTGTACTATCTTGACAGCCTTGTGGTTTTTAAAAATACTTCTTACTCCAATAAAGATTACAAGCAAGAAAATATTATTTAAATTCCAATATAGTATTTAATATCTATTAATCTGGGTCATCAAACAGCAACATTCGAATTTTACATATTTAACATTCGTATCTATTGAAATGATATTTCACACATCATTGGTATGACATTTCACATTTATCGGGCCAAAATTCGCGGCAAAACTTTGACATTTGGGCTAGTGGCTATTTCGGTTGGTGTTATAATATTTATTTGTGTTTGTGTTATGACTGCACTTAATGTAATTGTAGAATGACTGCACTTAATTAAATATATCACTTATTAGCGATAAGAGTTCCGGATTTAAAACAATTGACATTATTACTTAAACTTACGGCAAATTTTTCTTTCAGGACTCATTTCAGAGTAAGGTGAATATTATTTCAGAGCGTCACTTGGTGCCATTTTACATTTTCTACTCGTTCCATTAAATGAAATCGAAAATCATGATTCAATATAAAGAAATATAAGTGCAATATTTTTTATTAAGTTAAAGGAGCAATTAGAAAATACGTGTTTTAAATATATTTAGAAGAAGTTTTTTACTTATTTTAAATGGATGTTAAGAAATTCAATGTTTTCTTTCAAAAAGGTTTTATATTATACATTCGAACATGATTTTTAAAATTTCAATGGTTGAAAATTATGTTTGAATGTATAATATAAAAACCTTTTTGGAAAAATCACAAATCCGTAATACCATCGTTAAGACAAATAATGGTGTACAAAAAAAAGTGTTGTGCTAACCTCATAATGCTAGGTTGAAGAATGAACGTATAAGAAAAAGGTGACTATTTCATGGTATTTGTGTGCACTTTAGGCAGGTGAAATAAAGTGTGACATCATTGCTCTACGTACCAGTCGGAAACAGACCGCTAATAATACGGTATCAATGTAATATTTTCAAAGCGGTGACAAAATAAATCAACAAATTTGTATTCATCAAAATTCAGGGCAATAATAAGTTAAATTGGACATGTTTTTTGGTAAAGAGACAACATGCTGAAAAGGATAATTAAAACTGTGTTATGTGGGTTACTTAATGAAATATTATTATGATTACTGGCTCTGTGCCAAGAAATTAATATAATATTTTTTCCCTAATCATAACACGAATCACCCTATTATTTATTTTTGTTAGGATCTTTTGCCAGCATGAATTTTTACAGAAATCTAATTTCAAGTCAATATTAATTTTAATGAGCTTTTCCTAATGTTGATAACAAAAGATCAATGTACATCAATTATATCAATTTACATCAGTATATAATAGAGACGCCAGGGTACTATTTTTATTCCCGTTTCTAAAAGAAACGCAAAATTGGAATGGAAATCTATTAAATACTTGCTTTGTGTTGCAATTAAAATAATGTTATTGCGCCTTGTGACTGACAATAATAATAAAATATTAAATTTTTTGATGTTAAATTAGTTATCGCTTGGTTGTTTTTAAATTTTATATTTGGAATTTATTTACTTTTTTTTTGTCTGCAATCTTGGTTTTGATAAAACTGTTTGGAATAAGGTAACATTGGCATGAACAAAAATTAAAAATCGGAGAATTGCCCTTTCAAGTAAAAAGTAAATTTTTAAATTGACTCTCTAAATGCTCATTGACTCACACACACACACACACACACACACACACGGGCGCATACACACACGTACACACAAACGCACACCCACACACGCGCACACGCACACACACACGCACATGCACACACGCGCGCGCACGCGCGCACTCACACACACACGCACACGCACACACATATATATATATACACTTTTTAAATGTTTACGGCTCTTCAATTTTTTTTAGTTTTCATTATATTTTCTAAACAAATTCTTTTATTTTTTCCTGATTTTTCTTTCAAAATTTATTTTTCAATTATTCTAATAAACACTATTAGTATGATACGCAAATATTTTCGTACGAATTATTTATACTTATATCCTATTTAGGCTATAACCTTGCTTTTTATTAACTTAATTTATTTTTGTTTTTTTTATAGTAAATAAATTACCGTCGAAATTATTTATTGTTTTTTAAACTTGAATATTACAGTCAAAGCAGACGGACCCAATCGATATTTTAGAAATAGTAAATAAGTAGTAATATCTACAATATTACTTCTGTCAAAATTTTTTACTATCTTTTATCACAGTGTAGGGTGGTACGCAAATAAATAATATAGTTAAGAAAAATGATTTTGAAGGCAAAATTTTTATGAAGTACTGACAAGTTACAAATAATAAATAATTTGCCCAAAGTAAGTACTGCAAGAACAGCTGACGTGGATGTCTTTTAAATGTGCGTGAATATTAATGGTTATTTTTGAAATCAGTTACAAATAATAATGCGACCAAACTAATTTAAATGCAAGTATTCGATAGGATACATGAATTCCCGCGTAACTTAGGTTAACCCCAACGCGGGGAAATGTGTCATACCAAATTTGATCCATTTAAAAAACAAATTACTACCACTCACAAATATAACAAGCGTTTTTTACCCTGGCATATCATATATAAGGCACGTTCATATAAATTTTAAAAAAATGTGTCATTGTGTCTAATGCGTAACATTGAAAAAGTGTGTTAGCTTACGATGAAAAATTAGTAATGTTTTGAAGTTTATTTAAATATTTCAGCTAAATTTTTCTTCATTGTTCCAATGGTATTAAAGCTTCATAATATTCCTATTAACTTATTCCAGTGGCGTAATCCGCTTTATCGATAAATCTTTTAGTATGAGTTGAATCACTTACCACGTAATAATCCTCAGTTAATTGATTTCATTATGCGATGTGAGGTTTTCATGCTTCTACACGCACAAACAGACAAAAAAATTAAATACATACTCACGTGTGAAATTGTACTCTTATTTGCACAAAATTTATTTCCAAAAAAAATATGTTTTTTAATTGTACGTACACTCAAAATAGTTCATATTTAAGCGCAGAAATTAATACAGTGGAAAACACCTAATAACACGTTTCGTAGTTTAAAACATGACAATGAAGTGGATAGCAAACAGGTGTTAAAATTTAACTAACTGTTTATAATTAATTGCTTACACATATTTTACTTTTTTATTAACATTGAAAAGCATATTAACATTTTACTTTTTTATTAACAGCGTAAAGGGATAAAATATTCCAGGAACTTTAATTTTTTTTTAGATTGATCTCTATCCTGTGGTAAAAATAATAATAATAGTTAAGATTTCTGTGTAGAATAAGTGCAATCGCGATAAAACAAGCGTTATCAGAAATTGTGAATTTGTGTCAATATATATATATATGTATATATATATATATATATATATATATATATGTATATATGTACACATATGTATATATATATATATATATATATATATATATATATATATATATGTGTGTATATATATGCACATAAAGTTTCGCAGTACTAACATGTCACATAAGAATGGAAAGAAGGAAATATCCAATCTTTATATCCAATGCTCCGGAATCACTGAAGTCTTCTTCTTTTGACAATGGCCTCTCGAGAAACTATACAGATGCTACTACTGGGATAAGCTTTCTTACAAGTTCAAAATCATGCACCATCTGTATCCGTCTATAAATTTACAAACTTTTTTTGATACACTATTTTTTAGCACTAATAACTTTCCGATAATTATTTATAAGATTTGTTCATCTGTAATTATCTTGTGCGCTAAGCTGAACTAAATTATAACAACTATCCTTATAGTGTTTAAATTAAGTTTATTCAAAGCAAACTCGCTAGCATTTCAAACTCAGCTATATTCACGTTCAATTGATAAAATAATATACATATGTCGAAACAAAAAATTACTGCTAAGTGAGTAGATCTCCATTTTTTATTTAAAATTCAGTAAACTCTTCGACAGATCTCGTCCAAAGCTAAATCCCTTTTTGGCGAATTGCCAAAATGCTTATAGTTCTGTATCATCCTCCCAAAAGCCCATTTTATCAAAATACATTTTAAGTCAATTAGAAGGCAGGGCAGACTCAGCCTGTTTAATTAAATAATTCGATTCTTGGGAACGACTGAGTGACTCTCTTAAAATTCAGTGCGCTGAAAAGCTTCATTATGCCTACCTCCTGGCCGACCTTCAAGAATATCGGCAAGGCCTAGACGAAGCTGTAAATCAGTTCGCTTTAAAAATTGAAATGTTCTTTCAACCCTCCTCATGGAGATTACACTGTGAAACAACAAAAATTCCGAATTAACCGGCCATGTAGCAGCCATGAAAGACTTGGCCTTACACCTATATCTACTTGGCTTAACATATAGAATTTCGAATACAGTTCATTGCAAGGGCCCTAAAACCTTAAACAAAGATATTAACTTGGTTACCTCTGAGGAGATATTTCTAAATCTTACACAAAAATAGACCTCTTCCCCGCCTCGTCAAATTCCAAATTATAATATAAACAAAAACAATTTTAAATCTTGTTTCTCAATGTCAGATCATCCCAATTCAAACAAATCCTTTACCTGAGTAGAAAATTCAACATTTAAATAAATATATTTATTCATCCCGAGCCTTTCCTATTGAGATCATTATTGATCCGAGAATCATTATTGGCCGTCTTCATTATTGGCCGTCATCATTATCCGAGATCATTATTGGCCGTCGTACGGCCATCGTCGATCCTAAATCGACGATAAGACTAACTTGGCTGAACATAACACTATTAAATTCCTTGAATCAAACGTTTTTAGATCCGCTGAACCATACAAATTATCTGAATATATTAATTCCACTATATCTAACAAAGTCCACATGGATAACCAGCTCGCAGCAAGTTACTAAATAAGGCTAACGGACAGGGTAGCCAGCTGCAAACTCACAGCCAATTTAGCATAACATACAAAATCCACACGAGTGACTAGTCCCAAAACTAGGGTCTATTTAAACAAGGCCATAGAACAGGGTAACTAGTCCCAAACTCACAACCAATTAAATTGACTGAACGACCATCTAAATGTCGTTATATCTGTTGCTATGTCTTATAAAACTACACCAGTAAAAATTCAGTCATTCGCTCCGGAACCTTCAAATTCGATGCAACCAAAGCATGGCATTTATTTACATAGAATTCTTCGATTTTCTACAACCTCTGTCCATTCGTTACTCTGATATACTCATGTCGCATCTGATAACTTCTAGGTCTAAACGATCAGCATATTTCAGAGGAGAAGGGACCGTTTGAAACATTTATTTAGCACTCTTGACGAAGTCGATGTGATTAAGTATGATAATGCCGTTTTTATAAGATCACGAAGGAAATAATTTTAATTACTTCTTCATAAACAAAACATATTACAATGAACAGAGTTTGAACAGCTCTGTCGAACATATAACACTTAAGTTGAAAAATCTCACAAAATTCTGTAATAATTTACATCCAAAGATGAATTTATGTCAATAATAAATATATAATTTAGGATAGAAGACGTTGTCAATTCAATATTATTAAACAAAAGCAATATCTGACATCAATCAGTAATCACTTCAACTCAAATATTTCAAAATTTAGCCAATATTTACAGAATTATACCAAACTATATATATATATATATATATATATATATACATACACATATATATACATATACATATATATATATATACATATATATATATATATATATATATATATATATATATATATATATATATATATATGTATAGTCATAAGCTACTACTGACTTCCCTAAAATTAGCTCATAAACCTTTTTAAAGTCCTATTTTGTGTTTTAAATAATAAGTTTATCTTTGCTGCACAATTACCTCTAATAAATACACAAAAATATAAATTATACCATAATTTACAATTTTCTGTTAAATTAAATATCTCTGCATAATGTTTTGCTCTAAGTATATCACTATAGTAAAGGATAAATATAATATTGTAATATAAATGATATTAAATCATGTAAAAATACTATTCTATACCCACTGCTTTTATTATGATAATTAAAACTATCTGAATGTATTTTTTTGTATGTGGCTAATGTCGAAAATAAGGTCTTTCAACCTAGGAAAATTGTATAACACCCGGTTTTTGATATCATTATTTAACATATCTTAAGTCCCAGAATTAGAGTCCTTGCAACGTAAACTTTACGTCAAGGTAGAAGCTCACTTTTCTAAGGGCGGTTTGTGATATCCTTGCTCTGTTAGCAAGAACACTAATATCGCCCTGACGCAATCACTTCATAGAAAGTTTCATTGCTGACCACCACTTTCAACAGATGCACCTTTTTCTACCACCCGGACAAAATCACTTCATGGAATGCTCCATTCCTGAGCCAGCGCTTTCAAAATAAGCGCTTTGTTTTACCACCCTAACGCAATAATTTCGTGGAATGCTCCACTGCTAAGCCAGCACTCCATAAGAGACAATTTGTCCTACCACCTTGATACAATCAATTCTTAGATTGATTCACTGCTCCACGAGCATTTCTACATCTATTTAAGCCAGGCACATGGACCCAGCTCAATCAATTCCAATTGAAGTTTACTTCGAGCCAGTTCTGATTCAATTTTCACTTCAAGCTCAGTTACAGTCCCGTCTCAGTATTTACCATTTCCAAGTGAAGTTTATTAATGTGAACTTCTTTTGAACTAAAGCTGATAAAGTTTTAATTCCTAAACCGACATCGGCCAGGTTATGCCAATACTTTTTTTCGTAATTAATATTGATATAAATTATGTTCAAAATCAACTAACTGTTTAATAATAAATTGTTTAAATAAATTTCACTCCTTTTTTATCAATATTTAAAGGACTATAAAAGTGCTATTGATTAGCGCAGCTGAAGCGGATGTTACTAGTGGTAATGGATAAGTTACCCCATTAAGGCGACTCTATCGTCCATTAGTCTGGCACAGCTTTTTGAGTTTTGTCGGCGTATTAACCTTAATGTGTAATGATAGATTTTACATACTATTAATTACACGAACGAAATATGAAAACTTATCAAAATTAATTAAACATCCCGAACATTGCCAAAGAACTCAAATGTGAATATTCAGATATTTTCATAAAACTTTTTGTCAGTTTTTGGTCATATTGACAAAAATAAGGAAAAATATTGAGAAAATAATTTTATTTTTTGTGCTTCGCAGATAGTGAAGTATTTATAGTAAACTCGCATGGCAAGAAGCAATAATATCTAACTGGCAAATTAAATAGGAAAATTAATTAAGAATTTAGTAGAGGATATCGCAATTATTGCGTTAATATATATAAAGACATTTTTAGAAACAAAACTAAAACCAAAACAAATAAATTTGTCGTTTTCTAAATTATTTCATTTGGTTACTCTAATCATAACATTGCGTAAATAGTTTCATTATCATTAAACGTGTATCTAATAAGAATGTGCTTTGCAAAGGTAATGAACTTTTCTTAGACATCAGTACTCAATAGATGTGCTCTGTTATAGGAAGTAATAACATCATTTAAAATTATCGTGTCGCAAGTACTCTAAAGGTGTGTGATATTATTAAATTTTCATAAGTATCTTAATCTTAGATTACATTTATTGAATGACGATTCTTGCAATTTAGGGTAATTAATAAACAACGTTACGATTTCTCTACTTTTTATGTGTTCTATAATTTTTATTTTTAATTCATCTCAGTAAGAAATTTGTCCTCTAAAAAATGAAACTGCCGTAATATGACATACCTGCGAAGACGAATAAGAATATTAAAATATGTCACCTCAAATAAAGTCACAGAATATGTCACTATATAAGCAAAGCACTCAATTTTATGTAACAATATCGTATAAAGCTTAACACTTTTTAATTTTTGCACCGTGGAAACAATCTAAGTGAAAAACACTACCAAAAATAACCCTGATAAATGTGAGTACCCGCGAGTCTAGTTATGGAAACATTTTGTCCAGGCCATTGTCTACTTGCGTTATCACCGCATTAAATTACCTATGTTAAAAGTGGCTGCTTAGATAATGTGATTAACTTATAAAAATTCAAGATGAACACCTTAGAATTTCATAACCACGATGTACCTGGCAGTCTATTTATTCTTGGCATATTGTCCAAAAATTTCAAATTAAATAAGGTTAACTAGTATTAACTTATTAAGTAACATATTCCGTTTTAATTATGCTGGGGGATATCCATATATTGTAATACTTATGTTGTTTGAAGTGAGTTCTCTGGTATATTTCTACATATAAACATTTGGGGATTAACAAGGAGTGTCTCAGCGCCGAATTCAAATTTTAAATTCGATTATCTCGGCAAGCAACAGAGCAGCTATCGGCCGAAGAGGGGTGACGTGTGATAGCTAATTGGCGGAGATTTTTTAGTCACCATTTTGCAGTGGTCCCTTATTCACTGCGATTATACTGTGGAATCGTATTTCTGCAACGAGTTTTCCGTTAATGAATACGCGGCAATTTTTATAATCATTTTGAAATCCGGCATTTTAATGATGGGCCCAGTGTTCAGTTAGTCAAGTTGTGGGTAGTAAAGTTCAAGGCGTCAGTATGTAGACTAAATAACTCAAGGAGACCTCTAAATACACATAAGCGATTAACTAAAAACATTAACCGCATCCACGTTGCACTCGAAGAGCATCCATATAGATCAATTAGAAAACATGATGCCTCTTCGAATATCCATCGTTCAAGTCTTCAAAGAATTTTGACTTTAGACTTAAATATATATCCCTATAAAATATAGATCGTTAAAAAAACCAAACCTTCTTCAGCTTTGATTTTTATCACTATATATTAGTTGTTATTTGTTTTAACGTATTTTAAAATAAAACCTTCTTTTATTTAATTTTGACTAGATACAATTATGACAAGAGCATATTGGAAACATATTAAGTGGGACTTCGGTTGCTATGTGATTTCATAGATAACCGCGCGGCAGATGTCCCGGGTAATACATAATATATCATTACTATATATTATTTATTATTTGTTTCAGAGTATTTTGAAATAAAACCTTCTTTTATTTAATTTTACTCGATACAATTTGGGCAAATGCGTATCGATCCGCAAATCCGTATCGTTCCGTAGCCATGTCTTCATCGATAATCGCGCAGTTACTGTCATATATTAGTTTTTGACATAAAATATAAATATATAATATTTGTTTTCCAATACGTAGAACATTTATGCAGTATTTAAAATTGTTTTTTTTTTCTTAAGTTTAAGTTAAAAAAATGATTATGATCTACAAGAGGCAAATTTACTATCAGAAAATATTAGAATTTTTTTCAGGAGAAAATAGGATTGACAATGTTTATTTTAGCGATAGATCACACTTTCAGTTTAAAGGTTGCGTAAATCTCCAAAATTATCGTTACTGGTAATCCAATAATCCAAAATGAAAATTTCATAACCCGAAAATTACTTTATGGTGCGCAATATCGTCTAAAGAAATCATCGACTCGTTTTTCTTCAAGAATTACCGCAGTGCAATAGTGACAATGACGAGCGACCGGGATATTGAAATGATTAACAATTATTTTATACCGCAGCTACGAGAGGAGGATGCTGAAGGGTCAGTCGTGTGGTTTCAGCAAGATACTACTACCCACATAACTAGGTTCTTTATGGATACAATTAGAGCGCTATTTCCGGGAAAAGCCATAAACCGATTCGAAGACATAATTTGGCCATCCAGATCTCCCAACTTAACCTGAACTGCCTTTTTTTCTATGGGTTTATCTCAAAGCAAGAGTTTTTGATACCATTCTCATGAATTTGTAGCAGCTGAAGGCTATAAAATAAGATAGAAGTGAGAGCCAATGTTTGGGATGAAATGAGTTTTTACCGCAATATAATTTGTAAATTGTAATAATGTGCTAAAAATATAATAAAACCGGATGAAAATAAATCGTTTATGTTACCTTGAAGCACTACAGCAAGACTTAAATAATTGAAATGAAATTCACACTAAACTAGGGTTCCGCGTTTTAAATTGAGAAATGAACCCTTATAAGATCACTCACATATTTTTCTGTCACAGTTCAAATATTGCAAAAAACTTTACTTTTATCATATAATAAAGCATATGAACACTTACATAGTTGAAAATTTTATACAGTAAAATATTCATATAGAAATTTTGGCGTATAATGTAAATACTATTAAGGGGCTATTTTGAGGGTCGTAATTTTTTTTCATTATTTTAATAACAGTCAAAATAATATAGAATTTTAGTCAAGTTAAGGAAAGAAAACAAGTGATGGATCCTATCCTGTTTATAGTCATATTATGGATGAATAAAAATTATATATAAACACGAAGAGATAAATGAGAGAAAGCCATAAGTTAAAAAGCAAGATAAAATGACGTGAATATAAAATTTCGAGAACGAATATTATGACTAAATTATTAATCTAACATATTTATGAGCCTAACAAACTCAACACAACTTCAATTCCAATATATGAACCGCTTTTAAAACTACGAAAACGAATGTTGTAATTAAATGTGATTTTTTTGTAGCTAGTTTAAAACTGTGAAATATTTTATCTAAAATTTGATGCTGTATAAATTAATTACAACCATTGGTGTAAAAAGTGAGTAATAATAAGATTAACCACCCTATTCTCTATTGAGTGACGAATTACACAACGTTAAATAATTACAGAGGAGAATTAGAGCCTTCGCTAGTGTATGTTAGGTCCTTGGTGATAAATATATAAAACAAAATTATTATATGGTTTCTCAAGATTACAAACAGACAAGCATTAAACGTGGAAAATACTATATTTTAGAAGGCAGTAACAATAAAAAAATTATAAATGGAAGTAGACTTTACCAACATGAAGTTTTGTGAGGAGTTGACAAATGATCGTGTCCATTAAAATGGCAGCATTAAACGCCAAACAGAGATACCATCAATTGAAATCTTAATCCAAAGCACCGAAAGACTATCACTTCCCATCCTAATAAAAAAAGATTCCGTAAACATAAATTGCCACCAGCAGCGAGTGGAAAATGTTACGTTGTTACCTAAACTTCCAAGGGTATAAATCTTTGTAGATTAGGATAGCGCACTTCACAATTTTTCTTCACATTTTTCTCTTGAGCGCGCATCGCGAGACTTGATTAGCTGAATACGTAATTATAACAGGTTGGACCCTTTTTAAATGCTTAAGGTCAAAACGAATGCCCACTCGGTGACGATATGTCTTGGTATTGAGCTAGCTACCTAGATGAAAACGTCTTTACTAACTATCTATTATGATGCACTTTTTTTTTTCTTTCACCCAAATATCGTTCAAATATTTTGCAATTAATTTTTTTATGATCGATTTGCAATATTTCTCTTTAATAAATAACTTTTTTATTTATGTGTTTGTGTAAAAATGTGGCATAAATTATGCTATTTACTAGTAGAATATAATTGTATGCTTATCTTTTAGGGTATGTATATATATATATATATATATATATATATATATATATATATATATATAGGTTATATAATATTAATGGATTTACATTTGATATTCAAATAAATCACAAAATTAATTTTTATTTGTCATTTCAGGATTGTG
This sequence comes from Druceiella hillmani, assembly GCA_039881145.1. Lineage (NCBI taxonomy): Eukaryota > Metazoa > Arthropoda > Insecta > Lepidoptera > Hepialidae > Druceiella > Druceiella hillmani. The sequence goes on along the minus strand of JAYKKI010000022.1, from coordinate 24,974,929 downwards.
CGGCAATAAATATGAACGCTTTGAAGAGTTAAGTAGAAACTATCAACATAAGGAAGTTATTATCATCATAAATTTTTGTGATAATCTTATTACAAATTTTTGGTAATGTTCGCATTATAAAATACAATAAATAGTATTTCTTAATTTTCAAGTTCATATACTAATATTAGCCCTACAGCCGTATCGGTATAATATTTTTCTATTCCATTAAAATTATGTATCTATATTTCATTAAAAATAACTCAAAACCGAATAAAAGTGAAAATTAAATCTATAATAATATTTAAATTAATAGAATTAGAGAAAAAAAGCATTATTTCGTTTGAAATGATGATAAACCACATGCTTAAGAGCATTTTGTTTCATGATCATGAGATATTTACCACAGCTATTTAAAAAATTATCAAACGAGTGCACAGGACATTTAAATTAAAAAGGTGTTCTACGATATAAAGAATGACAACCCTTAGCAGCTTTCTGATTGCCATTTTGATCGCCAAATTAAGTAGTACAAAATATCAATCGCGTAAAAAGCGTAGATATAGACGATATTTCTAACAAACTTCTTAAATTACTTGATGGTGAGAACAGAAACTTCCTAGCGTAGTTTTTTAATGCTGTATAGGGTTTTGGCCGGATCCATAGTGATTATATGAAGTTTATTTTAGTGACCTTGATAAAAATTTGCGGTACGAAAACCTACCGCATTTCTGGTACTATTTCATTAATGAGTCACTTGTTAAAAAATTGCATGCAAATATTCACACCTATAACTACAAGAAGATTGAAAACATTTTAAATATTTATTCGATTCTTATGTTGGATGTGTGGTAAAGTTTGCGTTTTTTGTATCATTATTTAAAAACTGGTACGTAAAACGGCGGATAAAATAATTAAAAAAAAAAATTCAAAACAAAGGCAAAACCATCTGCTTGGCATTTTTAAACAAAATGGTTTGGGTTAATTTTTGTCGACAATTTCAAAAGACATTGGCCTAAATTTGAATAAAACCTTTTTACCAAAATTAATTTTTTTTGCTTCCTTCAATTCTTTAAATATAGCATACGTACAATAAACTACCGAGACCGAATAACTAAATATATAAAGAGCTGAAATAAAAAAAAAGCAATACGAATTTGAAACGGCAGATTTGTCATAAGTTTTCTCATATCCAACTGTTCATTTGACATAGAAATAATTACAGCCCACGTCACGCAATCTAACGACGTAATAATATACCTTTATTTAAGGCTTCACGACGATGCACGACTTGCCCCGCTCACCTTGGCACGGACTAATTACAATTCTCAATTAATAGTTAACAGAAGATAACTTTTCAAAGTACTTGATAACTTGAAAATTTTAAGTCGTAATTTCTAATTGTTGGATCTCGCAATTCTGTTACTTAGAATCTATAAATTACTATTGAAATAGAGCCAATCGAACCTTTCATAATTTCATATTTAATTGCATAATTAAGTTTTGAAAACATCTATTAATTTTATAAGAAGCAAATAGGATTGATAGGATGAATAAATAAGGTGTATTATACATAATTTTTATATTAGATCTAATTAGCACTACCTTTATTTTTGTATTTGAAATTAAGTACTTTCCTTAGAAGCATTCACTTCTTAAGTAAATTGTAGAGTAAATATATAAATTTATATCACTTTACTTCGTAGTCCTTGAATTGCTCGTAGTTTTCATCAGTTTAAATTTGGAGTATTTTGGAATAAAAATCCTAACTAAGACCAGAGAAAGATCACGAAAAAGTACCATTCCTTGTTAATAAATCCAAATTACGTTTTGTATTTACCCATTTTTATAATAATGTAAGCCGATATTTAATTTTGTTCTGATAATTTATAGAGAAATGAAAAGAAAGGAATTTTCAATTTAGAGAGATTATTAAAAAGAGACCAACTGAAAAACTTCTATTTCCACTTCTAAAAAAAACCCAGTGATTAATTTGAAAATTAATATCTGCTCTTTAAAAAAGTAATTTATGTAATTAATATATACAATTATAGTTTAAGTAACATAAATTAATCGAAGAGAACAATGGATATTGATAAAAATTAGAAGTGATTTAAATATAGACAGTTTTCTTTTTAATTATTAGTAGCTACACTACCTTAGCGGAATTTTTTGAAAATAAAAACTTTGAAAGTACTACTAAAATATTTAAATAATAATTAAAAGTCGTTAACAAATATTAATTCAGCCAATCGGTTTAATAAAACTCCATATCATATCAAACGGTTAAAGTATTATTTAGTTCACCTTGTATTTTCAATTTAGTACTGCATTATGTTGCTGGCTGATAAATATGAAGATGCTGATTGTTTATTTCATGTACCTGCAGTGCGTACGAATATCCTGCAGCATTCACTTATCTTTCTTATACGTACATTGTTCAATTCAGCATTACGGGATTAGTTCAATCTTCATTTTTTTCTCCTGTATTATCCGTTTCAACAATAGGGTGGTTGAGTTCAGAATGCCTTTGGATGGAAAAGTTGTACGATCGAACATGAGCTTTCCTTAGTTTATTGTTCTGTTAATGACCTATATATATGACAAGGTTTCTATACACACTTAATTAGAAAGAAACATCGAAATTTTTATAATATTTCTATTAAAATATTGAAAAGTAATGCTATTACGTTTTACAATATAAACCCATTGCCCAGTGTGTCTTTTGCAGAGATAAAAAAACGTAATTTTTTTGAAAATCGTAATATTTAGAATCAGTAGTTTTAAACAAACTTGAGGCAAATGTTTATTACTAAATTGTATAAGAAAGTTTTAGAACTTGGAAAGTTTTCTATAAATATTATTTCCACACATTTTTTTCAGTTTTTGACATATAAATACATGAATGTTACTTGTATTTTATAACTGTGCTAAATTGTTAGCTCCTATGTTAACTACATTCTAACAAAAAAGACTTAGAGACAGATGGATGGAAAAGTGAGTAACCTCATTAAGATTTTTTTTCCTCTTCCAGGACAAAACCCAAAAATTAAAGGTCTTGCAGTAAACGTGTCACTCTTGTGCGAATTGTCTGATGTAAACGAAAGGAGTGAAATAACTCGAATAACACAATTAAAATAATTCAGGATGAAGAACACAACAAAGACAATCTATTCAATCAGAAGTAAGTTTTTAATACTCAAGGCACCGATGTTTGTAAATGAAAAATGTGTCTTTTGTTCCAACGACATGGGTGGATCACACAAATCATAAAGTAGAACCCTATCACACGCTTAAAATGTGTTTCAATCAGATGAATACATTTGTGACTAAAATCGTAAATAATATAGTTTTGTTTCCATGCGATAAAATTCGATCAACTAGTGTTGTGTCATTTTTTTTTATTATCTTCAAATTTTACTAAGAACGCGTGATCCAAAATATTGGCCTTAGAATGAGTCCAAACCTTGTACAATGACAAATGAAACTATAATTATTACACTTTATACCGTAATAATTGCCTATGTTAAAATCTGAATATAATAACATGAAAATAGCTGTTGGTTTAACTCCACTTACTTTATTTCTTGTTGTTAGTTGCGTATTTTAATTAAGGAGAGCAAATTGAAGCTAGGCAAATATTGCACTCTTTAAATATTTAATATTTTTAAATAATTTTTTACTGATTTTAATTTTAATATGTTATGAGTACTGGAAAACTACGGAAAACCAGTAGTCTTCACTACTTTTTATACGTAAAATGCTGAAGAATATTTAGCAACCGCTATGGGTATGTAAGGAGTATAGAAGTGAACAAATAAAACAGTGTTTTTTTTATTAATACTCTAAAATAAACTTAATTAATTTTCTCTCATTTATATGCATTCGAAAGGGAACATTTATACGTTTAAAATATTTATAACCGTAAATTTATTGTAATTTTAAGACTCACTCTTAGTTAAAACAAATTAAAATAAATGTAAGAATCCTCGTAATAGAAATTCAAACCTCATGATATATTATGAACAAATTATAAAATAAACTATTTTAACGAGCCCATAAAATTAACTCGAAATATTAGGATCGGTGTTTGTGGCCCACCATATCACTGTCATCTTTACAAAGCAAAAGAAAAATATAACAAATTCGAATTCATTAAAATTCAGGCCACTTACAGTATATATATATATATATATATATATATATATATATATATATATATATATATATATATGTATATATAGATATATAAATTTGATATGTTTTAAAAATAATATTGAACGTGCCTTTGTAAAAAGCACAACCGAAATGGTGTTATGTCACTTGTTAAAGATAATAATATTAGGATGATCTGTGCAAAGAATTTAATATTTTATTTTGTCTCCCGTTGTAGCATGAATCAACTTGTTTTTTTTAATTGTTTACTTGAAAATAATTTAATTATAAACGCCATTCTAGTTAACTGGCCTTGTCAATGGATGAAATCCTAATTAATACAAAATTAATAAAACGGATAACCAAAGAAAAATTTAACACAATTACATTTTAATTATAATATAGGTGATCGGATAATACGAATAGACTGCAAATTAGTTCTAAAATGCCATTGCCGTAGCTAGGCCTCTATTAGTAATTTTACGGCTTTTAACTATCCATTCTCAAGTAGCGGGATTTTGTAGATACGTTCTCAAGGATTGTCCTCAAAAAAGATATTCTGCAATAAATTGATTATATATTAAATATTTTTTTGTTCTTATAACATTTCTCAACTTGTTTTTTCGTTATTCAACGATCTGTTCCCAGTATGAATATCCACAGAAATCTATAATCAAATCAATATTAACTTTAATAAGCCATTTCTCACATTGTCAATCAAATATTTCCGTAATTACATCACCATATTATAAATAAGGAGGAGTCCAATTTTCATTCCCGTTTTATATAAACAGTGAAATTGTAAATTGCACTGTGGTGCATTTGAAAATAATGTCGGTGCCTGTTACGTCTGAATGTAATACCAAAAAATGAAAATTATACTTTTTAAAGATTAATTAGTTGGCGCTATGCTATTAGGAAAAAATTTAGAATCAATTTATATTACATCATCTGCCGTGTTTGCTTTGGAAAAACTTGTCACATTTTGCCTTACCTTAGACAAAAAGATAATAAACAAAAATAGGATGATTTGGTTAATACATTATTAGCGTGAACAAAAATGTATTTCGGAGGGTTGCACTTTCAAGTTCAAAATATATCTCGGTAAGGAATGGGGCTAACGGGAGGGGAGGGATGGTGTTCGTCAGCTCATTGGCGCGGATTTTTCAGACCTCACGCAGTACTCTGGCACATACCGCGCTTACGCTGTGGAAACATATTCCTGCACCGGTTTTTTTGTGACCCAGGCACGACATAAGTTATGCAATCATTTTGAAATCCGGCATTTTAATGATGGGCCCAGTGTTTAGTTAATTAAATTGTGCGTAATGAAATTTAGAGCGTAAAGATGTGGACTAAATCATTCAAATTGATCTCGAAATAGATCTGTGCGATCAACTGAAACATTACCCGCGTCCCCGCTGCGGTCGATGCTGTCTCTTTGAATATATATCATTCAAATTCACGCCTACGCTTTGGGGAATGCGTTAGCCGCGATGGGAGATGTCTTGATTGTGTAATATTCGCGCTTGAGACACCTATATATATACATATATATATACATATGCATATACATATACATATACATATATATATATGTATATGTATATATATATGTATATATTATATATACATATATATATATATATATATATGTATATATATATATATATATATATGTTTATATATATATATAGTGACCGACCGAAAGTTCGGCCACAAATAGGCCGAATCTTTGGCCGAAACGTACGTTCATGGACTCAGGTTGCGTTCGGCTGTATTCGGTCGTTTGCGTCGCAGTAGTTTCGTGATCACTTCACCTTCAGTATGCCAACGAGCCGCGTCTCACATGTCACGATTTCGTTTTCGTACGTATTAAATAACGGTATGTGTCTACCCCGTTGTACGAAATATTTTATTTAATGATATTCTGTCTGAGTATTGAATTTAAAGGTAAAATGAATAAATTTATTAGTGCTTCATTTACCTAGCACTAGATGAATCAGATCAAATCATAGTTAATATTCTTATCAATCAATCATATAATCAAATCATAAATCATAATAATCAAATATATCAAATCATAAATCATCATAATAATCAAATCATAGTTAAAGTTCTTATGTGACTCTTATGTTTCGCTATTGTCATTACAAAGTGTGTAAATAAATATCTTACTTAGTTGGAAATAATCAGTGCATTTAAACCGGTAGACCTAAGTATTTGAATAAAATTTCGTGCCAAATAAATATTTAGATTTGGTATAGATATAGATAAATTTAGATTGCGATTGTTGTTTATATATAATCAAATACAATAACCGTAATATAATTAATTTATTTCTATATGTTTACTGTTATTTTAATTACTGAACTTCAGATAAATAGATTTTAGGTAAAATATCACAAAAAAGAAATTTTTTAGCAGTTTTTTGAAAAGAATACTAACAATTTATCCAAAACAATTTGTAAAATATGTAATAAATCATTGAGAAGTCATGAATCTAAGCAAAATATTACCTGGAGAGAAGCAGCATTTAAGTAAATTGCATGGTTCAGAGGACAGACAAGTTGTAAAGCGATAGTCGGAATTAGACAACATAAAAAAATTAATCGAAAATACGAAAACAAACTAAAGATTCTCTAGAGGTACTGTGTACCCATCAATCTTGACTTTTTCAGTCGATCATTCCGCATTTGTTTAAACCTAAATGTGCACAATGACCACACGATCATATTTAGGAAAAGGTAAAAGTGAAAGTCAAAAATTTAGTCGCAAAATCCGAATGGTCGAATGTTATCTGACATATGGACCAATGCAAGCGAAACCTGTTCCCATCTAAGCCTTATAGGTCTAACTTTCAGGTCATTTCATTGTAGAGTATCAACGCCTGAAAGTTATATTAGGTGCAGCTGTTATGGTACAAGATTATACCAGTCAGTACATTGAATAAAACTTGTTGAAATGGTTAATGAATGGAATTTAAATGGCAAGATTGTTTAATGTTGCGCGATAATGTCGCAAATATGGCTTGTGCTGTGCGAACCGGACACCATACGTCTATTGGCTGTGTGTCACATATGCTGAAATTGGTGATCAACGGTCATCTTGAAGATGAAGACACCAAAGAAATCATAAAAAAATGCCGAAAAATTGTAGGCTACTTCCATTAGAGTGAGCCAGTTATAAGAAACCAAAGGAATGCCAAAATCAATGCTTGCTGCCAGAACATGCTTCGGTCTAAAATATTGAAATAAGGTGTAATAATACCTTTTTTATATTCCAGAGGCTTTCGGAGCAAAAGAAATGCAATAAGCTTATATACTGTCCAATATGGTAAAATAAAGACGCTTTGCCCTACCGAATGGAACGTTATGAAAATTTCACAGAAGTATTGAAATTATTTTATGAAGCCACCCTTGATTTTTTATTAAATTACGCTTGAATTCTGATAGTTATACCCTTGATATTATTACTTAATCGAAAATTACAATTTCGACTGGAAAACCTAGATGAGCAAATGGCAATCACGAAAAATTATCTCCATGAAACCTCGAATTAAAAAATGTCTGTCATTAAAGAGCATCCGACATTAATTGCGGAAACATTACTAGACCCAAGTTTTAAATTAAAATATAAATACATTTGGCATTGCAATCAGAGAAATCGTATCTAATTTATTGTGGTATAATGATAACAGAGCTGTAAATAGACACATCATCCTAGCATCTTCTGCAGAATCGATGCTGTTTGCATCCAATATCCAGAAACAAGAAGAAAGTCTATGGGATGTCCATGACAATACGTCATATGAAACTCAGACAAATACAAACGAAACCGAATATAATGAAACTTCGGCATTGAAACAAACTTTCCCGTTTATTTTTCCGAGTCACACTACATAACAATGCTAATATATTGTCCTATCGGAACTGCAGTTCATACCCAAGGTTGAGAAAAGCAGTGTTAAAGTACCTTTCCGCACTACCAACTAGCATCCCAGCGAGCAAATTTTCAGTGCTGCTGAACAAATATACGCAGATCGACGCTGTAATTGGCTAGGTGAAAATCCAGAAAATCTACTTTTTTGGCTTGCAATATAAATCTTTCAATTATGATTATTGATTTATTTTCTAATTAATTGAAACCAATTTTTATTTAGACAAAAAAGTATTTTTAGTTACTATATTTTTTGAGTTTTGATTTTAGAGACAGTTCATGAAGACTTTTACTAAATTGTTAATCGTTACAAAGAAGATACACTATTTTGTTCTGATTATAATTATAATATAATAGACTGATAGATATAATTACCAGTTACTATTTCCCTTCGTATTTTGATTAATGTGATTTTATATTGAAGCCTATTACGAAATTAAGAGAAGTAGAAATAAGTACTCTTTGATTATTATAATTTGGGCTTTACGAAAAGTACCAAGGCATCAGCCAATATAACTTTTTTGTTTAATTGTTATTTTATTGTACTAATATTTCAACTACTTACGCATTGAGATTGCATTAATATATTCAATGAAAGGCTATTGAAATGAAAATTGTGCTGATTTAATATATAAGTACTAGAAGTAATACATATTTTTTATTTCACAAAATAACCAATGCATTTAATTTCATCTTACCCTATTGAAAAAGAAAAACATACATTTTGAGTGGTAAGTATTCCAAGTGCTCCTATAAATTTGTAAATCTCTAAATTCCTGGGAATTGTGTACATCTTCATATGGCTAAAAAAGTTTCATTTACGGTTGAAAATCCGTTCGGTCAGTAATATATATATGTATGTATGTATGTATGTATATTAATATATATATATATATATATATCAAATTTACTTCTGACAAATGTTATGCAACAGTTAATTTAAGGAAAATAATTCAGAAACAAAGTTTTTATGAACCACTAAAAAAATAACTGTAATTACAGCTAAGAGGCTCGACGTCACTAGTCCGTAACGAACGCCTTGCATTATTCAGCGCACAATGGCTAACGCGCAAAAATCTAGAGCTACGTTTGGCTAACTAGCATAGCCGAAGCAGGTGTTGCTGGTGGTGATGGATAAGGTACCGCATTAAGTCGATTATATCGTCCACTGGTATGGCATCTATGGCGGCTCTAGCTCTTTTTGCTTTGTCGGTGAAGTATCCTGAATGTATAATAATTATTAGTACATAAAATCAATATATAAAATATACAATATTTATTACATAAAAATAAGTAAAATTAATACTTGTTTTGAATTTTTTTTTAATTTTGTCCATTTTTTCCTCATGTCAAAATATTAATAAAACATTTTTGTTCTGCATACTTTATAGAAAGCGAAATATTCTAAGAAAACCTAAATAACAAAAAGCATTAAAAAGTAATGGGCAAATAAAACAAGAAGGGACAATGAAAAGAATTGATTAGAAATTTATGGAAAAATGTCGCAACTTTATTCTAAAATAATGTTTTTAATGTAAATTCTGTTCTTATTCTAGTTCTATTACCAAAGATTTTATGTTTGGAAATAGAACTAAAATTATTAAAAGTGCATTGGTGGTTTTCCAAATTATTTCATTTGCCTACTTCAACTGAGACACCGCGTAAAAGGTTTCATTGTTTTTAAACGCGTATAAAATATGAATCTACTCTTAGACACTAGAGAAAGATATACTATAGATGTCTTCTGTAATAGATAATGACATAAAACTAAATTAACATGTCGCAAGAACACTAATGGTGTCTGATATAGTTTAATTTTCATATGTACCTTAATCTTAAATGCCATTCATTGAACAATATGATTCATGCAGTTTAAGGTAATTAATTCCTAAAAAACAAGATTACCATTTCTTTATTTTTGTTTGAATTCATCTTAAAATAATATTTTTATATAAATTCATCTCAAAATGAAATTTGTTTTCCGAAAAATAGGGCTTCAGTATCACGACTTAAAGAGAATAGAAACATGAATATTAAAATATGTTACGCCATCTTACGTAAAGCCACAAAATCTGCCATTACACAAGCGAAGGACTCAATTTTATATAATGATTTCGTATAAAGCTTGAAACTTTTTAATCTTTGCACCGTGAAAACAGCTGCTGAAAATTATTCAGATATCTTTGAGTACCCGTGCGTCTAGTTACGGAAATACCTTACGTAGGCCATCGTCTACTTGATCTATCACCGTATTAAATTATATTAAAAGTGGCTGATTAGAAAATGTAATAAATTTTGTTTAATTTATATGTTCACCTTATTACTACGGTGTAACACGCATCTTATTTTCTCATATATATATATATATATATATATATATATATATATATATATATATATATATATATATATAAATATTTATAAACTTGATATATAATGCTTAGATTTCAACTTAAATGAGATTCAATTAAATAAGGTTACCTTGTATTTACTTATTAAGTGACGTATTGCATTTTCGTTATACCGGCTAACATTAATATAATTTAAATTGGGAAATTTTCATTATTGACAAAGATTAATTGGTGTAAGTGGCCTGAGATTAACAAATCACCGGTATACTTCTACTTATAAACATTTAGGGATTCGTATTATATTATTACATTATCCTCTTGGTTTTAAATTTTCTTTCATACATTTCACGTACTGTTTGTTGATGTGAAAATAAGTTACATGAAAACTTTTAGCTTACAAATATAGGATTCTAAATGAAAAGTTTATTTTACCTATCTTCGATTTATTCGAATAATATATGATGTTACTTCGTCATTTAATACACGTTATAAAAACGCATATATTCATATTTTTATGGCGTACATGATATATTGCATCTTTGTAGATATTTATTTTAGTATAATTTTTAAATTGTAAAAATGTGGTAAAAGTTTGTTTATGGATATGAAAATAAATCACGATGAAAATAAACCATGAAACATCAAAATAACTCTTCAGTAATTTAAATGGATTTCCATTAAATTAGTGTTCGGCCTCTATCTAACCTTATATTGTCATTCATATGTTCATCTGTCACAATTCAGACAAACTGCTGGAAACTTGAATTTTAGCATAGATAAAAGCATATTAACACACATATCTAAGTACCTCACATAGAGAAATATTTCTTTGTAAATTTCGGTATTTTAAGTAGATACCTTGAAAGGGGCATTTGCATTTTTCGATTATTTAAGAATATTCGAAAAATATGCAAAAAGTTATATTAATATAAGAATAAAATAGGAAAAAAAAAGTTTTTATACGCTTATGCCAAGGCAAAAGGAAACTATGGTGAAAATAATAGAGGTCATAGTATTGGAGATTTCCAAATATAACATATGTGCCCTCTATACTTAATTTTTTATACATTAATAAATGTATTTTATATATATATATATATATATATATATACATATATATATATATATATATATATATAAGAAGGTATCTTAAGGATTCCGTATTAGTGATGACTTAATTTAAATAAAGTATTCTCACTTCAGGCTAGTTATGGAACTTTCAATGCGCGAACCAGACTCTCACTTGGCACATTTATTGCAGCAATCTCAATTTTTATCTATCTTGACAGAAATCTAAAGGCTTTTTAACTTATTTTTAATAAATATCATGTCAATTTAGGACATTCTGTTCTGGCAAAAAAAGAAACAAAATGTTCTTAAACTTTCATAAGTGACAATTGGTGGGTAAAAAATAAATTAATCTAAGGTCGATAATAAACATAATTGATTAGTAATTTAACAAAAGTGAACGTGCCTTATGTCCATCATAACTGCGAAGTGATTTATGTGTATTTAAGGTAAAAATGGGCATTATCAGTTAGGAGTGTACAGGTACCATAGAGAGATAAGGACTAAATTCATTTGATGTGAAAGGAATAATAAATCGAAAGTGACCAAAAACACTTGCATTTTCGTCTATTAGTGTCACTTGAACTTTTAAGTGTCAAAGTTATGATCCATTTTATAAATTTTTCTTATTAAAACGAAATTTATTAACTGAACTGTGTATTTAGTACAATAATAACCAATATTATCCGTCTAAATATATCGCCAAAGTTACAAGAAAAACGTAGTACTTGCATTTTGAAACTAATTTTATTTAAAAGATTGCATGAATTAATTACATCTTTCTTTTAATTACTAATTATATTATAAGCGGGGCCTATATTACAGGTTTTGCTGATTAATCATACCTGTATAACTATAAAGCAGTATGCTTTAACCATAAAAAGCATGTTTTTAAACGGAATTTTATATTCTTATTGATATGACGAAAAATATTACTGACTATTTCAATTATAAATAAAAATATAAAAAGTATCACCCTTCATTGATAATAAAAATAGTGTACCTTATTTAACTGAGAAAAAAAAATCATGTTGACATTACCTCGTTAATATCATCCTTTTTTATATTATGAGAATAGAAATAAAGTTTGGTTTATTTCTGTAATTCTTCAGAAGACTTGAACATTATATCCTACATACAAAATTCATAAATATTTTGCACTTCAGTCGAAATAAAAATAAATTATTTTAATGAAAGATAAATTCAAAAGGTAATAAGAGGAGTAAGTGAAAAATATAAAATGACGCCTTGTAACAATATTAACCTTACTTTAAAATGAGTTCTAAATTATCAAACTACCAAAAGTGTAAGTAATGCTAATATTAATATTTTTGAATAGGTGACTCTTATCGCTACTGAGCGACATAATAAAATTTTATGAATCGCGATCACAAAAGAAATAAGTGGCCTTTCACGGTAAAGTTTTGGCGTTATTTTTGACCTCGTTAATTAGAAATGTCGTTCAAAGCGCATTTGTTCGGTACCAGATGTCTGAAATTCTAAAGCTTACTTTGAATCGATTAAAACAAACAAAATTAAGTTGTCGGGTGATTCAAATTAACCGATATTTGTTACTAATTTGTGTTTCAAATTATTTTCGCTTAGACGTATACTTGAATTTAAAAATATGATAATTACCGATACGGCTACAAGGCTAATATTAGTTATATGTATTAGAAAATAAATAAAAATGATGGTAATTTATTAGATGAACATTATTAAATACTTTATTCAGAGAAGCAACAATGTAACTCTCTTATTCTGCTTGGTTCTATTTAATTCTTTAAAATTTTCTTAATTACTATCAAATAATCTGGAAGTGCTACATTTAAGTTCATTTACGTGGTTCCTTTAAATTTTAACTTTTTTACACACAAGCTGTTATAAAAATATAATTCTACTTGTAATCGGTGACCTGATGGTAATGTTCTACAAGTAAATTAGATAATCCTTTTTTGTTTCGATACACTTATAAGAATTCAAAATGTACAAATATATAAAAAAATAAAAACGATATAAACCATTTATAGAAAATTAAAGGCCAAATGTTTCATTAAATTAAAACTAAAGAAAGTAAGTAAATAATTGTTTCATATTACGTACATTATTTTCTAAATCATTTGACTAAAACTGATTTCAATATGTGATACTAAATATATGTTGAAATATGGCGAAACCACATTAGATTTTATTAAAGGATTGAAATCTCTTTAAAATTCAACGAAAAAGTGTTTCAACAATCTATTCATAGCAATGTTAAAACACTTCATGCCATTCGTAAGTAACATGTTTTTTATCAAAACCCAAAATTGTTTTACTCTCCATCTAAATTTTAACCGTTAACGCTTCCCCGCATAAAGTTTGTGCACAGACTCAACTCATTTGATTCCAGCAGAATAAAAATAAAATATTGAAATAAAATTATCTTTATGAAAAATAAATTCAAAAGGTAATGAGAGGATTTATAAGATAGACGGAATAATTGACACCAATTCCACGTATTAAGTCAATAGTGAGGTCAGTGCAGATACAAGAATAAAGTATATTAACTGACGTTTTCTCTCATTTAGGAATGGTACGATGGTCCTGGCTGTTAGATCACAGCCGGAACCTACATACTGCCCCGAGTGGGTACTTGTTTTGGCATTATCTACTTTAAAGTGTTAGACTCCGTTATATTTACTTATCTCACTTATCGCTAAACATGTGAAGAAGAATTGTGGAGCATGCGATCCTAATCTATAAAGATTTATGTAAGTCCTTGAAAATTTAGGTGACAGCGTGACATTGACCATTCGCTGCTGGTGGCTATTTATTTGCCCGAAATGTTTTTTGATAAGGAGGGAGACATCCTTTTGCGGCCTTAGAGGTGGGATTTTTATTTGATGATATCGCTGTTTGGTGTATAACGCTGCCATTTTAATGGACGAGACCATTTGCTACCTTTCTACAAAAATTCATGTTAGTAAAGGCCGATTTTATTTTTGTTCTTTCTTAATGTTTTATCATTACGTTGAGAGAATTTTAACGTATATTTTATATGTCATATTTCCTTCTTTATTCATTCTTTAGAGTAAAATTACAATATTAAAGGGGCATATATTTCTAATGTAGTTTTTCCATTAGGCCTATACAAATTATAAAGCCGTATATTTCAATTATCGGAAGAATGAATTTAAATTTTCTTCACAATACTGATTGGCATGTTTGAATTTTTATGTTTCTCAACGTAATGATACAACATTAAGAAAGAACAAAAATAAAATCGGCCTTTACTCAGATTAATTTTTGTAGAAAGGTAACAGATGGTCCCGTCCATTAAAATGGCAGCCTTGTACATCAAACGGCGATATCATCGATTAAAAATCCCACCTCTAAGGCCGAAAAAATGTCTCCCACCTTATCAAAAAACATTCCGTGAAAAGAAATAGCCACCAGCAGCGAATGGTCAATGTCACGCTGTCACCTAAACTTTCAAGGACTTACATAAATCTTTATAGATTAGGATCGCATATTCCAAAATTCTTCTTTACATGTTTATCCTTGCGCGCATCGAAGCCCTTTTGATTAACGAGATTAGAAATTATAGCGGGGTCTAACACTTTCAAGTGGATAATGCCAAAACAATTGCCACTCGGGGACGGTATGTAGGTTTCGGCTGTGATCTAACGGCCAGGACCATCCTACCGTTCACGAATAAGAGAAAAAGTCAGTTAATATGCTTTATTCTTGTGTCTGCACTGATTGACTTTATACTGGGAATTGGTGTCAATTATTCCGTCTATTTTCGTAACATAAATAACAGAGTCTTGTTCTGCTGGAGTGAACTGAGTTGAGTCTGTGTACAAACTTTATGCGGGGAAGGTCAGTTTCGAAAAATGTTTTTTACGCTAACAACCTTCTTTGTTGTCAGATTTGAAAGCACGCATGCCTACATGTACGATGCGCAAAGCATATTTAATTTTTTAATATTTTTTATTCTGTTGTCTCTCGTAATATGAGCTAAAGGAATGATTGCTTTTACGGTATTAACCTTTTTATATTAGATTCGAAAGCAGACATGCACAATACAGAAGTAAATTGAAAAAAAAATAAAGCAGTGACATTGTTACTGCAAGTTTCGCTTACAAAATGTAACTCGTGTGATACAATCTAAATAATGTGAAGTGAGAAAATGTACGTTAGCATTATAGAAGCGAATATGACATTATTTCAACTGAATTTCAAAAAAGTTCTACATTATATGAGAAATATATTTAATCATTATAAGAAATATGCACGTCAAGAAATAGTATCAAAGATAACAATGGCCAGAGCTCTTGTAGCTAGAGCTACTTGCGGCTGCCTGGTGCAGCTGAAGCAGGTGTTGGATGAGCATTAAGCCGACTATATCATGCGCTAGTATGGCTATGATGCTAGCTTTTTGTGCTTTGGCGGTGAATTAACCCGGATTCATATTATTAATAACTTGTTATAAGAATTTGTTCATACCAGTAATAACATATAAAGAAACTAATATAAAGAAACGTAAAATATTTAAATACAAAGAAACGTGAAAATTTAAGAAAATTGTGAAAAGTTATAGAATATTAGCATGGTATTGAAATGTGAACATTTTAAAATTTTCCTAAAGCTCTTTACCTCAAGAAAATATTTTTACTTTGCATACTTTTTACATAGCGAAATATTTAAATAACAATAAACATTAAAATCAGATTATAAAATTAAAATTAAAAAGTCAAGCGGCAATGAGAAAAATTAATTAAGAATTTAATCGAGGATATCGTTATTATATCTATAATATAATTAACAAATTATTTCGGATCAGAATTAAAACCAATACAAGTGAATTTTTCGTTTTCCAAATGATTTTATTTGGCTACTTCGACTATAACATTGTATTGGTTTTAACACATATAAAACATGAATATAGTTTTGTCATTGGTTATGAACTTTTCTTATTTATTAGATAACTAATTAATAGATGTCTCTCGTAATAGGAAGTAACATAGAACTAATCTAACTAACTAGTTTTATACGTGTATGATATTATTTAATTTTCATAGGTAATCTAAATCTTAATGCAAATCATTGATTGATCAATTTCATGTAATTCAATGTAATTAATTATTTTTGTATTTTCTTATTTGCTTAAAGATACTTTTTCAAATTTATTCTAAAATAAAATATGTTTTGCAAAAAATGTGACCGCAGCATTACGACACGTTTGTTAATAGCAACATGAATATTAAAATGTGTCACGCTACCTTGCATAGTTTCAAAACTCGATACTAAATTAGGAAAAGGCCAAATTTTATATAACAATTTGGTATAAAGCTTAAAACGTTTTAATCTTTGCGCCGTGGGAGCGGTGTTAGTGGAAAAAAGCTGCCGAAAATTATCCTGATATCTGCGAGTACCCGCGCGCCCAGATACGAAAATATCCTGCCCACGCAATCGTTTACTTATCGTATCACCGCACTAAATTATATTAAAAGTGGCTGCTAAGATAATTTGATTCATTTCCTTTAATTTACTAGTCCACCTTGAACTTTTATTACTACGGTGTAGCATGGTGTAGCGGTTATAAATAGACTTGGCATGTTATATTTAAATTTGAATTTAAATAAGGTTATATAGTATTAACTTATTAAGTGAGGTGCGTTTTAATTATGCAGAGGGGTATCCGTGTAATTAATATTGGGATACTTACATTATTGAAGTAGATAAATTGGGTAAGTGGAGTGAGACTAACCAATCTTGGGTATACTTCTGCGTAAACATTTTTCAGGATTGATGTTATCATACTATGAAAAGAAAATTAGATGTTGTATGTACATTTGATGACTAGTGTAAAGTTAGAGTTATTTTTAATAAAAGACTCATTCTGATTTAATGATGGCAAGAGATCTGTATACATTTTACATTAAAATAAATTTATTTTTGGAAGAGATAACTTCGTTTAAATGAAACGAAATTCTATATCATCGAAAATTTACGTCACGATATTTTCTTTAAAGTCATGTGTACTTATGAATTTGCGTTAGAAGTTATACCTCTATGGCGTAATACAAGAACAATTGAAGGCGAGCAGGAAAATAATACAGTGGACCACTAAACTGTCAGATCAAATATAGACTTAATTTAAAAATTTAATAGAATATTTTAATAAATATTTTGGATTATATGGACCATTATTTAAAACTAATTACTAAAAAAATAATAATAAATTTGAAGCGAGATAATTTGGAAACGGTCTGGCAAATGGTTAACTTATAAGGGAAAGTCAGCAGAAAAATAAATCGGTGGGCATTAATGACGTAACGATGTGTTAATCGCAACGATTGAATTGCTAATTCAAATTAAATCAATAATGAAAATGAATGATAAATTGTTCTCTAATTTATAATTGTAATATTTAATAATTCATAATTTATAATGCAAATAAATACATAACAAAATTGATACGGTTTGCTAGGTAAGGTCTTAAAATAGAAAGCCAGAAAAAAATAAATTCTGGTGTATCTATCTACACGTAACTTATGAAAGAAATACCCATTTTTTCGCTTACCATGATCGCTTGGTAACTGTTTTAAATCGAACAAATCCGGTCGTAATATAACTTTCGGGTATCAAATAATAGCTTGGTTACACTATCATCAAACAAACTCCGTAATACTCATATGCGACTAATACATGGTACAAGTAAACCTGTAAAAAATAAGGCAATTTAAATAAATGTTTATTGAGCAACTTCATAGTGTCGCTTTTATATTGCATCGTTGCCAACTTCATCCTGTATTTTTGAAGTTTCACTCTCATAATTTTTTGTAACGCACCTATAAATATATATGTATAAATTCAAAAAACTACGATACCTTACATACTGTATGAATAAGTGAAAATAATTATTTTATAAAATTATTCGTTAAAATTATAACACGATGGACAAAAGACTATTTAAGTTACAATAAAGCACAAAGCAAGACTTCAGAAATTTAAATGAAATTCACACTAAACTGTGATTGCCTTAAATGGCAAACAGAACCCTTATAGGATAACTCACTTTTACCAAACAAGGCAATAATATGAATCACTTCTTCATTTCTTTTTTTTTTAATTTTCCGTCATTGAAATTTTTTAATTTGATTCTTGACAATCGATTTGTATTATTTCAGTTTCATTACAAATTTCTCTACTTTGTTATTATTTATGTCTATATAAAACCTTGAAAAATTACCTAACTTATTAATTAAATATATATTTATTAATCGCTTGTACGCGAACTTATTAACATTTTCACATTATTTGGCCGTAGTAAATTAAATCTTTAAAAGGTTAAAAATCTTCTGGATTACAGCAAAATAAGAAACTTATAATCGGTGCTTGTTTCAATAAAATAATTTAATAATATTCAGTTTATGAACTATTAGCCTAATAAGTGTATCGTTAATAATGGTATTTTTATATCCCATAACATTTATTTTAAAACTCAATTTAATAATTAATATTACCTAATTTGGATCACCCGACAACTATACTCATTTGAATTCTGGATACCTAATATCTAACAAATACGGTTTGTACCCCATTTGAAATTTATGAAAAAACAATTCAGGGTTAAATTTTATCACTTATTTGTTTTATGACCGTAGCTCACAAAATTTAACCGGTGATAAGAGTCACGAATTCTAAACAATTTATGTTAGTATTATTCACACTTATGGTAGTTTCATTCCTCACAACTCATTTTAAAGTAAATATTATTTCAAGACCCAATTTATCCAATTGTTCCATTTCATTATATTGGGAATCGTAATTGCTATTTAAAGAAATATAAGTTTAATATATTGTAATAAAAATAAGCTGTTACATTTAATTTGTGATACACACAAAATTTTATTATATATATATCATTCTTAGAAATACCATTCACATATGAATATATTTTGCAAATATTATATTATAATAAACGAGCGATAAAAAACAAATGCTTTGAATGTTTTTATAGGAAATATTTTTCATATTTCATTTCCAAATAATATTTTTTATGACAGATGAAAAAAGTAGTTGGTAATTAATGTTTCTATAGACACCTGTCAAAAAATATGATGCAAATAAATTAAAGCCAAATAAAAGTAAAAGTTACGAAGTCAAACGTAATATCAAAATATAGAGGATATGATAAAAGTAATTATTATATTTAAAAAGACTGCAATTTCTAAGCGACAAATTGTAAGGGCATTTTATTTCATGAAGATGAGATGTTTACTATGGCTATTTATATGAACTGAGGGTGATGGATATTTAAATAAAAATATTTTTCCGACGTCCATTAAGAATCATGCAGTTAATCCCACAAATAGTGACAGATTTTGACATTATTTATTATAAGGAATGGAAATATTCTTATGCTGCTTTTTAATGGTTTGCCTGATCCATGATGATTGGTTGAAATTTATTTTATTGACCTTTCCAAAAATAAACCTGCATCTATTCTGACACTATGTAGTTGACAAGCCCATGTTAAACATGTTTCTTCAAATTATTCTCGCCAGGAGCTTGAAAAAGCTTGGATATGGAGAGAAAATTGCATTTTTTATATTATAATTTCAAAAAATTACTAAGCAGCACAGTGACATGACCATTTAAAAAAAAATTTAAAATATTAACACTAATACTTGCTAATCATTTTTTAATAAACATGTTTATATTATTTTTTCTCAACATTTTTAGAACGTTAAGTTTTTACTTTCAACAGAATCTTTGTACCCGATTTCTTTGAGCGTGTTCCGATACAAAGGTTCTTGGATGGTTTTTTATTATTTCTCCTAATTCTTTAATATAGTCTATAACTTAATAACTAATGCTGTAAAAGCTTAAGATTGTGCTGTCTTTAGTTTCAGCATACATATATAAACATAGACGGACTAAATAATTAGACTAGTGAAGAGTTGAAGTAAATAAAGAAAGATGAAAAAAAACGACAAACACGGTCGAGTCTTCCCAAATACGACGGTTCGTTTGACATAGCAATAATTACAGATTGTGTCACGCAATCTGTCGACGCAATTATATTTATTAACATTAGTCATCGCCACACAACAAAGAACCCCCACGTTCTGATATGCTCCCCTTGACACCCACTAATTTCAATACACAATTAACATATAAGTCATGAATAACTTAGCAAAATATTTAATAATTTGACAATTTTAAGTTGAAATTCCTACATGTTTGATCTAGGAATATACTCGTAGTGTTATTACTTAGAATGCAAAAAATATAATTGCAATTAGCCGTGATTTGATTGGGCACTGAATATTGTATTTAATAGAGAAGTTTCCAGAAATAACTGATTAATAACTCCAAATTTAATTGATTGATAAAATTTCCAGAAAAACATTTGGTTTAAATAGATGGGTTGGTATGATGGTATAATGTGCATTGATAACAATTTTTATATTGGGGCAGATAGCACGATATATGCAGTTATTTTAAAAAATGGGTACTATTATTTAACGGAAAATATAGCATAAATAGCAAAATATTTATGAAATTATTATGCAGCCCGTGCATTGTCGCTAGTTTTTATTAGTGTAAATTTGATTGCATTTAAAATGAACCTTAGTTTGACAGCAATAAAAGAAGCGAAAAAGCGTTATGAAACTATTATGTAATGCTAATAATTGAATAATAGTTCTAAAATGAATCCATTTTTATAACCAATTGTATAATTAATTATGGAGGGAATCATATAAATAGCTTTAAAGCAATAAATAACGAAAGATAACAATGAATGGATAAAAATGAGAAACAGCGCAAAAAAAATTTTTTTTTTATTTATTTGCAACTTTACTACTTTAGTGGAATATTATGAAAATAAAATATTTTCAAAATACGAATGAAATATTCAGCTAAAAACTAGATATTTTTACAAATGTTATATTAGCTTAATAATTTGGTTAAAATTAATTTCATGTCTATCCGTTAAAACCTCATGTTGTTCATCTCGGATCTTGAATTTAGTAACGTTTTTTGCAACTGGCTGAGCGAGATATCATAATATATTTCACCTGCCTGGAATGCGCAAAAACATAGTTGCGCTATCTTTCAAGTACTTACATTGTCAGTATTATGAAAACAGTATTACGAAGTTGGCCTACTCCAATTTTTTTTTCTGCATCATTGTGAATTTCAATGTCAATGTCAATGTCTTTCCTATTACATAATGGGTATGGTCGGATTTATTACCCTTGGACTCCGACGAGAATTGCTTTCATCATGCATTTTTTTAAATTATTAAATCGTTACGTTGATAACCCCACTTTCTGAGTTTAGTAGCACTTAATGCTGCTGGCTGCTACGCCAGGGAGTGATGTAATTTTTTATTTTATCTGCCTAGATCAGGCACAAATACAGCGTTCACCTATCTTTTGTGCACTCACTTTGCTCAACGCGGTATTTATTGCCAGAAGCACCCAATCTTGATATTTTTTTGCTCCATTGATTGCTTTAAAAATAGGGTCATGGAGTTGCTGGTAGTTCACGGCTGATTGCTAGACGATACATATCCAAATATATATGTATCGGTACTTGAATTGTATTAAATTGCTCTTTGAGTTTATTGTCATATTAGTTATAGTTTTATAACCATTTGACATAGGTTTTCCGCATTCGCGTCGCTTTGGTTAAGTTTGACCAGGGTGTTCCCAGGAAATAAAAAAAATGTCTCCTGAAACTAATCTAAATATATAATGTATCCGAAATATCTAAAAGAACCCTTGTAGTGCGAATTTTGCTCCAACTTACCTTCAATTTGATAAAAAGTTCAGGAAGAAATATTTCATAGAGTTAAAATTCTATCACAAAGAGGCAAATAAACTAATTAAATCTCATGTTCAAAAATGTAAAAATAACAAACATTTCCAAAAAATTTCTTAACTTCATTTTTCCATCCCTGGAACGGACAATGGAATTGAAAATATGAGGGTTGGGTTAACCTTGTGATGCTGTGTTTAGTAATGTGAGTTTACGAAAAAAAGGGGCATGCTCCAAGACATTTGTGAGCACTGTAGGTGGGTGAAATAAACTGTGACATCGTCTTCACCTGTGAGAGCCAATAGTATAAAAGGTTACTAAACTCAAGATCCGGGGTGAACTACATGAAGTTTTAATGGGTAGATATGAAATTTAGATAGGGTTAGATATGAAATTTAGTTTAGTCATATGAATAATCTAATTTAGTATTTGTCATAGTTTTCAGTTATTATCTAACACGTTAGTAGTATTTTCAAAAGTATTTTATTTTCATATTATACCGGTAATATAGTGTGGCTATTAATAATGAAAAAGTATACGATCTCTTTTTATATTACTCCTCATGTTTTTCAAATTTATTGCATTTGGTAGATTAAAATGATTCTTTTCATAATTATTACTCAATTAATTCTAAAAATGTGTCAATTCTAAACCTAACGTTGATTTTAAGCTAACGCTTAATTATGGTTTTTTGCGTTTTGATATAAGGAATAATTGTCTATAAAATACTACCAACTTTACACTAATAAAAACTAGCCGTGATGCATAGGCTCCGCACTACATTTTTATATAGTAGTTCTGAATCTCTTCTTTTCAAAATAAATACAAAGTTAGTGCTAACTACTCCAATTAAAAAAAATAATCTTAATTAATATTATCCATTTAACTTATAAATTCTACTCTCTCATTATACAATTTGTCGGCAAGGTATTTTTGGGAACTTAATTATGCGATTAAATATGGAATTACTAAACGGATATTCTCGCACGCTGCCCAGTGAAAAATAATATTTAATACCCAATCAGCCCGAACCACATAATTGCAATAATATTTCATTAATTCTAAATAATAGTGTTGTGAGATCCAACATATAGGAAAAACAACTTAAAATTTTCAAGTTATTAAGTATGTTACTGAGTTATGTTTTATTAATTTTGCCTTATGGATTGTGTTTTGTAATTGGTCGGTGCTAAGGGGACTAGGTCAAGTCATACACCTTCGTCGTTTTGTGGCCATCATTAATATATAATTACGATCGCCAGATTGCGTGACATGAGCTCCAATTATTGCGACCATGTTTGCCGTTTACCTTTATTTACTATAACTTTATTTTTATAATTATTTGTTCAGTGTGCGTTTAAATACGTATGTTGTATCTAAACAGATTAAAATTTTAAGAGGCCGGTCTACTCAAATTGAACATTTTCTATTTAAAAATTTAATGTATTAATTATCGGGTTTTTTCCAAAAAAATTCGTAAAAAGTTGACTATGTGCCAGATGGGATCGAATGACTAGAAACACAATAAACAAAACTTTACTTGCTAGAATTTACTTCTGAAATAACTGGTTTTCAAAATATATTTAGTCCTTTCGACGCTATTTTTATATCTGTATCATTGGAACTGGATGTGTCATTGAAAAATGAAAAAGAAAAATAAAATCTTTAATAATATGTAATGCCTGGACAAAAAGTTTTTCAAAATGTAGATTGGTTATCGAGATTTTGAAAAAAAAACGTATTTTTCATACCTTTGTTCTTAATATTAAAAAAACTGGGCTTTTGAAGGAATAGACATCGTAAAAATTCGCTAAATTTCTTTATCGTTGACACATTAAAGAAATTAAGTCGTTTAGATACAGTCAACTCAGAAATAATAGATATACTTTACTTATATTCTGTTATCGTATTAATATGTTTATATATATATATATATATATATATATATATATATATATTTTATAAAATAGTAAGGAAAAAATTATTTACACGAAATTTTTTCGATAATTTGTTACAACAGGTTACGTACATAACACAGATCCAAAACAATAGTTTTTAGATTTTTTGTATGCTTTTCTGATTGTTTAACTGTATGTACATGTTATCAATCACGCAAAAATGGTTTTGATGAAATTTGGTATCGTGATAAATTATCATCAGAGCCGCAATGGAAAATACTTTTTACGGCGGAAAATTCTTTCATTTTCATAAAAAAAAACCGGTTCGAGCAAGCATTACAGGAAAACTATAACTCTACGAACAATGACCAAAATTTCTCTAGGGGCTAATAATTGAAAAATAATTTTTAAATTATTTGCTCGTTTGAGTATGAAAAAATAAAAATAAATTGTTTGGACCATCGACCTCTATTTGGATTTGCATGAGCTTTGAAAATAAATATCTTGCTTTAAAAATAAAATGGAAATTCGGAGTGAATATGATAAATGTAATTTAGAATAAAAGTTTTTTCAAGAAAATAGTCCTTCACAGTGATTTGCGGGGGTGTCGAAAAATATTTCGTATTTTCAATAAATAAAACCTACGGAGTTTAGATTCAAAATAAGTAAAAGTTGAAATAGCCGAAAATACTAAATGAATAATTTTAGTAGTTAAACCAATCCCTACAGCTGTTACAAAAAAAAACATAATTTATATTAAGTGTTTTTTTTAATAATAAGCTTATAGACTTTATGTTCAGCATAACTTCCGTTGGAATAGGAGAAAAGTATGGATTGACGCACATTTTTTCATGCATGGCTGTTACGCACATAAAACAAAATATTCTTTAGCACTTTTTGGTCATATTAAATACTATGCATATGTAAATAAATTTAAAACTAATCGTATATACATAAAACGTTTCACCGTGTTTATAAAAACGAGCAGACAATGTCTATACATGCATAAAATAAAACACGCTGTCGTTTTGTTTTTTAAATGATACATAAAAAGTCTTATATGCGATATAAATCTATACTCATATAAAACTTGTTTGTGATTTAACGGATAATTACAAATAGCTTTGCGAACATTTATTGCATACATTTATTGATTATTGAAAAGAAAATTATTTGGTTTAGTTCATTCATTTTGATTCCGTATTGATGTTTTATCATAAAACTTGGATATTTATTTTATATATAAAAATAAGTACACGTTGGTTATTTTGGATAAATAATAAAAAAATTAAAGCAAACATACACAAGCAAGTTACAGATCAAATAGTATATCCATTTCAACAAAACTTGACGATATTTCTCAAAATTTATACACATTTACGTAAGAAAATAATATTATGGAAGTATCTAGTGACAAAAATAATGTAGATTAATTTGTTATTGTCTCAAGTAGTTTGAGTTTTAAAGAAAATTCTTAGCGAAAACTAATTGAAAGTGACCAATAGCATCAAAGTAGTTATGTTTGGTTTGTTTTTCTTAATATATTGTTTGTTATGTGATTTGTGTAAACAGTGTTTTTTTTTCTATAAAACAAAGGTGATTTATGAATAAAATTTGTATTTTACCTTCATCGTAGTAAATCACCAAAAACCTTCGATATTAAAAAGGACGTAGTATTATTTCTACTGTCCAGAAGTTCTTTACCACTACCTAGGTTTTGTTGTATTACAACATCTTCAGGTGGACTATTAGCAAATATTATTTGCTAATAGCCCACCTAAAGATGCTGTAATACAACAAAAGCTAGGTCGTGGTAAAGCACTTAGAGAGAGTAGAAATAATACAACATCACGTAGTTTCTGTAATAGTGCCTAATGAATTTTTACAAAATTAACGCCAAATATATTCAATAATTAAAAAGGACCATAAACGTTATAAACGAAATAACAAAAACTCGAGTCACCATGAGTTCTGTATAGCGAAGGACAGTCATGGGCTCTTACTGTATGAGCAAATACGATATTGTGACAAATACAAGTGAGGACTATTTAATTTTTAAAAGCATATATTTTACACAGAGAACAGTATTTTCATGTCCTGTTAGAAATCCGCATATCTTGACATGGTGGGCGAGATAAAATACTGTACAATACAAAAAAAAATACTATATTCCACATAAAGTGTACTGAAATTTTGCCCTACATATGAAACAAAAACAAACGTCCCAAGGAAAGGCATTCTGACGAAACCACAAACAATTGTTATAGATTTTGAATAAAAAACAAAGGTATTTTGCGATAAAGGAAATATTATTTATTTAACTTAACAATTACCTTGCACAGTGACGTTAGAACCTTGAATATACAGAAAACGAGCGAATCGGAGTTGGCATACAAAAATAATTACATTGTCATTTACCCGTCCACGCCCCCTTTCAATAAATTAGTATATAAAAAACAAATACTGAGCTTACTTTACATACAGACCACACTTATTTATGAATCTCAATTATACATTTTTGTTCAATGTCTTTCTAAACATAATTGTGCTCTGATCGTCTGTTTTTAAATATTTCACACTTAATTTACCGTTATTTATTAACTATTTAATAAAATTATTTTTAACATAATTTCTTTCAAACGCTTAAGACAATCAGTATTAGCAACCATTATGGCACTTTAAATGTCACTGAAAATTGTAACAGGGCAAACATTTATAATACTAAAATATTGTAATACATTAATAGGCTAGCAGGCTTCACTTGATGCCACACTGATTGCCACATATTCTGACTCCGTAGTAGACAGACTAACACTGGCTTGTTTCTTCGAGCACCAAGAAATCAGAAAATTTGCATACATAAAACAGTAACCAATATATTTCTATAAAATTATTCATTTTAAATTTTGTAAAACATTTTCATAATATTCCTTTCTACTTAACTCGGTAATTTTATTTTCTAAATCCTGTTTCACATGTCTGCCTAAGAAATTCGATACCAAGCCCGCGTCTTTCATTTTAAATTTACTGTTTAACATACATATAAGGTCATATATCGTCGTTTTAACATTTCCAAAAGTTAACAAGTCGTCAACATATAATAAAACAATTATCTAAGCATCACCGTCACATTTAGTGTACAAACAGCAGTCACTTTGTTGTCTGATAAAACCTTGTTTCATTATTTAACAGTTAAATTTATCGTTTCAGTATTTAAGAGACTTTTTCAAATCATACAAAGATTTATTTAATTAAACAGTGTTTGTATTCCCACTATAAGCGCCTTCTGGCAGTTCCAAATATATATTTTCAGCAATATTTCCATGTAAGAAAATTATCTGATAAATAGGTAAATTTTACTTTGTAGCTACTGACGCAAACATTCTAAGAGTCGACAGGTTAGTTACTAGTGCATAAATTTCACATTTATCTATTATACCATTCTGTTTAAAGCCCCCATTTACTAATCTAGGTTTGGATTGAATATTGACTTCAGAATTTTTTATTTCAAATACCCACTTACTACCTACCACTTTTTTGGTTACAGGTTTTTCACAAAATTCCCAGGTGTCGATTTCTTTTAGATTTTTTAGGTTCCTGTACACAGCTTCCTGCCATTTACTAGTATCTTTCATTGCACTGCTTCCCGATAAGTTTTAGGTTCACTTTCCTCCATATAGACCTGATGGCAGATGTAGAATGAGATTCATTTCCTAATACGCGTGCTCCTTCAACATTATTTTAAATCTTCGTTACTGGTAAAAGGGACGTGTAAATTTTTTCACGATATATAGGTACATTGGGACTTTCCTTTTGCTATCTGGACTTCCTCTTCACTGGTCTATTTTTCTCCTTCTATAAATTGGTCTTTACTCTTTGTAAAATACAGTTTTTCCTCTCATATACTCTGCGGTATGTTTGTGTGATAATCCAGCTTAACTAACTCCTGTTTCTCTTCCTCACATTTCTCTATAAAAACAACATTTCTTCTGATTTCAACACTTTTTTGAGGGAAATATACTCTGTAACCATTAACTTCTTCTTTATAGCCAACTGTGACTCCTTTCTTACCTTTGGAATTCCATTTTCTTCTCCCCCCCTTTGGAATATGGGCAAATACATGGGTGGCAAAAATTTTCAATTTATTTATGTCAGTGTTTCAATTTATTTATGTCTCGTATGGTGTCTTTTCTATCTCATTACTTTTCTAGTTCTATTTAGCACATATACCGTGATATGAATAGTGTATAATTCCTTTGGTAGAGCTTTTGCGCACAACATTGTTTGCACTGATTCAAGCAAAGTTCTTTTTTCTCTCTCTGCCTTGCCGTTTTGCTCTGGTAAATATGTCATACTGGTTTGGTGTACTTTATTTTTGGTAATATTTTCAGCTTTATTAATAAAGTTTTCAATATATTTCTTCGTGTCCACTAATCACCATAACCCTTAAATATATCCATTTGAACTCACGATTACGAATGCATTATCTATCTTTATGTTTTCTAAATCGACGCTAGTTTTTAAAATGTCCTATTTTGTTACAATAAAAACACTTCTTTTCAGTTCTATTGTTTATTGAACTGTTATTATGATTGTCTACATTACTACTACGCTTGATTTGATAATGCCCCAATTTGCTACATTTGCAAAACTTTATATTTTTTTTATACACACATACTGCAACAAAAACCGATGATTAATGAGCTATTTCCCCTTTTTCTTTCAATCGCTCCTCTTCTATCAGTACTCAAGCAAAGACATTGTCGTGTTTATTTTCAGGTGCCGACTCCTATGCAGGCTCGAAATGCTTATAACACTCTCAGAGCGACAGCAACACCTTTGTAATGACGATTGTTTCAGAAATCTCCTTTCCCATCTGTTTTAGTTAATTTTTCAATTCTTCTATTTTAGACAAAACAAAATCTCTGTGCCCTCCTTGTACTTTGTATTAGAGAAACGCTGTTGCACGGTGTGAATGTTTGTATCAGATTTTTGTTTATAAACACCACCCAGTTTCCTTCACATCTCCGCGAACATAGTGCAAGTTACAATACAAATCTTCGCGTTTTCTGACATTCTTGTCATAAGCCATGTTTAGGCTTTTGCGTCTTTCTTGTCCCATGCAACCTTATCAGCCTCGGCCTCCGATTTGACCCTCTTTCCTACTACCAGTTCTAGTATATCTTGACTTTATAGTAAAATAACAGATCGAAACTTCCACAGATGCCAATTTGATGCTCCTTCCGGACTGATGTACAAACCAGATATTTTGAAGTTATCTTCCTCGTTGTGTCCTTCCTGCTCATCCTGTCCTTGCTTAACAAGGCAAATTTTCCTTCCCGCTGGCTCAACCTCAGTATTTCTTGATGAAACAGTAATCTTCCTTTTTTCATGCTTAATCACGGCAGGATTACGTATCTGGGCCCGTAACTTGATGCATTTTGAATAAAAAAACGAGGTATTTTGCAACAAAAGAAGATATAATTTATTTACCTTAACCTTTACATTGCACACTGAAGCTTGTAATGCAACCTGGATGCAACATTATTCATAAAAGTTCGAGTCATCCTCAAAGCCAAGACAGCGTCAAGAGAAGCTACCATGATGTCAAAAATATGCTCCGAGCCTGGATGAATGAAAACAATTCAATAAATTTGTATCTGCTACTTTTCCGTACGATATATTAGATATGCTCCATTTCATCGTATAATTGGATTATCTAGAGATGTTAATATTATTGTTATAAAGCTCTGTTAGGAAGTGAACCTAAAGTTGGTTTAACTGGATATGGCATTCTGATATCTATACTTTCAACTGTAGAAACAGAAGAATAATTGAAACTACTATAGAGCAAGAACCAGTTGAAGCTATATGTAGTTATAGCTCTAATATTAGTGAAAACGACTTGAAAACCCGAATGAATATTGAAGATTTGGGATGTAACTTTACTTGTATAATATTCCACAACGACCCCAATGGTGCACACAAGTATGAGACCTGCAATAGCATTGCACCTGCAGTATGCGGAATAACTGTGGGTGAAGAAGGTTACGGTTATAAATCTTTTCATTTCATATATAATGTTGAACACGGTAAAAATATCGAGGGCAACAATGCACACAAAAGCTTAACAACGGAAAAGATGATTGATACAAACGGGAAAAATTGCGTGATTTATTTATCGATTACATTGTTTTAATAAACGTATCTAAAGCGGATCGTAGGCCTATGGACATGAAGAACATTCGAGGGAAAATTGTTGATATCAGAAACGGAAGTCATAAAGTTCGAACTAAAAATGATGCTATTAAAAACTTGTTTTCACGGCAAGAGTTGCAAGACTCAAATACAAACTATGGCGACAAAAGTTCGGAAACTCAAATTAGTTTTGAGAGAAGTTGTGATAAGTTAGTCCCTTTTTCTGTGGTGGAAAATTCCGTAGATGTAATTTTAAACCTGCTGTAAATTAACGTCGCAATAAAAGATGTGCTTATTTCAAAAACAAAATTCTTTGCGGATTCAAATGACGTACAATCTCGACAAAATCTACTGCTCTTTGCGCGATTAATTGCATATGCTACCTCATTCTTGGAAACTTTGCTCATACTCATCAAAGGACCGATAACTTCAAAAATCTGCTAAGACACATCGACATATTATAAAATTCTTTTTTCATCTGTTTAATTTAATTAATAATCTTCATATCATTTTTAATATTTTTAATTCCTCATTCGTCCTCAGTTCGTCTAAATAGTGACGGTAAATATCTCATCTCAATGAATCAAAACGCCCTTATACTTTGGCCATTAGAAATTGTAATTGTTTTAAATATATTAGTTTTCTCATATGTTGTAAATTTTAATAAAATATTTAACTTCTTAACCTTTACTGTTGCCCGGCCTTGATTCATTTGCATCATATCTTTGTTTCTGGTGTACATAGAAATATTACTTTTATTATACTATTTATTTTATATATTTACTTTTTTTATATTATTATTAGTAATTACATTTTCCACCTATGAATAAGTGTATTATCTAAAAAGAAAATTAAGAAAACTGCTCCCAAAATTAAGAAAATTATATGCCATCATATTTGAGCCCTGTTTACTTAAACGAGATGTTAAATAAAATTGGGTGATTAAAAGGGTATTAGAATATATTACCCTTACTTTCCTTAAATATTAATCACGATCCTCGTTTTAATTTAGTGGAGTAAGTACACGATATAAAATGATACCTAGTACAGCCTCAAAATAATACCTAAATTACTCTAAAGTGAGTTCTCAAGAATCAAACTACCGTAAGCTTAAATAATGCTAATATTTATTATTTTGGATTTGTGAATCTGACTTAGCGATTTATTTCAATTTTATGAACCGCGATCAAAAAAAAATTAGTGGCCCGGATGGTAAAATTTTGCCATGGCTTTTGGCCTGGCAAATTTGAAATGTTACTACAACCGTTTTTTTTCGTTATTAAGTGTATGAAATTCTAAAAAATAATTTGTTTCAATTAAAAATAATCAAATAAGTGTAATTTTTATCTGATCCATATTAATTTATACTTCTTACTAAAGTGGATTTTAATTAATATTTCCTTGAATATAAACTTAAGTGGAATTTAAAAATATTATTATTAACGGTACGCCTATCAGGCTAATGCAGTAAATGAACTTTAAAAATGAGTAAATATAACTTATGATAGTTAATAAGACGAAAATTTTTAAATCATTTATATTGACACAAACTCCGATCATATCTTTCCCATTCCGCTGGGTTCTATTCCAATAGTAAGTTGCGTAACTTATTTCATATTTTTACACAAATGTGTAAATATAAAAGTAAACTGTAAAAAAATAATACAAATTGGTTATAAACAATCAAAAACAAAATATTTTAATAATTGAAAAGAAAAAAAAACAGATGAGAGCAAGTTCTTCATATTTCATATTTTTTTGTAAATGATTAATGTGTAATTCAACATATTGTTTTAAATATCGTTAATAGTACAGTGGAACCACGAAGGACATGAAATAGTACTGAAATAAATTGTCTACATAGAAGGTTTAAAATTGCTTAAAAATGTTATTGAAATAAGCATTCCTACAGTATGATCAAAAATAAGTTTGAACGGTGCACCTTATTCGTAAATAATGTCTATGATAATTTATATTTACTCATTTTCAAGTTCAGTTACTTTTATCAAAGCTCACATAATTTTCTACTCCATTGAAGCTTTCTCCGAACGCTTCCCCGCATAAATTTTCCATACAGTCTTAAATTGATGTTACTCTAGAAGAATAAGCTTGTGTTTTTTATTTTGCAAAGATAGAAGCAATGATACAAAACAAACTCTCTGCATTAAAACAAAGAACAAGGTCAGTGCGGGACAAACCAGAAGAAAAAATTCAGATTCGCTTGTCCATATTTTCCTTCCGGGAGCGAGCTCACTGCCGAAACACCGTATCATCCCCGAATGGGCATTCGTTCTTACATTAAGCGCTTAAAAGGGTCCAACCCCGTTATAATTACTTATCTCACTAATCAAAGGCTCTCGATGGGCGCAAGAAGAAAAATGTGAAGAAGGATTGTAAAGCCCGCGATCCTATCTACGAAGATTTACGTCGGCCCTCGCAAGTTTAGATGACAGCGTGACATTGGCCACTCGCTGCCGGTGGCGATTTATTTGTGTGAAATAATTTTTTTTTGTAGAGAGGGAGTTAACACTCTTTCGGTGCTTGTGAGTAGGATTTTTAATTGATGATATTGCTGCTTTTGCACCTCAAGCAAAGCTGCAATTTTAATGAAAGCGACCATTTAACACCTTTCTGCTGAATTTCTTCTTGGTAAAGGTAAAGTTCATTTTTATTTTTTCTAATTGCGGTATGTTTATATCCAGACATTTTTTAACTAGTGTTTTTCATATATTGTTATTCTACGTCCAAAATGATTCGTCCATGCTACGTTATTTGATATAGCTATATTTCTGATCATTAACATTAAATAAAAAGAAGTCGAAATTAGTGAAATGATGTGAACTTGATTCATTTTGAAATTAAATATTATTCCTTAGTTTTGTATTTTATCAACGACAAGGGTCAGTTTTTATTTATATTTATAATTGAAATAAACACTTCATTTTTAACGTACCTGATTTACAAAGTAAATTAAAAAAATGTGGTTTCTGCAATCGAAGTATATGGCTTTAAAATTTATATAGGCATGATTGGATAGCTAAACCGGAAATTCATATCCCTTTTATATTATTATCTTTAGTTTAAGATATGATGGAATGCATTAGTACCCTATTTTAAAATAAATAATTTTAAAACACGAGTAACAAAAAAAAATTAGACACTGAATACTTATATAGTACCTTTGAACGAGCTACGTTCAATAAGTGAATTACAAAATATAAAGAGGAAAAAAATTAAATTACACATATTTTCAGAATAATTAATTACGTCTGTTAATCATAAGTTCAGAGCAATTTAGGATATAGATCTTTTATAAGCTTCTGTATGAGTCTTGATAGTGACAATACGAACTTCGCCATCGTCTTCTGGATGAACATCTACAATACGTCTAAGTGGCAAGTAAATTAGTGGTACTTTGTCTTCTTTCAGCAAAACTAGCATACCAATTCTTATTTGATTATGTGTTTTTCCCTTTTATTCCGTTTCCGATTCAAAAAAATCCTTGTTTAATCCACGAGCCGCGTATAAATTTCGCCAATCATTTTCTCTCAGGCGATAACTCGTAAAATGCTTCAGAGTTGTATCATGAGATCTCGTGAACATTAGCTGCAGTTCGGTGGGTGATGCGAGCAAGATAGCATCTCAAATAAGAAGAAAAAAGAATATTTTTAATCGTTTCCTTCCAATTGGTCATTTCTCAAATTATAGCTAACCTAATATCTTAAATAAAAAATAGCTGTCTATAAAGCAGTGGATTATACGTCAGCTGGTAACACAAACATAAAAAAATAAACATTTAATGATTTCTTCGCAATTGAAAATGTATCTGATGATAGTTTATATGCTATTGTGAATAAATAAAAATGTCAAATGGCTGTACCTCGGTGGAATGATTGTCAGCTGATGCCCTAAAGGACGAGATGCAGGAACCACATGGGAGAATCTATCCCCTATCTAAAGGCATCGGCTAACGAGTTTTCTCTCGCACACTGCTAGCTGATTCTTTTTATTACTTTCAGAATAATATTAATAATTAGCTTACGAATTTTCATCCGGGAAAATGATATATAAAGTTCTTGAACATTAGGCTCCATGCACTAACTGAAAGGTGTAATTTCCTTGCATTGTCTCGATTAAATAAATATTCTTATAGATACTTTAAAATTGATAAAAATAGAAATAAATAAATGAAGAAATACGTGAAGAGTAAATCAATTTATTTGTAATTTATTAAAACTTATATTAATAGCACATAATATTTACTTAAAAAATTTATTAAAATTAATTTTGTAATATAATCATTTTCTTTCTCCCTTTAACTCTTGTTACCCTTATCTCTTTCTGGTTCACTGTCAGAGTCACTGTCAGAGCTGTCTACCATCATGTCTTCATTATTGTCGCCTGTACAAAAATACAAAAAAAAAATTAAGTATGCACATTTAACGTAACATAATCGAAGTGGTTAAAATTAACAAAGAAATCTTATCCCTTTCGGGTTGAATAGTTATTTGACCAATGGATAATGGTAACTGAGTTCCAGAAAATCATATAAATTCATATCTGTTTTCGATTTTGATCCAGCCATTGTCTGAAGGTTCATCACTAGTTGGAACTTTCAAATATGCGTGCGATCAAATTTGCGCCATGTAACATGCTCTTAAAAATGTTGATATAGTTGATGTAAAATATATATGATATAGTGATAAAAATGTTGATCTTGTTTGGGCAATTGGAACGAGTCATTATTATCAAGGAGTTTGTGTATTTTTAAACAACGCTCCCTTGCCTCATTAATGCTTTTCAACTATTTTAACATACTTATGAAAAGCAAAGTCTTCTATCTTGCCAAAAAAATCTTCTCTCTTCTCCGATTGCTTTGACAATTGTATGAAACAATTGGTAAAGTCTTTGTAATTAGTCACTATTGAAAATGGACGCTTTTTGCCTTTCTAAAAAAGGCTGGGTTGAAATTGCATCCTGCGAATGAATGAAATATTGGAAGTGCTACGCTCAAATATATTCCTAGAGTTTTTTGTAATTGTGTAACATTGCTTAACCTTTGATTTTTTCCGACGCCGAATTCCATACAAATTTGAATATTTTCTGAAATATTACCCATATTGGCTAACATAACTATTAATACGTTAATGCCGGAACTATGAATCGTTGCATTGGCATTAAAATCTATTTCACAAATGTGGAAAATAATTTTTGTATCGGCTTCTTCATGAGCCGGACACGAAAGTGCTTTTTCTAAAGTTTTTACTACTTCGGAATTAGTCACCGTGTATTTAAAACAAGCGTCCACATCGACATAAATAATTTTAGTATTAATATAAGGTACCATATAATCTTCCTCCCAAGTTGCAATAAAAACACTTTACAAGTAGTTCTTTAAAACTACTACGTACTAGGTCTGGGCTATCAACGCGAAAGTTTGCTTGCTCCATACCTCGCTTGTGTTCAGTATATTTGATCGGTGGGAAAATGTATCGAAAAAGGCAACCATGATGATTTAATTGTATTTGCGACACTTTTTTTTAAATATTTCCAAAGTTAAATGGTCTTTCGTCTGATGTAACATGAAGTATCTATCGTATATTATAACGTCTATATCTTGAGGTGGTTTAGATCGCTTATATTTTTGTAATAAAGTTATTTACTTACGCCGACTTTAATGTTTTGCAAATAGTATCATCAAGGTGATACAGGGACAGTGGCACTGATGTTAAAGGGTGTGTAAAAACTTTATCTAAATCAAGTTTTTTTAGAGAAATTTGAAGCAGTTGTCCGAATAAATCACGCAGTCGCAGATTAATCTCTCCTCGGGCAACAATAATTTTTTTCTCGTTAGTCATGGCTGCGAAAGTATGGTACTTTAATTTGGAAATATCCTGCTCGAATTTGTTTAAATTAATAAAATAAAATAAAATAAAATTTTTTCGTTTTTATAACCTTTTTTTAATATTGAGCAAGATATCTTTCGTATGTTCAGGTGTTTCTTTGCCAGTATTAATGTTGTACAAACTTTAATTTTCTAAATTTTCATCAAACGGGTTGATCAAACGCTTCATCACACGCTTAACGCCATCGACAAATTTGTGAAGGTTTGCTGTACTTTTTTTTTCGGGTATCCCTAGGAACTGCTGTCACATCTTATACTATCCAGCCACGTTTTTTCCATTGTATGGCTAATGATAGCTGATCGAATGGCATGACTATGATACTTTCGTTGTCTAGCTAAGATCGAGTTAGTTATGTGCAAAATTCCAGTCAGCTTATTCGCAGCATTAGCGTTCATTTTCCGCTCAAGAACGAGATCAGTCCGTTGTTTTGATAAAGAATTTTTTTTTAATTATCCCTTCTCAAAATTTTTTTATTATTTTATTTTATTCTCAAAGTATTTTACCAAATAACGCGCATAATTTTGTTGATTGAAAGCGAAATACAAATTAATTTTTTAGTTAAGGCTATTACATGCATTTCGAAATAACTGGTACGGATGCTCGTATTAAGCAGTAAGTAATACTCGATAACTTTTACATACATCGTATGCTACACTGTTTTACCATGTTTTCTTTGTAATGATTGCATTTTGAATTGCATATGTTTGAAACATTTCCATTACTTCAGCTTGTTGAATTGAAGGTTCAAATGACCTTATTTTAAAAAAGTGTTCCAACTGTGTTTTAAATTCATTGGGCAAATCTATTTTTCTTGTTGAACGAAGTTTTTAAAACGTAACATTTTCAATGCTAATCTTATCATTTGATGTAGACGTTTACATCTGTTAAAATGTTTGCCAATTGTTGACCGATCCATTGGCGATCAATTCTTCATTAACCATGATGGTTATCAAGCCATAGTTATCAATAAATTTACCTACCGCCTTCAAGTACGCCATCATAAATACCCATGCAAAATCAATATGATTTATTGATTGAAAATTTATAGTTACAGATTAATTGCAACAATAAACCAGGTAGCAGCATATTTTCGATAAGTCTTGGTTTTTTTGTGTATTGATTTTGTTCGTGTGTAACAATATCAAAACTCCGCCTATGTTTACAGATTGCGATACCGAAACATTGCTCACACTGATATTTGTCTGTGAATTTTCAATTTAACTACTTCTTCGTCGATAATATGACGATTAATCTAAAAATTCGGCTGTACATTTTCGTTTTCAACTGCTTCCTTGCTCAAAATATTTTTATTCAATTAAAAAAATTATGCCTGAAATATTGTGAAACGTGTTCTTACCAGTTTTTGTTCCTCCGAAGCAATCGTAGTTGTCGAATGTAACTCCAGTGTACAAGTCAGGTGTTCATACGACACCTTCTGGATAAATTTCGGACAACTTATAATAATTGAATATTACCTTAATCTCTAGGCCTTCCAGTGTACTGTAGCTGCAGCAATTACCGTACAGATTAACAAAGTTAACAATTGTTTGGCTGTTGGTTAAACTCTTCAATGTTATGCCAAATCAAATGTGTTTCAATAACTCAATTTTACCATCTCCGATCTTCCGAAAACGACTTAGCTAATTTTATTGTTTTTTATTTTGTCCCAGTTCCCAATTTCCGCAAGAAATTAATTTCCTATAAAAATTTGTCAATGTTTCCCGAGCTTTACATTCACCGTCTATTAAGTTTTATGTTTCTATCCGCCTTGCTAAATTTTGAAATTAAATTTTTTGGAAAAAAATAATTAACTCGTGGCGGCAACTAAAATATTATATTTTTCACTTTCATTTTATATCATAATATTCTTGAATGGTTTTACAAGAGTTTGATCTTTAAAAGTTATCATGTTATTTTATTTGCAAATTTTCCTAGCAATATCTCTTTAAAATGATACGGTTTTAAACTGTTATTTGAAACACCTTGCTGCTTTTTTAAAATGTTCTATAAACATATAATTTAAAAATTCCAACCAAAAAAACTACTCTTGGCAGACAATATTTTCACCGACAAACTTTTCAACTACATCCTAAGCTTCTACACGGATATCTCTAGTAAAATGCCATTCAGATTTTTCTTTTCTTTGCCTTAATATAGATTCTCGCAAAGTAATATTATTATTTTTACAATTTATAAGGAAAAAATTATCTTGATATGATTATAAATTCTGAAGCTTCCAGATCGTGTCGGAATCGTTGCTTTCTATGGCCAAATTTTCAATTGAATCGCGTCCATTTTTTGTGAAAATCTATAATTTTTCCTCGCGACATTTAAATTTTTCTCTGCTTTTTCCGCAAAAGAATCGAATATAAATATTTTTATCTTTAGTAGCATCTTTAGGAACTACATCAGCTTTGGCAACAAAGTCAACGTTTTCAGTAGCTTGTGGGTTTATATTAATCTTGCAGAGATTGACATTCTCTTTTAGCAAAGCATTTTCCATATTGGTGATTTCATATATCCCTGCACTTGGACTAAGGTCATCTTCTTGCTGGCTAAAAATAATTGTTTTCTTAAGTTCCATCGAGTTTTATATATATATATATATACACCATAATATTATATTATTATTTTGATTACTAATCATATAATTATTAGTAGCGCGCGTATATATATGCAACTTTATAATTAAGTTTGTATAGTGCATTCGTTTGGTGCCAAAGAGTATAGTTTGGTTTCCAAGTTTAAAAGTACAGTATTAGTAATGTCGTGCACGAGGCAAATATTATAATGTTAAATAATACAGAGAGTTAGATTACTTAAAAACAGATTGTAATCGAAAAAATTGAGCTAAATAAGTAGTAATCCATATATGTACGGTAATGTCGAAGGAGACAATGCTTCTACGGACGCCGATGTGGATTTTCTATATTTTGGTAGCAAAGCCGTAAAGCGGCTATAAAATTTGCTGTGGTACAACTGTTTTGCTGTGTAAAAAGTACGGTTTGGTATCCAACTAGATTTTTATTTTTCGGAATAGTTAAATACACTGCACTTGCACAAATTTTCTTCACTAAATAATTTTAACTGAGATGTTTTTTTTTACAAAAAATGCAATAAGAAGTTAGGTTAGACATTCTTTTTCTTATCAATCATCACTATATTAATGCTTCACAAACATACTTTTTGACTGACTACGTTTCCTGGCCGCTAGCACCATACCTCATGTCATCACCTTAGGTGGGATTATTTTTGTATTTCAGATATCAAAAAAGAAGTATGGATCAAGTTTTCACGGTGCCCCAAATACCTACTCAATATTACCTACCACCCCTCCTACTAATAGACGCGCAAAAACCGGTAAAATGAACATGACTTGCTGCCATGCGCATCGACGGCGGAATGTCAGAGCGGAGACAGTAATTCAGAAAGAGATGAGAGTAATACGAGCCAAAGCGAGAACGAAAATGATTAAATTACAAAATTCTTAACTTTTTGAAATAAATATTATGTACCATAAACATAAGTTTCAATAAATTGTAAATTAACTGGTTTACGTATCACAGTACTTCTTAGTTTATTTATTTCTATTTTTATCAATTTAAAAATATCTATAAAGAATATTGATTTAATAGAAAAAATACAATAAACTTATATCT
The DNA here is from genome assembly GCA_039881145.1 of Druceiella hillmani. NCBI lineage: Eukaryota > Metazoa > Arthropoda > Insecta > Lepidoptera > Hepialidae > Druceiella > Druceiella hillmani. Next base: position 24,934,955 of record JAYKKI010000022.1, on the reverse strand, counting down.
TTTAGTTAGTGCATAGAAAGTAATGTCTAATAACTTTAGATACATTATTTCCTCCCGAATGAAAATTCGTAAGATGATTTTTTTACATGATCCTGTAAGTAATAAGAAAAATTTACTAGCAGTATGCCGAGGGAATACTCGTCAGCTAATGCATTGAATTAGGCGATAGATGCTCCCGTCTAGCTTCTGCGTCACACCCTGCAGGGCATCAGCTGACAGTCTTTCCACCGAGATACGGCAGCTGACATTTTTATTTATTCACAAAGCAATCATCTTATAAATTTTTCATTGAGAAAAAATTACTGAACCCATGCATCTTTTTTCATGTTCACGAGGCCAGCTCACCGCTTTATATTCAGCTGACTTTTTTCTTTAAGATATTAAGTTAGCTATAATTTGTGAAAACTTAATCAGGAGGAATTGATTAAAAATAATATTGATTCTACGTGCGTGGCAGGCAACTGCTGCTCAACGCATTCAGTGAACCGCAACTGAAGTTCACAAAGCTTCATGATACAACTCTCTGAAGCATTTTATGAGTTATTACCCGAGAGAAGATTGGTCATGTAAATCTGTTGCTGGCTCGCGGAATAGTATCATCTTTGTCAAAGGTGTTATTTGATGTACTAAATACTGTGACTGTCAAATTACGTGAACTGTCAAATTACGATCGGAAATGCTTGTGAAAGTATCTCTTATGAGGGCGTGGGCAGGAGTAAGGGCTTGAAGGTCATTGGGATTTTTATATAGAGGAGTTATGGATCTCGAATTAAGGATTGCCTCTATTTCTACCACGTACGTCTTTAAATCTTCATAGCTGAACAGTTCATTGTCTATCGTTCGCACAAAATGAGCCTAGAATGATTTTACGGCGGCCTCCTACAATCCACGGAAATGCGGTAATTTTGGAAGTATCAGGTGTCAATTTGTCCCTTCATTACGTAAAATTGTATTAGGTGGTCATTATAAATGTCTGATTGTATTAAGTTTTTAAGCTATCTATAATTATCGGTCTTTGACTTCGTTAATGGTACCACTTCAACGATACCGTTTCCTCTTGATCTTGTTCTGGACCTATTTTCTAGCGAATATTATTTTGAAATTCCAATGGTAATTGTGCATATGAAAGAACGTCTGCCATATTCATGTGAGATGACACATATCTCCAATGCATCGTATTTGTGGAGTCTTTAATGTCGAAACTAGATTAGCAACAAAGGTTTTAAGTGAATATGGTTGCATTTTAATCCACTATAAAGAAATAGATGAACCAGACCACAAACAGTCTTCGTCAATTATTCGACGAAGAGCAAACAAGGTACTTTTTACTAGTCGTGAGAGTAATAATGTTGCACAAAGTTTCAACTTTGATAATGTCATTGTTTTTAGTGGGGCAATTCGATTTTTTGGAAATAATAAATTTGTAAATATTTCTCCGGTGTTGTCTATCGACCTGACATAAATACATGCTCCTTATGCCTTTTCCCTACCGTCAGAGAATCCATGAATTTCAAAACGTTGAGCATTCGCTATTTTATCTTTTCTTGAAAATGTGATTTTATTTTGGATCGATAATTATTGTTGAATCGTTATCCAAGAGGTCCGTATGTCTTTAGGTAATAAATCTTTCGATCCAGCGTTTTATTGTCACTATTTTTGCATGAGCATTTTGGTACAAACTATTTCTATTAAACTATCCGACCAATTGGACCATAAATCCGTCCAATATTTGATAAGTTGTGACGTTTAGTTTATTTCAGATTTGTCTCATCCTTCTCCATATATAATTTCGTCGTTAATTCGGTTCCATCGAAAGCCTAATGCTTTTGTTTGAGATATATCTTTCGTAAATAGATTTATGCACTAGGTTCCCCATCTACAATCACTACAATCACAGAGTTATTCGATGTCCATATCCTCAGAGTAAATCCCCTCGCATTCGTTAACTCAATGAGTTTTTGTATAAGTTCTTTGTGTCTTTCATAGTATATGTTCCTTCCATTATTACATCATCTACCTAGGAGTCGCGTTTCAGAATTTCACTGGCTATTGGAAATTTTGAACGTTGAGGATGAACGTAAACGTTGAGGGCTAATTATTGAGCACGCGTGTAGCCGAATGTAGTATCGATGCACAGCCGAATAAAACTACCGCGATTGTGAATATTTGTAACTTATCTTTTTCTCGCCATAAAATTAATTGATAATACATATTCCGTTCGTGGAATGGATTTCTTAATACATTTTTTTAATGTCGGTTAATAAAACAATATGATGTGCCCGAAATCTGAGGATGACAAAGCTTGTACTTTGAACGGCGGCGAACGAACTTTGTAGGAATTCAAATTAATAATGATTTCCACTGCTTAACGGGTTCCTCTAATGATTTTAAAAATCATTAGGCGAACCCGTTAAAGTAATAACCGTAGAAATTTATCTATTTTTCGTAAGAGCCGCCAAAGGTTACAAGTTCAACATTTGGCAGTTTTATACAGTATGGTCGCATCGTAATTGAATTATGCACTTCATTTGAGCTTGCGATTGTTTTGCTGATATGGAAAGCACTGGATTCGTGTATATTAATCTGTACACTGATATGATTTGTGCATAATTTTTCAAATTCATCGAAGTCTGTCGAAAAAAAGTATATGGCTTCTATTTTTTGAAGGTAATGTTATTTCACCCGTGTTGAAATTATTTTATTTCACCCGTTTAGAAGAGTTAACGTTGATGTTGGTGACGAGGATACTCCGTTGACTCTAGAGGAAAGACGACTGTGTCGTGTTGCTTACGCTTCTCTGCTTTTGGCTGCTGATTTTCCTCCTGTATTGATATATCTTCGCTGATTGAAGGTTTTCACGTTAACTACTAAACTTCCACGACTACTTTTCACAACTAATTTGATATATTTATCTGGCTTGAAGGACTACGTTAAGGGGGCGTATAGGTGAAATAACAACATCTAATTATTATTTGATTGTTACGATCCTAGCGACTTATTTTATTAAGATGCTCACAAAAAATGAATTATTTGACAGAGATCTTGAATATGTCATGTCTGTTAAAGTGATGTCCACCACTTGACTATCAAGATCAAAGTGTTGTTTACAAATTTTCTTAGATTTACCTAAAATATCGATGCTTAAATTGCAATTACCTTATTGGCTATAAGTCTATTAAACTGTCGTGGTGGAGCAGCTACTTGGCCCACTTTCGGGATGCTCAGTCCTATTTAATCCTTTATATTTGACGTCGTGAACAGAAAAACTAGCTTAGACAATACATAATGTACGACGATATATGTTTAGATGACCTTGCGGTCTATGCAGATATTAGGTCCAATAGTGTTTCCCACTTCATTACACATACAATTTACGGAGAGTTTTACAATATGCGGGAGATACGTGTTTTAAATTTGTTATATTTTAAAGAATACAATTCTTAACATTACAAATAGGTATATATTCCTATTTGCAATATAAAGTTGGCCCTGGACTTGGTGAAACCAATCGTGCTTCTTTTTGAAACTAATTATGTTTCTTGCAATCACTTCTTCTGCATCAATACCGAAGTTAGATGAGGTACTTCAACCTCAACTAATCACTCTTCACAAATGCCGTCAGGTGAAGCTCCCAAATATCAATACTCATCATCGATAAATAGCCAAGGTTTTTTTTTGTACACCTTGGTTTCGTGCTTTAAGACCTTGGTTTTGTTTTCTTTTCCATGTCTGATGGAAGGTACATGACTTAAATTATAGCTGAACAAAATAGCTTCCACTAGTGGTGCTGTGAAAATTTATCTTAAAAATTTGACCCATAATGTGCTTTCTGCTTTTATAATAGTATTTCGCTCGATCTCAAAACCAATTAACGCCTCTAGCTTAATGTTTTTATTTTAAATCGCTTTTTTACATTATCAAATTCACTTTCATATCTGGACGTTGATATTTGTTGTCATAATGTTAATCAGTTTGACCAAAATCAATATTTGTTTTACAGAGCTTTGGACGACTTTTGTTGTATTTTTGGGCATGTCGCTTGGATTCTGATTCCTTAATGGACTTTCCAGCGCTCTCGCCCCACTATGTCTAATGTGTATTGTACTTTCCCGCTATTGAAAGCGACAACTACTGCGTAGCAGCATGTTTAGTAAGACCGTTTCAACAAATAATTTATTCTCATGCTATCCACTATTTTGGCTACGGCAAAATTAAATTGTTCGGCACGGTAGTTAATGTCATTTTCCAGGAGGTTCCTGGAATTAAATGCGAACTGAAATGCGTTCTTCCGTAATTTTTGCTAATAGCCCACCTGAAGATGTCGTAATGCAACGAAACTTAGGTCGTGGTAAAGAACTTAAAGAAAGTAGAAATAATACTACGTCACGTAGTTTCATTTAATTGTGAATAATAAATGTCTACAAAATTAACGCCAAATACATTCAAAATCCATTTCCTGTTAGAGTAGCTTCTGATAACGCTCCGGCATTTATGTCAAATTTCGTATCAGTGTCTTTGCATATTTTTAATTTGAAAATAGAAACGCACATAATAAAGTTAAAATTAAATGTTGATATCAGTCCATTTTTATATTGAGCTAATTTTATTATTAATAAATTTGCAACGGTATTTCTCATTGTGTAATCGAATTTCTCAATATCAAACAATTGATTTGAAAAGAACTGGATATCAATTATTCTCCATCCCTGAACTACGTAATCTGCTTCCTGAAAAAATTATTGTTGTTTATTATAATAAAAAAGAAGATCATTTGTTAGCTTTATAAATAATCAATGAGATCTTCCTGGATTACATTTTTATTGTCAATGTCGTATCTATCTCTTCAACCGCTGGCATTGGCGAATCGTCTATTATATTTGAATTGTTTGTAGACAATGAAGAAACATTGCCAGTATGTATCTAACATAACTGTAATAGAAAATGAAGCTATACTAAAATATCGAGAGACAAGTATTATTATATGTCTAAATGAAACGAATCAACGATACCTATGAAAATGATTCAACTTATGTTGATTCTTATTGATAACTTAATTGCCGTTCGTAGGATTAGGAGATAGAAATTTTCTTTTTTAAATTTGTGTAATTAAAAGCGACTAATTTAGGTAAATTATTTACTTTACATTATATTACTATTCCTTTATGAGATTTTTAATGACCTTACCTTAAGAAATTATTTTAAATTAAATTTAAAAAAAAATCGTCTTACAAAAAGGGTACACCATAGGAGCGAAATGCAAAATTAAGTGAGACGAAATTCTATGTAACAATATGATATAAATGTTAAAGCGTTCTAACCTTTACATGATGAGAGAACTCTGAGTGGAAAACAGCTGCTGGAAATTATCCTGAAAAGTATAAGTGTTCACTTGCCAATTACTAAAGGACAATGCCCACACCATTTTCTATTTGTATAAAGTTATCCAGTATTTATCTATTAAATAACATTTTCCGTTTTAATTATGAGAGGGATATAAGTGTAATGTAGATTGGGATATTTCCATTACTGAAGAGGACGAAATAGGTTAAGTGGAGTGAGATTATTCAATCTCCGGTGTTCTTCCACGCCTAAACGTTTGGGTATTAATATTATCATATTATTAAAAAAACACTGAGATATTACATGTCATATTCGATAAACAGAATTTATTTAGAATAAATTTTAATAAATAAACGTATTACGTTTAAATTACGCTGAGAGATCTCAATATAATTTTGATTTAGATACTTTCAGTTTTGAAGTGGATGATTCCGGTTAAGTGAGATTTATTTCTATGTATAAACGTTGCTAATGAATGTTATAATACTTTATTAAAAAGAAGAACGTAAGCTGATTTAAGTACTGTTTCATGATGTGGAAATAATTGTCCCGAAAATTTTTAGATTACAGGTATAATTTTTAGAATTAAAAATTTTATTCCATATTTCTTTAAATTGTAAAAATAATATATTATGTTACTGCATCCATACCATATTACAGAAAAATAGATATTCATATTCACATAGCATATCGGATAACTTGTAATTTTGGTTTTAATATAAAACCAAATTTCCCGAGCCAGTTTCTCATAAAAGGCGGGGCGGCCATTCCTTGAGCTCATGGATCAAACTAATCTACATAATCAAGTGAAATCAAAAATATATAATACTATATCATGAACAGTGGTTTAGTTAATAGCGGCCTTTTGAAATATGTGTGGAATACATAGGGAAAAAATCCTATTTAAAACAACAAGACTGCTAAAATGCTCAAATACAACTAAAAATTTATCTTTAAAACAGTACAGTTACGCTAAATGTATAGCAGAATAATCGTTATTTTATTAGACTTTAAAATTTTATACTATTTTTGAAACATCATTAATTTTTAAATTTTAAATAAACGTAATTATAACTACCAAATGGCCACATAAGGCCGGTCGGTTATTTTCAGTATCATTCTCGTTAATATGAGGCCTGCGTCGAATCGACTGTAAACGAATAGTGCTAATACCTAGTTATGATCAAGTGTTTTTGTATCTATTTTTATAATGAAAAACTATTTTATAAAGAATAACTTTTATATTGACTAATTATTTTTCTTAAATACGAATCTTTATTTACTGACTGTTATGTTTATTTCAAGCACGGCTCGAAAAACTCCGTGAATAGAGATGCTAGAAAGAGACGATATACAACTATATTAATTAAAGCAAATGAAGCAAAGTTCATCAGTCCTAAACATATAACATCTTAATTTATTCTGTTATTTTTAAGCAATTTATGCAGTTATTTATAGGAATATCTCAAAAAGAAAAATATTCTGCCAAGAATTTTTTTTCATCTCCCGAAGCTACAGAAAACATTGACTTAGAGTATGCCGTGACAAATCTTGTATTAAATATACGTTTTATTATTTCTAAGCATTGTAATGTTTGTAATATTTATATACATATATATATATATGTATATATATATATATATATATATATATATATATATTACATTGCCGTACTTATTCACGTTTATTTTCTTACTTATGTTTTCACAATGGTAAAGCATGTTAACTGAAAAGAGATTACATTTGTAAATATGTATGTTCGCACTTTTTTTTTAGGGAACACTAGAATAAAGAAAAGAAAACTGGCAATAAACTTTAAAAAAAATTCAAAACGTTCCCAATTCAGTTACTACACAATGTTTTAGAAGTGTACTCCATTTTTATGCTTTCCTTATATTCGTATATTCCAAAAAGCTCTATCAAGCGCTATCATGCTGTGTCATACTGGTGCACTATACAGTTGGCTCAATGTGTCCATCGCCACCAGAAGCACTTGCAACACCTCCAATAGGTAGTTGCACGTAGCTCTACCCGCTAGCGCATTGGGGAATGTGCGCTGAATATTGCGAAGGATTCATTACGGACTCATGATTCTGTGCTTTGTGTTTGGTAATGGTTAAAAATGTAAAATCATTTCGACGATTGTGTATCGCTTTTTTGAAAATTATTCGAAATAATGTCGTCGTTATTTCTCAAAAGCTAGCACAGATAATTTTATGTCAAATTATGGATAATTTCTTATACGTATGACGTCGAGGCATTATTGTTAACGAAACGTGTATTAAGAATTTCATTATCGTATATTACAATTATTATTTCTAAAGGCTATGTATTATCAGTAAATAATATCACTTTCACAATATTTCCTTTCCTTTTGTGATATTAGTATAGTGTATGTATTAGATTTTAAAATAAAGAAAGAACTAAATTACATTCAAAAAAAATATTTCTAAACCATATTGAAAAAAAAAGAATAAGAAAATATTAAAAAAAAACTTCTTCGAACCTGTATTTTAAAAAGAACTTTTTGGTAGTTAGATTGTATATAATTATCATTTAGAATTACGCAATATTCATTACTTTCTGGCACATGCGTTATAATTAATTATTAAATATCTACGATTTTTTTTTAATTCATTTCTTTTAATTAATTGTATTCTGATTATTTGTGTTCTAATTTATCAATAGCCTCTAATTTGCAATAAATTTGGCAATATGTGTTGTCCAATATTTGTATTTCAATTGATCAATAACCGTCAATATACAATGTATTTTACGATGTGCCTTGTTCAACAATTTTGGGAAATATAATTTTGGAATCTAAAATTTTGATATCATTTGAAATAGGAAAATAAAAGTATCCTTAAATTTTCACCTACATAAATATATTGTAAGAGAAAATTAATAAAGTATGCACAATTCATCTTAGAATAAAAATTGAAAAAAAAAATCAATATTTGAAGAAATATTCCGGCGTTATCCAAAAAAGTTTAAAAATTATTAAGATATATTCCATTTGACAGACCTTCAATCAAAATAAAATTACCGCCTACTCCATCCCCTTACAAAACTCCTTGCAAATATTTGGTTTGATAGTTAAACAATCAAACAGGCAAAGAGACTATGAATCATGCAAAAAGGTTCAAAGGTCAATGTTTAAATTGTGAAATTAATTTTAATAAACGTTTCTTTTATCCACTAACTGTCTAATATAACTTCATCGTCTTACTGCAGTTGTCAAATATCAGTAATTCCTAATGTAATTATAATTTAAAAAAAATCTTTCCGAATAAATTTTATGCATACAAAACCAGAGTAGAGCGCAGAATTGAACATTGAACTTTTGTATCGCTTTTAAACATTTAGTGTGTAAACATCTTGGAATTCAATGAAACCGACTGACTGGGAGGACTTTATTGGAGCGATGCGATACGCGCAAAAGAACATTTTTGGTTATAACGAAGCATGCCACTAGAAAAATAAAAGCAAGTCAACTGAAAATAAAAATTATATAGTCTCTCAAATATAACTCATTTCTTAGTGTGAGATTGAATCTTTTTCACTGTTATGTATTAGACAGAATGACATATTTTTTAATTTATGTGAATTCTTACAAGGTGACGCCTTACAAGGGATACGCCAGGACAAGAGACGTGTCTCTCTTATAGGCATTAGTATCTTGATTTTTAATGGAATCACGCTTCTTATGATTAGTTTTCTCCCAATCGGATAGACTAGAGTGACGTAAAAATTCACGTTTAGAATCAAATTTTAAATAATTTAAATGCGTTATTAAAAAAATATTATGATTACTTTGACGCCAACTATAAAACATCTATTAAATATTAACACGGACCTCAGTTATTATTACACTACTTAGTTTTGGATGTTTATTTTCTTTACTGTAAATTATTTACTTTGAGTGCTTTATGAAAATTTTGAACGTTTTTTCTTTAATTTTAATTTATTTTTTGTGTACCATCCTGGAAAGAGATTGTGTTCCAAGCTAATATTTGCATAAAATTATATGTCTTTAATATATTTAAATTATTGAATAGATCCATTAATTTTTATTGCAATTATAAAGTTTAAAAAAAATTATAATAAAAAAATCCTGCTGTAGAGAAAATGTCTTTTAAAGCTACGTTTTCCAAGAGAGGATTTAAATATTTAAAATGAATTAACTATATAAATATATATATATATATATATAGATATATATATATATATATACATATATATATATGTATATATATATATATATATATATATATATACATATATATATATATATATATATATATATATATATATATATATATATATATATATATATATGAAAAGGAGTGATAGTTATAAAAAATATTTAATAGTGAAAATATATAAAAGGTTTGTTCAGATTTCCTTTTTTAATAATCACTTGCAATATTTTTAATAATTTCTCAAGAAAAATCTGTGAAACAAAATTATGAAGAAAGGGAAAACTGATTATATTTGAAAAAAAAAACAAATTTATGAAATTATATGCACGTGGTTTATATATACGTTCTCAAAACTTACGCATGACTATCATTCCAAAATATTGTACGTTCTTTTAAGAACATTCGTTTACTCTTTACGCTGCTAAGCTATGGAATTCATTGGACCCCATCGTCAGGAATGACCATCATATAGATGATAATTTAAAAGTTCATCTGAAAAAATTATACAAGTCTAAATTATCCAATATCCTTGTCATTATATTCACTTCCCTTTTTCTTATATATCAAAATTTTCATTAATTTATTTTTAATTATAATAACTTCATGCTTTACAATCTACCTCCGTACTGATTAATTATATTCCTTGTTTGCGGTTGACTGGAAGATATTGCTCTTTTAGCGAATATCCACCGTATATATAAATGCAACTTTAAAGAATGAAAATAAATTTGAGAGAGAATAAAAAATTTTAAAAATAATATATTTTGCGTATTTATCCAGCTATATATTTTATTCATATAATACCATCATAAGTCAAAAACGGCCTTATATTCGTGACAAACATATAGATTTCTTGTAAAAACTACGTTGAACCTGTAAGTGAATTTTTTTTAATATATACTCTATTCTAGCAAATTTCATTCAAGTCCCGTGATATTATTTTATGTAATTCAAAGCAATATGACAGCTTTAGTTAAACCAACTCGGTATTGGTAATTGCAAACAAATATAAATTTTGTGTATAATGTAAACAAAAGAATATGTAAAGACGTAAGTTCGATAACATTGTTTTCAAATATGAAACAAAGTTAACTTTGCGAGCCGGGACTAAAGTTGAATTTGTGAATAAATTTCGTCGAATGGAAATAATTATTCAGTACGTAATAATTTATGAAGGTATAACTTTATTTCAAAGAGATTTCAAATCAAAGTGGATTGATTTCGATTTACAATTTCACTTTTTTCAAAAGAAACGAAACATAAATGTACATTTTTTATATCTCATTGTTAAAATAAATGAAAATACAGGAACATCTGCTTGGCTTTTGACTGCCAAGCTTAATTAAAATCTATAAGCGGAAAGAAAGTAAAAAGAGTTAAACACAAATATATATATATATCTGTATTGCACGTAACTCATTCCAAGGTCAACATGATTGATATGATTGATGGATAACTCGCCTTAATAAATTTCAAGTATAAGAAAAAAGCGGCAAAACGTCAATTGATGTCGCACAGTGAAAAAAATATATTAATTTTATTTTTAATGTGTAATAATTCTACTTTAAGTATAATTATCCATCTAAAAGATCTTTTAAGCATGCAATAAACTCTACTACATTTCTCACTCGTATAGTTTACGCGTACAAAGCCAGTACTAAAGACACTGTTCTCTTTTATATGTATCAGTGATTTGAGTGTTAAGTGAGATCTTATGCCTGACACGTTCAATGTGCCGAATATGATGAAGCAGAACGCTGCAACTGAGGGCCCAAGCGGGCTCTAAACATAAGAAATCGGGAGTCTAATGATAATCAGGATAATTATACTCAGGTCTTAATCATCCGTACAGCTAGAAACTTTAAGTTCCAGCTCATGTTCGGTTTAAATGAGCACTCCTCACATGTACAAATTTGAAGGTCTGTCGATGACCAGGATCATAACATTTGGATATAAGCAAATATGACAGCTGGAACTTACTAGTTTTGGCTCCAATATTTGTTTTTTTGGCAGTTCTTGCACGTGCAAGCTCGAGGTTCTGATGATTACGAGGATAATAACACCTGGTTCGTGGCCAGTATTATAGTCAGTATACTATATAGCTAGAAGCCTCAAATTAAGGTTCCAATAATCAGTTTTGTTAGGTAGTAACCTCAAGGGTCTGATTATGACCAAGGTAATAACATCTGGGTCTTAACCAACATTACAGCTACAGAATTCCAGTTAGGCCCCAAATTTCTGGTTTTAACGTTTGTATTTAATTTTACTGGACATTCCTTATAAGAACAAACTCGACGATCCAATAATGACTAAGATAATAACACCTGAATCGTAGCTATTATCACAGAAACTTTATGTTTAAGCTTAAATAATGAGTTTCGATATTTCATTTTGGAGGGCCTCAAACTGGAGGATCAGATATTAATCAAGATCTTTTCAGTCGTGCACTTTTGACAGAGTGGTCGTGGTTGCTACGATGACTTAGGTACTAACTAAGATATGTTTTTATTAATCAGGATAATATGTTTTTATTTATTTATAAACTTTGCTCTTGTCAATTAATACATATCACCAATTTATTTTATTTCGGATTATCAATCCAGCCCCATTCGACGAGTGGCCCTGCTCCGAACTCTGGACCATGCGGTGCGATTAACTCTATCTACCACTGCGATTACGACGATGATGATATTTTTTTTATTTCCGTACTTTCATAAATTCATTAAAGCTAACATATTCGTAACAAAAAATATTTTGACGAGTCGACAAGAACCAAAGAAATACCTTCTTTTGTTTTAATTTGTTATATTAGGCATGCTTCCAAAATACGCAAGAACTATACAATAAACAACGGCACATTTTGACAAAATTACTTTCATTTATCATAAACAAATTATATTCTGGTACGATTGCTATTAGGTGGTTGAGCAGCAAGTTTTAATTGGTTATACTAAACATAATTGCAAAATACACAAGACCTATGAAATATAACAAGGGGCATATTTCGACCAATTCACTTTTACTTATTATAAACAAATTACATTCTGATACAAATGCTATTAGGTAGTTGAGCATTGCGGGAAACTGGAGACTTCCAATATAGTTCTTTTCCAGAGAGTAGCATGGCAAACAGGTGATATTGCGTGAACGCAGGAAATTATCGGTTTTGAAGAATAAAAAAGTTTACACAGTAATACAGAGCACAGAATTTTTCCGTTGAATAGTTAGAAGATAAATTTCATTAGCTCAATGAGTTACGAGGAATGAAAACCTAGCATAAGAAAGAGAAAATTTGTAGGAAATAAAAGGGGGAAGTAACAATACTCTCTCATACACAAGTATCAGAGGAACATCTTTTGCACACGTTCAATCATAAAGTTGTACTTGGTTTTGTGAGGGCATCAAATAATGAAGCCCTATTCTAATAGGATCTGTACAAATAAACTGGTTATATACGTTGAAAACCTTTTGAATTATTTAACAGGAATCCTAGTTTCCGAAATGATTTTTATGCTACATTCGACATGTACCCACGAAACGTCAATCCCAAATCAACAACCTCCTAGATAATGCAGTGACATTCCGCTGATCGTATATTCGTATTTATTAGTAGCGTGTAACTCACTTTTGAATACTTGCTTGCGTTAAGCCCTAAGCCGCTTGTTGCACTCCAATCAATGACGGCGTTGCATTCACGATGCAACCATTCGCCATCTACTGCATTCTCCGCGACTATACAAAGTTTCATAATCGCAAATAATAAACAGCGCGCAGTTTTCACTACGCAACTAATAACCTTTACCAGAATCCTGAAAAGCAGAAGCCAGAATTTTGAACCCTGGCCCGCCCCCGATCTTGTTAAATAAGTCACAGATATAAAGTTAACAACTCATACGTATTACTTTTTATCCGCAAAACACGAAGAGAAAAATTTTAAAATTACAACGGACCCTGCTCCCCCAAGACGATTTAATAAGATATCGTTATCTACACGATCAAAAGCTTCCTGGTAGTCAAAATATGCAACATCTACTTGGAATCCAAGGTCAATACGACAAACAACATAGTCAAGAAAGCATACAACGTTTGTAACCACTAAATATTCGACTCGAATATCACAGATTTGACCTCTATAGCTCGAATAAATGTTGCGATATAAAGCAAAGTTCAATAATTTAGCCGCCGCAGGGAGGATAGCGATCGGTTTGATATTATTCTGACCCCGTACCACCGTAATCAACCACCGTAATGGCTGGTATACTTTCATTTCTTTCTTTCCGTCGTAACTTATAATAGTTGAAGCGAGATCCCGTTTGTTTCATACGTCTTCTTAATTCAAAACTGTCACCACGCTCTAATTTGCCATGTAACTACATGGCAAATTAGAACGTAGTGACTGGCTAAGTCGACAAGCTAAATTATCAGCTTAAAATTACTTTGAATTGATGTTTTACATCTAATTTCTAAATTTACGTAAATAAATTATTAAAAAATCATCCGTAAAAATAGTTTAAATGGTCGTTATATTTCACAGGTAATATAACATGTGCCATTGATCGTTTTAATGTGAAATTTTCTCGTTATTGATTGTAAATTATATATCATAACTCTGTGTGTAATTCAGGTTTAAAATATTGTCGGAAGTTAATATTCTCACAAGTAACATATACATTTTAGATTTACTTTTTTATCCTTATACAGTGACAAATATTTGTAAGTCATTTACTTTTTGCAGGTACACAGGGGCGTTTAGTGAATTATTACCGTAAAAATAGTATTATTTTCAGCACTCATGTTCGCCATGTGACACGGCGTAAGGACACTCGGCCATTAAATTTGTTAAAACAAAATTTTTATAGCTAAAAAAGATTTTTAAAAATCAACAATTGTCTATTGGTAATAGTCGTAAATATATTTTAAATGCACACCCCATTTAGAATATATTTGGACGTACTGGAGATAAGTTTTCAAATATACTTAAAATTCAATAACCATGTAATATTTAAATTTATAGTACATTGCACCTGTTCAAATTGTAAATTTTTAATGAAGTAAATTTGATGATGGCAGCAATATATACTACACTATTTCAATTTCGAGTAAATTGATAAATGCGCAATCGAATATATTAAATCAGATATATTAACGGTTTTATGTTGTACAACCGTGTGCTGAATCTTTTAATGGTTCCACATTATTTGTGTATTCTTTAGTTTATATCTTATAATTTTTGGTGGTCCATTAAACAATGACTAAATATAATATTACCTCTTAATAATATTTCGAATAAAAATAATGGAAATTACAATTTTCAAAAGCCCATATCAGAGCCAATGAAACGACTTCAACGCTTACATATCAAACGTTGCTTAGAAAGTGGTAAAGAAATCTTTTCAATAGGGTGCGATGAACTATTTCAAAAAGTCAGAAGATTTCACCTTCAAAATTAATAAAAACATATCTAATAAAGAAAAACCGCGCATTGTGAGCAACCTAAGACCAAAAAAATAATAAAAGAAATTGGTCGTTGCCTAAGCAGACTTAACGTTTGAAGAAAACAATAAACAATTTTATTATCGTATCGCCAACCTAAAAAATGTTGTTATAAAAAATTACGTATGTCGTCAAAACTTATAAAATATTTCTGGTCAAAATAGAAATTTCAAAGAAATACCGAATTTGTTAGTTTTATCATTGACATGGATAGTGGAATTAAAAATTTCACAAAAGTTACCTCTTAATGAAATTAGTCAATATCAGATAGAAACTTTTTTTTTCAATTATTCGTTTGAGGGGAGGGTACAACTATAATCCAAATGTTCAGTTTACATAACCTTACAAAAGAAATTTAATTGGTGCAGAGTTTCTTGGAAATCACTATGCAAATGAATTAATAAATAAAATAACTTCATCTATTGCCATTGTAGCTCAATAATTTGATTACCAGGAAAGAGGCCGATGAGATTGAGGATGAATTCTTGTTACCTTACCACAAGATGAATACTCTCATTATGATTACTCAGATAATCACTTTCATTGTCCGAAAAATTCTCAAACAAATGAAATGTAATTTCGGAAAAAAAAATAGTTTTTATAGAATATTTAATAGCAATAGTTTTGATCACGACTCAAACCACGTTTTAGTTTGGATAAAATCAATGGTACAGAATAGGACTCGAGGCTAGAAAAATGACTCATAAGACACTCATTACTTAAAATCCTTAGAAATGAATAGTTAGATATGTACACACACACATACACACACACACACACACACACACATATATATATATATATATATATATATATATATATATCAAATTACCATACGACAAAATAAATTTCACGTCACAGATTCTTTACTACTGTTGTTTTAAATATTTACATTTATGGGCAGCATAGAATAATGTCATATTATACTGAAATTTATCATAAAATATTTAACAATAACATTAAGAAAAATTAAACGTTCACATTGTTTTCACAACCAGAAGTTTTTAGTTCTTACCAAGGTTTTTAGTTCTTGACACACGAGTTGACACAATAATAGACTCGGTTGTCATTTGAGTATAAATCGCTCCAATATATCTCAGCCACAAGACGATAGAATGAGACATTGTCTGCTTTCAAACATTTTCAGTTGCTGCAAGGATCAATATTAGAAAATGGTTGAACACTAAATAGAGGTAATGCAGTATGGATACTCACGGAAAGAGCGAGATGACGTGAGTCCTCGCGCACAAATAGGAAGCAGCATCATTCCATGATTGCGCCACCGTCACTCGATACCACAACATCTAGAATTTTTCAACTTGCATTTTCTACAAAGTTTCATTCTTGGCTGCTTCTTCTTGCAAATAATTCGACAAGATACTTATTTAGAAGTCTTGATGAGAGTTCAAGCATTATAAGAAATAACTAAAGTCCAACAAATCCCGGCTCCTAAGAAGGCCCGGACTTAATAACTCTTACTTACCATTGTATAAATAAACTTAAATCACACTATGACATCAACAAACAAAAGTGAATCCCACTTCTATATTAGCACGACGCCATGTCAGCAGTATGTGCCCTTAAATCAATATCATTGTAAAGCAAGAATTATGGAAATTTATAGATGTTCTTCATACTTGTTGTATAGTAAAGATATTAAAGAAAATATCGTCACTTGAATTTTCTACGATGTTTCCGTTGTTTCCGTTACTCGTTTAGTAACACCATTTCAATATTTTTTTAAATTATAATTATAACTTTTTTGACATAAGTTGTAACATTATTGTCATCAGTTAGTTTTTCCGTTTTGGCGTAATAAAGAAAGTATTCATTAATGCTACTCTAGTCATGATCATTACCTTTATCATTATGAAAATATAAAATAAGTAGAACATTATGGTTGCTTCTGATAGAAATATAGTTTTACAAAATGGTAATGATGATAAAATTACTAACCGATATTGCTTGGTATACCTGTATCACTTCTCAAATAATCGGGTGTATCAGAAGAATAATTATGATCTGATATATTATCCAAATGCAAGACTTGTATTTAATACACTACATATATTGGAAATATTTAATAGATTTGTTAGCTTACTGATTACTTTATATAACTGTTTATTAACAGGTTTCGATATAGGATGACATTCTCATTTCGATCGGATTTTTTTTTCATATTACCTCATATCTCCGGTATTCATCAACCAATTTGCCTGATTGTTATTTTTGCTTGGAATAGTATACCCTTAGTGTGAATCTGTGAAAAGTATGTTAAAATTTGACAAAAGAATTTAAAGTTAAACCATATAATTCCTCAATAGTTTATCCCACACGTAACTGGTTCGATTTTAGATGATATAAATGTAATGATAATCTAATTATAAAATTACAAAGTCCCTAAATTTCTAAACACACGAAGCCAGCATAAATATATCCTTTAGTAAAATTAAGATATAATGATTTAGTAGGAAAATAATGACAGTGACTCTTCAGTGATGGGAAGTATACTCATCGAATTTGTACTTATTTAATCTATTCTGATGTGAGCAAAAAATTAACAAAGCAAATGTATAGGTAATCGTATACCGGTACATACAAAAGCATGAAGAAACTTTTTCGTGTATATTAACATATGTATTAAATATTTTTCAAACTATTTTAATCATGTATTTTTTCTTTGGCAGGATATACTTCCAGTGTTGTTCTATGATAATTCGGTTAGAATATTACTATGAAAATTCCACAATAATGAATAGCTCTGTTGCCGTCGTCTCGTTTGAGTTGGATAAAGAAATAAAGCAAAGACAATCATAGTTTCTAAAGCATAATAATACCGCATTTTTAAAAATTATAATTTAGTCTTAAATAAGTTATATTTTTAAATTATATTAAAACACAAAAAATTTGTCATATCGTGTTTACCAACGTTGACTTCCCACGAAACTTTACCACTCTCGTCCCTCTATCCTGTTATACTGGGAGTTAAATTAACGTTATGAAAAAAAACGCAATTATCAAAAAATAATTTTCTACCATAAATCCGATAAAAGAAATAATTTACAAAATATAACTTAATTTTGTTCGTTTCAATTACATTTTTTTGTCAAGAAAACAACCCTTTGAATTTTTTTATGAGAAAATTTTTTTTGAGAAAATTGTTAGAAAATTTAAAATTGGGATTCTTGTTTCTTGCTCTTGTTTTTTCTCGGAATGTTTTTCCTTTTGTCTGTAGGCCTGCTTGTTTGTTCATACATTACGCAAAATCACCTAAAATAATTTCGATGAATTTATTATTGGTAGATACTGTTATTAATAATTGGTCTCGGATTATATACTGACCACAACTGACCTTCAAAAAAAGAATATAATAATTAAACGTTCAACACAAATCATACTTATTTAAAACAAGTGTTTTCATTAATTAATATAACACACGACGTTATTCTAAATTTCCACACGTAAAGAAAATCACGGGCACAGATAGTTCAAAATATATTACTTTCATTAATATCACCTCCTACTTAATTTAACATAAATCATACAAATATTGAGTAAATAGTAGATTTTATTGAAAAGAGACATACAAATATATTCTTGAAACTAAAAGATGTCAGTTCAAAAGTAGTGTTCATAAAATAACTTCAATCTATAACCAATCGCACAGAAGTATTTTTCACGAAATTATTTTATATTTTTACCCATCTATGGTAAATTTTTGAGTGAGGACAATATTTTTTTTCCAATTTCACTCAATACTAAAATTAGAAATTTTGTAGTTTTATCATTATACTATATCATTCCTACTAAACATACACTGACATTAATTAAAAAAGGTCCAGTAATTGCAAGTGCTTCCAATTTAAGACAATTATTAAATTGCGTATATTAAAAACTTATTTATATATTTCACTAAATATTTTATTGAATTTTTATTCTTCACCATTTAATTGAGCTGTTTTTCCAAGCTTACACGATGAAATACGTGACCTGAATTAATTACCAACATTATGGAAAAATGCAACGAAACGCCGGCTTATTATTCTTGAGGCAGAGTCAAAAATATTGTTTTTTATCACTACATAACCAATAAATCAAATGGCATTGTTTTGAAGTACTCGATAGAGTTAGACCACGCGTGAAAAAGGCATAGACGATACGTATATTGTGCCAAGCAGAAAGTTGCAGAGTTCCTTTTTGAGTGTTCATAAATCGTCTTTTAATGCAGTCACGTTTCGCAAAGATAGATTCCGAGTTGAATCCGAATAATTCGATATGATTTCACCCTATTATAAAAGAGTTTTTATTTGTATTTGGAATATTATATATAATTAACCTTTCGGGGATGCAGTGCTTTAACTATAAGAGTTTTCTCTAACTTTTCTCGGCGTATTTTGATCTACTCTATTTTGTAGCTAAATTTTCAAATCCCTGTACTTTTAAGTTGAATCGTATGCCTTACTTTTCTTATTTGTCTGACTGTCTAAATTGGAAAGGGTTGTCTTAAAAACAGATATATTGTTGAGAAATTAACATAAAGTGAAATAGTGGAAAAACAAACTTCATTTTATTATATCTAGTGGGTAAACACAGGCTATCTAGTATCCATCATCGCTGCTTTGTTAGCTTGCATGTATGTTAATTTACTTTTTCACCGACACTTGGGTGTTCACCTAAATCGTAATTAAAATACTCCAAAAACATGAAAGCATAACGAGAAACATATATTCTGTTAGAAATTCAAATCTTAACGCATTGGTAAGAAATTATTTCATTTAGAAAATTTCCATTATAACCATTTTATTTTTAGGTAAGTCGGTAAACAATTTATATATTACACACATTAATATATTTATGTTCTTCAATGTATATAGTTGATACATATGGCAAACTTATTGCTACGAGAGCAAGCCAACCAGGAAACAAGTTCAGCACTGCCCGACGAGCGGCTGGGAATCGAACCCGGGTACTCGCGGTACCTTATGCCATCAAAGCCCGTATGTCTTGTGATCAATCCAATACACCACGGCGACGAAATATAAAAAAAATTGTCTCGTTTTATATATAAAAATAATTACATCGCTACGTACAAAAAACATTACTCACTAAATATAAAAAATAGTACCCAAAACAAGTACTAGTCAAACAAATTATCTAAAATTAATTTATGTAGAATAATGTAATTATTATAATACAATTAGGAAATACTATTTTTTATACCTAGCGTAATAATTTTGGACGCAAAATTCTACTCTAAAATTCCATGTTTTTTTAGTAATAAATGTTAACATCAATTTCCAAAACTTTATACGTAGAAGTAAACCAATTTTTGTCACTCCGCGTAAACCAATTCATTCACTTCATCAGAATTAAAATATCTCGATCGAAATCATACTGACATTTCTTGGTAAAATGAAAATGGAATATGTTACTTAATAGGTAGTCACTGAATAAGCTTATTTAATTTGAAAACTGAGCTTAATATACTAATAATATTAATAATGGTTTGCTTGTCATACCGTAATAGTAAAAGTTACAAAACGTTTAAATTAACCTTAATAAATCACGTTTTTCAAGGAGCCACATTTAATAGAATTTAATGCAATGATACGAGAACTTGACCACGGTGTGAGCGGAGTATTTTCGTAAATAGGTACATGGATATTCGCAGTTATTGAAATAATTTTCTGCAATTGTTTTCCACCTGGACTAGACTCCACCTTGCCACGGTGTAAAGATTAAAAGGTTTTAGGCTTTATATCAAATTGTAACAAACATTTTTTCCTCACAGTGGCATATTTTCAAACTTTACATAAGGTGGCGTGATATAGTTTAATATTAATGTTGGTATTAGCAAGTATGTTCTAATACAGTAGTCTCATTTTTTCGGACAAAAATTTTATTTTAAAATGAATATCAAAAACAATTCCTACAGTAAAAATAAACGTGTATGTACGAAAGTGACGTTAATCGAATTAATACCTTTAATTATACGAATTATACTTTATACTGAGTAAAACGACATTAAAAATTATCATCCCATAAATGTTATTTAATATATGACGCTTCTGAAAATTAATTAATATCGTATGTATTTATAGTACATATGATACAATATTACTAATTTGCGTTTTTTATTATTATAGGAGCCGTGGATTAAGTAGTTCTGAAGTGTAACAAAAGTTGATTACCCTGAGCTTTTACGTATTCATATTTTATATATGAACGACAACATAAATCCTTTTATAGCTAATCTAAGTAGCAACTTTAATTCAATCGACTGCTTAAATTTATGTATTAATTTAGTTTGCCAATTTAACTGCTGTAGGAAACGATGTATTTACGGTGTTTGTAGTGGTTTTGTTTCGAAATATAATATTTATTTTATTGTATTAAAATTTCTGCATCCTCCATAAAATTCTCATTTTTTTTTACCTTACGGCTTACCTCACGAATTTGCTGATTAGATTTTCATGCTTTTACTCTGTATGAGAATTCTTAAGATATTTTGCCGTAGAGTAATTTCCTAATATTTTTAATAATTTCTATAAATAGAATTAATATTTTCAATTTGGTATAATGTGGCAAACCTTATTAGTTTTATAAACTATTAAATTTTTATGTTAAATTAAAAATTATTGTTTGCTGAATAAGATTTTTTTTGTGTTCGAACATTAGCCCTAGTTATTTCCGTTTAAATTCTTACTTAAAATTTTGTTATATTTCAACCTTTATTTACTAAAATAAAGTTATTTTGACAAATAAGCATGTTCATATCTTTTTACTTACACAAAAATAGAGAAAGACAGGCAAAATTTTTCACGAAAATATCGGTTCACGAAAATATCGGCTTCTCAATTTTCAGCATACATATAATTATGTCACTTTATGGAGAATTTTTGGACGTGTAACATTAAGGCAATATTGTTAGCGATAGGTATAGTGACAATACCAAATATTACAAACTATTTTCTCTTGAAAATTAGTAAGGTATTTCAATTGAATAATTTTTTAAATTTTACTTTAGTGTTTTAGTATTTTTAAATCTAAGATGAAAAAAAGCTTAATTGCTTGAAAACAATACTCCTATTAACAATGTGACAGGAGAAACAAAGTAAAATGTATTCAAAATAAAATAATTCAGACAACAACAAACTTTTTTCTGGAGCGAAGTTTCCCGAAAAGCTTTTTAAATTTATCTATCGTGTATAATTCACTTTCACAATTAAGAGATATTTACCTCATTCTAGTAAATCTACTATAATTAAGTCTAAAATGCCTTACTTTTTTTTTATTTTGACAAATTTTAAATAATTTTAAGATAGTTATGCTCTAGCTGTTTACTATGTTTACTATGTTTTAACTATTTCTTTTCTAATTGGTTATTACCCATTAGTTTATGATGTCTTTCTAATAGGTAGGACCCTAAAATCCAAAATGTTTACAGCAATTAAAAGAGGAAATAAAGTTATTTCCTTCAGAGATTCTACAATTAATTTATACACATTTCAACTTAGCAAAAGTTTGCAAAGAAAAACCGATTCAGATTTTAAAAGAATATTTTCAGATTTAATTGAAATATATTTGAAACTGGTATATTGCATTTAACCTAGCTTAAATCAGAATAGAGTTTTGTCAATTCTGCCCTTTCACAAATTTGGTTGGAATGTTTTGCTTAATGCTAAAATAAATAAATAGACCATAAACAATAAGTTTTCCTAAATATTTTTGGTGAAAAAATATGTCAACCCTTATTTAATGTTATATGTATATATCTATCAATAAATGAACATATTCATCATGTTGAAATTTCATATCTTAATTTTTAGAACCCTGTGGGATCCTTGTGATTTCATGGTATATTTTATTTGTTTGTTTTATTCATCTGCCGGTCGTTTATCATAACTTTACAGAACATCCAATGCCAAATGTAATTGTTTAAAAGGTTACCCTACCTCATTAAGGAGACATTAATTTTGAAAAATGATTACTGGTGTAACTTTGCATATGATTAAATTTATCAAGTATTCTCTACGAGAAAAAATAAGTTATCATAAATCAATAGTTACCAATGTTTTTGTGAGAATTATATAAAGATAACTTTAAGCAAAAAATTGTATACATATAAGAGTTCAATTTAACCCTTCATTATAAATGCAGAATTAAGCCATGAAAACATCATGAAATCGTTCAAGAGCAATGCGACACGCACTAAATTGATGTTTTGACACAAAAAACGCCCCTGGAAAAATGAAGGGAATGTCAATAAAAAAAGTATATAAATTAATTTTTATATTACTTACAATCTTTTAAATTTATCTTCAATTCCATTATTTTAACTAAAAAATGGCTGAAATCTCATTATCTTGATGAATTTAGAAATTAAATTATTTTAATGTTAAATAAAGCACTAAGTAGAAAATTAAATAAATAAATTTTAATTTAATCCAACGTTTTTTATGACTATGTATGGTCCTTGTCAAAAACCCACCTTTTTTTTAAACTTCCTTTCTGATGGTAGTTAATATATTTAGGAAAAACGTATCGTCACTAAATAGCGCCGCTTTAGTCCATAATAGTGGATCATGTGTAGTTTGGAATACATTTATTAAAAAAATCATATCGGTATATTTTCTGAAATTTAAAAATTGTCATGAGTCATTAACATGGAAATGTTTCAAAGTATACGTTTATTTCGATAAACATAAGAAAAGTAGCAATATTGCACAAATACCTTGCATAATTAGCGATTGATGGTGAAATTGACTTTTTTAATTATCTTTTTAACTTGAATAGTTTTAAAAAGAAGTTTAAAGTAAATAAAAGGATGAAAGATGAGACAAATTTATTTAGGTCAATTTTATTAAAAGTTCAATGTTGTTTACACTGTCTAAATAAAAATTATTTCCATTTTATCGGAACAATTTTGAACACATTAGTTTTTCATTTGTCATTTAAATGCATTATTATTTGCTTACCAGTGGTAACGATAGTCTAACTTTAATCACGATTTTAAAATCCATCTGCGTAGTTTACATATTTGTTGAATATGGCAACACTCAGAAATATCTACAATCAATCAATACGTTTGAATATTTTTGAAGAGGTAGTTATTTTTATCAAAATAATAGTTGATTCATATTACTGTATAATGCAAAACAGTGGTTTCAGTTAAATTATACGTTCTTCTTGTACCACGTTCTTAAGTGAGTGGAATTAGGAAATACGTCGTTTTTTAGAACGAGCGTAAATTTGTGAAGCATTTAATGTATGCCGAATGCAATTACAATACTGACGAAACCCTTAGGTAAAATTTATGAAGTACCAAAATTCATTCTGAAACAAAATAATTTGAATTTTAATTATTGCGTACGCGTGTAGAAACAAATTTTCAAATATAAATATGTATGTCACAAAATATCCTACAACGGTATACTCAGTAAACGAATAAATGGTAAAACGAAGCAAATCTATCGAATTAAGCCCAAATCTTTTACATTATTTCATCAATTTACTAGTTATAACCATTTTAGTATTTAAGTGAAATACGCTGAGTTAATTAAGAAAGAAGTCTACTCTTTGTTTTCTATTTTTTTCAACAAAAAATAAAAATCCAGTAACATAAAACGTTAATACATTTGACAAATTAAAATAAGTTACACGTTGCCAAACTGGCAATTGGCGCTATTTAAACAGAACGCTCATTTACATACAATTATTATTACCATAACTAATTAAACTAGGCGATTGATTTAAAAAAATTACATTTTGCCGGATTACACATATTTAATTGCACAAGCAGTATTGGAGCTATTTAGTAAAGATAAATAATGTTTAGATATATTTTTTGGGATATCGCAAATATTTTTCTAATATATATTAAATAAATAAAAAAAATGCAAAATGTTTGAAGCAAAATTTAAAACCTTGCAAATGTTATAGAAGTGTATAATTAGAGTACATTGGAATATATAATAGTATATTGTAATTATAAATAGTAATTTTACTTTGCCCATAAACGCATAAAACTGGTACCATCATAGTTTATTTTAAAAATTGATAAATAATTAATTACAGACTTATAAATGTAAAAATGTTGGTAAGTTTATTATACCCATTTTATTCAATAAGGTTAAAAACATTTGTTTCGTAAGATTACAGATAGTAAAACATTTCAAACCCATTTAAACAAGATAAAATATTAAATACCTAAATCTTGCAACATTGAGCGAAAGTTTTAAAACAAGAAAAAATTAAGAATTTAAAGGAGCATGAAAGCCCTGTTATTTAAATGCGTTTAAAGCTAACAAGTAAAATTTTCCAATAAAAGTTCAAGTGAATGGACTTTTTCTAATTTAATCAAATATCTATTTTGATTAAAACAGTCAAGGTTTTTCTTATATATTTTTAATTTGTATAATGACAACTATTATAATATTAGCAATGATAAATTATGTTGGGCAATTATAAAAATACTGGGAGTTTTCCGCTGTTTGACTCGAATGTTAGTATTATTTTTAAATAACACTACACTTAACACATATTTTTATATTACTGAATATAAATTGGAAATAATTCATGACAAAATATGGACATTTGCCTCCCAGCCGTACAAACAACTTTTCTAGAAAGTGTACAAGCTTAACTTAGTCAATAAACTCAAATTTTAAAATATTACCGTAGTTTGACTAACACTGTCATTAAGTACCTATTTTCATAATATAACTCAAAAAAAAATATATTTCTTATACATGTTTAAATATATTACATTCCGAGAACGACGAGTCGGTGGCGATGAAATGGTAAATGCAGGAAAATATAGCTTTAGTATTATAAATCAATGGGTTAAGTTAAGTCCTATCTGTTAGCAGTGACGATCATGAAAAATTAATATGTAAATTGGTATATTTATTGACATTTTTTTGAAACCATAACTCTACTGTTTTAGAGGATAGGGCCAAAATAATTAGGAGAAGACGCCACACTGACTGTGAGAGATACAGCCTTAACTCAAGTTAACCCTTGCGTATTTTGGAATAGGTGGCTTCGACCTATTTATTGTCATTACGAAGTAAACTTTAAGGAGAAACTGCACTCTTGAAGTGGAAAAGAGTATTGTTAGGAATTAGTGAAACACGGGTAGAAATACTATTTCTTCCTGAGTTGATCCAGTTAAATTAATTACCTCGTTTACCTGGCAAAGTAAAGCATTGACCTATAACCTAGTATATAAACGAACCTAGTTCATTACAGGCGACGTAAAATTTCTAAGCAAAATCACAAGTATGCCCATAAAAAATATAATCCTATGGTAGGGAAGATTTGTTGAAAAATCACATTAAGTAATAAATTGTTTCATCAGTATTTATCACCGTTTTTTTAACTGTGATTTCGTCTACTTCAAATGATTTTGGTAACAAATTATTGATAATCGCTATGTGTTCGTTATTCAAACCAGAATTGCTTTTTACTAATTAAGTCCAGAATAGCCATTGTAATATCTATTTTTAGATAATCATTGTGACCTAGTTTGAATAAAAAATCTGAAATATAACACAAACCTGAGATTGTGCCATGAAAAGTTGGTAATTTTCGTATGTAAAACAAGCGCCACAGTGGAGATATTTTGGGAAACGACAAAAATTACGAAGAAAATCAATTCAGAATCAATTCAAAATTTATCCTTTTGTGTAATGATTAATTTACAGGAAAGACTAGTTTACAGTTAATGAAATATGACGCATTATATTTTAAATGCAACACCAACACACGAAAAACCAAAAATTATCGGGCACGAGAAAATAATTTAATACTTAGGCGTCATGCTTTATCTTTTAAAGACATTTTTTAAATTAGCATTTCCAGAATAATTCTAACATGAAAATAACCCAAGGTAATCGTTTTAAAATGTAAGTAATTATTTATTTTCGTATATTCTGTATATACTTGCTAGGAAGAGAATTGGTCAATTATTAGTGTTCAGTAGCGACACATGAAACCCCTATACTCTCGTCCTTCCCGTGGTGTGCATACCCTTGTGATTTTTTTTAATTTTCAAGTATGTGCCTCAAATAGAGACCCCAAATAATATGTATAAAAGAATCCAATTTTTACCGCATCTCCAACTGATTATCTCTAGAAAGATCTTTTAAAATTAATTGTAATTTCTATTCAATACGTTTCATATTTAATTTTCTTTTGAAAAGTATTAACCTTTAAAATGACATACAATATTCTACCACTCCTCTCTTATTTTCAACCATGAGGCGAAAAAATACGGAAAAATTCTGAATACATGTATAAAGCTTACACATTAGTACGGACATAGTCATTTTATATAGCGACGAAATTTTGAAAGTGATAATAAAAAATTTTGAAAATGTTAACCCATATATTGTCATACTCAATTGTAATTCTTGCATTGTACTCTACATAAAATTTAAGACACCAATAAAGGCGAAAAAGTTGGTAGTGACCTGCCGATTAATCGACAGTTTGGGCGATTTTGCCAATTTCAATGCTTGTTTGGCATTTTTAAAAATGTGACGAAGCCCAATTACATGCATTATTCACGTGGGCTGTGAACTTGATAAATCGGGATAAAACAAATGTTGGTTATTTATAAATGTTAGTGACTTGGTTTCTAATAGACTCACGTTTAATATAAATAGTCCCCGTATTCGGGTTGACTACAGTGAAGCGAAATCTAAGACGGTATGAATTGCTTGATTTAATTTCATCGGGCGTTGAACCTTTTGCTTTCCATTGCAAGACTCCATTGCAAAGACTTCCTTTTTAAGCTAGGCTGCTTTGGATTTACGATATTAGTTTGTATTGAATTGTGACCACAATCGAATTTATCTCCATTGAACGAAAATGTAAGAAATGTTGATACTTCATTATTTATTGGTGCATTCAATTTTATGTAGAGTATTTGGTCCCTATATATGATGACTATGAAACAAAGTCGGCACTAAAGTGTAAGCATTTTTACTTGTATTTAGAATTTTTCCGTATTTTTTCGCCTCGTGGTTGAAAATAAGAGAGGAGTGGTAGAATATTGTATGTCATTTTAAAGGTTAATACTTTGCAAAAGAAGATTAAATATGAAACGTAGTGAATAGAAATTACAATTAATTTTAAAAGATCTTTACAATTAATTTTAAAAGATCTTTCTAGAGACAATCGTTTGGAGATGCGGTAATATAATTTATACATATTAATTGGAATCTTTATTTGAAGCACATACTTCAAAATTGAAACAAAATCACAAGGGTATGCACACCAAGGGAAGAACGAGAGTATAGGGGTTCCATGTGTCGCTACTAATTAACAAATTCTCTTCCTAGCAAGTATATACGGATATACGAAAATAAATAATTATTCACATTTCGAAACATTTATCTTGCTTTATTCTCATATTAGAAATATTCTGGAAAAGTTAATTTTAAATAATGTCTTTAAAAGATAAAGCATGACGCGGAAGCTTTAAATTTTTTTCTCGTGCCCAACAATTTTTGGTTTTTCATGTATTGATGTTGCATTTAAAATACAATGCGTCATATTTCATTGACGGTAAACTAGTCTTACTTGTAAATTAATCATTACATAAATATATAAATTTTAAATTGATTCTGAATTTATTTTCTTCGTAATTGTTATCGTTTCTCAAATTGTCTCCAATGCCGCGCTTGTTTTACGTACGAAAAACACTAAAATTTTATGGCACAATCTCAGGACTGAAAAATTACACTTAATATTTTTCAGATTTACATTCAAACTAAGGCACAGTGATTATAGAAAATGGATATTATAATGAAATAGATTGTCAGTATCTTGTATTACAAATTCACCTTTAGTATGATTAAGTCCCTCTCCGCTCTGTTTAAGCAAGAACCAAGATGTAATCTAAAACTGAGATTCGTATAACCTGCAGTGTTTTCAAGGAAACTTAGAATTATATTATTTTGTGTTCATCTTTTAACAAATTATGTGGACAGAACTTACATCACAGAGGTTCTCATATTTACAAGTGAATTATATAATCTCTAAATATTAAAAACGTGTTATATGACGTGGTATATCAACGTGGTATATCGGATTTAATGCAAAAAAAAAAATTTTGGCTCTGTCAGAATATGTGAATGGTAATTTTGCTAACCCTACTTAAGTAAAGCCCTCTTATTCCTATTGTATTTATGTACTTATTATTTTTTCTGTTTTTATCTCGTAAAAAATTGTGTTAAAATAAACAGAAGATTATCGACTTTTCAATAATTCTAAACGGTTTTATTTGGCTTCACATTACGTATGTCGTTGATAAAAGCCTTGCTTCTTATATTTAAACAGTTGAAAAAACTTTAAATAATAAGGTTTAATTTTCCAAGCGATTGTGTATGAAAACGTAGAAAATAATTATGGGTCATTAGTCTTAGGCTGTGGCCAGACAAATATAAAATAGAAAGGTGCGTTTGGATAAGGAAAATCTTTCTTTGTCATATTATATTACAAATAATTTGACTGTAATACAAGTATCAATATGGAATAAAAGAGTACAAGGCTAATCATGATTACTAAGCTGCAACGAATAAAAGTTTTAAACAAAATGAGCCTTGAAATTTTAATTTGATCTCACCGCAAACCCCAAACCAGCTATTCATTATTATTTACTTTCCTTTAGTCTGTTCTACCATAAAATAATTTAAATAAAACCCTTTTTATCCTTTTTTATTTGTACCTGTGAGGACGAAAATTATAATCATATTCTTGTGCATAAAGTGCATCAGTTTTCAGGAGTTTTCTTTAGGCATCATCTTCCAATGGAGGGTTTATAACCACGAAGTTCTCAATGGCCGATATTTTTACCGGGAAAAACTGTTTTCTAACGTATCGACCTCGGCAAGAATAACTTATAGCTCCAATGTGCAACGAGTATTTTAAATGAAAGCTAAATTCCTTTCGTAGCTTTCTACGTACTTTCATACTGCAGCCTATTAAAGATCTGGCATAATAAAGAAGCATAAGGGCTTCATGTGCTTTTCAAAATGACTGGAAAAAATATTGATGGCATAAATATAGATTTCTCTTTCAATTAATTTACCACCCGATACACAAATAAAAGAAATATTACTTTGTTTACCCTTTGTAAATATTTATATAAATATTTTTTAATGTTAACTTAATAAATCCGTTCAAAATTATTTATAACAATACCAAATTTCAACACGAAACCGTTTCTGAGAAAAATGAGCATGAGAGAAGGAAGAATATGAGAGTTATCTCATAAGGGTTTCCTTTTCTTTTTCTATAGAATTCCACTGTGTAATAGCAATGTAAAATTTCATTGTAAAACTAAAGACAAAATAGAAAACATTTAATAATATTCTATCAAAACGTAACCCAAACTAACATCCATTTTTCAGACTTAATTCACGTCATAACGCAGTAATAAACTGCGTTAACTGAAAGTTTATTTCCTACGAAATTAATTGTAGTCCAAGTTTTATTTTTCGGTGTACAAGGCGATGGATATTTCAAAGCCAACTCGCGGATTATATAATCTTCATAAACTTTAAATATAATGAAAAAAGTTACGAAACCCCTTTTGATGGCGTTTTGTAGCACAGCAATGAATACATATTATTCATTTTCCAGTGTCAAGTATAATCACCGCACCGAAAGACATTATTTTTAAGTACGTAACCATACTCGACTATGTTTATCGCTCACGTAGGCAACGCGTGCACAAAAGGCGCGCAGCACAATTATAGGCACTAGTAATATTAGTATTAAGAGACTCGCTTGTGACGTGATCAATTTGTTATCACTTTAATAATTACAGCAAAAAAGAGTTGTGGTTCATTGGTTTATTACATTACATTTATTAGTATCACGACAGTAGGGTACAGAAATCGGACTGATATTAAAATAAATATATTTACTTCTAATAATTACGCTAGAGTAAAATTTATTTAAGTACGTGACCATACTCGACTATGTTTATCGCTCACGTAGGCAACGCGTGTACAAAAGGCGCGCAGCACAATTATAGGCAACACTTATATTAGTATTAAGAGACTCGCCTGTGACGTGATCAATTTGTTATCACTTTACTAATTACAGCAAAAAAAAGTTGTGGTTCATTGGTTTATTACATTACATTTATTAATATCACGACAGTAGGGTACAGAAATTGAAAATATATTAAAATAAATATATTTACTTCTAATAATTACGCTAGAGTAAAATTTAGTTTGATAAAAATTATTATACGATTTACTTTCACATAAATTACGTAACTTTTTGATACCAACTAACCAAATATTTTAAATTCCACAACTTATAAACCCTCCCAAAACCTGTCAATATTCAGAAAACATTATGCATATTTTAAACTATTTAATCCGATTTTGTTGAAGTCAATATGCATATATAAAATTATTATAATTTAAACTATTAATATGTGATGGAAAAAAAGTTAAAATAAACCGTGTTTGATATAAATAAAATTTTCTCGCTTAATAAATTACATCCAATATTGATATGTTTACATTTACTTGCTTTTATGTTAAACCCGGAACGACTATTTTGAAGTTAAATTCTGTAATATAAGAAAAATTTGAGATTACTTTGTTTGTAAATAAATTTTCATGCTGATTTTGAAGTATAAAAATGTAAGGAAACATTTAACATTTTGAAAATGGATTTGAAATCTACTGAATATTTTTTAAAAGACCTAACAATTTAAATTGGTTGTGAAAATAAAACTTAGAATATAATCGAAAAGGCAACCCAAGAATTTAAATTAATCACCATCAATTTGAAAATTTCAACATTGTTATTTCAATATGGATTGTAATATGGAATTAGTAAACATTTAAATAATGACGCAGATATGGCGGTAAAAAATATACAATTTAATTAATTATAGATTAAAAAGCAGTAGGAGTAACGGAAAATCATCATCAATCGCAACACTGAGTATTTATTTATATGTCATATATTGACAAACGAAACGTGATATTGTTGGGGTCCATCATTAATCAACGTACTTATAAAGTATCACTTAACATATCACTTAATGATTGTTAACTACACAGTCAAGGTAATTTTTGTACAAAGTGATGAGGAGATGATATTTTTTGGAAAAAAGGGGTCACTTTTAAATAACTAATCCGTTCACAGTAATAATTTATATGGAATTATTGGTATTAACCACAGCTTTATAACCTCAAAACGCAGATCACATATAATTACATCAAAACCGTAATCAAAAGGCGGAGTCTATCAAAACACACCCTTAAATATATTTGGGCAACCCCGCTAGCCTTATGTAGATAAAATCCGACATGGGTGCTATCTTCGAAAAGTCGAATATATCAGTTGCATATAGACACAAACTTAATATTATATGCATATAGGTTACTGTCGTGAACGCATTGTGTCAAATAATTGGTACAAAAGTCGGAGCGAGTCATCGAATTTAGAAAAAAACTATGTAATATCCACTCACATCACATACACATCATATATGTCATTTGTGACATATAACATTTATATTTTATCATTTATTTCAAAATTAATAGTTATTATCTATAAATTGTTTGTAATAATATTTAACATGACTTTTAAAGACATCAGTGAGAGACATAAACTAAGTGTCGATTTTTATCGACGAAAAATATTGCTGCTATATACGAAATATTAAAAATTTGAATCCACATTATAACGATATTCTTATTGCTCGTCAGTATTTTTATTTATTTATTATTTTATCGGACGTTAGGCAGTCAGGCACGGAGTTAGCCAGTCAGAAGTGAGTACAAACCCCCTGTACCCTCCCCCAAATTTTTACACTCTTCGTTTCATAATGAATATGTTTATTTACTCGTCCAGTGGTTATCAGATCTATGATAATAATCAAGTAGAACTGCAAACTTTTTCACAATTAAATGAAACTACGTGATGTAGTATTGTTTCTACTTTCTTTAAGTTCCTTACCACGACCTAGGTTTCATTGTAATACAACATCTTCAGGTGGACTATTAGCAAAGATGTTCAATATTTGAAAACTTTTTGTCTCTGAAATCTATTAAATTTTTTTTTATGAGACTATTAATACAAAATAGAATAAATCCCTGTACAGTAGGTCATTACTTTGTATTGCCCCTAAATATAAATAATTTAAACGATCGTAGTGAGGAATCTAAATAATATTTTCTTTTTAAATAATTTCTGTCATACGTCTTATGGTTAATTTTCCTACTCTTTTAATTTTTATGACGTAATTTTGGACTATTGCTTCTGCTAAATAGAGTTTGCGACGTGCTCACAATTTTCGCTATTAAATATTCTACAAAAATCTTTTTACTTTTAAATGGATGTCAAACTTATTTTTATTAAAAATATAATTAGAACATGAATATATATATATATATACATATATATATATATATATATATATATATATATATATATATATATATACATATATATAGTCAATGATTGTCATCAGAAATTGTAGGATTTACACTAAAGAATAGACAAACAATGTGTAATCATTGAAATTTTCAGCACATGATTGTGGAACACACAATCGTTAATATATTAGATTCAGTATATCCGATTGTGCAATTGTAAATAGATTTGTGTTGAAATAATATAGTCTGTATTACTGCTTTCATCAGTTTTCTTTCCTTAATATTTACGGTTTGAATCATTATAATATATTATGAATATTACTGTTACTTTAAATCAGTCTTACTTTCATCAAAATATTTTGACCAAGTAGACTACGTTAGTTCATTCCCCAATTTTCAGGTGCATCTGTTTTAAACAAATTCGTTTAAGGTTTCATTCTTTGAAAATTTGTAAATAAAGAATATATAGTCAATTTATTTAGGAAATAAGTGTTATACATAAAAATGTTTTGATATATTCTTTCATATGGTATTTATACATTTACAGAACTTGTCTACCTG
The DNA here is from genome assembly GCA_039881145.1 of Druceiella hillmani. Lineage (NCBI taxonomy): Eukaryota > Metazoa > Arthropoda > Insecta > Lepidoptera > Hepialidae > Druceiella > Druceiella hillmani. The sequence continues at coordinate 24,900,940 of JAYKKI010000022.1, read as the reverse complement.
AATACCCTCGCTTGCCTGTCAAAAAACTTTAAATTAGATAACAGAAAAGGAAACTTGAAAGCAGTCTTAAAGTAGAAATGATATATTTTATAATAAATCATTATATATCTGTAAGGACGAGAAATATGAAATGTGATATTCGGGACAAATTTGAACTATCTTAAAATCTAAATCAACCTTACATTTTTTGTGCTAAATAAACGTAAAATTAAAATAAATCGTGATGGTGCTCTTATAGAGAGATATTTATGAAAATTGTAAATTATTTTTTAATGACAATATATTGTTCACAGCCTGTAGTAAATAGATACTTTTTTATTTTTAAGAATCCTTTCCTGAGTTATACATATTTCGTTTCAACAAAGCTAAAGGCTGTGTTTCTTTTAATCTTGTCAAATGGTAATCGATGGTATAAAATTAACAACTTTATTTTTACTGTAAAATTTACTCCACATCCCCGTGTATCTGCAAAAAGCCTTACGGCTTACAGAGATTGGAAAATTTATAACTTTATTAGAGAAAAAAAAATTATTTAAAATGCATATGCGACTGGTGAGTGTATTAAAAATTCGACAATATTTTAAGTTTGAAATACTTACAGGATTATAACATATATATCACTGTAAATACGATACAATTTTAAATTGAAGCAATCGATATCATATTTTTCGTACCCGTGAAATGTAGTACCTAACAAATTCTTGAAGCGCTATCACACATATAGACACGATATTTACTCATTTTTTCGAATAATTTTTGTATGAATAATTTATATAAATTTAGGAATTACACATAAAATATAAAATTCGGCGAAGTTGACAATTCATCTTATTAATATTCAGTCTTTATGATTTTCGCTAAATATTGTCCGATTATTTATATTTCATCTGCTTCTTGATATTGTAAATCTGTGGTATTAACTAGCTTTTTGTATTCTATTCGAAGCAAATTAAATTGTATTCTCATAATCTTTTAATTTGAATCAGAAAATGTGTTGAAGTTTTTAGAATGCTGCTCAGTCGAGTTTTATTCTGATTGACCAATTCCTCGCAGTTGACTTACCCAATTGGGCCACATGTTGTAGGTATATATATATATATGTATATATATATATATATACACATAGTGATCGGCAACTTCGAAAGTACCAATCCCAACACGGACCAGTACGGCCATAGGTTGGACATGGTCAATAGAAATTATTTTTGTCTTATCCATACTCATTATAATACCTAGGTGTTAATAAAACAAATTATATAGTTTCCTGACATTATGCCAAGGTGACATGTGCATGCCATGCCTTTCTTCTACGGCCGGATTTCCTACTTCCAACTTTCTTCCCATTATTATTAGTTGCCGAAATACGATACGATATCTCGTGCCTGATAACCTGATAACCACTGATTGATTCAGCATTTATGCATTCAGCATTTAGTTTTTCAAGCATTCCACAGTTTGAGGTGACATCACTAAATAAATTTCACTTCAAAATACATATTTTTTTAATTTTCAAATGTAAAATGAATATGAAAACATGAATGAAGCATATCGTTATAAATGGTATTTAAGATATTTTTGACATTGTTTTCTTTTCTTGCATAAATTGGTTTTAATGGTAAAAAAATTAATGGTATAAAATGGTTTTAATGGTAAAAAAATTAATGGTATAAAATGGTTTTCAGCATAGAAATTATTTATTAGAAATACCCTTTTAAAAAAATTATCTACTATATATTAATCAATGTTATTGTACGTATATAAAAAAACCTTCTTTTCTTTTAAAAAGAAAAATATATGTTTTGTGTAAACGTTCAGAGCTCGCGCGTTATCGTATCATGTATTAATTAGCTAAATTCTTACTTTTGGGCCTCTATCTTAAATATATATAAAAATGTTCCGTATTGCAACATAATGCTCATAACTACGGAATATTCTTAAGCTAGTGATGCGAAATGCATGATCGCGTTTTTCTGATATAGCGCCTCGCAGCACTCGAATAAGCTAAAGACAAAAATGAAGGAAGTTTCAGCTGAAAAAATATAAAATCCTTTAAACCACTCTCTACTTTTTTTTCAGTGTCAAGTACAATCGCTGGACCGAATGATATTGTTTCAACAAAATATGATGAAGACCAATCACGTGCCTTATTCACTCCGGTGGTCCACGTGATCCGCCCAGACAATTACGCGTCGTTCATTTACAAGTGTCAGTGACTTGGTTTCTAATGGGCTCACGTTTAAAATGGTCGCTTTCGGGTTGATTATAGTGACGCAGCAATTTACGACTGGAAAAGAATATTTTCCGTTTGATTTAATTTCATCGGGGTGTTGAACTCTTTTCCTTTGCACATAACGGGGACAGCATACATTGCGGAATTTCATTTCAGGGTAAATAGGTTTTACTTTACGATTTAACTAATTTTTGAAAATTAAATTGTATTTTTACGCTTATGTACCACAAAAGAAAATACATAAACCTTATAAAGTAAGCACACGTTTGCCTCTCTGTCACAATCTCAGAAACCGTTTTAGATAAAATTTTGGTATAAACATATAAAACTTGCATATTTCGCAGCACTTCAAAATATTTTATGACAATTTTAGAGAGAACAAATTAAGTAATCAAAATTATATTAATTTTTTTACATGTCGTATTGGAAAAGGGTCAATCGGAAGAAATTTAAAAATAATTTTCTGTCCTAATTTTAAATGGTATATCTTAAAGATATATGCACCAAAACGTGGAAACAAACCAAAACTATTGAATCAATCAATCAATCAAAAATGGGATTGTTAAAATCTAACTAAAAGATTAAGGAAATTTTTTGGCAATATATTTTCACTCTCAAATGAATATAAATGAATGATTTCACTGACAACATCAGTGACATATAGAAAATATCCTTCCATAAATTTGCTACCCTTATAACAGCAATAACTTGCATAAAAAATCGTTTTCTCATATTTTTCAAACTTAATACTAAATACATAGGATTATATTACGTATAAAGGAACAGTATAATCTATTTAATTTAAGACCTATAAACAAAATATTTAAATATATCGGAAAAGCCTAAAAATATCGAAAAAAACAATGATCTTTTTATAAAGAAATATAATGAAATATTTAAAATTTTAAACCCGTTTCAATACCGGAAAAAGAAAAAAACGCTGTTTATAAGTTGACCAACATGATTTTCTGCTTATCGTATATAATCCTCTCAGAAACAGTTTGATAAGGTAACTTAAAATTTACTATGGTAATATACCATAACAACAAACAAGTTTAAAAGAATTTTGAGTGCATATATGCGATGCGGGATAGCTGAGTTTATCTTAAGCATTGGTAACGAGAAGGGAAATAATGATCGTCAAAGAGAAATTAAAATTATTCATAATATTTTCGAGTAATCTTGCCCCAATATTTCATTTTAGGTCACTGCTAGCAAAGTTCAAAAATAGTGATATTATCTATAATACCATAAATTAGCAAAAACCTTGGAATTATTAATCATCGTTCAATATAGAAATGCTCAATATTGCTCAATATAGGCACTAAACTTGGGTATATCATTGACAAATGTTACAATAGATGCTGATATCAGGACCTTAACGATCTAAAATATACAAAGAGGGGGAGAGAAATAAATAAGGATATTTCGACGCGATGAGCTTAATTTGCTTTATTTCCAGTTGATATGGAGCAACCACGTGACATGAAGATCAGTTGGTTTATTGAAACGGATAATATAATGAAAAAAATCAAACAAAATATAAAAAGCGACGGTGTGAAAATAAACTTCTAACATGACACAATAAGAAAATATGTGCAATTCCAAAAATTATCTGTAGGGAAAAAAAACTAGCTAAAAGTCTCAATTGAAAAGATAAAATATTTTATTTAATTATACAGTACCACATAAAATCGTTAATAAGAGTGAAATGGTTTTTAAGAATACCACGAAATTTTACCATTTCCTCATTCAACCGTATTTTACACATGCTAAGCTAGGACAAACGAAGTGCTGCAAGACTAAATTGATTCCTTGAATTAATTTCGTCGAAAGATTAATAAATATCTTGTTTTCTAATATAATTTTATATTTATCTACTTCAATGAATATGTTCAACGCAATTATTCCTAGAGAAGCAATCCTTTTCATTCAACTAAACCATCACAGCTTTCAAGATAGGTATATAAGATCAATTGTTGAGCGAAAAAAAAACAAAAGAAAGATAAAAATAATCTAATTAGAATTTATTACATTTAGATTTGGGGCAGAATTGAGATCTAAGAAAATAAAGGAGAAAGATTAAGCTAGAAAATAATGAATAAAAATGGAATGTTTACAGTAAAGTTAGAGGAAGTATACTTTATAGTTCAGAATACTTGAAAATTCAAATGGATAGTGAAAAATTGACACAGGAATACAGTTTATTCTATAACTTGACAGCATAAAGGGTAAGAGAATGTTTATGGATATAAGCACTAGGTTTTGGGGATAAGGAGCTTGAGAATCACGCGTACGATCTGCTTGTATAAGGTTTATGACAATCTTCGTCATGTTTTTAAAACAATATCATTTCGTCTAGTGATTACACAGAATCATTAAAAATTAAGTATTTATGACATAATATATATTGTTTAACTTGAAGTTTCTTTCATTGCTTTTCTGGCTCACTTGAGTGTCGTGAAACAAGTACGTGAAAGGCCTTATAAGGATTCCGTTTTTATTTTTAAGATCCGAAAACTTGACATTGAATTTCTTCAAATAAGAAATTTTTCAACAATTAATTTATTGTCAATAATTTATGTATTGGCAGAATCGTTTTAAATATTTAAATACTCGAAGACTAGGTATATTAATTTCTTGCTGAGTACTTATGTATGAAATAAAGTAATGATTTTTATAATATAGAAAGTATTTTATATGTTCATACCAGAAATGGGCACAATATACTATTTCGTACATATATAAAAACGAAAGCGTCAGAGAAAAGCTAATTCTTAATAAAAGTAGTTAAAAAGTATAATTTGAAACACAACTCTTAACGTTTCTCTCACGTTGCATATAACTTATTTCGCCATTCAATCTGTTTCATTATTTAGAAAACATTTAAAAACAGATTTAGAAGCAGATACTTCTGAACTGTTACAATTTTATAACAAAACTTGACTAAACAAAACACATATTGATTTTTTCTAAAAATCTTTCAATTGAGCAAGGAAATATTTCCGTGAATTTTAAGAATAAACATTTTCTTGGTATTTACGTTTACGTCACCTTAAATACATACTAATAATAAAAATTCCGAGGAAAATATATTCAGAATCAATTTAGAAATTACCCATTCGTACGATGAATTCTTTATAGGAAAGCCAACTTAGCTAATGAAATATGATTCGTTCATTATATATGGTTTTACCAAGTTTTTGGTGCCTTCCTTTTTACTTTCATGACATCGTGTTCTTTAATGTTTCTGTTCCGTTTATTTAAAATATCACAAAACGACATGGACGACAAAAAGCTATAGAACATAAGGAATAAATTGAAAGCATTTGCTTGAAATTCTATCTTTCATGACAATTATTTAAAGTTTTCTACATTATTTCTACAATTAAAAGTAACTAAAGGCAGTTTTATTAGCAGGAAAAATTATTAATATGATAATCAATATATTTTTTTTATCTGTGGATACTTATCAAGAAGTGAATTGGCTTCATTATTATAGTAGCGTAATTTTTATTTAAAGTACCTCCCTCTATCTAAAAGTGGAAATGAAAAAAAAATAGTGTACTCCATTTTATGTACCCCAAACAATGGAGTATATTAAATACGTTTTTCATCTTCAAATTGATATTTAAAAAAAAACCTTAGGCGCTTATTTAATTTTGACATATCGGATGGGGCTTAGGAGATATTTTGAGGTGTATGAAAGAAATTATAAGAATTACGGAAGAAGAAAATAAGAAATAGAGTTGTGAAAATTACAATTAGGGAAAGTATATTTTTCCGACAAAGATTATTTACATGGCTAGTGAAAATTTCATGTCTAAATCGAATTTTGCAAATGAGAGAAGCAAAACAAAACTATGTTTGTGAATTTGGAGCGTAAAATGATTTTCAGGTTGATGAACATTCAGAAATTGTGAATATGACAATATGACAGAGTGATTCTGAGGATTTTTTTGAAATATTGTAAAAAAGTGTAATAATTACGCCGGTCACGAATTTCCATCCACCAGAGCCACGATCTAAACTGAGAGGTGATAAAATGTTCTAGGACTGAATGTGTAACGAATAGATGAATGGTGCTGAAATTTGTTATGCGATTTTCCTGAAAGATCAAAATAGCGTAGAAAAGCAAAGTCTAACATGAGTTGAATATAGTTTTAATGAAAATGAAATGTTACAGATATTTTGGATCGTGTAATCTAACATCACTAACTACCAATTAAAAAAAAATTATTGATCACTTGACCAAAGTTCTTGAAGAGTCGAAAGAATTAAGATAATTATCCGTATAGTAACACCTGTTGTAGATCAGGGATATTGATCCCAGAATGGTGTTCCCTACTACCAATAATTTCCGACATTTTTTATAGTTACAGCTATTGAAAATAACTGTATGTATTGCAATGAATAAAACGTTAAGCGTAATTCTGAGCACGGGAACTCTATGTGCTTTTGAATATCATTCACTGAAATTAAATGACATATAAGTGCAAGTAGAACCCGCGCTATGAGGATCCCATACATCTTTAGGTCTTATTAACATTTAAACTTATACGAGATTTCTATTAAACTTTTAACAAATATTAATGTTAATTGTCAACATTTAAGTAATTTTCTTTTCATATATTTTACGGTCGAGAAACTAACGTGATTTTCATTTAGATCATTGCTTTTGACTTCCGGTAAACTTTAGGTAAATTTCTACTAGCGGTGACTTTTTTTTCTATAGAACATATTTTTTCCTGTAAAAAATAAATTTTTCTGCAGAAATTTTGGAAATGAGGGGAAAAGTAAAATATTTTATTTAAAACTCTGAGTACATAGTTTGAGAATCCTTATTAATTACGCTTCCAATTGATATATATACGATATGTTTTTTCTTTGATATCTTACATGAAACAATATTAATATCCACTACTTTGTTTAGCTCCTTGAACATGTAAATATGAATATTTTTGAAAGTTTCCTTGTGAAATAGGTAAGGGTCAATATGATGTGAAACTATCCTAATTGCAACGTGAAATAGTGTCTAAGATAAACGTCTATGACAGATGAACTTATACGTGATTGGTTTCATGAAGACCCCATTTTTTTCTCATTAATACAAAATATTTTTGATAAAATACAAAACAAAAAAAACAAAAAGTAATAACAATCTATGACAGCTTTGATATATAGAAATGTTATTTAGCGTCAAACTAACAGCCATTACCATATTTCTATGTATGTTCAATATATAATTCACATTGTAACAAAATAATGAGCCGCATTATATGAGAGTTTAATTCTCATTAAATCAATGGTATTCGAGATTATATATTCCGCTTTTAAACTTTACGCTTCAGCTCAAAGCCAACTCCCTAAACTGTATATGGAGGAGTTTATTAAGATTTACGTTATGCATAATGTTACAGTTTAACTTGTTTATATTTTTGTATGTAAGATAGGAGTTGTGTATCTTGATGTTAAGGAAGTAGTACTTTTTATGATCGTCTGTAGTACTGGTTACTTTTTTGAAGGTCTAGTTGATTGTGCCCATAATGGGATGATGCCTGCTTCTAAGATGTGGCAAATGCAATAAAGTGTAAATATGTAAATCACTTCTTATATCTGTTTAAGATCTTATGAGTTTACTTAATTTAAAAACTTAAACAAAATGTTTTTCTATATCTGAAGAATTAAGATTTCTAGATTAAGGAAAGCTAAAAAATTATTAAAAACAAGAACCAAAAAAAACTCCTCGCCCATCATACAGCCGTAATAAACTAGATACGTAATGATAAAGATGACAAATTACCATTTATTTGAATTATTAATTTAGTATATCGGGTGAAGTTTCGAGTAAAATACAGAAGTCCAGTATCGTATAAATACGCAATACATTAATGTTAGGCACGTGACTATGCTCGACCAAAATTCCATTCGCGAAGGCGACACGTAGCGCACGGACACAAAAGACGCGCCAGTTATTTACTAGCGTTAGCTATTTTAGTGTTAAGGTATTCTTCTCTAATATGATCGTTAGCTGTCGCTGTACTGATTGCGCAAAAAAAGAAAGCTGCGAGTCTACCTTTATTACTGTAATTTTGATGAAATAAAACAATTGAATAAACATTTATTTATGTGAGCCGTATTTATGCTAGTCAGTAATATATATGATAGTGGCAATTTCTCTACGAAGGTTTTCATTTATAAGTACAAGTTAGGACTTTAATAGTGAATCATGAACAATGTCAACTTCTATCAATATTTTTATTTCGTATTTTGCAATATTCATATATTTCAAATTATGTCTAAATTAGAGAAATCACAATAAGGTTAAGACAAATATTTCGCTAATATTCTTTTTCTAATCTTCTAATATTTTTTTTCTGTTTATTGAAGTTTGATAATACAAGACTTAAAAATTTGTATTTGGTTTCATTTCATAAAAATTACATGTCTTCACGATATCAAACATGCCAAATGGTATCTATTTCCAATTCTACAATATATGATCCCTTGCAAAATGTATAACGTGTACAAATAATGTTGTCAACCAATATTTATGAAACTTTTAAATATATGTAATTAATAGTTTATAGAACAAACGTTTCGACATTCAAAATTTCCACACGAGTACTCGTCTACCCCATCGTTGTTGATTCTTTAGAAAATATGGTCTGTATGTTGCCACTTAAGCTTTATTATGTTAAAGACTATATCACTACTTTGGTTCTCCCTCAAACTCCTTCATTTCGGAATTCATCCTTCAAGAACACTCAGAGACACAACAATCGTTGCAAAAGAAACATTCTACTAATTAATTCCATTAATTTAATTCTAAGTGTCATTAAATTTTAGTGTGATGTTATCATAATCACAGAAAAAACAAAAGATTTATTGCATATTTTTTCTGTGTTACATTGGAAATCATCATAGCAAATCTTTTGCTTTTTATTCCCATTACCAGCTGGCAGACGTCCGCCACCTTGAGCTGCTCACGTGCGAAGGCTTCCCGCGACCTTTACCTGGTCACCTATCCATCTGACATGGGACTCTACCACGTTCCACTCGACGTCTTCTATCCTACGAACTATGTCTGTAATCTTAATTGTCCTATATTTTCATAACGGATCGTATTTTGTAATAAAACTCTAAGCATGGTTCTCATAATAGATTGCTGAATGACCGCTCTTTTCACAAAATCAATAGTAATGAATTCCGGTTCATTTTCCTGTAATCATTTACATCACTCACCGGTTGAAGAATTTCAGGTTCAAACACTATGGTATTTTGAACGAAAAGGAGTGGTGAAATTTCCCGAATGCTGCTCAGCTGCGTTGAATTCTGCGTTTAACTTCTATTTCAAAGTTGGATTTACCTAATTTTACAGTTTCTTCTAGGTGTACAAAGTGATCGGAAACTATAAGAGTACCCATTCCAATACGTGCCAGTTTAGGTGCAATATGGACGCTAGTCGTGATTTTTGCCTTGCCCACAATCATTTTAAGATTTATCTGTTTAGAAACTCTGCTTGGTATCTAAGAATTGTGTCAAGGTTTTTCATCAACTCCATCATAGTTACTATATCATAGATGAATCAAAAGTGAATGACATTACTCTACTGCGCAAAAAACATGCTTCATTCTATCCAAACCAGTTTTATCAGTGTATTTTAATTTCCCGATCCAGTTTAATTATTTAGCGTAGCAACCCTTTGGATTATGGAAAAATTATGTTAAATAGAATAAATTCAAAACTTTATGAAGGGATGTCACGGGACGCCAATTGATTTATTTTCGTGTAACTTTAAAAGTAAAACACGAGAACTAACACATTTGAAAAACTTCATGCCTTTTTAAAAACTCCACATATCAAACCTTTTTTTTAAATAAAACCCTAGAGTCTATACATTTTTGAAAATTAATTTTTCAGAATCTAGGCTACACACATACTGTACCCAGGTAAAACACAAAGCTTGTTTACAACTGTTAGTGACTTGATTACCAATTGACACACCTTTGTCGTGATCAATTCTCGCACTGTGGCACTAATTAGGCCAAGGCAATTTTATAACGACTGCAGGCCGCGTTCCAAGTTAAATTCATATAATGTTAGCCATACTACCAAAAAAATTTACCTCATGGTATGGAAATAGAGCTTCATTGCAACAAATTTCATATTATGTTACGCTGGAGAATTTTCAGATAGTCAATTGTATATTGAAATTTGAAATGAATTTTTTTTTAATTTAATATTTTTATAAATGTATAGATTCTTCTGTTTATTTTAAAAAAAATTAATGCATTCGAAAGATTCGATTCGAATTGTAATGCGAATATACCAAAAAAATTCAAATTTAATTTAAAAATAATTGAAAGTTTTGGAAGAAATTATAATATTTTTACATAAACCATGATCTAGACCGTTGGTACAGGTTGTTTATATATATATATATATATATATATATATATATATATATATATATATATATATATATATATATATGTATATATATGTATATGCAATGTCAAGGCGAAAAAGGAGGGTTATATTTTAGCCGTTTCTTTATGTGGGTATGATTTATAATCTTATTATATTATATAATTATATATTAATATATATATTAATTTTTAATCTTAACGTAATTTTGACAAATGAGGTAACGTTGAATTCGTCTTAAAATTAAAAGTGTCATAATACTAAAAGTGTCATAACAATGTCGATTATGAAATAAAATATTATTATACGCATATTGAAAGGATGAAAAAATTAAAGGACTTTGAGAGCCAGCCATTTTTTCTAATTCTTTGTACAAACATTCTGTATAATTAATTTTGTTAACATCTTTCGTTATATAGTATGATATTACCAAAACATTTTGACTAATTTACAAAATTCATTACGCCAGATCCATTATGATCATTCGTTATTAGCATGAATCGACTATCAGTTTTTCACACCAAAAAATGGAATAACATCATAAGTTATTATTGGTTTGTGTTTAGTACGTTTTGCAACATATTTAATAATACTTTAAATTTTAATTACGAGTGAAGTCTTTAATATAACATGTAATAAATAACTGTTATTTTGACAGCTTATACCGCGACTATTTGAATGTCAAGACTTAGACCGCGTCTTCGAATTCAACTTTTTAGGAAGTTTACGATGCATAAGTTATTTTGTTAGTCATAAAAAATTCCATTGTAAACAACTTTTTTTCAAATTTATTTTTACCATTATAATTGATATTAAGATCATAAATCAACAAGAAAATATTTGATTTCCAAACTATTAAGGACTGTGTTAAAGAGTAATTCATAAATGTTTGTGATGCTGAGTATTTATCTTCTTGTCAAAAAACAGACATCATGCATGCAAATTATTGTCCTTATTGAGTGTTATTTACGAAGTTTATAATATAAAATTACTCTTTTTTATTTACACATACTTTCATCTTCCCATAATGTATCTGACTGAAATAAGAAAGTTTTACTTCCAAGTCTACTTCCTTTTATATATATATATATATATATATATATATATATATATATATATATATATATTTATTTATATATAATACATTTTTCATAACTTTCGTGAAAAAATTTAAGAAGAAAAGACATACAAAAAATTCAAACAAAAGATATTTACATTGTAATGAGTGACTTCTATGGCCAAATGCGAGTTTATATTGTTTTTAGGTGGAGGCAGCAAGATTTTTATTACTGTAGTTTTGTATTACCTTTGCCGTTTTTACTGACAAAGTTGGGTGATGAAAATTACAAAATCCTAAAAAGTGTAATTTTGATATTTTTTTGAGAGAACCGTATTAGTTCTCATGAAATGTTTCAATTAATTCAAAAGGTTTATTACTTACTAAATTCAACTCTAAAAAAAAAGAAATTGAACTTAATTTGTATTCGTGACACCCCAAAAATCAACCCAGACTAGTGATTTTCGCAAAAATTAAAGAAACGTCTATATCTCGAAAGCAAAAAGAGATAGAGAACTCAAATTTTGTCACTTACCCAATCATCATTTTTTCTCTTTTTCGGTTGGTCCATGACTTACAGGGTTTATTACATATACAGATATATATTTATATATATATATATATATATATATATATATATATATATATATATATATATATATATGTGTATGTATATATATATATACATATATATATATATATATATATATATATATATATATATATATATATTCCCAACACGATCAATTGCTAAACTCGACATATGTGAAAGTTATTTAAGCATAAATTATTTAACACATCATAGCAGTTCAGCAGTTATAAAGTTCTTGTACATGATTAACTTTTCTTCTTCGGATTTCCATTTTATTGTCATTCATCAAGCTTTGTTACCTGAAATCTCCACTACAAATTACACAGTCTAATTGAAGTCGGAACGTAATTCATACATACGACAAAACACCTGCTAATCTATTTTGGAGCACGACGTGTTTTAAAGGAATTAATTAAACTAGATGCAGCTAATATGAATTAATTTTTTATTCAAATCTCACAATAATTTGATTTAATTTTTTCGTCTTATTGAAGGTTCAAAACGTATTGCATTGTCGAAGGAGCGTTTCAGTTACGAAAACTGTCATATTTTTTTGTTACTAGTTACCGTAATTTTCCAAAGTATGCCTGCGTACGAAAAATTGAAAAAGCTGTCAAAATTACGGAAAATTTCGCGACGTCATCGTCTTTAGGTCAAGTGTTTTAATGATAAATAAACACCTTGTTATTTTGTTTTTTATATACACCTTGTTATTTTAATTAATGTTGAACATCATATTCTAGGAAACTTGATGTGTATACAAATCTTATGCCAATAAGTTTCACTGTTTCTAAATAAAGTTTCAGTTTACTTGAAAAAAATTAAATGAAAAAATATACTTTTCCTTTACAACTTAATCATTATAAAGATTATTATATATTCTTCCATATATTTAGGTATACCTACATATTTCGATAGAACGGGGAATTCTAGTATATTATATTTCAAAATAAAAATATATTTTATTAATATCAGGAGGAAAAAGCTGCGGAAAAAGCTAGAAGCTAATCAAATTACTTTAATACTTTCGTACGATATGAAATTCATTTCACCATTTTATTTTTTGTTGGTTTAATTTCGTTCATCTTACAGATTTTTTTTGCGCAGGTTAACATCATTTCAAATGTTATTCAATATCCTGTTAAAAATTTATTCCATAATTTCTGAGTTTTAAATTATATTTACCTCATTTTAGAAATATACCTTGAAAAAAACAGATTATATTAGAAGCAACATTTTGTAATGATTTTAGCCAGGTTAGCGACTAGTTTTTTTAATGTGATCTTCATCTTAGAAGTTTCGCCGTCCCCCATGACTGTAATTAAATATTACATAGCCCTCTATTTTTATTAGTCAGTTTAAAATATTAATTCACTGTATCTGTAAATATTGAAATTTATGTAGACAAATGTATAAGAAAAAATTGGGATAAGGAAAATTTTAAGATGTAAATGTCATTATATCTCTTTTATACAAGATTTTGCCGTGAGAAGTTAACACTAGAGAAAAATTTGAACTTTTTAATTTCAAGCAAAATTTGAAACTACTAAACTGATTTTAATTTTTTTTTTGAGAGAAAGGCAAGCATATGGTAAACATTAAGGGTTCTGAACTGGTACCCCACTATAAAGCAGTGATCTTGTATTAACTTCTAAAAATTGTAATATTTCTTAAAAGTACATTGTAAAACCAAAATTTATGCGATAATAGTCGTTTTAAAAGCTGGAGAATAATTAGCCCAGTGTAAACTCTCTGTTTATACGGATGTTTTGCGACTGACGGTTTGCAAGTTTTAAACTCGCCTTATACATAAGTTTAGGCCAAGTAACAGGCTACATACATAGTGCAGGGATCGGATATTGTTCAAAACATGTTAACTTCAATTAGTCCATCACTAGTATAATATGAAATTAGCGGAAGAAATATAAAATCATACAGTAGCTTTTCAACGGACACATGATACACCAGACCGGTTTCTTTATTTTATTTTACCTTCAGTTATCTTCAATTGCAAAAATGATTTTAACTTTAATATGTCTGAAGTCTTATTATCCTCTGAAAGATATCTGACATTTCAATATATATAATGCCATTATGATATTTTGGTGATATAATAAGTGTATTCTAGTTTTAGTTTTGAGCAAACTAAATTGGAAAACTCATAAGCTTCATCAGATTTCGAATTAAATTATTTGTCATATTCAACAAAAAATTGTAAAAAAATATTTAAAAGTGAATTGCGATTTCAGTATAAAATTATGTATCGTTATTTGGCAAATAAATATTGTCATGGCCAAAAAACTATTTATTATTTATTAAATATCCGAAAAAGCTTCCTCGCTACATATTTACATCCACTTTTTATTATATTTAAAATATTTATATATATATATATATATATATATATATATATATGTATATATATATATATATCATAATACTTGCAAGTTACTTAGTAAGCTGTACTGTACAAACATTTCTCTGGAAATTCTTCAAGCTGAACTAAGCCAAGGTTCCTATATTTTTTATTTTATTAGCATTTCTATACACCTATCCAACTTTTAAGATATTCTATAAAAAATATTTGTTTTTCCGATCTTAAGACGAATAATGTACATTAGATTCTAACACATGATGACATGAAAGTAATGGAATGGTGAAAAGATATACTAAATATTTTAATATAACTTTACTATTTTAGATAATCATTTGGTGGTTAGAGATAGATAGATAATAATTTGGCAACACGCCTTAATTATATCTATATGCTTTCCTCCCAACACCACCGACATTGTTTACCAAAAAATATCATTCCAATAATACTTTCATTTCACACACCAAGTTTTTGGTACTCCTTACATCTTGCAGAGTCCTACTGAGAACTTGAATACTCCACTTGAGTGTACTTTTCGTGAAAGCGGAAAGGCGGATGAAGCGGAAATATAAAGGTAGAGAAAATTAAGAACTACACGAAATTTTTCAATGAACGTTCAGCGATTTCTGACAATTTTTGAATTATAATCCTATATAACAGATCGACAGAAAGAAAACTCTTTTAAAAACAAGAATTTTTTATACCGTTTTTTTTGTAATCAAAATCCGAATCGGGTAAACAAATCATATCAAATCTTATTAATTTACAAAAAAAAACAATGTCCAAGTTACAGGTTACCCAAAAGAGCTGTACAGGTACAAATAATAAAACTATACATAATAATACCGTTTTTTATTTATAGCTTTTACAGTATACATAAAAACATAAATATTAATTATTAAAACAAAAGGAACACATATTAAATAAAAAGAAACATGAAACGAACATATCATCAAACGTGAATTACCAAGCAACTCCATAATAGTATTCTTAAGGACGTATTTACAAAATCCCGCTGCTCAAAAATGAATATCCACTAGTTGTAAAGTCACTAATACATGCGTAGCGATGCCGCTTGTTGGTGTGCAAGAAATTTGTAGTCTATTCAACATAACTTGATAACGCGTATACTAAAAATTTGTTATATATAACTGAAATAAAAAGCTGTATTTATGTTTTATATCTCCTTTCTTTGGCAACTAGTTTAATTTATTTTTTAGTTAAAATTATATCGAAACAACAATAATAATATTAGTGTTATTCCAGTTTTATTTCGAATTTCATCAGTTAACCAAGCCACTTAACCAGAAAGATTGAGTACACTGATTTTATCTTCCACGTGTGACTTTATCAAGACAGTAGTAGCTAGTTACAATGTTGATCCTGTTTAGCCTCAAACAATATAAAAAACGAAAGAATAAAAGTAATTGGAGAGGAATTATTTTAGATTGGTTTAAATATTTCATACTATTAGCCCTAAAGAAATTATAATGGAAAAAGCCTGCTCTTTCGTGACCTCCGTGAAAACAGATTTCACTCATATGTGAGGCGAAAAAACGAAAAGACATTATATGAATGCGGACAAAAACGTGATATTACTAGTTAATAAAAATCACGAAAGATACTAATTAATAAATATACCACTTTTCCTCGTGGCGCTTTTTCCTTTCTCACCATCACATGTACAATATCACAAACGATTCCAAAACGAGTAAAATTTACGTCAGTTCCCCAAAATGACTTGGTCGATGAGGCGCGTAATTTTATAGATAAAATTAAATTTATGTACCAAACGTCACTTTCAAAACATTTTGTTTTATATTTGTGGTAGTTGAAATGAAAGCTATTATTTAGTATTGACTTTAGTTAACTAAGCAATCATTAGTAGTTTTTTTTTCATTTCGAAAATAGAAATTGTGAGAAGAAATGGGTCGGTGCTTCACATCGACAAACTTTTATTTTGATCATCTTCCTAGGTTCTTATTTTCAAAATCTAAGCAATAACTGAATGTGATGAATGACCTCTTTATTTTCTTGATATTGATAACCGAGATCCACCGATTCTGGGACCATACAGTTTTGATAAACTTTCACTAAATATGATTCAATGTTATCTTTCCAGAATTGGTAATCCTTCGCAACAAATTCATATTTCAATTCATTAGTACCAGTCCAGACACTAAACAGGCAAACCTGGTGGCTAATAATACGAAGTTAACTTGTATTTTGTGAAATCACGGGTACATTTAATTGACATCAATCTTATCACAATCGTATTTTTAAAACTATTTTTTTCTTTTATTGCTTCATCGGGTACATACTAAAGCTAGATAATGAGTACTTAATTTTTACAATGCCGTTTGCGTACTGACTGTCTTGTTTAGCTCATAGGAAAGGAAATTCATTATCAATGGATAAACTGCACTCCTCAATGTAGATATGTAAAAATGTTGCTAATTCTCTGAGTGTAGTGTCCAAATCAATCTCGTATAAAATTTATTTGACTAATGAAACGCAATTCGTATTTATAAGTATCTTGCACACTTTGGCAAACCAAACTGTTAATAAATTCTGCTCACGCCCTAACCAAAGTGGACTTACAATTTGTTGGATTATATTTCGTTCTAGATCATGCCGCTGTTCGGGGGTCAATACCCTTATATTCAGAAACTCTTTTTTTGCTTCTTTGTATACTCTGTCAATCATATCCGGTTTCTACAACTCTAACCATAGTAAGAGACTTTTGATAAAAGCTTGTATTTTTTCTTTAATATATCTAACATTATTGAGACTTCTACGAAATACCTCTAATTTCTTTATTTTAAAGCAATCGTCTCCTTTGAAAATAAATGTATCCACAAAAATTTGCAAACAATCTGTATTAGAAGACACTACTTCAGCTGCAAATCGGCCACTATAAAAACCTCGGGAAGAAAAGTTAACTCTCTTTTATTTTTGATATTTTGCAGTGAACGAATTAAAGCTTTCCGCCATATTATTCTTTTCGTTATGAACTAAGCTACAAGAATGCAAAAATAATATACGAGCTACATCGTTATTTTATAAACGATAGGACAAATTGTTAACTCGGTAACTAAAATCTCACGACTACGCATTTCGTGGTATAAAAATAAAATGAATAATTAGAATATTCGCCAAATGTATAATTCATAATATTTATTTTTATGTTATCACAGTTTTCAACAAAACGGTGTAATTTGACTTTTCTATAAAACAATTATTTGATATTGCTCTGGGGCAATCTCAAGTAATTACCTTTGATAAGTTTCCGTACTGTTAATGAATTGAATGTGTTTGATGCAATTGCCAACAAGTAATTAAAATAATTACCCAAGAGATGGTTTCATTTACCTACGATGACATATTTACGTTCTATTTTACCTACGATGACGTATTAAAAAGGTCAGGAATTTATTACAGTGGAAAAAGTGCTTGATTCTCTATTAGCAATCTATTGTGAATAAATCAAACCATTTTATACAGACATTTTTCAAATCCACTCGCAATAATTGCTTCCTCCATTTTAGTTTAGGGCCAGGTATAATATTTAAAACAGGTATAGGATGGAGGCTCGATACCTTTGTTGGATGACTGGTAATAATTGAGACAGTAATTACAATCCTAAATAAACCACTTTTTTTGCTATGTGGACTTATGTTTGCTGCATCACTCGCATAAGCGTTATAATATACCGTTTTCATCTATACTGTCTATGGATTTTGCATATTCTGTTTCTTCCCGTGCTTCCTCAAAAATACAATGTTCTGTTGCTTGTTTTCATCATTTGTTAGAGTTGAATATCACCATGCCATACATAAAACTGTATTTGAATGTGTAAAACCAATACCATTAGACACTATACTCACAACTTCTTGTTTTATGTCCATTTTTGATTGACATTTCCGCGTTGCTTCCAAATGAAAGTTCAACCCATATATATCCCAAACAAGTGTACAATTTTAATATAAGCGTGTTCTCTGTTCTTTTGCAATACGTATGTGAGACATACCGCAATCTCAAACACAATTATATCTACCAATAATTAAAAACTGTTCTAATAAACAATTACCATCTACTATTCCTTTGTAATGTCTTAAAATTCAAATATATCCTATAATAATAATTATGTTTGTCTATTCTTTTTCTATGCATACCTTGCAAGAGCTACGCATTTTTAAACTAAAAGATCTATAAAAAAAAGCAAAGTGAATAAAAATTTATTTCTAAATAAAAAATGTTCTTCTTGTAGAGAAAAATAGGACTCATCATGACGTTTCATTGGTTTACATATATTCGAAATTAATGAATTAGTTATAATAAGATCGAGATGTGATTAATTTAAGTATCAATATAACGCTAGAATAACTACGATAAATATACTTTGAAATTGTAATATATAAACGTATTTGCAGAAATTCTTGTCAAGTATTAGTAAATAAGAGTGTTACGTACATAGAGTTTCCGCACCTTGGCATTTATAAATACTTAAGAGCACATAGTTAAGTTAGATAATATATTTATTATTATGGTATATAGTATTTCTATTAAACTACATTACTTTACAAATATACATTTTTCATAACGTGAATATATTGCCTCATAGTGTAAAAATATCGTATATATTTCAAAAAGTAAGATATTGGAAGACACGTGCGGCCAGCTCTCACTAGATATGCCATATGTACGAAACCCTGCGTGTTATTTGGGTGTACGCACACTAAGCAATATAAACAGTGCACTAAATTTTAACCTACTCACACAAAGACCTGACGCATAGTCGTGTGCGTAAAAAGCCAGTGCTCAACACTCGCACTTTCCCGCTTGAGGTGTGTATTTGCACAATTCTGTCACACGATGTTTGGAAAGAAATGGAATATCTAGTAGAGAACGGGCCGTGCCCGTCTTCCAATATCTTTGGATTTTACAGATGTAACTTTTTTCCATTATTTTTTATTCAGTCGTTTCAGAGAGAGAATGCTAGTTTTCGCATATTTTTTTGGAATATCTTGTTAAATATACAATTTAAAATCACAATAAATATTAATATATACCTCACAATCAAATGAAACCCATATGATGTATAAAATTTTAAAAATGTAATGCTTCTTTTGGGGGTGTTTTTAACCCTCCATAATTTTCACATGAATATTTAAAAAAGTATTCGGATTTATAGGATTTATTACTATGCCAATTTCAAGTTTCCGTGATGCATGTTTTCTCAGAAAATCAGTTGTAAATACAGAAAAAATTTAAATATCTTATTATATCTTTCACAGCCGTAAAATCATAGTGTACATTTAAAAAAATATGACAACTAGATTAATCGCTATAGGTTTCCTATAATATTTATGTAGTCTTCTAATAGCCATGTTTTCAAAATTTTATGTTCAGTAGAGTTGAAATTAGAAGGGGTGGGTATGAAATATTTTTTTCCATTTTTTAGCATGTCTTTCAAGATATGACATCTAAAATAAGAAAAAACCTTATAACTGCATACGTTGCACTAATCCTTTCAAACGATATCTTACACAAAACATGAAATTTAAAAAAGTTTCGAGTAATTTGACCTTCCCCGAAGAACTTTTGATATAAATATTTTTCAATATAAGCTATTGAAATTTGTGCAGGATATTATGTTTAATTACGAACCCAAATTTCAAGTGTCTACGTCAAGTTGTTTCTGAGAATAACGACTGTAACGAACAGACGGGCAGTTGCGTGAATTATTTTATAAGATTCTGTATTTCGTTCTGAGGTACGGAATCCTAAAAAAGTAGTGAATAATAAATAACCTGCAATCTAGTCCATGTGCATTTTTTCTGACTATATGCAAACGCTTTCTTGAATAACCAATTTGACGGGACATCTAAAATAAATAGGAAAAATTAGTTACGACTAACGAGCTCTCAACATTATTAATTACATCTCAGAACATATATATAAAAGTTTTTAGTCAATTTGGTAATATTTTGTTTCATGATGTCTTTTAATTTAAATTTTATGTTACCCATTTAATGGTTAAATATAAAATTTAAATTAATAGACATTATGAAGCAAAATAATTCAAATAAATAAATTTATTTACCTCGATTACGAATGGTTAATCCAACTACAATTACATTAATAGTGTAGACAATATCGCAAATATAATTCAGTGCAGCCGTTACACAAAACCGAACACGAGCGCATCTCGGCACGTTATGACTAGCGGTTGTTTTAATTAATATATTTATATGAACGATTGATATTATACTTTTGTTGACCAAATATTTTTGTTTTTCTCTTTTACTCTTGCTTCAACCTAAATTATTTTTCCGACAAAATGGGAAGAGAAAATGAGAATTTTAGAGTTTTTTTCACATTTCAAATTAAATTTTGATTGTTTAAAATGAACCCTTTAATCTTGCCCTTTTCAGCGATTTTGGCAGGGAATGAGTTGTAACAACCCGATTTTCATGAAATGAATGTATCAAAACAAAAAAAAGTAACCTTGAATTACAGATGAAGGTTTGGTCTATTTTTGCATATCTAAATGATTATACTACAAATTCCCAGAGTTTAGAGTAAATTTTGCCAAATGGAGGTTTTTCGTCAAAAACATAAACACGTCCTTAAAGCGGTCGATGAAGCTAAATAAAATATAAGTAACGTGTTGACCATCGTGACTGAAAAACCAGCGAGCGCTGCAGGATCTTTGTGCGCGCTCTAAGCAGATGAAATAAACTTTGACTCCGTTCTCATGTGTGATTGTCAGGGGTATAAACTTTACCAAACCCATTACCGAGGAGTTGCCAACATAAATGTTTAATCATTTAAAAAATGCACCATCAAAAAGTAACGTCGGCATCAACTTTTTAAATATTTTCTCCAATATTAGTGTAAAGATATTATATTGCGTAGATCAAATGACTTCACTGGTTTCAATGATACTATGGACTAGAGTTTAACAAAACCACAATAGACCCACTGTTATAGAAATCGTGGCAATGTCGCGTGAAAAATCCTAACACTTTGTAGATTTTAGTACCATGATCATGAGATATTAGTACTGCACGTAGCTAAACCGATAGAAATTAAGTCTTAGACTATTATAAACGAACAGCGCAATTCATGTCCTAGCCTTTCTCGTGTACCGTCAGAGCGAATACGGTACGTGATTTAGCTTGATTAGATATTTTTTAGGCAATGTTTGTTCCAATATTTATTTAGGCTTTCAAAATTAGTAATCTAGTTGCAGAAAAAACAATGTTCAGCAAAATTCTTAAATTTGTAACTAATGATATCTCCATTATGTTTACAACATATAAAACAACAAATATATATATATATATATATATATATATATATATATATATATATATATATGTGTGTGTGTGTGTGTGTGTGTGTGTGTGCTACATGCGCTAAATTATCAACATGCATTATATTGGATACAATTATTGTACTTATATGCATAATTTCTTCACTGTATGTAGCAATTATGACGAATGATCAGCTGATGAACTAAACTGACGTAGTCGTTATCGATATAATTTTTATAATGTTTAAATCAATATTTAAAGACAAAACATATTAATTTATTGATATGTATTTACTTACAGAATAGAGAAATAATTGTGTTTAGTCTGGTATTAAAACTACTAATACATAAAGCGAAAAATTGTTCTGTTTAATTTTTTGCTTGCGCTTGTCTCTAGTCCAATTTCAAAAATAATTTTGTGTCTGAAAAGTCATACCATAACCAAGATTATGGACTATATGTTACAAAGATAAGGTTTATGGGAACAAGGTAGTGAGAAAAAATGTAACGTTAATCGAAGAAAACTGCTTAAATATCACTAATTAGAGAAAGATCGGACAGTTATGAAAACCATTTGTACTTCCACCCAAAGGAAATAAAAGAATGAATTTAACATTTGAATTGAATGAATTTAGAATTTAGATTGATATATCCAAAAAAACTCGTTCAGAATAAGTATCATGTTTAATCAAATTCTCTACTTTTATGACGTCATCGAATAGCCTTATATATGTATTTTAAACTTACATAACCCGAAATAAAATTAGGGAAACCGATTTAAAAGTGATGTTTTTCTATATTTTAAAAATATTTTTTTGAAACTTGTTCTTCAAGAATACTTCTAATATGGAAAGTAACTGGAAGTAACAGTGTAAGAATGTAAGTAAATATTATATTTGTTCATATGGTATATACTTGTCAAGAAGTGAATACGATTTACTTTTAATGAAACAAAAAACATAATATTTTCGTTATTTCTGTGTGTCTTTATTTTAATAAATAAGTTCCAAAAAAAAATATTTTTAAGATACCTGTTGCCTTTAAGGGAAAATAGTTCGGATCGTTTCTTTTGCTTGCTACCATTTTCGTACTATTAAATTTTGTGCTTTGTAATCAAAATCAAAAATGAATTTCGTTACCTCTTGATATCTATCAGTCACCTGTTAGTTCATCTGCCAAACGTTCGTCCTAGCCACTACATACAGGAAAAAAATAATCAAGTAAATATAAAAAAACAAAACTTATTATTAATTAGTAGAACTCGAAGTATAAGGGTTTCGTGCACATTTTGGAACTTATACACGGTGTCCGGGAAAAAGCGTCGTACAAAGAAAGTCGTTATTCCTTCACTGAAAAATAATTGATTGTCGTTAAAAAAAATTTCAAAAATTACTTTTTTCAGAAAATTGAAAATTATATGCATAATTATTTGTCATCTCTTTCGTAGACACGATGCTACACACATTATCCAGCACCGCTTCGGAGAAATAACCCGCAAGCAGACACCGCCACTGCGGGTAAACACCGCACTCCGCGCAAGATTGGATGTGTTAAAAAGAGCTATGTGTATTTTTAACCTATTAGAAAAAGGGCGTGTTTTACGTTTTAATTTAACGACAATTTATTCCTAATTTTTATTGCAAAAGAAAGCATCTTTCTTTGTACGACATTTATTCCAGGACATATACACGATATATTAAAGTGTACATTTTATTTCTATAAAACTTATTACGTCTATTTGCTTTTCATAACGTAAATATGTTTAAACGTATAAAATCCTTTACCTTTTACAGGCGAAACTACATGAAGAGTGTTTCAAGAATTATAAGGTTTAGAGATATTCGTTATCGTTTTCCTGTAATCTTCTAGTCAGCTTTTGCCAACCCCGCCTTTTTATGATTATTCGTTCAATAGTTTCGGATACAATAGTTTCGGATATATATAATATTTCAATAGTTTGGGATATATATCTACCGCCCTTATGTAACATTTCTTGATATTTTCTAAAATTATTTCTTAAATTTGCAATTGGAAATTGTGAAAAAAAATATTTTGCATAACTAATAACAAGCTTTTTCAAATGATATTCCACATGATATATAAATTTAGAAAAAAAAAATTTCATGTGTGTTATTAACCTGTTTGTCATACATATATTTTTAAAGAGTTGGTGCTGTAAAATATGTGGCTTTATAAGATATATTACTATGCCAACTTTCAAATTGCAATGTCTCCCTGTTTCTAAAAAAATTGGTTTTCAAAATATATAATAGACTATATTATACGTCGACATATAAACATGGAGAATATTTAAAAAATTATGACATCTATTATTATCACTATAACTTTCCTACAATTTTTGCCAGGGTTTCTAAAACCCTTATTTTCCCATTTTATTCGGTTGAATTTTTTCGAAAATGAAGTGCAATCAAGACATTTTTTTTTTCATATTTTTCATTATATCTCTGAAGACACTTGGAATTGTAAAAAAAATTAAGACTCTTACAACTAATATTTTCAAAAGACATGATGTCAATAAAAAAAAATTCTTTTGTCCGTATACAATTTTCAAATAAATATTTCTGAGTTTTAACTTTTGCGATATATGTCGGTTAATTTGTATTAATAATGTGCTACAATTAAAATTTCTACGTCACGCCATTTTTAAGGAAGACAATTTTGATGGACGTACAGACCGACATGTTAGTGATCTTGTGAGGGTTCCGCTTTTTACTTTTAAGATATGGAACCCTAAACGTATGAGTCTCACCCACATACACTCACGGACGATATGAAATTTATTTAACAGTCCATATTAATTAAAATTTATAATAATTATTAATTATTCAGAAGTGTATTCTTTTATTCATTTTATTCTGAATAAGATTGTTCCATGACTAATTTAAAGTAATATGTTTTATAAGTTTTCACTCCTAATTATTGAACCAATGATAATATTACACTCACATATAATATTAATACACGAATAAAAACAAGAAAGTTGGAAACCTGCGACCCAGCGACCTGCAGATTCATCGGCAGATGAGCATTTAAATAAACATTTCGACACTTGTTTGCATTAGGCCGGTTCCACCCTTTGTCAGATGGGTTTCGTTTTTTTTCTCAAGCTTTATACAATTTTAATGTGACAATAAATTAGACATCGCTAAAGAAATTTCACTTTAAAAACAAGTGTTTTTTTTCCGAACACTTGTTTTTTAATATAAAAAGTGATAATGAAAGTCTGACTGAAAGGTGTTGCTATATAGGTCATTTGAAATCCTATTCAGCATGATGTTCTTTTCCAACGGCTTGAATAGTGGGTTTTGAGCGTTCAAATTAAATACGAGAAAATTTTTGTTATAAAAAAATCATGTCAAATATTAGTGTTATAAATATTTTTGTGTAAGAAAATATATACTTTTTTTCAGAAATACAAAATATGTGCTGTGTATATACGTTCAAGGTATATGTAATAACGTAGAACATTGGGAATAGATAAACTCTCAATTGTTGTATTGCTATACATGTGCGTAAACGAAAATACACTTTACTGCAATAAAACTTTCGTAAGTGAGTATTGAAATGTCTGTTTAATCGCGTTTTTGACACCGCAAATTACACTACACGAATACATTAAATTTACAAAGAAGAAATTGTCAGCGGAAAAAATATGCAATCCTTTTAAAATACTTTACTTTTCAGTGTCACGTACAATCGCTAAAACGAATGACATTGTCTTAAAAAACGTGATGAAGCCCAATCACGTGCCTTCTTCCCTGCGGGCGGTCCACGTGATTTGCCGAAACAAACGACGCACCGCTCATTTACAAGTGTCAGTGACTTGGTTTTTAATGGGCTCACGTTTAGTATAGACAGTCCGCAGTGTTAAGAGTCGACTGTGGTGACGTAGAAATCTACGCATTAGCCAGATTGTTTCGTTAATTTCATTGGGGTAATCTATCATTTTTCTTTGTATATTTCGGGGATAGCGTGTCTGTTGCAAAAACTTTTATCTTGGGTTAACTTGTTTTTATTCATAGAGAGACTTCATATTGAAAATAACAATAAAATCAAAATTCTCTTCCTTGAGTGATAGCATAAATTAGTTGATATTTTATTTTCCATTTAATTGTCATATAACACGCAGTGTCGATGAATCACGCTGAATATTTTATACAAAAAATTCAAACTAAAAATATCTAAGTAATTTTAAAATTTAAAAATTATTTACCGTTTCGTTTTGGTAAAAATCGCTCCTAAAAACTTAACAATTAATATTACAGGAAAACTAGGAATTTTGTCACACTTTTAATTTCATTTAAAAAAGCATCGAGGAATTTGTCTAAAAAACAAATTCGATGTAAAATTATGTTATACTGACATTTTGAAAAGAAAAAAAAATTGCCGTTTAGTTTTGATAAAAGTTACTCTCAAAAATTTTACAATTAACATTACAGGAAAAATAATAATTTCCCATTACATTTCATTCTATTTAACAAGACGCATCGAGCGATTTGTCTAAAAAACTAAGTCAATATAAAATTATATCAGATTTGCATTTTAGAAAAAAAATTATTGTTAACAAAACATTTTTAACTTTTGGATCTTACTATCACACGAAAACTACTTTAAGCAACAGATTTATTAAAAGGGTATCTCCTGGGAAATAAATTTGAATATTCAATCTCGTAATACAATCCGTATTTTTGTATTTTTTATTATTCATTGTTAATAAATCAAACAGTATCATTGATACTAGAACAAAATAATGGAATGAATACAGTAAAAATAATAAAATATTGATTTATTTAAACAAAACAAAATAAAAATAATTTTAAAAAAACGACGAATTTCTTATAAAAATAGGCCTAAATAATTAAATTGAAAGGTATAAAAGAACCGATTACATATTGTATAAGAAGAAGAATAAAATTAGACAGTCCACAATTTCTAGGAAAAACTTTGAATATCTACGATTTCAACGGCAATACTGGAATTTAGGCGTCAAAAATCCTTAAGAAGAATTTAAAATTAATAATTAAATGCGCCATTAATTCCTTTCTTACTTACTCAATATGTTGTTAGGTTACTGATAACAAACCTCTTGATCCGGTATGGGTTACATATTACCCTAATATTAGAGAGTTGCTTAAAATGTCACGGTTGTAAATCACTCCTGACAGAATAGAGACCTACGCTAAATAGTTGGTCGTATTGGTAATATATTCTTTATTTAATGCTGTATTATATATCTTAAAAAACTAAAATGCACAAAGAAATAGATAGTTGTATGCTAGGATAACTCCATACGGGAGATTTCGTTGACTATACAGATAGTTTGTATGAAGATGATATTAAACTAAATACGAAAATTAGTTGATTTATAAAAGCTAAATTATATAACGAAAATAAAATTTCAACCTAATGGAAACGGCAATTATATACCCACTCTTCATCAGTCGCACTAATCATGTTCATCACTTGCAATTCTTAACACCATAGGTGAAATGTTATATTTATTTTTCCAATACGATGTATAGTTGTTACTCAGAATGACATTGTTTTTAAGAGCATCACGATGCTTGATCAGTTGTCTCTTTCAAGCGGGATGTACATGTGTTGTGCCGGAACAAAAGAAACGCTGCTTGTTTACAAATTTCAGTGACCTGTACTAGAAATGTCAGTGGATTATGGTTGATATGACCCTTTTGCTGAGCATGCCATTAGAGTGAAACGATAAAACACAACTAAATTTGGAACCGGAAATTTGTTTTGTCGACTTATTGGTGAATATTTTGTTCGTCATATAATGCAAATGAATTTTTATTGTCAATTACTTTCATAAGAAATTACTGTAGAAATACGTGAATTTATATGTAATTGTAAGTGATAGGAAGGGTTTTCAACTCGTGTTCAGTTGCAAATTGATTCCCGTTCTGTTCTTGTACAATTGAACGTGTCTAATTACGATTGTTTGGGTCATTTATTTTAAAATTGCTTTAGTATTATCAATTCCCTAGCCCCTCCTGATAAACTGGTATTAGTAGGAAATTTAAAACACCGATTTGGATGCTTTACATTATTTCTATGGAAATTTCGATCTTTATTATTTGGTATTCAACTTTTACTATATTATGTAGACTAACCTTTGAATACTTTCATATTTTGTATTGATCAAATTTTATTTGCGACATGTATTTAGTATCGATATTAAAAGTGTTCCATAGAAATACATGACTAATACATACAATAATTATTATGCCCACTTGAATACATGATGTGAGACCTTAAGATCATTCGTACTAATATAACTCGAGAACTATATAAATTGTGAACATAAAAACATTTTGTATATTGTTGGATTCAATGCAAATATACATATTTATACAACAAAATATTGTGATAGAATACTTCCTCGGATCGCTTTTCGAAACCAGCTTAGCTAAAGCCCTCCTTTTGCTATTACATTTACTTGCTTGTAAATATATTTGACATTTCGTGAAATTGGCGTTAAAAGAAAAGATAATGCAAAATGTAAATATTTTGTTTACCTTTGTCGCAGAAGCTATGAACAAATTTTTGTACATAAAATGTATCAAATACTAAAATATCATAATTGACACCATTTTCTTCTTCCTATATCAACTTTCAACGTGATTTGGATTACTATATATTCGTTATAATATGACTGTTTTTATATATCGGGTACTAATAGTTCTAGTAAAAAAGCATATCCGTAAGAAAAAAGATCCACAAGGAAGAAGCACGAGAGCTCTGCATACATTTTAATATTACTCAATATAATATTTTTCCAATCCTGCTAACTTTGTCCTCCAATTTTTTTTTAAATTATTATATAAATATTTCAGAACATTTCTTGCCACTGGGATAAAAGATGTAACTCAAGTGCTATGAATACTTGGATACAAAAACAGACAAGACTTGACACATATTGCTTATCTCAGTATCAACTAACACCATTGAGAAATAGTTTTTCTCGATCGGAAGCCAATCGAGATAAGTTATAATTATGATTAACCACCAAGAGACCAAACTAATTTGTCGGAGAAGAAAACCGAGCCCCCCCCCCCCACTTTATAAACAAGATAGCCACATTTTAAAAGTCTTTAACAATGATCAGGTTAAAATTCAGTCACAAATCAACTATATATATAGACCAATTGTAAAGTGGTTGGAACTAAAAAATAAGGAGTTTTTTACTTACACACTCAAATACGAACGTGCATATAAAGTCGTGCTCAAGAACATGCATGCTTCAACTAAGCTAGAAGAGATTAAGGGACTTTAAATGAACACGCCTATACCAATATCTAAAGCATCAAGCAAAAAATTGCAAAAGAACCATTACCTGTGTTCGAATTAATGCAAAAGAGTCAAATGAATGCAAAATTAAAATTTGGGTCAATAGGTCATATTAAATGTGAGCCCACTAAAAAGCAAATCATTTATACCTGCATGCAAACGGCGCATTTTTTTCGTTTTATCATAATACGTGTGATTGAATGATGATGTATTTTTTAGCATAATACGTGTGATTGATGCATATGATTGAGCTCAGTCACCATTTTTAAAATTGTATCGGCATTTGAAAAATAAAACATTTTCAATGGATAAAATAAAATTTTAATTGGTATTTATTTCATTGCTTTTCTAGCTTATTTAAGTCGTGTAATATACTTTCTTTAAAGCGCAGTAAATTCAAGCGGCTTACTTATTTCTCTGTCTTACATAATGTTATCATTCCATAAAAATCATGATTAATACATAAACAATTAGTGTTTACCATTATCTACAGTTTAATACATCGCTTTATTTTTACTTATGACGGAAAGGAAGAAGTATATGTGTCTATGACAAGAAGTTATTTGTACGTGCAATCAAATGGTCTCATTTATTTCCAAAACTGTTTCATCGATTTAGATACGATTTTTTGCAAAATATTTGAGTCTAAATGGCAAAGATTCTAAGATTAAGTGTTACGGTGATTGCTCACTAGGGGTACCACAATAAACATTTTGTTGGAAAGTAACTTTCCCAATTATTATCAAAATGTTTTGACCGATTTTTTTCAAAATGTTTGGGACTTATCAACGATGGTTCTTAAATAGGTGTTATTATATTAGCTCACATGTGGTTGCTGTGAAAGATCGTACTCAACTAAGAGCCACATAAGCTTGCCTTTTGGCAAATGGTTTTTTTTGAAGCTGAGTTATTAAGACTAATAATAAAAAGCAAAATTAAAATAATAATTAAGCCCACCACAGTTGTACATGTTTAAATCGAAATAGTATAAAACATAAAGCAAAATTAAAAATTAAAAAAGAGCCTACGACGGATGTTGTCGATGTAATTAAAAAAAAATTTTTTAAACCCCCGACGAAAAGAAACTAAGAAATTATTAATGTAATTACAAACTCGAGTAAATCTATCGGGGCTGCCATGCTCTGTCTATGCCTAAAATTTTGCAGTTTTATCAGTTCGTCTCTAATTGAAATTCTCTTAGGTGAGCAAATAGCTTTTCTATGCTGCTACAATATAATTTATATTGAGAACGGAATACGCAATGGAAACCCCACAGATTTTCTTGCGTTTGTAATTATATTCAAATGTTCTTACTTTTTTAATATAAATCATAGCGTAATAAATGGTTCAACAATACCTAATATAAATAAGCAACAAGACCGCATACACCGTCATGAATATCTAAAAAAATTATGACATCGAGAATCATCGTCTTCGTTGTCTATAACCGGGCAAAGGCTTCAAGAACCTTTTTCTATAATTTTAGATTCAGTAGTGTCAGGAATATAGAGGACAGCGAACATATTTTTTCCATATTTTTCAGTACCTATATCTCTAAAAACATCATAAAGTTTTAAATAAAATATTTTGAGTCCATTATAACTAGTCCTTACTAAATAATACTCTTCACTGTACATAGAATTTGTTTTTTTTATACTTATCTTGTCCTCTCAAAAATTCGTACATAAATATTTTTTATTGTAACCTACCGAGATATGTATGGAGCAATATACTTTATTCCAATATCGATGAGTATTTTAATTTTCTGCATCAAGTGGTTTCTGATAAAAACCAATGTGCCAGACGAACAGACTGACGCATAAGTGATGTTATAAGAGCCACGTTCTTCTTTTTAGTGTGCGGAAACTTAATAACTAATATTTAATATAATTCGCTTCAAATAAGAAATGTTTTAATATTAATTTGAACCTGTTTGTTGAATATTAAAATCTCTATTTAATTTCACTTCATTAATGTTTTCCTGACATTTCTATATACTATACATCAAATAATAAAATATGCTTTTCATCATCACATTTTGTATTATGTATATTTGTTATGTTTACCTGCAAAATATCTTCACTGATATAGCGACTATGACAGACCATCTGTTGAATAACCAACGGATAGATAGATATAGGTGAATAAGTCGTAATGATATATATGGAAAAATTAAAATGAAAAAAAAATTAGGTTTGCTTTGTAAAGACGAAGTAAAACAAATTATTACTAACGCATTAATCGCATTTATAATTAGGTAACTATGTTTTATGAATTTGTACGGAATATAAATTTCTGGATAATATTTGCCAGGAAAACATTTTAAGACAAATTGTTCCAAACAATACTTTGTATTCGAAAATATCAATCTTGACATTTTTCCTCCTTTTTTAAATTGAGTCTCCATTTAACAAATATTTAGGAATAGATTTACAAACAGATAGAGATAAATAGTAATCATTTTTACAATCAATGTTTTTTAAATAAAATATCTGCATACAAAAATCCTATTTATAATGTATCAACTTACATTTATTAAAAAAGAGTAACATTCACTACTTTTGTAATTGAATAGCCTTAAATATATTTAAGCGACAAATATTCTGAGGAAAATATATTCACCATCAATTAAGAAATTACACATTTGAAAAATATTTTTTTATTGTGAAGTCTAGTTTAGTTAATGGAATACGATAAGTTCAAATTATATTGGGTTTTCCAATTGTTTTCTGTCCTCCGTTTTATTTCTATGACGTCGTCAAATAGCTTTCCCTGTGTATTTTATAAATAACAACAAGGTAACAATCCATAAAAAACTATAGGACATGACAAAGAAAATAACTTATCTTTCGAATTCTTTATTTTATTAATATTACCTAAATTTAATTTCCCTGGAATATTTATAATATGGAAGTACCTAAAGTTAATATTTTCTATATGAAAAGATAGATATTAATTATTCCTTATTTATTAGTGGATACTTGCCAAGAATTATATTTGTCTCATTTTTTGGTTACTTCAGTATAACAAGGAACTTTTATAAGTTCATCACGTTCGTCTGCGTGTACTTCCGTGTGTCATAACCATATTTTCTTTAGTTTTAGATCTAAGAATAGAACAATATTTAAAAAAATCCTATTAATGGGCAGTGCCTTATTATGAAGGGGAGATGAAATAATATTTTGACCTCTCTAATCAAATGTGGTACCATTAAAATATGCTTTAAAATTAAATTTCAGGTTTTATTTGTCAATTCTAGTTTTTGAGCTTCCTTTTTAAAATTTATCTATGTAACGTGCAATTTGTCCATACACTCTAATTTTTCAAATATAAGTTTGCGTTGATATTATTTAATATTTTATTAGAAATATCAAATTAAATTATTGTCATTAACTTATTTTAACAAACTTTATAAGATATACAACTATAGAATCTTATTTCCTGCATTTTCCGATCCGCATTTTAATGAAAGTACGTTGCTCACTATAGCTATGTCTGTACATCTTAATGTTCGCTATTAAGATTCGGTCGACACCAATTATATATTATTTTATTGCGTTTAAAATGTATGCTTCCTGCTTACACGTATTATACGTTCGTCAATTCTCATTTTCTATGGGCTAGTATGTCGAAGTAACTTCAATCGTAGTCACAACACACAAGAAAGGAATGTGACAAATGACTATAATGATTCAGAAAATGCGTGAAATATCCTCATGAATCCATGGATGAATTGAAATTTCTCTAAAGATTCACATGAGTCAAGAATTTATAATAATGTTTAGTTAACTGTAATAATCAATAATGCCCTATGTTTAGGGTTCCATAGCCAAATGGCAAGAACGGAAACCTCATCGTTTCATTCCGTCCGTCTGTTCGTCTCTCTGTCTGTCCGTATGTCTTTTTGTAAATCATAGCCGTTTTACTCGGAAAGTATTGACACTATATAAATGAAAATTGGATGAAAGGAACCTTCTATAAAGCGCTATAAAATAAAGTATTAGAATAATGAAAAAAATACTAAATGTGGTCTTCTACAAATGTAACGGAAGGACGAAAAAATCCAGTTCACATAGGCAATAGATAGATTTTTTAAATAATATAGACGTTTCAAAATACCATTTTTTTAAATCAATGGTTTGTGAGACATCCGCTTCTAAAACCATATCACCCCTCTCCCCCTCTAACTTGTCAACCAATGTGTTGACACAATTCTAAAAAGATATAAGGTGGTAGAACATTAAACAAACTCATATAAAATTGATTTAAATAATATATGTTGTGTAGTTTTTGCAATATTAAATATTTTCGATACCGACCGCAGAAATAACTCTGTTTTTCAGTGTCTTTGATAGGTAGAAACTTAATATTATTTAGTACTACGGAACCCTTCGTGTGTGAGTCTGTCTTGACCACTTTATTTTTTGTTATTCTGATTGTAATTGTATTTTAAAAGTTCATAGTATGGTCAATAAATTTTCATTCTTACACTTGCACTTATAATTGTTTTTATTATATCATCCGCAAAACTATATACACGGCGAATAATGCAAAAATCGGTGCCGCCGTGCCCATTCATTGACAGATTAGCATTTGAATAAACTTTTCCGTATTTATCTCGGCTGATTCCATTTCTTATCGGATGGGATTGACATTTGTTTTCTCAATAGTTACGCAATTTTATCGGGACAGCATGATTTGAACATGACGAAAGATGTTGCACTTAAAAAAGCATGTTTTTTCCCTCTGAAGTTTTGCATATAGAAAATTATAAAAACATGAAAGACGAGTGTCATTTTCTAGGGCATATAAAATCTTGCGCAACGGTGTTTTCTTTTCTCGAGATTTGAATAACGGACTTTGGGCATGCAAATTGATTACCGTAAATTTTCTGTGTAAAAAAAATATTATAAATAATAATCATTGTCGGTATTTGCACATAAAGAAAAATTAATGGTTTCGTTCAAAAGAAAATAATAAGATCTAGGAGCAAATGTTCTAAAATTAGGTACTAATAGAAAACCTTGGAAAGGAATTAACTTTTGTATTATTATCGTTAGTGTCTTGAATTCTTTCTGTAGTATTATTCACTATGACAAAGAACGCAATTAAATTCGTGTCTCATTACCTGAAATAAGACTCATAATATGTAGTCTTACTTCAGGTAATGAGACACGAATTTAATTGCGTTTTTTGTCATAGTAAATAATACTACAGGAAGAATTCAAATATGCGAGTAAGATAATGTCAGCTAAAAATATCCAATGCTTTAAAATACTCCACTTTTCAGTATTACGTACAATTATTAAAACGAATGACATTATCTTAAAAAATGTGATGAAGCCCAATCACGTGCCTTATTTGCGCGAGTTGTACAGCTGACTCACCGTACAAAAGACGCTACGCTCATTTACATGTGTCAGTGACTTGGGTCAGCTGACTGTAATGGGCTCACGTTTAATATATACAGTTCACCGTTTGCCTGTCGGCTAAAATAACGCAGAAATCTACGAATCGAATGGAGTGCTTGTTGTTGGATTTGATTTCATCGGGGTATTGAACCGTGTTTCGTTGTATACTTCGGGGATAGCATGCCCATTGGAAAGACTTTCGTACCAGGGTAGATTGGTCTCGATGTATGATTTCATTTCTTTGCGAGAATAGAAATTAAATTTTATTTTAAAGGCTTCAAACTAAAAAATACAAAACGGTTCTATCTAATTAGATCACACACGATTTTGTCTGTCGGTTACAGCAGATTTTCTATAAAAAGGGTTAACGTAGAAAATTTCTATTCATTGCAGCAATATATCATATTAACACGCATCTATTTCTAGCAATTAAAATATTTATTTGGTAATTTTATAGGAAGCAAATTAAGCATCCTAATTTATTTTAACTTTTATGTATTCCGTTTATCGTTTGGAAGACTATTTATAAATATATATGTTGATCAATGTGAGTGCACGAAAAACAGGTGAACTTTCAATATCTACGAAACCTTGGTAGAATGAGCTCTGTTTATATATTACAGGTTTTCTCTGTTGAATGAGAGTGTAAGTTGATATTCCATAGTCAATATAATGACGTGTTATTGAAAATCTGCTAGAATTTTTCGGCACTCAAGCTAAGAGTAGCTTTTGTATTCTTCTATTTTCTAAAACTTAATATTTTAAATATATGACATAGAGTTATTGGTACAAGAACAATATCATCCAAATAAATAAAGATAACTTTTCACGTCAGGAAAATGAAGATTAAACATTTGAATTCGCATATCAATGATGAAGATAGAATTCAGTTTGAACATTAGGGATATTTGAAAAAATATTATTTATTACAGAAAAGCAAAAACATTAATTAAATGCGTGAGTAATCCCTTGTGACATTATCAATATTTTCCTTTGATACGAAATCTCGCTGCTTGAGGACAGATATTTACAAGTCGTGAAATTGCTAACATCCGTATGCACCGCACATAGTTATGATTCTTAGTTGGATTTACTGATAGTTAAAAACCTATTTTGTATGGATACTTTAGCAACTAGACCGTGCAATGGGGCCCGATCGGTAAGGTAAACCTTTGGTCCGACTCAACTGGCAATTGACAAGAAACCGAAATAGGTTTTGAACTATTAGTAAGACCAACTGACAGTCCTAACCATAAGTGGTGCATAGTAACACACGCGTAGCGACGCCGCTTGTTTTGTGCAACAAATTTATAGTATATTCGCGTTACCTTCATCGTGGTTTAAACGAAATTATGCGTTCGATATTTCTTTGGTAACCAGTTTGATTTATGTTGTATTATTAAATTGTAGTTTTGTTTTAGCCATTTACTAGGCCAGCTAACAAGAATGACTGTGATAAAATATGATAAAATCATTGCATCTTATTTTCTCCATGCGTCTTTAACGGGGTAGTAATAACTTATGACTACTAATTAGTGTTTTTTATAAGTTTACCATTTGACACGCTCTTTAGGTGGACTATTTGGTTTCTGTCTATAAATTAAAAACACGGCTTAAAAATATAAATACTAAATGTCATAATTTATAAAATAAAAAAAGTAATTTTTCTAATATTTTCTAATGCTACTGACCCGTTTGCTTCCTTCATCCTTTCCGAAATTCCCCTTGTCTATAAGTAAACAATTTAAGATCTATTTATTATAAATAATAGATTAGAGTACCAATCATAAATATAACAATTAAATGTCCAGTTATTTCCGGGCCAGCCTGTCGTAAACTAGCATGTCTTAGAATACAAGAATTTCCTTTTCATGATTCGTGACAAACTATCTCAATAAACCAACATTTTGGGGACGAAAAATACGATATTTGTTGCTTTTATTTTAGGTCACTGCCTTAAAACCGCCTATCTGCTATCTTTAAAGAATACAGCGTCCCACATCGAATGTTAGAAAATATCATCGTATTTAAGTAATTAGTCTTAAATAATAAAACCCACAATAAAATATAATTACGTGGCTTGCATATCTTTTTAATATGTGCAGTTGAAAGAGTCCCAAATTTTTTAACATAATGATCTGCAAGTAAAACAAAGTAGCTAACAATTTATTTTCTAATCAACTTTTCCCTGTTTAAAAAATGTCATTAAATTAATTTTAACATAAATGTACGTAATGCCACCTATTATAAAAATTAAGGATAGAATTTGTTTAAGTAAGAGCAACTTATATTAAAGCGAAAAACTGCCATATTTTCTTTTTAATTGGCCGATTGTGATAAAAGATAGACTTTTAATTACCTTGGTGCCAACAGAATCCACCAGTAACAACTTCATCAACATTCTTTAAGCCAGTGTTACTCAGTACGTGAACAGATAAATAAGCTTATACACAAAAATATTTTTGTGTCCTGCTGCATTTTGTTATGTTAATCTAAATATTTTTTTCGTAAATATTTTTGATTTGCAGGTAGGCCAATTCTATAGTTTTATTAACCTAACTAATATGTTTGTATATACTTTTTTGGCCCCACAATGGTGCAAGAGATTTACGTGATTCTTTATACAGCAATAGCGCTTTAGAGAGGGAAGATTACATAGGATACTTTTCGCTGCGACGAAAGTCTTGTTTGAAACTTAAAAAAGTACACAAAGTGAATAAGTGTTTTTTTTTTTATTTCACGTTAAAACGAAGCTAAGCATTAACGTGATATCTTGCACAGAAATAGTTGGCGAGCCGGGGAATAACATAGGCTATTTTCAACCTGGGAAATCTCAACTTTATCAACATTATAAATGTAATTAATATTTTAAATGAAAAAGTGTACTTGTTTGTTCTTCTTTCAAGCTACAACGGATCTACGGATTGAAAAGTTTTTTTTGTACACAGATGGCTGGTGGGCCAGGATATTATACACGTAACTCCTTATTTCGGAATATTTCATAACGTTGGGAAAATTCTTATTTGAAATAAAAAGACACAACAGAAATAGAGAAGAAACATCGCACCGAAGCCAAAAATAAATATAAAACGAATAATAAGACGAATATAAAACGAATATATTTAAATTAACCACAAAATTAAAATATTGTATTTAATCTTCCGGTCCAATATAAAATTGTTATTCAGAGTGGAATTGTTTTCAAGTGTATCACAAATCTGAACAACTTGTCTCATTCGAACAAGCTGTACACGTGGTGGGTCAGAACAAAAGACACGACGCTCATTTTCAAATTTCATTTTAATTTCGCTAAGCCTTAGTCTGATTATAGCGAAGCGGTGAGTGGAAACTAAAT
This sequence comes from Druceiella hillmani, assembly GCA_039881145.1. NCBI lineage: Eukaryota > Metazoa > Arthropoda > Insecta > Lepidoptera > Hepialidae > Druceiella > Druceiella hillmani. The sequence goes on along the minus strand of JAYKKI010000022.1, from coordinate 24,862,844 downwards.
TTTATTCAGTTATTTAATTGCGTCGATTTATTGACGAATACGCAGTCCGTAATATAAAGAGAAGGTAATATTTTTCTTGGCAAAATTTCCGTATCCAAATGGATTGGTATTAGTGTAGTAGTTTGATTTTTTCTTATTACGTAAAAATTAAAAATGTAAATAATATATAATTTAATGATAAATCATGTAAATAATAGAGATGAATAAATACATTTTTGCCGATTTGCATTTCTGGGACTTCATATTTGATATGATCTATTATCTTGCTCCAAATATGTCTGAATGAGAAGGTGACTATAAAAGTCCAATCTAGAAAGAACATTTTGTATTCACTTTGGAACTAATAAGTGGCAACTTCTTTCATAACAAAGAGTTTGATATTAACACTGATTCAATTTAATTTACGTCCTCCATTTAGTATCAACAGTAGAAACATATCATGCAAATATATGATTATAAATGTTACAAACACGTGGCCAATAAATGTAACAATTTGAATACATAACCAATTTGTGCTTACTCGTACTAATGTAATATCTGTATTATAGAAATATTAATATAAAAATGTAGTGAATATATTTGGAAAACAATTTAACGGGTTTTTTTCTGAGAACGAAACTCTGTCAAAATAATTGGAAATTTTTTTGAACTACTTACGTGAAGGCTTCTTTAAAAAATATCCCTATTATATTTGATTTATTTGGAATATATTTTCACGTCCTTCTCTCATGAGAAACGGTTTAAATTAAAATGGAAATATTTCAATCTTGTTCAAAACTTAAATCGTAACAACTATAACCTATGTATTAAGTTTAACCATACAAAATGTTAACACCAAACAGTTTGTGGGAAAAACGGTTGTGGCTCTAAGACAAACTCGTCAGTAATTTGAAAAGAATCTCGTTTTATTTCCACTTAGGATACAGAAACGAAAAATGAAGTAAATTAATCTTAAATCGTACTAAAAAAAAGCAATTGTACTCTGTCACAGCTTTATTGTACAGTAACCAGATTTACCGAAAATTAAAATAAAATAAATGAAAAATTGTGAAACTAACAGCCGTCAATTCATTCCAGCATTATTATTTTTATTCATAATTAACATTATAACAGAGTTTTTTTAGTTTACATAATTAGACTCGAGATTTATTTGTCACTGTTTACGATCACGGCTCATTATAAAGCCAATTCGCATATAACACAACCGCAGGAAATTGTAAACAATGAAAAAATAAGCAAACACCATTTATGCTTTGACATTTTATTCCAGAACAAGAAAAATGAATTAATCATTTCCCTATGTGAACTATAATCGCCAGACCGAAAGACATTATTTTTAAGTATGTGACGATGCTCGGCCATGTTTAATGCTCGCTTAAGCGACGCATGATATGTGAGAGCAAACGACAATGACACGATGCTCGTTGAGAAGCGTCAGTTAATTTAGTGTTGGGGGATTCGCTTCCGATGTGATGTCAATTTGCCATCATGGTGCTGATTGTTGCGAGGAAGAAAGCTGCAACTCGTACTGGACTACTGTAATTTTAATGAAATTAACCAAGTTACCAAACTACATTTATTCGTATAAGGTCAGTTATAGATAATTGGTTGATATTTCCGCTGCGAAGGCTTTTATTTGTCTCAGCAAGTTATGATTGAATGGATGATGATACGTGGGCAATATTGTTTTCTCCTTCCCACATTTTCATTTCATATTTGATGTGTTTTTGATTTCTCAAATTTTGTCTGAAAAAGATACCAGAGACTAATCGTTGAATAAATTTACTTCATTTATTTTATTAAAGTTTAATAATATTAAATCCACCAAAAATGTATAATAGATCTAACTGCATATAGAATTATATATTTTTGTTATGATATATTGACGTAGATTCTACTGCAGGTAGGAATATCAAATAAGATTATTTAAAAAAAAAACTCAAACATTTGAACAATGACGCTGGAATGCAATGGGAAACTATTTATATTTTGTTAATTTATAGTTTCTTTCCTTATGTTAAATACATGTTTTTGGTTTAAATACCTCAAAATTTAAATTGTGTGAATCAATCATTAATTAAATATTTGTAAAAATGTTAGCTCCTACTTAATTAGTTTTAATCGTATAATCTTGATAATTTATATTAGTAATTAACTTGGAAATCGCATTCTGGGAAATCGCATTTCTTTTGAAATACAATTTATTACTTTAATTTAATGAACATAATTCCATAAATAAATGTTATTAACAGCAAATGAACAAAATTTTCTTGAAAATAAAAATTTCCGTTTTCAAATAGCAAATTCAATTCAAATTCAATTAAAATATGCAGTGCTACAATTTTATTCTATTCAAATCAATTTTATTTAAGTCTTATAAATTCCTTTTCGTTTCCAACCATTACTGTCCTTTCGAAAAAAAATAATGAAAAAATACGATAAGATAATATTAGATTTATTTTTGTGCAGCTTTATAAATATAACGTTTCATTTCATTTTTCATGCAGGCAAATCGCAAAACTCATTTATAAGTGTTAGTGACTTAGTTTCTCATGGACGCACGTCTGTTGGAATTAATTTCCACACCGCGGCGCTGGTTATGGAACACAAAGCCACATTCTGAGTTAATTTCATGTAATTTTAATGGTGTTATCCAAAGGTATTACCGTATGTTAAAATTATACCTTATTGTGGAAATAGCACTTCAATTGTAACAGCTATCATATAATATCTAGCTGTTTCTGGTGCACTATTATTTAATCAGTTACATATTTAAACTCCAAACGGGGGTAAACGTTCCCATTGCCGGATAAAATAATTTTAAAATTATACTAGGACTGTTTGTTTACAGATATTTTTTAATAAAGTATCATTTATTAACTTGAGTTATAATTTGGTTTTTTAAGCAGTCAAAAAGTTTAAAATAATTGTTTTGTTATTTCATTTATTTGTGCTAAATGTTTTGTCACAAATATTTCATATAATTTTTAAATAAAATTATTGAATAATTTGATGTCATGTATGTAAACTACTTAAACAAAAACCATCACAACAGAAGGCCTTACAGCAGAAAAAATTACGAAAATGGAAGTTGATGTTATGACCGAAATGAGAAAATATGTATTGACTTGAAAAAAGAATACGTCTTTCTTTATTTACTCGACTAGGGACTAAACTACTTCAGTGATTTAAACAAATTATTGGGTTCGTTCTAATATTGGAAATATCATAAATCGTAAAAATTTAAATAAAAATTAAAATACTAAAGGAACTTTTAAATATAATAGACAAATATTTGTACAAATCATGCTTCGATTTGATGATACAACTCGCGCTTTCTGATTCAAGTTTTTAAGAAATTTACGATATGTAACTACTTCCGAGCGTACGAAATCTAAGAGTTTTTGTATTCAAATAATTTTTGAATATTAATTAATAAAAAAAAATAAACGTGTAAACAAGATTAAAAATCCTTGTTCCAGACTTAACTTTTTAATTTCATGTCTAAATATCGACATTACTTACTTCCATATTATTCGTAATAAACGAATATTTAAATTCCTCCTTGTTAAATGTTATTCACGAAATTCATAATATTTTATTGAATAAACTTATAAGAAAATCGTCTTATTTCGATATTAAAAAATGTCACTTTGTGGTAATAAATAAAAAATGAGCCCAATTATAACGTAACTACAGAGAGCCTAAAACAATTTCGCGTATATGTTTAATATAATTTAATAACCGTAACTACGAAGAACTACTAAACCTTTTATTAAAATATTTTAGGTTTTGACCTTTTGTAATATATCTACTGGAAGTAAAATACCTTTTATAATCTGTAGTTTTCTCCTGAAATAAATTGAAAACTATTTGGTTTGGCAGGAAGGAAACACACTTTTCATTTCGAACACAGTCAATTACTCAAGTCAATGGAAACAAGTGAATTTTTTTATTAATTTATCATGTTATTTTTCATGACCGTGAATACAAATTAATTAAAAGCAACCCACCAAACACCTATATAATTGTCACGCGTATTTAAGTTTTATTTCCTTTCCAATTTTATATTTCTCAAAGTGAGCAAGGCGTCTTTTCCATGGTCAACATAATAGACTACGATTACGCGGTCGGAATGAATTCCAAATATAAAGGAAACAAGATAAAATATGGAGACTTTTTTGGAGCCTGATGAACCTAAATCATGAAAATCATAGTACGCGTTCGTTATTCATATTGCGCCTGGACAAAAAAAGCAGTGGTGACAGTCTTGTGATTATTTTTTTAAACTGTAGCGGCATTCATTACCAAGCAGAAAATCGAAGGTCTGATTAAATCTGCATATTGTAATTTGAATTAGTTTCGTGGCGTTATTAAAAGCTGAATATGATGGTAAACTGGTTACAGTATTTTCTTAAGGTATACTTTGTACCCATGGAAAAAAAATGTATTAAAAAAATATGAAGGCTATCAAATTTTGTTTTTAACAAAATTTTGATAGTTTAAAACAAAAATAGTAAAAAAAAGATACAAATTATCAAACCAGATTTTATTTTCTCGACTTACCAGCGGCAAGTGATATGCCATCACAAGTGACAACTCCATTGTGATATGGTATAATAATATTCCTTGCTTTTTTCGTTGAATTAATTTATGTTACCCACTGTGAAATTGTTAGACTGCGTTTATCTTCATGTGACTATTTACGAATAAAACAAAATACCTGTCTTTACTTCATTTTTCGATTTAACGTCGCCTGTTGCCATATTAATAAAACAAAACCTAAGATCAGTATCATGAAGGACGTTTATTGCATTAAATATTAATTTCATATATCTTTGTGTTATTTTAAACACAATATTATGATATAATTATATTTCTAATAATTAAATAAACCGTCCCCAAGTGCCTAACAATAATATATCATCGTTGGTATTTTAATATTTATCTTCAACGGCAAATATACTTTATGTAAAGCGCAAAGTATACCACTGAAAATAATTGGAAAAATAGAATATATAATATTTACTTAAAACTTAACTATTGTTATTTTTATATTAATTTTCAACGGCAAGTTTACTCTTTATATAAATCACAACGCGCACAACTGACAATAATCGAATAAAGTAGAATATATGGTATTTATTACGTTATCCTTAACATTTTAATATTTATATTCAACGGCAAAAATACTTTATGTAAAGTACGATGCATACAACTGACCTAATCGAAGAAAGTAGTATATATGGTATTCATTACGTCATTTACGAGATAAATATTTCATTCATTACGAGATAAATAGAATATATGGTATGTAATACATCATAATTCGTATGTGGATATTCATGTTCAACGGAAAATATATTTTATGAAAACCGCAACGCACACAACTAACAATAATCAAAGAAATGAAAATATATGGTACTCATTACACCATAGTTGATATTTTGATATTGATTTACAACGGCAAATATAACTTACGTGAAGCATAACACACACAACTAACAATAATTGAAGGAAATAGAATATATGGTACTCAATACATCATCTTTGATATTGCGATATTCACATTTAACAGCAAATATATTTTATGTGAAACGCAAAGCAAACAAGAGAAAATAATCGAAAAAAAACGAATACGTGGGTCTTAATTTTTAAAGCATACGAGCAACAAAAGTCAATTCTACAAATGAAATCGAAGCTACTCTGGCCGGCTCTCTCGATACTTTTATTGTTTGGCATTCTTTCTTTCGTAATTTTTTTAGTTTTATTTATATTTCCCTATTTGAAATAAGAAAAAATTCCAGATCATATTGAATATGCCAATCGGAATTCTTTTTCTATTTTTTAAAAGTTCATTTTCTATTACTAATGTTTAAATTTTCTGATATACTTTATTATGTTATAAAGTATATAAAAAAAAATAAAGTATATCAAAGCGCCAAAAGTTCGCGCCTGTATAGCGTGCCGTACTAGTGCACGATATAGTCGGCTTAATGCGGTATCGCATCCATCACCACCAGCAACACCTGCTTCAGCTGCGCTAGACAGCCACATGGGACGTAGCTCTAGCTACTAGTACGCCAGCGACTGCGCGCTGAATAATGCGGGTTCATTACGAACTTGTAGACCCGGACTTTATGTTCATGTCCGAGTTGAATTTAAATACAATATTTACTAAGTTTTTATTGCTTTCTCGTCGATTACTTGGAATAATGTGAGAATCGCTTCCCGGATGCTACCATATCTGTACGTTATGTTATGGGGAATTTGTAGTACGTGTGACATTATGATAATTTTATGATCAAAACGAATATTAAAAAAATAAATATCAAATGAAATGAATTAATACAGACTGATTTTAAAAAACATAGATATTTTTTGGAGAAAATGGTTTCCTAAACTGAAATATGTGAGAAAATGAATGATGAAAAATAATCACCAAACTAAATTTATAAAAAAATAATGGGAAATTTTCTTTCCTTTTAAATGTTAAAATTGTATTCCCCCATCTTATAACCCCAACTAATTAAATAAAACCTTATTTATTCAATAAATTTACCGCGTTTTTAACGTTTGACACGCTTAAGAGTTTGACATTGTTTAAATTGTTCAATACCTTTCGATTTTTTCGGTAATTTAAAAAAAAATGTAACTTTCAAAAACAGCAAAGTTTATGCCACAGAAAAGGAATGATGTTATTCTGAAATTTTTAATTCCGCCTGATCGAAATCGAAAAATAGTGGAAAGGTGATCGCGAAGTTACATTTAAAGTTATAATTGTTAATATTTCGGAAAATCATTATCTAAACCGGATACTTCTAGATTTATTTCCAGAAGTATCCGGTTTATTGTACATATTTATATATGTGTACATGCAATTAAATTTAAAATTAATTCTGACCATTTTCTCAAAAATTTTAACATCCTAACGATTATTAAGAATCCAAGAGTTTAGTCAGAAGGATGTTTGCTTCTCCATAATTCCGCAATTTTTGAGATCAGATACACAAAATTTAGTTCACAAAGAGATTACAGCCTGATTTAATGTATATATTTATGTCTTAAAATCAGAATTTGTCCGTCAAGGAAGGCATTATTTTTTATGATACTCATTAGATTCCTATTTGATAACGTACTATTGTTTGTATAGAAAATTCTGCAAATTTCTATTTGTCACACATTAACTCATATCGCGTATCTTGAATTCCCAAGGTCTGTTGATTCCCAAAGCATTCAGGGCGTGGTTTCTTCGTATAGAATAAAAAATTAGAAGAAAGATCACCTGGATTTATACACGGGCTATCTTAGTGTAGTTCATGCAAAACAAAGTTACAGGTAGAAGTTAGTTAAAAACAATTCAAAGACTAAAGTAAGAAAATATTTTCTATTATATAAAGAAAATCTATTCAGTTTTGCTAAGAAGATTTAAAGGATTGATTAAAATATATTTTGTCTATATATTTTCCCTTCTTCGAATCAGTTTTAAAGTTTTTGTTCGTTGCATATCAAAAAAAAGCATGAAACACTATGATATCAATTTATATTATATTATATATATATAGAAAAATATAATTTTATATTGTGTAAACAATACTCAGAAAGAACATAATCCTTGAACATACTGAGTTTTAAAAATTTTATAATTTCTGAATGAGTTTTAAAAATTTTATAATTAACTGATTCTATGTCATATAGTAATACCCATAATTTACAACAAACTGCTAAAATTTTGCAAATGAATACCGTAAATAAACTCAGTATCATCCAAAGTGATGACACACACTATTTTTCGAAGTATTTAATACAGATATCAATAAAAAATGCAGACCTTGTCAAGTGAAATATGATTATATAGGTCACTTGAAATTCTGTTAAACGTTGTTAGTTTGTTTTCCAATATTATCTCTGAATAATCTAAATATTAAATGTTGGTCAATATTAGTATGGATAGAGAGAAAACGGCTTTATTTGTTTCTTTTTTTTACTAATTTACATATCTATCGGCTCATAACGGTAGGTAAATAATATGTTAATAAATTAAAAGCAAAGAAGGTATATGTTAAACGTGAATACAAAATACACAAGAACTATAATACAGTATATGTATACTTTCGCTCTCATAAGATATGCGTAAAAGATGGAGCAAATAAGGTGACTATAGAAGAAATCTATAAAAGTGTTTAATTGCCATCGATATCCATAATGGTTGTTGAGGAAAACAGCGGTGTCATACAGACATGTATATTTTAAAGTATTAAAATGAGGGTTTATTTTTGTTATTTTAGGGGTGAATCCAGAAAAAATGGTAAGTTTGTTGAAGGAAAGATAAAAGATTGACATTTGCGAGCCAAATATAATAGAGCCATTTTAAGTCTTCAGTACATTGTCACTTCAAACGACCAGTAATTACTTAAAATTTTCATTACGACATTTGCATGTAGTTCACATTTAAATGGAATAATAATATGCCATAAAGACTATTTCTTACCAAATCAACAGGACTATCCTTCCCATTTTACGATACACGCGTCGCTTATTTGCGGATTTCATTAACTCCGGATTAAATGGTTTGATCCAAATCGAATGGCTTGGGAAAAATATTTACGACTAACGGATACACGGGCACGTGAATGATTTTATAAGGGTTTGATTTGGTTTTTTAAAGCAAGGAGACTAGGAAATATTAGGTTTATTTTAGGAGTATCAATTTAAGGATATTAACTTATATTGAAATATGACTGCTTTGTAAAAATACGGTCTTATAATTTAACTAGCCGTGAAATTTTCTGAAGAGAGCAATATGCAAAGTCAAGTAAATAAAGAATAAAGAATAAAATTCAAATGTAGGAAGGGATTTACTATTTACGCTATGGGATTTACATGTACATACAAAAACCAAAAATGTGTTAAGGAGTTCACGTTTGGTTTCATCACTTTGCCAACACTATGCTGGGTACCCTGAAGCAGAAAATTGCAGTTCGAGCTGTTATAGTACATAATATTAGATGAAGGTCATCCGGTCATTAAACTGAGTTTACTTACATCAGTCTAGTATTACATGAAAGAGTGCGCTTTCGCTGCAGACTTTTATTTTTACTTGTTTCAACTAATTTAGGTTTTATACGGTTAGAAATCCATAAATTGGTTAAATTGGTACTAAGATTGGTGAAATTACTTGTAGTTTAATGTTATATAAATTTTGGTTTCTTAGTGATTTTAAATATGCGGGATGTAATCTGCATGGTTTATATATTTTGTATATGAATTTATTATTAGTGCTAATTTTTTTTTCATACAATTTTTAGTAATCAGGGGAGTATTTTACATGAAATTAATTCGAATACTTCTCGTATACAAAAGTTTTATTATATATGAAATATTCCAAAATATGATAATATTTTAATCTATTGTAATTAATATTATTAAAAAGGCCTCGTTTTTAATGAATTTTAATCATATGTGCAGTTAAATTCAATTTATGGGAAAAATTCATCGAAAGGTAGTATTTTTTATAAACCAAATAAGGCCACTATTATTGAACATTTGTAAAATATCTGACAATATAATCTAATTATATATATAATTTCTTAAATATACTTCATAAACACAACCATACACATACAAATTTCACACATATATATATATATATATGAATACTTGCTATGCTCACAACTACGTACGCTTGTGGACTTGTAGAAAACATTACTAAGTTTACTGCAAGCTTAATACATGTGACACTATCTGGAATATTCATTATAAAAATATTTAATAAAATTCTATAATTAATTTCTAAGCAAATTAGGAATTGTCTATTTAAATGTGAAGAATATTTACTTTTATTTCCTTTGAACTTTGTATCTTCTATTCAATATATACATGAACACAAAAATGTTAATAAAATTTCCTCTATTTTGGTGTATTTATCAACAGCTGCTACACGTGCTTCCTCTCTATACAGAATAATAAACTCTATGCAGCCATATATTATTTCTGTCCACACCAATTTTATTCGAATGTCATAATTTCCATTTCATTTTCCGATATTTAAAATTATTTTTCAACGCGAACTCGCTGGATTACATGATATTATTGAGCTCTACTCTAATTAAAAACCTGGTACTCCAATTTATTTTAAGGGAGGAGAAAAATAAAGCATTTCATTTTTCGTAACCAAAAATAAATATTTTGTTTTAAACCACAAACTACATTTACCATCGGCAGTCAAACTGCTCACGAGCTTAATTCGCAAAAGCTTCCAAATTATATTTCACATTTAGCTTTTCGTTTCTGTTCAGTATATTCTACGTTATAATCAGAAATGTATACAATAATTTTATATTTTATTTAAAATAAAAAAAATTTAAACTAGAGATATATGAAATAATTATACATAATATATAATACTAATTTTCCTCAGATATATTTAAAATAATTTATTTACATAACATTCAATTCATCTCTCAGTTCATAAACTAAACGACTATTGTAGGCACCAACTTCAGGGCCAAAATTGTTGGGTGTTGGGTGAAATTAACTTTCAATAGTGTATATTACTGTTATTATTTGATACAAATACTGATCAACACTTTCTTCTCTGCCGATGTAATTGGACGCTTTGTCTGTAAACTTATTGTTTGAATGAAAACAATTTCTATCGGCAATTATCGATGTTCATAAAAAAAAATTTCAGTATCGGACACTACAGCAGTTATTATGATAAAAATGTGAAAAGTGAATAGTATATTAAAAATACGAGATAAAAATACAAGGATATTGAAAATACAAGAAAAATTTTTCATTTTGTCTTGGCATTTTCGCATTACTGCCTGATTTTTGGAATTCAGATAAACTTTTTCTTCACACATATCAGGAAAAGCGGAAAATACTTGATCGTTTCATAATTTACAGCCCCGTGCCTCTTTAAGCTTGTAAAATAAGCAGTAAAATAACGCTTCGGCCCTCGGATCACACAAAGAATCTTGGAGACATAATTCCGCTTATGCACACATGTCGATATCGTAAAGCAGAAAATCATTATTTAATTTTACATATGCAGAGTTCGCAACTCCGGTGCTATGAAACTGGAGAAGTATTGACATATCAATTGTGTCTGAAACAAGAGGACAATTATTTAATGTAACACTACAATTTTAGTCCAGGTATTTAAGTTTAAAATTACTTCAAGAGAAACCGTCGCTCTTCTCCACACTTGTCATTGATTTTAAAGCCGTTTTCTTGTGAAAAATCGAACACTTTTAAAACATATATAATATAGGTGAATTTAGAAAAGTATTTAATAAGAAAACATCCAAATTTGCTATCAGAATATTAGATGTGTACATTTCGTCACTAACGAAAGGATCTTAATATATTGGATAATGCGATAAACAATCATTTTTTCATCAAACAAAAGATCCAAAAGAATTCTCTTTTTAAGGCAACGTCTTGTCTTCATTTGTCTATCGGTCAGATTCTCTTTGTTTTAATCGAAATTAAATAAAAGTAAGAAAAAAAAATTAAAAAAGAAAAATATATGTATATATATATATATATGTGTGTGTGTGTGTGTGTATATATACATATTTATATACATATATATATATATATATATATATATATATATATATATATATATACATATATATAATATGTGGTTCCTAGGCTCAAAACTAAAAATAAAATTTAACATTATATTTTGAAGTTACTACTAAATATGTAAAGAAGAAGTGAGTTGAAAAAAATCCTTTTTAGGTATGCGAGGCGTAGTTGAATAAATCTGTTTGAGTGTATAATGTTTAGTAAGTAACTAAAAAGGACATACAGACAAGATATGCTTTTAAAGACATACCAGGTAATATATTTTCATAATAAAAATGATATTGATATTTACAAATAATTTAATATAAACACAAAATGTCCTTGAATGTTATTTATGTTTTGAATGAATGTATGCTTTTAAGTGAATACGAAACCTTTGTAGTATAAGTTTTACTAATATTTATTCACGTAGCGATCACGCTAAGCTAAAACGCCAGAAACAAAATGAAGTAAATGTACGTAGAAAAAAATATATATTAATCCCAAAATATTTATTTTTTTTTGGTCACAAACGTTAGACTAAATTAAAATCTTTTAAAAATGTTAGAAACCTAATATCGTGCCCCATCCGTGCTCTCTGAACATATTAAACGCAAAGACAAACGACGCGGTTCTCATTTACATATATAAGAGACTTGATTTCTGAATAACTCACGTCGCTTCTACTATATTCGGGTCGGCTACGGCTTATGGATATTGAATATACTTAGGGTTCATTTTGTAGAAATTAATTATTCGCAATTAAATGAAACTACGTGATGTAGTGTTATGTCCACTTTTTTTTATAAATTTACAAAGTTGTACCACTAATTATACATATCTCCCGATTTATTATATATATATATATATATGTATATATATATATATATATATATATATATATATATATGTATATATATATATATATATATATATATATGTACATATATATATATATATATATATATATATGTATATTATAAATCGGTAGATACGTATAATTTGTGTTATAGCCTTTTCCTAACTATCAGATACCCTTAATATTATTTAAATATATTACTGAAAATAATATCCATTTAATTTTATTACATACAGGAATATTTGCATTGTACAACTTCATAAAACCAAATCAATTGATTTATCACCTTCATTAATAATAATAATACTTGCATTTTGTATAAGTTTTGAAAGTATAATAAAAACTACACCGCTCTCTTATAATAAACTCACTAACATGAGCAGTGGGAAAACCCGCACAAACCCGGCTTCCGCTATTGTATTTTGTAGTATATAAATGCTGTGGGAGGTTCCAAATAGTTATTTTTCGCTAATAGCCCACCTGAAAATGTTGTAATACGACGAAACCTAGGTCGTCGTAAAGAACTTATGAAAAAGTAGAAATAATACTACATCACGTAATTTCATTTAATTGTAAGTAATCTTATGTAGCATTTAGATGAACCATTTTTTGCACGTTCGTTGCGAAGAATATAACCTCGGAGTAAATTGACCTTGATTTTTTTTTATTATTTATTCTAAATTGTGTATCATTATTACTATATAGTTTTAATATATTTTGTTTTCTTTTAAAATTAGTAGTAGTTTTAATATATTAAAAAATCCTCATAGCCAAAATCATTTAAATGGCAAATTTAAAGATTGGTCTGCTCACAGCATTGGGACCACTTAAGAAAAATCCTTCACTGTCCAATTAGCAAAAATTTGGAATCACCTGGATGCTGACATCGGATGGAAAATCACGTCTCTAAGTATTTTCAAAGATCGAGTGAAAAAGTCCTGCCTGTCCTGAAACCATTTCCTTTATCTTCTTATCCTTTCCAGTCTTTCCAGTCCCAAATCATGTGAATCGTTTTTTTACTTATATTTTTGTATGTTTGAAATTTTTCTAATTACACTTTTTTATAAACAAATTTCATTGCAATATCTTTCACAGTCTACCAACTAAATTTTAATACAAATTGTTATGGGTGACTGGAAGAGATTGCTTATATAGCAATAAGTCCGTCGTATGTACTATACATAAAAGTTTGTAAATAAATGAATAAGTTTATAAATAAATATTACATTAACGTTTCATTTCGTATACAAATAACACATTTTCAATGCGTTTAAAATGAAATAATACTATTATCTAATTAAAATAAATCTAACACGCACTCGCGTTATCAATATTACTTATATAATTTAATTTTTTTATTTTGGTGCCAGATTAACAAATTCTAAAAAATGCAAAATATTGTTTATATCAAAAGAACGTATTAAGTTTGCCAAAAACGAGTAACAAATTAAAAAAAAAATAATATGGTTAATGCGTCAAATATGAAAACAACTGGTTTTATTATTAGGTAAAAGGGAGAGTGAAAATAGAAAAAAATATTCTTTCAGATTGATGTTAAATGTTAGCATTGATGGTGAAATTCACATGCTGAATTTTAGTGAGCCGTAGATTTCTTACAATAATTAACTAGTAGAAATCACCTACAGTAAAAGTCTTCTTAGAAAGAGAAGTAAAATAATTTTTAGAGTGTAGAAACAAGTATAGATATTTACACATAAGATATTTACATAAATGTAAAAAAAAAAAATTAAAAAGAAACTGGTAAAAACATCTTATTTTTGCGTCCGGGTTTTGGAACTTTTCCCAATTTACTCGTCTTCTATTGTACCGCAACGGCAACAAAGCTCCTCAACCATTTGACAATTAGTCAACGATCGCCTTCGACTAGGTTTCATAATTATTGTACATTAGTTCAATAGGGCGCCTAAAGGGGGATTCAGCTTCAAGAGTATGGACACGTTCTTGCAATTTCAGAACAAAATTTTCGGTCAGGAAATTCAAGTGTGTCTATTGTCCGTTCTCTATTAAACTGATAATTCCGGAACGAGTTTCGTTTCAAGATCATAGGCAAGTTTTTCAACCAATATTCATTCGTAAAATTCATAAACGTGCCGATGACACATCTTCTAGGACTCCGTTGATCCTGGAACAGTTTCCATCTTTAATATCATAAGTAGGTTTTCAACTTTTTCTGAAACAAATTTTCATTCATTAACTTCAGGAACGTGTTAACTACGGTTTCTCCTCCAGGGCACCGTTAGCTCGACTATGCATGGTATATATTATTTGTGGTGGTCTTCGCATCGTAATTTAGGTAGAATCCCTAAATTTATATAAGGCCCTTTATTCTAGACATTTTAATTTTTAATCTTTTTTGTTGGAAGTAATGTAACTGTTTCTCACTAAAATTTTACACTTAAATATTTGTACACAATATATCATGTAGAATATATTGGGTATTTCTATTAATGGCCATAAATGTTTATCAAGAAAAATCACTTTAATCGACAATGGTATAAAAAAAAATTGCAAGCCCATTCAAATAGTGACATGTATTATAAATAAAAAAATTCAGGTTAAAAATCCATCAATAAATTTATTAACCTGAAATTATCATTCAGACTATTTCACCACAATTTCAGTGAAAACTTATTAGTATATTATCCACAACTTAAGTAAATGCAAAATCTTTTTCCAAGCCGAGAAAATAAAACCCCAATCGCAATTAAAAATTCAACAGCGCGTGTTTAGATTTATCTTAATAAAACATCAAAAATGGAATTTTACAGTGACACATAAAATTGTTACTTAAAATTACGTTATTGGTTTTTATTAAACGCATCACGGAGCACGAGCACGTGTCTCATTCGAACGGAAAGTACGCATGTTGTACTGGTACAAAAGATGTAACGCTCATTAACTAGTTGATTAATAATTATTTTGAAAAGATAACATTTATATAAAGAACATTCTGAAAATATAACACTCCTATTGCAGGTTTTTACATGAGGCATAAACCGATTTCGATTTATAATTTTCGTTTCATTTTTATAAAGATCGGAATAAATATCATATTTCTGAATTAGGCGGTAGCAGTTTTCTCTAGTAAATGCGTTCTCGTGGACATTTATCCTGGCAATATTTCTAAGCACGTAGTGTGGAATCTTAGGTTACATATATTATTACACCTGTCGAACTTAATTTCAATTAAATAATTCACATTTAGTATCTTTAATGTTCTTCTCATTCTGGTTAGGTTAGAATAAGGAGGAAAGTCAAAATTTTTTAAAGAACAGTTTTAAAATAATTTCACTGAGTCCTGAAACAATATGTTAAATACGGTGTTGTGTAATATGGTCAGAAGTTTCATTATAGAGGCTTTTATGCCAAATTTCTAACTTCTAGTTTCAATATCGGATTAGCATTTATGATCACATTATAGTAAAAAAACTAGAAATATACTGTTAAAATATATGGTTAGATTTATTAACAAAATATGGGTGATAAGAACGCCCTCTTGAATTCGTGAAAAATAGACAAAAACAATTTGATTGAATGAATGATATTTTCTCAACAATCAATTAAAAATAGTCATAAATTGTTTTACTCCATATACATATTACTTGAACCATAGATAAAATGTTAGCAGATTAAAAAGAGTAATCTATAGGAGCTTACTTCTTACCAAATCACTCTTGTTTAGTGTAATAAATACTATTTTTTTTTCATTCTCCAAAGTTACAGTTCATTTCAAAACCAAAACGATAAAACACGCAATCGTAATAAACTTCAGATGCAATGGAAAAACGACAAAATACAGCTTAATGGTGCTCTGCCGTACAGTTACAGTAATAAATCATGTTATTTTTTGGTGTCAGGTCGCTATATTTATTACGTAAACGCACGAGCACAAATGACATATCGCTCGTTCACTAGCACCAGAAACTTGACTGTTAAGGATTCATGACTTAAATAATCAGCTTAACGTCACTGTACTGACTTTGGTGAAATTCACAGCTATAGGTCCAGCTGGATTAGAATAATATGGATTAATTTCGTTGGTCAGTAAACTATATACATTACCATCGGGTGAGTAAAACGTACCAAGGCGGTATTATCATCCGAACTTTCATTTCTGTACACAAATTTCGACTAAAATCATTTTAAATATATTACTGGCGGTTATTAAGTCTATGATTAAAATCAACTTCTTTTACTACTAATTTTATTTACTATCTTCAGTAATTGAAATAAGTTTAATTATGTCATGTAAAATATTTGAATAGTAACAATGCTTTATACGTATAAAAAAGTTAAGGCCATTCACAATATTTAATCACACTTTTAAATTCAGTTTTATTTTATGACTTATGAAAGAAGAATTTTGCACCAAAGTTTTATTTTTTTTCTGATTTGAAGTTTGTTGGTATTTCAAAGTTAGAGCTTGCGTATCTCCTAATTTGAAGATATTAGGAATCTTCCAAAAAGAAACTAAAAATATATATTTCAATTTATCTACATTTCAAAACTCAAAAAATTGTATTTTCCTAGATTTAAGTTTGCACTCCAATTTTTAGAAGTTTGATAACACCATGTTTATATTCATGCACAGCAGAACGAGAAGTTTAAACTGTATGAAATTTGAGTATATACAATGAAAATTAAATTCTGAATAAAATTTGCAAGATGAAGTTTTAAAATTCGTCTCACCACTTCAACTTACTTCTTTTCGACTTCGTTAACTATGTTTGTCATTCTGGTCCTCATTGTATTCTCATGATATTAAGAGGATTAAATTTCACACATAGAGTTAATATTCAAAGAGGAGGATTCAAAACTGAAAGTAAATTTGGTTAGTCTATTCCGTCAAATGAATGTTTTGGTTTATGGTCTAATATGGATATATATTTGTCTCGAAGTAAAATTAGAATTGACGTTTTGTAGTAGTATTTTGTTACACAGAATAAACTTAAAATATAGCTCTTTAATATGTATTTGTCCGTAAGAATTACAATAGGATTTTCTTATTTGATTATGTTGACCTAACAAAACAAAATAATGTAAGTTTCATGGATTTACAACCACCGTTTATATGGTACTGTATTCCATTGTGGCACAAATTCCACTTTAATATAGCCACAAAACCCTATAATTATTATAATATTACGTAAATCGTACTATGGAATCTATTATGGTAACTAATTTTCACCTAGATCACTGTACTGTAGTATCGTTATTTATGTTATTTTTCACTACGCAATATTATGACCTGCTTTAAAGGCGACACCATACATCATGTGACCTTAATTAATACCAAACACAATCAAAACAAGCCATAAAACGTTATTTAATACACAACCCCGATAAAGGTGTTTTATCGAACGGCAGCCAAAATAAATCGTTAAATTTTTTTAGTGTCAATTCTAATCGCTATACAAAAAGTATTATTTTCGAGCACATAACGATACTCCATATTCTTACATGAAAATGGAATACATATATTTTACTTGAACGACACGATTTGCGCCGATAGAAACGACTCTACTAATTCACAAGCATCAGAGACTTGAGTAGTTCATTAGGTTAGTAATACGAGATTTCATTTAGAGGTTTTCATTAGGTTTAATTTCGAACGCTTTAATTTCGTTACGTAAGTTTAAAACAGAGACTAAGAAACTATTATAGCAAAGAAAAAATCAAATTCACTTTTTTTCAAACAAAATACCAAAAATCTAGAATTGGTCCCATTTAGAAATGAGTTAAAAATAAATCTGGCATATCGATGGGTGACAAGTTACATTTTCATTATTCTAAATTCTTAATTTTTTACCCGACATTAGCCACCTGTTCTATATAAAATAGAAAAAATATATAAAAAGTATATATAAATATAAAAAATATATATAAAGTATATGAAATTGTTGTGACTGAAACTGAATGAGTTCACTATACTGAATTAAAAATCCACTATACTGAGCATTTGAATTTATCATGATTAGAGATGCTTCCAAAAATGTAAAATACTACTTGAACATACATACATGTGAATCAATATCATTTGTGAGTTATAAAATTACCTTTGCCAATCTTTATATTCCTTAATCTGTAAAATTAACTATTGAATATATTTGGCGTTAATTTTGTAGAAATTCATTATTCACAATTAAATGAAACTACGTGATGTAGTATTATTTCTACTATCTTTAATTTCTTTAACCACGACCTAGGTTTCGTTTTATTACAACATCTTCAGGTGGGATATTAGCATCTTTTGCTAATATCCCACCGGAAAATGTTGTAATACAACGAAACCTAGGTCGTGGTTAAAGAAATTAAAGAAAGTAGAAATAATACTATATCCCGTAGTTTCATTTAATTGTGTATAAAATTAACCTTGCCAATCTTTGAGATAATTGATTACATATCCGACAGAGTAGATATTTTTTAAATTCTTTCATTAAAGAACTATTCTAGCTAAGTCAAGGAAACCAATACTCTTTACTATAGTATTTGTTATTATGTAACATATATTTTGTAAAATTATGGAAATTTCAATTATCAATTATCATTTATCATTTGCGGATAGTTTCAGAAAATATTTTGTTTGTTTCTTAGAAATGACATTTATTTACCGTACCTGGCTTATGATTTTTGCGGAAAAAAAGAGATTTGGTAAAATTTCAGGAACGCACAGTAGAATTTGGAAGTGTAAAGAAAATACTTCAGTTGATAAACCAATAAGTTAAAAAAACATCTAAGTCAATGATCTGATGCGTAATAAATGTCGTTTTAGTACCTTTAGGTAAGACGCTTCAACTTCGTTCGTTAGTTCTGAATCGATTATTATTGTGAACGATACCGAGTGATATTTTAGCAATGGAACTCGTAGATATGAACATGTATGCTAACATCAAGTTCTGCATAATATATCAAAGAATGTCAAACTTTTGAACAACATTTTTTGAGAAATGACAAATTTTGGGACAATAATATTTTTATATCCATTTATGATCATGACTGCATGAACATTCCTAATTGGTTTTAAAATTTACGAAATAGATTTCTCCCGTTTATGCATTATTTCTAACACGGGTAGAATTACGAATAGTTGTTTGAAATTGGCAATACTTACTTTACTTAACAAACGTGTTGAAAAGTAGAGTCTTCATGCTGCAGAATTTTGGACTCACAAGACCAACCGAAAACACTGGAGACCCATATTTGGAAAAGAGTTATTAAGCTTAAATTTATATGGCCCTTAATACGGAATGAAGAAACTCGTAGTATCATACGAACCGTAATAATTTTTGTTTTAAAACTGAGAACAGAAAATTCAGATAGTCATTTTTGCTGTGCAACATGAAAAAGTAAAAATACATTCTTGACACAAAAAAGGCGCATATTTTTAAACTTTTCATAAATCTTTATTCTAAATGGTTGTTTTATAGCTTTTGTAGGAAGTTTTAGCGACGCACTAAATGACGCTATTACAATTTTTTCTCAATCATAATATAAATATCAACCATAATAAGTAGTCATGTGTTTATAATCAAATAATTAGAGTAAAGATCAGTTAGGGCATTTACTATATTTATTTTGATTATAAACACATGAGTACTTATTTACACATTCATAACCAAATATAAACGAAACAAAAAACAAAAAATAATGGGTAATCTAGTGCAGTCATATTAGGAATTAAATTTTTTTTTGGGGGAATGTTGCAACAAATCATTCCAAATTAAATATTTTTTTGTGACTTCAACTCTGCGAAAATTTCCATAATTTTACAAAATATATGTTACATAATAACAAACCTGCGAACCAGACCACGGATTGGTGTTGTCTCACCACAGTGAGGGCAGATTCATATAAGTATTTCGAATTTAAAGAGTTACATTTTCTCTCAATATACAAAGCAGAATTTGTTTACATTTTTTTATGTATCTTTAAATAAAGGAAATCTAATTTCATGCCAGATATTGAATAAATACCAAACCTAATCAAATTCTAGTCTCGATTATCTGCTTTTGAAAACAATAATAGTTAGGAGTTTTTAATAAATTCATAAAAGGCTAATAAAAAGGCGGTATTGGAACAGATTCATTAAATAATATATTTAAAATTGGAAATACACAAAATTTTAATTGATGACACCCTACTAAAAATTTATTGCATAAGATAATACTTTAAGTCTAGTAAAATTTATGATGGTATTATGTTCTAACACGTAACCAAATTAGCATTATAAAAATGTTTATCATTTTCTTTTTCTTAATATTTTTCCTAACTTCTCTCAATTGCATTTAACGTAGCATATATATTAACCTAATTCCAACAAAATCCATCAATAAATTCTCCATTTAAATATTTTTAGTTGATATTGTGTGATCGTTAATAAGTAACAGGCCCGCAGACTTGATAATACATATTCCAAAAACCATATTTTTTGTTTCGTCACATTGTTTATATTCACCCAAACCATTTTTTCGTAAATACTTTCAAGCTGTAGTTACGCCAATTTTTAAATTTTTTTATAATTATAATCAATAAATCACGTACAATCAAATTTACGCAGCGCAATACCAACCTTACCAAAGTAATTAAATTATGATTTGAAATATTGAAGAAATTGAGAAAAAAAGTAAGCTTAGAACGGAAACGTAACATCCACATACCACAAAATATTATTCGCGGAAGAGGATGTTATTTACAGAACAGAATACAACTAAAAGTTAAGCGACTATTCTCATCGCACTATTGCACTTTTCATCTCTATCCACACACATTTTGTCGATGTCTGATTAATTGAAATTTTGAAAATATGAAATTTTCATATATACTTCTGTTGAACGGATTCCCATGAAATATAATTAAATATTGCAATACCAATTCATTACATTAATTTTGCAAGAGTTTTTGAATTGAGTCAGCAGTTTATATATAACGAGTGTTCAAATAAACACACAGACAAAGAGACAAACGTTTCAAAAACAATATTTTATTATTTTATTACTTTTAATTTATGCCTCTATAGTGTTTACATTTAGTGTATCTACGTAATGGATACATACACTGACCTCGGCGTGAGTGGAAGTATACCTGCAAAGCGTTTGGTATAGTTAGTGAGCAATTGAACTATATACATGTATAGAAGACTAGGGATCCGATAAGTGGCGATGAAAAAAAAAATTAGTGAGTGAGTTATTACTTCTAGAAAAAGTTAAGAAAGAGGTGTTGGTTGCAGACGAAGTGTTTAATTGAAGTGTACTATCCGTGTACGCCTGCTTAAAGTATAGACTAAAACAATTATATATATATATATATATATATATATATATATATATATATATATATATATATGTACTCGCATACCCTTCAGTATCATTACAGTTTAAACAATAGTGATTTTTTGGAGGAATATAAATTCAGCGGAAACAAAGATATGATCTAACCCAAATAGGTATGAAATTATTGTGGACTTGAAATTCCAACATTGAATTTTAATTATGACGTCTCATTTCAAGGCAAAGTCATTTTCATTAAATTGAAAGCTTGGTCAACTTTAAAATGGGGATATTTTTCCACTAAATTGGAAATACGATATCTATTAAATTGGATGTGAATTCGTCATTAAATTAAATTGATGATATTCCCTCTACATTGGGAATATATTCTCATTAAATTGGAAACAAGTTCACCATTAATTTAGTGATGCGTCCCATTAAATTGGCGATGTTTCTTATTAAATTGGCGACGTTTATAATTCAACTTTTACCCTTTTCTCCATTAAGCATTAGAGTTTACAATTCAATTCGTGATTTTTTCCATAAAATTGGAGACACAAAGTTCATTAAATTGAAGATGTGTTCACCGTCAAAATAGTAATTTTCGACATTAAGTGGGTCATGTTTCCCATCCAATTGGAAATATATCGTTAATTAAATTAGAGACGAGCTTACCACTAAATTGGTGTCATTTCCTTTTTAATTCTGAAAATGTCGTCAATATGCTCTGTGGGTTGTTCGAAGGCTACGACTTTTGATGGTGCGATGCACTGCGGGACCCGGGATTCTATTTCCAATATTCTATTTCGAGGCTGAACCTGGTTATACCTATAAAAGATTACTATTGTAGTGATCGTATAAACAATTCAAGATATCTAAGTCCAAATGCGTAATCTTTCAGAATTACCAATAAAATCAAATGTCAGAGCAGACAGCGTTTCAGTGGATATAAAACTGTCAAAACTGTTTTCATGAGAAATAATTGAAGTAGAAATTTTAAATGCATCTATCTCAGTATATAAGACATTCAAAGTACTCATACGGAAATTAGGTAAAGAAAGTACTCGATTTTTTTCACTTTCATTTAACTAAAGGATCAAGCAAAAAAAAATATTTCAGGAATGTTTAGTTGTATTGCTGAAACGTTCACAAAATTTTTTTCAGAAATCGCTTTACTGGAAATATTAAATTTGGCAAGAGATATTCAGATATACTTCAGTTCCATGTAACGGAAAATGAACTGAGAGAAGGTATTTCTGCAGTATTTGGAGTTATTGCTCAAAGATCCACAACAATTACCTCAAAATTGTTTGACGTAGAAATTTTCAATTTGGCATGTAAGGCACATCCAGATAACATAAAAAAAATGCCCGTATAAATTGGTAAATGAAGTACTCGAGTTTTTTTGAAGTTCATGTAATGGGAGAATTAATTAAAATAAAGATATTTAGGCAAGATTTAAACATATTGCCGAAATGTAATCACAGTAATGTTTTTCCAGCAAACGTTTGAGGTATAAATTTTCAATTTGGCATAAGACTCTCACTTTAGATATAATTTTAAAAATGCCCTCAGGAATTTTTGCACGTTTTCAATCACCAAAACTGTTAAAATAGAAATTATGTAAAAAATGCCTTACTTGAATCTTACGACCAAACTACAGCGACGATTTAAATTTGTTTTTGAAAAATTCACATTTTTACGCCTTAGAGAGGTAAAATAAGCGACATCATTTAACAGTGACATAACAACGTTTACAAATATTTTTAAATAATTTAATAGAAATGCTTAAAAGTTTATATATACACACGTATGGTTATACGTCTAGTTTTTTACACCTAAATTTGTGAATTTCAGATCATACTGATGAAAATATTATGAAAATTGCTTTCAATTACGTCGAGAATCTATCCTAGGTAAAAAATATTCGTATACGAAAGATGTAATCGGTATTTAGTTAAAGATAAAATATCAAATAACTTAAATGTTGATGGCATTCACTTTTATTAGTTACTTCCAATTAACTTTCGTGAGGATATTTCGAATTTTCTTACGTCTATTATTTGCCAATTTGTTAACTGACGATCTATCATTGAGGTCATATTTAGTATTGAAATTTACCAGGTGAAATTTCTATACTGCTGCTAATTAAATGGTATAAACTTTGTTCAACTTTATTTTTCGTGCTACTGTAATACGATATCTTTGATCTATAAATATACTAGAAGAACAAACAATTTTCATTAGAGTAGAGACAATTATCGATGTTTATATAAATAAAGAAAAGAAATCACAGTGTCAGACACTGCCAAATTTATTACGTGAGAATTTAATTTTTTAAAAATAAATCTTTTTTAATCCGGTCTCAGCGTTTTTGCATTCTTACCATATTTAATGCAATTTAAAATTTACACGCCATTTTACTCTCAAATATCTTTTCAAATAATTAGTGTAATATTAAAATTGTTATAACCCACATTCCCACTTTTTTAACTATTGAAGTAGGCACTTAGAGCTTCGTTATGGCACATATCCTCCTTTTAAAAAAACACTCAATTCACTTGAGTCGGACAATAATATATGTCTTCTGAAATATGATACCGTTTACGGATACGTATCGACATTATAAAGTGTAAAATTGCTAGGTCACTTTGAGCATGCGCAGTTCACCACTATAGTGCTGCTACGAAATCGAACGGGTCTGGAAAATCCTTTCACTTTAGGACAAGACCAAAATATTTACCGCAATTGAAAATTATTCTAGAAAAACTATTGCTCGTTTGGGCCCCATTTCTTCCCCACACTTAGCATCATTTTGATTAGAAAGACGTTTTCGCGTTACAAAAAAAACACTTTCAAAAATATATACAAGATATATGAATCTAGAAAATATCGAATAGCTAAACAAACTATTTTCCTGTCAGTATTTCATATCTTTACATTTCGTGATTAACGAAGGAAACTAAATTTAGTGGGTTATATGACACGGACTCAAATTATTTAGGATTCTATAAGTAACAGTCCCGAGTAAAATTTTCTCTTTGTCTCTTCATCCGTCTACCAAACTCTCAGTCTGTACCATTTTAATTTTAAACGAAATAAAATAGAAAGTTAAAATTCAGATTTTTATATATAGTTCCTAACCAAAAAGTAATGCTCAGCTTATTATTATAATAAAAAAGATGTTGATGTTTACAAATAATTTAACACAAACAAAATCCGTATTTTAAAGTCTAAGTTTAGTTGTTTTTAAGTGAATACCAAATCTTCGCCGTGCAAGTTTACACATATTTATTAATATAGCGGCCACGCTGCTATATCATATCAGCAAAACCATGAAGGAAACATCAGGTTAAAATAATTCGTAACATCCTGAGAATTCGCAACTTTTATGTGTCGCAATTGCAATTCCAAAGAAGCATTTAATAAAATGAAAATCCTGAATCGCTGAATCCAAAAAGGTATTTAATAAAATGAAAATATTGATTTTGTGCCTCATTTCAGCTCTCTGTACATATTATTTGAAAGGATAAACGCAGCTCCGCTTATTTACAAGTGTCAGAGACTTGATTTGTAATAAACTTATGTTTTGATATGATTAATTCTCCTACTTTCGGATTGACTACAGTGAGGCAGAAATCCCAAATTCGAACAGAATACTTGGTTATTTGAATTAATGTTATAGATTTATTGAACCATTTTTTGCACGACCACTGCAAAGACCTTAATTTCGGTTTTCATTCTCCATTTAGTATAATAACAAATATATTAAAATTTCTTTCATAGTTTAAGTAACATATTGCCAATAAGTTTAAAATGGAATAATCGTGTCATATTTTTAAAATAACTTTTCTTTAGCACTGACGTTAAAAATATAATTTTTATAATCTTAATGTTATTTGACATATACAAAGTTCGTTCGTTAGTGCCAAATTATTATACTCTAATTAATGAAAAGAAATGAATTATATCATTGAAGATTAAAGAATTGTCAAAAACGGAAAATGAACTGGAAGAAGGTATTGAATGAAGCTCAGATGCTGAATTTTAATGGGATTTCTTATAATTTCATTAACCTACAGTAACACTTTTCTTTGACTCGGAAATAAGTTGATACTTAGGAAATAATAAAAAAAAACACTGCTGTGGAAATGAACTTGGAAAGAATATTTGAATTTGAACAGTGTTTTCAATTTTTTCCCAGTTTATGCAAATGCATCTTCCATTGTACCGTAAGTGCAAATGATCCTCTGCCAATTGACGATTAGTCAGTCAACGATCATATTCAATTAAATATCATAATTATCGTACACCATTTCAATAGGGCACCTGAAAGGGGATTCACCTTCAAGACAATAGACACATTCTTAAAATTTTGAAACAAAGTTTTCTTTCCGGGTATTAGAAGCTTTCCAAATCCAACTCATACAAATCAGTTAGCTCTGAAGTGGGTTTCGTCTTCAAGTTCATAAATATATTCTTAAATTTCCTGAATTAAATTTTTTTTCAGAAAATTCAAGAACATATCTGTTACCCATCCTCTAGGATGCCATTTACTCTGGAACGTCTTCGTCTTCACTGTCACAAACAAAAAATTATGAGTAGATTCAGAAAAAAATTACGACCATATTTGCAAAAGTTATATTCTTTACAAGTAAAAAAAATTCAGGTTCCAAATCCGTAAATAAATCACTTAACCCGAAATTATCATTCAGAAAGCCTATTTCTCCATTAAATATTGATCGAATCCTTATTGGTTTGGTATTCGCAACTCATGAAAATGCAATGGCCTTTTTCACAACCGAGAAAATAAAATTCCAATAACAATACCAAATACAACCGAGCGCATATTGATTTATCTTAATAAAACGATTAAATTGTAATCTATAAATTTATAATTTTTCAGTGATTTGTAAAATCGTTACTCATAATAACATTTTTGATTTTTGTTAAGCGCATCACGAAGCAAGAACGTGTCCGAGATAACAGTAAATGTGTTCTGCTGGAATAAAAGATATGTCGCTCATTTACTAGTTCATCACTAATCAGTTTTTAAAATATTGAAAAGATAATATTCCTATTGCTGACTTTACACAGATGTAAACTACTTTCGATTTAAAATTTTTATTTTGTTTTTCATAAAGACATGAACAAATATTATATTGCTCAATTACGCGGTAGAAGTTTTCATTTGTAAATATGTTCTCGAGGACCTGTATCAAAACGATAGTTCCTTAGGAATAGTTTTCTTACTGATAAACAATATTACATTCAATTATTTTTAATGTCGCAGACGCCAATGATCTCGTTTCTAAGCACGTGTATGAATAATCTTGATCTTTACTGCGAGCTTTTTGTTTTAGCATTATACGTGTCCAGATTAATTTTAATTAAATTTTTAATTTTCGCTATATTAATAATACCCTAATTCTGGATGGGTTAAATTAATGAGGAAAGTCAAGACTTTAGCATAGATGAAGTAATATTACTGGGTCTTTAAACAACATCACATTAAGTATGATCAGTGAATGGAAATTTCATTAAAAAACTTTCATCTCGGGTATAGAGTTTCTTGCGTTATTTTCTTGGTTTCGATATACGATTAGAATTTATGATCATATTTTAGTATAAAAACTAGAAACGTACTGTTATAACGTTTGGTGATATTTATAAACAAAACCTAGGCGATAACAATATTCTTTTGAACAAGTGAAAAACGAACAACATTTTATTAAATGGGTAATATTTCTGTTTCATTAACAAATTTAAAATAGATATAAAAGTGTTTACTCCATTTCCATATTATTAAAATAACAGATAAAATTTTAGCAGATTATAAACTGTACGCTATAGGAGCTTACTTTTATCAAACCACTCTTTTGTAGTGTTGTAATTACTATTTTTATTTTTCACTCTGCAAAGTTACAGTCCATTATGACGCCAACACAATGAATTACGCAATTGTAATAAATTTCGGACGCAATGGGGAAAGCGGCAAAATGCCGTTTAATTATGTTCTGCCCTACTGTTACTGTAATAAATCATGAAATTTTTGGTGTCAGATCTAATCGTTATGTTTCTTACGTAAACGCACGAGTTGGACAAGCACAAATGACATATTGCTCGTTCACCGGTGCCAGAAATTTGATCGTTAAAGGATTCATGTCTCATATGTCATATGTTTACCGTCACTGTACCTTAGTGAAGGTGGCATTTCCATCGGAACGTTTTGATTTCTATACAGAAATTTCTACTCAAATCATTTTAGATATATTTTTGACAGTCACTAGGTTCATGATAGGAACCTACTTCTCTTACAACTACTTTTATTTAGTATTTTGAGCAATTCCGATAATTTTCATTACCATGTATAAAACTTGTAGAGCATTAGTTTACAAGGACAAAGAAGTCACGCTTATTCACAATATCAAGTTTTATTTTAAATTTTACCTTCATAGTTTAAGAACTAAGAATTTTCACCAAAACCTTCATTTTTCTTATTGATTAGAAGTTTGTTGGTATTTTCAAGTTTAGTTTGTTGGTATTTTTTTAGCTGCGTATATTGATTTCCATTGGGAAAATAAAACGTAACAAGGTGGCGTTACCATCCGAACCTTTTGTTACTATATCCAAATTTCGACTCAAATAATTTTAGATATATTATTGGCGGTTATTAAGTCTATGATGAGAATCAACTTAAATATAAATACTTATATATAGTATTTGAAACAATTAAAATAATTTTAAGTGTGTCATGTCTAATATTTGTACAACAGTAGTAGTTTACAAATAGAAAGAAGTCAAGACTATTCACAATATTTTATCAGAGTTTTAATTTTAATTTTGCTTTGTGGCTTATGGAAGAATAATTTCCACCAAAGCTTTAGTTTTTTTCCTGATTGGAAGTTCTTGATATTTCAAAATTATAGCCTACCTGTCTCCTAATTTTATGATTTTGGGAATAATTCAAAGAGAAACATAAAATATATACTCTAATTTATCAAAACTTCAAAAATTAATCATTCGAATATGTATCACTAAACCAAAATCCTGAAAAAAAAATTGAAGATAAGGTTGTGAAATTCATGTCAACATTTAAACTTACTTCTGTTCGACATTCTGATTCTCACTGTGTTCTCGTGATATTGAGAAGATTTAGTTTCAGAAATAAAGTAAATATTTGTAAGTTCTTGCAGGTAAGGATTCAAAACTAAAGGTAAAATAGACTTAAGTCCAGTCTGTCAAATGAATGTGTCTCTTTAATATATAATATTGATATTTTTTATAACTAAGTAGGAAATGACATTTATGGTCGTATTTTTTGACATAGCGAAAACATGAAATTTATTCATTAACTCGTTAATATTTATTAATCCTTAAGATTTATAATAAGATATTTTGATTTCATTATGTTGACCGAATAAAATAAAGTAATTAAAGGTTTATAAATCTACATACACCTTCGATATGGTACTGTATTCAATAGTGGCGTGAATGCCACTTTATCGCAGTCACAAAACGCTACTACTTGACTTTTATGTTATTGCCTAGAACATAGATCAAATTCTAAACTACTACTAAACTGTCCAATGGAAACTAACTTTCAGCTAAATCACTGCATTGCAGAGTCGTAATCATAGTATTGTTTTTTTTTTTTGTGAGGTTGCAACTTACTTCAAAGCGAACATTCATTCATTACGCAACCTTAATAAATTCGAAATGCAATGTAAAAAAAGCCATAAAACACTATTTAATAGGCAACACCGATAAACGAGTTCT
The DNA here is from genome assembly GCA_039881145.1 of Druceiella hillmani. NCBI lineage: Eukaryota > Metazoa > Arthropoda > Insecta > Lepidoptera > Hepialidae > Druceiella > Druceiella hillmani. The sequence goes on along the minus strand of JAYKKI010000022.1, from coordinate 24,833,339 downwards.
ACCGAACCGCAGCCGAAATGAATCGTTTAATTTATCGGGGTTAATTCTAATCACTATCTAAAACGTATTGTTTTAGAGCACGTAACAATACTCCCATACATTTTTTACGTGAAAGACACATGCACCAAATAATGCGTTGCTAAGTTACAAGCGTTATAGGCTTTAGTGTTAAGGTTCTCACGTCTCATAAAATCGTTGTACTGCATAATTTTTATCAAGTGCCTAATAGTTTCGAAGGTCCTATTTCCGCTGCGAAAGCTTTCATTTCTATACAGAAGTTGTAAAAGAGGAGACTGAAAAGCTATTATAGAACAAACAATTTCTTTTTTCTTTTTTCTGGGAATACTCCAAAATTTTCAAGTTGATTCCGTTTAGAAATGATCGAATTAATAAATCTGACATGTCACCACGCGATAGGTTACATTTTCATTATGAGTACGACTTCAACTTGATAATTAATACTTTTTCATCCTTTGATGATTCCTTGAGTCGTTTACAGCGTCATATATTACACTTTAGTCAATATCATTGCACAGTCTTTTTTTTGTTTTTTAGACATGCCTAAAGTAAGTTTCCAACTTAACTAATTTTCATTTAACTCAGCTAACCCAGTTTTCAATATTAGCTAAATATGACAAGAACGAACTTCTTAAAATCAATCATAACTTGTATTATGATTTCGGTGACTAATAAAACTACCATTTACATATTATGAGCATCGGACCTTAGCGCATTTTTGTGATAATTGATTATTCACTCGCCGCGGAGGATTTTTTGAAATTAATTCATTCAAATACTTTTATTGTTCCATTTAAGTTAATGAAGTCAATATCCTTTGCCAAAATAATATATTGTTCTGTATTATTAGTTTTTCATAGAACTATTTAAGTGAGGTTAGACATAAAATAGAAAAAAAAATTATTCAAATTAGAATTTCCTTTATTGTTATTAAACTGTTAATTTGGAAAATTTGGCTGGATTCCTTAAAATAATAAGACTGTCTTGGATTACGTATTATTTCTCATTTCTCTGTCGTATATATTTGCTTATTACTTTATAAAAAGCAATTATGTGTTTATTTAATAAAAAAAAATATATTCGAAATAACAGATAGTGTTCTATTTATTAAATCTCAGTAGTATTAGCATTTCATCGTGAAACACAGATTTACAACTTTTCTAGAATTTTGAAGGTATAATAATCATATAATAATCAAGGTAAATAATAATCATGGTTGACTGGAAGAGATTGTTCATGTAGCAATAAGTCCGCCACATTTACTATACATAAAAGCTAATAAATAAATGAAAAAAAAAAAAATATATATATATATATATATATATATATATATAAATTGTCCTTAAATAATTTAACCTATAAAAAGTTATGGAAAACCTTAAAATTCTAATTAATTGAAATACAACTACTTTTATTTACAAATATTTCTATTTTTATCTCATAAATAATATTATCTTTCATATGCATCATAGTTGACTGTGGATATGAATTAAACAATTTTCATTACAGAAAAATAAATCTTGAAAACATCATTCAACGGTGCAGTATTTATTATTAGATCTAAATCATTATTCTCTTTGTTAAATGACATAATGATTTTCATACAAATATAACTCTAACGATTTATTAGAAAATACCGACTAATATAATAAAAAAATGTCAAAAGTAAAATACCCAGAACATATCATTTTTTTCAACCTATACATTTTTTTATATTTTTTTAAAAATTTTATTATCCCACACCCAGTAAGGTAGTTAATGGAGCACGGTTTTAAATGTGTTACAGCATTAATATCTACATTTTATCGATACTAACATGTTGGTCTGATAAACCATGGTAGTTTGCTTGTTTTGTTTCTAAAATTTTATCAAAAATTATTTTAGCTTAAATGAATCAAAAAACTTATAAGATATAGGTGGCCATGGAATACGGATTTTACTCGATTAGTTTTTCAATATAGAAGTGAATTGGATGGAAAATTCAAGTAGTAACAATGTTTTAAATAATTTTATGTTATTCAAGAAAGTTTCTTTGTGCCGTCAAATGAGGCAATTAGGTAATTTAAAAATATCAAATATAAAAAAAAGAAGAACAGAATAAGCAGTATGCCTATTTCGATTTTTTCATATATCGGCTTCCCTCTCTGCTGGTCGTGCAAGATATACAAATTTCATAAAGCACTTTGGACGCTACGCATGCATAAAATGTGGATTTGTGGGATAAAATGTTTAGGATACAAGTTTCGGCTCATAACACATTTCAATACAGTACGGTTCCCATGCTTATCATTCTCTTACCCGTGGAATAATTGGTTGAATATATTTCAAACCTGACAACATAAATAGTCGCATTGTTAGACCAAAGCTTCGGAAAGTCATGCCAAAGTTGAAATAAAATATATATCAAACTTAGTTGTGGGCTGGTGTTGTGCGTGTATTCTACGAACATAACGAGAAAGTTTGCTATTTTGTGCTATATATGTATATATATATATATATATATATATGTGTGTGTGTGTGTGTGTGTGTATGTGTGTGTGTGTGTTTTTGTGTTTGTATATAAAAATGCATTACACAGTCATATGAAAAATTAACATAAAATACATCTAACGCTATGTGTAAAGCAATGTAAATGCCAAAATGTATACACAAGTATACCACCCTTCATCGCAAGGCAAAGGCCGCTGGCGACAAGGGAAATCATGCGGTTGCGCTCCCGGGACCTGCAAAAATGACCACGGACTAGTGTTGTCTCGAAGCACAGTGAGAGCAGTTTTATGTAAGTATTTCGAATCGAAAGAGTTAAAATTTTCTCTCCATACAGGAACTAGAATTTATTTCAATTTTTTTTCTAATGTACATGAAAATAAAGGAAATCTAATCTAAAGCCAGATAGAGATTGAATACTAATTTTAAACAATTCCAAGTTCCGTTTATCATGTTTTGAAACAAAGATGATTGGGAGCTTTTCATAATTTAATAAAAAGTTAACAAAGAGGCTGTGTTTCAATCGTTTCATGGAATAAGATGTTGAAAATTGGAAACACGAAAATTTTATTGATGACGTTGTAATATTAATCTATTGCTTAAGTAAACAATTTACTTGTATTAAAAATTTATATTGTTATTTTGTCCCATTTTTTTATAATTTTTTGGGCTCAAAATCCAATATTTAATATTAGTATTGTAAAAATGGTAGTCAGTTTCTTTCTTGCCGTTTATTCTTCATTTAAGGTATATGTAACGTAATATCTCCTATAAGTTAAATTTTTAATTCGTTCTTCTAATCTGAATTGATTTTTGTTAAATAGAAATAACAAGAAAAGGACGTGATGTCCAGAAGCTGTTATAGATTCGATTAAATGTAAACAATTAGTATTTCTGAAAGTATATTAGAAGACCTCGTAATATGTTCCAAAGATACACAGAGACGTTTTCTGTCTATTATTTGTAGAAATTATACCATTAAAAATGAAATAAAAGATGAATTTATTATATGTTTTTCACTTTACAAGCACTTGACATTGGAATAACAGCATTTTAAATAATAAAATGGAAGATTTTCTATCAGCTTTCTAATAAAATCGAGTCAGAAAAAATGGCATTCAAATTTTATAAAAAGGAAATCTATAAATCTTATTCTAAAGATCACGAATACATGTTCTACTGAAAATCACTAGCCTGTAAAAAACTTTTAACAAAAAGGGTATAAAAATCCAAATATGATTCGCAAAAAAATATTATGTAATATGTATGTAAAATGCGTATCCAGCTTCACCACATTTCAGCTCGCATTTTATATAAAGTATGTAAAATGCGAGCTGAAATGTGGTGAAGCTGGCTTGTTTCAACTCCGTTTCCTTAGCACTAGCTGGATCCTCGACTTTGTTTATGTCATCTTTACAAAATATTTTTAAATGACTTTTAAGATTAGTATAAGTAGCACCATCTATCAAAATAAATTAAAAATATGAATTTGCTTACGTAAGTGTATTATGTATTGAAATATAAAATTGCCGTATGTTCTATTTATTTGGTCGATCGCGTTGAACATAATTGATATGTTACCCTAGTTTCAGTGAAATCCACCTCTGAAAGCTTCAAGGAAATCCTTTAATTGTGTTTTTTTGTGATCCACGAATAAATTTACAGGCTCCAGACAAACAAATAAATATTCCAAAAATACTATTTTATATTCAAGTCAAGGTACAGATATTCTAATTCTTCAAATTTATTATAAGTATAAGTATTGAAATGTGTGACGCTCAAATTTACACAAACTGATACCAAAAATTCCCATTGAAATTAAATTGTGAATTGAAATATTAAAGAAATCTCTGAAAAAAGGTAAACTTAGAACGAAAACATATAACATCCATATATCACAGAAAGTAACTTGTGGAAAACGACCACCCAGCCGAGGACACATGTGTTGGTTAAGTACCTACCATTTATGCACCAATTTCACTTTTCTTCTCTTTCTACATATATTTCGTCAAAGTATATCTTGCTAAAAAACTTCATTGCGCGATTTAAAATCCTTGTAACGTCACACATTGTAATACGTGTTCATGACTGATACTAAACATTACACCTTTTTGTAGTTATTTCAAGTAGCCCGGCATTCCTTTTTGCTGTTTCACTGTTGGCGTATAAATTAATTTTTTTAAATTATATATTTTATGTCTTCTGATTTGTTGAATAGATTCCCATGAAATAAAACTAAATATTATATTCAGTTAAAACCTTCGCTTTGCAAAAAAAAGTCTACCTGATTTGAGGCAGCACTTAGAAAGAGACAAAGAGACGAAAGTTCTAAAAACAACATATTAGTGTTTTTTTACTTTTATTATACGCGTAGTGTTTGTAAATTTCGTGCATCCACGTAATATACACTGTTTCACTAAAATACACTGTCTCACTGGCACGATACTGAGGTGTGAGGTGACGCGTCATCAGTCGCACTACCGAGCTCGGTGAAAGTGAACATACACCTGCAAATTGCTTGATATGGTAAGTGACCCGATAATATATATGATATATATATATATATATATATATATATATATATGTATATATATATATATATATTTATATATATATATATATATGTATATATATATATATATATATATATATATATATATATATATATATATATATATATATATAACCTCAATCCTTAAATCTTCTTATCTTACAAAATTATTAGTATTTAAAACTCTTATTAGGCCAGTTCTAGCACATGGTTCATAAACCTGGCCTTTGACTAGAACTGGAGAGAATAAAATAGCAGCCTTTGAAAGAAGGGTTCTGAGGAGGTTTTTTGGGGGTGTCAAGGAAAATGGTATTTGGCAAAGACGTCTTAACTAGTAAATCTATAGGTTGTTTGGTGAGTTACATTAAAACAAGTTTACCCTAAAATGAAAATTTTTGCAACAGACACGCTGTCCCCGAAATATACAAAGAAAAATGGTAGACCACCCTAACGAAATTAACAAAACAATTCGGCTGATTCCTAGATTTTTACGTCACTGTAGTCGACTGTAACACTGCGGGCTGTCTATACTAAACGTGAGCCCATTAAAAACCAAGTCACTGGCACTTGTAAATGAGCGGTGCGTCTTTTGTTTCGGCAAATCACGTGGGCCGCCCGCGGGGAAAAAGGCACGTGATTGGGCTTCATCACGTTTTTTAAGAGAATGTCATTCGTTTTAGCGATTGTACGTGACATTGAAAAGTAAAGTATTTTTAAAGGATTGCATATTTTTTCCGGTAACCATTCCGTTTTTCTAATTTTAGCTTATTTGATTAGTGTAATTTGCGATGTCAAAAACGCGATTAAATTCATTCAATCGCGTTTTTGACATCACGAATCACACTACCCGTTTCATTACTCGCTGACGTACTTACAAGCGTTTTATGGCAGTAATATGTGTTTTCGTTTACGCATATTGATAACAATACAAAAGTTGAGAGTTTATTTATTCGCATTGTTCTATGTTACCACGTAAACACTGAAAGTTTATACATTGTTCATATTTTCTACTTCTGAAAGAAAGCATTTATTTTCTTCTTACAGACAAAAATTTGTAAAGCTATTATTTAAATCTAATTTTTTTAACAAAGATTTTCTCGTATTTAATCTGGACGCTCAAAGCACACTAATCAAGCCATTGGAAAAGAAAACCATGCCGACTAGGAATTCAAATGATCTATTAATTAACACTTTTCATTCAGGTTTTCATTATCATTTTATATATGAAGACTTCGAATAAAAACATATGTTTTTAAAGCCAAACCTCTTTAGCCAGGTCTAATTAATTTTGTCACGTAAAAGTTATGTAAGGTTTGAAAAAAAAAGGACCGAACCCATCAGACGAGGGGTGGAACCGGCCTAACGCAAGTGCCGAAAATGTATTTAAACGTGCATCTGCAGATGAATCTGCAGGCCGCTGAGTCGCAGGTTTCCAATTTATTTATCTTTATTCGTGTATAAATATTTCATGATATTATCTATTATAAGTTCACCATTAAATTGGGGGTGGTCACCATTAAATTGGTGATGTTTCCCATTAAATTGGAGAAGAGTTAACAATTAAATTGTGACGTTTCGTATTAAATTGGCAATACGATCTGTCCTCAGTTGCATATGAGTTCACCATTAAATTAGTGATGTCCACCATTAAATTGTTCACGTTTTCTCTAATTTAAATGGAATGCACTGATTATTGTCCAGCGTATTCCATTTCATTGCAAAAAGTTCGTCACCGTTCTCTTTAGGTTGTTTAAAAACTATGGCTACGGACTTTAACGGCGTAGTGCGCTGCGGTGACTCGGGATTCTATTTCCGATAGCTCGTTGAGCGATGCTGAACCGATAATGTGATTAGTTATAACAGATCTTTCTCGTAGTGATCGTACAAACAATTCAAGGTGTATAAGATTTCAAATGCCTATCGCGCCACGTACGCTCACGGACGATATGAAATTTATTTAATGATTCACATTCAATAAAATTTACAATGATTATTAATTATTCAGAAGCGTTTTCTTTTCTTCATTTTATTCTGAATAAAACTGTTCTATAACTAATTTAAAGTAATGTATTTCAAAACTTTTCAATCTTAATTATTAAACCATTGATAATATCACACTAATAAAATAAACCAATGATAATATCATGGAATATTTATACACGAATAAAGATAAATAAATTAGAAACCTGCGACTCAGCGGCCTGCAGATTCATCTGCAGATGCATGTTTAAATACATTTTCGGCACTTGCGTTAGGCCGGTTCCACGCCTCGTCTGATGGGTTCGGTCCTTTTTTTTTCAAACCTTACATAACTTTTACGTGACAAAATTAATTAGACCTGGCTAAAGAGGTTTTGCTTTAAAAACATATGTTTTTATTCGAAGTCTTCATATATAAAATGATAATGAAAACCGGAATGAAAGGTGTTAATTAATAGATCATTTGAATTCCTAGTCGGCATGATTTTCTTTTCCAATGGCTTGAATAGTGTGCTTTGAGCGTCCAGATTAAATACGAGAAAATCTTTGTTCAAAAAATTAGATTTAAATAATAGCTTTACAAATTTTTGTCTGTAAGAAGAAAATAAATGCTTTCTTTCAGAAGTAGAAAATATGAACAATGTATAAACTTTCAGTGTTTACGTGGTAACATAGAACAATGCGAATAGATAAACTCTCAACTGTTGTATTGCTACCCATGTGCGTAAACGAAAATACATATTACTGCAATGAAACGCTCGTAAGTACGTCAGTGAGTAATGAAACGGGTAGTGTGATTAATTTATAAATGAATTTAATCGCGTTTTTGACATCGCAAATTACACTAATCAAATAAGCTAAAATTAAAAAGACGGAATGGTTAGCGGAAAAAATATGCAATCCTTTAAAAATACTTTACTTTTCAATGTCACGTACAATCGCTAAAACGAATGACAGTGTCTTAAAAACGTGATGAAGCCCAATCACGTGCCTTTTTCTCTCCGTGCGGCCCACGTGATTTGCCGAAACAAAAGACGCACCGCTCATTTACAAGTGCCAGTGACTTGGTTTTTAATGGGCTCACGTTTAGTATAGACAGTCCGCAGTGTTACAGTCGACTACAGTGACGTAGAAATCTACGAATCAGCCGGATTGTTTTGTTAATTTCGTTGGGGTGGTCTTTTCCGGATTGTTTTGTTAATTTCGTTGGGGTGGAATTTTTCTTTGTATATTTCGGGGACAGCGTGTCTGTTGCAAAAATTTTCATTTTAGGGTAAACTTGTTTTAATGTACGACGGCATTTCATATTAAAAATAAGAACACAATCAAATGTCTCTTCCTTGATTAATAGCATAAATAAGTTGATATTTAATTGTTAAGGTAGTTTTCGTACAAAACGCAATGTTGATGAAATACGCTAAATTTTTTATATTTAAAATTCAAACTAAAAATTAAAAAAGAAACTCATTTTAAAATTATTTAAAACTTCTTTTATTTTTAAAACTTATTTTAAATTCAAACTAAAAATAAAAAAACAAACTTATTTTAAAATTATTTGTCTTTTTGTTTAGATAAAAATCGCTCTATTGATTATACATTAACATTACAGGAAAGGCAGTAATTCTATCACACTTTTAATATTATTTAAGAAATGCGTCCGAGAGATTTGTCTAAAAACTAAGTCAATGTAAAATAAATTTATACTAACATTTTAAAAAGCAAAGATTACATTCCATTCAGTTTTGATAAAAATCTCTCAGAAAAACTATAAAATGAGTATTATAATACATTAATAATAATTTCACTACACTTTTTATCATATTTAAATAACGCGTCGAGTGAGTCTGAAAAAAATTGTTATTGTTAAATGATGTTATACCAATATTTTGAAACAAAAAAATATTTAGTGTTTAGTTTCGGTAAAAATTCGAAAAGTAATAATTTACACTTACTTTTCATTTTATATAATAAAACGCGCTCAACGATTTGCATAAAAAACTAACTCAGTGGAAAATTATGTCACATTAATATTTTGAAAAAATAATATTTTCAATCAGACATTTGCCAAAAACTTTTGGATCTTACTATCATGTGAAAATTACTTTAAGCGAAAAATTATTTAAAATAATATCTCCTGGGAAATGAATTTTAATATTCAATCTAGCAATACCATTCACATAGTGTCGTTGATACTGGAATAAAGTAATGAAATAAACTACAGTAAAATTAATGAAATAATGGTATATTTAAAAATAATAATTATTAAAAAAAGAAAATGGACGAATTGTTTTAAAAATAGGAATAAATAATTAAATTGAAAGGTACGAAAAAACTGCTTACGTACTTAATAACAATAAGAATAAATGTAGACAATCTATGTTTCTAAGAGGAATTTTGAACATCTACGCTTTCAACGGTAATACTTGAATTGAATTATATATAAGCATTTAAAGCATGAAAGATTCTCATATTCGTCAAAAATAATTTACAATTGATAATTTAATGTGCCATTGATCGTTCTCTTATTTACTCAGTGGGTCGGTTAGGTTACTGAAAACAAACCTCTTGATATGGCATATGTAATATGTATGATATTAGAGGGTTGCAAAAAATGTTAAGGTTATAAATCACTTCCAATAGAATAAAGATCTGTGCTCAATAATTGGTCGTATTTGTAACATATACTTCATTAAATACTGTACTATGTATCTTAAAAACCTAGAATTTGCAAAGAAAGAGATAGTTGTATGCTAGGATAATTCGATACAGGAGATTTCGATGACTATACATCCAGTTTGTGTACAGATAATCTAAAACTAAGTATGAAAATAAATTGGTATGTTAAACCTAATAATATAATGAGAAAAAAATTCCAACCTAATGCAAACGGTATTATACACCTACTGTCTATCAATTTCACTAATGTTCATCATCTCAGTTATACATCATTTGCAATTAATTCTTAACACCAAAGCTGAAAGTTATATTTTTTTTTCCAGTGCCATGTAAAGTTGTTACTCAGATTGATATTGTTTTTAAGAGCATCACGATGCTTGATCAATTGTCTCATTCAAGCGGGCTATACATGTGTTGCCCCGGAACAAAAGAAACTCCGCTTATCACAAATTTCACTGAATTGGAATACAAATTTTAGTGAACAATGGTTGACATAACCTTTTTTCCGAGCATCTAATTAGAGTAAAATGATAAAATAATATTGAATTTGGATGCGAGAATTAGTTTTGTCGAATTATTGTCGAATATTTAGTTCATCATATAATGCTAAAGGTATTTCTGCTGTCAAATATTTTCATTAAAAAATGCTGTATTTATATTTAATTTAAAGTACAAGAAGGGTTTTTGACGCTATTGTTTACTTGGAAATTTATTTTCGTTTTCTCTTTACAATATCACTTTTCATGGTTTTTTGGACTTTTGTTTTAAAGTTGTTTAATACTACCAATTCCCTAGCCACTCTGCGTAAACCAGTGTTACATGGAAATTTAAAACACCGATTCGGATGATTTGCATTCTTTTTATGGAAATTTCGATTTTTATTACTATGTACTCAATTTTTATTTTATTATGTGGGCTGACCTTTCATTATTTTCATACTTATATTAATCAAATTTTATTTTTGACTTGTATTCAGTATCGAAACTAAAAATATTCCATTGAAATATATGACTACGAATATTAATAAAAATACATAAAAAATAATTAATTATACCCACTAGAATACACGATTTGTATTAATATTAACTGCTAACTATATAAATTGTAAACATACAAACGTAATATTGTTGGATCCAATACAAATATACATATTTATACAACAAAATATTGCGATAAAATATTTCGATGGATCTCTTTTCGAAATCAGTTTAACTAAAACTATCCTTTCGCCATTACATTTATCTGTTCATAGATATATTTGCCGTCCCATTCTCGTAAAAATGGCGTTAAAAGTAAAGGCAGAAGCTATTTTCATACTACTATATACAAATTGCATCAAATTTTGAAATTTTATAATTGATATCATATCCTTCTTTCTACATAAAATTTCAACGAAGGTTCGATTACTGTGTAATATGGCTTTTTTATCTTCGGATATTCCTATCAGGTAATAATTCAATAAATCTGATGAGAAAGCATTACGTAATAAAATATCCGTAATGAAGAATCACAAGAGCTCTACGTACACTTTAGTATTACTCAATACAATATTTTTTGAATCCTTCTAATTTCTTCGAATTATTTTTTTTATTATTAAATAAATATTTCCGGATGTTACGTTTTGAAAAACGTTAGGATTTTAACTATTTCTAACTATTCCAAATTTTACAATTTCTCACAGCCTAAGAAGACTTTTCCGAACCGTAAACCTCTCGTCATATCTTTCAAGAAGGAGGCTTTAAACATTTATGAAAGTTAAACTTCATCACTTGAGCTACGATAAAGGTAACTTCTGTAAGAAATCCCCTGGTCCTTCGATGTGTTAAATGTCAATAGGACTCATTGCTGGAGGACGGAACCAGTCACTACTTACCAAATTCAACAACACAGGTAGCTCTTCGATTTATGTAACCATTACTAGATATAGGCGTCACCCTAATTAGCAACTTAAACATCGCCCTATACCCGTATGAACATTAATATAAATCAAATAAAAACAAAGATAAATTTTCTCACCAAATCTCCAATAAAAACATTAGTAAGAATAAAATTCCTCCTTACCATTTCACTCCAACTATTCGATTGATATTAGGCACAGAACATCATCCACGGTTAACTGCTCAACTACAACCTATTTTAATCAAAGAGTTGGCAAAGATCTAAACCAAGATGAAAATGCCAATTAGTTATTTTCCACTGCAAAAGAAAAACGAAACTCAAGTACTGAGAATACTGGGATGTAAAAACCGAAAAAACCTGATCCATACTGGTAGTCTCAGAGTCAAACAATACAATTTATAAAGGTTATCCGGTGGGTTAATTTGGCCTATAGGTAATCATCATTTCTTTCCAGTCTCGCGACTGGACAGCAATGATGATTAACTAATAGACCAAATTAACCCACCGGAGAAGAAAATCAAGCACCTCTCCAATATTTGTTGTTGAAATGGGAAAACTTTTTTGAAGTTTCTTAATGAATATGCCCATAATAGGCATATTTTAAAAGGCCTTAACAAGTATCAGTTTAAAATTCAGCCCCAAACCTCCGATATATTTAGAAAAATTCTAAAGTGATTAGAAATAAAAAATACAGAGTTTTTACCTATGCACTATAAAACATGAAAGGGCATTTGCAATTGTTCTCTAGAATTTACGTCCTTCAACTAAGTCAGAGTAGACAAAAAATTTTAAATAAAGGCGTATCATATCAATGCCTGCAGTATTAAATAAAGAATAAAAATAACCATTACCAACGAAATAGTGCAAAAAAAAATTAATAAGCAGATATATTAAGTCAATATTCTCATGAAGGGTTTCATATCATTCAAATCCCCTAAACCAAAACGTGGACTGTCTAAATGGGTCAGCAGTACTGATACGTCAAAGCATACTGCTACTGAAAACGCCAAATGTACAAAACGAAAGGCGCCCTTGACCACATCTATATTGATATCACAAGGAAAAGTAGCCAGGCAGGGTAAAAAATGCACTTCGTGAAAGTAATTATTTCGCGAACCATACAGGCGGTAAAATCTATCAAGAGTTTCAAAATTTAAAATTTCTGAAAGCACTGGAATGCAGAAACAGGCTTATGGAGTAGCCAATTCCCGAAGAAAATTTAAACCTAAAAACTATGGCGGACAAGCACAAAATACCTTGCAACAAAAATAAAAATGTGAACTAGTTAACAGATAGCAATCTATGGAAAATCTTAAATCAAATGACGTGCATGGGATAATGACCTTATTAAAACAAATAATGCAGCAGTTAAACATTCCGACAAACTTAATAGTGGTCCTCGCGGCGAAATTATAAAACACGACTGCCGAAAAATTTATGAAATTCCAATGGGCTGACACAACACAAATTAAAGGTGAAGAAATACCTGCATATACAAAAAAATTTAAAACTTGTTAGCCACTGAAACTTACTTCATAGAAAAAAGTCATTTTTAAACTCAAAATTATAAAATATATCACACGAAGCATTCTGATGGAACTGTTCACTCAGGAAATGATGTAATTTTAAGAAACAATATTTAGTATCATGAAGCAGTACCGTATCCTACAAAGAAAATCTAAGTAAAATATATAGTTAGTGATAATTCCGCGGTAATGTTCATAATATCTGCTGTTTCACCAAAACATAAGTCTAAGCTAAGTAATTACGAAAAGATCTCTATGCTGAGCTACAGATTCCTCGCTTAATGTGACTGAGGATCACGTACCATAATAATGAAAGGTTGTTAGCTGCTTATGTTAATAGATAAGTCGAATCTTAATGTTGTTTCTCTCAGTCACAACCGATTCGCTGGCCTACGGACAAGAGAAAAATACCAGATGTGCTTGACTTCTTTATATCCAAGGGCATTCAGAGCAACTTCTTTATAAGCAAAACAAACCTCGAATTATCTTCTAACCATTCACCCGTTAAAGTAATATTTAAAAAAAGGCTAATGACCTAAAACCGTCTAAGCTACACACACGCAAAATTTATTAGAAATTTTTCAGACGACTGCTGGCGCAATACTTGGATGTAAACATACCATTAAAAACGAATAAACATTTTTCATAATCTGTCGAACAATTCTGTTATTGTGTCCAACAATCAGCTTGGTCTGCTAATCCAACTACAGGGATCGAAAACACGAACCGCAGTGCCCTCTATTACTAAAACTACTTACTAAGAAACGTAGAGACAGAAAAAATGGTATGGAAGAAGTCATGGCAATGAAAACATGTAAATTATCCGTGAACAAAATGAAAATGCTGCTCAGCGACTGTACGAAATTAAGGGATCCAAATTCATCTGAGCCTAGATGTCACAGAAATTTGAGACTATTCCCTTGGAAAAAGACATTAAAATGTTACACGCCCTGATTTAAATCAACACCATATATGCAAAATACAAAATTACAACGAATGGGCATCTCGTCACAAGGATAAAGTTCATCATTTGCTGAGTACCTGGCAACCCAAATAAACTCAGAACGTAATGAAAAAAAAGAAAAAATTTGGAATACAATTAATCGCATGATATTTTCGAAATCATCTGAAAAAACCAGATTATTCAGCACAAAAATTTTTTTTATGAGACATTGATTTAAGTCTGTGATTTGACTTTCAATCGGTTTATACTATTTATCGTAAATTTTTTTGTTGCACTTGTCATGGTAAATCATAAAGCCGAAATCTCAATTAAAATTACATTTATTTTGACTTTATTGCACTGCATTATGCGAGGTTCCTTTTTGTTTTAGTATATAAAAGAAGTAGCACTTATGTTGCTGAAGTTCTCATAACTCCTCATGGTATTTTAATTTTAAATCTTAAGTTTAACAACTTTCAGGGTTCATTTAATAATTACTTTGGTGCTTGAAAAATAGTGCCATTTTTAGAACTATCATCGATCGCTCCCTTAAATTACAATTACCGCAGCATTAAATTGTGGTTAGATGAACTTCACTAGTAATCACACAACTGAGTACATAGCTCGATACTTGACATCAATATGTCGAGAAACTCATTACTAGGTAAATTACGGATAATACAAATTGAAGATATGCTAACCATGTGTCATAAGTAAATAGTTATACAGTAATTTATTAATTTTGATATCTATGTAAGCAAATTCCATTTATCAACACTTTTCGGAAGTACTTGCTATGATAATATCACATAATTATATTTAACAAAAATCACCACTACATGAAATTTATTCAATCTATTGAAATAAATTTTGAAACGGATATTGCGTAGCTATGTAGTTACTATATATTTTAAGTGCTTGTAACAGCATTGCTCACACCAAACAATTTTTAATTTTTTATATTTTTGCATGATTTCCAAACTTTAAAAAAATATAACCGTATATTTTGAACATAACCCCGTATTTAAAAATAGTTTTAATTTATAATAATTTTATTATATTTTTAAATATTTCAACCATTTAAAAACAGATATTCCGTAAGAAGCTACTAATAAATCAAAATTGTATCATAAGATTGTTAAAATTAATTCATTTAAATTTAGAGATTTGGACATCGAATAGTTTGAATTATTGCTTAAACCTTATACATACACCCTCTACGTTGCGTGAATACGCAACAGCGCGTCATTGTGGTGTACAAAGCCACGAGCGACAAGCTGGTAGGTTGTAAAGTGAACATATTTTATCAGAGATTGAAATCATACATCAAAACCACTTTACCCTGATATAAGTCACTGGACATTCTATACCCAAAGCGTATGGCCAATTTTAATTTCTATTCAAAGAAAAGCGTTTGAAAAACCGGTGAAACTAATTCAAATATTAAGAATTTTGCTCGTACCATGGATTTCGATTTTTCGGTTTCAATAGTTCACCTAAATTTGTCTAAATAGGTCATATTAAATGTTAACCCGATAAAAGAGCTTTTCTTTTGGACTGTTACGTGTACAATCCATGTGATTGAGCTTAGTTACTTTCTTCAAAACAATGTCAATCGATTTAGCGATTGTATTTGAAATTGAAAAATAATACATTTTTAATAGATTATATATTTTTTAATATTCCCTGCATTACTTTCCTAGCTCATTTAAATGGCTTATTTTAAAG
Organism: Druceiella hillmani; assembly: GCA_039881145.1. Taxonomy (NCBI): domain Eukaryota; kingdom Metazoa; phylum Arthropoda; class Insecta; order Lepidoptera; family Hepialidae; genus Druceiella; species Druceiella hillmani. The sequence goes on along the minus strand of JAYKKI010000022.1, from coordinate 24,817,532 downwards.
TTATGCCAAAAATTCAGAAAATTCAAGTGGCCTACGTTTACTTATTTCATTGCCTTACATTATGTTTTATTTACATTTAAATCGTGATTTACATATAAAAGTTGAGTTTTAACTATTAGCCGTTTTCGACTGTTAATCCATCACTCAATATAAAAATAAAAAACACAATGCTAGCCCTAACACGTACGTTAAGGATACATGTCTTGTTCGGAGTCTTGAATTAACTTTTTTAAATCATCACTAATATGGACTTCATAGCGCAAGAAATGTTTTTAATAATACCCAATATCATTAAGCAACAAAACCACATGTACTGTTATGAATATTAAAAAAAACTGTGACATAGAGAATCATCGTCATCGTTTTTTATAACTTGATAAATGCTTCCAAAAACCCATTTTTTCATAACTTTAGATTCAATACTTTCAAATCATTAAAATTTGCTTAAAATTAAGTTCAGATTTAATTTCTTACTTTTAGTTTTAAGCTTCCTTTATAAAATACTTCAAAATGGCGTGCAGTTTTAAATATAAGTTTGTATTGATATTATATAATATTTTGTTAGAAATAGCAAATGAATTATTGTGATCAACTTACGTCAATAAATTTTAAATATATAGACAATTACAGAACCTTATTTTGTGCATGTCCCCGTCCGAATTTTTAATGAAAGTATGATGCTCACTATAGCATTTCGTGTACAGCATAATGTTCGCTGTAAATATTGGGACGAAACCAATTATATATTATTTTCGTACATTTAAAATGTATTCTTCCCAACGAGTGTTATAATTTTGTCAAGTCGCCTTCTCCACACGGTGTCATATTTACCGAACGTCGATCGCGTTCACTACACACAGGAAAGGAATGTGGCAAATGAATATAATGATTTGAAAAATGTGTGAAATATCCTCATGAGGCCATAGATGAATTGAAATTTCATTAATGTCCTATTTTTAGGGTTCCGTAACCAAATGACAAAGACGGAACCTTCATCATTTCATCCTGTCCTTATGTTCGTTTCTCTCTCTATCGGTTTGTCTTTCTGTACATCACAGCAGTTTTACTCGGAAAAAATTGACAGTATATAAATGAAAATAGGATAATACTAACCTGCTATGAATCGATATGAATTAAAATATTGGAATAATGAAAAAAGATAATATTAAAAGTGGCATTCTTCAAATGTAACCGAAGGACGAAAAAAATCAAATTCACATAGACGTGTGGGCTATTGATATATCGGTCTTAAAAATCATATAGTGGTTTCAAAATAACATTTTTTTTTAAATCAGAAATTTGTGAGATATCCGCTTCTAAAATATTAAAAAGTTTCCACCTCTCTCCTTCTAACTATTCAACCAATGTGTTTACACAATTCTGAAAAAAATATGGTAGTAGAACTTGAAGTAAACTTTCATGGAAATTTTATTTGAATAATATATGTCGTGTAGTTTTTGAGATATTGGATATTTTCGGTACCGACTACAGTAATATCTTTATTTTTCACTGTGTCTTTGAGAGGTATAAACTTAATATTTTTTGTTACTACAGAACCCTTCATGTGAGGGTCTGACTTGGCCAGTTTAATTTTTGTTATTTTGACTGTAACCATATTTTCACTAATTTATAGTAATTTGCCCTATATATTTTCAGCTTAACGTATTGAATGAACTCTTATATCACGCACACTTATAATTTTTTGTACTATGTCATCCATAAAACTACATGCACGTCGAATGATGCGAAAATCGGTGACGAACTTGCAGCTCATTGACACATGAGCATTTGAATAAACTTTTCCACATTTGTATGCATTCAGTAAATTCCACTTCTTATGGAATTGGATTGGAATTTGTTTTCTCAATCGATACGTAATTTTAACGTGACAGTATGACTCAAACATCACGAGAGATGTCGCACTTAAAAAACATGTTTTTTATTTCTCTGAAGTGTAGTGTAGAAAATTATGAAAACATAAAAGACGGGTATCATTTTCAAGGGCATATAAAATCTTGCTCAGCGGTGTTTCTTTCCCTAAGATTTGAATAGCATGCTTTGTGCATGCAAATTGATTCAAGGAAATTGTCTATTAAAATTATTCTGTACATATTGTTTATTGTCTCCATTTGTACATAAAAAAAATAAATGCTTTCTTTCAAAAATTCGTTCAACAACTAGGCACAAACAGAAAAAATTTCGAAGAAATATACTTTTGTATCTTGAAAAATGTAATGCAATGCGATGTAATACTCATATATCAATGTTACAATCAGAATCATAAGACGAAATCTTACTTCAGGTAATGAAATACGAACTGAATTGAAGTTTTCGTCATAGCGCATCGTACATGTGAAGAATCCAAATATGCGAATAAGAAAATGTCAATTAAAAATATCCAGTGCTTTAATATATTTCACTTTATAGTATCACGTACAATCATCAAAACGAATGACATTATCTGAAAAAACGTGATGAAGCCCTATCACGTGCCTTACTCGCGCGGGTTGTACACCTGATTCGCCAGGACAAAAGACGCTACGCTCATTTACAAGTGTCAGTGACTTGGGTCAGTTGACTGTAAAGGCCTCACGTTTAATATATTCAGTTCACCATTTTCCTGTCGACTAGAATAACGCAGAAATCTACGAACGGAATGGAATGTTTGTTGTTGGATTTAATTTTATCGGGGTATTGAACTGTTTTTCTTTGTATACTTCGTTGACAGCATGCCCTTTGGAAAGACTTTCGTGCCAGGGTAGACTGGTCTTGATGTATGATTTCATTTTTTCATAAAAATAGAAAATAAATTTTATTTTAAAGGCTTTAAACCACAGAATAAAATACGATTCTATCTGATAAGATCGCTCAGTATTTTGTCAGTCGATTACAGTAGATTTTCTATAAAAATGTTTAAATTAGAAAATTTATATTCATCGTTTAATATATTGTATTAACCTGCATCTGTTGCTAGCGGTTTAAAATATAAATATTTTAAGAAATGTAATTTATATATATGACGGTAATTTTATAGGAAGCAAATTAGGCATCCTATTTTTTTTTTAATTTTTATGTATTTGGTATATCATAATAGAAGCCCAATTATATAAAAGTGAAAAGAATTTTTTTCATAATTTTATGTATCTTACCTCAGAAGTGTATCTTTTTTTGATACTACTAAACCAAAAATAATAAAAAAAGGGTTGGTATAATCTGACTATACGATTAAAAAAAAAAGTACAGCGATGATTATAAATTTCGTAATTTCTAATATATATATTATCCATTTATGTCTTGATAACGCCATACCCAATCTATAGATTTACCCATAGCGTTGGATACGTGAGTACAGTAAAAGCAAATAGTTATAAATTATGTTACAAGCAATAACCTTTAAAGTAGAAAACAGAACAATTCGATTGAACATCACTCTATCTAATGAACAGTCGTGAGCACAAAGTAACTCCTTAATCTTGTTACTAAATTGTTCAAAACAGCAGACAAAATATCAAAACTAAACGCATCTCGCAATATTATGTTAACCAATGTGAGTGCACGAGAGGCAGGTGAACTCGCAATGTCTCCGAAACCCTTGTAGTATGAGCTCTGTTTGTATATTAAAGGTTTTCTCTGTTTAATGAGAGTGCAAATTGATATTTCATTGTCAATATAACGACATGTTATTGAAAATCTGCTAGAATTTTCCGGCACTCAGGCTGGCGGTGTCTTTTGTATTCCTTTTTTCTGAAACTTAATAGTCTAAATATATGGGATGGCGTTATTAGTACAAGAACAATAGCACTTTTTACGTCGGAAAAACAAAGAATGAAATTTTAAATTCTCATATGAATGATGATCATAGAATTCAGTTTATTTGTGGACATAAAGGACATTTGAAAAAATATGATTTTTTATAGAGAAGTTAAATACGCTAATCAAATTCCTTGTAACGTTATAAATATTTTCTTTTAAGGACGTATCTACAAAATTCTTTTAAGGACGTATTTTGAAAATTTCTATAAATATATGTCATTCGAGTGTCGAGATCTATGTGATCCGAGTTATTCGAGATCTGTGGCATTTTGTTTCTTTTCACATATTCAAAATTCAAACCAAACTAACAAGTAAATGGACAAAATAATTCAAATACTTCTTAAAAGTTTACTTATTACAATAATTTACTATAACGAATAAGTGTAACACAGTCGAATAAATGGCCTTAAATCAAAACTAAAGACTATTAATTTGACTACGAATTAACGCTAGAATGATGAAACGATTGGAACTATGAGTGTTTCGTATACATTAAGATAATTAGAAACATTTGAGTATACATAGTTTATCTATTAAGCTTTTTGCCAATATTATTTTTTCATAATATAAATGTGTTCAGTAAGGCCATAAATAAATGGGATTGTTATATTTCAGTATATTTTTGGAATAAATTTTTCAAATAAAAATTTAAAATGTTGGATATGCCTCATAAGCAAATGAAACCCATGAAATATATAATGTTTAAAAAATGCTATTACAAAAACATATAACATTTCAAAAAAGACCTTTATTCATCTCGTTTTTAAATTTAATACGCAAAAATTAATAAAATATATTAAAAATGTATTGGCTAATAAAATGGCTAGGCCCATTTGAAGCGTCTATGATGCATGGTTTCTAGATGATTAGTTGATAATATAGAAAAACATATAAATTGTTTACTAGAGGTTTATAGGCGTAAAAACATGATGTTTATTTAAAAAATCATAACATCTAGAATAATCGCTTTATTTCTCTTATAGCCTTTGTGATGGCTTTTAAAACCCATATATTTCCTAACTTTGGATTCAGTAATTTCAATTCCCAGAAATGCAAGTTACTGAAAATAGTAATAGAAACATGTTTTATTGTAAGGGGACAGATATTGTAAGGGGATAGGACAAAAATGTATTTATATGTTCTCTATTTTTTACATGAATTCTTCTTTTTTCTTTTTACGTAAAAATGGAAGATGCAATTAATTTCAATGATAATTCATATAAAAATAAGGAAGTATAAATACATTTTTGTCCTATCTCATTCAAATAAATCTGTTTGTATTGTTATTTTCAGTGACTTGTATTTCTGGGAATTTACATCCTTTCCGAGACTCAATTTCTTTTTAGTATATTTTTTCATATTTTTCAGAACATATCTCAAAATATATGATATCTAAAATTATTAAAAAGCATTTACTCCTATGCTTATTCCCTTCAAATGATATCCCACATTATGTATAAAAAAAATCGAATAAGTACGTGCAACCTAATTCCCATACGTACGTAATTTTGATTTGAATATATTTAAATGTTGGCTATTGAGGTATATGGGGATTAATATATTTCACTATCATGTAAAATTTTAAGTTTTTAAAAATGTAAATGTAGAATATTCGACATTGTAAACCAACGCTCAACTGAGCAGTGACATGAGCTCAGAAATATGGTGGCATTATTAATATTTACTTCAATAGATGTTGATAAAATTAAAATTAATAATTTAGAATATGTGAATAAGGGATAATTAGTAAGCAAGGATAATTCAATTGCTATATATCCAGTTGGTATGAAAAAAATAACTTTATATGAATATTATTTGGTATAGAAAAGCGAACCATCCTATGAAAATAAACTTTAAATATAATCCATAGTTAAATGAAACTATATGATGTGGTATTATTTCTACTCTTTTTAAATTCTTTACCATGACCTAGGTTTCGTTGTATTACAACATCTTCAGGTGGGCTATTAGCAAAGATCTTTGCTAACTATAAAAAATTTCAACACCAAAAATTTTTGGCTAGTAGACAAACTAATGAGTAATTTTAAAGAAATAAAATTTTATTTCCGCTTGGAATACCTATGGAAACAAACAATTAAGTAAAATTAGTCTTAATTAATTTTGTAATTTTCTAAATATTACAACAGAATACTAAACTACATTGACATAAATATTCTCGAGAATTATTTTTCACTGTTCAAGATCATGGCTCATATTAAAGCCAATTCGCATGTAACACAACCGTAGGAAATTGTAAACAACGAAAAAGTGACCAAACACCGTTTATTCTTTGACGTTTTTCCCGCAACAACAAAAACGAATTATTCATTCCCCTGTGTCAAGTATAATCGCCAGACCGAAAGACATTATTTTTAAGTACGTGACGATGCTCGGCCATGTTTATCGCTTGCGTAAGCGACGCATGATATGTGAGAGGAAATGACAATGACGCGACACTCGTTTTGAAGCCTCAGTTACTTTAGTGTTGGGGGAATCATCTCTGACATGATCAATTTGCCATCATCGTGCTGATTATTGCAAAGAAGAAAGCTGCAACTCGTACTGGACTACTGTAATTATTATATTTAATATTTTAATTAAATAATACCTCATACGCATAAATGTAGTTTGGTAAGTTGGTTAATTATTTTAAAATGTTTATATAATATTTTAAGTAAATTAACCAAGTTACCAAACTACATTTATGCGTACGAGGTCAGTAATATATATGTGGTTGATGTTTCCGCAGCGAAGGCTTTTATTTATGTACGCCAGTAATGATTGCATGGGTGATGATTCATGGGCAGTATTGTTTTGTCCTACCCCCATTTTCATTTTATATTTTATGTGTTTTATATTTCTCAAATTTTGTCTGAAAAAGATACATGAGACTATTTGTTAGAGAAATTAACTTCATTAAATCTATTAAAGTTCAATAATATTAAATCCGCAAAAATTTATTTTAGATTTAATTGGGTACAGAATTATAATTTTTTTGCTATGGTGTATATTAAATAATGAATTTCATTCTACTGTATGTAGAAATATCAAATAAATTATTTTTTTAATTAAAATAAAACATTTCTAAAATGAAGCTGGAATGCAAATAAAAACGATTCATATTTTGTTAATTATGAATTAAAATATAATTGGGATAAACCCAACTCTCCTGATGCTATGTACATGTTTTTGGGCCAAAATACTCCAAACGTGATGTTATTTGAATCAATCTTTAATAAAGATTTTTGCAAAAATGTTCGCTCTTACTTAATTAATTTTAATCATGTAATCTTGGTAACTTGTGTTCTTATGAAAATGTGTTAATTAAATTTATTTAACGAATATAATTCCATAAATAAATTTAATTAACAGCAACTGAAAAAAAATATCTCGAAAATAAAAATGTTTCTTTTCAAACACGAAAATTCTGTTTTGAAGAAATTTTTTTTTATACCCTCCGTCGACATCATAACCTGGAAGACATCCAATATTGAACATAGGCCTCCCATTAAGTTCAATCCCGTGCTGTTTGCCTTACTAGATCATCTGTCCACCTAATAAAAGTTTGTCCACTCCACGTCTTTTGGTACGGATATCCATTTGGGAATTTTTCTTCTCAAACCGTCGTCGGATCGAGAAAATGGCTAAGTTATTTTTAAAAATAAATAATTAAATTGAAAAGTACGAAAAAACTGCTTACGTACTGAATAATAATAAGAATAAACCTAGACAATCTATGATTTCTAAGAAGAACTTTGAACATCTACCCTTTCAACGGTAATACTAGAATTGAATTATATATAAGCATTTAAAGCATGAAAGATTCTCATACTCGCCAAAAACAATTTTTATTTACAATTGATAATTAAATGCGCCATTAATCGTTCTCTTATTTACTCAGGGGTCGGATAAGTTACTGAAAACAAACCTCTTGGTATGGCAAAAGAAATATCTATAATATTAGAGGGTTGCAAAAAATGTTAAGGTTATAAATCACTTCCAATAGAATAAAGATCTGCGCTCAATTATTGGTCGTATTTGTAACATATACTTCATTAAATACTGTACTATGTATCTTAAAAACCTACAATTTGCAAAGAAACAGACAGTTGTATGCTAGGATAATTCGATACAGGAGATTTTGTTGACTATACATCCAGTTTGTGTACAGATAATCTAAAACTAAGTCTGAAAATAAATTGGTATGTTAAACCTAATAATATAATGAAAATAATATTCCAACCTAATGCAAACGGCATTACACCTACTGTCTATCAATTGCACTAATGTTCATCATCTCAGTTATACATCATTTGCAATTAATTCTTAACACCAAAGCTGAAAAGTTACATTTATTTTTCCAGTGCCATGTAAAGTTGTTACTCAGATTGATATTGTTTTTAAGAGCATCACGATGCTTGATCAATTGTCTCATTCAAGCGGGCTATACATGTGTTGCGCCGGAACAAAAGAAACTCCGCTTATCACAAATTTCACTGAATTGGAATACAAATTTTAGTAAACAATGGTTGACATAACCTTTTTTCCGAGCATCTAATTAGAGTGAAATCATAAAATAATATTGAATTTGGATGCGAGAATTAATTTTGTCGAATTATTGTCGAATATTTAGTTCGTCATATAATGCTAAAGGTATTTCTGCTGTCAAATATTTTCATTAAAAAGTTCTGTATTTATATTTAATTTTAAGTACAAGAAGGGTTTTTGACACTATTGTTTACTTGGAAATTTATTTTTATTGTCTCTTTACAATATCACTTGTCATGGTTTTTAGGACTTTTGTTTTAAAATTGTTTAATACTACCAATTCCCTAGCCACTCTGCGTACATGGAAATTCAAAACACCAATTGGGATGATTTGCATTATTTTTATGGAAATTTTGATTTTTATTATTATCTACTCAATTTTTATTTTATTGTCTGGACTGACTTTCCATTATTTTCATACTTATATTAATCAAATTTTATTTTTGAATTGTATTCAGTATCGAAACTAAAAATATTCCATTGAAATATATGACTACGAATATTAATAAAAATACATAAAATAATTAATTATACCCACTAGAATTACCTTCGTATTAATATTAACTGCTAACTATATAAATTGTGAATATACAAACGTAATATTGTTGGATCCAATACAAATATACATATTTATACAACAAAATATTGTGATAGAATATTTCCACGGATCTCTTTTCAAAATCAGCTTAACAAAAGCTCTCCTTTTGCCATTACATTTATCTGTTCATAGATATATTTTCCGTTCCATTCTCATAAAAATGGCGTTAAAAGTAAAGGCAGAAGCTATGATCATACTATTGTATACAAAATGCATCAAATTTTGAAATTTTATAATTGATATCATATCCTTCTCTACATAAAATTTCAACGAAGGTTCGATTACTGTGTAATATGGCTGTTTTTACCTTCGGATATCGCTATCAGGTAATAACTCAATAAATCTGATGAGAAAGCATTACGTAATAAAATATCCGTAATGAAGAATCACAAGAGCTCTACGTACATTTTAGTATTACTCAATACAATATTTTTTGAATCCTTCTAATTTCTTCGAATTATTTTTTTAATTATTATATAAATATTTCCGGATGTTACGTTTTGAAAAACATTAGGATTTTAACTATTTCTAACTTTTCCAAATTTTACAATTTCTCACAGCCTACGAAGACTTTTCCGAACCGTAAACCTCTCGTCATATCTTTCAAGAAGGAGGCTTTAAAAATTTATGAAAGTTAAACTTCATCACTCGAGCTACGATAAAGGTAACTTCTGTAAGAAATCCCCTGGTCCTTCGATGTGTTAAATGTCAATAGGACTCATTAACTGGAGGACGGAACCAGTCACTACTTACCAAATTCAACGACACAGGTAGCTCTTCGATTTATGTAACCATTAATAGATATATGCGTCACCCTAATTAGCAACTTAAACATTGCCCTATACCCGTATGAACATTAATATAAATCAAATAAAAACAAAGATAAATTTTCTCACCAAATCTCCAATAAAAACATTAGTAAGAATAAAATTCCTCCTTACCATTTCACTCCAACTATACGATTGATATTAGGCACAGAACATCATCCACGGTTAACTGCTCAACTTCAACCTATTTTAATCAAAGAGTTGACAAAGATCTAAACCAAGATGAAAATGCCAATTGGTTATTTTCCACTTGGAAAGAAAAACGAAACTCAAGTCCTGAGAATACTGGGATTTAAAAACCGAAAAAACCTGATCTATACTGGTAGTCTCAGAGTCAAACAATACAATTTATAAAGGTTATCCGGTGGGTTAATTTGGCCTATAGGTAATCATAATTTCTTTCCAGTCTCGCGACTGGACAGCAATGATGATTAACTAATAGACCAACTTAACCCACCGGAGAAGAAAATCAAGCACCTCTCCAATATTTGTTGACAACCTTTTTTGAAATTTCTTATTGAATATGCCCATAATAGGCATATTTTAAAAGTCCTTAACAAGTATCAGTTTAAAATTAAGCCCCAAACCTCCGATATATTTAGAAAAATTCTAAAGTGATTAGAAATAAAAAATACAGAGTTTTTACCTATGCACTATAAAACATGAAAGGGCATTTGCAATTGTTCTCTAGAATTTACGTCCTTCAACTAAGTCAGAGTAGACAAAAAATTTTAAATAAAGGCGCTCATATCAATGCCTGCAGTATTAAATAAAGAATAAAAATAACCATTACCAACGAAATAGTGCAAAAAAAAATTAATAAGCAGATATATTAAGTCAATATTCCCATGAAGGGTTTCATATCATTCAAATCCCCTAAACCAAAACGTGGACTGTCTAAATGGGCTAAAGGTCAGTAGTACGAATACGTCAAAGCATACTGCTACTGAAAACGCCAAATGTACAAAACGAAAGGCGCCCTTGACCACATCTATATTGATATCACAAGGAAAAGTAGCCAGGCAGGGTAAAAAATGCACTTCGTAAAAGTAATTATTTCGCGAACCATAAAGGCGGTAAAATCTATCAAGAGTTTCAAAATTTAAAATTTCTGAAAGCACTGGAATGCAAAAACAGGCCTATGGAGTAGCCAATTCCCGTAGAAAATTTCAAACTAAAAACTATGGCGGACAATCACAAAATACCTTGCAAAGAAAATAAAAATGTGAACTAGTTGACAGATAGCAATCTATGGAAAATCTTAAATCAAATGACATGCATGGTATAATGACCTTATTAAAACAAATAATGCAGCAGTTAAACATTCCGACGAACTTAATACTGGTCCTCACGGCGAAACTATAAAACACGACTGCTGAAAAATTTATGAAATTCCAATGGGCTAACACAACATAAACTAAAGGTGAAGAAATATCTGCATGTACAAAAAAATTTAAAACTTGTTAGCCACTGAAACTTACTTCATAGAAAAGAGTTATTTTTATAATCAAAATTATAAAATATATCACACGAAGCATTCTGATGGAACTGTTCACTCAGGAAATGCTGTAATTTTAAGAAACAATATTTAGTATCATTAAGCAGTACCGTATTTTACAAAGAAAATCTAAATAAAATATATGGTTAGCGATAATTCCGGGGTAATGGTCATAATATCTCCTGTTTCACCAAAACATAAGCCTAAGCAAAGTAATTACGAAAAGATCTTCTCTGTGCTGAGCTACAGATTCCTCGCTCAATGTGACTGGGGATCACGTACCATAATAATGAAATGTCGTTAGCTGCTTATGTTAATAAATAAGTCGAATCTTAATATTGTTTCTCCCAGTCAACCGATTCTGGCCGACGGACAAGAGAAAAATACCAGATGTGCTTGACTTCTTTATATCCAAGGGCATTCAGAGCAATTTCTTAATAAGCAAAACAAACCTCGAATTACCTTCTAATCATTCACCCGTTAAAGTAATATTAAAAAAAAGGCTAATGACCCAGAACCGTCTAAGTTACACACACGCAAAATTTATTACCAATTTTTTAGACGACTACTGGCGCAATACTTGGATTTAAACATACCATTAAAGACGGATAAACATTTTTCAAAATCTGTCGAACAATTCTCTTATTGTGTTCAACAATCAGCTTGGTCTGCTAATCCAACTACAGGGATCAAAAATACAAACCGCAGTGCCCTCTATCTATTATAAAACTACTTACTAAGAAACGTAGAGACAAATGAATTATCCGCGAACAAAATAAAAATGCTGCTCAGCGACTGTACGAAATTAAAGGATCCAAATTCATCTGAGCCTAGATGTTACAGAAATTTGAGACTATTCCTTGGAAAAAAACATTAAAATGTTACACGCCCTGATTTAAATCAACACCATATATGCAAAATACAAAATTACAACGAATGGGCATCTCGCAACAATGAAAAAAAGGAAAAAAAATTAGGATACAATTAATAGCATGATATTTTTGAAAACATCTGAAAAAACCAGATCATTTAGCACAATTTTTTTTGTGAGGCTTTGACTTAAGTCAGTGATTTGACTTTCGATCGGCTTGTACTATTGATCATCAATTTTTTTATTGTCATGGTAAATCATAAAGCCGAAATCTCAATTAAAATTACATTTATTTTGACTTGATTTCACTGCATTATGCGAGGTTCCTTTTTGTTTTAGTATATAAAAGAAGTAGCACTTATGTTGCTGAAGTTCTCATAACTCCATATATATTGTAAGGTATTTTAATTTGAAATCTTAAGTATAACAACTTTCAGGGTTCATTTAATAATTACTTTGGTGCTTGAAAAATAGTGCCATTTTTAAAACTATCATCGATCGCTTCCTTAAATTATAATTACCGCAGCATTAAATTGTGGTTAGATGAACTTCACTAGTAATCACACAACTGAGTACATAGCTCGATATTTGACATCGATATGTCGAGAAACTCATTACCAGGTAAATTACGGATAATACGATTTGAAGATATGCTAACCATGTGTCATAAGTAAATAGTTATACAGTAATTTATTAATTTTGATATCTATATAAGCAAATATTAATCCCATTTATTAACACTTTTCGGAAGTACTTGCTATCAATAATATCACATAATTATATTTAACAAAAATCACCACTACGTGAAATTTATTCAATCCATTGAAATAAATTTTGAAACGGATATTGCGTGGCTATGCAGTTACTATATATATTTAAGTGCTTGTTATAATAAATATTGCCCAAACCAAAAAAAATTTAATTTTTTAAATTTTTGCATGATTTCCAAATTTTAAAAAAATATAACCGTATATTTTGAACATAACCCCGTATTTAAAAATAGTTTTACTTTATAATGATTTTATATTATTTTATTCTATTTTTAAATATTGCAACCTCTTAAAAACAGATATTGCGTAAGAAGCTACTAATAAATCAAAATTGTATCTAAAGATTGTTAAAATTAATTCATTTAAACTTAGAGATTTGGACATCGAATAGTTTGAATTATTGCTTAAAACCTTATACATACACCCTCTATGTTGTGTGAATACGCAACAGCGCGTCATTGTGGTGTACAAAGTCACGAGCGACAAGTTGGTAGGTTGTAAAGTGAACATATTTTATCAGAGATTGAAATCATGCATCAAAACTACTTTACCCTGATATAAGTCACTGGACATTTTATACCCAAAGCGTATGGCCAATTTTAATTTCTATTCAAAGAAAAGCGTTTGAAAAACAGGTGAAACTAATTCAAATATAAAGAATTTTGCTCGTACCATGGATTTCGATTTTTCGGTTTCAATAGTTCACCTAAATTTGTCTAAATAGGTCATATTAAATGTAAACCCGATAAAAGAACTTTTCTTTTGACTGTTACGTGTACAATCCATGTGATTGAGCTTAGTTACTTTCTTCAAAACAATGTCAATCGATTTAGCGATTGTATTTGAAATTGAAAAATAATACATTTTTAATGGATTATATATTTTTTAATATTCCCTGCATTACTTTCCTAACTCATTTAAATGGCTTATTTTAAAGTTATGCCAAAAATTCAGAAAATTCAAGTGGCCTACGTTTACTTATTTCATTGCCTTACATTATGTTTTATTTCCATTTAAATCGTGATTTATATATAAAAGTTGAGTTTTAACTATTAGCCGTTTTCGACGGTTAATCCGTCACTCAATATAAAAATAAAAAACACAATGCTAGCCCTAACACGTACGTTAAGGATACATGTCTTGTTTGGAGTCTTGAATTAACTTTTTTAAATCATCACTAATATGGACTTCATAGCGCAAGAATGTTTTTAATAATACCTAATATCATTAAGCAACGAAACTACATGTACTGTTATGAATATTTAAAAAAAACTGTGACGTAGAGAATCATCGTCATCGTTTTTTATAACTTGATAAATGCTTCCAAAAACCCATTTTTTCATAACTTTAGATTCAATACTTTCAAATCATTAAAATTTGCTTAAAATTAAGTTCAGATTTAATTTCTTACTTCTAGTTTTAAGCTTCCTTTGTAACATACTTCAAAATGGCGTGCAGTTTTAAATATAAGTTTGTATTGATATTATATAATATTTTGTTAGAAATAGCAAATGAATTATTGTGATCAACTTACGTCAATAAATTTTAAATATATAGACAATTTCAGAACCTTATTTTGTGAATTTTTAATGAAAGTATGATGCTCACTATAGCATTTCGTGTACAGCATAATGTTCACTGTAAATATTGGGACGAAACCAATTATATGTTATTTTCGTACATTTAAAATTTATTATTCCTAACGAGTGTTATAATTTCGTCAATTCGCCTTCTCCACATGCTGGCATACTTACTGAACGTCGATCGGGGTCACTACACACAGGAAAGGAATGTGGCAAATGAATATAATGATTTGAAAAATGTGTGACATATCCTCATGAGGCCATACATGAATTGAAATTTCAATAATGTCCTATTTTTAGGGTTCCGTAGCCAAATGACAAAAACGAAACCTTCATCATTTCATCCTGTTCTTATGTTCGTTTCTCTGTATGTCGGTATGTCTTTCTGTACATCACAGCCGTTTTACTCGGAAAAAATTGACAGTATATAAATGAAAATAGGATAATACTAACTTTTTATGAATCGATACGAATTAAAATATTGGAATAATGAAAAAAAATATTATTACAAGTAGCATTCTTCAAATGTAACCGAAGGACGAAAAAAATAAAATTCACATAGATATGTGGGCTATTGATATATCGGTCTTAAAAATCAAATAGTGATTTCAAAATAATTTTTTTTTTAAAATCAGAAATTTGTGAGATATCCGCTTCTAAAATATTAAAAAGTTTCCACCTCTCCCCTTCTAACTATTCAACCAATGTTTTTACACAATTCTGAAAAAAATATGGTATGTAATATTCATGGAAATTTTGTTTGAATAATATATGTATACGACTACAGTAATATCTTTATTTTTCACTGTGTCTTTGAGAGGTATAAACTTAATATTTTTTGTTACTACAGAACCCTTCGTATGAGGGTCTGACTTGGCCAGTTTAATTTTTGTTATTTTGACTGTAACCATATTTTTACTAATTTATAGTAATATGCCCAATATATTTTCAGCTTAAGGTATTGAATGAACTCTAATAGCACACACACTGATAATTTTTTTGTATTATGTCATCCATAAAACTAGATCCACCTCGAATGGTGCGAAAATCGGTGACGAGCTTGCCGCTCATTGACACATGAGCATTTGAATAAACTTTTCCACACTTGTATGCATTCAGTAAATTCCCCATCTTATGGAATTGGATTGGAATTTATTTTCTCAATCGTTACGTAATTTTAACGTGACAGTATGTCAAACATCACGAGAGATGTCGCACTTAAAAAACAAGTTTTTTATTTCTCTGAAGTGTAGTGTAGAAAATTATGAAAACATAAAAGACGGGTATCATTTTCAAGAGCATATAAAATCTTGCTCAGCGGTGTTTCTTTTCCTAAGATTTGAATAGCATGCTTTGTGCATACAAATTGATTCAAGGAAATTGTCTATAAAAATTATTCTGTACATATTGTTTATTGTCTCCATTTGTACATAAAGAAAATAAATGTTTTCTTTCAAAAATTCGTTCAACAACTAGGCACAAACAGAAAAAATTGCGAAGAAATATACTTTTGTATCTTGAAAAATGTAATGCAATGCGATGTAATACTCATATATCAATGTTACAATCAGAATCATAAGACGAAATCTTACTTCAGGTAATGAAACACGAACTGAATTGAAGTTTTCGTCATAGCGCATCGTACATGTGAAGAATCCAAATATGCGAATAAGAAAATGTCAACTAAAAATATCCAGTGCTTTAATATATTTCACTTTTTAGTATCACGTACAATCATCAAAACGAATGACATTATCTGAAAAAACGTGATGAAGCCCTATCACGTGCCTTACTCGCGCGGGTTGTACACCTGATTCGCCAGGACAAAAGACGCTACGCTCATTTACAAGTGTCAGTGACTTGGGTCAGTTGACTGTAATGGGCTCACGTTTAATATATTCAGTTCACCATTTTCCTGTCGACTAGAATAACGCAGAAATCTACGAACGGAATGGAATGTTTGTTGTTGGATTTAATTTTATCGGGGTATTGAACTGTTTTTCTTTGTATACTTCGTTGACAGCATGCCCTTTGGAAAGACTTTCGTGCCAGGGTAGACTGGTCTTGATGTATGATTTCATTTTTTCATAAAAATAGAAAGTAAATTTTATTTTAAAGGCTTTAAACCACAGAATAAAATACGATTCTATCTGATAAGATCGCTCAGTATTTTGTCAGTCGATTACAGTAGATTTTCTATAAAAATGTTTAACTTAGAAAATTTATATTCATCGTTTAATATATTGTATTAATCTGCATCTGTTGCTAGCGGTTTAAAATATAAATATTTTAAGAAATGTAATTTATATATATGACGGTAATTTTATAGGAAGCAAATTGGGGATCCTATTTTTTTTTTAATTTTTATGTATTTCGTATATCATAATAGAAGCCCAATTATAAAAAAGTGAAAAGAATTTTTTTCATAATTTTATGTATCTTACCTCAGAAGTGTATCTTTTTTTGATACTACTAAACCAAAAATAATAAAAAAAAGGGTTGGTATAATCTGACTATACGATTACAAAAAAAAAGTACAGCGATGATTATAAATTTCGTAATTTCTAATATATATATTATCCATTTATGTCTTGATAACGCCATACCCAATCTATAGATTTACCCATAGCGTTGGATACGTGAGTACAGTAAAAGCAAATAGTTATAAATAATGTTACAACCAATAACCTTTAAAGTGGAAAACAGAACAATTCGATTGAACATCACTCTATCTAATGAACAGTCGTGAGCACAAAGTAACTCCTTAATCTTGTTCCTAAATTGTTCAAAACAGCAAACAAAATATCAAAACTAAACGCATCTCGCAATATTATGTTAACCAATGTGAGTGCACGAGAGGCAGGTGAACTCGCAACGTCTCCGAAACCCTTGTAGTATGAGCTCTGTTTGTATATTAAAGGTTTTCTCTGTTTAATGAGAGTGCAAATTGATATTTCATTGTCAATATAACGACATGTTATTGAAAATCTGCTAGAATTTTCCGGGACTCAGGCTGGCGGTGTCTTTTGTATTCCTTTTTTCTGAAACTTAATAGTCTAAATATATGGGATGGCGTTATTAGTACAAGAACAATAGCACTTTTTACGTCGGAAAAACAAAGAATGAAATTTTAAATTCGCATATGAATGATCATAGAATTCAGTTTATTTGTGGAATTCAGTTTATTTATAAAGGACATTTGAAAAAATATGATTTGTTATAGAGAAGTTAAATACGCTAATCAAATTCCTTGTAACGTTATAAATATTTTCTTTTAAGGACGTATCTACAAAATTCTTTTAAGGACGTATTTTGAAAATTTCTATAAATATATGTCATTCGAGTGTCAGGATCTATGTGATCCGAGTTATTCGAGATCTGTGGCATTTTGTTTCTTTTCACATATTCAAAATTCAAACCAAACTAACAAGTAAATGGATAAAATAATTCAAATTCTTCTTAAAAGGTTACTTATTACAATAATTTACTAGAACGAATAAGTTAAGTACATTAAACAGTCGAATAAATGGCATTAAATCAAAACTAAAGACTATTAATTTGACTACGAATTAACGCTAGAATGATGAAACGATTGGAACTCGCGCTATGAGTGTTTCGTATACATTAAGATAATTAGAAACATTTGAGTATACATAGTTTTTCTATTAAGCTTTTTGCCAATGTTATTTTTTCATAATATAAATGTGCTCAGTAAGGTCGTAAATAAGGGGGATTGTTATATTTTAGTATATTTTTGGAATACATTTTTCAAATAAAAATTTTAAATGTTGGATATGCCTCATAAGCAAATGAAACCCACAAGATTTATAATGTTTAAAAAATGCCATTACAAAAACACATTACATTTCAAAAAAGACCTTCATTCATATCGTTTTTAAATTTAATACGCAAAAATTAATAAAATATATTAAAATTTGGGCTAATAAAATCCATGGCCTAAAAAATGCATGGTCAAATGGGCCTAATTTGAAGCGTTTATCTTGCATGGTTTCTGAGATGATCAGTTGAGAATATAGAGAAACATATAAATTGTTTACTGAAAGTTCATAGGGGTAAAAACATGACGTTTATTTAAAAAAATCATAACATCTAGAATAACAGCTTTATTTCTCTTATAGCCTTTGTGATGGCTTTTAAAACCCATATATTTCATAACTTTGGATACAGTAGTCTCGGAACGAATGTGAATTCCCAGAAATGCAAGTTACTGAAAATAGTAATAGAAACATGTTTTATTGTAAGGAGATAGTACAAAAATGTATTTATATGTTCTCTATTTTTTACATGAATTCTTCTTTTTTTTACATAAAAATGGAAGTTGCGATTAATTTCAATGATAATTCATATAAAAATAAGGAAGTATAAATACATTTTTGTCCTATCTCATTCAAATAAACATGTTTCTATTGCTATTTTCAGTGACTTATATTTCTGGAAATTTACATCCTTTCCGAGACTCAATTTCTTTTCAGTATATTTTTTCATATTTTTCAGAACATATCTCAAAATTTATGATATCTAAAATTATTGGAAAGCATAATTTTGATATGAATATATTTAAATGTTGGCTATTGAGATATATGGGGGTTAATATATTTCACTATCATGTCAAATTTTAAGTTTTTAAAAACGTAAATGTAAAATCTTCGACATTGTAAACCAACGCTCAACTGAGCAGTGACATGAGCTCAGAAATATGGTCGCATTATTAATATTTACTTCAATAGATGTTGATAAAATCAAAATTAATAATCTAGAATATGTGAATAAGGGATAATTAGTAAGCAAGGATAATTCAATTGGTATATATCCAGTTGGTTTGAAGAAAGTAACTCTATATGAATATTATTTATTATAGAAAAGCGAACCATCCTATGAAAATAAACTTTAAATATAATCTATAGTTAAATGAAACTACGTGATGTGGTATTATTTCTACTCTTTTTAAATTCTTTACCTCGACCTGGGTTTATATTACAACATCTTCAGGTGGGCTATTAGCAAAGATCTTTGCTAACTATAAAAAATGTCAACAACAAAGATTTTTGGCTATTAGACAAACTAATGAGTAATTTTAAAGAAATCTAATTTTATTTCCGTTTGGAGTATGGAAACCAAAAATTAAGTAAAATTAATCTTAATTAATTTTGACAAAAAAGCCAGTATTTTTATTTTTATTATAACAGAATACTAAACTACATTGAGATAAATATTCTCGAGAATTATTTTTCACTGTTCAAGATCATGGCTCATATTAAAGCCAATTCGCAAGTAATACAACCGTAGGAAATTGTAAACAACGAAAAAGTGACCAAACACCGTTTATTCTTTGACGTTTTTCCCGCAACAACAAAAACGAATTATTCATTCCCCTGTGTCAAGTATAATCGCCAGACCGAAAGACATTATTTTTAAGTACGTGACGATGCTCGGCCATGTTTATCGCTTGCGTAAGCGACGCATGATATGTGAGAGGAAATGACAATGACGCGACACTCGTTTTGAAGCCTCAGTTACTTTAGTGTTGGGGGAATCATCTCTGACATGATCAATTTGCCATCATCGTGCTGATTATTGCAAAGAAGAAAGCTGCAACTCGTACTGGACTACTGTAATTATTATATTTAATATTTTAATTAAATAATACCTCATACGCATAAATGTAGTTTGGTAAGTTGGTTAATTATTTTAAAATGTTTATATAATATTTTAAGTAAATTAACCAAGTTACCAAACTACATTTATGCGTACGAGGTCAGTAATATATATGTGGTTGATGTTTCCGCAGCGAAGGCTTTTATTTATGTACGCCAGTAATGATTGCATGGGTGATGATTCATGGGCAGTATTGTTTTGTCCTACCCCCATTTTCATTTTATATTTTATGTGTTTTATATTTCTCAAATTTTGTCTGAAAAAGATACATGAGACTATTTGTTAGAGAAATTAACTTCATTAAATCTATTAAAGTTCAATAATATTAAATCCGCAAAAATTTATTTTAGATTTAATTGGGTACAGAATTATAATTTTTTTGCTATGGTGTATATTAAATAATGAATTTCATTCTACTGTATGTAGAAATATCAAATAAATTATTTTTTTAATTAAAATAAAACATTTCTAAAATGAAGCTGGAATGCAAATAAAAACGATTCATATTTTGTTAATTATGAATTAAAATATAATTGGGATAAACCCAACTCTCCTGATGCTATGTACATGTTTTTGGGCCAAAATACTCCAAACGTGATGTTATTTGAATCAATCTTTAATAAAGATTTTTGCAAAAATGTTCGCTCTTACTTAATTAATTTTAATCATGTAATCTTGGTAACTTGTGTTCTTATGAAAATGTGTTAATTAAATTTATTTAACGAATATAATTCCATAAATAAATTTAATTAACAGCAACTGAAAAAAAATATCTCGAAAATAAAAATGTTTCTTTTCAAACACGAAAATTCTGTTTTGAAGAAATTTTTTTTTATACCCTCCGTCGACATCATAACCTGGAAGACATCCAATATTGAACATAGGCCTCCCATTAAGTTCAATCCCGTGCTGTTTGCCTTACTAGATCATCTGTCCACCTAATAAAAGTTTGTCCACTCCACGTCTTTTGGTACGGATATCCATTTGGGAATTTTTCTTCTCAAACCGTCGTCGGTTCTGCGTGCTATAAGTCCTGCCCAATTCCACTTCCAATAATCTTAATTCTTTTTGGATCTCCTTATTAAAAATCTTATTTCGTAGAGAAACGCTGAGCATACCATTATACATAGATGAGCTGGGTGTGTTGTCTTTTTACGAGACCAATGGACATGGGACACGTCTCACGTACATATCACCACTGGCAACATGCACTGCTTGAAAACTTTATTACCGTATTCAAACGTTATTGCTATTAGCGCTATTGTGTGTGTATATATATATACATATGCATACATATATGTGTGTGTATATATATATATATATATATATATATATATATATATATATATATATATATATATATATAGTAAATCAGTTGGATTCTCGAATTGATTCCTTTATAGAAGATGTATTTATCTGATTGGACAGTTTGTCCTAAAGTAGTCAGTAACTTCGAAAGAATCAATCCCAAGATGTACTATTATATAGACGACATAGATAGTAAATATGATTTTTATCTTGCTCATATCCATTTTAAGACCAGCTTACATCCGTTAGCTATTTGGAAACTTTGCTTTGATCTCTTAGCAGTTTGTCCAGGTCGTCCAGCGTCTGTACCATAACTACTAGATCGTATATAAATCAAAGAGAAATGATGTTTTTTATACCTATCATCCAACTACGACAATGTATACTTGCAAAACGATGTAATATTTTAATACATTTTCTATTTATTCTAGTATATTATTCTCGATTTCCATAAATACATAGCCACGAACAGATACTTGGCTATTATAGGGCATGAGCTTTAAAAAAATTACTAAAGTGTGCAGTGCTACAGTTTTATTATATGCAAATCAATTTTATTCAAGTCACATAAATACCTTTTCGTTTCCAAACATTTAAGCTTACGGTCCTTTTGAAAAAAGGAGCAATCGATTACGTTAATTAAAAACTTAAAAACTTAATGAATAAATACGATAAAATAACATTATGTTTACTTTAGTGGAGCTTTACAAATAGAGCATTTCATTTTTCTCTCATACTGCACGCAGGCAAATCGCAGAATTCATTTGTAAGTGTCAGTGACTTAGTTTCTCATGGA
This sequence comes from Druceiella hillmani, assembly GCA_039881145.1. Lineage (NCBI taxonomy): Eukaryota > Metazoa > Arthropoda > Insecta > Lepidoptera > Hepialidae > Druceiella > Druceiella hillmani. The sequence continues at coordinate 24,795,244 of JAYKKI010000022.1, read as the reverse complement.
CGCATACACGACGCTGGTTATCATGAAGCACGAACTCACATTCTGGGTTAAATTCATATAATTTTAACGGTGTTATCCAATTTAACTTAGAATGTGGCTTTGTTCATCATCATAACCCGCGCCGAGGCGCTGGTCATGATAAAAAACAAAGCCACATTCTGAGTTAAATTCATAACAATTTTTAAAAATGTAGATAATATATACTGGAACCGTTTATAGATCTTTTTTATTATCATATCATTTAATTACCCGAGTTGTAATCTGTTTTTTATAGTAGTCATACCTTTAAAATAATTCTTTTGCCATTTCATTTATATATGCTGAATTGTTGGTCACATATTATTCACAGAATGTTTAAATAAAAGACTTGAATAATTTGATGACATGTACGTATACTACTTAAACATAAACCGTCACATCAGAAGGACTCACAGCAGAAAAAATTATAAAAATGAGAGTTTTTTATTATGACCGAAATGATTAAATATGTATTGACTTGAAAAAAGAATACATATTCATTTATTCGACTAGGGACTAAACTACTTGAGCGATTTAAATTATTGGGTTTGTCCTAATATTAGAAATATCATAAATTTTAAAAATTATATTCATATTATAATAGACAAATGTTTATCCAAATCATGCGCTGATTTCATGATATAGCTCGCACTTTCTGATTCAAGTTTTTAAGAAATTAACGTTACGTAATTACTTTCGAGCATATGAGATTTACTATTATATAGATTAAACTAAGTTTAGACTAAATCTCAGTAAAAAAACTAAACGTGCCAACATGCTTAAAAACCCTTGTTTGAGACATAACTTATTCATTTCCTGTCTATATATCGACATCACTTGCTTTGATATTATTCAAGATGATTACAAATAAATTAAATCTTAAACGAACTTCCTGTACCTGTTTAATATTATTCAATAATTCTGACCGTGATGAAATACTTAAATTTTCATTAAAAATTTTACGTTTTTGACCTTTTGTAATATGTCCAATGGAAGTAAAATACCTTTTATAATCTATAGTTTCTTTTTCTGAAATAAATTGGAAATGATTTGATTTGACCGGAAGGAAATATATTTTACATTTCGAATACAGCCTCAAATCAACAAACAAGGAAACAGGCAAATTTTTTTAAAATTTAATATGTTATTTTTGATGGCCGTCAAAACAAATCGATTAAAAGCAATCCATCAAACAGCTATATAATTGTCACGTGTGCTTAAATTTTTTTCCTTTCCAATTTAATTTTTTACAATTCGTGCTGGCGTCCTTTTAGTGTAACCATAAAAAAGTGTTTACGAGGTCGAAATAAATTCCAAATATAACGGAAAGGAGACCAAATATAGCTGATTTATATTCTTCAGGAAACATAAAATGGCGAGACTTTCTTGAAGCCTCTGGCGAAATTAAGTCATGAAAATCAAAGTACGCTTTCGCGACTCATGTTGCGCCTAGGCAAAAAACACAGAGTGGTGATAGAGTTGTAATCATATTTTCAACTGCGGCGGCGTTCATTATCAAGAAGAAAATAGAAGGTCTACTTGAATCCGTATATTGTAATTTGGATTGGTTTTATGGCGTTATTAAAGGATGAATAAAATGATAAACTAACTACAGAATTTTTTTTGAACTGTGTACCGAAATGAGTAAAAAATTGGTGTTATACATATACAAATAATATCAGATTTTATTTGGGACTTAATTTTAGACTGGAAAAATAAATTTATTTTTCTTCAATTAATCCCAGTAACAATTTATTTTTATTACAATTGCCAAAATATGTGTAACAAAATGTTGTAGTTATATATTTTGCAGTATTGTATAAAGAAAATATAACGCAAAACTATCGCAGCGGATTTTATTTTATCGACTTACCAGCGACGAGTGAAACAGCAGCAACAACTGACAACTGCACAGTTATGTGGTATCATAATATTCTTTGCTTTGTCCGTTGTATTAATATATGCTATCCACTGTGAAATTTGTTAGAGCGACTTTTTACGAATAAAACAAAATATCTATTTTTACTTCTTTTTGTTTTTATTGCCGCCTATTGATATATTAGTAAAATAAAGCTGAAGATCAGTATCACGAAAGACGTTTATTGTGTTAAATATTAATATAATCAATTATTGTGATATTTTAAATAAAATATTCTAATTTAATTATATTTCTTATAATTAAATAAACCGTCCTCACATGTCTAACAATAATGCATCATCATCGAATTAATTTAGAAACGGGAGAAGGATCTTCTCCCGCAACATACAAGAACATGGTAACACAATTATTTACAGACTATGCAAGACCATAAAGTTCACCATAAACAAAATCAATTTTCCTTTAGAGTTCTGGTAATTAGTTTTTTGACTTAGCCGCATCACAACATAAAGTAGAATACACGAATATAAGGATAATATTTATGAAAATCAATGGCGAGTTAATTTTTTTCTATGAAATTTTAAAAAATGCGATAAATTTATAAAAAACTAATAGCACGTGTGCATCTCCCCTCCATCTCACCCTCCCCTTCCCCGTCCTCTTCCCTTCCGCTTCCCCGTCCCCTTCCCTTCCGCTTCCCCGTCCCCTTCCCTTCTGCTCTCCCTTCCCCTTCCCTTCCACTCCCCTTCCCCGTCCCTTCAGCTCCCCCTTCCCCTTCCTTTCCGCTCCCCCTTCCCCATCCCTACCGGCCCCCTTTCCCTTACGCTCCCCCTTCCCTTCCGCTTCCCCTTCCCTTCTGCCCCCCCCTTCTCCTTCTCTTCCGCTCCCTTTCCCCTTTATTTTACTTTCCCTTACCTTCCACTTCCTCTTCACATCCCCCTTCCCCTCACCTCACCCTCCTCCTCTACTCCCCTCCCCCTCCCCCTCTAATCCCCTTTCCCTTCCCCTCGCCTTGCCCTCCCCCGCCCTTCTCCTTTCTCTACCCCTATCTGTTACCTCCCCAACCACACGCCCACCCACACTTACCCTCCCCTCCCTTCCCCCTCCCTTACCCTACCCTCCCCTTCCCCTTCCAATTCCCTTCTCCCATCCTCTTACAATCCCCCTACCCCTCCCCCACCCCGTCAACATCCCCCCTACCCGATCCCTCAACCTTCACGCACCTCTCCTCCTCCCCTCCCCCTTTCCCTTCCCCTCTCTCTCTCCCTGCCCCCAGCCGTTCTCTCTTATGTTTTTCCATTCAAAAGTTATTAAGTCTTAATAACAGTGTTCATAGTAATTTTGAAAATTTTAAATGGCTGCCATTTCCAAAATAATTACCCGACAAAGCTCATCTTCGAAAATATTTAATATAATCGTTAGAGCCGTTTCCGAGAAACCATTTACATATATATATATATATATATATATATATGTATTTATATATATATATATATATATATATATATATATATATATATATATATATATAGATATTTATTTTTTTTTAAATTAGGGTTATTTTTTTATTTCAGGGGTGAAAAAAATCGGTAAAGTCTATTGAAGGAAAGACAAACAATTAAATTTGTGAGCCAAATGTAATGGAGCCATTCGAAATCTTCCGTACATTGTGCTAAATAATGTGAAAAGACATAAAGAGAAACATAAAACGACCAGCTATTACCTCAATTTTGATTACAACACTTGCACCTAGCTCATATTTTAATGGAATTTTAATATACCATAATAAGTATTTCTCGCCAAATCGACTGAGCTATTCTTCCCATTTTATTTTTACATATCGTTTTATTTCTTGCACTTCAATATCAGAGCCCATTTTTAAAGCCAACATGGTTGATCACGCAACCTTAATATCCTCCAAGCATAAGTTCAGTGGCCGAGCAACAAAAATATACGGATACTATTTCATTTATTAAACTGGATTATGTTCCTCATTTGTGTGAACAGCACGTTCTGTGCCAACATAAAAGACGCATCGCTAATTTGCAGATTTCATTGACTTCAAAGTTTCCAAGTTGCGTTTAACATTTTCCATTTAATTTATTTTTCAGTTTATTCTACATTTAAATCGAGAATTTATGCAATACTTTTATATTTTAATAGATGTTTGAATGAATTACGTTACCTTATTTTACTCATAAACTACTACTTTCACGCCTATTGAATTAAAAATGCGCTTAAACATACACATTGAAGATAACTCATGAAGTTCTTTTTTTGCAGAGTTTATTCAGTATATTATTATAAATATAATGATAATGTACTTAAAATAAAAAAAAATTATCGCATCTGACTTAATATACATGAAATAAGAAAAAAATATTTAGCGATCTAAACCTCGATATGTAGTAAAAGGACGGAGAGAAAAGAAACGTTTTAAAAAACGAAGAAATTTTTTCGAAACCAGGGATTTATTAAATTTAATATATAATTCAGATTTTTCCCAGATATTATTAAAATTATATATATATATATATATATATATATATATTTATTTTTTGGTATTAAGTTGCATGCCAAATTTCTAACTATTAGTTTCAATATCGGATTAGTATTTATATCACGTTAAAATTAAAACACTAGAAATATACTGTTAAAATATATGGTTTGATTTATTAACAAAATTTGGGCGATGAGGACGCACCCTTGAATCCGTGAAAAATTTACAAAAAGCAATTTGACAGAATGAGTTTTACTTTCTCAACAACAAATATGAAATAGTCATAAATTTTTTTACTGAATTTCTATATTACTTAAGCCATAGATAAACTGTTAGCAGATTATTAAACTACACGCTCTAGGAGCTCACTTTTTAGTAAATCACTCTTTTGTAGTGTTGTAAACACTTTTTTTTTCACTCTGCAAAGTTACGGTTCATTACGAAGCAAACACAATGAATCATTCAATAGCAATAAAATCCATACGCAATGGAAAAGGGACAAAATAATAAATCATGGAATTTTTAGTGTCAGATCGAAGCGCTGTATTTTTTACGCACGACTTGGACAAGCACAAATGACATATCATTCCTTCACTAGTGCCAGAAACTTAACTGTTAAAGTATTCATGTTTCACATAATCAGCTTAACGTCACTGTACTGACTTTGGTGAAATTACATACTATATTGACAGCTTTAGCTCTAGTTGGATTAAGATAACTTGGGATAAATTCATCGGTCAGTAAACTATATTAATCGGGTAAGTAAAACATACCAAGATTGCATTACCATCCGAACCTTTCATTTCTGTACATAAATTTCCACTCAAATCATTTTCGATACATTACTGGCGGTTATTAAGTCTATGATCGGAATGAACTTCTTTTACTACTACTTTTATTCAGTATCTTAAGCAGTTCAAATAATTTGAATTAGATCATATTTAATATTTGTACAATTATAGTGCCTTATACGTATAATAAATCAAGGCTATTCATAATATTCAATCAGAGTTTTAATTTAAATTTTACTTTATGACTTATGAAAGAAAAATTTCAACAGTTTTAGTTTTTTTTCTTATTCGAAATTTGTTGTTATTTCAAAGATATGAATGCGCATCTCCTAATTTATATTTGTTAGGATTCTTCCAACAAGAAACTAAAAATATATATGTAAGTTTATCAAAAATAGTTCTATTCATAGATTTAAGTTTGCTTTTAAACTTAAAGAATATTGATAACACCATATTTATATTCCTGCATAATAGAACGAAAATTTTAAACTGTATGAAATTTGATTATATACCATGAAAACTAAATTCTGAATAAAACTTGCAAGATTAAATTTTAAAATTCGGCTCACAAGTTAAACTTACTTTTGTTCAACTTCTTCAACTATGCTTATCATTCTTGTCCTCATTGTATTCTCGTGATAATGAGAGGATGAAACTTCAGAAAGAAAGTTTATATTTGTGAGTTTTGCAGTTAAGAATTCAAATCTGAAAATAATTTATAAAATTTTTATTTGTATAAAGTCTAGTCCGTCAAATTAATGTGTCTGTTTATTGTCTAATATAGATATTTATTTGTCTTGGAGTGAAATTAGAAATGATCTTGTTTAGTTGTATTACACAGAAATGTATACACAGAAAAATTTTAAAATTTATCCGTTACCTCGTCAAAATTTATTCATCCTCAAGATTTACAATACGATTTTTTTATTTCATTATGTTGACCTAATAAAACAAAGTAATGTGAGTTTCGTAGATTTACAACCACCTTTTATGTGACACGGTATTCCATAGTGATATAAAGGCCACTTTAATACAGTCACAAAACCCTATTATTATTATATTATTGCGTAAAACGTAGATCAAATTCTAACATATTACTAAACTGTACTATGAAAACTAATTTTCAACTAAATCACTGCATTGTAGTATCGTAATTAATATATTATTTTTCACTATATATGGTTACGACTCGCTTTAAAAACGATAAAATACGAAATGTGATATTAATTAATTCCAAACGCAATGGAAAAAAGCCAAAAACACTATTTAATAGACAATTTCGACGAACGTGTTTTATCGAAAGGCCGCCAAAATAAATCGTTTAATATTTCAGTGTCAATTCTAATCGCTATACAAAATAATTTTTTTCGAGCACATAACGTAACTCCATATTCTTACATGAAAATGGAATACTGTTGTTATATTAACGCACAAACATATCTCTTACCTGAACGACAAGACTGGCGCCGACAGATACGACGCACTGCTATTTCACAGGCGTCAGAGACTTGAGTTGTAACAGACTTACATCTCATGCGATCATTATTCCATTTTCTTTAGGTTAGTAATAATAGCAAAGGTGATATTTCTTCTGAGAAAGCTTTCATTTCGGTACATAAGTTTTAAAACAGAGAATGAGAAACTACAACATCAAAAAAAGCAAATTCACTTTTTTTGAAACAAAATTCCAAAAATCTCGAATTGGTGCCGTTAAGAAATGAGTTAAAAAATAAATCTGGCATATTGGTAGGTGACAAGTTACATTTTCATTATGAGTACTATACCCACTTGGTATTTAATATTTTGTTATACTTTCCGCGGCATTAGTCACCTGTTCTCGTATATCAAAAAATCACTATAATGAATTAAAAATCAACTATACTGAGTATTTGAATTTCTCATTATTAGAGAAGCTTCCAAAAATATAAGATCATAAGTTTTAACCATATAATCATATTTACTACCTTAAATTAATTATGATTTTTTTGTGGAAAATGACAAGGAAACGAGAAAGAATAATTGAGATATTTAAAATAGCAGCGAATTACTATACGCCATTATATCAACTAATGAATCCTAAAGTTACAGCAATAATATAATATATACTTTTTATTACTATGCATTATGACCAGACTGAATGATAATATTTTTAAACGCAGTATGATTCTAAATAATATACTTCAACCCGTGGGCAACACGCGTGTTACAACCGGTTAATGAGGACTGAGCAAGAAATAGAGAGATAGCTTCAAATTATTCCCAGCCATATAAGTGATAGAAATGAAAACTTTTGGTTACATGTGAATCAATATCAGTTGTGAGTTATAAAATTACCATTTACACATTTTCATTTACTGACCTTTGCCAAACTTTGAGATAATTGACTCCATATCCGCCAGAGGAGATATTTTTAATCTATTCCAGCTAAGTGTACGAAAGCAATACTCTTTTTACTATATGATATGTTTGTATCATATATTTTTGTAGAATTATTAAAATTTTCACAGAGTTTGTATTTGGAATAAATTGTTGCAACATTCCCTCAGACAAAAATAATTCCTGTTATGACTGGACTATATTACTTATTATTCCTCGTTTTTTTCCGTTTATATTTGCTTATGAATATGTAAATAAGTACTCATGTGTTCATAATCAAAATACACATAGTAAATGCCCTAACCGGTTGATATTTATATAATAAATGAAAAAAAATTGTAATATGAAAGCGTTATTTAGTGCGTCGTTAAAACTTCCTACAAAAGCTGTGATAGAACCATTTAGAATACAGATTTATGAAAACTTTAAAAAGGTGCACCTTTCTTTTATCAATAATGCATATTTACTGTTACATGTTGCACAGCACCAGTGCAACGATGACTGTATATAAATTTTCTGTTGTCAGTTTAAAAACAAAAACTATTACGGTTCGTATGACGAGTACGAGTTTCTCTATCCCGTATTAAGGGTCATGTCAATTTGAGCTTAATAACCTTTTTCCAAGTAAGGTTCCTCACTGTTTTAGTTTGGTCTTGTGATAGTCCAGAATTCTACAGAATAATGACGAATCTACTCTTCAACAAGTTTTTCCAATAAAGTAACTATTGCCAATTCCAAACAACTATTCACAATTCCACTTGTGTTAGAAATAATGCGTAAGCGGGAGAAATCTACTTCGTAAATGTTATTACCAAGTAGGAATGTTCATGCCGTCATGGTCATAAACGGATATATAAAATTGTGTTGTCGCAAAATTTGTCATTTCTCAAAAAATATTGTTCAACAATTTGATACCTTCTGATTATTATACAGAACTTGATGTTGGTCATACATATTCGAATCTATGAGCTCCATTGCTGAAATATCATTATCACTCTCGGTATCGTTCAAAACAATAGTCGATTCAGAACTAACGAACGAAATTGAAGCAAGTACAAGTACTAAAACGACATTTATTACACACGAGGTCATTTACTGAGATATTGTTTTTAATTTATTAACTTAACAAGTAAAGTTTTTACGTTATACTTTCTAACTCCACTTTTTGCTTCTGAAATTTTTCAAAATCTATTTTTTTTCCGCAAAAATCATGAGCCAAGTCCGGAAATAGGAAATAAAATATTTTCTGAAACAATAGAAATAGAAAAAAATAAAATATTTTCTGAAACAATCCGCAAATGATAATCGATTTCGGACAAGCAAAAAAAAATACTGATAGCCAAGCGACGAAGTGGACAGCTGCATCGTTAATTTCGACCGTGCAATTCAACATAGAAATAAGAATTCAGTAATATGTCCTCACACAACCAAATGTAGTTAATATGATCACGGCTTTAAATGTGTTATAGTCATAATATCTGCATTTACAAGGTTGTCCATTGACATTAAAAGGATCTGATTGAATATTGTTATTCGTCTAGTTTCTTTAAAAACTCTCGCGAGTAGCGTTTTATTTGACATTTCTGTGCTAATTATTCAAGATAAATAATGGATAAAACTCTTTGGACATTTTACATACACAAAATGTAGATTTGTAGGATAAATTACTTACGATAAAAAATTTAATTTCGGTTTCACCTCCGATTCATATAAAAGACATTTCGACTCCGTACTACTGTCACACTTGTCATTTGTGAAATGAATGATGATTTTATACAATATGCATTTTTAGAATATTTAATGCTATAAAAATAGTATATATTTCAAACCTCACAACATAAATAGTCTAAATGTTAGGCCAAAACATCCGGCCGTCTTACTAAAGTTGATGTGAAAAAAGAAATGAAATTTCCGATGTACGAGTACGTTCATGAAATGAAAGTAAGTGTTATCTTATTTATATACACACACACACACATGTGTATATACACATAAATGTATATATGTCCAATAAAAATTTATATGATATCCAAACATAAATTAAATCTAATTCTATACGCAAAGCAATATACATACCGTAACCTTTATCGCGAGGCAAAGGCCGCTGGCGACGAGGGAAATCATGCGGTTGCACTCCCGGGACCAGCAAACATGACCACGGACTGGTGTTGTCTCACCACAGTAAGAGCAGTTTCATATAAGTATTTCGAATTGAAAGAGTTAAAATTTATCTCAATGTCCAAAGCATAATTTGTTTAAATGTTTTTTTGATACATCTTTAAATAAAGGAAATCTAATCTAATGCCATGTATTGAACCAATACCACAAGACTGAGGTGATGCGCCGTCGATCGCACGACAGACCTAGGCGTGAATGGACGTATACCGGCACAGTGTTTGGTATAGTTAGTGAGTCAGTCATATATATATATATATATATATATATATATATATATATATAGATTAGGGACCCGACAAGTGGCGATGAGGAAAAAGATTAGTGAGTATTCTACTTCTAGAAAAAGCTAGGAAGGAGGTGTTGGTTGCATACGAAATGTTAAATTGAAATGTATGATTTTATTTACTATACGTGTATGTCTGCTTAAAATATAGGATAAAACGACATATATATATATATATATATATATATATATATATATATATATATATATATATATATATATATATATGTATGTTCTTGCATACCCTTCAGTATCATTACAGTTTAAACACTAGTGAATTTATTGGAGGTAGGTACATTCAGCGGAAACAAAAATATGATCTAACCCAAATAGTTATGAAATTATTGCGTTCATGAAATTCCCTAATTATATTGTAATTACGATGTCTGATTTCAAGATAAAGTCATTTTCATTAAATTGAAAGCTTGGTTAACTTTAAATTGGGGATTTTTTTCCAGTAAATTGGAAATACGGTCTCTATTAAATTGAAGGCGATGTGATCATTACATTGGTGATTTTCATCTTTAAATTGATATTTCCCTTTAAATTGGGAATATATTTTCGGAAATTGGTAAATGAAGTGTTCGACTTTTTTTTCAAGTTCCAGTAATGGGAAAATTAATCAAAAGAAAGATATTTAGGCAATATTTAAATATATCGCCGAAATGTAATCACAATAATATTTTTCCAGCAAAGGTTTGAGGTATAAATTTTTAATTTGGAATATGAGACACTCTAAATGTAATTTTAAAAATGCCCCGAAGAATTTTTGCACGTTTTCAATTACCGAAATTGTTAAATTTAAAAATTGTGTAACATCATAAAAATTATGTAATATATCACAGCTGAATAAAAACTGTGGACCTCTATGCTAACCAGAGTTGAAATATTAAAAGAAAAAAAAAACAACATCTGCTACAAAATGTTTGAAATTAACTATAGCTCCTAAGTGATAAGCTTTTATAGCCAGTGAAAAGTTTTATTAAAATACGTAATAGGTGATATAAATATGTTAGATCATCATACCTGCTACAGTTTAATGTTAATTCAAAAAAGGAACAAGTCAAAAATGATTGATGACGGCACGAAAAAAAAATGAGGTAAATTTAAAAAGTGAAAATCTTTCCTCTGCTATAGCTAGTGCCTGCATCTGATATAAGCAATAAAGCCTCTATGTCAATGTAATTTTAAACGTAAATAAAAATAAAATTAGGATAGTGTATGCTTTTTTGGGACTTTTTATCTCGATTAGAAAAATAACCCTTATAATGTGATGATTTATATGTTCGTTTGGCCTTCGAAACCATTTTCTGTCGAAAAAAATTGACGTTTAATTTTAAAATTCAGAATAACAAAGTGTAATAACATATATCTATTTAAATAAATATAACATTCAAAACATTCGAAATGAAATTAGATAAATTTAGTATTCAAGTTTTTCAATTTAATTTAACGGAAAGAAAATTAAAAGAAAGATATTTCAAGAATATTTAAATGTGTAATATCTGAAATAATCACAACAATTTTCTTAGAAACCGTTAGCTTGGAAACTTTAAATATGTTATGAGGCAAGTAAAGTTATAATTTTAAAAATGCCTCTAAAAAATCTTGGACTCTCCCCATCATCGAAACTGCAAAAAAAATAATATAAGAAAAGTATGTTACTAAAATTTTACATCTGTATATATGGAAAATATGAGTTAAAATAGTTATGAACACAATAGAAATAAAATTTTACTTTTTCTGGAAGAAATAAAAGGTAACAAAATAAAGGTTTTGTTGAAATATTATTTTGAAAAACCCAAAAAAAACATTATTTTAATAAAATTTTTGTTAGTGTTAAATTAAAAAAAAACACACACAATTTTCAAAAAACATAACTCCAAAAATTATTATATGCTGCTAACCATTTGATTTGTTATTATTTTTTCTCTCTTCTAATCATGAATTGTCTATATATTTATCTCATTTCATCCTGGTTACTTATGTTTGAACGGCGCTAGTTATCGTGACATTACATGAATGACATGCGTGCTCGAAAGACTGAAAAAAAATCATTAATATTTTTAAAGGAATAAAGTTTATTGCATTAAGAACATAATTTCACTCTTTATATTTTTTGCTTGACCTTAGAAATGTAAATATGCAGGCAAAGAATTATTTTTTTATAAGTATATTAGCGACTCACTTCCGCTCTGCCCAGATAGATAAGGATTTTAAAAAAAATATTGAATCCGCACGAGTATTGTTGTTTTGCTGGTATAATAGTCAATGGTCGATGTGTGAAAGCTAGCGCGTATAATGGTGTACCCTTAAAAATTTTTCAAAACGTTTAAACTATTCGTTACAAAACTACGGTATTATATTTAAATAAATTGAGGAAGATCACTACTGAATTTAATCTGATAAGAATAAAAGCGATTTCGCCTAATGAGACTTCAAAAATGCAAAAGAAAAATAGGTTTCAGAAAATAAGAGGATTTCATATCATGTATACCATTTGCTGGGGGAGATTTTATTGTAGAACTTTTGAGAGTTACAATGTTGCCATATATTGTTTACACGTATCTATAAATATTTTAGTAGCGCTCGCTAATATACTTGTCCGATAAATGCTTTATTCCGACTTCATAGATATTATTCAGACAGATAAAAATTATTTTTAATTTAAACATTTGATTTTTTCTTGTCAAGGAAAAGTAATTTGTAAAGAAAAAGTGTTAGAAAAAAAAACGGTTAGTAATTATTGAAAAAATTGTTTTTTTTATTTTTCAGACACTGGAAAAAACAAAGTTAATGCCGCAGTCGGTGCCGAAAATATCCCATGTTTCAAGAACTAGACAGCATATTTTATCCAAACAATTATTTTCATTAAAAGCTTATTTCAAATGACACTTCTAAATTTTTTTGGAATTTTACCCACTTTATTTAGAAAATTAAAGCAGGGCCATACTTTTTAAGATTTTAGAAGCGCATATCTCACCAATATTATTGATTTAAATAAAAAAGTCATTTCGGGACCTCCATATAATTTTTGAGACCTATCTAATGATATCCCACAGGCCTATATTGACTGGATTTTTGGAAAACTGGGAGGATAAAATTATAAGGGATCCGTTTTTGTCATTTTGCTACGGAACTCTAAGAAAAGTTATATTTCTGCATAATTTATACTCACGTCTATTTTAATTTACCCGAATAATTACAAATCGGAAGTTTTTTTGTTTATGCCTCATAAAACATCGTCTAATTATGAAACTACAGTTACGAAATTTTCACCTCTTGTGACTTCTTTTTTCAGTTCACCCCTTCCAGTCTTTGAAACGCCTTTTTGACGATTTTAATTAAGTAGTAACACTAAGCAATCAAGCATATTCACACATGTTATGCCACTTTTTTATGATACTGAGACGATGTAAACTTAAAATCATGCAAAATTTCGTTCAAAAAAATACATTATTTTTTCCAATAAACCTTTGATAATTTTATACTGTCTTGTTGGGTGAAGATTAAATAAAAAATAATAGCACATTGCAAAAATTACTTTTCTTTGCTAATATTTTTCTCAGGCTTGATGGGATCTTATAAGCTATCTAAATTGAATAAAAATGACTTGTAAAATTGCTAATTAATTAAACTAAAACATTACTTGTACTTAATAAAAATGTATTGCACATTAAAAAAAACACTTAATATGTCCTTATTTTTATGTAATATAAAAAAAAAACAAGAAAGAAATTTTGAAATGTGAAATATGAATAAACGCTATAAGATACCCACTGTAAATGTATTCATCCTTATAAAATGATATAAGTATTGAGAAGTGTATTCATTCTCATAAAATGGTAATTATTATTTGCATTAGCAAATGTTAAAACTTATTCTTTTTTTCACTATGACCAATGTTATTTTGCCTTTGACAGAAATCAGTCGTTATTTCTTCCTTAATAAATAAATAGGAAAATACTGACTTTAGCGAAGTATTTTAACCTTTATCATTCTTTTAATCCCATTGCGTTCCTGAAAGTGTTTTCATATTTATGTTAATATATATATATATATCTCACCCATTCAAACAGACACTGAATTATTAAAAAAACAAATTGTTTGAATTTGAAACAAATCGTTTATTTTTTCAGACATTATATTTTATTCGTGACAAAATATTTAATATCATTATACTCAAAGGCACTTTAGTTTTGCTAGAAAAACTACATATTTAGATCAAGGATTTAGACAAATTATATACTTCATAAAAACAAAAAAAAACACCAAACAACTACCACGATAATTTTGATACTTCGATACTGCGGTATTTTTAATTTATTTTAGTACATTTCTTATGAAAAAATGTCGATGGTAACAAGAATAAAAATGGAAACTGAATGTTCGGATAAAATGAGCGAACACTACAGAATATGTTAAGATTCTGAACTTTTTCAGAATAGTACCATGGTTCAAAATCCTTAAGCTACTATGATAAAGTAACTCTACCTACTTTAAAATAGAGAAAGGAATTTGATGTCAAAAAAGGAGGAAAATGAAACTTATGAATTTATTTAGAAACGAAAGAGAGATCTTATCTTAAGGCGCACTAGAACAAGGTAACACACTTTGTTATAGATTGTAAACCCATGGGAATCACCACGTAAGTAAAGTAATCCTATAGAGTTCTGGTACTTTGTTTTTCGACTGAACTGTATTGCAACCTGTAGCAGAATACAAAAATATAAGGAAAATATCTATGAAGATCAATTATGAAATAGAATAGTTTTCTGATCTACCTTTAAAACATATAAAAAATGATTTTTTGATTACATCGCCTCTGGTCTTGTTACATTTTTTTGACTTTCTAAATTTCGGATTCGACTTTAAAATAAGAACCTAAATATCTCAAAAATACTTTGGAGGTATTTGAACTTTTAATAGAAAATAAAAGACACATGGATCAAACCTGAGAAAGTTAGTTCTTAAAGTGTGTCAAATTTTAAATCAATGTCCATGATGTTGGTTGAGAAAAACGGCCATGGCAGAGAGACAGATATACATAAAAATCTTGAAATGAGGTTTCATTTTTTTCATTTTAAATACAAAACCAAAAAAATTTGTAAAATGTAATAGAAGAAAAACAATAAGATTAAAGAGACGAATATACTAACACGAAGATGCTGAAA
This sequence comes from Druceiella hillmani, assembly GCA_039881145.1. Classification (NCBI taxonomy): domain Eukaryota; kingdom Metazoa; phylum Arthropoda; class Insecta; order Lepidoptera; family Hepialidae; genus Druceiella; species Druceiella hillmani. The sequence continues at coordinate 24,780,045 of JAYKKI010000022.1, read as the reverse complement.
CAGTTCTATGTCGTCGCCGTATTGTATTGAATTTATGGCAAGACACACGGTCTTAGACGGCGCGCCGCACCGCGGAGACTCGTGTTCGTTACCCGGCTGATCATCGAGCGGGGCTGGACTGATGTTATGCTTGACTGTAAGAGATTTCTCTCGTAGCAATAAACCCGACCTATGCATCAATTAGATACATTGAAGTAGATAAATAAGTAAAAAAATAAATATCCTCAATACATTGTGCTAATTCTTATAAATATACGTAAAGAGAGAAATGAGACCACCAGCGATTACCGCGTCTTTAATAAATATGCCATACAGACTGTTTCTCGTCAAAGCAAATGGTCTCGCATTTTCCGTTTTATTTTGGACATATTATTTAATTCTTTATCGTTAAGGATTAGGAACTGTTTTAAAGGTCACATGTTTGATCACACTTCCTTAATATCCTCCAAGTATAATAAAAGAAAGCGAAAAAACGCCATTTGATGGTGCTCGTTTCCAGAGCAAAAAAGTTATATTATTTCATTTATTAAGCTCGATCATGTTTCATTTCTGTGAGCAGCACGTTCTGTGCTAGTTTGCAAGACGTGTCGCTCATTCTCAGATATCAGTGACTTACGTGTTGATGAGCTCACGTTTAGCATTATAACCTAATCTAACCTAATAAGGTTTTACGTTTTGTTTACGACCGGAAATCCACAAATATGTAAAATTGGCACTAAAATTAGTAAAAAGTATTTAAAATTCTATTTTATGTGAATCTTGCTTTTCCACGATTGAAACATGTGAGATATAATATATATGTTTATACATTTTTGAGTTGGTATACGCATTGAGTAGAAGAAATAGTATTCTGTGTGATTAACATATATACACGCACGCATACACACATACACATATGTATAAGTGTGTGTGTGTGCGTTTTATATGTATATATATATATATATATATATATATATATATATATATATATATATACATATATATATATATATCTTATGAAAAGCGCGATTTTTCTAAAAAGGTTATATTTTCCGATATTTTACAAACTTACTGCCATCACAGCACCATTTGGTCTAAAAAAACGATTTTCTGGTAACTGTAAAAAAGCCTTTAAAATTGATTACAAGTGTTACAATTAGTTCCATATATGTATATCTATATATATATATATATATATATATATATATATATATATATATATATATATACATATATATATATATATTTATATATACATATATACGCACACACACACCCTTATACATATGTGTATGTGTGTATGCGTGCGTGTATATATATATGTAAAAGGTTTAATTCGATTATTTTCTTATGAATCGCTACTTTCTATGTAACTGACCTAAAGTTATATTTTTGAAGCAAGTAGAAAATATTTTCTTATATAAATAATTTCAAATAAAATTAAAAGAATATATACTTTCATTCACACAGAATACTATTTCTTCTACTCAATGCGTATACCAACACAAAAATGTTAATGGATTTTCCACTATTCTGGTATATTAATCATGAGCGGTTACACGCGCTTCAGCTCTATACGGAGTAATAAACTGTACAATCAATCTAGTTTTGGTGCGCACCAATTTTATTTGAGTCTCACAATTTACATCTATTTTTCGAAATTCAAGTAATGAATATTTTGCGAAGCTAACTCAAAAGATTACGCGGATTGAATGAGCTCTAAACGTCAATGGAAAACCTAGCAAAATAATTTATTCCCAAGGAGGGAAAAATATACAAAATTTAAATTTTCGTTACTAAGAATATAACGTTATTTTTAAAACGCCTATAGAATAAGCGTTTTAAAAATAATATTATCCTAGAAGTGCGATCACAAATATCAAATAATTGGTCGACAAGCATACTGCCCCCATCAAAAGACAGTGAGCTCATTCAGACATATCAGTTACTTGGCTTTAAACAGGCTTACGTTTTGTGCAACCTAATTTTCGCCTGGACACTGATTACGACAACTCTTTCATAATATACTTTTAAAATTAGATTATAAAAGATAATTGGGGAAGTTATTTTATCAGAACTTAACTCAGTATAAAAATATGGGGAATTTACTAAAAATAAAAAAAATAATGTTTTTACATATATATATATATATAAATATAAATATATATATACATATATATGTATATATATATAGATATATATATATATATATATATATATATATATATATATATATATATATTTATATATATACACTCTTTAAAGGCTTTTTGTTTCATTAGCTACTTTCAATTTTGTTTCGCAGGGATATTCCCGATTTTTAAAATTTTCACATGATAAACTTTAATTCAGAGTTTTCACCTGATATATTTAAAAAAATCATTAGACGCAACAAACCTTGTCCAGCTTTATTTAATTTTTAGCTGCTGTATTAAGACATTTTTGGTCCTTAAATTTATTGTGAGAACAATTTTCAAATAATTAGAGATCGTGTTTATAGAAATGAATAAGAATTGCAGTATTGGATACTGACAAAGTTATTTTCGTAGAAATATAATTTTATAAAAATAATTTTTTTTCATCAGGTCACAACGATTTCGCATTCTTATCTGATTTTGCTGAAATTACAATTTGAAATTACAATTTCAATTTTGAAATTACAATTTTTTAATTACAATTTGAAGCTGAAATTACAATTTCAGCTTCTTTTTACCCTCAAACACCTTTTTGAAAAATTGAGAAATACAAATATTTTTCTAATTCACCTTCCCATTTTCTTACATTTTTTAAGTGGGAAATTAGATCTCTGTTATGACAAATACACGCCTTTTTAAATAATATTTAATTCACCTGAGTCGGATAATAATCTTTAAAATATGATACCGTTTACATTTACGTTATCATTTGTTCATTTCGAGCACGCGCAGTTCACAATTTTAGTACTGCTTCGAGATAGGACGAGATTAGCAAGTCCTTTCCTTTAAAACAGGACCAAAATGGCAGCTTTGTGCAGTTACAGACTACTTATTGAATTTTAATCTACTTCGATAAAAACTGTTTCTCCTTTAAGACCGATTTCCTTTCTACACTTGTCATCAGTTTTAAAGAAGTTTTCACTTCACAAAATAAACACTTTCAAAAATATATGCAAAACATGATAAGCTAGAAAACGTCCAATAAGTAAACACCCAAAATAACTATCAGTCGCAACCAATTAACATGATGTGGGGGGATGACACGAGCTCAAATTATCTTGGTTCCTTAAATAAAAGGTCTGAATCAATTTTTTTTTGTGGCAGCGTCGTCTCTCCATTCGATTACCAGTCTGTCGGCCAGAAGCTTTTTACTTTTACACGAAATAAAATGGAAAGTATAAAATTATATTTAACATGTACTTCCTATCCTTAAAATTTGCGCTTATATTTAAAGTTATATTGAGACGACGCCACTTCATATCTAAAAAAGAGGGACGATAAAAAATCCTGTATAGATACGTGAGGCATCGTATAATAGACATCTTTGAGTAGAACATAAATTTTAAGGTTTTTTAATGATATAAAATCATTTCCTCGACCATTGAATTGACTATTTTCAAACGAACTTTCTTATCCCTTTTATTTCAAATAGGCCATTAGGTAGTAATTGTGCAATTCAATTTTATTAATTTTTATAATTGTCATTTACACAAAAATTAGTAGAGTATTAATTAAATAATATTACACAAGGTAGGAATAATAAAACAAAAACATTTTTGAGTAATCGTCGATACTTTTACGCCTATATATAGGCGTGTAAACATCATAGAGTAGCGCATAAATTTATTATATATTTGTTCAGTGATATACAATAATTTCATCATGAACCATAAAATTTACCATTTTAAAACCAATTTTGTTGCCAGATTTATTGTTGATAGGCACATATATCTTAAATAGCGTAATAAATATTTCATTTTAAATAATTTTTTAAAATTTTCACAATTTGCTTTTACACAAAAAAGTAAAGAGAGTTAAATACATATTTCCATAGAAGTTAGAAGTATTAAAAAAATTTGTTTGAAGAAATTCTCAATATATTTACGTCTTAAATAATATACATACAAGATTTAAAGACATACCAGGTAATATATTTTCATAATAAAAAAACTAATACTGATATTTGGATATAGTTTAATAGAAACACAACTTGTCCTTAAAAGTTTATGTTTGTAAGTGAATACAAAACTCTCGTAATCCAAGTTTTACCCATATTTATTAGCATAGTAGTCACGCTGCTTTAAAATGTCAGAAATAACACAAAAGGAATTTTAGCTGAATAAAAATGTGCAATACTCTAAAAATACTTAATACTTTAGTGTCACAATCATTAGACCGCATGAACGTATCTTTAAGAGAGTGAAAAACCTAATTTCGTGTTCTATATACTCATTACACGTAAGGACAAACAAAGTGCCAGTTATTACGATAAGCTCCATTTGTGCTCTCTATACTTATTATAGCAAGGACAAATGAAGCGCCGCTTATTTACGAATGTCGGTGACTTGATTTCTGATGAACTCAATTTTTGTTAGGATCAATTCTCCTACTTTTCATTTGGCTATAGTTTGGGGGAAATCCTCAATTCGAACAGAATACTTGTTAATTAAATTAATATTATCGGGTATTGAATCATATTTTTCACGTCCGTTGTTGATATTAACATCAGGATAGCAATAAGGTTTGATTATATTCTGAGCTAGGATATAAAATTATATTTATTCTCTATTCAGTAAAGTTACAAATGTATTTTAATTTCATCGTATGTACAAGTAACACATTGTCAATGGGTTTAAAATGTATCTCCTCTTTAAAGTAACGCTTTTTCGGCATTGGCGTCATCAATATTATTTTTATAATATCACTTTTATTTTACATACACAGAGTTTTCTCATTGGTGTCAAATTATTATAATCTAATTGATTAAAAGTAATTGATTAATAATAAATACATATAAATTTGCTAAAATAATAATAATAAATATTATAAAAATTTACATAATAAATAAAGTGTCAAATAATAAAACTGAATGATTGGTATTAATATTGGGTGAACAGGGGAAAGAAAGAAGACAAATTTTTTTCTAGAAAAAGCAGGGGTTCATTATAAAATACAGTTGCTGAAATTTTATAAGTTGTAGATTTCTTATTGATGTGATTGAATTGACTTACAGTAAAACTCCTTGAAACAAAAACAAAATAATGTTCAGAGTATTAAATAAAGTCGATATTTATCTAAAAGTGAGAAAAGCTATTATAAAAAAGAACTTGGAGATACTTAAATTTGTTATTATTATTTTACATTAAGTTCAACAGGCATCTGAAACGTGATTCACCTTCAAGATCATAGACGCTTTCATGAAATTTCTGAACCAAAATTTTCTTCAGGACATTTAAAATGTGTTTATGGTCCGTCCTGTAAGACACCGTTAACTCTAGAACGGGTTTCATCTTCTAGACCATAGACAGGTTCTTGAATTTCCTGAACCAAACATTTTAAGGAAATTCGAGCGATTTCTGCCGAGAAATGAAAGAATGTAAATTTATGATACCAATAACTCTGGAACAAGTTTTATCTTCGAGATCATAAACACATTCATTAGTTTCCTGAACCAAATTGTCATTTAGAAAATTCAAGAATGTGTCCTTCCGTGTGATGGATGTCCATGTAGGACACCATTAACACTGGGTCGGGTTACATCTTCAAGATTATATACTCGTTCTTGAATTTCCTAAACCAGATCTTTGAACAAGAAATTGAAGAACGTATCTAAGGTCAGTTCTCTAGGAGAGATTTAACTCTGGAACGGGTTTCAAGATCATAAACACGTTCTTGAATTCAGATTTATATTCATTCAATTAAAGGACGTTGTCTACGGTCCATCATCAAGGATACCGTTATTTCCGGAACGGATTTCATCTCAAGACCATAGATACGTTCTTGAATTTCTGGAACCAAATTTTATTTGGCGAAATTCAAGAACGTGTCCATGATTCGTCTTCAAGGCCACCACTATCTCTAAAACGGTTTCAACTTCAAGACGATAAACACGTGACGATAAACCAAATCAATAAATTCAAAAATATGATTATGATTTATCTCTAGGACGTCGGAAACTGTGGAACAGGTTTCGTCTCATAGGAAATTCAGGAACATGCATATGATCCATCCACTAGGATAACGCTAACTCTAAAATGGGTTTAATATTTAAGATTATAGACATGTTTTTGAATTTCCTGAATTAAAGAACGTGTCTATAATTCTTCTTTTAAGACATGGTTAGCTTGCCTTTGCCTGGGATATATTATTTGTAGCGGTATTCACATCGCAGCTTAGGCAGAATTCCTGAAATCATGAAATAGTCATTATTTTAGATATTTTGATTTTGGGTCTATTTTATTCGATGTAATGCAATTGTTCTTAACTAAAACTTTGTGATTAAATATTCTTGTACATTCAACAAATTTTCAAGAAAAAACCCAAACTCCCTAGTATATTATGTACGACCATATATTATGTACGATATATTATGTACGACATATTGGATATTTTTAATTCTGATTATAAAAGTTTATCAAGAATACATTATGCAATTGATATATTAAAAAGGAAGAAATTACGGGCATAATTATAAAAGTAAAGATTAGTATACATAAAAAAAATTCCGATTCAAAATCCGTTAATAAATTACTCATCCTGAAATTATCATTTAGAAAAACTTTTTTTACATTATTATTTTTGTGAAACCTTATCAGGTATTTTTATTTATAACTCAAGAAAATTTAGTGGCTTTTTCCAAAGCCGAGAACTTAAAACTCCAATCGCAATTTAAATTGCAACCGAACGCAATATAATTTACCTTAAGAAAACTACAAAAATGTTTTGTTGTTTTCTTAAGGTAAATTATATTAGGTAAATTATATTTATTTAATTTTTGAATGACATAAAATCTTTACTCAAAGTGGCATTGTTGATTTTCCGTAAGCGTATCATGGCACATGAACACATATATTTTCCGAGCGGAGTACACAAGCTCTGTACACGTGCTTTGTGTGAAAAAAAAAGAATTCTTGCCCATTTACGAGTTGATCAGTAATTAGTTGGTAACGTATTGAAAAGATAAGGTCACTAGCAGATCTTCACACAGATATAAACTGGATTCGATTTACAGTTTTGATTTATTTCTTTATAAATGCTGTAATAAATATTATATTAATCAATTACACGGTAGCAGTTTTTACTTTTAAAAACATTCTTGCAGACATGTATCTTTGCAATAATTTTTACCGATAAAAGATATTACATTTATTTTTGTAAAAGTTGTAAGCACAAATGATGTCTTTCTAAACACGTATATGTAGAATGTTGGACTGTATCCTAATTTTTTGGTTATGGCCTTCCACGGGTTCAATTCGTTAATTAAATAATTAACATTTGATCTGCTTAATTTTCTCCTAATACTGTATAAGATTATATTAATGAGGAAAGTCAAAAATGTATTAAGGTTATTTAAAGTAAATATACTGTGTCCTTAAACAACATAATATTAAGTGCGATCAGTGGTATATAATGTAGATAGAACTTTCTATATAAAGGCTTTCATTTTAAATATCTGGTTCTTGCGATCTGGTTTTAATATCGGATTAGCATTTACGATCTTATTTCACTAAAAAGCATACTGCCATAATCTATTGAATATAGGTTATATTTACTAACGGAATGTATTTTGAACCAGTGAAAAACAAAAGAAAAGTTATTTAATTGAGTCAACATCCTAAATATTACCCCAAATTCAATAAAAAATAAAAGTTTAACTAAAAAATCAAACGTGACAAGTCTCTAAAAGCGTAAAAGACGTTTGTAAATATCTAAATTCAGGCATAATTATTATTAGAGGTAATAAAATTAAAACAAAAATAAAGATAAATAAGGCTAATATTTATTAAGGAGTTCAAGATAATTTGTAGCTAAAACTTATACAAAGGCTGTTTCTTCCTTTATTGGGAAATGTCACTTTAAAACAATATATGAAGAATTTCATTTGCTGTTTTAAATTAGCATTTCTCAGTTCAGGAAGAAACGAAATATGTCCAGATAATGATCTAATAAGCAAGAATTCGTATAGGAAGTTTAAGTCCATTTAAATATAATTTTTTCGACATATTTAAAGATAAATTTATAAATAAGATTCTACATAATAATGTGAAAACGAATCAAATTATTTAATATTATGAAATTCTCCATATTTAATCTTCAAATGAGAATAATTTTGAACTCATGGTATTATTGTTTCTATTTTTAGCTCATATTCATATTTATCTCATGTGAAAATAATTTTCCAGTTTACAATATTGGTATGAAGATCTGTCAGTTCCGGTAATGGAACAAGCGTTCTAAAAAAGGACCTGCACTTGGCTTACCTTTCTATAGTTACATCAGGTGTGGTTTAAGAAGCACGAGTCTCTATATTCTGCGTATTTTTTAATGTTATTCCCTGGACATGAATGATATATGAAAAAGAAAAGTGTCGCCAGTAAATTAATTTTTTGAAATATTGAAAATGAAAAAAAAATTATAATGCTGCCTGGCTTCAGTATGATATTTTAGTTAACTAGAAAAAAATTTATAACGGTCTAAAATATTTTTTCTTCAGTCCTTAAATGAATCCTAGATCAAATTCTAGCAGGTAACGTAACTATACGCTGTAGAAGCTTACTTTCTACCATATTACTCTTTTGTGGTGAGGTAGTTATTATTTTATTTTTCACTACGCAATGTTAGAGTTCATTTCGATGCCAACACGATAAATCACCCAACATTTATAAACTCCAAGCGCAATGGAAAAGACGACAAATTCCATTTAATGTTTATTTTTCCTACAGCAACAAAAATAAATCATTTAATTTTTCAGCGTTAATTTAGTCGGTATATTTATTACATGGGCAATGCGAGATAGATGAGCACGAGCGTTATATCGCTCATTTACTAGCGCCAGAAATTTGGGTGTTAAGGTGCTCATATCGCATATGATTAATTTACCGTCAGTGGGCTGACTTCGGTAAAATATAGATCTAGAGCTCTAGCTGAATTAAAATAACATGGTTGATTTTATAGGTTAGTAAACTATATTTATTTCTTTCGGGTCACTAATACGTACGAGCATACCATTACTATGCAAACCTTTCACTTTTTATACAAATTTCTACTTAAGTCGTAGGTATTCCTGATGCAACCTTCTCCTACCACTATTTTTATATTGTATTTTAAACAATTTACAGTTTGAGTTATGTTACGAGTGAGATTATTAGTTTACAAAGATAAATAAATCCAGGCTACTCACAATATTTTGAGAATTTTCATATCGATTTTAGCTTTATGATTTAGGAAAGAACACTTTAATCAAAACTTTAAGTTGTTTCTGATTGAAAGGCTGATAATATTACAAATTTATTGCCAATGTTTCTCTTAATTTTTCATTATAAGGAATATTCAAAGAAAAAAGAACATTCATATATTTTAATTTATCAAAATTTCCAAATAGGTCTTTGGACGAATTTATGTATACTTGGAAATTTATCAAGGTTAACAACACTATATATTTATATTCATGTCCAACATATCGAACCATTTAAATTATATAACATTGAAGTAAATATCATGAAAACATAAAACGTAAATGAAATTTGCAGAATAAATATTTATAAATCGTAACGCCATTTGTCTTTATTTCTGCTCGATTTCTTCAGCTTTAGCTTCTCAATATGAAGTCACGAGAATCTTGATAAAAATAAGAGCAAATTTAATAAATCAATATTGCGAGTTCTTGCAGCTAAGCATACGAAACAAATACTAAAGTAGGCTCAAATCCAGTCTGTCAAAAGAATGTGCCTTCGGGATCCAATTTAATTATTTATTTTTCTAAGAGGACAATTAAATGAAATTATGTGGTGTAGTAATATTTCTACAAAGATCTTTGCTAATTGACCACCATACACCACACATGTTGTAATACAACAAAACCTAGGTCGTGGTGAAAAACTTAAATGAAGTAGAAATAATACATCTAGTTGATGTGTTTCATTTAATTGTGAATAAAGAATTTATATAAAATTAACGGCAAATATATTCAATCCCTAAGTGAAGTCAGAAGTGACCTTCTTTGTTTGAATTTCGGGACATAAAGAAAACTTGAAATTGATTCGTTGAATCACCAATATTTAATCATACCCAAGATCTACGATCAGACTCCTTTTATTTCATAATATTTGATCGAATACAACGAAATATTATAAGTTTCATATAAATACAACTACTCTCGACATGATACTGTGTTCCATAGCGGTGTGAATTCCATTTAACACTGTCAAAATATGCTATTATTTAACTTTTATATTATTATGTTATTATATTATTACGTAGATTAAATACTATAAAAATAAAACAGATCACTAAACTGTATTATAGTATTGCAATTACTATTTTATTTTTCCCTCTGAGAGGTTATGGCTCATTTAAAAGCCAATATAAAACGTCACGCGACCTTAATAAATTCCAAACGCGATGGTAAAAGAACCATAACAAAACATTTCGGTAGTAAATCCGATAAATGTTTTCTAGCAAACATAACCCAAAATAAATCATTTAATATTTCAGTGTCAAGTCTAAGTGCTATACAAAAAGTATTGTTTTGAAGCATATAAAGACACTCAAACATATTTCTTACGCGAGTGACATTATCTGCATCGTAACAAACGAAGTACTACTAATTTACTAGCATCAAAGACTTGAGTATTAAAAGACTTTCGCCTCGTATGATCAATTTACCACCACACGATCTGGATTAGCGTATTTTGGATCGAACTCATCGGATCATTAAACTAAATTTACGGCCATTAGGTTATTAGTACGTATGAAGGTGTTATTTCCACTGCGGAAGCTTTTGCCTCTGTCCATAAGCTGAAAGAAGGCTATTAAAACATAGATCAACCTATTTAATTTCAAGGATAATAACGAATTTAAAAATTCTAGAGTTTGTCTCAATTATAAAAGAGTAAAAGAGAAACCTAGTCGAGAAACCCATGTCGGCAGGCGACAAGTTGCATGTTCATTATGATTGCTATTTCAATTTTATTTCGAGTATCTTGTCACGCACGATATCAGTCACTTGTTCTCGAATAGGAAAAATCCACTATAAGGGATAGTATTTGAATTTATTATAAACGTTGACGATTTAATTACATTCATTAACGTTACATTAATGACGTAAAGTTTTTTTCAGTAGAAATTGCATGTAACAGAGAAAGACTAATCGAGATATATAAAATAACTGCGAACTACGATAGGCCAAGATACCGATTATTTAATCCTGGAGGAATAGTAAAATTATAATATTCCATTTATTAGTGGTATGTGTAATAATCAGTTTGAATGACAATACTTTTAAGCACGGAATGAAGCTAAACCCCGTGTTGCTCCGGGTACCGAGGACTGTGCAAGAACCTTAGAGACCTTGAAAATATTCACAGCCCCAATAAGTGACAGAACTAAAAACTTTATTTAGATGTGAATCCATATCAGTGCAGTGTTTTTGTTATTAGGGCATGAATAATTTAAAGAGTTTTATATACTTATCAGCTAAATATGACCAGAAAGAACTCCTCAGTCAACTACATTGAATTAAAAAGGCCAAGCAGGGCAAAATAGAGTCAGTAACCTCTAAAAGATGTTTTGAAAATAACTTGTGTTGTAGCATTGGTGAGTAATAAAATAACCATGTACACATTTTTAGTTTTTGACCTTTTGCGCGTCTTTGAATATTTGATTTCATATCAGCCAGAGTGGGTATATTTTTGAATATTTTTAGAGTTAAGTATTGAAACCAATACTCTTTGCTGTGGGATATTTAATTATCCCACAGTAAAGAGTATTGGTTTCAATACTTAGCTAATATGTCATATATTTTTTGTAGAATCATTGCAAAAATAAAAACAATATTTTATTTGAAATTTTGTTTTTTTTTTATTATTACAGTTCATTTCGTACAAGTAGCTGCCAAATTTCTTGAAAAAAAATAAATCCCAATATGACTTCACTATTACGATTACCTATTATTTTTAATTTTTTTTTCGTGTATATTTCCTAACCAATATTTCAATAAGTAGTAATGTTTACAATGAAAATAAATAAAGTAAATACTCTAACTAAAAATTTATGTTCACGTTATGAATGAGACATTTTTAAGATAGAGGCGTCATTTGGTGTTCCTTTAAAATTTCCTGCAAAATCTATGAAATAACCTTTTGGGTACAGCTTTATTAAACGTTTAAAAAATAGGCAAGTTTTTGTCTCAATTAAAATTATTTTAATAAAATTTATTTTCACCTTTTCATGTTGCACAGCAACAATGTAATAATGAACGTATCTGGATTTCTGTTCTAAATTAAAAAACAAAAAATATCACAATTCGTATATTAGATCAAGTTTCTGTACCATTACTGAGGGCCGTATCAATATAAGGATGACAAATTTTTCCCAAGTATAAGTTCCAGTGCTGTCAGTTGGTCTTATAATGTTCTAAATTTCTGCGGGACAATGACTAATCTACTTTTCAGCAAGTTTGTTCAGGAAAAGTAAATTTTATGGATTCGAAACAACTTTCGCAATTCTACTCGTGTTAGAAATAATGCGCAAGCGGGAGAATTCTGGTTTGTAAATTCTGTGACTAATTAGGAAAACTCGCTTCATTGTAGATATAGCTCACAATAATAATAGATTCAAAACTTACAAACCAAGTTGTAGCAAAAGACAATTTGACACCCCGTACGGTTACCACGTTTATCATACACTTATCCGTGAAATACATGATAAGTGTATAGAATATTCATTTTTTTTAATATATAATGCAATAAAAATAGTTTATATTTCAAACCTTACAGCATAAATATGCAATATAACTTTTTCTAATAAATTGCACCACTTTTTTGATATTTAAAAATGGTCATAAGTCGTTAACATGGAAATGCATAAACCTATTTCTTATATTTCGATAAACATAAGAAATGTGGCAATATTGCATAATTACTCTTCCTAGCAATCGATAGTGAATTCGATATGTCATCATCCGTTTTATTTGCATAGTTTTACCATAAAAAGGATAAAATTGAAGACCAACTTTGGTCAAATTCCTTAAATCAAAATCACTGCCATTTAAAAATCTTCAACATCCATTCATTGTTTCTTAAAATATCAATGGTTATAAAAAAATGATTATTGATTTTTAAAATCAATTTGTCGGAATATCTATTAGTAGGAAATTTTTCCATTTCTACCTTTATCTTCATATATATACATATATATATATATATATATATATATATATATATATATATATATATATATATACATATATATATATATATATACATATATATATATATATATATATATATATATATATATATGTATATATATACATATATATATACTTAATTTAATGTTTAATATTGCAAGTCTCACACATTTATATTGGTTACAATATTTTTCAAAGTTTACTTTGACATAACAGCAGATTGGTTTAATGCGATTTTATTCTGTCATAAATGATTTGTTATTTGTGATATCGAGTGAGTGAAATTAAGAATATATTGTTTTTTCATGATGCAATAACATGGTATTGGTATGCCAAATTTCATTATAATAACCCTAATAATGTATGTCAAACTTTATCCGACATCCAAGTATTCTTACGATCTATTTAATATAGGAGGATAACCCGTCATTTCAGTGATATCAAGTGATACTTCTCCAATGATAAACATGTGTGGATAGAGATGAAACCTTGAAGTACGTTGAAGGTATTCACAATGTACCTTGAAGGTATTCACAAAAAAATGTTTAGGGTGAATATAAAAAATGTGATGGAATAAAAAATATAGTTTTTGGAATATGCATTAGCTTGTCCTTTTATGTTCCGTTTCTGTGTTTATTTACTCATGATCACAATACTAATACAATATTAACTAAAAGGATTTCAATGAAGCGTTTACAGATGGATTTTGTTGACATTGATTTAACATATAGGTTACTTTCAACGCAATCGACAGACCAAAAAGAAGAAAAGGCAATTTTATATTTCAATACAAAGTGCGCTAACGTAAAAAAATTACTTTTGTAATTTACTATAGATGGTGTTACACATATTAAACTTAAAGGTAATTTCTAACGATCACATAAGCGAAGTCGAGGATACAGTCAGTGTTAAATAAATGTAGCTGAACCAAGCCAGACCACCACATTTTAGCTGATATTTTACATATGTAAATATTGAAAGAGAAATTATCGATATTTTTCACGTTATCGGGATAGATAAATAAAGAAATGTCTGGAAGTTTCCTTTGATAATTTTATTAATCTAAGCGTAATTTTGTTTGGCAAATATTATTGTAATTTTTTTACTTTTTCTTCTACGAACTTTCTGCATGCTGATGGTTTTCAGTGGAATATTTATTAGTGGTGTTTGGATTACAATTTAAGGATTTCTTTCTCAATAAAAGTTGAGAACCATTTTTTTCACTTCAAACTTAACCAGAAATCTGATACAAAGCCTTACATTTGACTATTTTAAATGCTATTATTCTAATATAAAATCGTAAATTGAACATCATTTAGTAACTTCATCTTTTATATTAAATTTATAGCTCGAATTTCTACCAACAGGCAGAAAGCCCTATATATCTTTGGGGTATATTAAAGAGTTTTCTGATATGCTTTCAGAAATACTAATAATTTATAGATAATCAAATTTGTTACGTTTCAAAAATATCATGCCTTTTACTAATTATAATCATTAAAATATAAAGGTACGAAAACAAATGAACGTATAGAAAATATACCGTGACGTGTCCGACAAGTTAAGAATAAATATTAAGAAAAAAATGAGACTACCATTTTCACAATACTGATATTACATAACAGGTTTTGTGCCTGAAAAATGACCGATAAATAAGATATAATAACAACATGAATTTTTACTACTCTTAAATTATTGTCCCATACAATATATTATTATAAGGTAGTCATCAATTTAATTTTTTGTATTTACAATTTTCAATATATTATTTAATAAATTCGTTGTAATACGCAAACAAAATTACGCTTAGATTAATGAAATCATCAAAGGAAACCTCCAGACATTTCTTTATTTATGTATCCTGATAACGTGAAAAATATCGATAATTTCTCTTTCAATATTTACGTATATAAAATATCAGCTAAAATGTGGTGGTCTGGCTTGTTTCAGCTACATTTATTTACCACTTGCTGTATCCTCGACTTCGCTTATGTGATCGTTAGAAATTACTTTGAAATTACCTTTAAGATTAATATGTGTAACACCATCTATAATAAATTACAAAAGTATTTTTTTTACGTTAGCGCACTTTGTATTGAAATATAAAATTGCCATATCTTACTCAATTTCAACAAAATCCATCTGTAAACGCTTCATTGAAATCTTTTTAGTTAATATTGTGTGATCATGAGTAAATAAACACGGAAACGGAACATAAAAGGACAAGCTAATGCATATTCCAAAAACTATATTTTTTATTCCATCACATTTTTTTTATTCACCCAAAACATTTTTTCGTGAATACCTTCAAGGTACAGTTACACCATTTTTTCAATTTAATTATGTTTATTAAAAGTACGTAACGATCAAATTTACACAGCCTAATTCCAAACATACCAAAGGAATGAAATTATGAATTGAAATATTGAAGAAGTTGATAAAAAAGTAAGCTTGTAAAGAAAACATATATATCCACATATCACAAAATGTTATGTGCGGAAGACCACACAGCCCAGGACACAGCCAGTAGTTAAGGGCCTACCCTTCACGCACCATTCCACTTTTCATCTCTATCCACCCACAATTTGTCAACGTATGATTAAATGAAATTTTGAAAATATAAAATTTTAATATCTGCTGACGTTGAACAGATTCCCATTAATATAATTAAATATCGTAACAATTCAACAAATTTTTTTGGAAAACTGTCTCTGAATATTCTTTTTTTTTTTTGGAAAACAGTCTCTGAATAGTGTTAGCAGTTTTTTTTAAATAATGAGTGTTTAAACAAACACACCGACAAAGTTCCAAATAATTTTATAAACATTTTATGGCCCTACAGTGTTATGTGTAATGTTGTTTGGTTGATGGTTGGTGGTTGAGTTCTTTACCACGACCAAAGTTTCGTTGTATTATAACATCTTCAGGTGGGCTATTAGCAAAGTTTGGTGGGCAATTAGAAAATATTTGCTAATAGCCCACCTGAAGTTGTTGTAATACAAAGAAACCTAGGTCGTGGTAAAGAACTTAAAGAAAGTAGAAATAATATGAAAGTAGAAATAATATCACATGGTTTCATTTAATTGTGAATAATGTATTTCTACAAAATTAACGCCAAATATATTCAATATGGAAATATGTTCTTTACTAAGTTGGAGACCAGCTTACCACTTAATTGGTGACATCTTTCTCGATTATAAAGACAAGGTATTATTAAAATGTAATTTCTTAACTACCGTACAACATTATGTACATTAATTAATGTTAAACTTACAACAATATCATTCTAACAAAAAAATATCTATTATTTAACTTTAAAACAAAACACAATTATACATTATTTTCAAAAAAGCATGGAGGCAATGATTATTACTCCCTGCTGAACATTCGATTCGTTATTACATTCTTTTTTTCTGATCTATAATTTTCTGTATGTTTATTTCATCTTAGCCTGGTTACGTCTGAGTTGAGCTAGTTACCACGACGCTCCACGAGTGACATGCGCGTTCGAGAGGTTAAAAACATCGTTAGTCTTTTTAAACGAATACAATTTAATACATTACAATTTAAACGCAATTTAACTCTGTATTTTTGCTTAACTTCAAAAATATAAATATGGAGACGGAGAATTATTTGTATAAGTATACTAGCGACTTACCTCGACTTCGCACATGTCGAAAAGGATTCCTCCTAAGATTCTATTTTTATATACATCGTATTAAAACATTATTGAACCGGCATGAATGTTGTTGTTATGCTGGTACAATAGTCAATGGTCGATGTGTGAAATCCCGCAGTTATAATTGGGCGCACTCAAAACATTTTTAAAACCTTTAAACTATTACTTAAAAAACGACTGTATACTATTTATATAAATTTAAAAAAAGTGATGTTCATCACTACTGAAGTTAATTTAATAAGGAAGAAAGCAATTTGGTGCAGTGAGATTTAGAATATTTGATTGATAAAAAGTTATTTTTTTTTAAAACGATACAATGTTTTTTAAGGATTTCATTAGATTTCATAGACATTCATCATGACAAATACAGACGGACAGACGGGGTGCGGGACAATGTGCCACAATATATATTGATAAGTCGAAATACTGAAGAAAAATTTGCGTCTTTCCATCAGATGGTAAAAAATGAATATATTATTTAATATATCATTTGATATATTAAATAATATATCATTTGATACTCTAAATCCTACAAATAGTGCATAGGATTAATGACAACACACAAGCATTAAAAAAACACGATTTTTCAAACATTTATTTGGTTAAATTGTTGTCAAAAACGGGCCAAGTGTGCGGCGAACTCACGTACGAAGGTTTCCGTAGCACCAAATAATATTAACCTTATAAGTTCGTATTTCCCAAAGTTACTGCGAAAAACAAAGTTTTTGTTGCGTGTTTTGTTGTTAATCAAACTAACTATCACTGAAACGTTATTTTATATTCTATTTAAATTTTTTCGGAATTTTATGCACTTTAGTTGAAAAGTTAGAGGGGATACACAAACAAACACACTTTTTAAGACTTTAGTAGCGTATATCTCACCAACTATTCACTTAAAAATAGTTATTTAAGAACCTTTACATCATTTTTAAAACCTATTTAACGATAAACAACACGCCTGTGTGCACTGAATGTTTTTTTATTCTTCAGTTACACGTATGGAGTGCCAACCCAAATATTGTTTTCTTCATAATTCCACAATTTGATTGTATAGCTGTTCACAGAAGACACTTTTCATCCTGACTTCAACTATATATTGCCAATAGTCTCCGGGTAAAATGTTTGTGACATACAAACATACAGGCGGACGAACAGCCAGATGGACAGACGGATAGGATGAAATTATTACGGTTCCGTTTTTGCCCATTAACTACGGTCAAAGTACTAAAAAAGTTATATTTCTACATAATTTGTTAGTTTCTAATCATTTATCCAAATAATTTCAGCGTTTTTTGCATGTATGCCTCATAAAATAATTGCCTACTTATAACCCTATACATACGAACTTTTTCAGTTTTTTTTCATTTCCTTTCTAAGTTCACCGTTACCAGTATTTACAACGTCTTTTCAATGATTTTAAATAAGTAGTAAATACAAAGCTCTGAAGTGGATTGAATTAAGTTATGCCGCTTTGTTTTGAAATACGAAATATACCTAAAAATCATGCTAATCATGCAGAAACGATATATTGGTTTCTTGTCAATGTGGGACTAATTAGTTGTCTCTATTTTTCCATTATTACTTTTACAGTTTTCACTCTAAATCGTTTAAGAAATTTTCATTCACTTTCTTATTGAATGGTGGTTGATTGAAAAGTAATAACACGTTAAGAAAATTATTTTTACTGTTTTTACAATTATTATTCTTAGGAACAATGAGATATCATAAACTGTCTTGTTTAAAAGAAGTAACTTGACGTTGATAATTATGTAAACAAATATATAATTTGTACGCTTATTATAAGGTGTCGAGCATGAAAAAGGCAGAAAAATGTCCTTGTTTTTTGTAGTATTTGAAAAAAAACGAGAAAGTTTAAAATATTGTATGTGATGGAAGCTTTAAGATATAAACACTTACTGTTAATTGTAGACGTCGTTATTATTATATGCAATCACGAATATCAAAATTAATTCCTTATTTTACCCTCAACAACACTACTTTCCTTTTAATTGCAATCAGTCGTTTTGCTCTCTCAAACGTGTGTTTTCGTACATTTTTTAAGGCGCTTTTCGTACTGGTATAGTCCATTCAAATAGGCACTGAATTATATGAAACAAGTTATTGAATTTAAAACAATCGTTTATTTTTTTCAAAGAGACATAATATTTTAATTGTGGAAAAATACCTAAAATCGTCATTCCCAAAGATACAAAAAAAAACTTCAATGTTGCGGTGAACACTTCAGAAAAAAAAGCAAACTTCGATACTTCTATACTTTGGTATTTTCAACCTAATTTAGTACATTAACTGTTAATTAATGTATAAAAGTACTATGATTAGTCACAGTTATAAGAAAAATGGCACGATAATCTCGATGATGAAAAGAATAAGGGTGGAAATGTTTAATATCCTGATGAAACAAGGGAACATTGTAGAGTATCAGTGTATGAATGAGAAGATCCTCAACTTTTTCAGAATAACAGCATGGTTCGAAAACCCCAAGCTGCGCCGAAAAGTTTGCTATAAAAATGTTATTATAGATAAACAAATATGTTATCAAAAAAAGAGGAAAATGAAACTTGAGAATTATTTAGAAACGGAAGATGAATCTTCTCTTACGACTTACTAGAACAAGATGCCACACTTAGTTACAGATTGAAAGTCCATAAAATCTACCACATAACATAAGTAAGCCCTTAGAGTTTTGATACTTTTTTACTTAACGGTATCGCAACATGTAGAATACGCAAATATAAGAATGATATCTATGAAGATCAATTACGAAAAATAATTTTTTAGAAATTATAACTAATGCATGGAATAATAAAAAATAGCTTTTTAATATGTAACCTTAGATTTTTCGTATTATATCCCAGTTGGCTTTATTGCTTTTTCTGAATTTCTGCCCATATTTTAGACTCTTTTTTTAAGTAAACACTAAAATATTTAATAATATTTTTTATGATATTTGAACTTTAACAGAAAATAAAAGACAAAAAAATACCTGTAAGAAACATGTGGAACAAACGCGGGCAAGTAATTTCTACAAGTGTATCAAATTCGATCATCAAATCGATATCCATAACGGTATTTGTGAAAAACGGCAATGACTTAGATACAAATATACTTCAAAGTTTTTAAATGAGGGTTTATTTTTTGGTAAAATTTAAAAAAAAGTGATAAAATTTATTAAAAGAAAAAAAAAAGATTAAACATTTTGAGATGAATACACTGACATACATATAATGGAATCAGTCTATGTCTTCAGTACATTATGATAAATATTTTAAATAAATATAAAGAGAAAAATAAAACGACCAGTAATTACCACATATTTTATTATTACACTTGAATCTACATCCTTACTATAGCTCATATTTCAAGGATTATGCAATATAAGATTGTTTCTCGCCAAATCATATGATCTAGAACTTTATCTTGAATTTTAATGCATGATTTTCTTCTTTACTTTTTAAGGTATTATTATAGCCCACATATTCGATCACTCTTTCTTAATATCCTCAAAGTATAAAAAAGGAAATCAAAACAAACGCCATTTACTGATGTTCAGTTGCCGAGCAACAAAGACTCGAGCTACAATACTAAAAGTTGGGTTAAAATCGTCAAGTCATTAAATCAAGTTTATCATTTCAGGCAAACTACACTCATTCGCTAAAATTACACAACAAAGATCACACAAAGAAATACATATGACGTGCATGATGGATGTTTTTTACTTATAATGAAGGAGAATTCTTCTGACACTCAACAAGTTTCCTTTTTTATAAATATTCAAATTTATCATTTTTAAATTCTTTGCAAATTTCTCGACTCTCCTATAATGAATTTTAATCATAAATATAGTCAAAGAAAATATATAGTAGAAAGGTATGAGAAAAACCAGATTTTTCCAATTAGATTTAATTTTCTGCTATTTTACAAAATTTCTGGTAAATAACGGCATCAACTGGCGATCAAACGAATAACAATTCCTGTCGAATTAATTTTATACCTCAACAACTAGACTAAATACGATTACGGGTCGGAGCGGTTTCGGCATGTATAGGTTTATATACATTATATATATATATATATATATATATATATATATATATATATATACATATATATATATATATATACACATATACATGTATATATAAATATATATACATATACATGCATGTATATATGTGTGTGTACGTGCGCGCGCGTGTTTTCTATGTGTAAGCGTGCGTGTATATTTTTATATAAATATTAGTTAAATTCAATTATCTTTCTTACTAATCGTTGTTTTCTACATGACTGACCTTTATTTTAATTCTAAAGTAAATATAACATATATTACTACATAATTATATTAATTTCTAATCAAATTAGAAGCATATGTACTTTCATTTATTCAGATTACTCTCAGACTACTACTTTCAACTCCATGCGTGTACAAACTCACTTGGCAAAAACAATTGGCAATAGATTTTCCTCTGTTCTGGTATATCAATTATCAGTTATTACAGACACTACAACTCTATACAAAATGACAAACTGTGTACAACGTCTGGTTTCAATGCGCATCAATTTGATTTGAGTTTCATAATTTACATTTTATTTTCCGATATTCAAGGTCGATATTTTACGAAGCTAACTCGACGGATTGCGCAAACTGAATGACCTCTAGACGTAATTGAAAAATCTGGCCTGTTAATTTATTCTGAACGAGGAAAAATATATAATATTTAATTTTTCGGTACAAAAATATAATATTTTTTTAACAGCGTATGGAATTGAGACCAAAAATACCAAGCAAATGGTCGATAAGCAATACGCTTGATGTACACAGGCAAGACAAAGAGCTCATTCACAGGTATCGGTAACACTGCTTTTAACGGGCTTACGTTTGGTGCATCCGAGTTTCTCGCTGGGACGCTCATTATGAAAACTTTTTCAGTTATTTTTTATAATATACTTTCAATCTTAAATTATGAAAGATAATTGGGGAATTTTTCCACATCAGAATTTAATTCAATGTAAAAATAAGCGGATATACTGAAAGGTGAAAAAAGTTATAGGTTGAAAACTTTTTCTTTCATTAGCTACTTCCAATTTCGTTTTCAATTTCCGTACATCTGTTTTTTCGTCAATTTGTCAACTGCCAGTCTATCATATCCACCAAATCCATTCCTTATATTTTTCAAGTGAAAAATATAAATAGCTGTCATTAGATGGAACAAATCCTGATCGACGCTCATTTTTCTTATTTCCGTAGTAGAACATCTTTGGCCTATGAATTTATTGTATTGTATGAAGTTCGTGTAATATAAAATAAAATCTTTTAAATCCTTGTCATTATCGGTGTCCATACAAACAAAAAAGAAAGAATTGCAGTATAGAACACTGACGAAGTTATTTCCGTGAAAACGTAATTTTTAAAGAGTTTATGGAAAAGAAAAAAAAAAGTGAGCCGTCACGGGACGCCTGGCAGATGTGAAACATCGTGTTCGTAGAAGTAATATGTATAAAAGACAAGATTATTACAGGAACTAAATATAGCATAATGAGAAAATAAAGTATTACGAGTTTCTTACAGAAAATAGTGACTTGTAAACAACAGCGTTGAACTGAGTGAGGAGGGTGTCGCGTAGTCGGTTGCGCACGGCGACACGTGTCCGTACACGGCGTGTACGGACACTCTACTACATATAGACTATTATAGCCTATTATACCTTAGTATAGCGTGGCGACCCGTCACCACGGCAAGCGTCGCCACGCCCACGATCCGGTTTATACCTGCGCCTATAGATGTTTCACATTAATAAAATATTTTTTTAACAAATCTCGGCGTTTTTTCATTATTAACTGAGGTTTGTAATTTCGGATGCATTTAAGTCGAAAACACCTGCAAAAAAAATTGGAAAATATTAATTTTTTTCTATTTTACATTCCAATTCTTTTGAGTTTTGCAGTCCGGAAGATGGTAGAACTCCGATATGATAAATAAACTCATTTTTGAAACAACACTTGATTGTTTCGAGTCGGAAAATAATCTCTCAAACATGACCCAATTTCTGTAGAAGTAAATCGAGATCGAAAAGTGTAAAATCATTAGTATATTTGCTAATGATAATAAATCGGCCGGGATTTGCAAATCCTTTTCCGTTAAGAGAAGACTAAAATGACGTCTTTATACATTTTCAGCCTAGCTACTGATGTTTGAAATTATTATGTCAGAAATCGCCGTTTGTTTGAATGTGATACTTTCACCATAATTGTCACTGATTTTAAGGACGTTTTCTCGTCAAAAAATAAATCCTTTAAAAAAATAGACAACGTATTTGAACCTAGAAAACACAAAAATTAAACACTTAACTTTTGGATCAGTATTATTTTATGTGTTCATTTTGTGACTAAGAAACTTTAATGGGTATCATAAAAATTATATTCTTTTAGACTACTGTCATTGAATCTCCGGAACCAATTTTTTTCAGGAAATTCAAGAAATCATCTGTGGTCATCCTCTAGGACATCGTTACCTCTGGATCAGGTTTTATCTTCAACATCATAGACATATTCTTAAAATTCCTAAACCAAATTTCCGTTCAGGAAATGTGAGATTGTGTCTGTGATCCTTCCTCTAGAACACCGTTGACTCTGGAACTGACTTTGTCTTTAAAATTTCAGGAAATTCGAGAAAATATCAATGTTTCTTCCTCCAGGACAGAGATCTGATATCGGTTTAATTTTCAAGATCAAAGACATGTTTTTAAGTTGCCTGAAAATAAAATTAGTTAAAATCCTCTAGACCTGCTCAAATCTGGAACGGGTTTCATCTTCAAGATCATAAATACGTACCTGAATTTCCTGAACCAAATTTTCCCTCTTAAATTCTAGGGCAGCCTTAATTCGCCTTTAAATAGTTTATATTATTTGTGGCACGTCGTAGTTTAAGCAAAATTCTTAAAATCACAAAAGAGTCCTTATGTTTGATATTTTCATTTTGGATTTATTTTGTTCGACGTGATGCAACTGTTCTTAATAAAAATTTAATAATTATTTATACTAGTATATCTAATAATCTTTCGAGAAAAAAGAACAAAAGACGTTGTTAAAATATTAATAATCCTTATGTTATGTATAATGTATTGGGTATTTACTTTAATAATAATAACTTTTCCCAAGAATATTCTTCGTAAGTAATATATGAAAAAGAAACAAATAAAGAACTTCAGAAAAGTTAGGTTTATTATAAATAGAAAAAATTCCGATTCCAAATCCGTTAATAAATTTCTTAACCTGAAATTATCAGAGAAAAACTCTTCATTCATTACAATTTTAGTGAAAGATTAGAACTTAAACTTTTAACCTAGAAAATTAAACTCCAATTGAAATTTAAAATGCAATCGACCCCAATCCAACTTATCTGAATAAAACATCAAAAATATAATTTTAAATTTGTAAGTGATATATAAAAACGTTGCAGAGAAATTCATCGTTGATTTTTATTAAGCGCGTGACGAAGAATCAACACGTGTCTCATCCGAGCGGACGGTACACGTGCTGTGCCGGAACAAAGGAACAAAAGATACGTCGCCCATTTACGAGTTGATCGATAATGAGTTTGTAACATATTGAAAAGATATCACTCCTGTTGCAGAATTTTACACAGATATATAGTACTGGTTTTTGTTTACAAATTTGATTCTGTTTTTTTTATTAAAAGAAATGAATTTTATATTACACAATTACACGACAGTAGTTTTCACTCATAAATAGGTCCTAGTCTATGACATGACGTAGAAATCTGAGTATGATATACGTAAAATATTGCTAAATTACACTTTTGCCGTTTGAACTTTTAAATATTTTCTCGTGGACATGTATCATTGCAAATTTTTTAGGTATAATTTTTACTGGGAAAAGATATTACATTTATTTTTGTACATGTCGTAAGCACCAATAATGTCCTTTTTAAGCAAGTATATGTAGAATATTGATCTGTATCCTAAATATTTATTTAAGTTTTATATAGTTTCAATCTATTAAATAAATGATTCACATTTAATATGTTTAATTCTCTTTTCATTCTTGATAGGTTAAAAAAATGAGGAAAGTCAAAACTTTCATCGGAATAGTTTGAAATAATTTTACTGAGTCACTATCAGCAATGTATAATGCAGTTGGAACTTCCATTATCCATCATCAGCTTTCACGGCAAATTTCTAACTTCATACTACTTCATACATTTCTACTTTCATATATTATTAGCTTTTATGGTCATGTTATAGAATAAAAACTAGAAATATAATATTAAAACGCATGATTATATTTAAAAGTACAATCTGGGCAAGAAAACACTCTTTTGAAGAAAAGTACTCTTTGATTTAATAAATAATATCATGCAAAAAAACAAAAGTTTATCAAAAAGAGTAAAAGTTATAGGTATCAAGGACGTTTTCAAACGTCAAAATTCAACCCAAATGGACAATTATAATTAGTACAAAATAATTTTTAGCCCCAACTTGAACAAAGATTGTTTGTCTCTGAACTAAGAAATGTTACTGTAAATCGACATACATGGAATTTACTTGCTGTTTTAAAGTGGTATTTCTCATTTCAGGAAGATACGAATCATATCGAGATACTGATCTAACAACCAAGAATTGGAATAACAACTTTCAGCCGATTTAGGTATTTATTTAGACATAACGAAGACTTGTAATAAATGTAATATTAGTGAGTTCTTGTAGTTTAGGATACCGACAAAATAGTAAAAGGGGATAAAGTCTATTTCGTCAAATAAATGTGTCTTCATAATGCTATTTAGCTATTTATTTATATCCAAATAAAATCAGAAATTACTTTTTAACATGAAATTTTATAAAAAAATTGAAATTTATCAGTTGAATCCTCAAAAATAAAATATACCCAAGATTTGAAGCAAGATTTATTTATTTGATTGTTTTGAACGAATACAATAAAATAATATAAATTTCATGGAGGTATGACTACTCTCGACAAGATTAATTTTTTAGTATCAAATCTAACCACTACACAAAAAATATTTATTCTCAGATAAATGAACGATACTGAACCTACTGAACGATACTTAGTTTTTTTTAATATGAACGACATGATTTGAGCCGGCACAAACCACGCGCTGGTAATTTATAAACGTTAAAGTCTTGAGTATCAAGAACTCAGACTCATACAATCATTATACTACAATCATTTTCATCAGTTTAGTAATGTGTAAGAAGACGGTAATTCTACCGCGAAAGATTTTATTTCTGTACATAAGACATAAGCTGTAAAAGCCAATCGAGACGAGGCGACCGAAGAACCGACCAAAATATTTATTCTATAACAATGTAAAAAATTCAATTTCATTTTTTTCTAATAGAACTCCAAAATTGCCGAGTTTGTTCCGTTTTTAAATGATTTGAATGTATTACTTTAACTTGACATTTAATAGCTTAGCAACCGTTGTTACAGTAATGCCTTAAAATTTAATATCTACCATTAAACTTTCCATAAAATCTATGACTTAATAATTTACGGTATATATTTATAAAGGTTTACAAATATGTACCTTTTACTATCTCAAGCTAGATTTTTTTTTGATAAAATTTATTTCGAATTTTTCATTTTGCACGGCAGCAGTGCAAAAATGGTCGTATGTGGATTTTCTGTTCTCAATTTAAAAAAGCAAACTATTACGGTTCGTATTATAGATCAAGTTTCTGGGTCCCTAATTAAAGGCTGCATTTATTTAAACCTGATAACTTTTTAGTTCTGTGCTTTGAGTTGGTCTCGTAGCATTACAAAATTCTACAGAACAATCAACTTTCCAGCAAATATGTTCACGAAAAGAACTATTGCGTATTTGCAGAAACTGTTTGCTATTCTACTCGTGTTAGAAATAATGCGTACACAAAAAAAGTCAACTTCGATTTATATTAGCAATTAGATATGATTATTGCAGCCACGATCTTTAATAGGTAAAAATGATAAATTATTTTTGTGGTAAAATTTTATATCACGGCTGAAAAGAAGTTATTCGACGATTTGATTCTGTCGAGGTATTTTGCAGAATCTGACATGGCATACATATTTCCATCTGCGAGTGAAATTGTCATAAGATCATTATCACTGTGTCTATCATTCACAATATGAATCAACTTAGATCGCTCGGATGAAGACGAAACAGTTCGCTTATAATTAGTAAGGCGACGTTTGTTACACGGCGGGTTTTTTACTAATATATTTTTATTACACTTATTAACTGTTACTTTTTTGTTAGTGTTTTCAGTTCTGATTTTTTTCCAAATTTATTTGTATTCTATGAAAATGTAGTACAGTTTTATTATTTATTATTTTTTAAAGTCTGTAAAAATTTCTTCCAAATCAAATATTAACTAAATTGGTCGGGAAATGATTTATTTTTAAAGAAACATCAATAGTTTTATTAAGAGAGAAACTTGGATACATGCGACTTTTACATACGAGACAAAAAACAATAAATGTCATTGCACGTAAGGTGATTACAAATTGACATTGAATTCGATTTTTAAAGAAGTAAGCACTATACTATTTCGATTAATTACTAAACTGATCTTACACAATTTACTCTACCATATTTATATAAATAATGTAGATTCATTAGAAATGGAATTGGACTTCTCACGAAAAGATGACAATAACGTAAAAAAGAGTTAATCATTTTATCACCAAATGGCGCTGATAGTATCTTGCGTACAGAAACAGAACTGATTTACAATTATTAGTGTTTTAAATTTTAATGGGTTTATGTATGGTGTCATTCCTAACTACCATTTAAGTGTCTGTAATCATTAAATAGAAAGAGTGGAAGATGACCGAGGGAAAAATAGAAGAGGGAATAGGGGGAGAGAGAGTAGACAAGATTTATAATAATATTTATATTTCATGCCAACATATTTTTTATATTTTTTTCATTTCTTAACACTGGTAGGGAAGTAGTCTTTTGGAAAGTCGTTTCTATTCCAAAGTGTTCGTGTGAGACGATTTATCTAAAAGCAGCAAAAGGTATATTTTGTTTTTCTTTCGCAACATCAAATAAAACGTCTCTCCCAAAATGACAACATTTTCAGAACTTCGGGCAACTCGACCACGTGCCTCATTCATGATGTTGAAACTGTATCGGAACAAAAGACGCGCCCTCATTTACTTGTGTCACTGACTTAAGTTTAAATGGGCTCACGTCTAATATGACGAAATTTTCTGCTGCCGAATTGGTTAAATGTATGTGGACGGCCATAGCTCGAATTTGTGCAATTTAAAATTATTACTTAGGTTTATACGGGTCTTATCGTGTTTCCATAAAAAAGTGTTCACATAACATATTTTCGCAATAACAGGTAGTTATCCTATTTATCAGTCATAGTACGATATAATCGTATTAATATATCTTTAAGCAATCGACAGAAAAATACCTTGACGTAAAAAAAATCAATTCCATTAGGACTTTCCAAGAATTTAGGTGTAATATCTACCCTTAATTTATTTTTAATCGATAAAAAGTTCCAACACCGTTATTTGACAATACACATTACTTGAAATACGACTTTTTTATTTTCAAACATTTTTATTATTTACCTAACAAATAAAATTTACTTTTTTGTACACTAATTGTACACAATTGACTATGGATGTGGGTAATACCTTTCGTTTACAGGACTGAAAATAATGGAAACCGTCATTTAATGATATGGTAATAAATACAACAGCGAAACCATTATTTCACTTGTTAAATGATATAATGATTTTTAGACAAGCATAATACCAATGATTTCTTAGAAAATACTGGTAAATATAGTAAAAAACATCAAAGGCCAAATAACCAAATAGAAATATTTCAGGTCATTAACTTTAATTTCAGGTTTTATCCTAAACTAGGTTTTTTTCTGCTACGAAACTTTTATCCTAAAAGATTTCGTGGGACAATAAAAATCTAATCACTAGCGTTTTATTTGAAATTTCATTAAGAAATATTCTGGTTTATACGTACCAAACATTTCACAAGATGTAAGTGACTATGGAAAACTATCAAAGTGACATGGGAGGCTTTGCTTTTCGTCCAGTTTGATGAATAATTCAATAAAAAAAAGGATAATTAAGGAATAAAAGTTTCCTTGCGACCTGAAATGAGGTAATCAATTAGTATATTCTCGTAAAATTCGATTTTGAATCAAACTTCACCTAACTACAAAGTTTCATAAAATTACACAATGATAATATTAAAATATTTTGCGCAAAATTCAAAATGCGGCGGAGAGAAAGAATAAGAAAAAAAACAAGAAGAATAGAATGAGCTGTATGTATATCTACATTTTTTATACGGCAGCTTCCCTTTTCGCTGGTATTGCAAGATAGATAGCGCATACAGCACTCTAGACGATACCAATTCATGGAATTGTAGGATAAATTGCTTAGGATACAACCAGTTTTGGCTCGTAAAACCTTCAGCTCATAGGAAAGGACCCTTTCTTTAAATCTTTAGTCCAATAAAAATAGTGTAAATTTCAAAATATTCAACACAATTAGTCTCTATAATAGGCCGAAGCATTCAATAGTATTACCAAAGTTGGTATGACACAATTAAAGGAATTTAGTCGGTGACTGCTATATATATATATATATATATATATATATATATATATATATATATATATATATATACATGTATACATATATATATATATATATATATATATAATCTCTTTAAATAATGAAAATCCTATTTAACGCCAGACATTGAATCAATACCGAAACTAATAAATTCAAATCCTCGATTATTTGCTTTTGAAAATATTCATATCTAAGAGCTTTCATATAAATTGATAAAGGGCTATTAAGAAGGAAGCATTGCGACGGTTTCATTAAATAATATATTGAAAATTAGAAATAGACAAAAATCAAATTGATGACATTATAATAGTAATTTATTGGGTAAGTAAATAATTTACATGCACTATTCGTGGTATTGGTTGTATTATATTCTGTTCACTTGTAATTTTTAGGCACAAAACCTATTGTGTAATATCAGTATTGTGAAAATGATAGTCTCTTTCTTTTTTAACATTTATTCCTAATTTACCGGACAAATGACCTAATATTTTCTATATTTTCAGTGTTTATTCTGTTCTTCAAATTTGATTGTATTTTTGTATAATTGTTGTATGATATTAATAAGTAAAAGGCGTTAAATTCAGAATATGTTATAGACTTGATTAGCTGTAAGCAATTAATATTTTTGAAAGCATATTAAAAGAATAGATAATATGTTCCAAAAATATACAAATGCGCTTTCTGCCTATTCTTGATAGAAATTCGAATTTTAAATATAAAATATAAGTAAATTTATTAAATGGTATTCAAGTTACAAGTATATAATATTAGAATAACAGCGTTCTAACTAGTCAAGTGTAAGGGTTTGCGTTAGTTTTGTAGTAAGACTTGATGTGGAAAAAATGGAAATCAACTTTTATTAAAAAACAAATGCGTAAATTACTACCCAAACACAACGAATATATGTTGCACTGAAAACCACTAGCATTCAAAAAATTTGTAGCAGAAAAAAGTCAAAAAATTCAAATACTATTCGCAAAGCAAAATTATGCTTTTGTAAATGAAATTATCAATAGAAACCTTTAGGATATTACTTTTATATCAGTTTGCTGATTACATAAACATATTCTTATATATATGTAAAACGAGAGCTAAAACATGGTGAACATGGCTCGTTTCATCTATATGTCTTTACCACTAGCTATTTCCTCAACTGCGTTCATATAACTTTTAGAAAATATTTTCAAATTACCCTTTAGATTTAGATTATTATACAAAGCGACATCCATTATAATAAATTAAAAAAGTATTTTTTTAAGTAAGTGCACTTTGTATTGGTATACAACATTACCATATCTTCTTTTCACCCACGATAGAACGGAGGAGGTACGAGTATATGGGTTTAGGGTGCAAGGTTGTTTTTGTGTGCAATCCAATATTCCTATTTATCTACAAAACGGTTTGAAAAATTTAGATATAGTTTTCTGTATAACTTTTGCGATTCACTGGCAAACTTTCTTAGATGGCTGTTACGGTAATTACTCACTAGTTGGCACCGCAATAAACATTTTGTTGCAAACGAATGTTTCCATTTATCTACCAAACGGTGTGACCGATTTAGATACGGTTTCCTGCAAAATATTTGGGACCAATCGCTGACGGTTCTCAGGTGTTATGGTGATTACTCACCACGGGACGCCGCAATAAACATTTTGATGCAAACGAATGTTCCCATTTATCTCCAAGATTGTTGGACCTATTTATATACGGTTTTCTGCAAAATATTTGGGAGTAATAGGCATTGGTTCTTAGATAGTTGTTATGGTGTTAGCTTATCAGGGGGTGCGGTAACATTTTGTTGCAAATGAATACTCTCACTTTTCTCCAAATCCATTTGACTGATTAGATATGGTTTTCGGTAAAATATTTGTGATTCAACTTATTTGTAATTCTTCCAATGCTATGCTATTGTGTGGAACATAGAAGAGTTTTCTTTAATTTAGATCAGTTATTACTACGCCGTCTAAAGGTTGTACTCTACTAAGAGCAACATAATCTTGCTCTTTGGCTTTTTTTTAGAAGCTCAGTTATTAAGACTAATGATAAAAAGCAAAATAATAATTTGTATACAGGCCACAAGAGACGTAAAAGTTTTTATCAAAAGAGTATTAAATAAAAGGCAAAATTAAAAATTTTCAAGAAACCCACGACGGATTTAGTCGTAATGGAAACACTTTTAATTAATGTTTTAAAAACCCCCCGACTAAAAGAAAGTAAGACCCTTTTAATATAATTACAAACCCAAGAAAATCCGTCGGGGTTGCCATGCCCTGCCTGTGAAGAAAAAAATTTTTCAGTTTTATCAGTTCTTGACTAATTTAAATTCTCTTAGGTACGCAAATAGCCTTTCTATGCTGTTATAATATAACTGATATTGGGAAAGGAAATGACAATGGCAGCTCCGATGAATTTTCTTGGGTTTGTAATTATATTATAGGGTCTTGTTTCCTTTTAATGGGGGGTTTAATAAAAATTATTTAACAGTTTTTCAAAAAGACTAATCCGTCATGGGTTTTTGAATTTTTTTTTAATTTTGCCTTTTATTTTATAAGTTTTTGATAAAACCTTTTAAAGTTCTTTCATAAAAATATTTAATCGTTTTTCAATTACAATTATGCACTCAACATTTTTAATTTTTCTTTTTATTAGTTTGTCGATTGCATTAAACTGGACCTATATTTTATCCCCGATTCAACAAAATTCACCGGTAAAACCTTCACTGACCTCCTTTTAATTGCTATCGTATAATGCGTCAATAAATAAACAGGCTCACAGACAAACTAATATACATTCGAATTATCATATTTTTTATTCCCTCACATTTTTTATATTCACCTAAACTATTTTTCGTAAATACTTGACGAAACTAAAAAACCAAATTTACGTAGCTGAATACCAAAATTATCACAGAAATGAAATTATGAATTGAAAAATTAAAGAAATTGAATAAAAAAATTAGGTACATAACGAAAATATATGCATCCAGAAATAAGAAAATATTATTTGCAAAAAACCACACAGTCGAGGACGCAGATAGTGGTGATGGGTACTTAACACTATACGTTAATATAATTACTGTGTTTCGAGTTGCCATACATTTTTTTTGTTGTTGTACTGTTGGAATGTAAATGAAATTTTAAAAAGATTAAATGTTCATATCTTCTGATTTGTTGATAAGATTCCTAATAAAAGCAATTAAATATTATACCAAGTCAACACAATCGTTTTGCGAAAAGTCCCTAAATTGAATCAGCAATTTTTATGTGATGAGTGTTCAAACAAATACAACAGCAGACAGACAAAAATTCCAAACACTATATTTTAATGTTCTGTCACTTTTATCGTATGCCTCTGTGGTGTTTGTACATCTAGTATCTACGTAATAGATATATAAACTCTCTCACTCATACAAAATTGAGGGCATGCGCTATCAGTCGCACGACAGAGCTTGGCAAGATTGGACGTACAGTGCTGGGTTTGGTAAGTGAGCCAATAATCTATGCACTTATATAGAAGATGAAGAATCTGACAAGTGGAGATGAGGAAAAAAGTTAGTGCATATTATACTTCTAGAAAAAGCGGGGAAGAAAGCGTTGGTTGCAGACGAAGTACTCAATTTATGTATATAATTTTACTTACTCTATGTATTTAAAATTTAGGAAAACAATATGTATATGTAATTACTTGTCGACTTTTTCGTACACACGATACTTCCGCACATTATTTAGCGCCTATCAGGAGAATAACCCGCGAACAGCTGCGAAAACTTCCAGCTGCCCGGGTAAGCCGCGCGCCAGGGAAGTATTGGTTGCGTTAAAAGATTTACGTGTAATATATTTTTTTGCATTCAATTAGAAAACCAACGTGCTTTACGTTTTATTTCCACAACAATTTTTTTTGGCCAACGAATAGCATCTTGTTTTGTCCGACACTTATTTCCGGACACCGTGTATATATATAAATATGTTAGCGAAAACTGTCAGTTTGCCAACTGCAGTTGCAATAATAAATACGTGAAGTATTGGTCATGACACTAATACAAAAAACCTGTAGAAATCATTACATTACTAATTGAAATAATATTTTCCTCGACGAAATAAACATGAATAGAATTCATCTGACATATGATGAAAGTATAATCAAATATTTATGTAAGTTAAATATAAAAGATTATTACCTTCCAACGTCATAACATTTGAAACACTAGTGAATTAATTGGAGGTACGGAAATTCAGTGTAGAACGAGAATATAGCAAATGAAATACTTCAGGGAAAAAACAATCTTCGATACTGCAGTGAAAAAACAAACAAAATACAAACTTCTATATTTTCGATACTTCCGTACTAACGTATTCTTGATCGGTTTTAGCAAATTTTTTATTAATAAATGAAGAAGAGTACCATATGTATGTTATGGTTAGAAGAAGAATGTCATGATACTCTCAGTGATAACAAGAAGAAAGATGGGAATTTTGAATGGGCAGATAAAGTGAGCGAACATTAAACAGTATCCGTGTATGAACGTGAAGATTCTGAACTTTTTCAGAATAGCACCATCGTTCAAAATCATCAAACTACGGTGATAAGGTGATTCTAATAATTTTATTATAGAGAACCCAATATGTGGTCAAAATATGAGGAAAACAAGATTTATGAATTTAATTAGAAACGGAAGAAAGGTCTCCCCTTACATTGTATTAAAACAAGTTAACACTTAGAGACTGCAAGTCCATTAGGTCCACCACGTAAGATCAGTGATCACTTACATGTTTGACTTGACCGTATCACAATATTTGGTAGAATATAAAAATATAACGATAATATATGAAGATCAGTTATAAAAGAATATGTTTTCCTGTGAAATTACCACTAATACGACTAATAAGAAGAAAAATAGGTTTAAAAATTTAAACTAGGATACTTTGTATTATATCCCATTTGGGCTTTATGCTTTTTTTAATTCAATCCCCATTTGGAAATTTATATTTAAATAAAAATGAATATAACTGAATATAACTAGCTTTTCTTGATATTTGAACTTTCAACAGAAAATTAAGTGTACTTGGAACAAACTCTGGCAAGCAAATACTACAAGCACGCTAAATTACAAATCGGAATCCATAACTATTGTTGAGAAAAAAAGCCACGACACAGAGACAGATAAACATGAAAGTGTTGAACTAAATATATTTCTCATTATAGGGATAGAACCAAAGATCGCTAAGATTTATTAAAATAAAAAAGGCTTTACAATTTAAAGACAAGTGCACCGACACAAATATATGGATGCCATTCAATGCCTTCAGTATATCGTGCTAAATTATGTAAATTAATATTAAGAGAAAAATAAAACGATCAAAATTTATCGATTTTTTTTTATTTTTACACTTGCACGTAGCTCATATTTTATTAGAGATAAAAAAAGATGGATAAAACTGTATCGCATGATTTATCCTTTATTATTCAAGATCAGGGCCTAGTTGTAAAGTCCACGTGTTTAATCACGTTTTCTTAATAATCGGGATAGATATCATCAATTTGTCGTCATTTTGCTCGTTTTAGTGAAGCAGAAACTACAACTTGGATTAAATCATCAAGTGATTAATCCAAGTATATTTATATCAGGTCTTACGTAAAAGAGCGAGCTTTTGCTGCGGAATTTTACTTTTTTATTTTTATTTCTTTTACCGAATTAAGGTGCTTTACAGTCAAAAATTAACAAAATAATATTATTTATACATCTACAATTATTAATTTCTTTGCAAAAATCTCGACTCTCATTTATAGAAGTTTAATTACATGCGTGGTCAAAGAAAATATATAGCAGAAAGTTGTGCTAAAAGATTATTTTTTTTTAATTGGATTAAATTTTCTAATATTTTATAACCTTACTACAACAATGGAATCAATTGATTTAAAAAAAAACACGAATTTCTTATAACTTTATAAAGAAGCCATTAAAATTGATTATAAGTATCGAATAGGAATCGGATCAAACGAGTAAGAGTTTCAGTCGAAGTAATTTAAAATTTCTATTAACAAATTAAATACGAGTACCAATCGAAGCGGTATCGGTATGTACATGGCATTGTATACATGTCGGCACCGCTTTGTATTTTTGACATATATAATAAGAAATGTATATCTCAAGAGAAAAAACATCGACATGTAAGTTTCTTGCGAGTCATATTTTCTTAAGAGTTATTTTTCTCTACATAACTGAAACTAAGTGCTATTTTTATAGCAAGTTGGAAATATTTTGCCCCATAATTAATTTCTAATCAAGTTAGTAATATGTATACTTTTATTTATTCACAAAAGTATTTCTTTAATTCAATGCACACACAAAAATGTTAATAGGTATTCCACTGTTCTTATTTTCATCTCTAAGTAGAGTAATAAACTTTCATCTCTAAGGAGAGTAATAAACTATGTACAACCAAGTCTGGTCTCTGTGCGCAGCAATTTTGTTTTAGCCTCATAATTTACATTTCATTTTCATATTTTCAAATTATGGATGTTTTACGAGGCCAATTTGATGGATTACGCGATCTGAATGAGCTCTGAACGTAATTGAAAAGCCTGGCAAAACTAATCTATTCTAGAAGAGGAAAAAATATTTAATTTTTCGGTACTAAAATTACATTTGCGTTTAGTAGGAATATTCCCAATTTCTGTCATTTGCTTTTCCGTCATTTTGTCAACTGACCATCTATAACCACAAACTATAGTACTGAAATTCATCACGCGAAAACAGTAAATAGTCATTAGATGGAGCAAATCTTTTTCAATTTTCTTTTTCCTTGCTATTGTAACAGGAGAACTTCGGCCTTTAATTTTATTTTAAGATTAAACAATTTTCATTGAAATACCAGACCATTATCGGTTTTTTACAGATATAAAAAGAAATTGGCGAATCAGGCACTGCCGAAATTATTTTCGAGAAAATATAATTTTTTAAATTTAATTAAATGTCTTTATCGGGTCCCAGCGCCTCGCATTATTGCCTGATTTACTGCAATTAAAAATTCTGGCTACATTTCACCCTCAAATGCCTTTTGCAAAAATTTTGAATTACGTCGTTAGAATACCGCTATGACATTAACAATCTTTTTTTAAACAAAACTGAGTTCACTCGAGTCGGACAATAACCTCTGAAATATGATCCCGTTTAACGTACCGAAATCGTAAAGTCTAAAATCGTTAGTTCATTTTATGCATGCGCGGTTCACAACTCCGTTGCTGATACGAAATCGGATGGGATTGGAAAATTCTTTGTCTTTAACACTAGGTTGGATCGTTAATTTTCTAACTATTATTCTCGGTAGTTAAAAATATATTTTCACGCCGTCTGTCTATGATGTGCATTATGTGTTTTTTAAGTCATTATTGACCGTGTTTTGATAACTTTTGGCGTTGAGACGCGATGGTTCGGTTTATTCAAATATTTGAAAAACTGGTGCAGTGTTGTTTTGTCAACGGAGCATTTTGAAATTCAATAATAAAGGAAAAATTATTTATTATGTTATGATTTTAGAGTTT
The DNA here is from genome assembly GCA_039881145.1 of Druceiella hillmani. Classification (NCBI taxonomy): domain Eukaryota; kingdom Metazoa; phylum Arthropoda; class Insecta; order Lepidoptera; family Hepialidae; genus Druceiella; species Druceiella hillmani. The sequence continues at coordinate 24,742,799 of JAYKKI010000022.1, read as the reverse complement.
GTCTGTTACTTAGTACTGATTTAATTGATTTATGAAAAAAAATAGACATTATCTCTTATATTTTTTTTATTATAACGTAAATAATAAGCTGGTTAATTTACTAACCACTGTGATCATAGTAGGTTTTATTTTATTTGTTTCGTTATGTAATTGTATGTTACTTTTTCAGAATGACGCATGTTTTGAGTGAACGTGAAATTCTATACGTTCTTCAAGAACACATTCCTTTAGGTGATGATAGTCTGGAACCAGAGAAAGAATAGAATGATTGACTGCAAACTTTGATGGTGCTCGGCGACATACCCCCAGGGATACAACCAGGGCTTGATGATGAAATTTATTCATACGATGACGTACCTTTATCAAATTAAGCATCGTCTAATCGAACTGTTGTGTTGAAACCAAAGTAGAAAAAACATTCAAAATGGAGAAGCCGAGCGAGTATACAGGAGGTGGATGTACATCAAATTATATAATACTTTCGGAGAGTGCAAAACCTACACAGCTATTTCGCTTGTTCTAATTGAATTAATCCCAGAGGATCTAATTGAATTAATCTTTTATCAAAAAAAATGTTTACGCCACGCAATAAGAAAACCTTATACTCCTGCCACGCCTGAAGAAACAAATTATTTATTGCTCTGAATTTGGTAATGGGTGCAAAAAAAAATGCGTAGAAATGAAAATTATTGGTCTTCTGTCCTTGATTTGTATGAGTCTTACATATCATCTTTTACGCCACTAAACTGCTTTAGGTGGCTCTTTAATTACATGCAATCTTATAATTACAACCTAATGCTTAATAAAACTGATGCTAATTATGGCAAGTTTTACAAAAATAAACCTTTGCTAGATATACTGAAAAGAAATTTTTATTGAAACTATTATACATTAGAAAAAGAAGCTTTAGACGAAGGCATGATAAAGTTTAAGGATCGCAGTTATTTAAAACAGTATATGCTAAAGAAGCAACTCAAATTCCAATATAAAATCCCGATTTAAAGTCTGGATATTGTTTAGATTTTGAAATATACTCTGGAAAAGAGGGTAAGAAAGTACAAACTGAACTCGATAGAAAGACGGTTCGACAATTTTGCGCAAACTTAAAATCTAAAAATCATACAGTATTCTTTGATAACTATTTTAACAGCTCCCTTCCAAATTACCTGCGAAAAAACAATATATTGGCATGTAACACTGTGATTTCGAATTGCAAACATCTACTAAAATTAAAAGAAGACAAATATTTATCACGAGGAGAGTGAAAGTGAAGAGACAACAGATCGGTTTATATTTTTACCAACTATTTAGATCTGACGAAAACAGATATTGTTAATCGCAGAGAATGCAACGGAGACAGGACGGAAGTAGCTTGTCCTGAAGCTATGATGTAGTACAACAATTGTAAGAAATATGTCGATAAATTCTACAAACTGAAAAGTACTTATGCCATCGACAGAAAGTCTCATGAATGGTGGCATTGAATTTTTTTCCACTGTCAAGACTGTACTGTCATAAATGATTTTTTATTATTATATTAAATAGGCCATTAGGCAGAAATTTTGCAATTCAATTTAAAAAAAATTTCATAATTTGTATTTAAATAAAAAACTGAATAGAGTTAAATATATAATATTAAAGAACTTAAGAGTAATAAAACAAAAAATGTTTTTTATTTATATTAATATTTTTGCGTTCTGAAAGAACATACAGACAAAATATACATTTAAAGACATGCAAGGCAATATATTTAAAAACAATTATATGGACTTTTGTTAATAGTTTAATATAAATATACCTTTGAATGTTAGGTTTGTATGTTTTTAAGTAAATCAAAACCCTCTTAATGCAAGTTTTACTCATATTTATTGAAATAGTTGTCACGTTCCTTTAAAATATAACGTATACAATGAAGAAAATTTCAGTTAAAAATATATATAATACTCTAAAAATACTTAATTTTTTAGTGTCACAATTGTTAAGCCAAATGAAAATATTTTTAAGTAAATGAAAAATCTAATTTCGTGCCCCATTCGTGTTCTCCGTACATAATATTTACAAGAACAAACAACATGCCACTTTTTCATACGTTCTTAATCCTTTTGTCTCTTGCTATACCCGTAGTTCAGAACCTTTGAAATTTCAAACAAATCAGCACCTGCATACTTCTGCAAAAATTATCAAAGTAGACCTACATGTGTGTTAGAATTCGTACATACCTCAAGTAACTTTTTTATCACTCTTGAACCAATCCATCGCCATCAAAGGTTTAAGCGTCCTTGCCTGTATATGGCGTAAGTTATAACAATAACCGCTGTCTCCATATAGAGCTCAAAGCTTGTTTCTAAACAACACTGGTTTATCTTTTATGAATTGTTCAACACCATAATGACCGAAGTATCAAAAGCCAAAGCTAAATGAATTGTTCGACACCATGATACCGAAGTATGAAAAGTTAAAAACTAAATTAAATTGAAATATCCCAAAAGTTTTGAAATTATTCATTGGCATTATTGATAAATGGCCGAATTTTGAAAGCTTTATCGATTCTCAAATTTTTGTTGAAATTCCAATATAACTTTTTTTATCAAAACGATTTCTTAACATTGCTTTTTAGACCAATCGAATATGTACATCATCATGTCTACATCAATAAAGTTTGGTTTGAGGCAAGTGGTCATAGGAAGAGGAAAACAAAATTCCAATAAAAAATTTTAACTACTCTTAAGTTCGATTAATATTCAAATCATTTTTGTAATTTTTGGCGTAGGTGATTGTTCCGTGCGCATTTTATTGTGCCATCTCTTGACCTAACAAATTTCCAAATATCGCTCCTCCTTTTTTTCCTTTCAACCGAGTAATCATATTGTCCAAACATTGTTTAGCAGTATTAAAGTCACTTTGTACTTCAGAATAAACAGGGTTACACTTACGCCAAGTAATTATCTTGCTGGTACGAGATACGAAATTAAGAAGATGATCTTCCTCGACGTTGTCAATAGTAAATAAAAATTTCACTGGACCAGCCCCATCTGACACCGGCAAAACATTAATATCATAAAAGCCCTCTTTCACCTCAGTAGTTTCATCCAATTTGTCAGCAGACAATATAACAAATAAGATATCATTCAAATCCCCATCACTGGAATCTACGGTATCTTGAAGAGAGTCTGCAATTTCTACACCCTTAAAGCCTTTTTGTATTTTTTTTCACATGACCCATGTATGAATAACAAAAATATATATGGATATAGGCTTATTAAACTGAAAATAGACATATTTTATACTATTTCAAATAAAACAAAGTCAAAATATTATTACTTGTTCTGGTCGATCTTATAGTCCACAAACAAGTTTTTATTTATATCAATATATATATATATATATATATATATATATATATATATATATATATATATATATATATATATATATATATATATATATATATATATATATATATATATATATATATATATATATATATCGCAATCGCGACACGAAATTTACTGGGTTCGACGTCAGTATCTCAACTAATCTAAGCAAAAAACTCGCAAGAAACAAAGAATTGAAAAGTTTGAACTTGCTCGTGCACAAGATTGAAAATGTTTCCGCGTCAAATAGGAAACAAGTATTCCCAGTGTTATATTTATAGTACGGCTCATTTTGTTTCCAAAAGATATTTTGTTTTTATTTTTATTTATTTTTGTGTATCAATTAAAGGTCTTAAAATGGTTTTCATGTCCTTTGAAATAATGTTTTTTTCTTATGCAATATATGAAATATAAAATAATATTCTTCTTAATGCAACAAAATTGATCAATTTTATGACAAAACAATAAAATGACGTAAATATGTTTCACTGCCAAAAAAAATATTTTAATATAATAACGATGCATAAAACACATCTGATTAGAAAGAATAGAAAAAAAAACTTAAATTTGTGAAAAAAGAATGGGTTAAAATTAAATAATAGTATCATTTCTTCACAATGATTTTTTTTTGGACGTAAACGACATTATTTTTCTAATTTTAAAGTTATTTCACATACACAAAGTTTTTTTATTGACGCCTAGTAAATATGGTATACCCCGATTAATTAAAAAAAAGTAAAAGCTAATCTATTACATCACAAAACAAAAAAAAATTACAAAAATGAGTAATAAATATTAAAAAGGATTGGTAAAATAGGTAAAGAGTCAAATAAGAAAAGGATCGGTTTTAATATTGGGTGAAAGTGGGAGAAAGAAAATAGAAAAAACAATTATGCTAAAATATAAGTGTTGATGGTGAAATTCGTTTGCTGAAATTCCGTCAACTGTAGATTTCTTAAAAAATAAATCACTTATGGAACCGAATAATTATATATTTCTATGTAAGAGAAATATGTAACTCTTGTTTCAAAGGGAAATAAAATAATTTTTAGAGTATTAAAATAGGCCGATACAGATATATAATTGAAAAAAAAACTATTTTAAAAACAACTTGGAAAGAACATTTTATTTTGAGCTCATGTTTTCCACCATTTCCTAATTTATGCAAATGTATCTTCTATTGTACCTCAAATACAATTCAGCTCCTCAGCCAATTTATCAACGATCATTGTTGATAGCTATTTCTATTTTAATTGGCTATAATTACTTCAATAGGGTACTTGAAAGGGAATTAATCTTCAAGGTTATAGACACTTTCTCGAAATTTCTGGACGAAATTTTCGTTCTGAAAATTAAAAACGGTTTACTCTCCTGTAGAATACCGTAAGCTCTGAAACGGGTTTCATCTTCAAGATACGTTACTAAATTTTCTGTACCTAACCTATTGTTTTTCAAGACACTCAAGAACGTATCGGTTCATGTTCTAGGACACCTTTCACTTTGGAAAGGATTTCAATTTCAGGATCGTTAACTCGTCCTTGAATATGCTACACCAAACATTCAGTCAGTAAATTCAAAAACATATGAACGATATATCCTCTATTAACTTCAGGTTTCTTCTTCAAGATTGTAGACACATTCTTGAGTTTCCTGAGAGAAATATTCATTTAGGAAATTCAAGAACGTGTCTATTATTCATATTGTAGAACGTCGTTAACTCTGGGATGGATTTCATCTTTAATATTGTAAACTTGTTCTTGAATTTCCTGAACCAGATATTTGATCAGGAAATTGAAGATCATGTTTATGGTCCATTCTCTAGGACCACGTTAACTATGGAACGGGTTTCAAAATCATAGACAAGTTCTTGAATTTCTTGACGCAAATTTTCATTCACAAAATTAAAGAAAGTGTTTATGGTCTGTTATTGAAGATACCATTAATTCTAGTACGAGTTTAACGTTCGAGATAATAGATACGATTTTGATTTTCTTGAACTAAACTTTCGTTGGTCAAATTGAAGAATGTGTCCATAGTCCATACTTTCGAAGATCCATCTCTAGCGCGTTTTAAAATTTGGAACGCTTTTCATTTTCAATATCATAGTGCATTCTTGAATTTCCTAAACCAAATATTCTTTCAGGAAATTCAAGAACTTGTCTATGATCCGTCCACTAAGATACCCTTAATTCTAGAACCGGTTACATCTTCGAGATCATAGACATGTTTTTGAAATTCCTGAACCAAATTTTTCTTCAGGAAATTCAAGAACGTCTCTATGATTCGTGTTTTAGGACGTGGTTAACTGATCTTTACATGGTATACATATTTGTAGTAGTCGCAACTTAGGCGGAATTCCTAGAGTAAAAAAGAGTTTTTATTTAAGATTTTTTATTTTGGATCTGTTCTATTTGATGTAATGCATCTCTTCTTAGACTAAATATTGCAATCCAATATTCTCGTATTTCCAAAAACTTTTGAAGAAAAAACCAGATTTCCTAGGTAAGACATTTATTCGTCAATATGTTATGTTTGAAATATTGATTTTTTATAATAATGCTAAAAAATGTTTTTCAAGACTAATCTTGTCAACCGATGTATGAAAAAGGAAAAAATTAAGATCAAATTCACAAATGTTAAATTTAGTATAGATGGAAAAAAATCTAGTTTAATATCGGTCAATAAATTACTCATTCTGAAGTTATCATTCAAAAAGCCTTTTTTATTATAACTTTAGGTTCCTTAAACCTTATTAGTTTTTTATTCAGAACCCCAGAAAATCCAGTGAATTTTCCCAAAGCCGAGAAAATTAAATTTCAATCGTAATTTAAAATGCAACCGAGCGCAATGTAATTTATCTTAACTAAACAACAAAAACGTAATTTTTAATTTTTCAGTGACACAAGGTAGATACTGTTCATTTTTATTAATCGAAAACCGTGCACGTGCAGTGCTGAAACAAAATATATGTCCGTCATTTACGAGTTGATCAATATTCAGTTTGTGACATATTGAAAAGATACAATTTTTATTTCACATTTTCATACAGGTATAAACAGGCTTAGATTTAAAATGTTGATTTTTTTTTCTTAATAAAGACAAGATCGTACCGTAGCAGTTCTGAGATAACTCAATTATATTTTAGCAGTTTTCACTTCTAAATAAGTTCTCGTGGACATGTATCGTGGATTTTATTACATTTATTTTTTGTAAAAGTCGCAGGCCACAATGATGTCATTTCTAAGCAAGTGTATATATAATCTTGAGTTGAACCCTGAATTTTTCGGTTACCGTTACATATATTCAATTTAATTTAATTTCAATAACTCACATTTGATATATTTAATTTTCTCCTCGTTCTAGATAGGTTAAATTAATGAGGAAAGTAAAAAAGTTAATTAGAATAATTTTAATGCGTCCTCAGACAACATTATATTAAGTGCGATCAGCAATGTATAATGTGAATAGAACTTTCATTAAAAGGCTTTCATATCAAATTTCTAATTTCTTGAGACATATTTATTTTTAATATCGGATTAACATTTAAGACAACATTTTACTACAAGCGTCAAAAAATAAGCATACTGTTTTAATGTATGGTTATATTTATTTACAATATGTGGGCAATGAAAATACTGTTTTGGTTATGTGGAAAACAAACAAATAACAATTTCATTGAATAGATGATATTATGCCAAATAAAAAATAAAAGTAAAAAGATAAAACGTCTTTAATAATCATTTGTATTTATTATATGTTTAGTTATATTCTTGTTAATAGCTCCCCAGTAGTATCAAAAGTATCCTTATAAACGTCTAAGTTCCGCCCAAATGGATAGATATTAAATAGTCCAAAATAATGTGTAGGGAAAACCTATATAAATAATGTTTCTTCCTGCACAGGAAAGTGTGATTTAAAAACAGAAAGCAAGTTTCACGGGCTTTTAAAATTATATTTCCAGATACTGATTTAATAAGATATATATGTATATATATACATATATATATATATATATATGTGTGTGTGTGTGTGTGTGTTTGTGTGAGTGTGTATTCATCATATTTAAAAAAGAAAACAAATAAAGTACACAATAATTTAAAAACAAATCAAATTATTTAATATTCCGTAATTCTTTACATAGTGTTTCTAATTTCCGAATACTTGTCTCCTATGGAAATTATTTTCCAGCTTCCAATATTAGCAGGAAGATTTGGCAGTTCCAATAATGTAACAACCTTTTATAAAAACTGCGCTTGGCAACTTTTCTATAGCTACGTCAATTGCGGATTAAGAAACAGTGGAGTATATAATCTGCATATTTTTTAATGTTATTCACCGAAATTGAATTGAAAAAAAATCTAATTAACGTCAGCGATTTAATTTCTTGTAAAATTGAAAAAAATATTACAATTCAACGTTGTTTCAGTACGATGTTTTATTAAAATAAAATAAATTTAAAACAGTCACAAAACTAATTGTTTCAGATTATTACTCCTCAGTTCGAATTTTGTAATATAAAAAAAAAATTAAATTGATTCGTTTAAACATCAATATTTATGCATCCTTCAGATTTACAAGAAGTTTGCTTTTATTTCATCATATTGATCGAATACAAGAAAAATGAGTTTTGAGTTATGAGATTCATAGAGATACAACTATTCTTGACACGATGCTGTATTCCATAGTGGATGGATTTCATTTAATACAGTGACAAAATGCGATTATAACCTTCATATTATGAGGTATAATATAAAACAAATAAAAATCCACTAAACTCAATGCGGAAGGTAATTCTTGGCCAACGTACTGAACGTATCCCAAATATTACTTTATTTTTCACTCTGCAAGGTTATGACTCATTTCAATGCCAACACGATTCGTCACGTGACGTTAATACATTTCAAAAACAATGGTAAAAAACCATAAAACGCCATTTAGTTGGCACCCGCGATAAACGATATCTAACAAACAACAACCAAAATAAATATTTTGATATTTCAGTGTCAAATTTAATCACCATGTAAAACGTATTGTTTTCAAACACATAACGATATTCAAATATATTTCTTGCGTAGGCGACATGATTTGTGCCGGAACAAACGACGTGCTGCTAAATTACAAGCATCAGAGGCTTGAATTTTAAGGGATTCACATTTCATATGATCAATTTATGGTCACTTTAGCTAAATTAGCGTATTTTGGATCGAACTCATCGTATAGTTAGGCTAAATTCATGGCCATCAAGTCAGTCGTACTTATGAAGGTGGTATTTCCGTTATAACAGCTTTCACTTCCGTATATAAGTCGGAAGATAACAGAAACACAAATTTACATATTTTAATATGTAATTAAAATTTTATCAAACATTTTTCTGACGAAATTCCAAAATCCTCAAGTCTGTTCCGTTTAGAAATAAGTTAAAAAGAAATTCTGGCACGTTGGCAGGCAACAAGTTACATTTTCATTATGTATGCTGCTGCAAATTTATATTTAGTATCTTGTCACGGATTCCTCGATATTAATAACCTGTTCTCGAATATTACAAATTCACTACTATTTGAATTTATAATTATTAAAGATGCTTGCAAAGTTGTAAGATCATAAACGTTAAACATATAATCATATTTATTAACTTTATAGTAATTACAAAAATTCGTCAGTAGAAAATCACAGGGAACTGTGAAAGAATAATTGAGATATATAAAATAGCTGCGAACTACGACAGGCCAAGATACCGACGAATCAGTTCTGGAGGAACAGCAAACACATAATATTTGTTTTTTGGTGCTACACGTAATCACCTGATTGAATGACATTTTCTTTTAGCAGGGAATGAAACTTAACCACTTATTTTAATTCTGTGGGCAATACACGTGCTGTGCCCCGATAATGAGGACTGTGCAAGAAACATAAAGGTCACTTGAAATCATACCCAGCGCCATAAGTGATAGAATTAAACACTTTTGGTTACGTCTGAATCAATATCTTGAATAATTATTTAAATTTTAAGGTACGATTAAAATGAGTACAATTAAATTTCAACTATGTACAGCTAAATATGATAAAAGAGAACTCCTTAAAGTCGTCATTTAATTAATGTTTGACAAAAAGAAGCTTACGGGATAAGATAATGTCGATCTTTGCGAGTAATTATTCTATGATATTGGTGAATAATTAAATTACCCTTTAAATATTTTCAACTTCTAACCTTTACGCTGCTTTGAGATAATTGATTATATATCAATAGAGGGGGGCATTTGTTTAAATTATTTCATTCAAATACTGTTCAAGTATCTTATGGTTAGACTAATAGTTGATCTATCTAACTCTGCTAGTTGTACTGTACTATTCTATATATATAAATATATATAAATATATATATATATATATATATATATATATATATATGTATAAATATATATATATATTTATATATATATATATATATATATATATATATATATATATATATATATATATATATATTTGTGAAATTATTTTAATTTGCGCAGAGATACATGCAAAGAAAAAAAATAAAAGAAAAGTATAAAAAACGTACATCAGAAATAGTGTATATGATAGGCCAAAGCGTACGATATACTTACTGAAGTTGGTATGATATATTAAATTAAATTTAGTCTGGGGACTGGCGATGTACGAGTAGTCTACGATCATAAAGAGAATATATGTGTTTTTATATAACATATGTCTATATGTGCATTAAGCAGTAATGTGATTTCCAAACATAAATTAGATCTAACGCTATGTGCAAAGCAATGTAAATGCCAAAACCTGTACAACTATACCACCCTTCGTCGCGGAGCAAAGGCCGCTGGCGGCGAGGGAAATCATGCGGTTGCGCTTCCGGGACCTGCAAACATGACCACCGACCAGTATTGTGTCATGTAAGTATTTTGAATGGAAAGAGTTACAATTTACTCTCCATATACAAAGCTTAATTTGTTTAATTTATTTCCTGATGTCTCTTTAAACAAAATAATACCAAACTTACGCCAGATATTGAATCAATACCAAATTTAATCAATGTTAAATCTCGCTTGTGTGCTTTAGAAAACACTGATATTTAGGATTTACTTTTAATAAATTGATAAAATGATTGTAAAGGTTTCTTTAAATAATATATTAAAAATTGGAAATACACAAAAATAAATTGATGACACCGTACTAGTAATTTGTTACTTAAGTAATTTACGCGTGTTAACCATTCATGTTTTTAAAAAAACCTGTTTATTGGTAAATTTTAAGTAACGAAACCCGTCATATAATCTTAGTTTTGTAAAAATGAGATTAATTTTCTTTCTTAACATTTATTCTTAACCTATTTTATGTGTGGCGTAATATCTCCTCATAATACAGTTTTTATTCCGTTTTGCTAAATTAATTTCAATTTTCGAATTTTATTTCAATAAAAAAATTTAATGAAAGACGTTATGTCCAAAAGCCGTAATACAACTTGACTATTGTCAACAATTAGTATTTCTGAAAACATGTTAGATGACGGTGTAATATGTTTCAGAGATATATAGGTTCACCCTCTGTCTATTCTTTGAAGCAATGCGACTCTTAAATATGAAATAAAAGCTGAATTTTTGAAATTTTGTACAAATTACGAGTATTTGGAATAAGTTTTAATAAGTCCAATGGAAGGTTTTGCATCAGTTTTCTGTAAAAGTAGAGTACAGAAAAATTATACTTAGCTTTTATTAAAAAGAAATCGGTAAATTACATTTTAACATCAAGACTACACGTTGCTCTGAAAACCAGTAGCATTATAAATTTCGTGGAAGAAAAGGTAAAAATATTCAAAAAGAATTTGGATAGCAAAATTATGCTTGTGTAAATAAAATTATCAAAGGGAACCTCTAGACATTACTTAATGCTAATTATATGTAAATATCCTCGATGTTTATTTCAGTACTTACATACTCGTATATATTAAGAGAGCTAAAATGTGGTAAATCTGGCTTTTTCCACTTACTCTTCCTTACCACTGGCTGCGTCCTCGACTTTATTTTTGTAACTTTTTGAAAATATTGTTAAATGACGTTTGTGATTAATATATCTAACACCATCTATTATAATAAATTAAAAACAGAATTCTTTTATGTAAGTGGACTAAGTATGAAATATAAAATTACCATATCTAATTTTTGGTTAGTCCATTGCATTGAACATCAACTATGTGTGACACCAACTCCAACAAAATTCACATGTAAAAACTTTAACTAAATACATTTTAGTACCTATTGTGTAATGCGCAAATAAATAAACTGGTTCCAGACAAAGAAATAAATATATCAAAAATGTCATTTTTTATTCCATCACATATTTTCCATTCACCCAAGCCATGTTTTCGTAAATACTTTTTTTTTTTTAATTTTTGAACATTATTATAGGTAAACAATAAAATGAATTAAAATATTAAAGAAATTGACGGAAAAAGTAAGCTTATAACGAAACCATATAACATCCACATATCACAAAATGTTATGTGCGGAAGATTACCCAGCCGAGTACAGAGCAAGCGGTTAAGCAACTATGATTCTTGTACCATTCTAATTTTCATCTCTGCCCCCATACCTTTTGTCAACGTATGTTTTGCTGAAAAACTTCATTGCGCGATTTAAAATCCACGTAATTTTATCTATTGTAGTAAGTGTTCACGATGGGTATTTAACGCTATACATTTTTGTAACTACTTCGTTTATAATATAAATTAAATTTTTAAAATATAAAATGTTCATATCTTCTGATTAGTTGAACAAATCCCAATGAAATAAAACTAAATATTACATCAAGTCAAGACATTTGTTTTGCAAAGAAAAGTCTATCAGAATTGAGGCAGCAGTTCTTACACTATGAGACGAGTTAACAAATAATTTGGTACCGTATTCCATTTTCTTTGCCCAATTGTCATCACCTTGGTCTGTGATTTGGCTATAACTACGTCTTTAACGGCGCGGTGCACTACAGGGACCTGGAATTTTATTTCCGACGGCTCGTCGAGCGAGGCTTAACCAATTGTTTGGTTGGCTATACGAGATCATTTTCGTAGCATCATAATCATCACATTTGGCACGACAGCCCAGGATGGGCCAAGGCCTTCTGTTGGAGATTCTTCCAGGAGGTTCTACTCTTCGCCTGGGTTTTTCAATTCTTTATCCTGAGAATGTTAACACCTTCTTCCACTGAATCGATCCATCGTAATCTTGGTCTACCTCTTCTACGAGTTGTTAGAGGTTATGCGATGAAAACTTTCTTTACTGGGTTTTCATCTTTCATTGTAGATACGTAGGCAGCCCAGTTCATTATTTTGATCTTGATAGATTTTATGACATCAGGCTCACCAAACAACCTATAGATTTCTGAGTTTAGACGTCTTCGCCAAATACAGTTTTCCTTGACATCCCCAAACATTCTCCTCAGAACCTTTCTTTCAAAGGCTGCTATTTTATTCTCTCCAGTTTTATTCAAAGGCCAGGTTTCTGAACCATATGCTAGAACTGGCCTAATAAGAGTTTTATACACTAATAATTTTGTTTTTCTTGTAAGAAAAGAAGACATAAGGATGGAGCTTAGTCCAAAAAATGCTTTATTGGCCGATGATATGTGATTCTGAATTTCACAGATAGTGTCAATCTTAATATTAACACTTTTGTGTTAATATTAAGAACGAAGAGTTTGGAGATTGGCTCACATACATTTGAAACGGTTGGCTGCTTTACTTTCCTAAGTAAGTAAAGCAGCCAACCGTTTGAAATGTATGTGAGCCAATCTCCAAACGATTATGTGCATTATTTGGTGGATATTTTTGTATAGCCATATAGTCTTGGAGTCGTTTATTGCCAGTCCCATTTGATTTGCAGCTATCTCCAAAGACAGAAAGGCCTCTCTCAAAGCTGGTAGGTTTCTAGCAATTATATCAATATCATCAGCATATGCCAGGATCTGAACTGATTTGTAAAAGATGGTACCCCTAATGTTAATATCTGAATCCCGAATAGCTTTATAGTCTATATCTCTAGTGCAATATTAAAAAGCAGACACGAGAGTGAGTCGCCTTGTCGAACACCATCATTGACACTGAGATCTTCAGAGGCACCATTGAATTTTATTTTACATTTTGTCGTCTCCATAGAACACATTACAAGTCTAATTAACTTGCTCGAAATTTTGAATTCATACATTGCATCTTTTAAATGCTTTCTACTAACACTGTCAAATGCTCATTTAAAGTTTTCAACATTTTTGTAGCGATCGTACAAATAATTTAATGTTTTCAAGATTCTTAATCTTTAACTATTACCAGTAAAATTAAATCTCGATGGGAAAAACACCTCAGTGGATAGAAGATGGGAACAGCGACAGATGTACTTACGGATTAACTTTTAATAACTACTATGAAAGTTTTATAAAATAGATAGCTACAACATTCTCTTGCCAGCAGGAATAGAACTTCAAGAAATATTTTTTAACTTGCCAGGTGCAAGTACCGTAGATACGGAGGAAGTTGATGTTTCGGAATACCTATCGTAAAAATGTGTAATAAAACAAAGCATAAAAAAATATACGAAAAGCATGTTTTTTGCTTCGTCAAACAAGGCGAAGAAGAAAGTTGGAAATGTTTTAATTAAATAAGGAATCAGTTTAAGGAAGGAATTTTTTTTAAATAGATGTTTACATAGTTGATAATGATTAACAGAAAGTTGTGAATTGTTAGCAGAACGGAAAAATATTTTCTTTAAACGATTGTACAAAAAATATTCATAGAAGCAAATTACCAATGTAAATCACCAAATAAAAACTACAAACGTAAAGAAAAAAGCAAATTTGATATACATTTTTTGACGAATAAAAAAGAGACTTCAAGGAAGGAGAAATTGGAAAACGTTATCTTAAGATAACATATATTTTAAGTTTAACAAATATAGAAATACCACATAAAACTGGGAAGATTATACATGTCAAACTATAGGAAAGAAATATCATAGTGTGAAAAGTTGTGCTGTTATCAAAGATATCGTAAATAGAAGTTAAATAAAAGAGAATGGAAGCAGGAGAAATAGCTTAAGCATATGCTTTTCAGGGGCTTCATATCTCGAAAGGAGAAAAGAACTCCTATAAGATCACTAATGTTTTCATTGATCTATCAAAAGTGTTTTATTTAGAAACAATTTGATGCATAATTTTGAAATTCAGAATAAGGATAAAACATATTTTCATACATCTATCTAAACACATATAAAACTCAAAACATTCATAAGGAATTGAGTAAATGAAGTACTCGATTTCTTTTTAATTTCAGTTAGCGGAAGAATCAGGACAAAAGAAAGATATTTCAAGAACATTTGAGGGTATTGTTGAAAGGTTCACAACACTTTTTCAAAAATCATTAGCGTCGAAATGTTAGATTTGGCGTAGACACTTACAGTTAAAATTATAAGAGAGCCCCCAAAATTTTTTCACCGAGACTGTTAAAATCAAAATAAGGTAAAAAAACTAGCGTTACAGGAGTTTCACGGCAAAATCATAATTACGATTCTAAATTCCAGGGTTTTTGAAACTTTCACATTGTTACGCCTTCCAAAAAATAAAATAGACAATATATTTTAATGCTATAAAATAATAGTCATTCAAAATATTTATAAATAAATGAAAAGAAATACTTCAATGTTTATACATACGTAAGTATGAATTATATGTGTATGAAACCCTCGACTAGTAGTGCGAGTAACGGGTTTAAAAATCTTCATTGTTTCTTTCCATCAAAACATGGGAAGCTTGGGACAAATTATCGAGACTGCTGTATCTGACGCTAAGAATATATTCTAGAGTTAAAAATTATGTGTAAAACAAGTGTAATCGGAATTCAGTTAAAGATCAAATACCAAATTATTTACACATTTTAATTCAAAACTTGTATAAAGGTATAGGGGTAAAAATGTTAACCAGTTGCGATTTATTTTTTTCTTTATGTCCCTCAACTCTTCGAGCGAGAGGTTACTTTTACGTATCGTCGGCATTCGTTCCATGTTGACAAATAAGAGAGAGAGAATGCAGTTACAACATAGTCGAAGCACCTGTACATATTTCGGTAGTCATGAGTGAAAAAAATATGTAAATATTACAAACAATATTTCGTTGTTTCTGTAAGAAAGAGATTTTCAGAAAATGATGTTATTAAATTGTAATTTTTAAAAAATTTAAAAATACATTATGTTGACAAAATTTTTTCCTATTTTTACATTTCAGAACGAAACACAATCACACAATTTTCAAAAAAGTATAGCGGCAAATATTATTGTACGTTGCTGACCATTCGATTCGTTATTACGTTCTCTTTCTTCTAATTTTTAATTGACTATACGTTTATATAATTTCAGCTTGGTTATTAACGTTTGAGTGGTTACAACTAGAAAATGCACTTCATGAGTGACATGTGTGCTCTAGATATTTAAGAAAAATCGTTATTTTTTTAAATGAATACAGTTTATTACAATGAGAACGCAAATTTTTTCTACGTATTTTGGCTTGGCTTCAGAAAGGTAAACATGCAGGCGAAGAATTATTTTTTATACGTATACCAACGATTCACCTCGACTTTGCACAGGGAGACAAAGATTCCTGCTATGCTCCTATTTTTAAATACATTGAATTAAGAGAAATATTGAGACCGCATTAATGTTGTTGTTATGTTGATACAATCAATGGTCGATGCGTGAAAGTTATTGTAAAGAACAAAGTTACTTCTGCGGTTAATATCGGAAATATTTCATAATATAAAAACTGCATAACATATTTTACCTTAACTTCTTCAAAATTTTATGCAGTTTAGTTCGAAAATTAGATAGAATACTTTTAAAATTTTATAAGCATCTCATCAAATATTGACTTAAATACAGTTGAAAAAAGAGATTTTAGAACCTTTATTCAATTTTTAAGACCTATCTAACCATAGCTCACACGTATGTGTCTACTAGGTTTTTGTTTCATTCCTCAGTTATATGTATGGAGTGCCACCTCAGATATTATTTTCTTTCATAATTCCACAATTTTATTGTATGGTGGTTCATAGGAGACATTTTCCCACATTTTGTCTATCAAGTGTAAATAGTCACCGAGTAAAATTGATGTGACATACGGACATTCAGGCGGAGAGACAGACAGACGTACACACGGACAGGACGAAATTATTAGAGTTTCGTTTATATCCTTTGACTACGGAACCCAAAAAATTTAATATTTTGCATCTATCGTACGTCAATATTTTATAAGTAACTGATCACAAGATTTTACTACTTAGATATACAATTAAAGATCCTCCCACTTTAGTAGTTTAAAAGTGACTTTATGGCTAGGATGTATAGTTATTATCCATGCCCGTTGAGATCTCGAAAGCAAAAGAGAAATGATTAACAATGACTTGTAGAAGGTTTCGAATAGACTCAATGGAAATTTTTTCTAAAAGAACGTGTAAAAACAAAGGAAAATTTTAATATTTAAAAAAGTAATGCAACGGAAATTCCTTCGAGAAAGTTCTAAACCTTACAAAAGTTATTCCATATTTCAGTAAAATTCAATAAAATATTGTTGGCACTTAAACATTAGAAAGCCATACATAAGGAAAAAAACATCGGAACTATTAATCATTTGACAAAACGTCAAGTCGCAAATGTCATTGCGCGTACAGGTGGCGATGAAATTAAGTTTAACAAAATTAAAGTATAATAAAAAAAATGTAGTAATCGCTGGTCGATTAATTTTTGCCTTTATATTTATTATATATAATATTTAGCACAATGTACTGAAGATATTGAATGACTTCTGTACATTTGTGTCAGTGTGTTTGATTCAAAATTATTAATTTTTTTACATTTTAATAAATGTTACCGATTTTTTGGTTAAAATAAAAAGTAATAATCTTTATTTAAAATAAAAAATAATAATCCTTATTTTAATACTTCGTCGTTTACGTCATTTTATTTTCTCAATAACTATTTTGGATATCTATTTGAAATTTGGTAAACTTGTAGGATTTACTTGTCCGCGTCTCTTCCACGTGTCTTTTAGTTTCTATTAAAAATTCAAATGACTCCAAAAGATTTTTGAAATGTCTTATTTTATTTGCACATAGAATCCAAAATGGTGATTGAATTGAAAAAAAACAACAAGGCCAAATGGGATTTAATACGAAAAATTTAATGTATATATTCGAAAGCTATTTTCTTATGGACTTTACTCGGTAACTGTGTTGCTTGTTCTAATACCATGTGAGACAAGATCCTTCTTCTGTTTCTAAATAAATTCATAGGTCTAATTTTCCTACTTTTTTGACAACATATGAATTTTTCCATTATAAAAATTTCGAACAACTCTTTCATTGTATCTAAAGGATTTTGAACCATGATGCTGTTCTGAAAAATCTTCACATTCACACTCTGATAGTCCATAATGTTCGCTCCCTTCATCCGCATGTTCAAAATTTACATCTTCTTCATCTCTTCTTTTTATCGTCGACACTATCATGATATTTTTCTTCTAACCACGACTAATTATCGCATAATTGTTCATTGATTATTAAAAGATATACTAAAACCGATTAAAAATACGGAAATATCAAAAATATCGAAGTTTGTATTTTCCCTGAAATTTTCCCAGCAGTATCAATGTTTTTTTTAAATTGGAGTATTTCATTTTCCTATATACTTTCTCCAAATATGTAGTCTTTTAGCGAAACAAAAGTATTTTTTTGGTATGGTGATTCTAAATACTTTCCACAATTAAATTAAAATTTATCTTTAAAAAATATACGATTTGTTTAAATTCAAATAACTTATTGTTAAACAATTCAGCGCCTATTTTATTGAACTAAAAGAATATGAATAGCGCTTTAAAAATATATTTAAAAACATACCTTTAAGAAAGGAAAAGGATTAAAGGAACGATAAAAGTCAAAATACTTCCTACGAGTAAATTTTGTCATTTTAATTATTTTAGGAAAATCGCTACTGATAGCTAGTAAAAGGAAAATAGTACCAGTGATAGTAATATAGCATATAAATTTTAATATTCGGGAAGACATATAAAAATATTAACTTTTACAATTATACCAGGACCGTTTAAATACATTTATTATCGGAAAAGATCTTGATATTGTTTCTACACGAATAGCATAATTTTTAGGTTCACATCACTTTGGTATTCCAGAAGAGATTAGCATAATCTGTCTCAATCGGCTTGCGTGCTTGTTATATAATGTGTGTTTATTACATAATTAGAACCATCAAAAATGAAATGTAAAGACTGATAGAGGGGAACTGAGAAATAAAATGACAAAAGCTAAAAAAGTTTTTTATAGACTTACAAGTATGCAATTTTTATGAGGTATAAAAGCAAAAAAAACTCCCATATTATTCGGGTATTTGCTTAGAAATCCAAATAAATTATTTAAAAATATAACATTTTTTGGGTTCCGTAGTCAAAAGATATGAACGGAACTCTAATAATTTTGTCCTGTCTGCGTGTATGTCTATCTGTCTCTCCGCCTGTATGTCCGTATGTCAAAGCAATTTTACTCGGTGACTGTTTACACTGTACAGACAAAATTTGGAAAAATGTCTCCTATGGTGGTTACCATACAATAAAATTGTGGAATTATGAAAGAAAATATTATCTGAGGTGGCTCTCCATACATATAACTGAGGAATGAAACACAAAACCCAGTACACGCATGCGTGTGAGCTATAGTTAGATAAATCTAAAAATTGTATAAATGTTCCAAAATCTCTTTTCTTAACTGTATTTAAGTCAATAGTCGATAATATATCCGCTTATAAAGTCTTAAAAGTATCCCGTCTAATTTTCGAACTAAACTGCGTAAAATTTACTTTCAAAGAAAATTGATTCCGAGAAGATATGTTATGCGGTTTTTTATAATATCAAATATTCCCGAAAGTAACCGCAGAAATAACTTTGTTTTTTACTATAACTTTCACGCATCGACCATTGACCATTGACCATTTTATCAACATAACAACAACACCAACTCTTAAATACTCATGTTTTAAAGTTAGGATATACAACTTTCTCTAATTAATTTTCTATAGCACAGTCCAACTTAAAATTGAAGTTTTACCAAGCTAAGGTGTATAGATCGTTCACGCTCTTTAAGAATTCAAAGAAACTGTTTCTATAAATATATATATATATATACATATATATATATATATATATACATATATATATATATATATATATACATATATATATATATATATATATATACATATATATATATATATATATATAATGTATGTGTATGTATATATACACATATATGTGTGTTTGGGTTTGTGTGCGCGGATGTGTGTATATGTGTGTGCCATTGTGTATGTAAATATTAGCTTAAATCGATTATTTTTCTTACGGTTCGTTGTTTTCTTCATAACAGACCTTTAGCTCTATTTCTAAAGGAAGTAGAAAATAGTTCGCTTTATAATTGATTTCACATCAATTTAGAAGAATATACACTTTTATTTATTTGGAAAACTATTTCTTTAGCGCAATGCGTATATAAACGCAGTAATATTAATAGGTTTTCCACTATTCTGGTATATCAATCATCAGCTGTTTCACGTACTTTGGCTCTGTATAGAGCAATAAACTTTATACAACCAAGTCCGTTTGCTGTGCGCGCCAATTTTATTCGAGTTCCATAATTTACATTTTACTTTCGTATATTCAAGGTATTAATATTTTACGAAGCTAAGTGAACGGATTACGCGTTCTGAATGAGCTCTATACTTAATTGGAAAACCTGACGAAAGTACTTTATTTTGAACGAGGAAAAAATATGTAACATTTAATTTTTCGATATTAAAAATATAACATTTCTTTAAAAGGCTCATTAAAGTGAGACCACAATTATCAAGCAAATGGTCAATAAGCATACTCCGCTCGGGTAAAAGACAGAGAGTTCTTTCACATTTATCAGTAATTTGGTTTTTTAACAGGCTCATATTTGGATCAATCGATTTTCTCGCTGCAACGCTGGTCATGACAACTTTTCCAATTATCTTTCATAATATGCGTTTAAAGTTATATTGTGAATGATAATTGGAGAAGATATATATAATATAAAAATAGGTGGAACATATAAAAAAGTAAAAAAAAAACAATATAGTTCAAAAGTTTTTTTTCCATTAGCTTCGTCCATTATCGTTTCGTTAGAATATTTCTAATTTTCTTATAACTGTTTTCCCGTCCATTTGTTAACTGACCATTTTTTCATTGCCACAATCTTTAGTGTTGAAATTTATCAGATAAAAACTATAAATAGCTGTCATCAGATAGAACAAATCTTGTTAATTTTCTTTTTTCCTGCTGCTGTAATAAAATATCTTCGGCTTATAAATTTTTTATAAGAACAAACAATTTTCTTTAAAGGTTACATCAACATCGGTGTTTTTACTCATAAAAAAGGAATCGCAGCATCGGATACGGCTGGGGCTATTTTCGGAAAAAGGTAATTGTTCAAAATTAAATAAATTTGTTTTGCCGGGTCTCAGCGATTTCACATTCTTACCCGCTTTACTGCAATTAGTAATTCTTACCACATTTTATCCTCAAATATTTTTAAAAGAAATTGGAAAATATTAAAATGTCTCTAATTCACATTCCCATCTTTTTGAATTTTTGAAATACACACTTAGAGCTCTGTTACGACACATAAACTCCTTTTTAAAACAACACTCAATTCACTAAAATCTAACAATAATTTTTGAATTATGATCCTGTTTACAGACAGGTATCGACGTCATAAAATGTAAAATGGTTAGTTTACTTTACGTGTGCGTAGTTCGCCAATCCAGTGCTGCTACGAAATCCAATTTGATTGGCCAATCCTTACCTTTTAGGATAAGACTAAAATGCCGGCTTAATGCATTTTCATCATAGTTATCGAAATTTAAAATTACTTCTAGAGAAACTATTGTTTGTTTGTACCCGAGTTCCTCCACACACCTCTCCTCGATAAGTGTTTTCACGTCAAAAAATAAAAACTTTCAAAAATATATAAAACATATGTGAACGTAGAAAATATAAAATAGGTAAACACCCAACATTCCTGTCAGTATTTCATATCCATATATTTTGTGACTAACAAAGGAACCTTAATATGGTGGGTGATATGACACGCCCTCAAATTGCTTAGAGTTTTCCATAGGTAAAATTGCCGAGAAAAATTTTCTTTTTGTGGCAACCTCCGCTCTCCACTATCGGTCAGAAGCTTTTTACTATTGAACGAAATAAAATAGAGAGTTAAAATTTACATTTAATATGTAACTGCTGGACTCAAAATTAATGATAATATTTAAAATTATATTAAGAAAATGGTCTAGACCATGCAAAGAAAAAGGAGGCTACAAAAATCCGATATAACATCCTATAGGCATCGTTGAACAGACATCTTTTAATAGAGCATAAATATATTTTAATTTTTTTTGTGACATGTAATAAAATCGTAAGCGATTGAATTTGCTATCTTTAAACCAATTTTTATAAAACAAAATAATTTGAACGGACCAATAGGTAGAAATTTTGCAATTCAATTTTATTAAATCCCATAATTTTAATTTACATGAAACATACTGAAAAGAGTCAAATATATAACATTATACATTGTAGACATACAAACAAGATCTGCATTTAAAGACATGTTAGGTAATATATTTTCATATCAAAAATAATATTCATATTTACGAATAGTTTAACGGAAACAGGATCTATTGTTGAATTTTACGTTTGTGTATTTTGAAATAAATACCAAATCCTCGTAGAGCAAGCTTTACTCGTATTTATTAATATAATAGTAACGTTACTGTAAAATGTCAGAAATATAATGAAAGAAATATAAGTTAAAAAAGTTTCTAATACTCTAAAATTGCTTATTTTTTTATTGTCACAGTCGCTAGGTTAAATGAAAATGTCTTTAAGACAAGGAAAAGCCTTATTTTTTGCCCCAATCCTGCTCTCCGTACATATAATACGCAAAACACCGCACCGCTTATTAACAGGTATTAGTATATTCTGATAAATCCATGTTTCGATCTAATTCCTACATTCTAGATAAATATTTGGAGACGATATAATGGGATACCCTCATGCACAAGAATTAAATTCAAATAATGTTAGACGAAAGAAATGAAACGTTTAAAAACTGTCGGTTCAACCAGCGTTTTAGAAGATTTCAAATGTTGATTTGCACTTGATATTATATTAAAATAGTTCGAAATAATGTTACTCGGTCTGTAAAAAAGGTCATATTTGGTTTGATGAGTAATGTGTATTGTGCATAGAACTTTCATTATATTGTCGGATATGTGTAGTTTCAATATCGAGTTAGCATTTATGATCATATTTTAATATAAAAACTAGAATCATTCTATTATAATGTATAGTTTATATTCATCACCTAAATCTGGGCGATGAGAATAAACTTGAATCCGTAAAAAATTTACAAAATACCATTTGATTTAATGAATAATTTTATCTCAAATGCAATAAAAAAAAATTGTAAAAAAAAGCACACGTGATAGTTTTCAGAAGCGTCAACGATGCTTGTTAATTTCGAAGTTCTAATGGATATTTACAAAATAGTCCCAAAAATTGCTAGCCAAAATTTGCGTAAAGAAAGTATACTTTTGAAATAATTGAAATTTCTTTTGAAAAGTTTAAATTATATAAAACTAAAATAAATGAGGTTGAAATCTAAATTTGGAATAAAATTTTCAGAATAATGATTTATAACTCGTATCGCCATATATTCTTTCTTCTGTTCTATTTCTTTAGCTTTGCCTCTAAATATGTCTCAACGCCTTTCCGTCATACTAATACGACTAAATATCATAAATCAGATTTAATGTTTACG
Source organism: Druceiella hillmani (assembly GCA_039881145.1). Classification (NCBI taxonomy): domain Eukaryota; kingdom Metazoa; phylum Arthropoda; class Insecta; order Lepidoptera; family Hepialidae; genus Druceiella; species Druceiella hillmani. The sequence continues at coordinate 24,719,477 of JAYKKI010000022.1, read as the reverse complement.
AGTACCTGCACCTAAGTGTACGAAATAAGAGGAAAATAGACTAAAGTTAAGTCCGTCAAATGTATGTGTCTTCATGATCCAATGAAGTCATTTATTTGTCTCTTTGTGAAATCAGAAACATTTATCTTAGTTCGAATTTTTGAAACACAAGGAAAACTTGACATTCATTAGTTTAATCATTAATATTTAGTCATCCCTCAGATTTACAAGATTTCTTTCATTTCATCAATTTGATCGAATACAACAAAATAATATAAGCTTCGTAAAGAGACAACTTGTCTCGATATAATGTTGTGTTCCCTTGTGGCGTGAATTCCATTTATCATAGATTCAAAATGCTGTAATTTCAATTTTATATTATTAAGTAGAACATAAATCAAATTCTAATATAGAATTTGATTTATATGCAATTAGAAGAATTGCACTGTAGAAACTTATTTTTAGTCAAATCACTGTATTGTAGTATCGCAATGACTATTTTATTTTTCAATCTGCAAGTTTACGTCACACTTCAAAGCAAACACGTTTCGTCACGCGATCTTAATAAATTTCAAAGGCCATGGAGAAAAAAAACATAGGACGCCATTTAATAGGAAACCCCAATAAACGTGTTCTATCCAACAGCAACCAAAATAAATCAATTAATTTTTCAGTGTCATGTCTGATCACCAAAAAAAAAGTACTGTTAAAAAAGTAAAGCTTTTACTTGCCTACATAAATTGGAAGAGAGGCACTGAAAAACGGATCAGCCTATTTATTTTATAACATTACAAAAAGACTGATTTAATTGTTTCTAACGGACCCCAAAATTCTTAAGAAACAAACTCAAGAATTTTGTGGTCGGTTAGAAATTAGTAAAAAATAAATCTGGCAAATTGGCAGCCGACAAGTTGCATTTTCATTATTGATACTATTACAAATTAATATTTTGTCACGCTGTCCGCAATATAAATCAGGCGTTCTGAAATATAAAAATTTCATTACATGGGATAAAATTTGAATTTGTCACTATTAAAGATGCCTGCAAAGATGGAAGGTGTATACAAAGATGTATCACAATTGTTAATCCTATAATCATATTTGTTACTTTAAAGTAATTATAAAATGAATTTAGTGGAAAACGGGGGAAAGTCAGAAAGAATAATAGTGATACGCTAAGATACCAGCTAATGAATCCTGATCATCAAGTCGAATTGCTATTTTTTTAAGCTCGGAATGAAACTAAACCACATACTTCAAACCCGTGGGCAACGCACATGTTGCTCCCGGCCATTGAGGACTGTGCAAGAGAGGTCGCTTGGAAATTTTCTCAGTGCCATAAGTGTTAGAATTAGAAACCTTTAGTTATATGTGAATCAAAATAAATGTAGTATGTTAGTTTTTAAGACGTAGATACAATAAATAGTTAATTGTTTATTAGCTAAACGTGATAAGAGAACACTATAAAGACAGTCCTATCATTAAGGTTTGTCAAATAGAGTAAAAAGGGCCTTGCGGGATTGGAAATATATTGTGATTTCTGAGAGATATTTTAAAAGTAACTTATGTTGTGACATTGGTGAGTTACAAAATTACCATTTACATATTTTCAGCTTCTAACCTTCGTGCGTCTTTGAGATAATTGATTATATATCCGCCGAAGAGGGTATTTTTTGAAATTATTTCGTTCAAAGAGTATTAAACTTTAGCTAATAAAACCAATACTATTTGCTAAATAATATCTAGTTCTGCACGTTTTTTGTATAATTAATAGAGTTTCTTTAAAGGTACAATAAAAAAATATGTTCCAATTATTATTAAAATGTTAATTAGGAAACAACGGCTGCAACGTTTCCTAAGAAAGATAAGTCTCGTTAAGGCTATCATATTTCTCAATTTTTTCTTATATATTTGCTTAAAAATAACTACTAACTATTATCTGATTATTATATGATATTTATGTTTCGAATGAGGAATTTGTATTACGGAGTTGTTTAGAACGCCGTTAAAACTTTTCGCAAAATGGATGATCTCGGGTTTCTGTTTGATCTTGAGTTTCTGTTCATTAAAGGCCGCATCTATTTGAGCTGTATAACTTTTTTTTCCAAGTATGGGCAAGCACTTCAGTGCATTCAGTGGGTTTTGTGACATTCCAATGGGCAAACATTTCCGTGATTTCAGTTAGTACTATTATATTGCAATGGACAAACACTTCAATGCTTTCAGTTCTCTACGTTTTTTAAAATTCTGCGGGGCAATGACGAACTGACTTTTCATCAAAATTGTTCAGACATAGGAATAGAAATATTTTGTGGCAAAGTTTTATGTTATATTTCGAAACGTAATATTCGACGATTTGATTCTATTTATAATATTATACTGAACTTGACGCGACACAAATCTGCGAGTTTCATTGCCATAAAATCACTATCCTTGTCGGTATCATTCACAATGGGAACCGGCTCAATACTTACAGACAAAGTCGAAACAGCTTGCTAATAGGTACTAAGACGACATATATTACAAATCAGGTCATTTACTGAGACTTTATAATTGAAATTATTAACTGAGTTATTTTTATTAAAATGTATTAACTGTATTGTTCAGTTCGTAATTTGTTCTAAATTTATTTTTATTCCGCAAAACGTCACTACAATTTTTAAATTTAACCCAGATATATTAAAGACATGAGTGGGATCTGATAAATGGCAGTTTTTTTTTTCAAAGAGACTAATAAAATATTTACTGAAACCATCCGTAAATTATAATTTTGAACAAACAAATAAAACATTATGGAACTCGATACAATTAACTAGAAGGCGGAAAGGTTAATTTTATCAATGAAGTTACTACGGCGCAGTTTAATATAGCAAAACCAATTCAGCAAACAGTTGTCAAACTAACCAAATATAATATTAAATAACAATAGAAATTTACGAAAATACGCCCTTAAAAGTAGAGAATAATTATATTACCACCAGTGTTTTAGATAAAAACGATAACAGTAAGTCAAATGACATAATATATTTAGGTTATGAACATATAACTACTTTTTCATACATTTATAAGCAAATGTGCATTAACGAAAAATGTGTAACAATAATAATTTAGTGCTGTCATATCGAGGCTTTATTTTTTTAAGGAGTCTTGCAATCTGGTATTAGAAGTGTATTTTTTACTAATAATAATAGACAGTATAAGCCATATTATATATTTAGTTTTGTTGATTGTAACTCTATATTCCTAACTCTGTATGCATAACTATATGCCCAATCATTGGCGCATGAAGTCAGGGGTTGAAAATATAGAAATGTATATCTTATTACTCGAGTCTAAGAAGTCTACTAAGATCACTAGGAAGTCATCACAGGTTATGAAAAATACATGCCAAATATATATTACTTCAAATTTGTCGAGAAAGACTTTGTTTTTAAATAAAAGAGTAATATTTATAATAAGATAGGAACTTGGATAATGCGTCTTTTACGTACGTAACAATAAAAAACAAATGGAACTGAATGTAAAAACGGAACTGAATGTAAAAATGGAACTGAATGTAAAAATGTTTTGCGAGCTGATATGAGACCCGATTTTTGAAAAACTAAATTCTATATTGTTTCTATAAATTATAACAATGATTTAACTGTATTAAGCATTGTTAATATTTTGGATTGACTGTAAATATACAGTATTAGGACTTCTGTCGAAAAGACGATAGTAGCGTAGCAAAAAGTAAATTATTGTATCACCAAATAATGCTGATAGCCTTTTTCGTTTAAAAAAAGCTCATTTTGCAGTGTGTTGAATTTTAGGTAGGGTGATTGGTTATTACTGTTTTAATTTCTCTAGCTATTTGCGTCAGGAAGGAAACTGTGTCAGATAATTTATTCTGAGACAGTAAAAAATACAACATATTTCAATTTCGCAACATCAAATAAAAACTCTCGCCCAAATGACATTGTTTTTAAACACATGAGGCAACTCGACCACGTACCCCATTCATGCCGATGATGTACGTGCTGTGCCGAGACAAAAGACGCGCCGCTTACTTGTATCAGTACTTGAAGTTTTAATGGGCTCACGTCTGATATGATCAAATTTCGAGCTGCCTACTTGGTCAAAGCTATGTACAAAACCACAGTTCAAATTAAATTTGCGCTATTTGAAGTAGTCACTTGGGTTCTATTTATATTATTTACGTGGTATTTCTGCACAAAAGTGTTCATATAGCAAATTTTTAAAACAAAAGGTAGTTCTACTTATTATATCACAGTACGGTATATTAATATCTATTTAAGGAACATAGAGAAAAATCCCTTAATATAAAAAAAATAATTCAGTTACATTAGAATATTCCTTGAATTTAAGTGTAACCTACCCTTAATTTATTTTTAAACGATAAAAATATATTAGGTTGTTAAAATACTCATTGTTTGAAATACAATAACTTTTATTTTAAAAATTTACATTTTTACTTAATAAATAATAATTTTGTGTGCAACATAATTTACTCCCAATGTGCCTAAACAACTTTGGTTACAATACTAAACAACATTGAAAATTTTAATTGAATAATCAGGTTTTTAATTTTAAATCCATATCATTATTTTCTTTGGTAAATTATGTAATGATTTTTAAACAAAAATAATCTCAATGATTTCTTAGAAATTACTAGTTAATACAATAAAAAAACATTAACATAAAAACACCCAAAACAAAAAATTTCTATAACTTTGAATTTAGTATTGTTAAATTTTATTGCTATCCCATAACCAGTAAAATTGTTAATATAATCAAGGTTTTAAATGTGTTTTTGAAAGTTTCAACATCTGCATTTTCATTGTTATCTATCGATATTAAAAGTAAGATAAAAAACCGTGGTTGTCTGCTTGGCTCCCTTGGGGAACCTCCAGTTATTAGAGTTTTATTTAAAAATTCAATAAAATTATTTTGCTATTCTTAAAACAACAATTTCACCAGATACATGCCAAGGAGAACTAATTTAGAGGTTTAAAACGTAGACCCTCTTTTCAATATGGAAGTGATCTGCATGGAGTTACATTCCTGGGAATTGAATGAATAATTCAATTACCAATGAGTTTAAAAATAAATTCATATAGTCACATGTTATGAAAATTCCTCCTTATCCTTAAATGAGGTAATCGACAAATTCGATTAAAATCAATTATTCATTATCTTAAACTTTAATTTTGAAACAAATATATTCAAACAAGGTAGTTCCTTTATGTGACATAAATATAATACTAAAATATTTTTAACAAAATGCATAAATTAACACAGAGAAAATCCGCTGCAAGAAAAAAACGAAAATAATAGAATAAGCGGTGTGCCCATCTCTATTTTTCACATGGCGGCTTCTCTTTCTGCTGGTCGTGCAATATTGATATTGTATAAAGCATGTTAGACACTACGCATGCATAGAATGTTGATTTGTAGGATAAATTGCTCAGGATATTAATATTTCCAGTTCATAAAATTGTCTTTTCATAAAAAAGGCATTTCGATGCTACGTGCTTGGTGCCCTACTTGTAATTCACTTGCCCGTAGAATAAATGATGATTGCATACAATACATATATATATATATATATATATATATACAAATAAACGCTAAAACGTGCACAAACATTTCCTCAGAAACCGTTTGTTGGATAAATTTTAAACTTTGTTCTAGATGTGACATGATACACTTCTAGATATATTTTCACAATGAAATTCGAAAAATTTCCACAAAAAATTAATTACAATGTCGCCGAAATGGAAAAAACAAAAATTATTTAAATAAATAACATTAATCGAGGTGTACCATAATACTATAGCAACGATTCTAAATCTAATTTTATTATTAGGTTTGTTATTATGAGTTTAAAAGAAATATTTAATTGTTTATATATGCCTAAGTATTAATTATATGTGCACGGATCTCTCGCCCCGTAATGAGAGTAATGGGTATGAAAATCTTAGTAGGTTTTTTAAACTTAAGCTTATGAAGTTCGAGGCCAAATAGTAAGCAAATTGCTTTCAATTGTGTCCATAATCTATCCTAGACTTAAAAATCTTCGTATATAAAAGGTGTAATCAGAATTATATATATATATATATATATATATATATATATGTATATATATATATATATATATACATATATATATATATGTATATATATATATATATATATATATATATATATATTAATTATGTATTAATTATATGTGCACGGATCTCTCGCCCCGTAATGAGAGTAATAGGTATGAAAATCTTGGTAGGTTTTTTAAACTTAAGCTTATGAAGCTCGAGGTCAAATAGTAAGCAAATTGCTTTCAATTGTGTCCATAATCTATCCTAGACTTCAAAAATATAATAAAATCTTCGTATATAAAAGGTGTAATCAGAATTATATATATATATATATATATATATATATATATATATATATATATATATATATATATATATATTAATTATGTATTAATTATATGTGCACGGATCTCTCGCCCCGTAATGAGAGTAATGGGTATGAAAATCTTGGTAGGTTTTTTAAACTTAAGCTTATGAAGCTCGAGGGCAAATAGTAAGCAAATTGCTTTCAATTGTGTCCATAATCTATCCTAAACTTAAAAATCTTCGTATATAAAAGGTGTAATCGGAATTCAGTTAAAAATAAAATATGAAAAATTTAAACATTCTGATTCTAAACTTGTAGAAAAGTATAGGGGTAAAAAATATTTAATTATCTAAGAACTATTTATTCAAATTGTCCCTTAACCCTTCGAATGAGAGGTCACTTTCACTATCGTTGGCATCCACAACATGTCGTTAAAATAATGAGTAACTTCGAAATTATTGATTTTATTGTAATGTTTTTTTTTCCACGTAGAGAGAGAAGAAATGTAGTTATAAAAATTATGTAAACAAAAAAAACAATTCCCCGTCTCTGTAAGAAAGAAAAGATAACTCAAAAGTAATTAAAATGTATTTTTTGTAAACGCAAAACAAACATTATTCTAATAATTTTTTTTCTTATTGTTAAATTTCAAAATAGAACGCAATCACACGAAATTTAAAAAAAAGTATAGGAACCAAAATTACTGCTAGCCATTCGATGTTCTCTGTCCTCTAATCTTGAATTTTCTATACGTTTACTAGGCTAAAACCTGGTTATTTATATTTGAGTGGCGCTACTTACCATGGCACTCTATGAATGACATGCGCACTCGAAGGGTTAAAGAAAAATTGGTAGTCTTAAACGAATTTATTATATTAAAAACAAATTTTTGTTCTTTATATTTTTTGTCTGATCATAAAAACGTAAATATGTAAACAAAAATGATTTCTTTATAAGTACATCAGCAAATCACTTCGACTTCGCGCAGGTACACAAATATTTCTCCTGAGCTTTTATTTTTATATGTATCGTATTAAAAGAAATTTTGAGCCCGCAATGTTGTTGTTATGCCGGTATAATAGTCAATAGTCGATACGTGAACGCTGGCGCGTATAATGACACATACTTAACAAATTCTCAGTGTTTAAACTATTCGCTATAAAAGGACGGTATACAATTTATATAAATTGAGGAAGATCACTACGGAATTGAATTCGATAAGGATGAAGGCTGTTTTGCGCAATGAAGTTTAGAAAATACAAATTAAAAAATTCGTTTATTTCTTTAAACCTTTTGGGAGGAAAAAAATATATGGTTTCCATGTATCTCAAAATATTTTTTGCAGCTAATGCTAATATACCTCTGATATGCTCCGACTTCATAGACATTCATCATCACAGATAAGACAACTTTTATAAACTATTCGCAAGTTAAACTTCTAATATTTTCTACTAGACTAATCTATCCACTATTGAAAATGAGAATTAAATCCGTTTAGCAATTACTGAGAAAATCGCGTACATACAGACGGACATACGAACTGCGATATTTTGTGTCATAATATGTATTAATAAGGTACAATAGCGGAAAAAAATGATGTGTTTTTCATTAGGTAAAAAAACAAATATATTATTATTATCTAATACTTTAAATCAAATAAATTACGCATAGAACTAATGATATACCTACCTACAATGGAATACATATTTACAAGAAACATTAAAAAATAAATCTTATTTATAAAACCTTCATTTGGTTAAATTGTTGTCAAGATTCGGCCAAGTGCAAGTTGAGCTCACACACGAACGATTCCGTGCCACCACATAATATTTAACTTATAAGGTTGTATTTATCGAAGATATTGTGAAAAACAAAGCTTTTACTTTTTTTGACAATATTCCATATCCCAAAAACTGCACAATACATCTATTAAATTTAACTACAAGTTGAAAGGTTATGTTAAGTTCTACTGCGTTAATTTTTTTCAGAATTTTACACAGTTTAGTTGAGAAGTTAGGAACACATAATCTAGGATTTTAGGAGCTTATATCTCGCCAGTTATTGGCTTACAAAAAAAAGTTACTTTGGAACATTTACATCATTTTAAAGATTTATATGACAATAAATCACACGCCTGTGTGCATTGGATTTTTTCCCTTTTCTTAGTTACATGTATGGGGAGCCACACCAAATATTTGTTTGTTCTTTATTCCACAATTTCATTGCGAAGTGGTTTACAGAACACAATTTCTATCCAAATTTCATCTACTCGTATATACCATCCGAATGAAATGGTTGTGCCATACGAACATACAAGCGGACAGAAAGACAGATGGACAGGGTGAAATTATTAGGGTTACATTATTGCCATTTAACTACGGAATCTTAAAATTATTATATTTCTACATAATTTACTTTGATTTCTAATCATTTACCCAAATAACTTCCGAGTTTTTTTTGCATTAATGCCTCATGAAAATATCGATTACTTACGAATCTATACTTGAGAACTTGTTTATCTTTTATCAGTTCACCTCTACCAGTCTTTACAAAGCATTTTCGACGAATTTAATTAAGAAATAAAACAAAGCGTTCAAGCAGGTTGGAACATGTTGTACCGCTTTCTTCTGGAATACTAAAACGATATAAACCTAAAAATCATGCTAGCTGTGCTGAAAAAATATATTTGTTAGTTGTTAATTTAAGATTAATGAATTGTCATGATCTTTTCCCATTAGTATTTGGCATGTTTCATGATAGGTCATATTAGAAATCTAATATTCATTTTCTTGTTGAGTAAACAAAAATATTATTTGTACATTTATTAAAACATTGAATATGAATAGAACCGAACTAGTTCCCTTATTTTATGTAATATTTAAAAAAAAACAATGAGGAAGTATAAAACATTATATGTGGATGGAAGCTATAAGATATAAACACTTACTGTAAAAGTATTAAAACGATCCTGATAGAACTGTAAAATTTATTATTACTTGCATTCACGAATATCGAAATTTATTTATGGTTTTCAGTCGTTTTATTTTTCCCTAAATAATAAGTATGACAAAACTGACTTCCGTGAAGTATTTTGACCATTATCTCTGTTTAGTAAAGGGATTAACCCTTTGCTATCTCAAAGGTGTGTTTTCGTTTATTTTTTTTAAAGTGACCTTCATGCTGTTTAAACATATTCAAATAGTCACTGAATTATCGACCCTTTATTGTTTCAAAGAGATATTAAATTTTAATTCTGGAAAAATACCTAGGATTACCATGGCCAAAACTACTTTGGTTTTTTTCTAAAAAAAAAGGAACAAATTTCTATATTGCCGTGAAAACTTTAAGGAAAGTACCAACTTCGTTACTTTTGACACTTCGGTATTTTAAATTTGTTTTAATACGTTTATTATTAAAAAATGAATAAGAGTACCATAATTAGTCACAGTTAGGAGAATAATATCATGATACTGTCGATGAGGAAATTAATAGAGATTGAAATTTTTAAAATCCAGATGAATAATATTCGCCATATTAAAGAGTATCAGTGCAACAATATGAAATTTTTGAATTTTTACAGAATAGCACCATACTTCCAAATCCTCAATCTATGGCGATAAGGTTGATCAAATAATTTTATTTCAGAGGAACGTATGTGTCGTCAAAATAGGAGGAAAATTAAACTAATGAAATTATTTAAACCTTATCCCACAACGTACTAGAAAGTTAACACACTTAGTTATAGATTGCAAGTCCATAAGATCCTCCACGTAAGATCAGTAATCCCTTATCCTTCTGGTATTTAGTTTTTTGACTTGGCCGTATCGCAACATATGGTGGAATATACAAAGTAATGTCAGTCACACTGTTCGCCGAGAAAAGATACACATAATATGAATGACGTACGTATTTTACATAAATTAAGGCGACGTCTTCCGACACTCAACAAGTTTTTTATTTAAAAATCTATCATTATTATATTTTTTGCAAAGGTCTTGACTCTCTTTTAATGATTTCAAAAGAAAATGTATTTGTGAAAAGTTATTTGAAAAGCGTAATTTTTTTAATTAGATTATATTTTCTGATATTTTATAAAGTTTTGGCAATAATGCCATCAGTTGGTTTAGAAAAAATACAATTTTCTTATAAAGAAGTTTTTAAAATTGATTACAAGTGTTCAGAAGGAATCTCGATAAGATGAGTGACTTTCTGTAGAAGTAATTTTAAATTTAAATTACCCATAAGAAAAATAATCCAATTTAACTAAATTTATATACAAACATACACGCACGCATATGTATAGGCATAGACGCGCGCGAGCGCGCGCACACACACACTCTATGTGTGTGTGTGCGTGTGTGTGGGCGCACTCGCGCGCGTCTTTGCCTATACATATGCGTGCTTGTATGTTTGTATACAAAATTTAGTTAAATTGGATTATTTTTCTTATTGGTCGTTGTTTTCAGCATAATTGAGCTTTAGTACTATTTCAAAAGCATATAGTAAATATTTTACTATTTAATTAAAATCAAACAAAATTAGAGGAATGCATGCTTTAATTTTTTCAGAACATTATTTATTCAACTCAATGTGTATACAAACACAAAAATGTTAATAGATTTTGCACTGGTCTGGTATATTAATCATCACAAACTGTGTACAACCAATCCGGTTTTGGTGCGAATCAATTTTATTCGAGTCTCATAATTTAAATTTTATATTCCGATAACTATTACTATTTACAAATAGCTTAACAGAAACATAACTTATGACACCTTATATGAAACACTGAAACAAATTTTAGCTGAAAAAAATATGTAATACTCTAAAAAAATTAATTATTCAGTGTCAAAATAGTTAGCCTGAGGAAAAATACCTTTAAAAAAGTGAAAAATCTAATTTCGTTCTCCGTTTGTGCTCTCCGTACATGTAACACGCTAGTACAAACGAGGCTATGCTTATTTACAATTGTCAGGGAATTGATTTGTGACGAACTCACGTTTAGATACAATCAATTTTCCTACATTCGGTTTGACTACAGTGAGTCGGAAATCCCCAATTCGAACAGAATACTTTGAATTAATATTATCGAGGTATTGAACCATATTTTGCACGTCCATTGTTGACTTTGACATCAGGGTATCCATAAGGTTTGATTATTTTCTAAGTTAGGATATAAAATTGTTCCCATATTGGCGTGAATTTTATTTAACACAGTCAAAAAACGCTATTATTACGTAGATCAAATTTGAATTGACCACATAACTGACTATGGAAGTTAATTCTTGGCCAAACCCCTATATTATATTGTCGCAATTACTATTTTATTTTTTACTCTGCAACATTATGACCTATCTCACAAATAAATGAAACTACGTGATGTAGTATTATTTCAACTATCTTTAAGTTCTTTTCTACGACAAAGGGTATTAATATATTCAATAGGTTTTTCTAGAGGGATGGTTAAAACTCTGTGATGATTCACAGAGCTTTAACCATCCCTCTAGAAAAACCTAATTTACGTAAAGAAATAAAAACTATAAAACAAACCTCATAAAATAATAATTATAACCCATCACAAAACTGTACCATAATAAATGAAGAAAAATAATAATAAAAGAAATATACCCGGTCGTACTAAATAATAATAATATTTACTATAAATTTATTAAATATATAAGTAATGTATCACTCAAATTAGGAAAACTCTTAACTGATAATACAAATTTAAATAATATAACATGTGCTTGTATTACTTTAAATAACTTGGGTAATACCCTTATTAATAAAAATGAAAAAATAGATAAACATAAAAAGAGCGGTATCTGTAAACTTAAATATAACGACTATAATAGCGTATACATAGGTCAAACAGGAAGAGATGTTTCTACAAGATATAAAGAACACATTGCCAGCTGGCGAAATAACAAACCAGACACATCTCATTTTACTAAACATCTCATTGAATGTATATGGTTATTAAACCACATACTGATAAGCCCCCTAAATATTACAAATAAATACAAAAGGTAATAAACTTAATATCCTAGAAACATTAGAAATAAACAGACATAAGAAAGACACTAAAGTCAATACATTAAATGAACAACTCAATATAATATCATCACCCATTCTTAATATCTTCTAAACGTAATATAATTAGACGACATCGATACTACAGTACGCTTCAAATTGTTTCAGCCCAAATATACATATAAATATAAGTATATAAAATTTTAAAAAATTTAAAAGAAATAAATATAAAAAATTTAAATGATTAAAAAAAATTATATATATATAAATAAATAAATGTATGAATAAATTAACCGGAGGTATGTGGAATTAGTGTTATAACCTTGTTCTAACTTTTAGATACCTTTGCTTTTGTATAAATATATGACTGAGAATAACTTCCATTTAATTTGATTACATACACCGGAACATTTGCATTGTACAATCTCATATAATAACAACAATTGGATTTATTACCCTCACTAAAATACTGTTATATCGTATAACTCTCGGAAATATAATAAAAACTACACCGCTCCCCTACAATAAACTCACTAAAAGAAGTAGTGGGAAATCCCACTCAAACCCGGCTTCTGCTAACATATAAATGCTCTTGGATATTCCTAAGACTTAATCTTTGCTAGTATCCCACCTGAAGATGTTTTAATACAACGAAACCTAGGTCATGGTAAAGAACTTAAAGAAAGTAGAAATAATACTACATCACGTAGTTTCATTTAGTTGCAAACTAAGTTTATTTTTATGTCAGGCCAGTATTATATAAAAGAGGGCGCTTTTGCTGCAGGTTTTTACTTTTATTTTTAAATATTTTACCTTATTTTAGTTTTATAGTGTTAACAATACATAAACACAAAAATTTGTTAGGAATATTGGTTGAAAGTACTTCAATTTTTATTTTATATTAGATATTCCCGCGATATCTTCACGTCGAATTTGGAGTAAGAAAAGTTATTAGCAATTGTTTGTCTTTTTGTTTTCTCTTTTCTTTCAGAACTCTATGAGCGTCAAGTTTACTAGAAACGCTAATAGATAGCGACGGCAGCTAAATCGGTTCCGCCCCTTCTGAAATTATCTTGAAGAATCAATATAAATTAAAGAATATATTTTATTTGTGAACCAATTGAAATGAAACTAAGCGTAAATATTAGCCCACTAAATGCATCACTAAATGCATCACTGAAAAACGTATTAAAACCAATTCAGCTATTTTTGAGATTAACGTGCAATAAATGTGCGCACATACATACATACTAACCAGCACGGAGACCTACTCAGTTTTTTTTTATTTAATTGAATGTATATATTTTCTAAATGATTTTAAATATGCAAGTTACTATCTGTGTGGCTCAAGTGTTTTGGGCATTAATTTAAAATGAGCAATAATTTTTTTCACCCACACCGGGGAGAGGCAACGTTCTATCTGTCACACAGCTCAGTGAGGAAGGATGTGGATACGAGCACGATCTAAATATGCTCGTATATGCACAAATGCCGAGACCGTTGTAAAATAGCCAATAATGACAGATTAAAATAATCTCTCTTTTTGGAAAATTTTATAAATAATGAAACTTTTTGAATATAGGTAGCCTTGCATTAATTCATGCAAAATATTTACATCGCGCTCGTATGTGCACATCCTTTCCCACTGAGAAATTATTTTGGTCATTACCTTCAATATACAAAGGCACTAATTCTATTGTAATGTGTATAGACAATCAAACACCTAACAATCATATTTCCACAACCATAAATAAACTTATCAAAATAATTAAATTATGAGTATGGACAAAATATGGAAATTTTAAACAAATCGGGTACATATTATAAGTTTATCCAAATATTTTATATGCGGAAAATGACTGACAATTATGTCTGCCCTCATACGTCTGCCCGCATTCAGGATGCTTACTCAAGGATATACCCCTTCTACACTACCCTACATTCCACCTCTGATCACCCAGTTTGCTAATGCGAGTCGTCCACTTCGCCAATGGTTTAGTTTGGATTATGTTAGATTATTTTGGTTTAAGTTAGATTATTTTGGTTTAATTTAGTTACGTCGGGTTATATTGGATTGTATGAGGTTATTTTTGGATTAGGTTGGTTTATGTTATTTTGGGATTTGTTGGATTGGGTTGAGTTAAACTGATTTGTATTATGGTCGGTTGAGCTGAGTTAGATCAGGTTGGATTATGTTCAGTTGGATTAGGTTAGGTCGTATTCCGTCGGGTTTCATTGAGTTAGATTTGATTGTATTCGGTTATGTTAGGTTAAGTCGATTAGCCGGTTTAAAATACATATAGAGCCTTTTACTGATGTAAATAGATACACCATAATTTTGTGTAATAACTACGCGTCGAGTAGCTAACCACTTCTTTGTTATTGTACTAATGCAATAGAAATATATTTTTGAAATCTTCTTCAGGTATCTTCTGATTAAGCAAATTGATTCTGATGATATAAAAAAATTATGTCCTTCAAATGTTTGTGTCTCAAAAACCTCGTATTAACTGGTTCATTAGTTTTTTACAGGATGCATGTTCACACAAGCGGAGAAATAGAAAGACAGATAAATAGACAAAAATTCGATAAAACAACATTTTGTGTTTTGTTACTTATGTCCCCCCATTATGTCCCCCAAATCATTGTTTCATAAATAATTTCAGGGCATAGACATGCCAATTCTATCATTTTATTACAGCATAGATGTGCGTGCGCGCGTCTGTATGCCCCGTGCGCGCGGGTGTGTGCGTTGGTGTGTGTTTGTCTAGGTATATATATTTCTTAACTTCGATTATATTTTTGTCAGCTGTCACTTTCTACGGTGACTTTTTGTGCTAATTAAACAACAAGTAGGAAATATGTAATTAATTAAAATTATACTTAATTTTTAATCAAATTAGGAATTATCTCATTTAACTTGAAGAATAAATACTTTTATTTATTTAACACTAATTATTTAATTGAAATATATACAAAAACAATATATTTAATTAGATTTCCTCCATTTATGTACAATAATTAGAGTAATATACTATGTACGGTCAAATCTTCTTTCCGTCCGCACCAATTTTATCCGAGTCTCACAATGTCCGTTTTATTTTCCGATATTCCAGATATGGATATTTTGAAAAGTTAACTGGATGGATTATCCGATTTGAATGAGATGAAAAATTTTGGCAAACTAATTTATTCTGAAGGAGGAAAAAATATGTCATATTTCAACATTCGGTACCAAAGATGCAACATTTTGTTTTAAAACGCCTATCGGAGTGAGACTATAATTGACATCGTCTATCATACTGTGCCCGGGTAAAAGTCACAGAGCTCATTCATTAGTTTCAATAAATTTGCTCTTGACGGGATCACGTTTGGTGTGATTGATTTTCTTGCTGCTAAGCAGATTGTAATAACGTGAACTCTCGCAATTTGAGTAGAATTCATAAAATTCGTTTTGTCGGGTTATCATAAGAGGTTTCTTTTTTATTATAATATAGTGAAAGTAAAATTTATTCCAAAAGCTCCCAAATTATGTTTAACAATTTCCGTTTTTTTTCTTCAGTCGGTTCTACATTGAAACCAAAAACGAATGCATTATGTTTACGCCATTGGAAAAAAGTTGACTTATTCATAAATCATTAATTTTATTCCTATTTAATGAAAACCGTTATTAGTTATTTTTACATGTGGACAGTTTGCAACTTCGGTGCTGTTACGAAATTTGGACGGTGCTAAGATATAATTTGTCTTAAAACTAGACGATACTTAATGATTTTAGCAGAATTATTGAAGTTTGAAACACCTTCGAGATTAACTGTCGCACAATTAGGCGGGATTCCCTCCCCACACTTATTATCGAATTTAAAGACCTGTTCACGTCAAAAAATAAACCCTTTCAAAAGTAAATACAATGTATGTTAACCTATAGTTTATCTAATAAGTAAACAAATTTCCTATCAGTATATTACATGTGTACAATTCGTTACTAACGAAGGCAATTTAATACGATATGGTGGGTGATAGGACATACACTATAGACATACACCCTAAAAATAGGGTTTCGTACATAAAACTTCCGAAGATGATTTCATTTTACTGGTAACATCAAATCTCCATCTACTCCTTTACCTCGGGGTAAACATAAAGTTTCATTATTTCCTGAGCCCGGATTTAATTTGTTTTTAAATTTTCACTTATTTTCAATTCAGAGACCTCATAAATACACTAATATTTCATTTTTTTCCTAAGTAACCTATTGTCCAAAAATTTTAAACGAAATAATAATATCATATGTTTAAAACAGCTTTTCTTCCAATTTGACATCAACGATAATATTTTTAAAATTTAAATATTTTATATACACACACATTCCTTTGTCGGTACTGAATTATTTTCTCTAATTAATTGAAAAATAATAAAAGAAATTTTTTAACGTAAAATCATAAATAGTTTTCCAAAAATGAGTAATTAATATTTAAAAAAGGTTGATGTAATAAGTAGTGTGTTAAATACGAAAAGGACCATTTATAATGTTAGGTGAAAGGGGGAATCAAGAATATAAAAAGTATTAGGTTTTATTACATTAACATTCATCTAAAAATTAAAAAAATATTTTTAAAAAGTACTTGGAAAAAATATTTTAATTTAAAAGTTTTGAAACTTTTCCTAATTTATGCAAGTATGTTGTCTACTGTACCGCAACTGCAACTAAGTTCATCTGCCAATTGATGATTAGTCAGTCGACGATTATGTTCGATTAGACGTCGTAATTATTGAATTACAGTTCATTTGGGAATCACACGAAACGGGCTTCACCTTCAAGATCATATAAAATTTCTTAAAATTTTTGAACCAAATTTTTGTTCAGAGATTTTAAAAATATTTTTATGATTCGGCCTATAGGATGTCGTTAACTTAAGGATGGATTTCATATTCAAGATCATTAATACGTTCTTGAATTTCCTATACCAAATCTATGTTCAGGAAAGTCAAGAACATGTCCACGTTTCGTGCTTTAGGACACTGTTGACTCTGGAACGGGTTTCATCTTCAAGATCACAAATTCGTACTTGTATTTCCTGTACCTGTTCTTATATATATCCTAAATCAAATTTCCGTTCACGAAATTCAAGAACGTGTCCACAACCCTTTCACTAGGATAACGTTAATTCTAGAACGGGTTTCATTTTCAAGATCATAGACATGTTTTTAAATTTGCTGTACCAAATTTTCCTTCAGAAAATTCAAGAAATGTGATTCGTCTTTTTGGACTTTGTTAACTCTCCTTAGCATGGTATACACTACTTGTGGCGGTTTTCATATAAAACCTTAAGCAGAATTCCTAAAATAATGAAAGAATATTTCTTTTAATATTTTCATTTTGGATCTCTTTTGTACAACGTATTACAACTATTCTTAGTTAAATCTGTATAATTAAATATTCTGCTATATCCAATAATCTTTCGAGAAAATCCTGAATTCCCAGTTTAAAGATTATTAGCCAATATATTACGTAGAGTATATTGGATATTTGTAAAAATTATAACAAATATTTCTATTTATAGCTGCAATCGATACCTGACAAAGAAAAAATTACGAGCACATCCACAAAAGTTAAGATTAAAAAGATAGAAAAAATTCAGTTTCAAAAGTCGTCAATAAATTTCTTACTTTTAATGATAAGAAAAAAAATTTTTTTTATTATAAATTTAATGAAATCTTATTAGTTTTTATTCCCAACTCAACAGAATCTAATCACTTTTTCCAGAGCTGAGAAAATAAAATTCCAATTGCAATTTAAAATACAACCGAGCGCTCTCTGATTCATCGTAGTGAGATAATAAAAATTAAATTTATAATTGTGCAGTGACACAAAATCGTTACTCAGGATTATATTGTATTGCTATGATTTTTATTAAACGCGTCACGCGCCACGAACACGTGTCTCATCCGAGCGAACGCTACACGTGCTATGCTGGAACAAAAGATATGTCGCTCAATTATGAATTGATTAATATTCAGTCTGTATCATACTGAAAAGATAATACTTCTTTTTCCGACTTTCAAGTGGGAAACAACTGATTGCGAAATACAATTTTGTTTTTTGATGAATGAATATTATATTTCTGGATCACGTGGTATTAGTTTTCACTTGTAAATATGTTTTCGTGGACAAAGCAATAGATTTTTATGTGAAATTTATATTAATAAAAAATATGTAAAATATATATTGACATTTAATTTTTGTAAAAATCGTAGGCACCAATGAAGTACTTTCTAAGCACGTATATATAGAATCTTGATCTATACTCTAATTTTTCGTTCATTTCGGCCCTAGATGGTTTCAATTTAATTTTAATTAAATAATATACATTCGACATCTTCATTTCTCTGCTCATTTTGGATACGTTAGATTAATGAGGAAAGTCAAAACTTTTATTAGAACAGTTTGAAGAAATTTTACTGTGTTCATCAGCAATGTGTAACGTGGTTATAACTTTCATTATAGAAGAGTTCATGCCAAATTTCTAGCCTTGCGATATATCTAGATTTAATATCAGATTGGTATTTATGATCATATTTCAATATACAAATTAGAAACACTTTGTGAAAATATATTATCATATTTATTAAATAAACATAGATGATACTGTTTTGAATCCGTGAAAAAAAAGAAAATATTTTGTTTGAAAGGACAATGTTATCCCAAATGCAATAAAAACAAGAGTTCAGTAAAAAGTGCAAATATAATAGTCCCTAAAACTGTGAAAAACTTAAGTTTTTTTCACAACTAAATTAAACTACGTATTATTTCTATTTTATTTAATTACGACCTAGGTTTTGTTGTATGACAACATCTTTGGGTGGGCAATTTGTAGAGATATCTATACAAATTGCCCACGTGAAGATGTTATCATACAATGAAACCTAGGTCGTGATTTGGAATTGAAATGAAGTAGAAATAATACTACATCAAGTAGTTTCATTTAGTTGTGAATAAAAATTAAGTGATAATGAATTTATAGAAAATTAACGCAAAATATATATAATACTATCAAAGATGTTTTTAAATGTCTAAATTCAGCCCTAATGTATATTTATTAATTAGTCCAAGATAATGTGTAAGTGAAACTAATACAAAGAATGTTTCTTCCCGCACCGAGAAATGTCACTTTAAAGCATCACACATGGATTTTCACTTGTTGTTTTAAAATGACATTTCTCATTTCGGGAAGAAACGAAACATGTTCAGATACTGATGTAATAAGTAAGAGTTCGTATAAAAAATTAAGTCGATTTAGATACACAAGTCTTTCCGTATATTTAAATATAAAATTATAAATAAATTTCGACACAATAATTTAAAAATCAATAACTTTCTTTAATATCCTATAACTCTTTACACTTCAACTTCAAATGTTAAAAGCGTTTTGAAGAAAAAACTCCACTTGGCATCCGACTCTATTGCTACGTCAGTTGCGGCTTAAGAATCATGAGACTCTGTATTTTGCGAATTTTTATATATTTTTCACTGAACTAGCATAACAACTAAAAAAATCAAATTAACATCAGCAAATAAATTTCTTGAAAAATTAAAAATTAAAAATATCTAAAATATTACATGGATTCAGTGAGACATTTAATTGACTAGAAATTAATTTAGAAGGGTAACAAAATTTCTCCCTTCATTTCTATATCATTACATAAATCATAGATCATATTCTGGCTGATTACTAAACTGTACGCCGTAGGAACTTATTTTTTCCAAAATCGAAAAGTTTTGTACTGTAGTAATAAATATTTCATTTTTTAACTCTGGAAGTTTTGGTTCATTTCGAAGCCGACACGATTAATAATCCAACCATAATAAACTCCAGACGTAACGTGGAAGAAGACAAAATATTATTTAATGATGTTCAGTATGAGAAATCACAGCAACAAAAAAAAATAGTCTAAGTTTTCAGTGTCAATCTAATTGTTATATTTCTTGCGTGGGTGATACGAGTTGAACGAACACAAGCGGTATATCGTTCCTTTAATAGCGCCAGGAACTAGAGTGTTAAGGGGTTCATGTTTCATGTGATCAATTTACAGTCACTGTGAGGACTTTTCTGAAAAACACGGCTACTTCTTTACGTAAATTTCTATTTAAGTCGAAGGAGATATATTATTCGTGCTTCTTTCTTTTCATACTACTTTTCTTTAGTATTTTAAACAATTCAGATAATTTGAATTATGTCGTGTATAAGAAAAGTAGTTTACAAAGATAAAGGAACCGAGACCATTCATATAAGAGAGAAGAATTTTCCCCAAAGCTTTAATATCTTTCTGATTAGAAATTTGTTAATATTTCAAAATGTTAGGTCTTAATATAAGGAACATTTAAAAATGAAGCAATCATTAGAAATTTACATTTATTAAAGTTGCCAAATTTTAAAAAGTAATCTTCTCAGGGATTTAAATCATATCTCAAATTTATTGAAGATTAATAATACCATATTTACATTCATGCACAACGGAATGAAAATTTTAAAATATATGTAATTGGAGTAAATACCATGAAAACATTAATTTTGAACAAAATTTGCATAATAAAGGTTTATATCTCGTCGCGCCATTTACCCGTACTTCTTTTCGTCTCCTTAACATCGCTTCTCAACATGATCCTCGTCTCCTTCTAGTGATATAGATAAAATTTCAAAATTTGATTTAGTATTTGTGTGTTCTCGTTGCTAACGATAAGGAACAAACTAGTGTATTAGGTTAGAGTCCAATCTGTCAAATGAATATATCTTCATGATTCAATTTCGCTACTTATTTATCTCTAAGTGGAATTATAATGTACTTTTAAGGTCAAATTATGTAACACAAAGAAAACTTCAAATTACTTCATTTAGCAATCGTAAATATTTACTAATCGTCAAGATTTATATTAACATTTTTTTTTTCTCCTTATCTTCATCGGATACAATAAAATAGGTATATCTATATGAAAGAGATACAACTACCCTCAACACAATAAGTGTTCCCATGGTGCTATTGGATTCCTTTTCACCCAAAACTAAAATGAAATGGAAAAAAACATAAAATGCCATTTAATGTGTAACCCCGATAAACATGTTCTAATGAGCAACAATCAAAAAATTTCATTTAGTTTATCATGGTCAAGTCTAATCGCTATACAAAAAGTATAGATTTTAGGAACATATCGATGCTTGAACACTTTCCCTTTGTATGATATATGGACTAGCTCCTAATTTACAAGCGTAAGAGACTTGAGTGTTAAGGGACTGGGGTCTCATATGATCAATTTACTGTCACTCGAGCTGCATTAGAGTATTTTGGATCAGGTGAGTACTACATACGAAGGTGGCACTATCACTACAAATGATTTCACTTCTGTACATAAGTTGGATGGTTCAAATTAAAATAATTTCTGTTCCGTTTAAAATGAGTTTAAAAAAATTTGGCATGTTGCCTTTTATTATGATTATATATCAACTTGACTTTACGTACCTTATCATTGTTTTAAATTTAGTACCTCGTTCTCGAATATGAAAAATTAAACTACATGGGATAGTGTTAAAATTCATAATTATTGAAGATCCTTGCAAAGATATAAGGTCATAGACATTTACTTTTTAATATATTTTTTATCCTTATAATAATAATTTGAAGTTTTTAGCAAAAAATTACACGAAAGTGAAAAAGAATGATTGAGGTATATAAAATAGTGACGAATTACAATACGCCAAGATACCAGCTAATTAATACTAGAGGAACAAGAAATATCATATTTAACTATTTCGTGGTATGTATAATCATTAAATTGAATAACAATATTTTTAAAAACACGGAATGAAACTAAATCACACACTGCAAACCTGTGGGCAACACACGTGTTATGCTCCGGTAACGAGGACTGTGCAAGAAACATAGAGATCGTTTGAAACGTTCACAATGCGAAAATCGATGGAACTAAAAAGTTTTGGTAAAAATCAATTCAAATAAATGTAGTATAATATTTAAATTAATGTAAACATGCTGTTTATTACTTATAAATGTAGTGTTTTTAAGTAATGACTGAAATAAGTGCTCAACCATTTATCAGCTAAATTTAGATAAGAGATAAATATAGAATAACTCTATAAAATCGGTTCTATTATTAATGATTATCAAATAGAATTAAAAGAGTTTGGCGGGATAAGTCAGAATCAGTATCCTCTGACTGATATTTTAAAAATGATTTGTGTTGAGACATTGGTGAATAAGAAAATAACCATTTACATATTTTCAGCTCCTGGCTTTCGCCCGTCGTTCAGATAATTGATTATCAACTGAGAGGTATTTTTTAAATTATTTCATTCAAATAGTGTTCCATTTAAGCTATTTAAATCAATATTCTTCATATGTATATTTTCGTAGAATTATTGAAGATTGTGTGGATGTAGAATAAAAAATATGTTATTTGTATTACAATTCCTTCTATTGTCATCAAAATATTAATTTGGAATAAATGGTTGCAATGCTTCCAAAGAAATATGTCCTTATATAACTGCATTAGATTACCTAAAATTTCTCATTACTTTTTCATATATAGGTATGTGCTTATTAATATACAAATAAGTAGTTACATGAATGTAAGGAAAAAAATATAAAAAAGAAAATAAATATATATATATATATATATATATATATATATATATATATGTATATATATATATATATATATGTATATATATATATATATATATATATATATATATATATATATATACATACATGAAATGATGTCTAATATTTATGTTGCGAATGAGGTATTTGTAATACGAAGGCGTCGTTTAAAAGTGCCTTTAAAACTTTGTGCAAAATCAGTGACATAACTATTCACGGTAAAGATTTAAAGAAATATTTTTAAAAAGTTTATAAAGATGAACCTTTTCTTACTTTAAATAAGATTTCTGTTTTGTAAACTACTTGTAAATTATATTAAATATAATTCTCATGTATCAAAATTTTTTTTTCGACAATTTGATTTTTTTATGATATTATACAAAACTTCAAGTGATACAAATCTGCGAGTTTCATTGACATAAGGATATTATCACTCTCGGAATCATTCACAATAATAATCGTCTCAGAACTTACCAGCGAAGTTGAAGTAGCTTATTATAGGCCCTAAGACGACATTTATTAAATATCAGGTCATTTAAAGAGATATTTTTATTTAATTTATTTACTTATTTACTGCGACATTTTTATTATATTTTGCTATATTTTTCAGTTCTGAAATATTTCCAAATTTCCGTAATCCATAAAACCATCTTACAATTTTTACCTTTATCACATGTATTTTAAGGCCAATTAATGAATCAGATTCGATAAACGAAATTTTTCTAAAAAAGAAACCAATAAAATATTTAGTGAATCTACAAATGAAGATTAATGTCGAGCAAGCAACCAAAAACAATAATGAGAGCCACACGACTCATTGAAAAGCGTCAAGACTAACTTATTTTCCTACGGTGCAACTTAACATGGCAATACCTATTCAAGAGTTGTCACATTAACCAAATATGATATTAAATAACAATAGGATTTTCACGAATGAGCATTTAAAATGTGGATAATTAAATATATGACTCTGTTAGTCACATATTGTTTTATACAAATATAGCAACAGTAAGTAGAAGATATATTTAATTAAGGAGGTGTAAGTATTTATTTATACATTTATAAATAAACGTGTATAAAAAAGGTATGAGTAAAAATAAATAATTTAGTGCGGTCATATCGAGACTGGTCTTTTTAATAAGTGTTGCGCCCATTTATTCGAAATGTACTTTTTAGTAATAACAGCACACATTATGGGCCACATTACATACTTATTTCGGTGATTGTATCTCTACATGAATATTTCAAAAATTGGTTTTTGTATGAAATAATTTTCAAAAAAATCAGATCTACCATATATATATATATACCCAATGATTTCAAGGACGCATTCATCACACCACATTGTAAAAATGAAATGCCAGAAGGTTACGTCACGACTTGGTATGAGATTTTTGAACACTAAACTCTATATTGTTTCCATGAATTATTAAAATATTTTCATACAACTCCCTATATGAATATAAGAATTATAAATAATAATAATTTGGGCTGATTACAAATGTATATTATTGGACTTCTCATGAAAAGAGGACTGTAGCGTAACAAAGAGTTAATCAATTTATTATCAAATAGCATTGATGGCAATTTCCGTACAGAAGCAGAGCCCGTTTACAAGGGTTAGAATTTTTATTCCTTATGTGTTTATATATGGTGTTTTTGGTAACTACTATTTTAGTTTCTGTAGTCATTAAATGGAAGGAGGGGAAGAAAGAGAGCACATATATATATATATATATATATATATATATATATATATATATATATATATATATATATATATATATATATATATGTATATACATATATGTTTATATATATATATATAGCCGCACCACGTTGTAAAAACGAAATGCCAAAAGGTTACGTCACGACTTGGTATGAGATTTTTGAACACTAAACTCTATATTGTTTAAATGAATTATTAAAATGTTTTCATACAACTCCCTATATGAATTTAAGCATTATAAATAATAATAATTTGGGCTGATTACAAATGTATATTATTGGACTTCTCATGAAAAGAGGACTGTAGCGTAACAAAGAGTTAATCAATTTATTATTAAATAGCATTGATGGCAATTTCCGTACAGAAGCAGAGCCCGTTTACAAGGGTTAGAATTTTTATTTTTTATGTGTTTATAGATGGTGCTTTTGGTAACTGCTATTTTAGTTTCTGTAGCCATCAAATGGAAGGAGGGGAAGAGGGAGAGGATATATATATATATATATATATATATATATATATATATATATATATATATATGTACATACATTGTGTGGTCATATTTTCTATTTCCTTTTTCTAAAAAGGATTCCTTTGGAATGACGTTTATATTCAAAGGAAACTGTGTCAGATGCAATGAAACACATAGAATTTCTCCCCTTTGCAAATTCAAATAAAACCTGTCATCGAAATGACATTGTTTTTTAAGCACATGTGGCAACTCGAGTACGTGCCTTATTCGTACGGATAGTACTGCTCCGGAACAAAAGACGGACTGTTGATTTATTTGTAGCAGCAATTTGAGTTTTAATTGGTTAACGCTACGTTGAAAACCACAGTACGATTTAAATTTGTGTAATTTGATGAAATCACTATGGTTTATACAAGATTCATCGTGTTTCTTTACAAAAGTGTATACATAACCTATTTTCAGAATGACAGATAGTTATTCTATTTATTATATCTCAGTACTATATATTAATATATATTCATGAAACACAGATAAGAATCCACTTACACAAAAAAATTCAATGGCATTCAAACTTTTCTTGAATTTGGAAAGTATAATGTTTATCCCCATTTTTTTGAATCCATGAAAAGTGTAAAATTCTTTAAAATGTCCATACTTGAAATGCGTCTACATTTTTTTAAAAATATTTACTTATTAAATTATATTTAATTTTATGTACCCTGTTATGGGTTATGGATATGTATACAGGATCTCGGTTTCTGTACTAAAAAATATCGAAAAGCACCATTAAATGATCCAGTATTCCCTTTGTTAATTGATGTAATAATCATAAGAAAGAGATTTTTGCGACGATTTCTTAGAAAACATAGGTCAATGCAATAAAAATACATTAAACGTGAAATCACCCAGAACAAAATATTTAGATAATTTTAATTTCAAAAATGTTAAATATTATTTTTATTCCATGCCCAGTAAGATAATTAATATGTTGTTGTTCATCAATTTTATATTGTTGTTCATCAATATTAAAAATTGGGCCTGATTAACCGGAACTGTGCGCTTGATTCCTTTGAAAAAATTTAGTTACTTGCATTTTATTTGAAATTTCATTAATTTTTTTTTACTTTAGATGTTTGCACAATTTCACAAGTTATAGGTGGCTATGGAAAACTAATTTGATCCGATCAATTTTTCAATATCGAAGTGTTCTGCATAGCTTCGCTTTCTATCGAATTGGATGAACATTTTAATAAACATTAAGTTAACGTAATTTATGATAGTTTCTTTGTAACCTCAAAAAAAATGAAAAAGAAAATATATATATATATATATATATATATATATGTATGTATATATATATATATATATATATATATATATATATATATAGAATAAGAGGTATCGCTTTTTTAAATAGCTGCTTTACTCTCTGCTGGTAATGCAAAATACATAGTATATAAAGAGCACTTTAGATAATACCAATGCATAGAATGTAGATGTAAATTCCAGAATATAGACAAAATACCTCCGGTTCTCTTAAAAAAACGATTGTCGTATCTTACCCGAAATATTTCGATATCTTACTCGTGGAATACATAATTATATAATATAATATCCCTTCTTTTAAACGTATAATAAAAATTTCAAAACCTACAGTAGAAGTAGTATGTTTGACAGACGAAAGCATAAGATAGTTCTACTGAAGTTGGCATTACATAATAAATGAAATTTAATCGGTTACTGCTGCTGTGCGATTATTCTACAATCATTACGAGAAAATGTGCATTTTTCTATAATATACATCTATATGTGCATTGAGCAGTTATTTGATATCTACACAAAAAATATATCCAACGATATATGCAAAGCGATGTAAATTCCAAAAGTGTACAAAAATACCTCCCTTCATCGCGCGGTAAATGCCGTTGGCGGCGAAGGAAATCATGCGGTTGCACTCCCGGGACCTGCAAACATGACCACGGACTGGTGTTGTCTCGAAGCATAGTGAGTTACAATTTTCTCTCCGTATGCAAAGCAGAATTTCTTTAAATTGTTTTCTTGTGTGTCTTTAAATAAAAGAAAACCAATTCAACGACAGATATTGAATTAATAGCAAATCTAATCAGTCCCAGTCCCAGGTCTTGATTATCGGCTTTAGAAAACATCGATATTTAGAAGCTGGTCATAAATGGATAAAATACTAATAAAAAGGCATTATTGGAATGGTTTCGTTAAATAATATATTAAAAATTTATTCCAATTTTCAATATACAAATCTAAATTGATGACACAAAAACTAAATTACTGACACTGTACTAGTAATTTATTAAATGCGTTAAAAATTAAGTGTAAAATTAGCGTATAGCTCATATTTTTATTATTTCCTACATAACGATAATTTTTAGGGCTAGAAACTAATTATGTAATATTGTATTGTAAAAGCGGAAGTCAATTTCTTTCTTTATATATATTTTTAATTTATTATACATATAACGTAATATTTTCTTTAAATTCACTCTTTTTTTCGTTCTTCTAATTTGATTTTATTTTCGTATTTTATTTTAATGAATGACACTAGTAAAGACATGATGAACAGAAGCTGTTGTAGACTTGATTAGCTGCAAACAATTAATATTTCTGAAAGCTATTAGAAGAATGTGTAATAAGTTTCAAAGGTATACAGGTCTGATATTCTGCTAGTCTGTCTATTCTTTGTAGAAATGCAAACATTTGGTATGAAATAAAAGATGGATTTATTAAAATTTGTTTAAATTACAAGCATTTGATATTAGAATCACAGTCTTTCAATTAGTCCAATGAAAAGTTTTTCATGAGTTTTCTAGTAATAGTTGAGTTGGAAAAAATGGTATTAAATTTTTATTAAAAACAAATTCGTAATTCACATTCTAAACATCACGAGTATGCGTTCCACAGAAAACCACAATATGCAAACATTTTGTAGCAGAGAAATTAAAAAAAATATTATTTGCAAAGCAAAATTATGCACGTGTAAATGAAATTATCAAAGAAAAACTCTACACATCACATTCCTTTATGTATGCTGATTGCACCTGGTTGAATTTGTGTCCTCGACTTCATTTACATAACCCTGAAAAATATTTTAAATGACTTAAGATTTATATGCGGAACACCATCTATTATAAAAAATTTCAAAATAGAATTTTTTACGCAAGTGTACTTAAAATGTAAAATTACCATATCTTCTTTTAAGTTGATCGATTGTCTGGAATATTACCTATATGTTACCATAAATTAAATAAAACCCACCTGTAAAATTTTCGTCAAAATCATTTTAGTTAATATTGTATGCGCAAAATAAATAAAGCCGGTTCCCAGACTAATAAATAATTATTCTAAAAATATTATTTTTCATTCCAACACATAATTTATATTCACTTAAATCATTGTTTCGTAAATACCTTTAAGATGAAAATACGCTAATTTTACAAATTTATCATAATTATAAACAATAAATTATGTGACACTAAAATTTACACAATATAATACCAAAATTACCAAAGAATTAAATTGTGAGCTTATGAAAAAAGTAAGCTTATAACGAAAACATATAACATCCACGTATCAAAATGTTATGTGCGGAGGACCACCCAACCAAGGATACAGCCAGTGGTTAAGCGCCTATCATTCTCCCATTATTCCACTTTTCATCTCGGTCTACATACATTTTGTCAACGTCTTGTTGAAAAACTTTATTGCGCGATTCAAAAGTAAATATTATAAATAACAAGTTTTGTTTTAAAAAAAAATTGTATCTAAATTGGGGCGGCAGTTTTTACAGTAATTGTTCATACATAAAGGAAGACATTCCAAAAACAATATATTAGTGTTCTGTTACTTTTAATGTACGTTTTTATAGTGTTTTTAAATTTGCGTACACTGTTTCGATCGCTGATATGATGCGTCGTCAGTCACACGAAAAAGATCTACGAAAGTAGGCATATACCTATACAGTGCTTGGTATGGTAAATGACGAAGTGATCAATGTATATATGAGTGTAGAGAAGATGAGGGATTCGACAAACGGCCATGGGATAAAGGTTAGTGAGAAGTATACTTCTAAAAAAATATAATAAAAGTATATACACACACACACACACATATATATATGTGTGTGTGTGTGTGTGTATATATATATATATATATATATATATATATATATATTACTAATTGCATTTTTAGTGAAAATTGCGAGTTTGCAAGCAATATATAAGTCAAGTGTTGCTCTTGACACTAATGGAAAAAATATTTAGAAATCATTGCTATCAATATCAATCAATCAACTACCCTTCAATATTTTACATTTGAAACCCTAGTGAATTAATTGGAGGTAAGTAAATTCAATGGAAACGATGATGCGATCTAACCTGGGTGGATCTTAAATTATCATGTTATAAGGCTTATATTAAATGGTAATTATGACGTCTCATTTCCAGACAAAGTGATTTTCATTAAATTGGAGATGAGTTCACCTTCAAATTGGTGATGTTTTCTATTAAATTGGACATTAGTTCACTATTAAACCGATTGTGTTTCCCATTCAATTGGAAATGCGACCTCCATTAATTTGCAGATGAGTTTACCATTAAATTAATATTGTTCTTCATTTAATTGGTTATGTTTCTTATTAAATTGGAAATATGTTCTTCATTACGTTGGGGAAGAATTCACCATTAAATTGGCGGTCGTATCCTCTTTTCGTATCGGTCCTTTTCATTGCCAAAATGTGCCGTGCTCTGTGTGTTGTTCAAAGGCTACCATACAAGGCAATTAATAACAAATCATCATGCTCTGTGTATTGTTCAAATGCTACAGCTTTTACAAAAGAAAAGAAAGGCCGCGTGATATACTGTGGTAATCCGAAATTCTGTTTCCGCAAGCTCGTCGAGCGACGCTGAACCAATGGTTTGGTTGCCTATAAGAGATCATTCTCCTAACGATCGCACAAACAATTCAAGGCGTATGAGATTTCCAATTTTTTACCACCACCAGCAAAATGAAATCTCGAAGCGAACAACGCCTCAGTGGATATAAGACGGGAACAGCGGCAGCTGTACTTACGGATTACCTTGAAATAACTGCAACAAAACTTTTATAAAGGAGATAGCAGCAACAATGCTCTTGACGGGAGGATTAGAAATTCAAGAACAAATTTATAACTTGCCAGGTGCAGATACAGTAAGTAGGGACGAAGTTAATGTTTCAAAATGTACGATTGTCTTCTACCCAAAAGAAAACAAGCCATAAAAATACAAACATACGAAAGGTATATTTTCCGTCTTGTCAATCGAGATGAAGGGGAAGTTCGAAATTTTTTGATTAAATAAGAAATCAGTTTAAGAAATGAAAATTTAATAAACTAGAGGTTGATACAGTTGATAATGATTAATTGAAAGCTGCGAAGAAGTGACAAAGTTATATTGAAAAGTATTCACAGAAACAAATGCACGAGGAATGGTAAATCATTACCCAAAAATCTAAGAACTCTATAAAAAAAAGCAAGATTAATGACAGAAAATTCACGACGAATTTAAAAAAAAACACTTTAAAGGAGAAAAAGTGCGGAAAAATAATATTAAATTAAAAAAAATTATGTGTGACAAATATGGAAATACTAGGTAAAATTTACAAGATCTACATATCAAGCAATAAGAATGAAATACCGTGGGGTAAAAAGTTGGGCTATTATTAAAGTTGATGTGAAACGAAGTTAAATAAAAGAGAAAGGAAAAGAGAAAAGAAACAGGAAAAATATAAACACCAATAAGATCGTACTGACAAAAGAGGATAAATACCTTGAGACATTACGTAATAGATTATATATAAAGTGTGAATAACGAGCCAAGTTTCTTTTGTCAAAAGATGCAAATTTTAAATATAAAAAAAAGTTATCGGCATAAAGTTATAATTAAAAAAATTAAGTTAAGTAAAACCTTGCTAGACTAGCCCAAAGCACATTAAATGCATATTTTTAAATGTATATAATATTCAAAACAATAATACGGAAATTAGGTAAATGAAAAGTTCGTTTTTGTTGCGAATTGATTTAACGAAAGGATCAGTTAAAACAAAGATATTTCAGGATTATTTAGAGTCATTTCTGAAGCGATCATAAAATTTTTTTAGAATCCGTTGACGTAGAATTTTTAAATTTGGCATATAAGACACCATAGATATATTTTTAAAAACGACTGCAACGATTTTTTTTTCAGTTTCATATAACGTAAGGATGAATTAAAACAAAGGTATTATTTCAACATTTCAATATATTGATGGAATATTCACAATATTCTCAGAAAAAGTTTGACGTAGAAATTTTTAATTTCGCACATTAGGCACATTTCTTGTAGATTTATTCTCCAACTATTCTCTTAAATAAAAAAACTAATTTGGAAACTTTATTTTATTTTTAAGACCTTTTTAACTATATACCGCAAATTTGTGTGCGCTAGATTTTTTTTTCTTCCCTTAGTTACATGGACGGAGTGCCATCCTAAATATAATTTTTTTCTCATAATTCCAATTTATTTTCATAA
Source organism: Druceiella hillmani (assembly GCA_039881145.1). NCBI lineage: Eukaryota > Metazoa > Arthropoda > Insecta > Lepidoptera > Hepialidae > Druceiella > Druceiella hillmani. The sequence goes on along the minus strand of JAYKKI010000022.1, from coordinate 24,687,613 downwards.
TTCCAAAATGTCATTTTGTAGCGGTTCATAGGAGACACTAGGTATTTCATCAATGTAGTACCAGTAGTCTCCGAGTGAAAAGGCTGTGACATGTGGATATATATACAGTTAGATCAAGATTAGACAAACAAACGGACGAGGGACAGGACAAAATGATAAGGGTTCCGTTTTTTCCATTTGACTACGTAAACCAAAAAAGTTGTATGTCTACTTAATTTACATTGGTCTCTAATCATTTACTCAAATAATTTCGAAGTTTTTTTGCGTTTATGCCTCATGCAAAATCGACTACTTATGAACCTATGTGAACGAACTTTTAAATTTTTTTTTATTTCTCTTTATTAATTCATCCCTACGAATATAAACAACGCCTTATCCACGGTTTTAATTAAGTACTAAACACAAAGTGCTCAGACATGTTATGCAATTTTTTTCAGGAATACCAAAACGATGTATACCTAAAGATCATGCTGGTCGTAAAGAAATAATATATTAGTTTCTCGTCAATTTAGGACTAATGAGTTGTCTAGATCTTTTCCCATTGATACTTTGACAGATTCCACGCTAAGGCGTATTAAAAACTTCGTTGACTTCCTTGTATGATGGAGGATGATTTAAAATCAATAGCATGTTACCATAATATTTTTTTTATTAATATTTTCAGGAACAACGAGATATGGGACGATCTTATTTGTAAAAAAAAATGAATTGATTTTTTTAATTAAATAAACAAAAACATTATTTGTGCACTATAAATATACAGTACATGAAAGGAGCAGAATCTGTTCTCGGGTTTTACATAATATTTAAAAAAAAGATGGAGGAAGTTTAGAATATGACATATGGACACAGGCTATAAGACGTAAATGCGTATTGTAAATGCATTTAATTGATCCTGACAGAACTAATATTTGTTATTACTATATGCATTTGCGAATATTAATATTATGTTGTCATTTTACTGTCAAAAATATTATTTTTCTTTTAATGGCATTCAGTTTTTTTCCCCTTAAATAATAACTATGACAAAACTAATATCTGCGAGGTATTTTCACATTTACCGTTCGTTTTATCCGTTTGCTCTGTCGGAGGTGTCTTTTTTAATATTTTTAAAACATCATTCATATCGTTTTAACCCATTCAAAGGCAATGAATTATTAAATTATTATACAACAAATAACATAAATTTAAAACAAATCGTTTAATTCGACAGTGTCATTATATTTTAATTGTGAAAAGTACATAATACCAAAATAGTTTAGTTTTATTAAAAAACTACATATTTAGAGGAAGGATAGAGACAAAGAAAACATTTAAGAAAAAAAAATCGATGCTAAGGTTAAAATTTCAGGGAAAATACAAATTTTGATACTTTGATACACATGGTTGATTATGGTTTCTTCATATCTTCCAAGCATAATAAATCACCAGTATGAAAAATATGTCGCTCATTTACAGATATAACTGACTTAAGTGTTAAGGAGCTTACGTTTGGCATCATAATTTCCCGTCACTATTGTGTTGATAGAGAAGCAGAGAGCTGCTAATATTTCTCGAGCTCTAATATTTCAACTCGAATTAAAATCACCAAGTCAATAAACTAAGTATATTTATGTCAGGCCAGTATTATGTAAAAAATGAGCTTTTGCTGTAGATATATTTTTTCTTTTATATTATTTTTATATGGCAGAACGTTTTGTACATATATAAACACGTTTACGTGAACGTTTTATATATATATATATATATATATATATATATATATATATATATATATATATATGCGTATGTATTTGTGCGCGCGCGTGTTTATCGCACATGAGTGTGCATGCATGTATATTTTTATATAAATATTAGTTAAATGCGATTATTTATCATGTCATTGTTTTCTACCCAAGTGACCTTTAGTGCTATTTTGAAAGCAAGTAGGATAGCTTCTACTGCATAATTAATTTTTGATCATATTAGAAGAATACGTACTTTTATTTCATCAGAACACCATTTCTTAAACTAAATGTGTATAAAAACATAAAATCGTTAATGTTTTTTTCACTGTTCTTGTGTAATAATCAGCTCTGTATAGAGTAATAAAGTGTATACAACTAAGTTTGGTTTGTGCGCGCACCAATTTTATTTAAGTCTCATAATTTACATTTTATTTTTTTGATATTCAAAATATTGATATTTGCGAGGATAACTCAAAGGATTATGCGAACTGAATGAGCTCTAAACGTCATTGAAAAATCTGGCAAAATAATTTATTCTGAAGAAGGGATAAATACATAACATTTTATTTTTTGGTACCAAAAATAAAGTGTTTTATTTGAATACGCCTATTAAATTGAGTACACAAGTATCAAGCAAGTGGTCGATAAGCATACTGTTCCCGTGCATGAGACAAAGAGCTCTTTCTCACGTGTGAGTAACTTGACTTTTAAAGTGCTCACATTTGGTGTTGTTGATTTTCCAGCTGGGATACTGTTTATGAAAACTTTCTCACTTAATTGTCATATTATACTTTTAAACTTAAATTATGAAGGATAAGTGGGGAAGTTATTTCATCAGAATTTAATTAAATATATAGGTAGTGGGAATATCCTGAAAAGGCAAAACAAGAACAGTATAGTTTCAAGGCTTTTCTTTCATTATCTACTTTTGTAGAGATATTCCCAATTTCCTTACATCTATTTTTTCGCCCGTTTGTTAACTAACCATCTATCATAGCCACCAACTTCAATGCGGAAAATTTACCAGGAACAAAATTATTTTTCGAATTAATTTTCCTTGCTGCTGTAATAGGATATCTACGGCCTACAAGTGTATTGTAAGTACGATTAGTGATCATTTTCAATTTATATATAGATGAAAAAAAAATTCATTGTCGGGTATGGCCGAAGTTATTTTCGTGAAAACGAAGAACCCCATTATGATACACAAAGTCCCTTTAAAAAAACATTTAGTACTCGGATCGGAAAATAATCTCGAAAATATAATTCCGTTTATGACACGTATCGACATCATAGTCTTAAATTGTTGGTCTAGGTTTTGCACGTGTCTAGTTCATAACTTCATTGCTGTCAAATTAGACGGAATTAGCAAATACTTATCCTTTCGGATAAGACCATAATGGCGGCTTTATCCATTTAAGTCTAGTTATTGAGATTTTAAATTACTTCGAAAGAAAGTATTGCTCGTTTGAGTCCGATTCTCTCTCCACACTTGTCATCGATTTTAAAGATGTATTCATGTCACAAAATAAACACTTTCACAAAAATATAACATATTTGTGAATCTAGAAAATATCGAATAAATAAACACCCAAATTTCCTACCAGTATATTATGTTTGTAAATTTCGTGATCAACGAAGGAAACTGAATATGATATCTCGGGTTATAGGGCACGCATTCAAATTTTAGGTTTCCGTAAATAAAAGGTTCTAACCAAATTTTCTTTTTGTGGTAACGTCGTCTCTTCTTCCATCTACCATCTACCATCTATCAGAAGATGTTTGCGTTTACACCAAATAAAATGGAAAGATGAAATCTACATTTAATATGTAGTTACTAGGCTTAAAACTAACAATATTTCAAATCATATGGAGAGAACATTTCTAAACATTTAAAGAAGAGGAAGGACAAATAAATCCTATAGAGATGTGTAAGGTATCATTTAATATACATCTTTGAGTGAAATATTATCCTAATTTAAATTTTTTTCAGTGACATATAATCATTTCGTCAACCATGAAATTGGCTATTTTCAAATAATTAAAATTTTGTTACCAGATTCATTTAAAAAAGGCATTAAGAAACAATTTTGAAATTCAATTATAATAATTTCCATAATTCGTATTTACACAATAAATGCGGAAGAGAGTTAAATATATAATTTAAAACATGTTAAGAGCAATCTCAAGAATATTTTTAAGAAATGTTCGATACTTTTATGCCCAAAAAGTACATGCGGACGAAATATGCCTTTGAATACATGCCATATTTTTATATCAAAAAATAGTATTAAATAAATAGCTTAACAGAAACCAAACTTATCCCGAAATGTTTCAATTTTTATGTTTTTAAGTGAATGCAAAATCCCCGTAGTGCAATTTTACTCATATTTATTGATACTGCAGTAACGTCAATATATAATATAAGAAATACAATGAAGAAAATATCAAGTAAAAAAAAAAGGGAAACTCGAAAAATACTTAATTGTTTAGTATCTCAATCTATATACTGATTAAAAACATCTTCAAAAAAATGAAAAACCTCATTTCTTTCCCTGTTTTTGTTCGCCGAACATATTATTAGCCAGGAAAAAAGCCGCGCTGCGTATTTAAAAGTATGAGTGACTTGATTTCTAATGAACTTACCACATTTAGATGCGATCAGTTCTCTTAAGTTCGGCTTCATTAAAGTGAGACGAAAATCTCCAACTCGAAAAGAATACTTGTAATTTGAATTATTTTATCCAGTTATTGAAACATTTTTTGCACGTAAGTTACACTTTAGCCTAGAAGTAAGCCTAAGGTTTGATGATTTTCTGTGCCTAGACATAAAATTGTGTCTATTCTTCATTCGGTCACATTAAAAATATATTATTATTTCATTTTATGTGCCAATAACATATGGTAAATTTTATGTATTATTTTAATTTGACTACAAATTTTAAAATTTTTCCTAATTTAGGCAAATGCGTCGTCTGTTATACTGCAATTGGTACAAATATACACATCCATATAATGACTAATCAGCAGATATAGAGAGTTTATATTCAATTAAATATCGTAGTTATTCTACATTAGTTCAATAAAGCACCTTAAACTGGATTTACCTTTAATTTCATAGACACTTCTTTCAAATTCTTCAGTCATATGTTTGTGAAATTTAAAGCGTGTGTATCTTTATGATAATAGGGTTTCTTTAACAAATATTTTCTTGGAAGTTAAAAAACGTGTCTATGAATCATGCTCTGGATCCCGTAAATTCTGGAAAGGATATCAATTTGAGGATCATAAACTCGTTCTCGATTTTGCTGCACCAGTCAGGAAATTCAATAACGTATCAATGATCTATCTTCTAAGACCCCTTTAATTCTAAAATAGACTTCATTTGCAAGATCATAGAAAGATTCTTAAGTTTTTTGAACCAAACTTTCATTTAGAAAATTCAAGAACGTGTCTACTATCCATCTTTTAGGATACCGTTAACTCTGGGACAGATTTAACCTACAATATTATATTGAAATTGAAGAAGGACTCATAGCCCCTCCCTCATCAAGGGTACCGCTACATATAAAACTGTTTCATGTTCAAGATGGTTTCTTGAATTTCTTGAACCAAATTTTGTTTCCAAAATTCAAGAACTTATCGTGCTCTTGGACACCGATAACTCTGAAATAGTTTCAACTTCAAGATCACAAACACTTTCTTGAATTTTCCAAACCAAATTTTTGTTCGGGAAATTCAAGAACGTATCTGAAATTCATCCACTAAGATAACGTTAACTCTAGAATGGGTTTTATATTCAAGATCATAGATATATTTTTGATTTTCCTGAACCAAATTTTCATCCATGAAATACATCGTATACACATGGTATACATTATTTATGGCGGTCTTCAAGTCGCAACTTGGGCGGAGTTCCTAAAATCACAAAAGATTTATTATTTTAAACATAATAACTCTACATTTCTTCACTATTCTTAACTAAATGATTGTAATTCAATATTCTGGTTTTCTAGTATTCTTTCAAGGAGAAACCCGGACTGTAAACTAAAATCTTGTTATCTAATATATTACTTATAATATATCGGTTACTTACAATAGTTTTAATTAATATTTGTCAAGAATAATATCTGCAATCGACAAAGAAATAAGAAAAATAAAAAAATTACGAGAATATTAAGAAAAGTTAAGTTTATTTTAGATAGAAAAAAATCAGTTTCTATATGCGGCAATAGATCATTTAGAAAGACATTTTTTCATTATAATTTTAGTAAAACCCCATTAGTTTGCTATTTACAACTCAATAAAATCCAATGGCATTTTCTAAAGCCGAAAAAATAAAACTCCAATCGCAATTTAATGTGCAACCGAGCGCAATCTGATATCTTAATAAAACAATAAAAATTTAATTTTCAATTTTTAATTTATATAAAATCGTTACCCAGTTGATTTTTATTAAGCGCATCACAAAGCTTAAATACATGTTTAATTCGAAGGGACGATATACGTGCTATGTTGAAATCCAAATTATGTCACTCTTTTAGGAGTTGACCAATAATCAGTTTGTAACATATTGACAAGATAACATTTCTATTGCAAACTTTTACACAATTTGGCTTTAATTTACACTTTGATTTTGTTTCTTTATAAAGAAGGGATAAATATTACATTACTCAATTATACGGTAGCAATTTTCATTTGTAAATACGTTCTCCCGAACATTTATCTTAGCAATAGTTTCTTATGTATAGTTTTTACTGATAAAATATGTTACCTTTATTTTTTGTAATAGTTGCAGGCAAAAAATTTGTCGGTTCTAAGCACATAATACATATATGTCTGAATCTTGGTCTGCATTGTTTTCTTTTGCCTGACATGAGTGCAATTTAATTTTAATTAAATAATTCACATTTGCCATATTTAATACTCTTCTCATTCTGGGTGGGTTAAATTAGAATAGTGTGAAGTAATTTAATGGGTCCTTAACCAACATCATATTAAATGCGATCAGAATGTATAACGTGGTTTGAACTATCATTACAAAGGCTTTCAATACAAACTTCTTGCGATATATCTAGTTTTAATGTTGATTTAGAATTTAAGATATTAAATAGAATTTAAGATATTTCACTATACAAACAAGAAGCATACTGTTATATTTATTAACAAAATGTGGACGATGAAATATTTGAATTGGTGGAAAGTAAACAAAAAACGTTTTAATGAAAATATGATGTTATCTCAAATGGAATAAGAAAATAAAAGTTTTGTAAAAAAACCCGTTAGATTTCAAAAAGTATCACACACGTTTTTAAATGTATGAATTCAACCCTAATGGATATTTATTAATTAGTTCAAGATAGGGAGTAGGCAAGACTTATATAAATCATATTTTTTTACATATGTTTTGCATACTCTCCACAGTTCAAGATAATGAGTAGGCAAAACAAGATAATGAGAATCCAAGATAATGAGTAGGCAAAACATGATAATGAGTAGTCCAAAATAATGAGTAGGCAAAACTTATATAAAGAATGTTTTTGTTTAAGTTTTGCCTTCTCTTGCACAGGGAAGTGTCATTTATTAAAGTGTTTCTCAGTTCAGGAAGAAAGGAAAGATTTCCAGAAACTGATCTAATTAGCAAGAAGTTCTAAAAGAAGGTTAAGTCAATTAATATACGTGTTTTTTTATATTCCAAAATAAAGTAATAACATTATTCAAAACCTTGAAATGTGGAGAACATTTTATTTTCGTAATATTGTTTTTATTTCGGGATACTGGTTTGCGGTGAAAATGGTTTTCCAGGTTCCAATATTAATATGAAGTTCTGCCAGTTCCGGTAATCTAACCAGCGTTTCGGAAAAAACTTACATTCGTCACCCCTGTAGCTATAAACATGAGTTTTGGATAACACGAGACACGATACTCTATACTCTCCATATTTTTTTAATATTATTCGCTGGGTTTATTTGTCATACAAAAGAAATTAAATTAACATCAACAATTTATTTTGATAGATAAAAAGGAAAAAAAAAATTGAAAAATTTTCGTGCTGAATAAAGTTAATATCGTGTTATGCCAAAGAACTTCTAACGCGCGAAGATTACACGTGATTTTTTTTTACCAGTAAAGAATGAATTGTGAAAGTATATCAGTAGAGGTTGACGATGGTGATGATGAAGTCAGGTTAAAGTGACAAGTGGATAATTTATTTTAAAATAAAATTATGGTTTCATGTTTTATATACAGCGACCAAAGTTTACATATATATTGATTGACACCAAAATTTTTGTTTAATTAAAAAATCATTACAGTTATGATTTTATCATACTTCTAAAATGCCAATATTTTATTATAATGAAATATTTATTTATTTAATACTATCTAGTGAAAGGAACTTCATTTCAACTGAGTGCCCCACAATACCTCTCTTTTTTTTTAATATACGCCAAAAAACAATATACGTATATTTTAGCTGAAAAAATTTATAAATTTTAAAAATAAGTCTTCAGCCGAATTTATATTTAGAAATTTATCGGAGTTACCAACACTATACTTATTTCTATTCACAACAGAGGGAACTTTTAAATTATATAAAATTGGAGTAACTATCATGAAAACATAAATACAATTTGTTTAATAAAGATTTGTAATTCGCATCGCCTACTGTCCTGACTTTTTCAACTTTGCCTCTCAATATGATGCTCATCGCCTTCTCGTGATATTGATACAATTAAATTTCATAAATCGATTTAATGTTTACGAGTTCGTGCTACTAAATATATGACACAAATACCAATATAATCTAAAATCCTGCCTGTCAAATGGATGTGCCTATTGTGCTATTTATTTGTCTCTAAATGAAGTCAGAAAAAAACGTCCTTGGGTTTAAAATCGTAACACAAAAAACTCGAAATTGTTTCCTTTAATCGTCAATATATAGGTTTACTCTAGATTTACAATAATTTCTTTCATAACGATGCAACTACTCTCAACATGATACATGTATTCCAGAGTGGCATGGATTCCCTTACACACTCACAAAACGTTAGAAGTTCATTTCTATGTCAGTACCCAGAATATAGATCAAATTCTAATAGACTAATAAACTAAACTGAAAATAGAAGCTAATTTTCAGCCAAATCACTGTATTGTGGCATCGCAATTACTATTTTGTTGTTCGCTCTGCAAGGTTAAGACTCATTTCAAAGCCGACGCGATTCGTCACGTTTTATTTAATAAATAACCCTGATAAGCGTGTTCTAGTAAACACCAACCAAAATAAATCATTTATTTTTTTAGTGTCAAGTCTAATCACCATAAAAAAGTACAGCTTTCAAGAATATAACGATGTTCGAATATATTTTTTACATCGGCGACATGATTTGCGCCGACACAAATAACGCGCTGCTGATTTACAAACATCATAGATTTGAATCGTTATGGACTCAAGTGTCAGCTGGATTAGCGTTTCATCATGTCATAAATACGTACGAATGTGGAATCGTCGAAAAACTTATCAGTCCATTTATTTTATAGTACTCTAAGGAATTCGATTCCATTATTGCCAAAATTGTCGAGTTTGTTCCAATTAGGAATGAGTCAAAATATAAATCTATCATGGCTGCAAGTGACAAGTTGCATTTTCATTATGAGTTCTACTTCAGCTTAATAATTAGTACCATGTTACGTCTTCCGCGGTATTAGTCACCCGTTCTCAAATATGAAAAGTCCAATAGATGAGATGGTATTTGAATTTATACTTATGAAAGATGCTTGCAAAAACGTACGATCATATACGTTAACCATATAATTATATACGTTAACCTTCTAGTAAATATACATATTTATATAATTTTATTTTTTAATAAAAATGACATAGAACTGTTAAAAAATTATTATGATCTGTAAAATGTCGGCGAACTACGATACGAAGAGCAAAAATATATTTATTTTTAGTGTTATGTCTAATTATCAAATTGAATAACAATATATTTAAGTACAGAATGAAACTAAATCACATATTTAAAACCCGCGTGTAACTCACTTACTGCTCCAGGGTAAAGAGGACTTTGCAAGAAACACATATGTCACTTGAAAACGTTCACAGTGCTGTAACTAATATAATTAAAAACTTTGGTTATACCTGAATCATTCTAAGTGTACTAAGATCATTTTTAAGGCATGGATAAAATAAGTACTCAACTATTTATCAGCTAAATATGGCAAGAGGAACTCCTTAAAGTCAACCATGGTATAACTGTTTATCAAACATGAATAAAGAGGGCCTTACGAGATAAGATAGAGTAGAGGGCCTCTAAGAGACATTTTGAAAATAAGTTGTGCTATACCATTGGTGTGTAACAAATTCAAAATTGACATATTTTCAGCTTTAGACCTTCTCCCGTATTTAAAATAATTGATTATGTATCCTCCAGAGAGGATATTTTTTGGAATTATTTTATTCAAATGCTGACCTAACTAAGCTAATAAAATAGGTACTCTTTGTTAGATAATTTATTCTTCTAAATTATATATCATTTGAAGAATCATTGAAGTTTGCGCAGAGGTAAAGCAAACAGATTATGTCATTTGGATTGTAATTCTGTATATTATTATTAACAAGTTAATTTCGAATAAATAACTGCAACGCTTACTAAAAGAAAATTAACTCTCGACATAACTGCACTGGATTATGTATTATTTTTCATTTCTCTTTCCTACATGCTAATGAACATGTTGTATTAAAAAATATAGTAAATGCTCTGACTATTTATGTTAATAATGTGATATTTGTAAAATGAAGGCGTCATTTAGTGTACTGTTAAAATTTTCTACAAAATCTGTGACATAACCATTTAAGGTGCAGATTTAAAGAAATTTATAAAAGGTGTTGCAAATATATGCATTTTTCTGTCTCAGGTAAGATTTTTGTTAATAAAAATGATTTTGGATTTCTTTTATTTAGCATTTCAATATTTAAAGGACAATTAATATGAAGTTAGATTTGGTATAACCAAATTTTTTATCTAAGAAAATAAATAAAATATTTATTGTCACAATCCGAAAATTAACATTAATGTCGGAGAAGCAAAACAATAATGGGAGCCATACGATGAACTGGAAAGCGTTTTGTTCCCTATGGTGCAACTAGACAGGGCAATAACAATTTTAAAAATATTGTCATATTAACCAAATGTGATATTAAATAACAATAGAATTTACAATAATGAACACTTTAAGTGTTCATTATTGTAAATTAAAAAACATATAAAAATTAGTTACGCACCTATCAGTGTTTCAAACAAACATGGAAACAGTAAGTCAAAAGATATATTGTACTTAGATTATGAAGTTATATCCATTTATTTGTACTTTTAAAAGTAAATGTGTATGAAAGAGAGATGTCAAACAAAGACAATTATGAGATTTTAAATTTTTTTTCAGAGAGTAAAAATAATTAGAAAATTAATTTAAAATGATATAATTTTCATAAAAGCCCAATATGTAAAAGCCCCATATATTTGATGGGCTAGTAAGTTTTTAGATACAACTTCGGGATCTTCTAGGAAGATTCTCGAAAGTTCTAAACTGTATAGGCCAAAACTATAATAGGCCAAAATGTGAATACATTTTGACAAGAGTGAAAGCTAAAGATTTAATGAATTACGAAATCGATACCAAATACCAATTATATTATTTTACGAATTTCGTCATAATGTATGTCATGCGATGGGCGATTCACGATGCCTTACGCGATGACAAATATTTGGTTCAGAAAGTTCAGGAATGTGCGCTACAATGTTGAGGACGTACCCCTTATCGAACGTCCTGTTTAATTGGACGTTCAACGATTACGACGCCTAATTGAGAAATGTCCTCGACTAACGACTCGTCAATTGGCAGATGAGCTACACTGCAGTCGTAGCACTATAAACACACATTTGTACGAGTTGGGGAAAGTTTCAAAACACGGTGTTTGGATACCCCACGAATGGTCATCATCACCTTCAGTGCAGAGTTGATACTTATCAACGGTTATTGAAATAAAAGCGTAACTTCCACCAGTTAGTGACTGGCGATGATAAATGGATTAGATACGTTAACCACACACGCAAGCATCAATAGTTGGGTGCCGGAGAAACAGGAGTTTCAGTATCCAAACCTGAAATAAGTGCCAAAAGGGTGATGTGCAGCTACTGGTGAGATGTTAAGGGCATTATTCATTGAGATTTGCTTCCAGGGGGTACAATTCATACAGATATTTACTGTGAACCATTGGACCCATTATCTAACAAATTGAGTTGTCAACAGGATTGATTTTATTTTCTACGTGATAATATGAGCTCACATGTTGAGAAACGGCCTTGTGACAAATTATAGGAGCTTGGCTGGGTTTTTCTAACTCATCCACCATATTTGCTGGAGATTGCGCTCTCCAATTACCATTTATTCAATCACGTAAATAGTTACTAAGAAATCATTTACGTACATTCAAAACGACTTCGCATCTTTTTTTTTAATCAAAGTCACCGGAATTTTACAAGAAAGGCATATTGTCACTGCCAACAAGATGGCGACAAATAGTAGATAATAATGATGAACTTAAATTAAATTTAGTGTAACATATAATTTTTTTAATAAAAAATATTGACAGCAACTCGGGATTAAAAACGTATAAGCCAACTTTATATATACACACAAACGCATATACACGCACGCACACACACACGCACATACCTATGTTTACCGCCGTCACTATGGTGCGTTGAGTTAATCTCAAGGTATACGGTCTTTGGCAGCGTGGGGCACCGCGGGACCCGAGTTCAGTTCCCGGACGCTTGTAGAGCGGTGTTGAATTAGCAGTAAGTCAGTCATATGTATTAATTAAATTATTTGAAATGGATAAACAAATAAATAAATGAATGCCTAATAATTTCAAGGACGCGTTAAGCCAGGAGCTAACAAGAACAAATTGTAATCTTATTATTCACCAATAAATTATTTTCAAAATACCTATTTTATCTTGCTACTCCCTTTCTAGCATTGCCGCTAATATAAATTTTAAACCCATTTTTGAAATGAAATTCCCAATTGAAGTCACTATAAATTATGAAAATTTCAAACCAAATGTTAATTACTTAAAATTTGACGGAAAAGGATATATTGTTAAAGGAAATCACTCACTATACCATATTTATGTATTAAAAATAATTGGGTTCCGTTATTAATGTATATTATTGAGACTTCTCACGAAAGATGACAGTAGCGTAACAGAGTTAATTATTTTATCACCAAATGGCGCTGATAGCATTTTGCGAACAGACACAGAACTCATTTATTAGTATCAGTGTCTTGACTTGTAATGGGATTTTGTATTCATATGGTATTATTGGTAACTACGATTTTAGTTTCAATAAGTGAAAAGGAAGGATGTTGACGGAGAGGATAGTATATAAGGTAATAGATATTCGAAAGGAAACTCTGTCAAATAATTCATCCTGAGGCAATAAAAGAAAGAAAGAGAAGATAAGATTTAAAAAATATTTATATATTTTTTGTGACCATGTTTTCCATTTTTGTTTTCATTTCTCAAGAGGAGGAATTTCTTTTGAAATTCTTTCCTATTCGAAAGGATACTCTGTCAAATAATTCATCGTGAAACAGTGAAAAATATAAAATTTTTCCTTTTGCAACATCAAATAAAACCTCTTGCCCGAATGGCAATATTTTAAGCGCATGAGGCAACTCGGCCACGTGCCACATTCATGAGAATGTATATATACTTCGCCGGAACAAAAGACGCGCCGCTCATTTACTTGTGTCAGTGACTTGAGTTTTAATGGGCTCACGTCTGATGGGATCAAATTTCCCACTGCCGAGTTGCTCAAAGCTATGTGGAAAGCCACAGCTCCAATTAAATTTATGCAATTCGAAGTAATTACATAGGTTTATACGCGTCTTATCGTGTTTCTGTTCAAAAATGTTCACTTAACATAATTTCAGAATACCAGTTTCTATATTTATTATATCACATTATGACATATTATTATCTCCTTAGTAACACAGAAAAATCACTTTATATAAAATATACTTTCAAATACATTATAAGTATTTTTGAATTAAAAGGTGCAATATTTACCCTCAGTTTATTTTTAATCAATAAAAATGTTGGCTTGTTAAAAATATAATTTTTTTTAAATAGGACTGTATTATATTCAACTGTTTGTAAAGTTTACTTAATATATGAAATTTACTTTTATATATACAACAATTAAATGTGGATATGGAAAAAATCTTATCTGAAAGACTGAAACATGTTTGAACATCATCATTTAACGATACTGTCTTTATTAGTACATCCAAATCATTATTTCGTTTATTCCAAAATGCAGTGATTTTTAGAGAAAGATAATTCTTACGATTTTTTAGAATATATTCGTTAATACAGTAACAAACTTCAAACGTGAATCCCCGAAAACGAAATGTTTCTATAAATTTAATTGCATGTTTTATCCACAGAAATGTAAAATGTTGTTTCTATCTCATTCCCGATAAAGTAGTTAATATCATCTCAGTTTTAATTAGGTGTTGATAATCCTAATATCTACATTTGCAATGTTGTCAAGCAGTATTAGAAAGTAAGCTTAATTAACCATGATACTTGTCTTGGCTCCTATGAAAAAAACCCTAGTTAGAGATTTAATTGAAATTTAATTAAAAAATAAATTTAGTTTCAACACAGCAATAATTTCAGAAGATATAGTTGGGTATGGAGAAATAATTTTTCTCATCAAGTTTTTTAGTATTGATGTCCTTGAATTGGAGGAATAATTCAAATAAACAATAAGTTTAAAAAAAGTTTACGTAATTTCTAAAAGTTTCTTCACGACCTCGATTGACGTAATCGGTTAATCGACCAAAATCAATTGATTATTTTCTTCAAAGATGTTAAAACAACAAGCCTCCTCGATGTTATACAACTATAGTACTAAAAAAATTTACGTAAAATTTATGATGCAGCAGAAAGAAATTTGGCTATAAGACAACAAATTAGTAGAATAGAATAAACTGTGACTCTATCTCCGAAGAAGGAAGCCGCCATATTTTTCATATAGCGGCTTTCCTCTTTACTAATCGTGCAAGATAGATAATGCATAAGCAATTTAGAAGTTACCGATGCATAGAATGTATATTTATAAGATAAATTGCATAGAATACAACAAGTTTTTATCTATGAAACCTTTGGTTCATCACGGAACCCATTTTGACACGCTGCGTTCCCAAACTTGTCGTTAATGTACCCGTGGAATAAATGATGATTACATACAACTCGTTTTTTTTAAGTCAGCGATTTCGTAGAATATATATATATATATATATATATATATATATATATATATATGTGTGTGTGTATGTGTGTGTGTGTGTGTACACTAAACAGTTATATAATATCCAAACATAAATTACATTTAATGCTATACGCAAAGCAATGTAAATTCCAAAATGTACACAAGTATACCACCCTTCATCGCGTGGCAAAGGCCGCTGGCGGCAAGGGAAATCATGCGGTTACGCTCCCGGGACCTGCAAACATGACCACGGACTGGTGTTGTTTCGAACCACAGTGAGGGTAGTTTCATGTAAGTATTTCGAATTGAAAAATTTACAATGTTCTCTTCATATACAAACTATGATTTGTTTATATTTTTTTCTGATGTCTCTTGAAATAGAGAAAACCCAATCTGGCGTCAAATATTGAATAAATACCAAATCCACTCAAAGCCAAGTCTCGATTAGCTTCTTTATAAAACGCTGACATCTAAAAGCTATTTATATATTTATAAAACGCTAACAAAAAGAAAATATTGCAATTGTTTCATTAAATAATATAATAATAATAATATGATAATATAAATGTTGATAATGGGAAACATAAAAAAAATTAAATTAATGACACTGTGACAGTAATTTATTGCAAACTAAATAATTTACGTGCAGTTATAATTCATGTTGTTATTATATCCAGTTTATTGGTAATTGTTGTAGGACGAAACCCATTATATAAGTATTGTGAAGTCAGTTTATTATCCCTTAACAGGCCGGGTGCGGTCACCATGACCCCAGTAGGTGCAACACTGTCAATTTTATACTCTTCCAATATTCGATGGTATTTGCCCCTCCTGGTACCTTCGCAACTCAGGCGATTAGTACGAGGCCCGGCTTAGTAATAGTCGCACGCGTCATTTGTTTTGAGTTTTTATTGTTTAAAAGTTTGCAGCGGTCACAGTGTTTAAAAAAATATTATTTAATTGCTAGATTTATACAAAACTATGTAAGAATAAATGTGTAATAGTCCTGGTCCTTCAATCTCTTGATAAATAATAGAAATCAAAAGCTGTTAATTGATTCATTTTGGGTTATTTGCTATAAAATCATAACTGTAGGTCAAAATTTAATTTTACCGCAAGAAAAAATACAAAACAATCGATTTAGATCAAATACCAAACCAATGAATCAACATTTTTTCTTTAAATTAATCCAATCATGGTTGGTGAAGCATACGGTGCATCCATATGTGATTAGTGCAAGTGACCAATATTTTTTTAGTTCTATTAATAAAAAATTGAAAAGAAAGCGTTCTTTACCAGATAGGGCGAAAATGGATAATTTGGGAAAGCTTTTATTTGGAGTTAAACAGTTTATGAGTTAAAATATTAATAAAGTTAGTTTTCGCTATGATTAATATACTTTAATATATTATTCACATATTCATGAGATTTTTGTCGTCTTAACATATAAATGGTCTAAGCAATATCTACACATATAGCATATTTACAAATAGGCTAAGAATGCAGTTCATAAAATGTGGGTTTTACTATAATGGTTTGTTAAAAATATGTCAGCTGTCATAAATTTATAATATAGCTTCTTATAGGCAGTTAAGGGTGTCAAATATTATATCTATCGCTGCTATTCTCTCAGCTTTGCTATAGAAGAGCTTTTAACTAAACGAAAATGGTATTGTTCATGAACCCATATAAGATGACCGGCGTTTGTATCTGGAAGTCTGTAGCAGCTCAATTTAACATATCTCAATTTAACACTCAAAAATGTTTATATGGAAGTTTATGGGGTAAAATTAGGTTTAAGGAATTTTTTAAAATTCTTTACGTAATCTAGAGTATCTCTCGAAACGGCTAATAATGGGGGCTCAATTTTTTTTTCATAATTTTATCTTCGGAGACATACTGAAAAATGTGTATATCGGCAACTACTCAGCCTAAAATTATGAAAAAAAGTATCTTAAAATTGTACGCACCCGGCCTATTGTGCGATTTTAGAAAGTGAATTCCTTTCTCGGTGTAGTCTTCATTTTACTAACAAAATGGAACGTTTTGACCAACAAATACAAGAGTGGCTTACACAAAAGGATAATGATAACCCTGCCACTGATGGCGATGGTGAATGCAATGATATTGATCAGGATATCGAACCAAATCACGTGATTTATGAGTCACACCACTCAGAATCTGAAGAAGAAGTTACCTCATCTAACGATGAAGATGATCAACCTTTGTCAAGTCTTCAACCGAGTCGTAAGCGCAAGGCAAGTAAAAGTATTTCCGATAGCGAGGAAGTTCAACTAAGGGATAAAAACTATTTCGGCAAAAATAAGTTTCGCTGGTCTTCTGTTCCATCTGCCGCCCGAAGTAGAACAAGAAGTCATAACATAGTAGATATACAACCAGGAATACGTCAAAGCCTTCGACACAGCCTTACAGCAGAATCGACAGTAGAAGATGTATGGAATTATTTTTTTCGTGAGGGTACTTTTGAAAAAATTATAACACATACCAACAGTCACTTAGAAAAGATGCGAGACAAGTATGACGACAATAGTTACGTTTATAATTTAGATATGATTGAACTAAAAGCATTATTAGGCATATTGTATTATTCAGCGGTGTTCAAAGAAAATCACGCAGATTTTTCAAGTTGGTATAGCTCGGATGGAACTGGCCGATGTATTTATCAATGTATTATGGCGAAAAATAGACTGAAAATACTTCTACTAGCATTACGCTTTGATGAATCTTCAACTCGGCTAGAACGACGTGAAAATGATCCCGCAGCGCCAATTTCTGAAATTTTTAATGATTTTATTGGCAATTGTCAAGACGTATGCGAAATTGGAACTGAAGCTTGTGTTGATGAGATGCTGGTTGCATTTCGCGGCAGATGAAAATTTAAAATGTATATGCCAAAAAAACCGGCAAAATATGGCTTGAAAATTCAGTGTATCACGGATGCAAAAACGGGTTATTTACACAACGCCTACATTTATGTGGGTAAAGATTCTGATGGAAAAGATTTACCAGAACAGTACAAACACTTAAAAAAACCGACCCAATCTGTTTTAAGACTTGTAGAAAAAATAGAGGGCTCAAATCGTAATATTACAGCCGATAATTGGTTTAATTCGATACAGTTAGTACAAGAGTTGAAGAAAAAAGGTCTAACATTTGTTGGCACAATGAAGAAAAACCAAAGAGAAATACCCAAAGATTTTTTACCATCAAAAACTCGTAAAGTAGAAAGTTCCTTGTTTGGATTCACAAATGAATTTACATTAGTATCTTATGTCCCAAAAAAAATAGGTCGGTTATACTCGTATCAAGCATGCATCACGATTTAGCAGTAGATAATGTCAAGAAAAAACCTACAGTAATAATGTATTATAATGAGACTAAATATGGGGTTGACTTATTAGATCAAAGATGTTCAAACTGTAGCACTGCCCGACGTACTCGTAGATGGCCGATGACAATTTTTTATCGTTTGCTGGATATTGCGAGCTCTAATGCATTTATAGTTTATAACTCAGTGCGAGAGGATAAGATTAAAAGGCTTCAGTTTATGAAAGATCTCGCATTATGTCTTGTCAAACCGCATTTACATAGGTGAGCAAGTAATCAACATCTGACTCGACAGCTTCGCTTAGCTATAAGAAGAGTACTAAACATAGAAGAACCTATACCCGAGGTAGAAGAAAAGCTGGAAACTAGAAAAACATGCTATACTTGTGATCCCAAAAAAAAACGAAAGACCTATCATGTATGTTTTTGTTGTAGAAAGCCGATATGTATCGAATGTAGCCAAAAGATGTGCCGCGATTGTCGCGAAACAAGACCATGATTGACGGTTGTCAATTTGTCATTAACAATATCTTTTAAGTTAATTTTTTATTTTCTCTATATTATATGATCTCTTAAGACAACAAAACCAAATTTTTTTTCCAAAAATTAGTTAAGATTTTTTTTTAAGGAATTTATACAGAAGTTTAGAGATTTTATTTCGTTTTGGCGTTTGAGTAATGTTTTTTTTTTATTTAGCATTAATAGAAGTTATATTTTGTTAATTTTTCTTTCCTAATTAAAAGTAAACACTATCAGTAACACTGAGTATTTTTATTTATTTATTATTAGGATAATATCATAAAAATATTATACTTTAAGTACATGCGGTCACGGTGACCGCGCCCGGCCCGTTATGTTACAAAAAAACCACCCGGCCAGTTGAGGGTTATCAAACATTTATTCTTAACTTATTGGACAAGTGAAGTAACATATACATTCAGTTTTATTCTGTTCTTTTTATTTTAATTTATTTTTGAATTATATTTTAATGATAATAATTAGAAAAAGAAATGATATCTTGAAGATGTTATAGACTTTATTAGCTCTAAATAATTAGCATTTTTAAAGCATATTAGAAGAATGTACATGCACAGAATCTACGCAGGGGCACTTTTTTCCTATTTTTGGTGGAAAATCGACAGTAAGAAATAGGAGACAAATTTCTTAAATGGTGTTCCTGTTCATTCGATATTAGAATAACAGCTTCTTATCTAGACAAGTGTAAATTTTTAATCACTTTTATAGAACAACTTGAGGTAGAAAAAATGGCATGTGCGACCAATGGCGTTCATAAGTTTCATTCCAAACACTACAAATATATGTTCCACTAAAAACAATCAGTGTGCAATAATGTCGTAAAAGAAAACTTTTAAAAATCCAATGGAATTTGCAAACGAAATTATGCTTGCGTCAATTAAATAATCAAGTGATATCTTTAGAGATTACTATTATTTTTGTATGCTTATTATATAAAAATATCTTCGATGTTCCTTTGAACACTTCTATATATAAATTGAAAATAAGAGGCAAAAATGTTAAACGTGGCTTGTTTCAGTTATATTTCTTTACCACTAGCTATGTCTTCGACTTTATTTACACAATATTTAGTGAATATTTTAAAATTATTTTCAATATAATTAACGTAATACCACTTATAATAATAAATTAAAAACGTATGGGAGTGCACTTTTAATTGAAAAATAAAACTATCGTTTATTCTGTATTATCTATATTCGAATATTATCAATATGCTCCCCCAGCTTCAACAAATGGTTGATCACATTCAGATCAAATAAAACTGAATATTATATCAATTCAATGCTTTTATTTTTTAAAGAAGTATATCTGAATTAAGTGAGAAATTTTTGCGTTATGCGTGTTGAAACAAACACACAAACAAAAAGGCAAATTTCTAAAAACAATAATTTAATGTTTTGTTACTTTTACTATAAGCTCCTAAATATCTTTTTTAAAATATCTTTAATGTGCAGAGGGGCCAATTCTATAATTTTATGAAACCTATAATATACTCATATATTGTTATATTGAGACTAAGAAAGAACCTTTAGGATAAAAAATTAAGGATATTTAATAAAGGTAGCATATAACAACTTTTCTTTTCACACCCTGTTCATATCATTGTCCCTTTATATAATGCATCGCGATGTTTTCCCACGTTGACATTTTTGTAAATCACGAATTGCTTTCTCCAGGTTTTGCCGATGCGTTTAAATTTCGCAGGAACAATCCACTGTCCTATTTGATCCGTACGGTCAGGTTGCATATTCCCCTGAATCTAAAACCTGTTTGAAGACATAGGCCCGTTTTTTCTAAGCATATGACTAATCCAATTTTTTTACGTCGTTTTATTTAGCAGCCGATCAGAATTTTTATCTATTTTGCAATCAAAAATACTAACAGAGAAATATCGTTTTTATTTTTCCATTTTATCTAATCATTCTCTCAATTTTCAATCCTTTAACCACGATTTAAACCATTCCTTAAAATAAGCTACCACCAACAATGGGTTTGTAGCTTGAATAAACCAAAGGGAATACATAAATCAAGAGTGTGTGCCCCATAAGTCATATAGCGGAAGTGAAATTTCTACGATAGTTTGATATTCACTTGAATGAACTTACGTGATACAATTTTATCTGAAATAAACTGCCCGTGCTGTATTATTGTCAAAGCGGTTTCATCAAATTTAGGTACAAAGTTATTACATTATAATAACATTACATTAAAATTGAATTAGTTATGCCTAGCACCTAAAATATTATTATCCATTAATTTTCGTATATTTATTTTGAATATATTTCAAAAATTCCACAAATTATTATGGATCTCATTCAAAATGATTACATGCGAATCGACAGTTTTGACAAAATTTTATTTATTCAGTGGAAACATACTTGTTAATATTAATGTAAACGTTATAAGCCAATAAAATTTTAAATTGTAAGTCATACAAGTATATTTTAGGTATTGCCTCTATTTTTTTTTTATATTCCCTACGTATTTGGTAAAGAAATTCAGAAAACCACAGAAGCTGTTTTTAGGAAAGGATTTTCCAGTAGCTAATAAATTAATAAATTGGTCAAAGTAACGAAAACTAAATATACGTTAAAAGCAGATTGTTTAAGCTCATCCTATTTGTTAATTCATTATATATTAAGTGCGCTTTATCAACTGTGTTGACTAACATGATACCAAAGTGAAATTAATAAAACAAATTTGTGACACTAAAATTTCAACTACAAAACTTTTGTAATTCACTATATCTCCTCAGAAATTAGCTTTTTAAATCAGTAAAAAAATTAATAGCATAATAGGGAATAAAAATATATTATGTCATCATACAAAATAATGATAAAATTAGAATATTGAATGCATTTCTAGGACTTCCTATCTCGAAATAAAATCAACTTTTATAACACTTATGTGTTATAAAAGATAGTCTGTCTGCCAAAATAATTTTATTTAAAAAAAAATTGTTGATTCTTGAAATTGGGCGTATTAACATGCATATATATGAATACTTATAACATTAAAAACATTTATACGGATAAATGATTTAAAATATATTTCAGCATTATTTAGAGATATTGTTGAAATGTCCACAACATTTTTCTCAGAAACCGTTTTAGGAAAAAAATGTATATTTGGCTTAGTGATAAAAAGTATTAACATGGAAATTTCAGAACGGGAACTTGAAACATTTCAATTTATATTTTCAAGAACTCCCACCTATAATTTCCTTACAGTATCACTGAAAATGTTAAAAATAATTTGTGTTAATAACAGCGTTACCAGAAGTTTGTAGCAAAATTATAGCAGCAATTCTAAACCTCATTGCTTTTGAAGAGTTCACATTGTTACGCCTTCGAAACATATACTTTCGTGGTGAAAAATAAATGTAATTTTAAATATTAATAAATAGTATAACACAAATATTGAAATGTTTAAATATACATTATTATATATACATGGAACCTTCGTCTCGAAGTGTGAGTAATGGGTTTAGAATCTTTCATATTTTTTATGCTCAGATTTATGAAGCTCCGGGAAAATTAAGGAGCAAATTAAGAAAAGTGCTTTTAATGGTATCCAGAACTTCTTCTTGTTTTAAAAATCAGCCTACATAAAAGCTATATGGAACGTCAGTTAAAGATAAGATACCAAATAATTTACACGTTATGATTTGAAACTTACAGGTAAGTATTAGGGTATGGTAAAGATTTTTTTCATAATCCAAATATATCGTTGTATATCGGTTTATAGAAGATACCTACTATTCAAATTTCATCCATATAATGCCAATAGTGTCCAAGTATAATGGCTGTGATATACGGACAGACAGACAGACGGACAAGTTACAATTGTAATAGATCCATTTTTGTCATTTGACTACGGAAAACTAAAAAATTATATTTTTACATGATTTATATTGGATGTTTAATCATTTACCCCAATTCATGCGTCATGAAAAAATCGTCTAAAACTATACGTATGAAACTTTTGTCATTCGTTTTTCAGTTCACCTCTACCAGTCTATATAATGCTCATGTTATGCCGCTTCCTTCTGGGAGACCGAAATCCTGTTTTGATCACTTCCAATTAATTCGTTGACGGATTCCATACCGAATCATATTAGAGTTTTCCATGCAAAGTGCATGAAAAACCTTTTGGATAGAGGTTAAATAAAAAGGTAAAAAAATACTTTTATTTTTTTACAATTATTATTCCCATGTACGATGAGATATCATGGACTACATTATTTAAAAAAAATAACGTTTATTTTACTAATTAACAAAAATAACATTTGTAACATTATTAAAAATATATTGTTCATGAAAAGGTTAAAACCAATTCTTTACTTTTTATATAATATTAAAAAAAAACAAATAGGCAGTTGGAAACGTTATGGGTGAATTATAGCTCTAAAATTTAAATACTTCCTGTAACTGTATTGAAAAGATCCTGAAAGAATTGTAAAAGTTGTTATTATTTTATGCGTTGGCGAATATTAAATTTTTCGTTATTTTACTGTTAACTATACTATTTTTCTTTTAATAGCAGTCAATCTTTCCTTTCTTAATCATAAATATGGCAAAACTAACATCTGCGAAGTATTTTCACCGTTATCGTTCGTTTAATCTCTTTGCTCTGTCTAAGTTATGTTTTTCTATATTTTAAAGGGTCATTAATACTGCTTTAATCCATTCAATTAAGCACTGAATTATTCAAAACCAAATTACTTAAATTTAAAACAATTGGTTGACTTTTTTGAAAGAAATATTATATTATGGAAAAATATCTAGTAACATTATAACCAAATATCAATTCCTTTTAGTAGAAGGGCTAAATATTTAAAGCCAGGATATAAGCGAATGAAATACTTCAGGAAAGAAACAAGTTTTGACACTGCAGTGAAAATTTCTGGAATAAATAGAAACTTCGATACTTTCGATATTTCGATACTTTGGTATTTTTCATCTATTTGAGTACATTTATTATTAATAATTTAACATTAACACCATAAATAGTCATGGTTGGTAGAATAATGTCATGATAATGTCGATGACGAAAAGAATAAAGATAGAAATTTTGAATATTCGACTGAAGAAAGTGAACATTATAAAGTTTCAGTGTATAAATGTGAAGATTCCATACCATTGTCAGAACAGTACCATGTTTTAGAATCCTCAAGCTACCGTGATAAATTTGCTCTAATAATTTTTTAATAGAGAAACGAATATTTCGTCAAAAAAGGAGGAAAATGAGACTCATGAATTTATTTAGAAACGGCAGAAGGATCTTCTCTTACATCGTACTAGAACATGGTGACACACTTAGTTACAAAATATGCGAGTCCATAAAATCCACCACGTAAGTTCAGTAATCCCTTGGAGTTGTGTTACTTAGTTTTTCAACTTAACCATATCGCAACAGATATTAGAATACAAAAAGATAGGGATAATATCTATGAAGATTAATTATGAAAGAAAATATTTTTCTGTGAAATTATAACTCATACGGTGAAAAGAAATAAAATTGGCTTTTCAATGGATAAATTAAGGTCTTTCGTATTATATTTCATTTAGCTTTGTTGCATTTTTTTATAATTTCAAACCCCATATAAGAGTCTAAAACTCTTAAAATAAAAAAAAAATAATAAAAAAATTAAAAAAAGAAACTTAAATAAACATCCAAATATTTATAATATACTTTCGAGGTGTTTGAACCTTTACAAAAAATATAAGATTCCTGTAACTAATGCGGCCAAGTAAATTATATAAATGCGCCAAGTTTCAAATCGATATCCGTAATATTTGTTGAGAAAAACAGCCATGACATACAAAGAGATACGCAAGAAAATTTTGCTGAAAGAAAAAAAGGTTAAATATTTTGAGACGAATACAATTACACAAATATACTAGAGCCATTTTGTGTCTTAATACATTATACTAAATATTGTAAATAAATATAAAGGTAAAAATAAAACAACTTGCATTTACCGTATTTTTTATTATTACTCTTGCACCTAGTTCACGTCTTAATAGATGTACTATAAAAATATGTTTCATTCCAAACCAACTGGTCTAGCAGTATTCATTTTATTTTTTAGTATGAATAATGTTTTTATTGTTCAAGGTCAGAGCCCATTTATAAAATCCACACGGTAGATCACGCTTTCTTAGTATAATCCGAATATAATAAAGGAAAACGAAAAAACACCATTTGATTGTGTTCGGTTGCAGAGCAACAAAGATGTATTATTCCATTAATTAACCTCAATCATGTTTCCCATACCAGTGAGCAGCACGTTTTGGGCCAGCATGGAATATGCGTCGCTCATTTTCAAATATCACTGGAGCTCACCTTTGGCATTATCAATTTGCCATCACTATGTTGGTCATAGTGAAGCAGAAAGCTGCAACTTGAGCTGCAATACAACAAGTTGGATAAAATCATCGTCATTGAACGAAGTTTACTTTTTTCATGCCAGTGTTACGTAAAAGAGTCCACTTTTGCTGCAGACTTGTACTTTTTCTTTTATTTTTACTTGTTTGACCTATTTTACGATTAGACGTCCATAAATATGTAACATTGGCACAAAATCTGGTAAAATGTACTTGAAATTATACTTTATATAAAGTTTATTTCTCGTTGGTTTAAATATGTTGGATATAATATGTATAGTTTACGTGTTTAATACACGAATTTAAAAGGAGTAACAAATTTTTCATCTCCACGCAGGGGGGAGGCAACCTACTGTCAGTCGCTGAAGGGATCCATGTGCACCATGCATGTATTTTACATAAAATTAAGGCGAATTCTTCTGACACTCGACAAGTTTCCTTATTTATTAATCTATCATTGTTAATTTCTTTGCAAAGATCTCGACTCTTCTTTAGTGAATTTTAATCATACAAATATAGTAAAAAAATATATATTTAAAATATATGAGGAAGGCATGTTTTTCCCAATTAGATTATTTTTTCTTATATTTTATAAAGTTTCTGCAACAACGGCATCAGTTGGTTTAAAGAAAATACGATTTTCTTGAAACTTTATGAAGAAGGTTTTTAATATAATTACAAGTGTTGTGAAGGAATCCCGATCCAAGCAGTGAGAGTTTCCGTCGAAGTAATTTGAAACTTCAATAACTAGGCTAAATATGGTTACGGATTGGAACTGTATATACACATATACACGTATATGTTTGCGTGTGTGCGCGTTTGTGTGTGTCTATAAGTGAGCGAGCTTGTATGTTTTTGTATAAATACTAGTTAAATTCTATTCTTTTTCTTATGATTCGTTGTTTTCTACGTAAATGGCCTTTAGTGTTATATATAAAGCAATTGAAAAATACTTTACAGAATAATTAATTTTTAATCAATTTCTCATCATAATTCTCAATGTGTAAAGTACATTTATTCTGAACTCTATTTCTTCAACTCAATGTGTACACAAACACAGAAATTTTAGTAGATTTTCCTCTGTTCCGTCATATTAAGCATCAGCTCTTACAAATGTTTCAGCTCTGTACAGAATAATAAACCGTGAACAACCAGTTTGGTTTCTTTGCGAACCAATTTATTCGGGTCTCATAATTTACATTACCTTTTCTGATATTTAAGGTATCGATATTTTACAAAGCTAATTTGATGGATTACGCGATCTGAATGAGCTCTAAAAGTAAAGGAAAAACCTGGCCAACTGATTTTTTCTGAAGGAGGAAAAAGTATGTAACCTTATGTTTTTCAATAAAAAAATACAGTGTTTTATTTTAAAACGTCAATCGAAGTGATACCACAAATATCAAGAAAATTGTCCACAAGTATATACTTATTACCATTTGCTTGATATTGACTTACGGTCCTTTAACGGGCTCATATTTGGTGCAATTGACCTCACTGTGATGCTTATGATAATTTTTCATGATATACTTTTAAGCTTGTATTATGAAAGATAATTGTGGAAAGAGCCTTATCGGGATTTAATTGAATATAAAAGTAGGGAAAATATATTGATCTTCGTTACGACACATAAGTCCTTTTTAAAACGACATTCAGTTCACTGAAGTCGGACAGTATCCCCTAAAATATGATCCTGTTTACGGACAGGTATTAAAATCGTAAAGCATAATATTAAAAGTTCTTTTTGCGCACTTCGCAATTCCAGTAGTGTTACGAAATCGGAAGGAATTGGAAAATCCTTTCCCTTTAAAACAAGACCAAAATGGCGGCTTTATATGTTTTCAGCCTAGTTTTATGGTGTATAATTACTTCTAGAGAAACTATCGCTTGTTTGGGCCTATTTCCCCTGCCACATTTTTTATTGATTTTAAAGATGTTTTCGGTTTACAAAATAAACACTTTTAAAAGTATGTGCAACATATGTGAATCTTGAAAAATATTGAATAGGTTAATACCTAACATTCCTATCAGTATATTATATGTATACATTTTGTGACTAAAGAAGAAGCCTTACTATAATGAATGATAAGAGACCCACTCAAATTTTTATGATTCTGTATATAAAAAGTACGAATAAAATTTTCTATTTGTGGCAACGTCATTACTCTGTCTACCAGTCTGTCGGCCAGAAGTTTTTTTTTTAATCTCAGTTTCAATTGAAATCGGAAATTCACATGTAATATGTAGTTCTTATGCTAAAAACCAATAACAGTATTTGTAATTATATCAAGTAGGTGCTTCTAAATATGTAAAGAAGAGGAGGCAAAAAAATCCTACGTAGATGTCTAAGGCATCATTAAATATAGATTTTTGAATAAACCATAATTCTCTTTTAATTTGTTTAAAGACGTATAATAATTTCGCCAACAATTAAATCTGCCGTTTTCAAACAAATTTTATTACTAGATTTATTTGTAAGAAGCAATTAGGTAGAAATTTTACAATTATTCTAAATTATGAAAATCAATAAATTTTAATAATTCTCAGAATTTGCATTTACACAACAAATATTAAAAAGAGTTAAATATTTAATATAAAACAAAAAATAGGACTAATGAAACAAAAATATTTTTTAGAGTTTCTCCATATCTTTACACCAACACAGGACATAGAGACAAGATATGCCTTTAAAGATTTGCAAGGTAATATTTTCATAACAAAAAATATTGTTGATACTACAAATAGTTTCAACAACTAGTCTACTACAATAAGAAGTGAATAACTAGTTTACTACAATAGGAACTTACACATTAAAGGAGAGTTTCCTTTAATGTGTAAGTTCGTATATTTTCAAGTGAACACGAAATCATCGAAGTCCAAATTTTAGTCATATTTATTATAGCGGCCACGCCGTTGCATAATGTAAGAGAAACAATGAAGGAACGTTCAGTTGAAAAAATATATGTAACACTCTAAACATTATTTAGTATCACAATCGCTAGGTTGAATGAAAATATTTTGAAGAAAGTGAAATCCTTAATATCGTGGCCCATTCCTGCTGACTGTACGTATTATACGCAAGAACATACGCCGCGTCGCTTATATACAAGTGTCATTGACTTGATTTCTGAAGAACTCACATTTTGATATAATAAATTTTTCTATTTTCGGATTGCCTACGGATGCCGAAATCCCCGATTCGAACAAAATACTTGTTATTCGAATTAATTTTATCGAGTTATTGAATCATAATTTGCGCGTCCATTACAAAGACTTTTACCTGGGGGTGACATAAGGTTTGATTATTTTCTTAGCCTGGATATAAAATTGTATACATTCTCCATTCAGACATTCTCCATTCAGAATTTTTATTACAAATGAATTATCATTTAATTTTATATGCAAGTAAAATATTCTTAATGGGTTTTAAAATGTAATAATTTTAACGTCCTTTTAAAATAAATTTTCTTCTGCTTTAATGTTCGCAATATTATTTTTATAATTTCAGTTTATTTTTTACATACACAAAGTTTTTTTATTGCTACAAAATAAATATACTCTAATGAATAAAAAATAATCAAAACAAATTAATGCTATCATAAAAACATAAAGAAATTGCCAAAAATGAGTAAACAATATTGGACAAAATTTGATAAAATACGTAAGAGTCAAATATCAAAAGGACTTTTTAAAAATTGGGTGAAAAGAGGAATGAAAATAGAAAAAAAAAATTTTAGACTAATATTAAATGTGGGCTTTAATAGTCAATTTCAGCTGGTTAAATTTAGTAAGCTGTAGATTTCTTGGGACAGAATTAACCTACACTCTTCTTTGAAATAGGAATAAAATAATTTTCAGAGTATCAAAATAAGTGGATATTTTTTACTATTTTAAAAATGAATTTAGAAAAAATCTTTTATTTTGAGTCCATATTTTTTAAACTTTTCTAATTTATGCAATATTAATTTATTCACTGGGTACTCTGTTGTACCGAAACTACAACTCAGCTCCTCATCCAATTGACGATTAATCTATTTTATTGAATTTGAATTTTTAATTCAAAATTTAAATAGGGCACCAAGATCATAAACACGGTCTTAAAATTGATGAACAAAATTTATGGCAAGGAAATTAAAAATTGTTTATGATCGATCTTATAGGACACCGATCTTCAAAATGATAAATATGTTCTTGAATTTCCTGTATCAACAATTTTTTTTAACAAAATTCAGAAATGTGTCTACGGTTCGTCCTTCAGGACGCCGTTAGCTCTGGAACGGGTTTCACCTTTAAGATCAAAGACAAAAAATTAAGACCATATTCTGAAATATGTTACGAGCATATTCAGAAACTTAGGTTTATTATGTCCAAAAAAAGTTGGGCTCAAAATCCGTCAATAAATTGATTAACTTAAAATTACCATTCAGAGAGCCTTTTTTTAATTATAATTTTATTAAAAGTTTATTAGTTTGTTACCTAATTTATCTCAATAAAACAACAAGAATGCAATTTATATTTTTTTAAGTGATATGTGAAATCGTTACTAAGAATGACATCGCTGATTTTTTGGTATGTAGTTTCAATATCGGGTCAGAATTTATTACCATATTTTAATATAAAAACTAGAAACATTCTTTTGTAATGTAGAGAACTATTTATCAACTAAACGTGGGCGATGAAAATAATATTGAATTTGTGAGAAACTAACAAAATACCATTTGATTTTACGAATGGCGTTATCCTAAATTCAATAAAAAGGAAAGTTTATTAAAAAGAGCAATTGTGATAAGTCTCTAGAAGGGTCTACGACTTTTGTGAATGTTGAAATTCAGCTCTAATAGATATTTAGTACATAGTCCCAGACAATTTTAATCAACGTACACAAAAAAAGTTCCTTCAGAGAAAAAAAGACGAAGTCCAAAAAAGGTACTAAAAAGTAAGATAAAAATTAGACCAAATTTTTTACCTACTTTTTCCCAATAAATAACTATGTTACTTAATTTTGAACTCGGTGCCAGCACTGTCGACCAATTTAAACAAATTAATTATTGTACTCAAATTATAATGGAATTTAAAACTTTAACTTCTAAGGTAAACACAAAACAGATTCATAAAAAGGGTATTTATAATATAAATTTTTTATTTATATAAACTGATCGGCGGTGGTAGCACGGACAAAACATTAAGTAACTCAGTTATTTAATGCAAATAAGTGGGTTCCAATTTTGAATAAATTTTTTATATGTTTAGTAACTACTTTTAAGAAATTGATTATTTAAAAAATATTTTCACTTAGACATTTTAGTGATTAATAATATTAATCGTCACACAATAAGAAACATTCATAAATTTTCTGTCTTAAATTTTGTATAATTATTAAAACTTACGGGCAGAAGCTAATATTTAGATAATTTCCTCCTTGTCTAAAATTGGTTATCAACAACACATAGAAACGAAGCAATATAGCAGCGAGTAATAGATAGTAGTAGCAGTGGTTAACTGTTAACCGTTG
Source organism: Druceiella hillmani (assembly GCA_039881145.1). Taxonomy (NCBI): domain Eukaryota; kingdom Metazoa; phylum Arthropoda; class Insecta; order Lepidoptera; family Hepialidae; genus Druceiella; species Druceiella hillmani. Next base: position 24,656,748 of record JAYKKI010000022.1, on the reverse strand, counting down.
AGAAGTTCCATTCTCCATATCTAAAGTCCAACATCAGATTTTTCAAAGTAAACATTACCACTTGGAGAGTTCAGTTCTCTAAATCCTAAATCCCGTATCACATTTCAAAAAGTAATAAATAAAAAAATATCTAACCTTTTTTCAATGCATTTTTTATCTCTAGAATTCAATATCAGATCGTGACCTGGTGTAGTTAGATGGAATATTTCCAGAACGTAAGATCAGACTCTGGCTTAGTCGAGGGTGTAGTTATTTTGCAAAGTAACAATTTCTAGTGGTAAATATTTTTAATAACAATTGATTTACTCCCATCGCTTAAGGATCCATCTTAAGATCCCATCGATCAGTTTTTCATATCCACAATTCATTCTCAGACACTGACCTAGCAAGTGGTGTAGTTATTTTTTAAAATATTTTTGCTGAGCATACGTAAATAGAAAAAGATATGAAGGCAGTTAAAATAGCATGCAAGAAAATTCACATGCTATTTTAAAATAATATTTCCCAGTTTAAAGAGAAATGAAACATATCCAGATACTTTGCATAATAAATATCAAACAAGCAAAAATTTTAATAATCAATTTCAGTCGATTTAGATAAATATTTTTTCAACATATTTAAAGATAAATTTATACATAATAATTTAAAACCAAAATACAATACTTTTTATAATTTCTTTCAAATGAGAATAATTTAGCACTCATGGTATGGTTTTTTTAATTCCTCGATATTTGTCTGCTATGATAATGATTTTCCCGCTTGCAATATTAGTATAAAGGTCTGCCAATTCTGATAATAAGGCATATTTTCGAAAAACCTACACTTGATAACAGAGCACCTAGTAGATATTACTACGTCAGTTGTAGATTAAGAAGCACGAGACTCTCTGGTCCATTTTTAATATTGTGCACGGTACTTAAATGACGTATAAAAAATCAAATAAACGTCAAAAATCCAGTTTTTTTCAAAGATTAATAATAAAAAATATTTATAATGCTATGAGGCTTTAAGTATGAGATTTTGGTTAAAAAGAAACAATTTTTAATAGTAAGAAAATTTCTAATTACATTCCTAACGTTCGCTATATGAGCTTACTTTTTACCAAATCACGGTTTTGCAGTGTTGTGATTACTATTTTATTTTACACTCTGCAAAGGTGCAGTTCATTTCGGAGCCAATACCTTGAACCACGCGATTGTAAAAAACTCGATGAAAAAGCAACAAAATGTCGGTATATGACGTTCTGTTGTATAGCAACAGAATCAAATCATTTAATTTTTCAGTATCAAGTATAATCGCCATATTTCTTACATGAGCGATACGAGTTGGATTAGTACAAGCTTCATGTCGCTTGTTTACTAGGGCCAGATACGTCAGTCTTATATTTCGTATGATTTATTTACCGTCATTATGAGGATTTTATTGAGATATAAAGCTACAGCTCCAACTGAATTAACAATAATTTGGACTAAATTAATCGGTCAGTAAACTATGCTCTTTTTCATCGGATCATTAATACGTACAAGGGTGACGTCACCTTGCGAATCTTTTACTTCTGTAAACAAATTTCGACTTAAATCATAGCACATATATTAATGGTACTATCTTTTGCTAATACTACTTTGATTTAGTATTTTAAACACTTGAATTGTGTCATGTATATGATTAGTAGCTTAAAATCAAAGCCATTCATAACAATTTTATCAGAATTTTATTTAAATTTTACTTTTATCATTTTTATTTAAATTTTACTTTTATCATAGAATTTTCACCAATATTTTCTTTTTTTCTGATTAGAGATCTGTTAATATTTCAAAATTAATATAATTTTTATGTATAAGGGATATTTAAAAAAAACCAATATCAATTTAAATTTATCACTTTTCAAAATTTTAAAAAAGGGTCTTTTCTCGGATTTAAGTTTGCTTGCAAATTTATTGAAGATTAATAACACCATATTTATTTGTGAAATGTTTAGATTATATAAAGCTGGAGTAAATGTCACAAAAATTTAAATTCTAAATAAAATTTGCATAATAAAAAAATATAACTCGTATCGTCCTTTATTGCTTCTTCTGTTCTATTTTTTCAGCTTCACCTCCCAATATGATTCTAATCGCTTTCTCGTTATACAAAGCGGTTAAATTTCATAAATCAATTTAACATTTACGAGTACTTGCAGCTAAGAGTATTAAAAATAAGGTAGAGTAAGCTAAAGTTTAATCCATCAAATCATTGTATTTTCACGACCCATTTTAGTTACTTATTTGTGTCTAAGTGAAATAAGAAATAACTTTCTAGTTTGAATTTTATAACACATAGAAAACTTGAAATTGCTTCATTTAATTCTCAATGTTTAACTATCCCCAAGATTTACAATAAGATTTCGTTACATTTATCGATTACAGCAAAAGAATCTAATTTTCATAGAAATACTCCTTTCGCCATGATACTGCTGTCCGTAGTGACGTGGATACCACTTAATATAATTGCAAAATACTATTAGATAATTTTTATATTATTACATAGAACATAGATCAGATTTCATTGAACTATTAGTTGCATTATTCAGGCTTATGTCAAATTGCTGTATTGTAATGTCGCAATTACTATTTTATTTTTTACTCTACAAATTTACGACTAATTTCAAAGCAAACACGATTAGCACGCGACCCTAATAATTTACAAACGCAAAGGAAAAAAATATATAAAACGCCATTTAATAGATCACCTCAATAAAAGTATTCCATCGAAAAGCAACCGAAAAAAAATAATTTAATTTTTCAGTGTCAAGTCTAATCGCTATGCAACAAGTATTGTCTTCAAGAACATGACCATGCACGTACACATTTTTTACGTGGGCGACATGATTTGCGCCACTTAAAAGACGTGCTAATAATTTACAAGCTTCAGAGGTTTGAGTGTTAGGGGTCTCACGTCTTATAAATGTGCCGTCACTCGAGTTGGGTGATCGTATTTTGGTCGATCCAAAATCATTAAATTAAACTCATTTTCATCAGGTCATGTACAAAGGTGGTATTTTTATTACGAAAAATTTTACATGCGTACATAAGTTGGAACAGAGGCAACTAAAGAACCGATTAGCCTATTTATTTCATAATATTACAAAAAGACCCATTTTCTTTTTTTCCTAATGCATCCCAAAATTCTTGAGTGTGTTCCGTTAAGAAATAGAAAAAAATGAATCTGATATGTCGGCAGCCAACAAGTTGCATTTTTATTATTAATGCACGTACACATTTCTTACTCTCTTCAAATTAATATATAATAATTTGTCACGCTATCCAAGATATTAATTAACCTTTCACAAATATAAAAAAATCATTGAATGGGATAAAATTTCAATTTATCATTATTAAAGGTGCTTGCAAAGATATATGTATACAATAAAGATGTGTCATAATCGGTAACCATATGTTAACGATTATGACACATCTTTATTGTATAATTTAATTCGTTAAAGTAATTACCAAAATTGTTTAGTAGAAAATGAAGGAAGAAGAAGAAGGAATAATTGAGATATGAAAAATAACTACGAACTGCGTTATGCTAAGATACCAGCAAATAAATCCTGGAAAATCAGAAAAAATAAAACATTCAATTATTTAGTTCCACATTTAATCATCAGTTTGAATAACAATATTTTAAGCACAGAATAAATTATACCACATACTTCAAACCGATGGGCGACACACGTGGAGCACGTGGGTAATGAGTATGGTGCAAGAACAATAGTGGTCGCTTGAAAACGCTTACAGTGCCATAAGTGATAGTACTAAAATGTTTGGCTATGTGTGAATCAATAGAAGTGTAGTGGTTTCATTTTTAAAGCATGGCTAAAGTAGCTACTTAACTACTTATCAGCTAAATATGACTAGAAGAACTCCATAAAGTCAGTCTTATCATTAATGTTTATAAAATAGAATAAAAAGGGTCTTGCAGCATAGGATAGCATCAGTGACATCTGGGAGACACTTTAAAAATTACTTGTGTTACGACATTGGCGAATAAGAAAATTACCATTTACATATTTTCAGCTCTTGATTTTCGCACATCTTTGAGACAATTGATTACATATCCGCCTGAGAGTATATATTTTATATTATTTCAATCAAATAGTGTCCCATTTAAGCTAATGAAACCAATACTCTTTACTAAATGTAATATTATTATTTATTGTAGGTTTTTTATGGAATTATTAAAGTTTGTGTAAAGGTGGAACAAAAAATATATGCTGTTTGGATTTCAATTCCTTCTATTATTATTAAAACATTAATTTGGAATATATGGCTGAAATACTTCCTTAAAAAAATAAGTGCTCATTTGACTACGTTGGATAATCTATTATTTCTCACTCTTTTTCGTATATATATGTTTAAAAATATATAAATAAGTCGTCACAAGCACATAGCTTGTGATTAACGTATGTATAGTAAATACTTTAATTAATATAGTCACAAGCACATAGCTTGTGATTATAATATATACAGTAAATGCTTTAATTAATATTTGCTATTTATGACGAATGAGGAATTTTTAAAACGGAGGCGTCATTTAGAGTGTCTTTAAAATTTACCGCAAAATTGATGATATCACCATTTGCGGTACAAATTTTAAAAAGGTTTTTAATGGTTTTCAGACACGTGATTTTTTTGGTTTCAAGTGAAATTTCTGTCATAGGATATATTTTTACTTTTTTCACATTGCACACCAAAAATGTACAACAATTATATAAGAATATTCTGTTCTCAATTCTGAACAATTATATGTGAATATTTTGTTCTCAATTCTCAACGATGATACGTGAGTGGAAAAAATCTACTTCGTAAATCTTATTACTAAACCATCATATTACTTACTACCATCCTATAAACATCATATAACTACCATCATATTACTTACATATCTAATGTTCAAATCAGCCAGCAACAGATAAAAAAATACTTTTCTCGCAAAATGTTATGTCATGCCTTAAAATATAATATTCGACTTGATTCGATTTGATTATATTTATGACATTATTCAGAACCTGACGCAACACATATCTGTGAGTTCCATCACCATAAAATCATTGTCACTGTCGGTATCATTCACAATAGGAACCGACTCAAAACTTGCGGACAAAGTTGAAGCAAATTGCTAACAGATAATGCGGCGAGATTTATTACAAATCAGGTTATTTACTGAAATATTTTGATTTAACTCATTTACCAAGGTATTTTCATTATATTTATTAATTTTATTGTTCAGTTCTGAAATTTTTAAAAAATTATTTGTATTCCGCAAAACGTACGTGAGTAAGATGAGCAAATAAAACATTAAGGAGAGCCATACACAGAATTGGGAAGCAGCAAGGGTAATTTTATTGAGGTAATTACTACGGCGCAATTTAACGTCGCAAAACCAATTCAGCAAGCAGTTGTCATAATAACTAAATATGATATTAAATTACAATAGAAATTTACAGAAATAAGGATTTAAAATGTAGATAATAATTATATAACTACCATTGTTTTAGATAAGAATAATAACAGTAAGCCAAAAATCATTATTATATTTAGATTATGAACATATAGCAATTTTTTATTTTAATAAGCAAAGGGAATGAAAGAGGGACGTGTAACAATAACATTTATCAGAAATGAACTTTTACTAATCATAGTAGACATGATAACCCTCATAATATATATATATATATATATATATATATATATATATATATCTTTTTTTTATTATACTCCTACACGGACTATGAACAATTAATGATCAGTTTTTAAAACAGTGAAAATACTTCAAAAAATTATTTTGAATGATATGATTTTGAAACCCAATCTTTACAAGGACGCATGAAATCAGGAGCTGAAAAATAGGAATGGTTATTTTATTACTCACCAATATCATAATGTAACTTACTTTCAAAATACCTCTCCGGGGATACTGACCCTATCTAATACTGCTAGTCCCTTTGTAGCCTAGCTGATAATGTGAATTATAAACACGTTATTGAAATGAAAGGCCAAAACTGAAGCAAAAAAACTGGGGCGTTTAAACCCAGAATTTGATGCAAACTATCTGCTTAAGACCCATACATTAATTTAAAAACTGCAAGTCCATTCAAAAAAAAGTCATTACAGATTATGAAAATTACATACCAAAATATATATTATTTAAAATTTGGCAAGAAAGGATATGTTTTTAAATAAAAAAGCAATATTTATTCTAAGAGAGAAATACGCGTCTTTTCGTGACCATAAACAATAAATACCATTAAATGAACAGAGGTTACGTCTACGAGTTGATGTAAGATTCGATGTTTGAAGAACTAAATTTTATATTGTTTCTATCAATTATTACGATGCTTTTCCGCGACTTGCTACAACATATTAAGTATTGTAAATAATTTAGGTGATAGCATCTTACGTACAAAAGCAGAGCTCGTTTATAAGTATCAGTGTCTTGAATTTTAAGGAGCTTATGTATGGTGTTGTTGGTAACTATTATTTTATTTTCCGTAGCCTTTCAGTATCAGAAGAGGGAAATAATGGAGAGCATAGTAGAGGAGAAAATAGATAGAAAGTATAAATAAGATTTAAAAATAGTTTTGTATTTTATATGACTTATTTCCCATTATGTTTTCCCTTCTCAAGATGGTACCTTTCAGAAAATTGTTTCCATTCAAAAGGAAACTATCTGATGATTTATACTGAGGCAGTAAAAATATAACATATTTCGATTTCGTAACATCAAATAAAACCTCTCGCCTAAATGATATTATTTTAAGCACATGAGACAACTCGACCACGTACCTCATTTCTGCGGATGGTATACGAACTGCGCCGAGACAAAAGACGCACCGCTCATTGTGACAGTGACTTGAAGTTTTAATGGGCTCACGTGTGAGTGTAGTTGGTTAAAACATATGCAAAACCACGGTTCGAATCAAATGTGTGCAATTAACATATATTGGGGTATTGAAGTAGCCAATACATAAATGCAATAACTTTCATTTGCTAATATTTGTATTATTTACCTGATAAATAATAATTCATTTTTGTGCACCGTAATGTGGATAAAAAATCTTGTTTACAGTGCTAAAAAATATTGAAAACCATCACTTAATGATCCAGTAATTAATACTGCATACAAATCATTGTTTTCTTTGGTAAATTATGTAATGATATTTATATAAAATAATCCTAATATGTTCTCAAAAAAAATATTGGTTAATACAATTAAAACATCAAACGTTAAATTTTATTTTTATCCCATAACAATTAAACCAGTTAATGTTATCAAGGAGTTAAATATATTTTTACAGTCTCTACACTTGCATTTTTATCACTATCCATCGATATTAACGCTTGGTTTACCATGGTTGTTCGCTAGGCTCTTTTAAAAACTTTAGGTATTAATGTTTTATTTAAAATTTTATTAAAATTATTTCATTTTTATAAACAATTGCATCAACAATTTCACAAGATGCATAATACGGAGAACTAATGTATAGGTTTAAAGCGTAGACACTCTTTTTAACATCTAAGTTAATTGTATAGCGTTGCATTCCTGGGAATTGGATGGAGAATTCAACTACCAATGAAATTTAAAATAAGTCTATATACTTTACGAAAATGTCTCATATTGCTCAAATGAGGTAACCGGCAAAATCAATGAAAATCAATGGATGATTTTGTTAAATATTAATTTTCATAGAAATATATTCAAACGACAAGGTTTCTTGACATTACACACTTATAATACTAACACATTTTTCAAAAAACCCATACTGCTGCAAAGAGAAACTCCGCTATAAAAAAAACGAGAAGAAGGCGACAAGCTGTGTGCAAGTCTTAATTTTTCATTTAGCGATTTCTCTCTCTGCTGGTTTTTTAAAATAGTGCATAAAGCACTTTAGACGCTACGCATACATAAAATGTAAATTTGTAGGACAATTAATTAGGATACAACCAGTTTCGGTTCATAAAACACCCGGTTCATAAAAGAACGCATTTCGACACCCTACGTTAACACGCTTATCAATCACTTAGCTGTGGAATAAACGACGATTATTTACAATATCCCTTTTTTCAAATCTTTAATGCAATAAACATAGCATACATTTCCAAACATACAGCTTATGTAGTCTCTATGATAGGACAAAGCATCGGATCAAGTGACTAAAATTAGTTTTACACAATAAATGAAATTTAGTCGGGTAGTGCTGATATACAATTATTCTATGAGCATAGCGACAAAGTTTGCCCTTTTGTAGAATATATATGTATATATGTATATATATATATATATATATATATATATATATATATATATATATATATATATATATATATATATGTATATATATGTAAATATACACCCATAATTGTGTGTTTGTGTGTGTGTGTGTATGTGGGTGTGTATTAAACACTATGCACAAAGGAATAAAATTCCAAAATACAAAAAAGTATACCACCCTTCATCATGGGGCAAAGGCCGCTGGCGGCGAGGGAAATCATGCGGTTTCACTCCAGAGACCTGCAAATTTGATCACGAATTGGTATGTTTTCGAACCACTTTGCAGGCAGTTTCATGTAAGTATTTCAAAAGAGGTGCCATTTTCTCTCCTTATACTGAGGAATATTTGTTAAATATTTTTTTGATATCAATTTAAATAAAGTAAATCCAATAGTAACAGATTTTCACAAAATATCAAATCTAATCATTTCCAAATCTCTGCTTTTGAAGATACTAACAACTAATTGAGGAAATAAAGGAAGCTTATAACGAAAACATATAACATTGGTATATCACAAAATGTTACGTGCAGATGAAGGACAAAAGCCATAACTTCCTTCGAATTGCTTACTTATTTATCTACCCTTCTCGCACCACTTTATTCTTCATCTCTGTCCATTCACATTTCGTTATTGTACGTTTTGAGGGAAAGCTTCATTACACGATTTAAAATCCACGTAGCGCTATCAATTTTAGTGCATGTTTATGATGTATACTTAACATTATATATTCGTAAAATTACTACGCTTTGAGTAGCCAGCCACTTCTTTTTGATGTTGTACTATTGTAATGTAAATGAAATTTTTAAAATTTCAAATCCTCATGTCTTCTAAATTAGTTAAACAGGTCCCCAGGAAAAAAAACTGTATGTTTTATCTAGTCAACACCTCTGCTTTTCAAAAAAAGTTTATCCGAATTGAGTAAGCACTTTTTACGTTTTTTTTTAAAGACAGACAAAAGTTCCTACAACAATATTTTATGTTAGATTACTTTTATTATATACACCTAAATAAATTTCTTTTTAATATCTTTAATGAATAGAGAGGCCCATTCTGTACTTTTATTATATGTAAATTATGTTTTCACATCTCATATATAATTAAATCGAAACTAAGAAATAACATTTTAGGACAAAAAGTCAGTGAAATTTAGTACAAAAATCTTGACAGATAGACGGAAAAAGGAGTAATTCTGTAATGTTCTCTTTTTTTTCTTTGAAGGTCCGAAATGCTAAAAAAGAAAACAAAAAAAGTAAAGAAAACGGATTGAAACGAGAGATGAGAAAAATATTATTATTATATATTAATTATAATAATGGGAAGAATTTTGCTTCTCTGAAGAGAAGCAACATTCTTCCCATTATTATAATTAATAGCTCCGACGTCATAACAGATATAAAAATACGAGAATATTAGATGCACTTTTAGATTTCCGCGTCTTGAATGAAACGTCCATCTGTCCGTCTGTACGTCTTTACGTCCATCTGTCCATCTATCAAAATCCTTATCCGTAAATGCTTAACGCAGAATCTTCAAATTCAGCATAATGAAAAAGCATATTAACATGCATACATTTAAATACTATAAAATAATATAAAATTATATAAAGTACTCAATTTTTTTTCAATGTAGTATCGGTAGTAGCGGAAGCATTAATTAAAAGAAAGCTATTTCAGCATTGTTTAAGGATATTGCTAAAAAGTCCACAACAATTTTCTCAGAAACCCTATAATGTAGAAATTTTTAAGTTAAGCTTAGTGACATAAAATATTGACATGGAAACTTCAAATGTGACACATGGTATACTTGTAGATATTTTTCAAAAATGTCCACAAATAAATTCATTCAAATATCACCGATAGTGTTAAAATCAAAATTACTAAAGGTAAAGCCACAGAAACGATTCTAAAACTAATAATCTTTAAATTCACATATTAAATACTATTTAAATAGAAGTACTTAAATGTTTATATATGCCTAAGTATTAATTATATGTGTACGGATCTCTCGCCTCAAAATGCGAGTAATGGGTATGAAAATCTTGGTAGGTTTTTCACACAAAATGAAACGAAACTACGTGAATTAATCTTTGCTATATAATTTGAATCTTTGCTAATAACCCACCTAAAGTTGTAATACAACGAAACCTAGGCCATGGTAAAGAACTTAAAGAAAGTAGAAATAATAATACATCACTTAGTTTCATTTAATTGTGAATAATAAATTTCTACAAAATTAACGCAAAATATATTCAAGGTTTTTTTAATTTAAGCCTATGAAGCTCGAAGCAAACTAGTGAGCAAATCATGGAATTGGCCTTCAATGTTGTCAAGAATCTATTTTAGATTTAAAAATCTTTAAATACAAAAGGTTTTTTAAACTTAGCTTATGAAACTCGAGGCAAACTAATGAGCAAATTCCATGGAATTTGCCTTCAATGTTGTCAAGAATCTATCTTAGATTTAAAAATCTTTGTATACAAAAGGGGCAATAAGAATTCAGATGGAGATAAAATATTAAATAATATACACATTATGATTCCAAATTTGTGGAAAGGTCTAAAAATAAGAAATCTTAATTAGTTACGAGGTATTTGTTCATACTGTCCCTTAACCCCTCGAGCAAGAGGTCACTTTCACGTATCGTCTGGAATCTATTATTGTAATGATTCTACTAGTGCAATATTATTGTAATTATTTTTTTCGTGGAAATATGGTAACGATGTGGTTACAACATAGTCGAAATATCTGTACTTCATTTATGCAGTTATAAGTAAAAATAATAATAATAAAATTTAATTTCGCTTTTTTTGTAAGAAAGTAAAGATAATAAAGAAAAGGTTTTATTAAAACCTAATGTTTGTAACTACTGTAAAAAAAAAATACAACAATAATACGTAAATTCAAAAAACATCATTCTACCAAAATTTTTATTTATTGTGAAATTAAAAAAATAACAACCACTCACAATTTTCAAAAGAGCATGACGGTAAAAATTACGTTAAGCTGCTAAACATTCGACTCGTTATTCTGTTCTGTAATCTCTGATCTATAATTATCTATAAGTTTATATTAAGTCTGGTTATTTACGTTTGAGTGGCACTAATTGCTCTGGCATTCCATAAGTAACTTGCGCGCTCGAGAAGTTAAAATTAAATTGTCATTCTTTTTAAACGAATACAATTTATTACATTAAGAACGCAATTTTATTCTTCATAGCTTTGCTTGACTTTAAAAATGTCAATATGCGAATGAAAAATTATTATTTTACAAGTACATTGGTAGACGAAATTTCTCCTAAGCTTCTATTTTTATATACATTGTATTAAATGAAATATTAAGCCCCGCATGAATATTATTTTTATGCCAGTACAATGGTCAATGATCGATGCGTGAAAGCTCAGGTATACACGTTCGTTCGGAACGTTTAAATTTAAATATATATGTATATATATATATATATATATATATATATATATATATATATATATATATATATATATACATATATTTATATATATTTACTAGGGAAGACTTTATTGTAGAAATGTTGATGTTGACACATATTGTTTGCACGTATCTCTAAATATTTCAGTATCGCACAGAAAGAGCATTTTCACAAAATCTTCACAAGTTAAACATGCGACTTTTTCCTGTAAATTATCTATTCTGTAATAAAAATGGTAGTAAAATCCATTTAGTAGTCACTGAGAAGGTTGTGTAGACACACACTGACGTACGGAGTACAGGAAATTTGTGTCATAATGTGTATTGATAAAACGCAATAGTCATCAGATAGGTAATCAAAAAGAAACATATTATTATATACTTTAAGTCCTGCAAACAGCGCTTAGGATGAATGCCACATATATAAGTAAATACAAATTTACAACGGGCATTAAAAATAAAAGATTTTGAAAAAAAATGTTTTGATTAAGTTATTATTAAAAACACGCGCAAGTCAAATTTGGGCCAGAAGCATTCCGTAGCAACAAATTATATTAAACTTATAAATATGTTTTTCTCAAAGACATTGTCGGTCGGTCGGTCGGTACCGAAATTATATATTGTTTCGAAATCTATACAACATTTAATATTTATTTACGCTTATTTTAATTACCTCAATTCATTCCAAAATATTAAACAGTTTTGTTGAAAAGTTGGAATGGATACACATTCACACTTCTTAAGATTTTAGAATTATATATATCTTATCAACAATTGACTTAAATAAAAAAGGTATTTTGGAAACTTTGTATCATTAGATCTATTTAACAGTACACCACACGCTCATATGCACTAGATTATTTTTCATTTCTCAGTTACGTGCACGAAGTGCCACCCAAAATAATTTTTTTTTGCAATTCCTCTATTCCATTGTATAGCGGGTCATAGGGTACTATTTCTACATAAATTTCACTTATATAGTGCCAATATTCTCGGTGTAAAATGGCTTTGACATACAGACAGACAGATAAACATACAGAAATATATACAGCCGAACAGATGGACTAGACGAAGCTCCGTTTTTGCCATTTGATTACGGAACCCTAAGAAAGTTATGTCTCTGCATTTACCCTGATTTTAAATCATTTACCCAAATAATTTCGGAATGGTTTGGGTAAATGATTTCGCCTACTTATGAATTTATACATACAAGCTTTTACACTACAAGCTTTTTTAATGCCTTTTCTATGGTTTTAATTAAGTAGTAATCACAAATTACTCAAGCAGGTTCTTTTGGGATACTGATTCGATATAAATCTAAAAATTATGCTAGTCCAGCGAAAACAATATATTGTTTGATTGTCAATTTCAGACTAATAAGTTGCCTCGATTTTTCTTATAATTTTTTGACACTTTTGACGCTAAATCTTATTAGAATTTGCCATACACTATATTGTTGAATGGCGGTTGATTAAAAAGTAATAGCATTTGCGAAAATTTGTTTACATTTTCGTACAATTATTATTCTCAGAAACAGCGATGATTTTTTAAATTATTAAATAAAAATTGTATTTATACGCTTATTAAAAACGTAATACATATGAAAAAGTAAAATAAGATGTACTTATTTTTATGTAATATTAAAAAAAACGATAAATTTGGAACATTATATGTGGATGGACGTTTTAAGATCAAAAATCTTACTTCAAAAAAAATCAAACGACGCTGAAAAATTGTAAAAGTTTTTATTAATAGATCCCTTCACGAGTATTAAACTTTATTCGTCACTTTACTATCAACAATATCAAATTCTTTATAAAGCAATATATAATTGTTCCTTCAAATAATAAATACCAAAAAACTAACTTCTGCAAAGCATTTTCAATTTTATCGTTCTTCTAATCCATTTGCTCTGTCGAAGGTGTTTTGTGTATTTTTGAATCGCTTTTCATACGGTTTTAGCCCGTATAATATGTACTGAATAATTAAAAAAGTAATTTCTTGATTAAAAAAAATCGTTTTCTCATAGTGACATTATATGTTAATTATTAAAAAGTACCTAAAATCATTATACCTTCAGAATATTTGGACTTACCAGAAAAGCGAAAACCTTCAGATAAAAAACAAACTTCGATATATAAACGCAACTTTATTACCATTTCTAAGTCATCACTAGGATAAGCTTACTGTGTAAATAGGTAATTACTCTACCTATGTATATATAAGTCTCTTCAGAAAAAGTTCTCTTATTTTTCTCAATACGGATTAAGGTAAGTTTCAGTCCGAATGACGGAGCGAAATCTCTAAGTAATCTTCGTCGGAACTGAGATGATACGATACTTTTGCTTTCATTTTTATTTAATGTTTTCGGCAACGCAATCCGATTTAGGTTCAACTTCAGGTATTATTACAACAAAAGTAATATTGTTAAGTCTTCTGTCTTGATATGTCATAATAATTTAGTATTTGTTTCAAAGTACTTTCCGCGTTTATTAAGCTCATTAGTAAATCATTTTAGTAATCATCTATATAAACTTGATACACCTATGCAAATTGATTCTAAATTAGATATCCAATTTTAATTAAACAGGATTAAGAAAACTAAAATATATAGCTTGGCTAATAATTATTGCTAGACTCATTACAAGTTTTATATATACATATATATATATATATATTATATATATATATATATATATATATATATATATATAATATTTAGCATGTCTCGACAATATGTGCAGCTGAGCACTTTTATCAACTTCAAGATTTATATAAAATATTTCCCTATTATATTATCTTCCAAATTCTTTTATTATTTCTAACAAATAAATGACATTAATAAATTTGAAAAAAGCTTGTATTTTCTGTTAATGACACTTATATTCATATCAAATGTTGGTTAATTATTTTTCAATATATACATTTCGGCTATTTGAAATATTATGAATAGATTTTTAATTATATTTTATTGTATTCAATTATAGTATAAATTTAGCATACATTACATTTCAATCAACAGTGGAATGTTAGATGAAATGTAATTTATGTAAAATTATATTTCAACTAATAGAGGGATATTACTACGGCTACAAAAGTAACTACCACAATTAAAATTTATTTTGGCAAAATATCACAAAAAAAATTATTTTTGCAAATCAGTATTACTTGCTTGTTAAATTACAACTTGTAATTAAAAATTTCAAGATATAAAAGCACAGATAACATAAATTACTCATTACTAAATGTAACTCATTATCATTAGTCCATTAGTTTTGCACGCATTGATTCCCGTTCTATTGCCACATTCCGAAGATGATTCGTACTTGTCTATCTTCTGGGACGCACCTGAAAAGCATCAACATATCATATTTTCCACAATTTTTTACGTCTATAATTTTCAAGCACAAATACACTATATAATGATGAAAACTTTTAAAAATCCACATAGCAGAACTTAAATTTAAAAACAAAAAAAACGAGCACATATACAGACAGATGTGGTATTTTGTATTAGAGGTGATTAAGTATCTTTATGTCTAAATATAACTCCTCTACGCCATCAGTATATCAAGTACTATTTTATAAAAAAATGTTCAAGTATCATGTAAACGATAAACGTTTTAAAGTATATTTATGCAAAAAATTATCACCGTTAAAGAGAAATCGACAATTTTTTTAAAAATGTTGTTAACTGCAGGGAACTAGATAGAGCGTACAAAAACTTATTAAAAAAAATGGCCGGAAAACTAAAAATCCTACGTCAGGGCTGAAATCAGACCTCACAATGTTCGGGAATTAACTTTATTATTATTTAAAAATACATAATTAACTGGATAGCAAGACCTATTTTTATGTAAATCTACAACATAAAAAAAAACGTTAGTTAGGATAGTTATCATTAAAATAATTAGGAATGAGATAAAAGAGTTAGGGCTTAGCTTATTTCGACAATGTCGCTGCTAACTGTCTTCTTATATAACAATTATAATAGTTGTCCTATGATTTGTTTAAAGGAGGAATAGAATTATTACACATTGTGAGTAATTAAAATAATGATAGTACACAACTATTGTTATAAATCAGTAATTATTTGCATTTCTCTGAAGAACTTCGGAAATTGTGCATATTGAATATTACGGTACCTATACGAACTTCGATATTACTAGTGATTCGAATACCTAATAAACAGAAATGAATATTTTGGAAAAGGTAATGAAAAATTGCTTAAAAATAATGTCTTAAAGAAAAATATTTAAAAAAGTTATAATTAAGACCTCGATTACTCGGAGAGTAAATCTTAGGTACCCGATTTATTGCAGAAGTTAACTCAATCGTCATATAAATCTTAGAAGCTAACTTATATAACCTAATTCATGCTAATAGAAAAAGAAAAACACTATAAAAGTTTATATATATATATATAAATATAACAAACACATTCTAAACGTAAAAATTTAATATCTACGAAAAATATATAATCCATAATAGGCCAAGGTAAACGTTTATTTATAACATGAAAAATTAGGAAATAGTTAAAGTAAGAAAAGCGAACTACAGAGTAGTTACAACACTTAACAAAATGTACGTTTATTATATAGAGACATAAAAGTGACTGCTAGTTGAACAAAAGTCTGAACACGATGAGTATGTAAAAAACGGGTTTTGACCAGATTCATAAATTATTGATTAAATCTCGGTAACAAGAAAGAGGCTCGGATAATACGTTGGTAGGTAACGGTAACTATAAAAATGTTAAGGCAGTTGTGGACAAAGTAACAATATAGATAGATAAATTTATCTACATAAACCGTATATACATATTCCGTTCCTACCCCTGCAGAAAGACCGAGGCGCACCAAAACATGTCCATTTCCAAGACACGATAAGTAAATAAGCCCGCATAATGGCTAATCAGTGGTGTAGCGTGCCGCACGTTAGCGTGGACTTTGGCCAATTCATTTCCAGCCAAACTCACACATAGCCAGCCAAATGGCCCTCTCAAATGTATTCAGGTGCGTTTACTTATTAATTTATTGTGGTCGCGTGACCCAGTTTAATTAAGTTATATTTAGAATAGCATAATTATTGTTATTGTTAAAGTTACGATCGTGAGAAGTTGCTTAATGGAGATTAGTTATCGGTAATTCTATTTCAATGAGGTCTTTGTTAATTATAATATAATTATAAAAAAAAACAAGTCTATGAAGAATGATAAAGACATTTCCACTATTTCCATAACAGAACATTAAATTAAGAAAATTTCTCTATAAAATGCTATTTTCTAAATTCAAATTTAATTTCGGATGGTAATTATTTATTAGGTTAGCAACTGAAAAACTGGTCAGTTATTTTCAGCGGGAAAGTTACGAAAACTTTCGGAATAACTGCCAGAAGATATATGAAGACCATGGTTTTCGATCATCTATTCCGTTAGCAACCGAGTTTTGACGAATAAAGAACAACCAAAAGTTGAAAATTTCCCGAAGGCAACGTGAAGTGCTCTTGTTTCATGAATTGTTTTAGAGGGAGAAGCAAGCAAATCAGTACGTAATACTGTATATGCTTAATTATGGATGAAGGTGTACTTTGCTATATGTTTTATGAGGGAATTGATCCTATAGATGGAAGGATAAACCTCATCCAAAAAGACGTATTTTTTTAATCCCGTTGGCTTTGGATTAGACTTCTGAATCTGGATTCGTTTTAATCATATGTGTAATTCATGTTATCTAGTAGAGCTAGTCTTATGACCTGAAACTGTAATAGATACATAATTTCGTGCTATGGACAAGAAGCAGAACGAAAAATATTTAACATCTCTTTCGTCAATATATTACCAAGTCTTCCTCAAAAGGAAATAAAAATTGGTAACGTCGATGGCAATCTCATTTCAAACTTTAATTAAAACCATTAAAATAAAATTCTTCAAAATTAGAAACCAACACTTCTTTAATACCACTTTGCCATCTGGTTAAAAATTTTGGACATTTTTTTTTAATTATAAAATTTAAAACCTTCCACAGTATTTTCCGTTAGACCTCATAAAACTCGAGAACAATTTTCAAATTTTCGTAGCAATGAATTATTTTAATTCGACACAATCCCTTCATCCGCTTTGCATCTATTATAAACCAGCAAATGCTAAAAGTCTGCTCTGTTTTAAACCTGAAAATTAAAAAAGACACGTTGAGATGATAAATAGTGAATGTATTAGGCATTAATTTTGTAGAAATTCATAATAACTTAATTTTTATTCACAACTAAATGACACCACATGATGTAGCATTATTTATGCTTAATTTAAATTCTTAACCACGACCTAGGTTTCGTTGTACGATAACAAATTCAGGCGGGAAATTTGTAAAGATTCATTGCAATTTGTAAAGATTTACAAATTGCTCCTCTGAAGATGTTGTCATACAACGAAACCTAGGTCGTAGGAGAGAATTTAAATAAAGTAGAAATAATACTACATCACGTATTTTCATTTAGTTGTTAGTAAAAATTAAAGGATAAATAGTGTCTATCTGGACATCGCGGGCGTGGTGTCTCTCTGTTTTTGTTTCAGCAATTTCTATTACAGTCGATTTGAAGTTTTTCATGTCTGTATAATTTGTTCGTTTACATTTATTTTGTTTCGATATAATTTAGGAAATCTTTCCATTTTTATTAAAAATGTGATCCAAAATTTTCTATTTGTATGACATGATATTAATTGGTATATTGATATGACATGATATTAATTTGTTTAAATATTTACAATATATTTATGTTTAAATTGTAGAGTCAAAATTTTTTTTATTTACAATAAAAAATATTTTTTTCTGTCCTATGTTTAATGTTTGCAAACCAAAAAACAGGAAATAATGCGTACTGAGAAGAGTCATATATATTCCAACAAAAATAAATAAAGCCTCAAATATTTATAGTTTTCGAGGAAAATGTAAACTCTTAATTATTACAATTACTAGTTGTGAGTTCTATCAGCCTACTGTAATATGATTTTAATAATATTTATCCGTCACTAAGTAATTTCATTTAAACTAAGCAAATTCCTTCCAGCCACATAGTTCTGAAATTGCGACGTCGGTGTTAAATCAAATCTACTGATTTGTTGACAGCAGATTAATATTTATTCTCCGTAAAATTTGAATGGAAAATCAAACAAGATCCAATTTACGAGAATCAGATTAAATTCCCACTACTTCTGAGTTTAGTAAACATTCATTTGAAAATTAAAGACTCGAAGTCTTGTCAAAGTTTACGTATCTATGTACACCATATACAAATTTCAGCGCTATGTTAAGTGTGATCCAAATAAAATTTTATTCATATTTTATAACAGAAGTCAGTGAGGTTGGAAGAATGAGAGTACGCCCTTCATTTCGGTATAATATAAAGGATAACTACCCTAACATAATTCTGGAATACTTATATTTTACATCAAATTGGTCTTACATATTACTTTGTATTATAACAATTTTGAGTAGTTTTTTTTTCGATTTCATATTAAAAACATTTTGCATTAAACAATTTTAGTCTCAGTCCATACCAAAACTATTATCTCTTTATTAGCTGCCCCATGTTCATGAACCTACAGTCACTGAAATAAATTTGATAAATTAAAAAAAATAAATTTGATACACAAGTAATAAAAAATGAATGCTCAGATTTTTTTAATAAATAAGTATTAACGGTCTACTTTTAAGCTTTGAAACGAAAAAAAAGACATATTATACATATATATATATATATATATATATATATATATATATATATATATATATATATACATATACATATGTATATATATATTTCACAAGTTCTTAAACCATACTCATATTCCATAATCTAAAATCAAACCAAATCGCATATTTGTTTCTTAGTTATTAAGAAATGAAAACAAACAGTTATCCGTTTCCCATTCTGTAAATAAGAAGAATGAAACTATAATAACAAATATGTTTTTTTAGAAATTAATACTGTCTTGCAAGTTTTATTTTGACATGTTGTTCTTTTCAAATAACACGCTAATTCTTTTTCACATTTTTTTAATGAGTACCATGAGAAAAGTTTTGATCTTTTCTTTTTTCTTTGACATGTTTTAGAATAAAGAGAGAATTCATAGAAGAATAATAGTTGATTCTCGCATAAGTTATTATGTAAAACCAGATCTGATACATAACTAATTATATATATTTTTATCGTTCCGTACCTCAAAACGATAAAGCGAAGATCACTCTCACCCGCCCGCCGTCCATCTGTCACAAACGTTTTTCTCAGAAACTGCTTGATGTAGAAATTGGAAATTTGACGTATTATGAAGCATAATAACCAGCACATATTTTAGCAGTTAACATTATAAAATATATTTGTGAAAATTTTAGGGGAGCGGCGCAAATTGAAACCTCTATTTTTATTAATTCCGTGCACAATATAATGTATCATTATTATTATCTGTAAGTGCTTCAATAATGTCTTTTTTATTTTTTATATATATAACGTTGTCGGAGATATACTGCAAAATTAAAAAAGTTAAGCCATGAAAAAACCGCATTTTTAGAACCCAAAGTTTGGGAACGCAAAATTTGTAAGAAAACGATGACGATAACTCTAATTGTCAAACGTTTTGATATATTCGCAATGTTATCTACATTCCGTCTATTTAATTATATTAGCTATTGATAACTATTTATTGCACCAAGAATTATATTTTAGTGCTGACTTATTATAAATAAAGTAATTTTACTTCAAACTCACAAACCAGACTCACATTTTCTCGAGTTTTCTTTTCAAATTAAAGCAAATGTCTCCATTGGAACAAAGTATTTTTTTTATAAATTGTATGATTTTCCTCATCGTTTCGACGTAAACAAATTAATTTTGTTTTTAATGCACTATAATATAACTCGATGGACCAAATTGCTTAATATTGTTGATTTCAAAATACAGCGAATTATTTTGATATCAATATAATTTATTGCAATATTTATATCAAGTAAACTGACCTGTTAAATCGATTTAAAATTCGATTTTAATTCGATTTAACTTAATAAAACTATATAAATATGATAAAACTCGATTTTAAATATACCATACTATGAACTTACCATTTACATAAATCTGATGTCATTATTTCACTTCTCTTGAGTAACTCTGGCTTTAATAAAACAAGAATGTTTATTTAACAAAAGTATTTTTAATTTTATCACAGTTTATGTACTTTGAATATTATTTACAAACTATGTTGCAAGTAACGTAGGATGAATTACACATTATTAATTTTATTTACATTAAAATTAGTTTCATACATGCGTATAAATCATAAGAAATAAATTAATAAATATATATAATTAATTATTTAATCAATATGTGAA
The DNA here is from genome assembly GCA_039881145.1 of Druceiella hillmani. Taxonomy (NCBI): domain Eukaryota; kingdom Metazoa; phylum Arthropoda; class Insecta; order Lepidoptera; family Hepialidae; genus Druceiella; species Druceiella hillmani. The sequence goes on along the minus strand of JAYKKI010000022.1, from coordinate 24,635,610 downwards.
GCGATATGTACAGGTTTCTAGCATTGATACCATTTTTTATAACTATTTTTTTAACTCTATATTAATATAACAATATAATTGCCTAAATTTAAACTATAGAATTGAGGTGTAAATTTCTCTAAAATATATTATAAGAAGGGTTTCACTCCCATTTCATTGAATATAAATTTGCTGCGAGCTAAGTGTTTGATCAGAGAGCCTTCTCTATGGAAGAAAAAAATACTGAAATTAATAAAAGTAATATCAATGTCACAATTTTTGCTTAATTATTTTTTTAACCTTCATTGTGTTTTAGGCCTCAGCAAGTTGCAACATTCGTCTCCGCATAACAATATTGCCAAGTATCAAAAGAGCGTTTAAGTCTTAATGTTATTTTTCATAACAGAGACACTTACATTTTATCAAATTTTTTGTTGCACCTTTTGTAGAAAAATAGGAGAAGGAACAATTTAAGGGCCTAAATTGCTAAATTTATCTTAAAATAAATTTAAGTGGTAAGGCAAAGAAGGTTTAGGAGAGAAATTTTACTTAATTGTATAAAATTATATTCGGTTTCTAAGCTGCTTGCTATTTGTGACTTAATAACAGGACGACAGTTAAGTTCAAGCGAATACCGACATACCATACTGACATACTAAGATTTACGGTGTTATATATCCAAAAGAATTACTCCTATAATCCAATCATGTTCATTATAATGAGGCTTCACTCTTATGTGTACATTAACATTCAATAGCGATAAGTTAGCATTATGTTACATATTTCTGTGAACGCTTGTTTTTATTAATTTATTTCAATTCCTCAGTATTTTGCACATTTTGCATTTGATACAAAATTCGTTCGAAGAATTTGAAACAATTTATAACAGATAAATATATGTGGATAATTCAATAAAATACGCGACAGCTGTCTCATTAGTCCATAAATAATGTAGTAATTCTGCGTTAATATATTATCCATTTGTTTTTGTCCCGTTTGTTGTTAAATTAAATGAGGGGGATAAATATTCAATAAAAAAAGGAAAATCATATTTTATTCTTACAGTATGGAAGAAAATAAGGTAAAAGGAAAATCATCTTTTATTGTTACAGTATGGAAGAAAATGAGGTAAAAAAGATGGTTATTTCGTTTCGGTTTGGTATTTTTAATTACGGCAATTTTAGACAATACATTTTCTAAACTTAGAAAATAAAACTAAATAATAATCCTTAACCAATAGTTAAGCAAACCAATTTCATAAAGGCATATAATAATTTTATGGGGGAATAGTACCTTTAAACAGTAAGCTAAGAATAATTAACCGTCAAAAAGTACCTAATAAGTAAAAACTCAAACTTAAATAATAACTATAAAAAAACATATATTTCTCATGTTTTTACCTCTTTTCAGTTTACCACTTCAAGTTTAACAATCTGAATATATCATTGGATTAGCTATCTTTCTCTAAAACCATCTTTTGTATCGAAACAAATTTAATATTCCACTTAACCGCCCATTTTCGAAAAATTTTAAATATACCTGCTTTACTTGTTGAATAAGCTAGTTTTTTCAATCGTTTTTTTTTTCGTACTCAATTTTTCAATTGATATCAGCTCAGTGTGCCATTTAACAATCAGAATTATCTAAATAGAAATAACTTGTATGCCAATATAAGAAAATAGTCTAACATTTTTCAGTCACGTAAAATTCTGCAATTTGTTACCCTATTTAGAAACGAATTGAAAGTTTTGAGCTTGGAAAACAGATATATGTCTATATATCCTGTAACAGCTCTAAATTTACGAGTACAAAGAGTACATCAGTTAGAACCTCGAGAAGTTTGGTTCGGAATTTTCACGTTCCGCACCGGCAAACATGAAAGCTGGCTTCGCTTGTATAAGATAGTAAACAGATAGATACGCGCTTTTCCGTGGGCCGTCTTAATATTGTATGCGGCTGCCACCCTTCGGGTACTAAAGTCGTATTTTGAACAGGCTTCGGTCTCTTTGAAGTGTTAATTTGGATATAAATCTCGTATTTTAAAAGGATGCGTAGCTATGTACCTATTTCTATCTGTCTATAGTTAAATGCCATACCGCACCTTGATAGCGAAATGGAACGTCCCTATATTTTTAAATTCCTTTTACCTCATTCAATCTTATATACACTTATACTCTTTAAGATTGATTAAATTATTTGCCTAACAATACGAAAGTCGTAAATCAAATCGAAAATGGATATCGTTGAATCATTTTATAAATTTCAGATTAAAGACAATGTTGCAATTCTGAGATAAGTAGTGTCATTACGATTCATGCATCCGTTTTTATATCGCACTCGACTCTTTTAATTTATCCAGTAAAATTCATTAAAAATATAAATTCATATGGAATAAATTTTCTTTTGAATTCGTATTTTTTTTGTTAAGGATCGATACTTGAATAATTTGCAATGTTTGTAAAATTTACTATCTCTTGAAATGTTTATAACATGATAATTACAACGCAGTAAATTTTTGTAAAGCATTCAAATTTTCAACCATTTCCTTCATCAAATAATTTTCATAGAATCTACCGTTTATGTAAATTATGTCGTTAAAATTTGCGCACTTAATTTTTTAAATTATTTCACAAACTGCTGATCGAACCATAAATAAATAGCCATCATATAAAACACGTGTCCTATAATTTTCGTTATAAACACCATTTTGTAAATTTAATAGTTTAAAAGAGAGGGTGCATCAAAAACTACAAGGAAAGTTTTTGCTAAACGTCACATTATATATTTATGGGTCGTACACTCCTTAATTGTTTTTATATGTCAGTAGTTTTATATCATTATATCAACAATTTTTTATGTCAGTGATCAGTGTAAATAAAACATTTTTTCCAAAATATATCAATAACTGCTCATCGTACTTCAAAATGATGTACCATTAATCTTACAGAACGTTCAATTTAGTATAATTATTCTTTTAAACTTTTCTTCTTAAGATTAATAATTCTTAGTACATGGCCTGTCAAAATGTTTTTATTCGATAGCTTGTAATACAGTCAGTTAAGCCGGAAAAAAGGTTTCAGTGGTATTTCAGTAATGTTTAGTTACTTTTTGCCCATATAGTTACATGTATTTTACAATATTGCTACAATGAAAGTACACATGCAATGTCAAGTGTACAAGCATTAGTTCCGCTCTGATGTGGACTCTAAACATTCAACCGATTGTAACAAAAGAATGAATTTATCACTTTGAAATATGTTACATAAAAGATGAAATAAATAGTTGTTAACAACGTGTAACAGATTGATATTACTCCAGATTACTTTTAGTGAAGCATATTCTTTGTTTTTTTAGGCAAAATTGAAATTTTATAGAATATCATAAAAGATATACTATCCTCTGTGCAACGTGTTGCATGATTCAGGAAAACATATCTATTACTATTTATGACCTCATATAAATAATATTCTTTGTACATTTTTTTTAATCTGCTACCTGCAACACTAGGCTCACGGCTATAAAAATATCAACAGTCGATATCGACATTTTTTTAACCTGTGGCTACTGTAACTTATTTCATTATACAAATAAAATATGACCAAGAGAAACCCTGTTCATATCTTCTAAAAACGGAACAAAAATTTTGTAAGCAAGAATAATTTAGAATTTAAATAAATATTTCAAGGAATTTCAACTTAATCGCTGTACAAATGATCAGCTGTGAGACAATGTGTATAAGAACTGATCTTCGATAATAATATTTATAAGGCAATAAGTGTCAAATATAAAAAAACAATACGTAATCCTGTTTATATACATTTAATCATAAAACTTGATTTCAAATTATTTAAATTTAAAAGTCTATCGTTAATAAAGGGTTAAGGTCTATAGTCTGTTTTGAAAACCAATAATCCCTTCGATTTGTGATACCTTCCATAAGAAGTGGCCGTAAGTGTGGCATTACAGTTGATTAAAAAGCAAAGTTTATTTGATTCAATAATATATTCATGAAAATAATAGGTTACACTAAACAACATATCAGATAGCGCTTTCAAAGTATAAGGGTACAGAAAACCCTCATACATTTATTAGCGGATATAATTGAAATTTTAAACAATAGAAGCTTAAATCCAACCATGCTGAACTTTAGACGAATAACCAATACAAATCCATTAGGCCCAGCAACTTTTTCTAACACGTTTTAGGCAAACTTAAAATTTTATAAGCTTTATTTCCATTTCGTGTATTGCAAAAAACTATAAAATTCATCTGTCGTTTTCAGAGACAATACGAAAGCTTTCATATGAGAAGATGATGATGGCGGGCATAAAAAGCTCCGAAACGAGAAAGCGCAGCGGGCCGACAAACGACCTGTCAACTTTATATCTGTTCATTTGCCCGCAACACACAATTAAACCCGCAGTAATATTTGGATAACCCGCTGTTTGGCAAAACGAACTTTCGGAATAAATTAATTTATGGCTTTAATATCGGGACGTTTATTGCCCTAAAGCCAGCTCGGGGCAGTGGTGGGCTATCGATTATTAACATGGTTTATTAGTAAGTTTGTAATCAGAGAACATTGTTGGCTGTTCAATTAGCTAGGGGCAAATTTTGCGTAGCCCGTTAAAACTTAAGATAAAATTACAACATAAATGGTTTTAATAGTCAGAAATATTTTTAAAATGAATAAAATAATTGGTATTCTATGTTTTACAATGCCATTGTCAACAATAATTGAATATTGAATATATTTGGCGTTAATTTTGCAGAAATTCATTATTCACAATTAAATTAAACTACGTGATGTAGTATTATTTCTACTTTCTTTAATTTCTTTACCACGACCTAGGTTTTGTTGTATTACAATATCTTCAGGTGGGATATTAGATAAGATTTTTGCTAATATTCCACCTGAAGATATTGTAATACAACGAAACCTAGGTCGAAGTAAAGAAATTAAAGAAAGTAGAAATAATACTACATCACGTAGTTTCATTTAATTGTGAATAATTTAATAGATATTACGAAAACCATAAAACACTAAAATTAGTGAAATATGTACAGACGTCGTGCAAAAGGAAATATAATAATATCCTTGATTTAAAACCAGTGTCATAATTAATATTACGTCAACATGAAATAGCTATGCATTATAGGTTTTAGACTAGTTAAAAAAAATATATATAGGAAAGTAAACTTCGATTATAAACTGTATTTAGGATACGCACACATTTGGTTTACAATATGATTTCTGAAATTATTAAATTAAAAATAACTACCAGCATTGATCAAATTTAAACTTATTTGTTTCATAAAAATAAACATAGTTTGCAAGGTAATTAGTATGTAAAATAGAAATAAAATCGTACTACTTCCTTGGCATTTAATACTTGCAAAGTTGACAAATACGATAAAATTTCAGTCGGAATTGGTCTTTTACATAGGTTTTTAGAAAATTTAATACAGCAAAAATATTATGACAGTATCAAAAAACATTTAAAATAGCATAAGAAAACTTGTAACCATTGCCCTCGGCACAAAATATAAAACAACCACCCAATCACAAAGGATATAAATAATATTTGTCATTTTTAGACCAGAGCAAACAGTAATCAATCACTTAACAAAGTGATGTCCGTAAAAACAAACCCCGTGCCGCATAACGTATTAGCTTTGAATAATGTATGCGGCATATAAACTGTGTGATCGTGCGTCAGAGTGACATGAATTATGGAAGCAACATAAAATGGACGAGAATCTGATATCAAAACAGACAAAGCCTTTTCTACATCTGCGACTCATTTACAAACATGACACAACTTATATGTTATTGAAACGAGCTTTAAATACTCAGTTGACCAAAAGTAAAAAGGCGAACGCAATATATAAAAGAATATTAATGAGCCTGCTTTCCATTTGTAAAATTTAGTAGACAAATCTAAGTACGAAAGGATTAAATTGCTGTGAAAACTTTAAACTGTTTTGTAAGTTAAATTGGACTATTGATAGTTTTTGTTTCATATACTATAAAAGCTTAAGAGTTTTTCTTCCAAAAGGCAAGTTTTGATTTAAATGTTGAACTTTCCCACCTGTTAGTTCTAGATTTATTAACTATTAGGGCAATGAGGCTCAGAATTTCCCTAATATTTTCGCATAATCTCTTATCTTATGGTATTATTCCTGAAGCTAATTATTTCCTTTAAATAAAATTTCTATTTAACACTCATAATAACAATATTAGCCTATATTATCTCTTTTTATTATGAAAAGCATAATACGTGCCTGAAAATTAACCTTTATTTCAAATCGCCTTTTAACGCCACCTCTAGCAGTCTAAGTATTAATATAATACTAATACCTTACCTGACCTATCGGAGTGCGGAAATACATAAAACGACACATTATTTCAAACAATTTACTATCTTACGGCGAAAGGTAGGCGCTTTTCCTTTATAAAGTTCACCCCGTCTATAAATTATTGAAAGGGTGAAGAACCGACGTTGTTGACGGGATCGGGGGCAAAATGTCTCGAAAACCAATATTTTTTGTTTAAAATGAATAACGTTTGCAACTCCTTTGGCTTAAATAAATTTATTTACTCATAAGTCACGGACATAGACCAGTTATAGTTTGTATAATATGAAACTGATGTTAATACGCGGTTTGTATGAATTTTATTAACGATTTCTTTGTGTTATGCTTACTAATTCCTCTAATTTCGACCAGTTTTTTTTTTTAAATCAAATCGAATATAATTTTGACATATCTGATCTTTTTTTTCTTTACCTTGGTATTATTCACCAAATCTTATAACATTTTTCCGTTTCTGCCAACTTTTATATATATATATAAATACATATAACGAGCACAACTGAACGGATGTTCAGTAGCGTTCATCAAAAAAGTTAGTGATGTTAGTTAATATAAAATCATTAATTGCAAAGAAATGGTTTTATTATTGCAACATTTTATTTTTGCATGCTGGTGTATAATTTATGGCTGTTTTAAATATAAAAGATGTGACTATTGCACAATAGCAGCCAACTAAATATTAATTAAAAAGTAAAAACGCGATATTGTAAAAATGCAAAGAAGCACCATAACAATGATGCTGTTAAGATCTATTGTGTACTCAATAAATATAATAATAAAGTGAAAAAATAATTACCTTTTTGTTAATATATTGATTAATTAACGAGTTTCAATATTTTGGAAACATCAGCTATTATCATAAGTTTTGGTGTAGGTAACCATTTTTTTTATCTAAATTATTACCCCAATCTAAAATAAAATCTAATTCTATAAAATATATGATATTTTAACTATATTTATTCAACCGTCAACCTGTAATTATGTAACAAAATATGTCGAAACGTTAATTTTATATAACTTTTTTTTATTTTAGCTTTCTAGCTTATTCCACCTTAAAGATAAATAATACCTCAACAGAACATTAGGTAATGTTTTACATGAACAAAGAATCTCTTGGTTTACCACTTACCAAAATTTAGGGAAAACTAAAATATATCTAGAATTATATATGTCTATATCACAAAGAGTCGCGGAATAAATTAAAATATTTCTGATATTTATTGATGAAAACATAGACACCTTTTTTTTTAAACAGGTTTTTATCTCCGAGATCTATAACACTTCAATAGAAGAGAAAGTTTGCAATTTCATTCACATTTATAGGCGACGTATCAATATTAAATTTATCCATTAAATGTATAAATTTACAAGTCCAAAATGTGGGTAGATGGATGCTCAGTAATAAATATGCTTTACTCTAAAATTTAATAGTTCTGACATTTTTGGTCAAGTTCTATAATATCTATAGGTATGAAAAATAAAGTCAAATGGCGTCCCGCAAATTTGTGACAGTAGTAAACTGCTCAAGTCAGGATAAAGAATTAAATTGGAAGCAAACATTAAATTGACCAAGCCAGGTTTCTAATAGCTTATAGTGACTAAAATGTGTTCTATTTACATAACCGCTTTATGCATACAATTATTTTTCGTACAGAAATATGCAAAAAGTAAAATACACCAAAGATAAGTAAGTGGATGACGAACTGATGTTTTGAAATAATAATTTCTTTGCTTATAAGAACTTTTTATAACAAACTCGACATGTTATTTCTTAATGTGGTCGATATTATGAAATTTTTATTTTGTTTTTATTGTGTTTAAACTTGAGAATTTTTTGTAAAGGCCTTTTTTACATTTTTAATGAAATTTGCAAACAAACTAAAAGTTTAACGTTAATAATATCAATTTAATTACACTGGAACAAAACAAATTAAAATAATTACTTAGGCATACATATAATATGCACATATCGTCGATTATAATTCAAATTTCATAAAATTACATCTCATGAAGCAACCTAACAAATATCCTTATGCAATACAATATTTATTACATAAACTATTATGGATATATTAATTGATTAATTTATATTTAACTATTCACATAGAACTTTAAAAATAATTAAAATAAAGTGTCTTATTCGGTAAATTCATTGCACAGGTCCGAATACATGCTTACGTCTATTCATAATGACTCTTCATAGAGTTTCGACTGAATACGTCGGGCTCACGTGATTCTGGCCAAACTTGTAGCTAGAAGCAGCAAAATGACTCCAAATGAAGGTTTTGCGTGGCTGCCGGAACTCCGAACTAGGACAAAAAGACAAACAATTATTAGTTTAACTTTACATAATTCACTATTAAACGTAATAAAACTGACTGGTACAAACTTTCGTTGGCACGTGTATAAGTAGATACATTTAGGCAGGGAATGGATGCATGAATGTGAAATTAGATATTGTGAACTTTATTCATTTCATATTCATGTTTAGTTAAAAGTTGAAATGTCGTGGGAGGAGCGCGTTAATTGATTTATCGAGTACCAAAGGGTCTACAGCAAAAGTTTGAAGATAAACTAACGTATATAAAATTCATTTAAATAATTTCAATGCAATGTTCACGTTTAACAAAGGCATAAATGTGCCATTAAGGGATTTGTTACGTAAAACCACGCTGTCGATAAAGAAATAGAAAAGAAAATATTAATAATTTAATATTCAGATTTTGAATTTTATTAACCATGTTTTGCTAACTTATAACAACTGACTTTGTTTGCTTCTTTCGTTTTGGTTTTAATTGATGGATATGTTGATCCACGAGAAAGGTTTCAATGTTTAATTAATGAATATTTTGTGTCAATTGCCGGACTTCTGATGATGAATGTCGACGAAGTCAGAGAAAAGGCATTCGTTAAAGAGAAATGTTTTGGCGTAGACCAAATCACAAGAGATACACGAAAAAAATATACAGGAAAGTTTTATTTTCAAAAAAAACAACAAAGTTTGCAATGGCATATTTTTATATATTGTATAAAAACCGTAGCCAATATTTAAAAAAAAACAAATATTTTGTAACTAAATTTTCTAAAGCTTAGGCAAAATTGCCCGCATGCTTATCAGATTTAAATTTTTATCACAATAATTTATTTTGTAATCTTTGTTCTTCTTATCTTTGCCTATCTGTGCAACGACGATACGAGTCGTTTGTAGCATGAGTTTCCTACACAGGGAAACTTAAATACCTTCAAGCAAAATTTGTCTTGTATAAAATCTGTTATACTATTAAGTTCCGAATGATATTATAATGAAAAGTGTATTCAGTCACAAAACTATTGAAGTTTTTGACAAATATACAATATCAATGCTCGTCATTAACCCATCAACAACGGTAAATTTTTGTCTTCGGTCACTGCATAGAAAATAAAGGTAATTCTTTCTTTTATATATTGTACTTACCTATAAAAATTATTTTGTAATACCAAGAAATGCTAATCTTTGTCGTATTTGCTAATTCATTCATGATTTCCGAAACACACCATAGATAATATAATATTTTTGTACACCATACTGATCACACTACATTTTTATCCCATTTGCAATTTTATTAAAATCATAAAACAAAAAAATAAATCGCAAAAAATACATTGATATGAATGTTTTTATTTATTTAATACCTCAATAACAAAATCTATTCAAAATTAGGACGAGAAATAAAGTGACATATTAATTGTACTCATAACATAGTATTTCTCATTCAATTCGCAATCACGTCGAAGTTTGTTTAAAAATACCTTCCCACATATTTAGAAACACATTTATGGGTTTTTCCACCCTAAGTGGTTTCACCTTGCATTCGAATGTAATGTATGTATTGTTCATTAATAACACAAGTAAAATACATCAATCACGTTCACTATACAAATTTCTGCAAACTCAACTTCAAGTTTTATTTCAACACTTACAATTGCCTTAAACAAATTATTTAAAGTGCCTAACCTTTATACATTGTATTTCTAAGAAATGTTTTGCTGGATTATTTACGTCCAAAACGATAATATCGACATGATTACCGGAAACATTCGCGTAACGTAAGTGGACTTCATAATCACAGCTCCGTATCCTCGCACAACAATGTAATTGGTATTCGTAATACGAAAAGATATTAATCCAACATTTATTGCAAAAAACGCGTCGGAACCGCTTGTGTAATTGAAGCTGACTATACGTAGAGTCTTACAATTAGTCTGTTACGAATATTTCGTCTATTAGAAACTAGATGAGCCAACATGTGTTACCAATGAGCAAGTAGCCATTATTTTTTCGACCATATTTTACGTCACGTCTTAAATATTGCGTCACTAAAGAAAGCTAAAAGGAAGCTTCACTTTTCCTAGTTTCAGAATTTAGCTTAAACATAGATAAAAGATTATAATTTTTTAAAAATGTGCATTTCATTAAAAAGTCCTCAGTTCATTGATAAATATTGTATTGAGCAAAACAATATGCATTTGTGAGACGTTACATTATGTTATTGCTTTGTTGTTCCATTCCACTTTCATACTAAGAATAAGCACAATTAAATAAACTTACAGGCTATGTATTTGTGTTTATTTTTAAACAATAATCCGTATGTCCTTCTTAATATGAAGAACATATTAACTTTATAAAGCAGTAAATGGCTATACTAATATTAACTACATAAAATTAAATATTTGTTCAATAATTTTGTATAAAGCCATACCTGAAAGGTGAAAATGGATTTTTACAAATAACACTCGTTTTTTTCAGTCTATCGTTCACTGAGTCCACAATATTGTAAATCGATTATATATCGTAGGATTGCAAACTTTTATACAAATATGTATTTTTATAAATCTCTAAAGATGCTAATGCGGAAGGATTTTGAATTGTATTTAATAAGAACGAATGAGAAATTAAAAAAAATTAACATGAGCAGTGAACTCAAAGTGCTTAAATTAAAATTATATTAATACCAATCAAAAATGGAAACTCATTAAGAGAAAGACGGAAACAAATTCGCCATCCGTGTATTTTTTAATACGAAGGAGAAAAGTTGCACATTACAAAATATCTATGGCCAAGTTTCCATTCTAGGACAAGTTTTTATACCAAATTTTAATATCTAAAAAATACATTAACATTGCATATATATATATATATATATATATATATATATATATATATATATATATATATATGTGTGTGTGTGTGTATGTGTGTGTGTGTGTGTGTATATATATATCTGTGTGTGTGTATGTATAAATCCAACGTGAGGTTTATTTCCCTCCGTTATTAAAATATAATTAAAAATTTTTCTGATAACTTTAAAAATTTGATCGCACCAAATATTTCGTCCATTTCGAATATAACACGTGGCGTGCCATACTGATGAAATTCAACGAAAATTGTTAAAATTAAATGCATAAATTAATGTAATTATGTCCATCAAATTATAAAATTTCTCTGACTCAAAATAATCTCATCAATCGCTTCTGAACTGCAGAGCAAAAGAGCGTTTAAATGATGTAAATTAATTGCGACTTTAACAAACGTTGTTATTCGTTTTACAAATTGGGCAATAATCAAGTTTTAAAATTATTATCGGGATGCGGCCGGCGTGGGACGGCATAAAAAATATATATGTTTACTTTCATTGTTTAAATAAGAATAACGGGCACATATTTCACGAAAATGATTACCATTCCTCGCTGAAGAAACTTCGCTTAGATTTTTCGGAGATCGCAACAACAAAGGTCGTTATAAATAAGTACCTATTCCACTTTCGGCGACCGAAACAAACCCCGCGCCGGGGCCGGGGAAAAATGTTCGCGCGAAAAATATTAATGAAGGTGTTTTGAATTTCAAGTTATACGATTTACCGCAGTGTTTTATTAGTACGTCGAGGCACGGAGTCGCGATTGAACAAAGAGCAGTAAAAGAAAAACACAGCTGAATATTTTTCTTTGAGATTACAATTTCAATTTCGCGAAAATATTGTCCGCATTTCAGATAAGAGAATAGGACGAAATTGCGCTTTGCATAAGACGCGCCGACGAACAAGCGGCCTCTGGTAATTATTCTAATTATTGTTCCCTCTTCGGAGTTTGTTTTAAAATATTTATGAGTTGGGTACGTCGTAAACGTTAAATGGTATTGCGGAATTCGATATTCTGCGCTTTATAGCTTTAGATTTACGGAAAGCGAAATTGTGGCTTTGTAGCTTTGGTTTCGTTCGTTTCTCGTGCAGTTTATCATAGTAGCGTACTATAATTACTTACGTATATTAAAAAAATAGTAACACGGGTTAAGACGTTATTTATTGTTGTTTCGCGGATTTTGAACTAATTTAGTGTTATTGTGCATTCCGATGAAACTAAATGACGAACTACCAATTTTAGAGAGAAAAATAAGTCAGGGATATTGTTCATACAGGTATTTATTATGCAGTCTTCTAAATTTTCTTTTCTTCGTTAACATATTTTGAATAGTAAACAAATACAATATCGAAATCAGTAATCATTTCACAAAAGAGATAAATTTTCTTTAAACCTAAGTTGACGGCCAGTCTAGGGGGTTCTTCTGTAGTCAATACCTTATGGTGCTTCTTCCGCTTACGATATCCTTTCATAATTGGCGAATTTTGGCGACAATCATATTTTCTTCGGTATTGGTTCTACACATCTTCGCTAACGTGACTAGTCCATATTTCCTTTGCTGCTGTGTGTCAAACTTTGCAGGTGACTTGTCTTTCCCATCAGAGTACTTCAGTATTTATAGTTTTCTCGAGTATTCCTAATTATTTTCATTAGATATTTTAATTTTTATCCGCTAAAGCTTATATTTTTATTACACATTCACTTCCATTAATTTTCGATCTGGAACTCGAAGGTAGCGTACTTAGATGTAGTATGAAGACAATTTTAACGTAACCATTATTTCATTTTAACTTTAAAGCAGTCGTTTATTTCTGAAGCGGGTTTTTAATTTTTTTTGTTTGTAACTTTTTTTTATTTGTCACTTTAACTTTTATGATTATATTTTTTATAGCTTTCCTCTTTTATAGATACGTAAAAGTTATGAAAAAACTTGTGCTGTTTCAAAGAACTGAAAACAAATGTATTAATAAAATTTATAGCTTTTTAATCGGTCAATTACTCGACTGTTTTTTTTGTTATTGTGACTTTCATGTTGATAATTATGACAAATCAATATTCACCATTTATTATAGATATCTCATCTCCCAATCATCTATTCAAGACTACGAAAACAAAGTAATGGTCGTGTTAATGTAAAACCAAAGTCATTGTAACATTACCTATGTTTAGGATTTGCATTCGCAATTATGTAATAAAAACGTCGCTTATAGGCATCCACTATCAAAATCTGCTGTCACATGTATGCTAGTTCGGGCTACTTAGTCGCTTACGTACAAATATAAGTATTGTGGGTGCCGATTTTTTTTATTTTACGTCACTCGGTATATGTTATTTTGATTAAGTTTCCGATTTTACCGGTACTTCACTTATTAAAATTGATTTGGCCGTTTCGTCGCTACCGGTGAATAAATCACTCACATAGTTACTATATGGATCCTAAATAAATAACATTTCTTTTTGAACACTAGTACAAAAATATATTTCTAATGAATCAACTGAGTTACTACGTGCTCTTCTTTGTTTCTATTTTTCCTTTGCTGTATATTTTCGTGTTTTTTTTGCAATCAATAAAATGTCGTAAATGTTCTATAGCAGACAGAATAAAACACTTACGTAGTTACATACATGAATCTTAAAATAATAATACTTTTTTTGCGCTGTATTGTAATAATAGATTTCAAGTGAATTATGTACTCGACAAAGTCACTACGTGCTCCTCTCTTACGTCTATATTTTTTTTCTTGGGCATGTTTATCGTTTTTATGTATTTTTTTGGTTATCAATAAAATATGTTATGTGCTTGTATACTTAATTCTTTAATACACATGTAATTTACCATACTGCATATTCCATGCTTTATTTCTAAAAATCGAAGTAAGTCAGTGAGGGTATTTTAACACATGTGAGTTGGTGTATGCGGGCATTAGTGTATACGTATTATTGATATAACAAATATAGATATTGACATATCTGCATATCAAAAAACGAATAAGAATATTCACACTTATGTTCGCGAATGTGGATCTTAATGCGAATACCGCCTGTTTAAACCTAACACCAATTGTCTATGATTAATAGTTTACAACGTTAAGTGTAAATAAGCTTGCCGTATCCATTGTAGGATAAAAATCATTTTGTTTATATGTATATCTCATCAACAACAACAGCTAACATTTGATGTTAAAGTATGTTTAGAGTAAGATGAAACAATTAAATTTGTTTTAGAATTATGTTTCATTACCACCAGACATAACCGATATAAGGAAATTTCGTAACAATAAACAAATGCAAAAGGAAGAACTGCCAGAGCTACGAGAAATTATTTGAAATCCAACCATAAAAATGAGTATGGTAAATAGACAAACGTGAAGATGAAAAGCTGGGATACCTTAAAAATAAATGCTATATGTCTCGTCTTGACAACTGTGTGCACAAAGTAAATAGATATATTTAAAAATAGATATATTTTCTTGATCACGTCAAAAAGTCAACAGTACGGTCAGAATAATGAAAGCTCTTTGACAATTGGTAAATTAATAAGTTAAATTATTGCTGTGGAAGAATTGGCGTTTAGTTCCGCGGAAAGTCTTGGAATTATGATATTTAGAAATCTTCTACCTTCATCTTACAACTTAGAAACTCGACAGTATTTACCTTTATTTGTCTGTAAGAAGTTAAATGCCAAAATAAAAAAAGAAAACTTATGAATTAATTAAGGTGATTGAGAGAAAAAATAGTCGTATATTTCTGATATCTGAGCGGATTTTTCTTTTGGAATATCGTTGCCGAATTTAACTTGACTTGAGATTACAGATCATAATGGTAAATACCTAAAAAAGTAAGGATGCAGACGCGACTTTGAAAAAGATATTTCCTTATTGTACGTCAATTATACTGAATGTCTTCATACAAGGCGCATGAAATAAATATTGTAGTAATTGCAATTGGACTTGTGCGCACGAAATAAATATAGTAGTATTTGAAATTGCACTTAGGCGAACGAAATAAATATTGTAGTAATTGCAATTGGACTTCGGCGCACGAAATAAACATAGTAGTAATTACAATTGGACTTAAGGGCACGAAATAAATATTGTAGTAATTGCAATTGGAATTGGGCGCGAGAAATAAATATTGCAGTAATTGCGGTGAAACAGTGAAAAAGATTAACTTGCAGCCCCATAAAAAAGTATTAATCAGTCATATCTCAGTATGTATCAAGAATTCAATAAAAATGACAACGTATTTTTACGTTAGAATGCATTTTGGAAACTGGAGACTTCTTGTCTTAAGTTATTTTCTTGAAGCATGTGTGCATTTTAATAAAGACAAGACGAAAATTTTGCGATAATCTCTTTCGCAATATATTCGCATTACTTTAAAGAATCGCAATGTGAATGCAAATATTACAAATGCAAATGGTAATACGAATATTTGCTATAGCACTAAAATATACGTATTTATTTATCGGCAAATTTTAGTGCATAATAATTAACTTAATCTCGTTGAAATTTATCCTGTGAAAAAATTTACTTTATTTAAGCTCACAGTTTTACTTACAGCTTATTTTCTAAAGAAAGTGCAGTTTCAAGTTTAGCAAAAAGTTTCGTGGGGAAATTAAAAATAAATATATTATCATTATTCCCACTATATAGTCTTATTAATTTCACCCAAATTCTTACGAGAGATTCTTCTCTTGCGAGGAAATATTTTCTAGGAAAGATTATATATTTCGTTTCGATTTCTTTGAAAAATTGTTCACTTTAATTAAATATGTATTGTGACACTTCATTAGTTATTGATTAATAGCTTTAACATATAAAACAATAAAATACTACATTCAATCGTAAGCTTCCGTGAAAATGTACGAAACGTTTAATGAATTTAATGAAAAATTATCTGATATCCATAATTCGTTTTGAAATTTATTTATTAAGTGTCTTTTATTTTTTATTTCAAAAAGAAAGACAGTTAGCAAAGTGAAGCAAGTAGGACAACAGCTTTTAAGATAAATCCTATTAAAGATAGGCCAAAAGAAAAGTGTCATATTTATTAAAAAGCTATATATTTTTCAATGGAAATAAAAATTCTGCAAACATATCGCACAAAATTGTAACTTTTTATCGATTTTATTATTACTTAATAGGAAAATTTAACTAAACGCTTGTATGTTAAAATGATGTTGTCGGGGTGTCATGTCGTATTACTATTTATAGAAACAATTTGTAGTAACAATAACGTACAATTACTGTTATTTCAACATAACAAATTTAATACCGAGCGTTACGTTTTGTGTTTTTGAGTATTTCTTGCCATATATATAGATTCGACATTTTTTACTTAAAACCGATTTTGCTTTGAATATTTTAAAAAATAGCTATATCTACTTAATAGTTTAGTACGAAATTCCCCTTTACATTTAACTAGCGTTATACATAAATTAACAATAATATCTATAAATTGCATTTGTTTTGTTTTATACTGGCTTTCTTTATATAATATATGAAACCAATTTCAAAAGACCTTTCATATTAATTAATTAACTCCTTGAAAGTGTCATAATTTATAGAATAATGTGACTAATATAAATAATCTCTTTTCCTACCAGCACCAAACAAAATAGTATAACCGCCGTTACCGCGATAAAAGCTACGGGGATTTTAGGAGGTTATGTTATCTTTTTCACTATTACAAACAATTCAACGTTAGTTAAAATGAAAAATACTATTTTAATATAAGACTAATGATACAAAATTTAATATATTTTAAAATTATTGAAACACATTACAAAGTATAAGAATATTATTATATAAGCGAGATTAACTACATCTTTTTACCCGTACTTTCAAATAAACGGTAAACTTTAACATTTCTTTTTGTGTAATAAGCGCCAAATTTTCATTCAAAAAATTATTTGTATGACTATTTTTGACGAGCACCTAGTAAAATGGAAAATTTATTTTATAATATCTATTTTGTATTAATACTTTAGAAGCTATTTCATCCTCGTAAGGTCGAGTTCAGATCGCTAGTCAGAGCAAATCATGCATCGTATTCCGTACGTCATTTGAAATGAAATGACTATTCATCTTAACTTATTACTAACATGGATTTCGTAGCCCCATAAATATTTATATATATCTAATACAAATAAATGAAGGAAACATACACATTTTCATGAATGTTTTAAAATTTAGGAATAACTCACAATTATCATTTTTCTAGAATCTTAAATAATATTTTTCCTTTTTTTAATTCAGTAATTTTGGAAAGCGGAATGGACATATTTTTTTCCTGTTTCTGCATATTTTTCAAAATATTTCCGAAGACGCGCTATACTCCCATTTTTTCTCATGAGGTACATAAACTTAGAAAACATAAATTTTAATTTTTTTTAAAAAAACTTATATTTATATTTAAAAGCTTTTTATACTATTATTTTAAATCGTCGCTCATTCAAATTTACATTTTATTTTTATTTATTTTTGTCTATCACAGATTCAATATTATTCACGTAAATAAATCAATAATAAAATGTATTTCTTTCTCATATGTGATAAAAAATAAATGTAAAACTATGATGTTAAAAATAGAATGAAGCTATCTGAATTTATTAGTAAAATGAAAGTCTGAAAAACTGAAATCGACTACGAAAAAACACGAAAAATGCTTAAAAACTTTTGCGCGATTTAAATTACCCAAACGTTTTGCTTTTTCGCGTAGTGCATTTCCAATTTTTATGTGAATCATCTAGTAGGTACTTAATTTTAACTACTAATTGGTGCCTGTTATTTTCTACGGAAATGTCATAGGTATTATTGTAAATTTCTCATTCGAGCCTTAATTTGGTATCAATAAAATGCTATTTTTTATCATTCGACAAAATAGCAGGCGCCAAAATGCATCAGGATGAATCATATAATATCTCGTTTGTTAGTTCTTGTAGTTTAGTTCTTAGGATAGAATATCTACATCCACATACCTACCTCCATAAGCAACAAAATTATGACTACTACTTTTCAAAGCCTTGCCGTAGTTAATCGAAAATTAACTGATCAAAACCAGATTAAATTCAACCTTTTCAAAGAACTTAACGACTTAATTATAGTAACTCAACCCACCAGTAAGTACGACCTCCCTGGTTTCGATAATGGGTGTGATGCTGTCACTGGCCGCGAAGCTGTCAGCTTCGCCATCGCCGGCTGGCAGTGCGAGGGATGCGCGGCAACGCACGGCGGCAGCAGGCGGTAGCACAGCGGCCGGTACCCGCAGACCGAGCGTACTACTTGCTAGCCCGTGCGCGTGCAGTGTCGCCGGGTACGGCACCAGCATCGAACGGTCTACCACCTGGAGGACAACATATAAATTAGTGACCATGAAGTTTACAACGATAGATAAATCCTTGAATTTTGCGATTGTTTCTCCTGTTTTAAATGTTAATCCAAGAGTTTCCCAGTTTTGTGTGGTTGAGCATATTTCGCAAAATCATATTTTAAATATAAATTAAGACAGTTGGATCAAGCTACGTAAACAAATTCAAAACGTACATAAATTGAGTGAAATATTTACTTAAAACTGCAAGAATATAAAACTTACTTTGATTACAGTAACATTCGTTTCACCAACAAGAACCAAAATGGTAAAATAAAATTATCAATCAACACCAAATACGGTCTTTTACTTTTTAAGTCCAACGTGGATTACACAATTCATGTCAAAACATAATTTTTATTAAATTAACCATTAGTTGAAGCAATTAATAAGTGGTGATAAGAAGTTACTTAAATAGATTCACCACACAACAAAATGCCAATAATTGATGAAAAATAAATAGAATTTTCAATATTGCTGAATAGCTAGTGAAATATTAACAACCTTTTCGGTTGGGAGACGTTTCCTGAAGGATCATCGAATAATATCGAAATTGACTCTCAGCAATCAGATTGATTAGTTAACAAACTAAATTGTCAGCAGAACCACGTTAACTTTCTCTATGATAGACCTGCCCTGAATACTAAAAAATATATAAGCCAAAAATCACGGATGATAGTCTGGATTCCAGTACTTTTATATTAATCGCCCAACATCGCCCACTTTGAATATCATGAGGTTCTTAATCTGAATCTCATGATATTCAGATTAGGCGATAATGGAAGATGGAAGACTTAAAAAACGCTTTGAATTTAATTTCCCAAATTTCTAGTTTGAGTCCCACGTAAGGTTTAAGATTTTCCAATATTTTTTTTTTACAAAACAGAAAGTGTTTAAAATCTATTAACCGACCCCATGATATTTAATAAATTAATAAATATTCCTTATTCATGTCTTCTATTACGTTATTGATGTCTTATATTTACATGCACGATCCCAAAAACAAGAAACTATTGTTAAAAATATTTGTTGTTGGAATTCTCATTCTTAATAACTTATATTTTCATCTTTTTACAATATTTTTATAACAATATACAAATATTAGTGCGTTAAAATTTTTCTCACGAGCGAAAAAACACGCACCATTAGTTATTATTATTATAACATATTTATTAATATTTTGAACTCTGAATATTAATTACTTTTCATTTATTTATTATCATGTATGTAATCAAAAAAAATGTTTGATCAGTCATTTCAAATATTGTAGATAAAACTATGTAACTTTGACATTAAAAATATATAACTCTAGTCCAACTAGAATTTACTGGTTTATTTAATTATTGGAAACTTATACCTATTTTTTGATACCTAAATATTAAAATATTTCACAAATTGAGAAATATAACTATTTTTTGACTAGAACTAAATTTTAACCCGAGAGATAAACCGCCATAAATAATGAGTTCCCATAGACCCAAAGCTCTGCTGAAACCTCCCTGGCATACGGCTATTCGCACATTTTTTTCACTTGCCTTAAATTATTTTAATGTTTTACGCAAAATGTTTTTACCTGCATATCTCCTATGAACCACTGTAGCGTTGCGGCGGGATAAGATCTGCTCGTCGTGCAGTTTAGTTCGAGCGTATCCGCCAGCTGATACCTTTCTTGTTGTCCCGTGATTCGAGGATCTTCCTTAGGTAGGACTGTAAAATGACACTTGTTACAAACTGTTTTAAATGAATTTTGTCTTTCTTTTTTTACTAATAATATTGTGATATTACTATGCTATTTTATCAGAATGTGATGAAGTTCAATAAGGGAAAGATGTTTTTATTGTTAAAAATATACGGGATGTGTAGGCTCCTTTGCAGAGTTGGAACGGCTAGACCAATTTCAACAATTAAGAGCTAACATAGCATTTAAGATAATAATACGAGTAAATTCAGCTCAAAAAAACATGAAATATTAAAAAATAGACGTGTTTTTAAATGATCTTAAAAATATTTTTAAATGTATTACTAAAACAAGGGGTTCCTACTAATATTTTCGGTGACCCAGATTTAATGGATATCTTTCAACCAGTCGTATTTTGCTAAAAACTTAATTTTAAGTTTCGCAAAATTTCCAATGTTTTCTAAATATTTAGACTAATTGGTGAATTCTTGGATATTTTTGGAATGCCATAGTCACAAGTAAAATAGTTTTATTAAGTTTCTTTATTTTTTTCAATAATTAGGGTATGAGACGTGTACTACAATTTTTAAATGACAACTGTGTTTTTGTACCTTTAATTTGGATTCGTATTTTATTCATTTCTTCTTTTAAAGAAGATCGGCAAAGACGATATAGTGTTGAGCCCGAATATTACAAAAATAAAACTGGTTTATGAACAAATTAAAATACAAACACCTTAAAAAAATGTATTCCAATTGGTCAACAGAAAAATCTAGTATCTATTTAAAAAAATTCAGATTATTTTTCACAATAAATGCTATTTCTACGCAGCTCTATGAACCAGGAAGGTGAAACCAAGCACAGGTCGTTATATTCTCCATATATAGATATTACATATAATAATCCATGATACTCGCAAACCCAACAGAATCGACTGAAAAAGCGGAAAAGATCTTGAGTAAACAATTTTTTTTTGGTAATTCGATGTATTTCAATAAGCGTTTCTCATTATAAATTTTTAATTGTCTGAAAAGGTTCAAGTTGTTTAATTATTGATCGATAGGTCTTTTTCGAAAATAAATGTTGAGTAATCTATTCTGCACATCACTAGAAATTGTCTACTTACTGGAAAATTCGAAAATCCCTTAAAATTTTAAATAAAATTTGACAAGAGTGTAACATGGCGAATTAATTTAATATATAATTGTTGAATTGTTTTTATATTTTAATATGTGTGTAATATTTAAACATTACAAATCGCTTTTATTTGGTTATGTAAACGGTATCAAGAGACTATTAAATAAGGCCGAGGGATAGCAGTTTATTTATAGATAGAATAAATAAAATCAGTGTAACTTAGATTTAGTAAATTATCAGTTTTTTTAAAATCAACCCTGAACGAAATCCGTTACTTTGGGTAAATTCCTTATATACTTAAATTGTAATTACTGTTGAAATAAAGCGAGGGAAATTTTGAGGGTAAAAACGAAGTAGGCGGAAATTAATTACTCCGAATATGTACTAAAAATATGTACGGGTTACACCGTTTAAGCACGGTTTAAACTATGTAATCAACACAAGATATTAAAGTTTTTATTTCAAGTATATCAACAATATAATGTATATTTTATACAAATAGATTGTATATTTGACGTAATAAAAACTTAAAAAGAGTTTATATTAAAAATAATAGAGTTTACATTGGCAGTAGCATTATTAAATGTTGAGTTCTTAAATTAAAAGATATTTCTTGTTAATTGATTATAAATAAATATACATAAAGGTCATAGTAAGGTTAAGACTGAATAGCTGCCCCAGCCTGTTTTGCAATGAGATTTAATGATTATTTGTGATGATAGGTAATTCCATTTTTTTTGCGATACTACTTTTTTCAGAGATTTGCGAGAAATATTTTATTTTCGACTTTTAACCAAAAAAAATCACAATTTTTGGTTAGTTGTCTCGATTCTTTCACATAAAATTATATTTTTGATTGGGTTGAGGTTAATTTATTAAAAAAACTTAGGTCTTCAAAATTATTTTGATATCTATGAACAAAACCATTTTTTCTTAATTTATTTGTTTTTTTATTTATAACAATTTTTGCGTATCGTTTCTTATTTACATACGTAAAATTGTCGATTTTTATTTTATTAAAAAGTTTTTGAACTGATAAATAAACTTTCATTGTAAAATTAAGTATTTATTTGCCCACAATTAAAGAAATATTTACTTGGTGCTAAACTCGTATGAGCACGAAACAATTTTTCTCTCTATGTATATGATTTTATTTTTAAAATCCAAGAAATAAAATCTTTAATAAAAAAGAAAAAAATCGAAAAGTGAAAATTAGCTTTACCCATGATGAATAATTACCAAAGCTTTATTATTCTCATAACAAAATTATTCAAACATAAAACAAAACTTACTTCTGAATTATTCCAAGAACACAATAAGTCACTTGATCAAAGTAATTGTATGTAAAATGTAATTACAAATTAAGTGTGTACAGAAAATTAATAATTATTTTACTGACTGCAGGATGGCATTAAGACAGTTATACTGATAACAAATGACATGACGCAAAAAATATAAGAGAAATTAAATATTTAACTATTATAAGTATGATAAAAATCTTACTTGAGAAAAAGTTAAACATATTTTCTTTTTAACTTTTTAAATATTATCTTATAGAAGCTTGTCTCTGTTTATAAAGTTAAATTTTCAGTTTTTGTGCTACTCTTTGATTTTATGCTGTATATTTTTTCAAAACTTGTTGTCATTCTTTTAACGATGGTAAACTTTTCAGCTGGAAAGGATCTCCAAAATAATCATCGACAGCTCTTATATTTTCAGTTGATCATCGCTTACAATATGAGGAAGCTACGATAGAATAAGTGGATAATGGTATTAAAATAGCATGAAAAATAAAAAAATGAACTGTATTGTTTGATATTTGAATAAAATAAAATAGGAAAAGAAATGAACAAATTACTAGTAATACGTAATAATGTTGATTTGATGCAATTTTCTATAAATATTTAAATATCAAGTATGAATTTTTGACAATTTAGATTTTTGGAAAAATTTGGAAATTCTGAAAAACAAGTAATTAATACAAATAAAACCAATTCAATGATTTGCAATGTTTCGCCCTTTTATTGGGGTTTTTACCAAGATCTCAATTCACCATATATTAATGCGTTTATTAAAAACCTACAAACACTTCACTATTTTAACGTGTTCAATGATTTTTACAACACATTAAAACCTTGTTAAGCTACGGTTTTCAATTATTAAATTACTGACGAAATCAATTGCAAATACGTTCCAATCAATACATTAACAGAGAACCGGCCAGAATATATAAAAGCACAGCACATATATGATTATAAAGCGATGTAAATTCGCTCCAATAAATATTACTGCAGCCAATTTCAAATCGTGGTAACAAAAAAATTAATGCGATGCGAAAGTATAATCTATCCCATAATTGGCTATTAGAGGGTAGAAGCGGGATGAGCTACTATTGCTTTGCCATTTCAAGACAATGTCATGTAGCTGTTGGTTTGCATTCGCTTTGTGAGTACGTTACAAGTGGATTACATTGGATTGACATTGAACTTTTGTTTCGAGAACTGTTGTTGACCTTAGCCGCTTAACCTCGGTTTGTTACTGAATTTGATATCATAACTACTTGATATGGAATTGGACTTTTGTCACATGATCTGTTATCGGCTTCAATTATTCGACCTCGGCTCGTTACTGGATTTGATATCGCGACTACTTGATAAGGCATTTATGGTTGACTTTGTGAAATTTTATGTTTTGACCTTCTCTTGCATATTGGACTTAATTTTATTTGTTGTGATTTAATATGGTAGAACATTGTAATAACTATGTCATATGCTTACGTGCACTTCATATTCGAAAGTTTAAGTGTCACCTTTTGAGAGAGGACTTTCCTCAAAATCAATTTGCTTTTGCAGCTTATATCCAAGGAAACGCAATAATGGGTGATTGTTTTAATTAAAGTTTTTTTAGTAAGGCAATGGGTTAATTTTTATTGTACACTAAAAATATAATCTTTTTAAACAAATAAAAATTATTTCAGTGAATAAGAAGAGTACATAATTAATTTTAATTTCATAGTCGCCGCTTTGTAATATAAAAGGACTTGTTAGAATTACGGCGAGTTTACGAGAGAATTACGGCGAATTGTGCATAATTTATGTACTCCTTTGGGACCCCGCATATAGTTGACAAAACAGTTGGTATATTGTTTTGTTTTTTTGTGATGTATATACACATACATAGTTCGCCCATGGAAGAAAATATTTTTGGTTACCATAGCGTTCAAAGATGCTTTGGCTTTTTTCAAGATGTATTTGGTACGCGTTTTTAATGTCATTACTGCTAACAAAGAACACTAGACACTGCTAAATTATCAATGAAGGAAGAACAAAATGTTATACAAGGTACTTTATTTCTACACGTTCCAGGTGACAGTAAGACACAAAATAAAGCAGTCTATTGTATTTACAACAATTGCCAAAACGAAAATCATTGCCGTATATCTGAAATTTTTAAGAATTATTTACTTAAAAACTGTAAATAATGTAAATCTGAATTTGCATGTATACCTGAAATATTTGCATCGTAAGATTTAGGACGAATTACTTGATTTTTGTGATATGTTATACTATTCGACTAGTACTTATTTCTTAGATATTTAGGGCTTGTTGCTAACTAACAGCTCTTCAGAGTACTACAGTAGTAAACTTTGAAATACTATTAGTGATGAAATTATGCATTTTGGAACCAGTTTTAAATAATTGTGAAAAATACAAAATTTAATGAATTAAAACGCAAAAGTCCTCGATTTGCATTTGATATATATATTTTATAAAACAACAAGCTATCGTATCTGCAGTCTATCAAATAATTTTAATAAATATCTTAATCCATTAAAGCCATGCAATTGTCTATGCCAATAAATAAATTATTGATGTTTTAGAACATTTCCTAGCTATAATGTTAGGTTCAATTATAATGTCACGTGCCGTTAATAATAAACATAGTATTTTTTAACAATTTTTCAAAGAAATTACTGTCATTATTCTGAAACAGAATATCCATGATTCTGTATCAATGACCTTAAATCATGCAGATATAAGATATAAATCCAGATCACAAAACCGAAGCGTAAAACACAATTAACTACCGAGTAAGCCCATAAATCTAGGTCGGTAACTGTATGTCACTGAATTGTGGAAGTGGTTAATGGATGAGTTACTACAAATGCTAATGCCAAGTTAATTCAAAACCACTTTATGGAATTTATTCCCAGATTTTAAAATAGCTTTATTAAATGCTTTTCATATCCCCATTGTTGACTATGTAAATAAAGTCGCAAAATTGGACTTCACAAAATAAAGGACTCGCATACCAAATTACCTGTATGTTTTGGTGAATGACTGGCATTTAAATAGACAAAGAGTGGCTTTGAATAGATTAGACGCAATAATTAACCAATTCAGGAACTGCTTCATCTTAGAGAGGGTAATATCACAACGCATTAGGGTAATATATAAAACTCGTAAAGTTATACTACGGTGGCCATATAAATGATGTTCTGTACTTGATCGCAATAGTTTGTAACAATGGAACAGATGAATTACATCTTCATAATATACCGCAAAATATTTGATTATTGATGATACGTTTGTAGTCAACACGTGGGAACAAGTATTTGCATAAAATAAATATAGTTGTGTTTTAATCAACAGATATCGACAAAGTATAGTTGCAATAAGTCAATATTACTGCATTTGTTTGACTGGGAAATACACAATATATAGATAGAGACACATCTAGAACTATATGGTGCTTAAGATTTCATAGACACTGGCCTTCCGGGCTCGTGCAGCAATTTAATGAACATAATTGTGGGTGATTACATGTAAAATAGAACAGTAATAAATTTCACATTAAGTTTTTACTCAATCCACTTGAATTTTTATTTGCTGATAACACCCATCAAAAAATAACCTAACCCATGAAACATCATACCTTTTTTCTTCGTGCGCTTTGAAATGAACCACCTTATTAACTTTTGTATTACATTGAAATAGCTCCTGATAATATTTGTGTGTTGTTAATTGGTCATGGAGACCATTTTGCCGGTTCTCCTTTAAAAGTTATTAAACTCATTGAAGTATAAATATATAACAACAATATAATCAATTATTGTTATTTGTTTACTGTCACGAGAACAATGGTGATCATTCAATTTGTATAATACTTGTTGTTGTACTTTTAATTTTAATTTATTTATTAGGACGAATTTTCCATAAATTAATTAAGTAATATGTGTACTGAAAATCATTCCTTTATTTACAATAATAATAGGTTAGAATAATTTTTTCAAAAATATATAAAAATTCTATTTGTCGCGCAATAAAGAGATGAAACGTCGCAAATCAATGAATTATTTTGTGTTAATTACTCATTTGCCCAACCTTGTCATGTTATCTAATTAAGTGTAAATTTTAAGAATATTTTCATTTAACGCATAAATTTATGTTTTTATATAAATTTTTGACGATAGATATATATATATATATATATATATATATATATATATATATATATATATATATTCAGAGTAAAAATCTATTGGAGCATCTGCCTTGTGACTTTCCTTTCATTTATCTAATGATTTATATCATCAGAATTTGAGTATTCTGAATTGTGTGATCAGGACTTGGTATTTATGATGAAGCTGATGATTCATGAGAAAGCGATGTCGGATGTGTTTTACGAAAGTCGTTAATTCACGAGAAGCCGATGATTCACGAGATGCTAATGTTAGAAGTCGATGGTTCAGATGCATTTAATGATTTTATTACGTTTTGTTACTGAAATTATTGTTAATACCAAGAGCTGCTAAAAATATTTCCGATTCTCGGTTATCGAGCATTGGTATATATACATTCTCATGAATGTGGGTGCTAAGACTATTGCCGAAGACATTGTCACATGCTTGCGTAAGGTCGTACCGGATAATGCTTCTGAAAATTTACGCATTAAATTGCAAGCATGCAGATATCTTATTGAACGTGCACCTCTAGATGAAATATGTAGTTTTATTTATTTTGCCACGCCTACCATTCTTACATATTTAGAAAATAGTCTCAATGTAATTCTTCGCTACCAATTTGTACCACAATACCCCAATGTGTTGACAATGGGTGGTACTGTTTGAGCCACCTTGCCACGAATCGTAATACGTTGACTTTTTTAGGAAGATCTCGGTTTCGTTTAGATACGTTTTAGTAATATTCAAAATCAATGTGTATTGACAAAATCTCTGTTAAGGAAATATTCTGCTTTTGGTTTGTTTAATTTTTCCAGGTCTTTTTCAATTATAAAATTTTAGGAATGTTAATGCTACTTCAGTGAGCGACCTCCATGTAGAAAATTAAAAACGTTTTTTTAAAGTTTCTATAAAATTCTCACAAATTGTATGAAATAATTTTGTATCATACGTATACCTTTTTGCACAGGTTGTACGGTTTTTTCCTTTTATTCTTAGCTTCATTAAGTACTGTTTTATTAATCATATAACTCAATAAAAGTATTAACTTTAGTCCTGATATAAAAATTGCTTTATCCGTGTAACGAATATATATGAGTTGTGTAAGCAAAATATATACGAGTTGCTTTTTTGTTAGAGTGCCAAGAGTTGATCTCAATGAAGGTGTCTGAAACGCTTCGGTATTTTCTTTAAATTATGTATATTATTGTATTTATTCTACACCTTAATGCCGAAATTCTGCTAAAAATTCCGTAATTTTTATTTTTTTTTAAATATATCTTATTTCAATTTACCTAAATATGTTAATGATGTTTGTATCTATATAACCTGCATAATCCATTACGTATTAAGACTATTAATTCGTCACATTTAATAAGTCAAACCATTTTGTCATCGTTAAGCATAGGAAAATATCATATAATAAAATGAATTCATTCCACCTTCGTTTTTATGTTAATCTTGTAAATGAATCGATATTTTTTTATTTTTCTTAAAATAGGGACCATTTTTTTCTTTTATTGCCATATTATCAATAGATCACTTTTTAATTCCTATCATCCATAGGTCGACTGTTATATGCCATATCTGCACTTTTTTCGCCGATAATATTCAATGTCCTAGATTTCGTTTTACTACTCAACTACTAATACTCAAGGAATATTTCTCTCTTTATCAACAGATTCATCTTCACGTCTAAAAATCTTTTACACTACAATTTTTATTTGTAGCTTAATTTTTTAAATACTGTGCGTATTCTTTCTAGTTATTTACATTTTATCTCCTGAATCATTTATGTCCTTATATTTAAAAACACTTGTTTCTATACTTAAATATTTCTTTCCATTAAATTCACCTGGTTTCTTCATTCTTTAACATTATCAGTATTTTCAACTCCAACATCATCTACGTCTTTATTTTCAAAATTGTCTGTTTCCTTATTCTCAGAATCATCTGCCTCTTAATTTTCAAAATCATTTTTTATTTCTAGGACTATATCTATTTTTTTCCTAGAATTATCATAATATTTATATTTAAAATCGTATATACCGTTTCCAGAACCACTTCGGTTTGCGGAATCTTAAATATATTTTTTTTCAATATGATTTTCTTGTTCTTTTTTTTATCTTTTGTCACTGTTTTAAATTTATCATTCGTGTTACTTTCATGGTTATAAGAAATGTTACCCAAAAATTTATCTACTCAATTTTATTGATATTAAGCATATCAAAATGATAAATATTCGATTTACAGTTTTACAGTTAATCAGACTATTTATGTTACTTATTTACTGGTATTCTTCTTAGTTTAAATCAATAATATTATCAAAATGTAATCACCAATAGTTTAACTAGAATTGTCTTTTGTCTATTGATCTTTCAACTAACAACAAATTTATTAATCTGAGTAGCTTCACTAGCAGCCAAGTTAATATCAGTTGACTGATTTTTTGCATTAATACTTATGGGTTTATTATTTGTTTATCATTTGATGGACATTTTAGTGATTTCAAAGGTTTTGGATTGATCTAATCATCACGTAGTGGGTGGATTTTCTTTATGGATATTGAATGATTTACCTGCTTTATGTACCACTCATCGCCATTAAAATTTGTATTCCTATTCTTTGTTACTTTCTTACGTATTGATTATAGCATTATTTTGAGTAATTTCCAATAGCGGTTCTTAAAGTTTTCTTAAATTTTATCTGAACTTATAAAAATAAAAATATATAAAAATTATGTATTATGGGTAAACTTAAAAAATTATTGCGTTTTTAAATTTCCTTACACTGAGAATATCATAATCCTCAATAAAATCACAAATAACTTCAACAAAATTGAAACTAATATAATTTACCTCCAGCAACTATTTCTAATCGAAATAATACAAAATAATATTTTACAATCAATCAGAAAAAGTCAGGATTTTAAACTTTTATAATAATTAATTATAACAAATAATTCGTTTCAATACCATTCCTTGTTCCAAGCTATAATTTAATTCATAAAAGGCCAGAAATTTGTTGTGATAATGAACAATTAAAAATAAAAAACCTCCGGAACATTGCGGTTTATTGATTTTAAATTAATTTAAAATCAGATTCTATTTATAATATAATTCATAAATGTGCAAAAAAAATATTAAACCCCAAAAATATTTGAACGAAAACAAAAAATATTTTTATTAGTCAGAAAGAGTATAATCATTTCTGATTTTTTGTAGATATCTTCTTGATATTCGATAATTTGATAATAAGGGTAATAATCGGAAATCAAAATATATATATATATATATATATATATATATATATATATATGTATATATATATATATATATATATGTGTGTGTGTGTGTGTGAGTGTGTGTGTGTATATATATATAGATATGTAAAAATATACATAAATGTATTATATTTCTCAGCTAATGAGAATATTTAATTGAATGAGAATCAAAAAATTACACTGATTATTGAGTTTTAATAGATTTAAGAAACAATTAATTTTCTATAAAAATATTCAATTAGCAGATTTGGAGCCATTGAAGGTCAACAGAATAGTCCGTTAACCGACAGTCAAATACAGAAATAGTCAGTAACAAAAAAGTATGTTTTGATCTAAATTAATAGCTTTTAATTATTATATAGCAGAGGATATTTAAAAAATATACATAATTGAGTAGTTTTAAAATGTATTATTATTTTAAATAATTAATTATGTAAACAGTTCTCTTTGTCAGTTTTGGAGATATTTCTACCGGGAAATTACTCAGAATTATTCAGAAATTACTCAGAATATACCTATGAATATTTCCGCAGGTGGGGAACTTATTGGAAATTACTAACAAACACAAACCAAGAACTTATATATATCGAAGGGATTAATTGCATTAACTTTGCGGATTTTAAATTTCCATAAATTCTTGGCCATGGAAATATGTTCGAACACTTAGCGGAAATGTTTCCATGTTGGGCACATCATTGTTTGCGACTCAATCGTTTTTATAATACGACGCAACCGGCTATGCTGAAAACGTTGTCTACTGAACGTAATGTATGTAAACAAACACAATTAAGAAAATTTTTCAACGAACTTTGAATGCATAAAAAATTAAGTGTTTTTGTAAATTTCAAAGTCATTCAATGCAAAAAAATAAGTGTTTGTAAATTTCAAAATTATCATTTATAATTGAGAACATAATTTGTTTTTCAATGCAAGTATAAATACATTTTGAATTTAAATTTCAGTTATTTAATAATACGCTTTGAATTTTTAACAAATGAAAATTAAATTTGTAATATTTTATTTAATAATAAAATTAGCGCCGAAATTACCCGCAGGGATCGGTCTTCAGTTTCATCCTGTAGAATGTCACGTTTGATGACATTCTCGCCAAACCTCTTCAGGGATGTGGGTTCATCACATATGCTGAAGACACTTTGCTAACGATCGAATGAGCGAGTCTTAAGAAATAGAGAACCCAGAGGCAGGCACTCAAAATAGGCTCAATTTTGCTTCCCTAAAATTCGAGGCTATCTACTTCAAGGGTAGAATGGTGAGGGAATGGCCTATGATGATGAACTAGTTCGAGATCGTCGTGCGATATCGAGCACGTACTTAGGGATGATCGATGATCTAAGCGCAGTTTCCTGCCATATGCGCGGTACATTGGCGAGACGGCCAAGGTGGCCTTTCACGCAATGGGCCGGCTTGCTGGAACTAGCTGGAGGCTATACACCTCGACCGCCAAACTGATGTATGCAACTATATATCGAGATATATCAGTCTATGTGTCTTCATTGTAGGCTTTGTGGTATGTAGGAGTCCAATAAGTCCTACTGAGGTCGCAGCGTGCGCCGCTTGTGGCTCTAACGAAAACTCCATACCTAGGTCTTGCTTAGCGGATACATTACCGATTTGGTGGGCAGATACTACTACCAGTATTGCGATCAGAGAATGAGTGGCTAATTTTGAGTTTACACGGGGAAGTAATCATGATGCAGGATTATTGCACTATGAGTTTCAAGTAGATGGGCCCTTTACTATAAGCAAAAGACGTATTTTTGAGATGGAGTTGTGCACTAGCAAACTATATGGTACTCAATAGCAAACTGAATGTCCAAACTCCAAAAGCGAAACCACTAAACTTTTCTCTCCAGTATTTCTGCCCGGAACAAAAAGAACTAGACCTTATTATTAGAAGAAGGCATCATAGCGTCTTCCGCGCAAATTTAAATAGCTTGGCACTTAGAGACAGCCCGGCCTGTATAGGCAATTGTAAAACGCAGGACATGGAACACAGCCTTAACTACAGCGAGCGTGACATGGGTGTAGTGGGTTATTGGAGAGCATGTCTCCAGAAAGTAGATCTGAGACCCGCAGTTTCTCGGAACGGTTGGAAGTGGCCTGAGCTTTGAGCCATTTAGAACATTCGCAAAATACGTACTTGATAAAATGGAGACGCTAAATGACTCCTTCCGTAGAGAAATTCTCTAACCTAATAAAGGTTTTGATTATAGATACTGGAAACTATTAGAGGATTTTGAAGATCCTTTTTTTGAATGAGGGGTAACGGTTCCCTGGAAGGACCCAGAGATAATTCGGTTAGAATAGGAGTTCCCAACCAGGGGGCATAGAGAGATGTCAAGGCGGGCGGAAAGCGTTTGCATTTTAGAAAGAAAAAATAAAAAAATATGCAAACAACATTACAATGTAATGTTTAATTTACATGCATAAAATAATGAAATTAAATATCATATTCACTATTATTACCAGAAACTAGCAAAAAATTTGACGTTTTGGTGTACATTTTTTGTTGAGAAATATGTTCGGGTGTGTAAAATTATTGTGTCTCACTGTTAAAAGGTAAGTTTGTGTATTTACAAACTTCAGTTACCATTTTTATTTAATTTACTAAATCAAAGGGGGGGCATGAAAAAGTAAAAGGGGGGACATGAAAATATAATTTATAGTCCGGGGAGCCTCAACAAAAAAAGGTTGGGAAACCCTGTGTTAGAAAGTGGAATATTACAAATATGCTCATTTTTTCTTCTATAAAAATATTGTATTCAACCAGGAACAAATCGGGAGAATATCGAGCACGCCATGAAAAAGTAAATTAAGACTAATATTGCATATCCTACTTGCTACCAATACGTTAAATATATTTATAACGTTTCGTTGTAATTGTTAAAGAACCTTTCGATATGAAGGCTTGGTAATTTAGGATTAATTGATAACAAATAACTTCAATGAAAATGTAACACATATGATGTTATTTTAATTGATAATAAATATATTTTTATTGTTAAATATTTATGGTTATTTCTAATTACCTTTGCACAATTTCCACGTCTGAATCAATTTCAACTATTAAAAGGTATAATTGTATTCTTCATGACAATAAGAGTAAATATAACTTAGTAACATATGAAATATAAATATTGATGTATTGTTATCCCAATATATTCATAAATATTAATCAGATAGCTTCAAGCCATCTTTGAAATATTACAATACTAAAACATATTTAACCATAGTCAACTCTGATTACTGATTTCTAATATCTGGAACTAAAGTGAATTAAACAGTAATGAAATTTACATACACTAAACCAGCGATGTAATCGTTATCGAAATGTGCTTAAGTATGTTTAAATTGAAAGGTTTTCTGAATAAATTAACATTCAGGGGCTTATGACTACCTATTAATTAATTATATTAATTTTTACCTTTTGGTTTACTTGATATTTGATTATCGACTTTAATACTCACAGATTACATCCATTCGAGCCTCGGCGTGTGCGGATGCAAAAGAAGGAGCCTCAGCGGAAACCTCACAACGGAAGACGCCACTCGAACGCAGCGATAGAGGCCGTAAGGCGACATGACGTGCATCAGAAAGTGCCAACTGGTGGGAAAGTAAATTAATTTTCATTTTATTATTGAAGAATGAAACCAAATAACTATCTACTATATTATTAGGCTATAAAATATTTGGAGATGTTCTCACTCTTCCTTCGTGGGGGATCCATTATATATTTCAAGTCACGCTCAGCACTATTAAAATATTTGCTAACCTTTTGAATGAAGGCTATCGGTCCATAATATTTACCATGTCTTATTTAGTAATAACCGCTAATTATTTACCGTTATGAATTTATCACTACACTCTGATGCGGCCGTGAATTTAAATAAAAATATGTGCAGCGATTAAATCTAAAAAAAGTAAATAACAAAACTAAGCTTAA
Source organism: Druceiella hillmani (assembly GCA_039881145.1). Taxonomy (NCBI): domain Eukaryota; kingdom Metazoa; phylum Arthropoda; class Insecta; order Lepidoptera; family Hepialidae; genus Druceiella; species Druceiella hillmani. The sequence continues at coordinate 24,601,187 of JAYKKI010000022.1, read as the reverse complement.
CTTGCTTATATCCGAATTAGGATGTATAATTTTCAATACACTTCAATTCTCGAGAATTTACTTACTAAAATAATTTACTGTGACGAAATCGAATAATTCCATTTATTCGATTTTATATTAAAATTAAAACCTAATAATAATAAGGCTGATAGATTATTAATTTTTTTATTTTATTAATAGGACACTAGAATGAATACAGGTGATGAAACTTTAAAATTAGACATATACGCGTATTTACACAAAGTACATGAAAACCTGTCAAGCACAAATAAAACTCGCACTGCGAGGGTTCCGTACAAATTTAAACAGTTATAAACATTTAGTATTACATGGCATTGCTATTAAACAATTTGAAAATATTAATTTTTATAACGTAAATATATTAAGTAATTTCGGAAATAGGGGGAACAAAGATTTCGGTTATTTTTGGAATATCTCTTTAAAAATAAAATTTACGATATTTACATATGCTTCATAAGTAAATAATACCCCCATGATATATATATTAAAAAAAATTTAAGGCTTTATTTACCCCGTTTTTAAATTATATATATATATATATATATATACATATATATAAATATATATATATATACATATATATATATATATATATATATAAATATATATATATATATATGAAAATATAAAAAAGTTATTAAAAAATATATGGGCCAATAAGACATGCACAACTATTTCAAGAAATTAGCCTTAGAATATAGAAAAACTTAAATATATTGTTTACTATATATTCGTAAGCGTAAAATTACGGGTATATTTAAAAAATGAAGACATCTAGAAACATCGCTGTATATTTTCTTACAGTCTGCGCGGATTTATAAAACAACTATTTTTTCATAATTTTGGGTTTAGTAGTATCCGAATTAGGATGTATCATTTTCAATTTTACATTTCAGAACATCATTGAAGATAGGATATTTAAAATTAATTAATAAAAGTTACCCTTATACTTAGTCCTTTCAAACGGTATCCCACACTACATGTGGAATTTAAAAAAAAGGTCGAGTCCGTATTTCCTCCTCCCTCCGGAAATTTTGACATCATTATTTTGAGTCATTTTCTAACGTAAGCATAATTCATCTGTCAAATATAAAATAACAGATACTAGGAAGTAAAATATTCGAATTAGATGAATTTTTTTGTCGTGGCTGCAAATGGTAAATCCAAATAGGTATAATCATATCAAAAGTGTAGAAAACATCGCGAATATTTTTATTCATGCACAACCGAATTGGGGCGAATCTCGACGCAAAATAACAGACCGGTAATAGCAAATGCATGGGAGAAATTTATTTGCTTTTATTTTTTTGGCTTTTGCCATTGCGTCAACCTAAATGATTTTATGTACAAATTAAAGACCAGGAAATGAGAATTTTACTTAATTTTTTGCATTCCTAATGAAATTATAATTATTTGGAATTAACCATCTAAACTTACCCGTGTTTAACGATTTCAGCGGGGATTGAGTTACACCAAGCCGATTTCCATGAAATAAATATAGGAAACTAATAAAAAATGTCTACTGGATTCATATATGACGGTTTGATCTGTTTTTCCTTATTCAAATTATTACTATTAATAAAATTGTAACGTAGTAAATTCTATACATGGAAAATATTTTTAAAAAATGTTACTGATTTAGCACTAAAAATGACAATAGGAGTCAAAAAAACTGTTTTTAAAATTATTGTCTTTCTATCTGTATGTTGATTTTTCCTCAATCACGCAAAATCTTCACGACGCATTTTGATGAAATTTGGTATGGTAATGTTTGTACTCACGAGCAAGATATGAGAGAAAATTATTCTAATAAGTTCTCTTATTCCAAATTTCATGCGAATTAAGCCATTAGGCATAGCTAATACTACACATTCTCAGAGTTTAAAGTAAACTTGGCAAAAGTTAAAGTTTTTTGTCAAAACTGTTAACACACATTTGATGACAGTTAACGTCAAGCCGAAGTCGAGTGCATTACACATAGAAAATATATTTAAACCGATATTAGATATGGTTCCTTCTACTTTTTACATTCCGCCGATGTTACAATTATTGAAATTAAAACGTAATTTTTATTAGCTGAAACAATTTGTAAGGGGTGATCAGAAGTTGGTTAGACACATCATTGCAGAGGCCACATGAAGACGACTAAGGTTAGCTTAGTGCAGGAAAAATTGGAGTGTTAGTACCCAAAACTGATTGAATACTAGAATGCTGAGCTGCTGGTGGAATGTTAACGGCATAGTTCTTTCAACAAATACAAATCAAATTAAAACAATCGACAAACTTGTTTCTCAAACTTATTTCTGAAATCATTTAAGAGAAAAATACGAATATAAATATTTTAACAAAAATACACTTCTTTTTTGTAAAACCGCATAGATATATATCCATATTGGTACTCATATCAATACATATCCTGCAAATCAGAAATTAAAAATTGGCACAAATAAAAATTCAAAAAATTTAAGAAAATCTACCAATAAAGGAAACTTATAACATAACGACGTGTTTATGGCCTGACAAGGAATACGTACTTGGTTAGTTAAAATTTAATTTACTTATTATTAAAGACTCGTCATAATATTTTAGTATTATCTCGTTAATTAGTTTCAATTATAAATAATATCTTAACAACAATGTGATTTCACTCATAAAAATTTAAATGTATAAAAAAACAAAAACATTCACAATTTTGTGTCGTTTTGCAACTGTATAAGTGTATATATCGTTACACTTCTTTAATATGTTAAGTGAATAAACCCTTAACAGATCTATAAAATCCTGATACTTCATCCTAAGAGAGCATTGTGGTATAACATTTTATATCTATAGTTACCCGAAAATGTCTATTACTAATTAATGTCATGTACAAAATGGTGAGTTAACTTAAATTTAATTATATATGTTGGTAAAACACCAAATTACGAATCAATGAGGACCCCCTCTGTTTAGTAGTAATAGTGAACAATAAATTTGTAAACATAAAATCCCTAAAAGCGTTTGAGAATTAATAACTGGGTTACACAATAAAATTGTTAAGACAAGAGATTCACTTTAGAAGCACTGATCCATTTAAAGATAATAAAAAACACTTATAAAGAACATCAGGCGCTTATAAAGAACATCACATTGCGGTCACAGAGACATTAAATTTTATTCGCAAAATTTCACTCAGACTACGAAAATCACCTGCAAAGCTAATTATAACAGGTAGCTTATTTTTAGTCTAAACGTAAAAATACTCGAATTGAAATGAAAGGCACTTCACAGCTATGTAAATATTTACCTATATTTATTCGAGTTAATTTTAATTACAACTATTACCGAGGTAAGTTACAAGTATTAAGAAGTATAAAGTATTTTAACTTTTCATTATACATATTGCAACTCTCCGTTTTCTCTTAACCTATTTTATAATTTGTAAGTTCTAAATGAATTTAATATAAATTCCTAAACCTACGAGTAAAAGAAAATTATTGCTAATATTTTTCCGAGATTTACACAAACAGTAAGGCACGTTGAGGAAAAAGCGGGGGAAAAAATCGGTCCTCCCATAGCTCAGCGGAAATTCGATTGATATCTTGACGGCGAACAGGAAATAAGCATAAGACTCTGTCGTATTGGGTTACAAATTATATAGGTATAAACATTTTATAGACACCTTCCTCGTGCCAGAGAGGACATTTTCTTAAAGGAACGTAGCGATTATCGCAAAATAAAAATGTCAAGCCTTAGCCGATCCTTTTGATGCCATGCAAAAGGTTATTTCACTTTGTCGTTTCAACTTTGTGAGTGGGATTTGTCAGAAATACGGTTTCAAAGGCTTCATTTCTTTGTTTTGGTGCGGTTACGTTTGATGTAGGGACAAATAATATATGCTGTTCATTCGAGAGTAGGCACATTAAGGTGAGATTACCATCTCGATGAAAAAAAAAAATTAAATAAATACAGGTTTTAGAAAATAAACAATTTTAAACATGTAAAAAATTAAGTAAGATAATTTTAACAAACGAAATGAAAAAGGAACGAATATTTTCTTACAAAGTGTTTTTTTGCGAAATTCATTAATTTTTATTAAAAAAATTCGAATGAACTGATTTCAACACAAAAAAAGTATTTGTGTAAATAAGTTATCAGCAATAAATTTTTTTTAGATTGGGGTATTATATGGAAATTAAAAAGATAATAAAATGTTATGAAATACTTTTCCTTACTAAATTTTAGGCAAGCCATCCAATTAGAAAAATCCAACCTAGAAATGGGTCATCTTATAATTCAATTCGACTCGGTGGGGTTCGGGAAACGGCAATAATTTCTCATCCAAGACACCCTAGTGCTTAAAGACAGAAGTATTTCCACAATCAGTGTGTGAGCCAGTAATTATATACGAGTATGAATGTGAAACGTAAGCTTTTATTACTGACCTAGTAAAAAGATTCTAAGTTACTCAGTGAGCCATGGAAGGGACTTGAGGTTTCTTTAAGAAATATGATCCTTCATGAGAATATGTGTAGGAAAACTAATGTTATTGATATAGATCATAGGATTAGCGGGCTGAAATGGCTATGGGCAGATCATATAATGCGCAGAACCGACGACCTTTGGAGAAGAATATTATTCGAATGGCTACCATGTACTGGAAAATGCAGAATAAAGCAAATCCCTACTAGATTGACAGATGATAGGGTAAAGGTCGTACGAAGATTTTGGATTTGAGTGGCATGGGATCGATTTTAGTGGTCGCCCCTAATTTCCATGGTTTGATTTCTATATTTGCGGGGAAAATATTTTTCCCACTCTGTCGTTTAATACTGATAACCTGACTAACAATACATGGACTAATCGTTTACTTCCACACCTGCCTTTGTTAATATCGATTAGAATGACATGTATTCTTATGACACTTCCAATGAGGTAGTAATTATAGGCTAGTGGTAAATCAATTACAATGTAATATTGTAACACAGAAAATATTTAATCTGAATCAAATGGAGGTTGAAATTGCGTTTTCATAGTATCAGTTCTAATGCTAAAAATACTACATTGGTCATGAAACGTTTTTATAAAAGAAATAACTTATGAATTTTTGTAATATAATGTTTTTTAAATTACCATTAAAAAATAAACTAAAATAGTTCTTCAATTTTCTAATGTCAAGCAATATTATACGATATAGCATATCCTATTACTGGTGATAAGTACTAAAACAAAACTTTTACCCACAATGCAGTGTGTGAAAATCTTCTTTTCAAATTTATGGAAGCAAGGTCAATATGATCAAATTTATTTAGAATAAATGAAGTTGGTAGTGAGTAGCGTGTTACAATAAAATAAATATTTTTGTTAAAATATAAGAAATATATTATTTAAAATAACTATAACGATTTTTGCACTTGCACGGATGTCTGATGTGCTTTATTTTATGTAAAAAGGAAATTTACTATTAAAAATTGGGCTAATATTAGGATGTAAGAATTATTGAAGAACACATTTAGTGATTCTCCTAACAGTAATGGTGTTAATGTTAAAAGAAGTTTATATTATGTTACGCCTAATTGAAACCTTTGTACCAAAAAATGAAAAGATAAAATAATATCGTATAAAAAAGACATACGACCAATTAATTAATGAAAGGAATGAATGCTCCAGTATAAAACATATGATTAAATAAATCAAAATTAATTTTTAAAGACTGCCGAACGTGCATCAAAAACGATTTTATATTTCTACATTATAACTTAAACATTTCTAAAATCTCAACTTTTGTAGTTGCTTATGTAAAAAACATGCAAAATTACGTTACATCCATTTCATATTATGAAACCTGCCTAATATTTTAGAAACATTTTCGACGAACAAAATGGTTTATATTTATCATTATTAAGTAGTAAATTTCTATATTTGCCTTTTTCAGAGGATTACGTACATATTTACAGTCTATTACGATTTAATATTTGTAAGAGGACTGTAAGATAGCCGAGTTAAATTATTATTAATCCATTTTCCTTCAGTATTATTTTTTTTTTAGTTCTATTTGCCTTTTTCAGAGGATTACGTACATATTTACAGTCTATTACGATTTAATATTTGGAAGAGGACTATAACATAGCCGAGTTAAATTATTATTAATCCATTTTCCTTCAGTTTTATGTTAAACTTTCGCTTCGGTGATTCATAAATTCAATGTCATTTATTACTCTTGTTTTAAGTTATTAAAATATATACAATTAGGTTTATTTCTGAAGACCTCCCGTCACATACCTCGGGGTACGAAAAATACAAGTATTTTTCGTTTATAAGTATTTTTCGTTTATTGAAAAATGTAATGAAGCACAATTAGTGACTCGAAATTCACATAACATATTTGATAGATTAATTAATTACAAAATTACTTTTGCCTTCCGTATAATTTACCTCCATTATATTTCCATTAATTTACCACAATGTCGCCTTATTTAAGATGTTTATTTCAAAATGTATAATGAAAGAATGGGATATAATAAATGAAATTGAAATAAAATTAAAACTAATTCACATTTCCCTTAATTACAGTTCATCGCAATTCATGTAACAATTTTCGATTATATGAAAAAATAATTTCTAAATGGTGATGATATTGTCTTTTTATAATATTATTTGCGGGCATAGCATTCGAACCGTAAGTTCTGATATAATTAACAGGCTTTTATTAGGTCAATTTGCATTAACTTAGTATGTAATGAAATCTGTGAAACTAAATTTCTCGCACTTCTATTGTGTCATCACGAACTTGTGTATTTCTGATGACAATATAATAATTTCATAAAATTAAACAAATTTGTAGCCTTAAAGCGAAAAAGTAAAAAAAAATAAGGGACTTTTTAAATGTTATTTTCATCAATTTTCCGATATTTGAAATATTTAAGATTTTGCGTACGAACCGATGACAACACAATAATGACCAAAAATATTTTTTTTTAGTTTAACACAAAAAAGGCCAAAGAAAAACAACTAAATTTTCCAATTTAATTTTCACCCACTTCCAGAGGTCGGAATAATATAAAATTTTGCGCATATATCAGAAACATATGAAAATACAAAAATTTCATAATATAAAAAATTAGATTTGAAAGCAAAAAACTAAACAAAAAATAATTGAATAATTCTTTGAAATTTTCATCCACTTCCAGAAGTCTGAATTATTAAAAATTGTACACATATATCAAGAACTGATAAAAACATAATAATTTTAAGAAATTAGAAAGAATGAGAGACTTGAAACAAAAATAAAAGATTACAAGAAGTACAAGTAAATTAATAGATTAAATAAGTAAAAAAGAAAACACTTTTACTGCACTAAAACGCGAAAAATAATCATCAAATCTGTTTTTTTCAATACTCACCCACTTTAGTGTTATTCATGTTTTTAATTATCATAATATCTATGAGCAAAAATGCCCCACGTTTTTATACGTAAAAATGCCCCACGTCTTAGATATTATACTTATCGCTTTGCCTTAAATTCCAACTAAAATATTATGTATTTTCATTCACTTAACATTAATTTCACAAAGAAAATCATTTATTTTCGATAAAAAACCGCAGGGTTTTAGTTCCTTGTGGAAATTCCTTGTTAAATCTTGTGGCCATTAACAGACATGACTTATACTAAAGTCTATACTGATTAAGTAGGGAAAACAGGTTCAACACTAATTTATTGTTTTTTAGTGCCGTATTTTGTAAAAGCGGATCTTAGTTTTTAAACCTATTTATTTATTTTTAGTAAATGGCCCCTACTACTTTTTTATTTATTTTATTCTTCTCCTTCAGGCATGTCACTTTAAAATTCGTGATGTAATTTCTTTTGATAAAAATATTTTATATGCCAAATTATTTCTACGTAACACTAACATATCGTTCCTAACAAGGCGCATATGAAGAAAGTATAAAATAGTCTATAATAGAAGTAATAATAAAATCAGAACATAATAATTCGAAAAGAGTTTTTCATATAACTGACTTATAATGGCAACTCTCCAGAAGAAAAAGCGATGAAATAATTTTCTGTTAAATGAACTCAACTTTGGTTTAATTTAATATTAGAAAAGCCTAAGTAACATTATTTTACAATCTGAAAGAATAGACGCCGTAATCACATAATGTTTTATCACAATAAATCTATTTTCACCAAAAAGTATATTTTTACTCTGGAAATAGAAAATAATAATAAATGTTTGTCGATTACAGCGGATAATTTTGCTTTTATATTTGTGTTAGCAATGACTTTATATTCTATTCATATGTGATTATTTTTCAAAAGGGCCACAAAAAGACAAATATAATTGCTTTTTATTTACTTGACTATGATTTAGAATTAATTTACAACTCCTAATGTATATTTTTCTGCCGTATTTACACTATTTCATTGAAATAAATATCAATGTACTCTTCTGCGATGTAAGAGTATATGTTAATTATTCTGCCATCAAAGGTAAAAGATAGTAACTTATTTTTTTTTCTTCTTGATTTTATTCAAACTGTAGGTCTAAACGTTAAAAAATAAATAGCAAATACAAAACTGGAAAATGTTATTAAACCAAGCTGAACCTTTGTTCACATTTAAAATTTTTCAACACTTATAGCCTTATTGCGATGCTATTCCATTTCCACTTCGTCATTTTCCACGCGATCATTTTCCTCACCCATATTTATTAAGGCTCAATTTTTATAATCAAAATCATCTTTTTTTATATTTCATTTCTTTCCAATATCTGCCTCTGTCTATAGGTGATATTCAATATTTGGATGTATATATCCCTAATAGATATTTGACTAATTTTCTTTTATATTTGTTGTTTAAAAGTATGACGTATTCAATTCATAAAACATATATCATTACATAAAATAAACGTAAAAGTAAAGACCAACATAAAATAGAAACAAAAATAATAACATAAAAAATTAAAACAAATTAAAATAAGTACAAATTTAATTTAAGCTTTTATGCTTATTTCGCCATAAAAGTGAACATAAAATGAAAATAAAATTTAAGTGGAAATAAAAATAACAATAAAAATAAATATATTACTCTTTTGTGAGATTAGTCATAAATTTACTTAGATTCGCAATCAATTACTATTTTATATATCGCTCGTTTCTATATACTTATTCAGTCCTTATTTGCAGTATGTAATATATTTTACTGGATTGTTTTTTTATATAAAACAATATTTCGGAAGTATTGTTCAATTTCAAATTGCGAAATATAATTATAAATTGATTTTGATAAAAAATCTTCTTCATTATTTATAGTCAAACAATAAACTCTTACGCTTCTTGCAATCTTTGGTACCATAGAGTTTACTTATATAGTAAGTTCCTAACCTCTTACATGCAGTAAAGATTATATGAATAAGTAAAATATAAATAGAATAAAACGTAAGTGCTATAGTTCGAACAGGACTCCCCGTGCGCGGTGGTGTATTTTTTTATTTGCTGTCACAAATTCTACATTGCTACACAATATTACAAATAAATTTCATTGCTACACAATATTACAAATAAAAGCTTCACGTATAAACTTACACAAATAAAGCTTTAAAATTGCAACAATAAAAAAGATTAAATTCTCTCCAAACAACGAAGATCACAGCATTACACCACAGAGCATCTCCCCTTCAGATCTCATTGCATCAAATCACTTCAAACACATCCGCAATAAAAGCTTGTTTAAAACGATAATGTTGGAATTACATAAAAGCTCGACCGGGGCAGATTGCGAGTTCGGGCGGCGCCGCAACGGAAGACGCCGCCGGAACTAAATTTGCGGAAACAGGCGTATGCGGCGAAAGTTTAACTATGTGGCGCAGTGGCGGCTAGTTCGTTACGGGACGCGCGCGGCCTACCGACGGATATTTCGACGCGACTGCGAATTTTAATTAAATGTATTTTAAAATTAGGTCTGGAAATGTAAGTTATTACTACGTTTCGGGGGTTGCGGTTTTATTTTTAGTATGTTATGGCTGTACGGGTACGTAGGTCAAAGGGCTCGTGTAACTATCTGTTATCTTAACGCGTAGATCGTTACGTTATGATATTATCGTAACACCGTTTTGGTTAGTTTAATATTACTACCTAGTTTCTCACAAATTATATTATGCCATATCTCTGTGTATGGTAGACAGCGATAAGAGAAAAACATATCTGTTGAAAACTCCATTTATTTCCTTTATAAATATTGTTAGTTATAGTTAAATTATTATTAGTCTTGTTAATAATGTATCTTTTTTTTAACCAAAACGTGCCAAAATTATATTTTTAATATTATTTCATTAACTACTTTCCTAATTGGGTTTATATCTCTAGAAAATTCACTTTTTTCTTTTTAATTATTAATAATGATAATCCACCTTATCCGTAATTACACGATAAAAAAATATATCAAAATATTAAACTAACATAGTCCAAAAGTATCATCGAATTATTTGGAATTCGTGGAAATACAAGAAAATCAATCATTGAGAATGCCAATAAAAATATTTTATGAATTAACGAAATTTAAAATAAGTTTTATATTGAAAGCAATTAAAGTTTTTTGTTAGCTTTTATGTGGAAATAGTTATAGTTTGATAACCTTTTATACTTTATATTGAGAGCATTATAATTATAGGCTATATATTTATCGATTTCTATTAGAACATTGGTTTTGTTTGATTATTGAGACATAATTTATTTACGTTCGATGTTAGTACTTGGTTATCATTAAATAACCATTATCATTAATAACTTAACATAAATCTAAAATTGGATTTCCTTCTAAAATTTTGGTCTCCTTATATCAGATGTATAATATTAGAATCTCCTATTTAAAAGAAGCTATGAAATATTTCGACATAAAGCCAAAGTGGCCAACATAGTGAGGCAATTAAAAACATTAGATATTCTTTGCAACAATGACTTAATATATGAAATATATATAAATATATATATATATATATATATATATATATATATATATACACACACACGTGTGTGTGCACAATATCAGTTCTTCCAATTATATAACATATATATATATATATATATAGTTTAGAGGAAAATGACAATAATTCTTTATGGCAGCTACGCAAAGTTGTAAAGTTGTGGGGAACATATTTTTATTTGATGTAGTATCATAATATATTGATGTGGTTAATAATATTAGTATTTTTTTTATCAAGGAACGCTTTTTTTTAATGACTTTTATATACGTGCAGCTGATGGTTTCCATTTTGACTTTTTATCAAAATACCCTAATTATCGAGGAACTTGAAATTCTAATTAGCAAAAACTTCGCGAATCATTAAAAACATTTTTTACCCAAACGTATGAAGCGATTGTTAATAAGGCCAGCTTAAGAAACTATTCAAGTTATCCGGTCGCATAATCCGGATCATTGTAATCGGCTATGAAATGGATAAAGTAATGGATCAATGTCTCAAAATTTGGACCATTCTAATGGTTTATACGATATATGATGTAATGAATCCATATTTTGTCATTTTACCTTTCTGATGAACTATAAAATATATAATGTAATGGATTCATGTCGTATTATCTGTACTGTTCTAATGGGCTATAAAATATGCAATATAATGGATTAATGTTATATAATCTGGAGCTTTCTGATGGACTTTAAAATATGTAATATAACGGATCCACATCATATAATTTGGATCATTCAAATGGCCCATAAAACGTATAATGTAAAGGAACTATTTAGATGGTTCACAAAGTAAGGCTAAATAAGAGGCAAATTTTGTTAATATTACTATTTAAATACCCAGCAATTATTTATTATTAATTTCTTCAATAATTATATTACTTTCTTCAGAAATTACTCCTCCATTATACCTACTATCAATATCAATTTCGCATAACACGAAAAGGGACCGAAGTCAAAAATATACTTGATGGAAAAATGATCATTTAATTATGCATAACAATAATTAATCGTTAGACGGTATTCTATGAAATTGTCGATCGAAATACTTATAGAAGGCAGAATTGTATTAGTTTTCACTTGTCTAATTTTAGCCTTAGCAAGTACCAACCGACAACAAAATTCGTAACTCATTAATCATTTTAATTTTCAATGTGACCTCATTTTCCTACCTCTTATATATTTCTTCTGGTAACCATTATTTTTTCTTATCATTCGATCTAATAATTATGTAAAACTATTAACCAAAATATCTTATGGTTATAAAACTGGAAATCAATGGTAGCTGGCAACGCGGACGAAGTCGGCCTTGTAAATTTACTTTTCCTTTATTAGATTATACCTCGCTTTATTTTACTCGTATTTGATATTAGGAGATAGCTTACAAATGCGATAAGCTTATATAAATATTTTGACAAAAGCATGTAAGTAAAACATTATGTGGAACTCGCTATAAATTCTATAATGTAATTTTTATCTACGGCTTTGTTAGCTTGTATGAAATTGGTACTCGTTTCGCATCATACCTAGATCTGAGAAGGGGTGCACAGTATTAATTTAAATCTACCGATACATAGAGGTTCACAATAGCATATGATAAAGAACATCATAAATGATTCGCTGGTACTGTTTGGTCGGTCGGTACGGAGGAATATTAAAAGTTGATATCGAATATACATACGCAATGCGAGTACAAAAACAAAGAATTGGAAATAAATGTAAGTTAATATTACAAATAATATAAATAAAAAAATAGAAAGATGTGTTCCAAAACATATTAGATTGAACTTAGTTGTTGAATTATTTTTTAATAAGAAAAATAGGAAAAAAATCAATGCATGAATATCAACCCATCTGTATGTAAAGTGTTTCCAGTTATATACTTATTCTGAAATGAAATGAAATTCTATAGCAAAATTTTGAATAAGAATAGTAAATAAGCACATAAATATACAGTATTAGACTTAAGTATCACAAGAATTAAAAAGAAACTTTGGGAAAATTAAAAAAAAAACTCTTAAAAATTTCATGTAGGTTTCATGGTTAATCAGACCGATCAGAAATCTCGCATTATTTTTATGAAAAGTAAAGTCGTTTTTCATAAAGTTTGTATATTATTTCGATGAATCTCTTTGAAATAGCAAGATATAATAAAATACAGGTTGTATCTCGTTGCTACATGCTTATAAAGATGTAACATAATGTGTCATTAACACAATATGTCACGTAACAATTAAGAAAGACGAAGAAGATCACTAAAAAATTGTTATCATAAATTAACAGATCATTTTTAATTAATTTAATCAACAATCAAATTTAACATTAAAAACAGTAATTTGTCTTGATTATTCTTTTAAATTGGTTTTAAAAGTTTTAAATATTTTGTTAAGTTTTTATTTTTATTTTTAAATCTTATGAACAATTTTTCATATATTAATACAATAACAAATGCGATTGTAAATATAGCTCCTTTGTTTTGTATTACGTATCTTTGATTTGTCATCATTATCATTCGCACACACCGTATTTTCTCGTTTTGTGAGGTCGGCCCATCTTTATTGGTCTTTTTAATCAGCCATCCAACTAAGAGCATTTATAAAAAAAGAATAAAGCACACCTCCATTAATATTTATATATTTCAGTTGTAATATCAACTATATCTTATTAAAACTATGGTAATTTTCATGACACATGCTACGAGAGCGTAAACCTCACAGAACTGAATTATCTTCTTCAGAGGGAAATGAGTGTGAACGCATATATTAACAGAATACGTAACTTGGATATTAGTTATTTATTCATTTTATTTACCTACTTATTTATTTATAGGTTCATACATTTATTTAAATACAGTTACTCTAACCTTACAGCTTTATACTTTTACGTTTAAATAAAAATAACTGGATTGATACATAAATTCGTTTGTATCGTAAATTCCAATGACACAGCATACAACGATACCATAATTCAACAAGTTTACTCTCACTTATCACAAACACACCACGCTCTATTGCCATCCCAATCAGGTGGTTGAGTAATTGTATACCTCAAGAATGCGAGGAATTTCGATGTAATTCGATTTTAAGTACCTATATAGCGAAGAGATGATTAGTACCCGAGAGCGAGTAATTATCAGATACGAACAGATACAGTGTTTTCAATAAATTAAGACATAAATTCCTTCCTTTTAAAAATTTTAAAACAAATTTTATCAAAAAACTGTGCTGCAACTTATGATAATCCAACAAACTCAAGAGAAACTCAGGAGTAATTCAACAAACTCAGGAGAAACAGGAAACAGAAAAGGAAAATAATCACGTACTCTTATGTACAAATATCAAAAGAACGTTTTTTGAACACGATAAATCATCAGGCTGTATTTAGTTCACGCTCATGAAGCTAGCTTCTAACTCACTTTTTATTAAAGTCAGATAACATGAAACACTTAAGATGACCCATCGGAAGTCAGTTCTAAAGAAATTTCTGTTAGCACGTTAAAAAGACTTCAATTAGCACGGATAATATACGTGCTAACGGAAGTCTTTCATTGATTTACTCTAATTTGTAGTTTACTATTAATTCTCTAAACACGTGCTAACTGAATTATTTTTAACGTTTACTTTAATTGGTAATTTACGGTTAGTTCTCTAAATACGTGCTAACAAAACTGTTTTTATGTTTAATGTAATTTACAGGTCATGATTATTTTGCTGAATACGTGCTAACAGATGACTTTTTATGACTAACTCTCATTTACAGTTTACGATTAATCCGCTAAATAAAGTGATTCATTAATGAGAAAATTAATAATTGTGTTTGGTATCTAAATAAGATCCAAAAATATTATAAATAAATGGATCAACACGGCAAAGAAAGTATATAACGTCTTCACTCTTAATCGGAATTTGAAATCTAAACTTACATAAGCAACAATGGACAACCAAATAGTCACAATCGTAAACATTACGATGAGAGTTACGATGAGATTTAAATTTACATTGAACATTATGACGAAATTTAAACAAAGCTCGAAATAAATATTATGGTATAATTACGGCCAAGTAAATGGAAGTCAGAAGTATTAAGGAGAATAATCAGCGTAAGAAACGTAAGAAGGAAATCTAATGCAGGGATTTATGAAATGGGTGGCGGTTGAGAAAACTCGCTGGAAGAAAGCTACGCCAGAAGCCTCGTAGAGACGCAGCAACGACAGGAAGTATCTGTCGGAAGTAAATTTGTGGGAACAAGAGCTTGTTATTGTATATTTATTGCGAGCTATTCCTATTGCGTTTCTGAAACAATTTAAATTAGTGAGACTCCTCGGATTGCCTGGCTTTTTCGTCATCCATTTCATTTATTGCTTAAGAAATTGCTAAGGGATTAAACGAATGAAAAGTGAGTTGTTTGTTTAAACTCAGACTGTATATCGCCTATTATTATGTTAATTTTTGTTGCCTGAGTTAATTTTTGTAACCTTTTTTTTAGAGTGTGCAAATAATATTGCGTAATACTTGTACTTTATAGTATATTCGTACATACAAATTTCCTTAAAATATACTTTTGTTTTTTTGGCTTAAAGTATAAATTTCGAATTTCATTCTTAGGTAATTTCAGGAATGTCTTTTTTTAGCTTACTTAATAAGGGATAAATATGATATTCTCGCAAATAAACTTACATTTCATTCCAGTTCTAATTTCCTTTAAGACGAATTAAAAACTCAGTTCAATATATCTCAAATACGATTTTAAATTAAATATTCAATTTCATATGAAACTTATAGATGGTAATATTCTCGAAAATTATGTTATGGTAAAATTTTTAAGGTTTTCTACTTATATTCAGTTCGTAATCACCGTCATATTCTTTGTATTTATGGAAATATAGTCACGGAAACCATGCTTTTGTTCGCTACCAGGAGCTTTGTTTGAAAATATATAGATGTCAAAATGACGAAAATATGAATTATGGTATTTGGAGTAAATGGAATTGAATGTAATTGAGGTATTTCTGTGCGATAATGAATAGCAGACATTACAATTTTCTGTTCTGAATATTCTATTTGCATTATTTCAATATCGAAACGAAGAAGTTACGTAAAAAGAAAACGTATTTAGAATACGTACTGATGAAACATTTCCCGATTTTTTATGTACCCATAATATTATAGTTCTAGTAGATTTAGCGGTATTTATACTACTAATATATATGTATATATATATATATATATATATATATATATAATGATTACACTTTTAAAATAGATACTTACATTAAAGTTAAGAATTATCACCATGCATAATATTCAAAACAAGATCAAAAAAAGAGAGGATCAAAATCTTTTATTTGGAAATATTTAAACTGATACAAATTTAAACAAACTTGATACCCTCCACTCACCACTTCGAACTATTCAACAAACGTATCAAGAAACCGAATTCACAAGGTTTATATCCTTTATTTTTTTGATTTTATATCCTTAAATATATTTTTGTAAATAATAGATATTTCGTCAAAAAGTGAAATCTATAAGTTGTGTTCCAACCACAAAATATAATAAAAAAAAATTTGATTTACGATTAAAAACATTAAATTTTATATCATTTATATACGAGGACTAAAGGAAGGATCCGTTTATTGACGAAGGATTTATATGCAAACAAACAAACCATAAATGAAACCAAGATAGAGCTGTGCCAAACTTTCGTCAATGACCATTTTTATTCCGGCAGGTAGCATTAGAGAAATGTCATCTACGAGATAATTTTGCAGTCACAAAAATTTAATTCTGCTCTGTGGTCAAAGGAAAGCACAATTTGTTAAGCAATGAGTTTCTCAATTGAGCAATAAAATTGCAAGTTTAACAATGCAATTGAAAATTTATTAAGAACAAAACTGTTAAAACAACATTCTGCAATACTTCCAAAATATTTTTCAAAGTGTTAAAAAAAACTTATTTAACTATGTTTCTAAAGACTTCAACAAATTTAACCAAATTCTTTAAAAATTTAAAACTTAAATTTCAATTTAGATTATGATATTAACTACTTCGAAACCAATTTAATTAAGTGGAGAGTAATATATTTCTATTTTTGCTTAAGACAGTGATTATTGAAACAAACGTAGAAAACATTAGAAAGAGAAAAGTGAGTTAACAAACCAAATTTTTAGAAAAAAATATCTGTATGACTTCAAATTTTTATAGAAGCATTAACTATTTGGACAGAAGCATCGCAATTACAAATATAGTTTTTGTACATTAATTTTTTTGTTTTACGCGAAATTGAAATTACTTGAATTTCAAAACAAATTTTAATTTTAATTAAATATACTAAATATTAATTTGGTTAAACTGAAAAATAATTCCACAAACTGCTTACATTTTATGCTGTTTTAAAATTCAATAAAACTTCGCTGGCTTCGCCCACTGTTTATCTTTTAGATTAAATTTAGATTAGTTGTTCAGACGATATTAACATATTATAAAGTAAAATTAGCTTCTTGCGCTGTTTTATACATATTCCATGATATCCCTCGTCAAAGTAAACTCCCCCAATATCTTTTCTTGCAAACAAATATTCACAAATATGAATTCGATAAAAAGAATTAAATCGAAAGGTGGAAGAAAAATTGGCGCATAGAGCTTGGCGTTAGAATTATGGAAAACGGATATGTCGTTAATGCCACTTAAGTATATCGTGACATTACGGTTAGATTGATATGGAGATAAAATAGCTGTACTATTATTAGTTAATGGAGGGATGTATATAGACAGCTTATCGAAATGTAATGGTCCCAAAAGTGCCCATGTGACGTATATGAATAGACACGTCTTCTCAAGGGAATGCCTACTTTAGTGAATCCATCAAGATATCGACTTTAGGTTTCTCTTGTTGGCAGGCTTAATTTGCCAGTCGTGAGATAAGACGGCGGGTGGATGAAACTGACGACTAGATATTAAGCGGCAACACGTCAAGTAAAATATCTATCTGTTCTTTCGCACCGTTTCCCGCCTAAGGAAGGATGATTGATCGTCATCCAGACATACTTCATTCGGCTCGTTTTCAGTAAAATAATATTCTTTTACACATTTTTAGTTTAACGACATTAATTTTGAAATTTACTTTTGAATTTAACACTTTTATATATTTTTTTTGCATTTTGTAATATAATTTTTTATTCACTTTTCTATGAACAATATTTCTTTATTTTTTTCACTATGATGAGATATGAAAAGGAAATATAAAATATTTCGCTTAAATAAAAAAAAATTCGAAAAATTTTATTTTAAAATTTGCCATTTGTAAATAGTATTAACAATTTTTTTCTACTTTTAGAAAATTCTTTCCACTTAGTTTCCCGTTTTAATTGTTTTTCTGAAACAATTATTTTTTTAATTATAATCTTTTATACAGCTAAAAATGTGTCAGCGTCAATAAAAATATCCAATGAGTTAAATACAAAGATAACACACTGTGTTTTCCATGTTTTGAACATTCAATAATAGAGAAAAGTGGCAGATAAACGTGATCGTCATTTAAGCGCTATGTGTTAAATAAATATCAAATTTTTGATACAAATGAATTGCTAAAAAATACAGACAAAATTCAAAGGATTATAGGAATTTGAATACTTTGTATTTTGATAAAACCAGTTTTAAAATTTAATAAAAATACAGAACATTAAAAACTAATGTTGAGTCATATTAAAAGGTACATCAATTGTCAAAGTTTTACTTCAGAAACAGTTTTATTTAAATAATCATTTATTACTAAATTTTACCAAAACTAACTTTGTCTCGCCGTTTCAATCATGTAAATTAAATTTGGATCTAATTACATTTAAATGATATCTTGAACGCACCTTTAAATCATCTTTTCCGATTTTACCACAATTTTTATCACTTCAAAATTAGGTTAATTATTTAGAGCCTATAACTCCCACAAATTATAGGCATTTCATAACACAAGAAATATTTTCTTTTAATTCAGACGTATAACCCAGCGAATGGAAATAGACAAACAAGGCGCGATCAAACTTTTATTTTCTTCATTATTCTCTCCCTGTGAATTGTAGTGTAATTACATATATCCCATAATCTTCAAAGTATGGGTTTTTCAAACACAAATATGAACTCAAAATATGGGTTTTATAAAGCAAGAATTGCCGCGAATAAACAAATAAAAAAAGTACTTTTCTTGTTTGTGTACTTTTATTTACTATTGCAGAATTTAAGGAATTCAAGATAGTTGAAGATATGGCATTTTTACAAATTTAAGCCATTAATTAACGTCTTAGTTAATGAACTTTTTTATGTACATTTTTTAGTTTATTGAAATAAAAATGGTGTTATCAAAGTAAGAAATAAAATCAAGTAGCCTTATCAGAACTAATGAGCAATACCATTAAGATATTACAGAGAATCATATTTCAATTCCTGTAAATCATTTTAAATACTTTAACGCCGTTTAATGGCTGGCAGGAAAAAAGGAAAAGAAAGCAATTTACGTTAAACATTTTCAAACTTTAGCGACACGTTAAATAATGAATGAGCTTATGGCTCCGAAAAACATTTCGATATTGCAGACATTGTAATATCCATACCCGAGTGACTTGTAGTTTGTGTGTATAGGTTGTTCACAGACCGCGATCGATATCTAATTGTAAAGAAACCTTAAAGCTAATAATGAAATAGACCAGCGCTTTGTGTGGTAATTTGATTAAATTTTTGTAATTTTACTTTCAACCCCACTGCGGAGCTTTGTCATCTAAACCTATTCAGTATATAGGTAGGGAAGTTCCACATCCTTTGTTCTACCTCGCCTTGCATTACTTGTCATTGGCGATATTACCATTTTATTAATAAACGTATTGTTTGCTGGCGATATAATAACAGTATTGACTTAATTTCTTCGGTGATTTAATTAAAATGCCGGTTTTACTTAGCAATGTCGTGGCTTTCTCATTACTTAATTGAATACGTTTTATTATCTGCTCCACTTTCAAAGATATTAGAAGTAAAGCTGCTAGTTGCATTAAAGTAAGAGAATATATCTATGTAAATTAACAAGGATAAGCAGTTTAAAACTTATCATATTTGCTTTCAACAGCGTAAGATAGTGCAAGTGCAAATCTAGTATTTATATAATTTCATATTACACTGAACGTATAGTTAATGGTCCTCACACTGATTTCTGCAACATTTTAAGTCAGTAATTTTTGTATTAATATTATAGTATTTATATTTTCTATATCATTGAAATAAAAGGAGGTGTACTTCTTTTAGATCTTAGTTATATCGTTTTGCAAGCAATATATTATTTTTGGAAAGATTTACCCATTACCTAACTTGTTCCGTGACGGCTCAGGTTGAATTCCGTCCTTTGAAAAACTTAAAGAATATCTATGTATACTGCTTCGCGTTTCTGGCACTTTTTCTTTAAATGCTCACAACATGCTACTATATCATATATATATATATATATATATATATATACATATATATATATATGCATTTATGTGTGTGTGTGACACAGGCACGCTCACACACTCACATATACATACATACACGTCTTCAAAATATTTATTTCCATTTATTATTAGGAACGCATCGTTTTAAATTATCTGCTTTTTTGACATTTGGTACAGTGGTTTTGGGAACAAGGAGTAATGGGAAAGGATATCACTCTGGATAACGTTTTTTCGCATATTGTTTTGAATATTTTTTTAAATGTGCAATCACGAAAAAAGTCGTTTTCCTAAAATCATGTGAAAAATAAGAATTAAAAAAATTATTGTATTCATCATAAAAAGTCCTTTCAAATGTTACGTCACATAATATAAAGTATTTAAAAAAACATTTGGTTTTTTATTTACTGTCTCTTTAATTCTTATATGAATGTTTTAAACAAGTTAGTTAGTACATAGTACGTGGGGTAATATGGCGTGTTATTATGTTTCCAATTTTTATGTCAATTATAAATACGATAATATCATTATTTCTGTAATATGATGATATCAAAATAAGACTTATGAACAACCCTCAAATAGTAATACATAATTTCCTATACCACAAAACAATATCTCAAACAAATGATATTCTTCGAGTTAGGTCTAGGTCATTAATTAAAGATTCAAGTCTTTACCATGTTTGGTGACGCTTTCCATATATTGTGACAATTTTATATTTACAAACCTAAATACGTACGAAAATGCCCGTAGTTTTCGTAAAGAAAAGAAGAAGGAGGTGGTGAGTTAAAATTTCACAAACTTCATATTTGATTATGTTTTAAAACATTTATCCAGTGTTAATATACTCGACACGATATACGAGTAAAAATTGCTTTATCCCTACTTTATATATGGTATATCGGGAAAAACATTTGCAATTTTACTATATTTTCCGTAGTTATAAATTAGATCTTCATATGAAATATTTACTGATAAAATATCACGCACGTAAAGAAAACTCAAGCAACTGTAAATATGTTACAAGCGAACGGATGTGACGTATTTATAAGAATTTTACATTTCCTGCGAAAATGAGCAGCTTTATTCGATATGAGAACTTTACTTAAAGATTTTAATATTTGCTGATTGTTATTTATATTGAAATTTACTATTTATATATAATACGCAAATTTGCTCGCTTATAAGTTTTGTAATTCACAACTTCGATTAACTATTGAATATGATTATATCTCTTATAAAGTTACTTCTCTCGATCGTTATTTTCACTGATCTATTGCGCTTCGTGCCGTCCGCTTTAAAAGTTATACACCACACAAAGATGAACATAGCTCTGCTACCTGTATTCTTGCACTAATGGTTTTTATATATAAAACGCTTTGTGGATAATACTCTGTAATACAGTAAAAACAGCGTCAAAAACCGTCTAGAAAAATTCAGTTATAACCGAACAGACACGTTTGTAGGCAGATAAACGATCCTTTATATATATATATGTGTGTGTGTGTATATTCATATACGTAAATATGCGTGTATATATATATATATATATATATATATATATATATATATATATAAAGAGAAGAGGGAGAGAGAGAGAGAGATTGGTAGAGAAGGATATTATACATTACATTTATTGAACGATAATCGAGTTTTAACTCGCTCAGTCTAGGTGTAGATACACGCAGTACCGAACACAGTTGGCTTTTGCGGAAAAAGATGACTGATTAAATATCGAATAGCCTTGAATCATATTCGCTGACTATTATATTCTTATTGTCCAACAATTTTAACCAATTTGTGTGAGAAAAACTTTTTTTCTGAAAAACAATACTTGGTTGTCGATAATTTCATTTATATTTTCATAAAAATCTTTTAATTTGTGTCTATTTATTTCCTGTGTGCCCATTTATATACTAACCGTGCTCTAGTCACACGAACTTCGAAATAAGAAAAAAAATTCTCTTAGGTGTTGTTCTTTGTTATAAACATATGAACTTATTATTAACAATGTCCCTTATTATTACCAAGTCCACTTTTATTTAATTTTTGTAACATATATTTTTCGCATATAATTCATTGCGATTTGAAATTAATGAAATGTTAAATAACGTACCTACGTCGATAATTTTAAACTAAGAAATATAATATAGTTTAATATTCTGTATAGAATATTTCGATAATATAAATTTATAATAATGTCATTACCATACCAAACATCAACTATATCCGTCCAATAGATTTTGTGTGATTGAAGCCTAAAATAATATAGAGACAGACAAAAATTCTAAAAGGTTTTCCGGCTCCTATTATCATTCTGTACGCTAAACTAGTCACTCTTTTTAAAATACATTCCATGTGTAGAATTTATTCTGTTAGAATTTTGTTATATGAATAGATGTACTTATTTATACGTTCACCTAAAACGATTAACCGCGAGACTCCTTTCGAGTACTTTCTGTTTTACTAATTTAATCACTATCTGCCATTTTGATCTTGCAACTGTCAGTATGGGACAGACGAATAACACTATTTATTATTATACTGTTGTAACACCAAGCAGCGTTACGTGCAAAATATGTTGAAGTAGATGAAAGTCAAAAACAGCATGTGTATAAAAGACATAGGTCGTTTTGAAGTTAACTGGCCTTTTTAGGGTTTTAGAAGAACTTTTAAAAGATTAAATACAAATATTTATATCAAAATGTCATTTTGGGGTTATTTTTAGCAAATTAGGGTAAGCAGCAGAAAAAAATTATGTTATCTCTATCGATTTTTATCATGCATTTATTACAGTGTAACTATAATCACCGTTACCCGCTCTTTCCATCCTATGTTCAATTACGATTCACTGCACTATTCTAGAATTACCCACTACATAACTGTCGTTGTAGTATTATAACTAATAAATCCTCTTTTATCCTACCGCTACACGGTTGTGTATTCCCCAGAGTTTCCTATTCTACAATTACCCATTAAATAAGTATCATTACAGTATCATTACGATTCTACAGTTACCCACTTCACAGCTATCGATGCTTTAGTAGTAAATTTTAATGTAAATTGTAAATTCCAGTCATATGTAAATTAGTAACTATCCCCACGTCCGAGAAAATGAAAGCCTTGTATAGACTGCGTAATACTCCATTACCATCCTATAAAGAGCCCTACTCAGACATAACATGAAAGTAGACATATTTTTTTTAATTAGCAAAATTGTTTTAAACTTCGTCCGTCAGAAAATCTCGTAAATACGTTGACGGCCCGTTTCGCTAAAGTTGCTTTTTAGCATAAATAATGTTTCCAAGTCCCCGACCGTCCATGTGACAAGATAAAAATCTACACGTTCCCCGACGAGATAGGTAAAACCGCAAGACGGATAATTAAATAAAGTTACGCGCTGTTTTATCGCATCGCGAATTATGAAAGTTCATTAAAAATGTCGGCCGCCGAGACGAGGAGCGGTACTCGGACGCGACTCCTCCATCAGCGCCTCATGAAGATTTCATTAGTGATAATGCGAAGTATTTAATACTTTGCGACGGACTCGCCAGTCGATAACTTTAATTCTGTTCTTTTTTTTTGTTCTCCGAGCGACCGTAAATTTCACTTTTCATTTTGTGTCCCCGTCGACTCTTTTTTGCCTTCCCTTTTCTTCCCTTTGATATCGCTTTAATGGTATTAGTTGGGTGGTCAGCTGAAAGGAATTCAGTTACCTGTTTATGTACAACTAGGACGTAGGTCGAATGAATGTTACGGGGAAGGTCGGTATAAGAAATAAATTGGAAGTATTTAAGATGTTTATTTAGTTTATTGTTTTTCGTCACCATTCTATTTAGCTTTATATTATGATCAAATCATTTCATACATAAAACGCAATTTTTTAAAATGTCCTCGACAGAAATTTCAATTGACATAAAAGATAAAAATACGTAAAGGACCCATTATTTGCGTAACTATGAACTTAAAAGAAATGTTCAATCTCAAGGGAAACATCTTCAAAATATAGTTGTAGCTTATATTGAAATTATTTTTAGAAACGCAATACCAAAAGGTAGTCATGGCATTTTTCCAAAAATAAAAAAGCTCTTTCTGAAAAAAAAGGTTTTATCTCAGGCCAATTGAGGTTTTCGATGAGAAGTATAATAAAGTATAAACCTAATATTCAGTTGTGAAAAAACTTTAGTAAAAATAATATATATTATATATACATATATATGTATGTATATATATATATATATATATATATATATATATTTATATATATATATATATATATATATATAGATATATATATATATATATATATATATATTTACACAATAGAGTAGAAATTCAGTAAAAAACTTTTTTTATGTTGATGTTTTACTTAAAAGAAATATACTTCGTTAAATTATAAAAGACTACATTCTTCAGTGAGCCAAAAATTCGTGTCAGTTTAGAGTTTGTCCATTATACTTGTCCTTTTACAATACAGATAATATTTGAAAATATTTTTTTACAAATAAAACACATAGAAAAAGCAAAGTAATATTTTTAATGTAATCTTTTACTATGGTGTTTATTAAGTGACAAGTTGATATATTTTATGTTTATTAAGTGACCAGTTGATATATTTCTTCTTGTTTCACTTATGTAAATAATTTCAAGGCGAACGTAATGACTGAAATTAAAGCATTAAAATCTATGAATATATAGATTTTAATCTATAGCGAACTGCATGTATATGTAGTTCGCTATAGGGTTTAATATACCCCCCAATAATATTCCCTGGATTATATGAGGGGAAACATATATCAAGAAGAATTAAAACTTTAGTATCTAATTTCATGAATTGTAATAAACCTCTTAAGTCAGAGAAACTTGGTTTCTATGATATGTTGCCTGCAACTGCAAATGCAAAATATTTCTTAACGTGTCGCACTAGAATAAAACCGTAATCAAACATATCTTATTCTCTACCCATATAAAATACTGATGTGATTATTATTTGATATTAATTCACAGAAATTATGTTTGCATGATACGTTGTCCACAATTGCAACTACAAAATATTACATGACGTATCACAATAGAATTCAACTCTAATAAAACATATCTTATTATGTAGCCATATAAAATTTTGATATGATTACTATTTAACACAAGTTTACTATTTTACAGTTATTACTTTAGTTTAAGTGAAACATCTATTAATATCTATATAATAGACGTATATATGAATTAAAATCATTTATAATAATTTTAGTAGAGGCGAAGAAAGAAAATATAATAGTATGTCAACAGTATAGGGTCATTCTCAAGTTTTATGGGATCTGAACTTCCTTTGACTACAAAATGTACATAAACGTTAAAAAAAACATTATATAAATAAACGTTAAAAAATATTACTTTCCTACTCTTTAAATTGATTACTATATATAATATTGTATATATTGGCTTATCTTTATCATGTATAATACTGGTTTATCTTACGTGTATAATATTGGTTTATCTTTATCGAAAAGGGAACTTTTTAAAATTTAAAACATAGAATTTGGCAGAAAGTATAAAAATAAATTCGAAGGGAACGCTTAGATATAAATTTATGCTTTCGATTCAAATTCAATGTTCGTCTAATATTTCAGGCACATAGTACATTTATATAAAGAGACAGTTAAATCTTTCAAAACGCAACTTGATAAAAGAAAACAATTTGTATTCCAAGTCATATTCACTTAACGACGGTACGTCTAATCATGCGGAATGAATGTAGCAGAACGTTGGTAAGTGATAAAGGGTTTATCGCATTCTCCGTTTACGACACGTTGATTGCGAGCCACGGGGCACATTATATACCTCGGCTTTCAGAAAAGCGTCCCAAGCTGTCTGCCCGGAACTGGAAATAACTAACATTTCGCAAACCTTTGTACTTTACACACTCACATAAATGGTACGTTGACCTGTATTTTGTCTTTTATTAATCAGACATATAAAATTAATATTTTGTACGAACTATGTAGCTTAAAGCGATGGATAAATTGAACAGATAAATACTAATTTATTTATCCCATCCTAATTACGATCCTTTATTAGATATTAGGTACCCACGTATCCCGTTTAACAATGATAAAAATTGGATAAATTAAACTATATTTATATAGATTGCTAGAAATCTCATACAAAGTTTGCTTTCAATTTTCAGAATTCCATGATGAGACACGGGTCCCTCATAATTTTGAAATGTCCGTGTGTATGTGTCTGCTCATCTGCTGTAATTTCCACAGTTTTAGACTTTCGGCTATGCTATTTATAAGCATACGTTTCTGCTAAAGATCCCGATTAAAATGTGGCAATTTTCTTATTATTATTTAAGACTTAAAAAGAGACAGAGACGAAAACAATTGCGTTTTGTTAAAGGGATTTTTAAAGGAAAGTTTAGGTGCCGTTCACCACATTTTTAATTTTTTATCCTGGTATACAACGATATAATGATGCATGGGGATTTTTAAGAAAACGGGAAAGTTAAAATATTGTCTCTAGTTTTTTTTTAAGTAAAATTATATTATCTTAGTCAATAGTATTATCAAGTATCTATTTAATTAAATTAATCGTTTCAATATAACACGTAAATATGCTTTTGAAACCTAGAAATAAGTTAAAAGAGCCAAAATCTTTGTGGAATTATAAATAAATTAAAATAAATAATGACACTTTTTACCTATTTTTCCCGTAATCAGTAACCGAAAATGTAATAAAACTGCTAGTTAAATGTTGTAAGTAGAATTCGTTAAAGATCTAATGGCTGTTAATTTAAATGAATATTTAATTTTTAGTTTATTTATTCAGTAAATTTTACTTATTTTTAGCTTCAACGTAACATTTGGGAAACTAGCTACATGAGCAACCCCTTCTTGTCAATCAAACTTAGCATTGTGAAAAATTGCACTAGATTGTTGGTGAGATGTTACAAAATTTTGTTGAGTTATTACACAACCTATAATAATCTCACTCCTTACTTTGTAATCCTAATAGTCTATCCGTTTGCTGTGCGCGCAGATACCAAGAGTTAGCTACTTTTCTGGATTACTCATCAAGAAACGTTTCAAGGATAACCCAAGTCTATTCATGAACGCAATATTATTTCAAAAAATTTACTATTTAATTTCTATATAGGTAATGGTTCATAATATAATTATGAAATATGGATAAAAAAAACGAATGTGGTTTTCATAGGGATCAAGGTAGTAATATCTTTTTCAGACGACTTTTTAAAACTTAAAACTATGTTGCGTTTCAAATGTAAGATTAAGTTTATTCCAGAGTTCGACAGCATATGCAGTGAAGGGGTACTCGTAGAAGATGGTGATTTGTATAGTAATAAGGAGATGGGAAATTAAGACATTTTAAAATATAAATTTATGTTGCGTTTCGAATATTAGGATTAGGTATATTCCAGAGTTTGTCAGCATGTGCCGTGAAAGGATTTGTAAAGGTGATAATTTGTGCAGCAACAAGAAGAGTGAAGAAGGTTTCAAAATGGAATACAAATACTTGGGCCCTAGGGTTTTAAATCTGGAACTAAGGTAAGACCGACTGTAATGCTTTTTCAATGTGTTGTAACGAAAATATAAAATGTGTAAACTACGTCATTTACCTCGTTCTGTTCAGCTGAAATGTGACTTAAACTAGGAAGCAAGATCATATTTTCTGAAGCTAACTTTATTACGAATATATTTATTTTAAAAGCGTTCTAATTTATTCAAGCGATCTTCAGTGAGATCTGGGTAGCATAAACTTCCACAATCAAATAACTTTACAATTCGCTAGTTATAAGATTTTAAATTGCTATGTTCTGAGATATTTAATTTCTGTTATGTGCCTCATATTATTAAAATGATAAAATGATATCGGATATATTCGTACTATTCCACATTCGTTGTAAACCAATAACATAACTTAATAGATAAAGATCTTGTTTCGAACACCATTAGCGTGTTATCGCCGAAAATGAAGATCTACATAACCATTAACTGATACACGAAATTATCACTGCACGAACAGAAATTTTAACATTATGTCAGTAAACTTTGATATTTCGGTACATTTACAAGATAGAGATAAAATATACAACGTATTCTGAGTTCACGTCACGTTTAACGTAAAATATTACGGCACGATACATGTCAAACGTTACAAGTGTCTGATTAGGGAAAGACATATCTAGTTAACAATAAACTTGTACACATCATTATAACTACTCGAAAACTAATTTTACCTTGATATCTCCGATAACTTTTGATATATCATTTATTTACTATGTATTTACGAGACCGGTTCCATCTTTATACAAAATATGTCGCGTTGCCTTTATTCGCATATACACACACATGCGTTCGGTACACACATTAACCATATAGAGGAAATATTTGAGAAGGAAAACATTTCTAGCTATACTTTCCTTATGCTTAAAATAAATCTTCAGTGCGGTATAAATCAAATGTAGCGAAGACATTTTATCGACTCTCTCCCTTCGCAATAGCGGATTGAGACGTTTTTTTGCCCTGGGAATATATTTGCCGAAAAAAAATTCTTTAGGTAGCTTTTTCACATTTTTTACTCGGAAGTAACTAAAGAGGGTCGCTCGGAGTGTTTATTGAAAACTCTCTAAAGCCGGACAATAGTTTGTCGAATCGAAAAGATATATTTCTTTTTTTGAACTGGGAGAAAAAATTGAACGTTGAGAATAAAAACATTAAACGACACGAATAATTTTGTTTATTACATGGAAAAGTTTTCCAATTTCATTTTCACTATTTCTGACTTAATTCTAAGGATATTATTTTTTTCATGAAGCTCATTTTATTTTAACCATTTCGTCACTGACTGATATTAATTTTACCATGTATCAAAACGCATAAAACGAATTACAAGATACGAATTACTTGAATATCCTTATACAAGAAAGTTTCGTTACCTCCTTTTGACAATTTAATGGAATATACGAAACTAAATTTCATGCATTTCCAATTGTATCGTCATCACGAACGAAACAAAAAATAAAAACAAAAATTGTGTGTGTCAGTTTCAACGCGCGACTGGAGTCTACTCCCTAAGTGCAATTGTCTTGGAATGTATAAAATAGGCAACGCTATATATGAACATACATATCAATACTAATTAATGTAAATGGAAAATTATTTAATAAAAAAACGCTGACAAAATAACTATTTCCAAGTAAAACACAAAGGAACAAGATCAGCTTAAAAAGTTAATATTAAAAGAGACTTTTTATTTTTTTAGAATAGAAGACACCAAGTATTCACACATAATAATATTTAATCATCTTGATATAAGCGAACAATTTTGCGTCATTGCGATTACTCCATAAGAAAATGCCACATAAACATATTTACATTTCACTCTAAAGATGCGCAGAAATGTTGCGCGGAAAGGCCACCTAATGGTTACACTTTTTTTAACTCTTTGAGCTTCTGATTTAGTAGCTCATGCAACTTCATACCGTGCGTTATATATTAAAATCGATTCTTAATGAGCAAATTCCAAAAAAGTAACGGACTTTTTAATTAAGTTTTTACTCACTTCCAGATGTTCGATTTGTTTAAAATTTGCACACGTATCAAGAATCTACAACGTTACATTAATTTTATAAAATAAAAAAACATTTTTGGCCTTAAAACAAAAAAAAACTAATTGAAAGTTATACTCAATAACCAACATAGTTTACATTAAAGTCTTCACTGAGCAAACAGGTTCGACAATTGTCTTTTAATTTATAGTACGGTATTTTTAAAAGCATCTTTTTTGTACTTTTTTTAAACTAGTGGTTTACTTAATACAATTCAATCTATTTCCCCATTAACCAATATTAATTTTACTCCATATCGTAACGCATAAAACTGAATTAATTAACAAGATTTGCAGTAACTAGTTATAATGTATCGGTTAATAATATGTACTTATTAATTAAAGCAACATTTAACACAGGGGGAAATTGCAAATTTAGCATAAAATATTGTTATATAAGTGCCATTGGAACATTATCATAAATCGTCTAGTCGGCATGTCAGAAAGAAAAATAGCTGCTATGAAGCTAAAATAACAAAAATATAAAGTACAACAGGTAGTTCATATGTGTTTTGTGCCGCGATACCTCGACCGCACCTATGGCTTACATAATGCGGATAAATACGTAAACACCTTGGCCACAATCACGAATATTTCAGCTTACACGTGAGAAAAGTGAAAATGATGAATTATTTTCCACACAATGATAAAGGGATGACATATAAAAATTACAGTGTGTGTTTTTTATTTTTCAAATATGTTACTTTTATAAGGTAGTAAAATATCATATAAGTTCTTTTACGCATTTGAAGAGTTTTAAACATTTCAGTAATATATAGTACGTTACTTAATTTTTTAGTTTATCTTTCTATATCAGTTTATTTGGAAAAATAGCATTAAATTAATACTGTGACGACGTACAATAAACTATTTTTCGCGTTTTTGCTGAAATATTATCTTATTAACTAACGGGATATTTTTTTGGTAAAATGGATTAACACCTTAATAATATACTTTAACGCATATTTGCGATTTAATAATCCTTAATATACAAAGTTAAACTGCAATCTGTAATTAAATAATGAATGTAGTTTTGTCAATATCTTGAAAATTGCAAAATCATTTTTTAGCTTTTGAAGACCTCTCATTATGACAACTATTTTTCTTTATTAAAAGTCTTACTAAAAAAGCCTGAATTATTGTCAAAATTTTTCTTCACACTAAAAGGTTTAGAAAATATGTTGCGCTCACTGCTCTAATATGATAAGATCGTCATGAGAGAGATACACTCGCTATATTTGTGATATTCACTGCGATTTTATTGCTAAAGTCTGTCAATCAATTTCTGAACATAATATTGAAATATCAACTAATGAAAATCTCTCAAAATATATTAGTAAAATTTTGATAATATCACCGATAGGGTTTTAAAATATTACTGATAAATGTAATAAGTTATAAAATATTACTAATGACAATAAAATATTATTAATATTTACTGATAATATCACCGTGGCTATTTAAGGGTAATTAAATATTACTGATAATATCACCGTGAGTTATTTAAGGATAATGAAATATTACTGATAATATCACCGAAAGGGTTATAAAATGTTACTGATAAATGTAATAAGTTATAAAATATTACTGATGACAATAAAATATTACTGATATAATATCAGTAATATTTTTATTTATTTACATTATCCTTAAATAACCCACAATAGTAATAAATACAGAATTTCACATTTTTAAACTTTCATTCATGGGATGAGAATATAGATAATTCCATGAAGGACATCGGACCTGTTACCATTTAAGTATAACTTTTTTAATCACTCGATCTAGACAGTTGAAAGTTTGTTTAAATACAAAATCCGATTGGCTTAATATAAAACACGTAAAATATTTAGAAAAAAAAACACCAATGATATTTTCTTGTAATAAATTTACTATTAAACATAGACTAAAATATAGCATCTGTTTAGAAAAAATCAAATAAAAATATTATTTTTACTAAATAATTTTATCTAGCAAACCACATACACAAAATTAACTCACGCTTCGTAACTAATTTTGTTTATAAAAGACCGTTAAATATTACAATTTTTTTAAATGTCAAAAGAAATTAAAGACTCAATAAAAGAGATTAGAACCAAAGTTGAATTTAAATACACGATAAGAATATTATACGATTTATTAACATAAAATACTCGCTCAAAATCTAGCATATATTTCTACAATAAATTAAAATATCCAATGATATAACTAACTTCAACGATATTATAGTAATATTTGGTATTTATAGTAAATTTTGTATATATCCACAAAATTATGCTAGCTAGTAGGAAAGAATTCAAGATTCGAAGAAACTAAGAATTTTCGAAATCTTTTATTCAAAATCATAGTATATTGATTTCGTAAATTAATACTGACAATTTCGTTCAAATAAATCAGTCGATTTGGTATATTAACCATGAACAGAAAGTAATAAACTTCAATATAGCTGTAATACAATATATTAACAATGTAGAGGAAATATTAAACTTCGACACGTAACTATAATACTTCATAATTATAATGTAGCGGAAAAAGTTAACCTCAATATGTAACTTTATTAAGCGTTTGCTCTTACTATATACAATTCAAATAACTCTACGTACTTAATCAATTCCTTCGACATATTCCGAGGCAAGTTGTTTCAGACTAATGCTGTATTTGGGAGCGGAGTGCAAATTTTATTGAATAAAGTATCTAATCTATATATATATAAGTCGATATTTTGCATCAAACTTGCAAGTATACGAATACAAAATAATTTTTGGATACAAATTCTATACGGATACAAATTCTTTACGAAAAACAAATGATACCAAGTTACGAATTCTATACGGATACAATTATATACATAAGAGCAAAATAAGAAATCAAGCGAGTTGTTGACGATTTCCAGATCGTCGAATAGTATGTCATGAAGAATCTGAAGACGGATTTTAAAACGTACATATACAATTAAAAACATTTAACCAGTGGGTGAAAATATTTTTTTACAATTTTCGTGTTTATTTACATCTTGTATGATGTAGGTTAAGACAACCGTGCAGTCGAGACAAATTGGTAGGTATCAATATTTGTGTTTTACGTTTGTTCCGACATCATGCAAATATCATCACAAAAACTGGTTAAAACATTTGGACTGCATACAATAAATAAAACTCTCAATACTGATATTTATAAATATCGTAATGAAAATTAAACTTAATTTATGGTACACGAAATCACAAGCAAAAGCTGTTTCTGCATGACTACGACGAAGTAAAAAAAGAAAAATGAATTTGATATCTATGGATGTATTTCATATATTTTTTTTTGAGCTGTTCGGTCGTAATGTTCAAATTACTACACAAATATTGATACCTACCAATTTGTCTCGATTGCACGGTTGTCTTAATCTACATCATACAAGCTGTAAATAAAATATCATAATTGAGGTGGAAATTGAATATAACTCAAAATTGAAAATCAAGAAAGTTACACCGCGTTTTGTATTAAATGAATAGCTAAAAAACGTACATTTGAAAAATAGACTCAAATACTGATTAAATATGTTAAAATTAAATCATAATGAAAGTTGAAATATAATAATAGTAAAAAAAACTTAAATCTACTACGTGCCAAACCATCCATTTAATAAAAAACCACAAGCAGCGATTTAGTTGCATTTCATATTAAAATTGCAATTAGGCAAGTAACCTTTAGCTATTATTAACATATTTCAATTTTAATATGTAAATTACATAGTCGTAGGCGTGGTAATTAAACTGATACTTAATTCTATTTTTTGATTTAAATTAAATATATATATATATACACATATATATTTAGTTAATTATTTATCACATGAAAGAAAAGAAAACAAACGGAATGGAGATACACGCGTCCATTGCCATTATATATTTTAACTGTTTTGATTTTAGTTCCACGCGAGATGGCTTTCATTAAGTTTTAGAAGTTAACAATAGCTTAACGTTTCATTAGGATTAGGGTTTTTTATTTACGTTTACGTTTAATTAATGTTTATACTCTTTTATTGTGATGAAAAAGACTTTTCCTCAACATACTTTTTCTTTCGGAAACGGGGATTTTTTTTCCCTTTGTTCATTATTCTTTTGCAATCATAATTACACACATTAACTATGATGGTTTCAATTATATTATAACTATATTAATTTTCTATGTTTTCAAAAACCTTATTCACAATAAAATCAATATTTTCGAAATTATACATTATTTTATTAAAATGTTGCCAGCGCTGGCTCCAGCGCTATAACTTTACGTAACACGTAAAGTTATAGCGCTGGAACGCAAAAAGATCACTACAATTTTGTCAAAATGAATTTTAAAAAACCGCTGTATAATTGAAAATTTGAAAATTATTATGCATATAAGATATCGAATTTAATATTTTCATTTTAATAGTTTACTTTGATATTTTATGTTAATTTCTTGTAAAAGGTGGACGTGAACACTAATCTCAATGGAGCACGTCTTTTCTGGTACATATACGTTTGTGTACATTTTCTATATTCATAACGGTCATGGTAATATTCAGACTGTTAAACACACTATTTAAAACTCCTTTTGTCAAAATTTAATTGCGCTATCAAAAACCAAAAGAAATATAAACACGCTATTAATTCCACAAAAAGTTAATTATAGGTTGTTTCTTTGTGAAAGAATAATCTTGTATTTTGAAACGTTTATATATTATTCACCTAATACTTTTAGTTTCTAAATGAGGCCACATCGACAACAGACTCGATATAATTTATCACGGAACATGATATGAGGGCTACCCGCCCACCTGTATCATAATAATTTAATCATTTCCCAAGCCAGACATCCACTTACACATGTTGGAAGATACAAATGAGGTGCAATTTGTAACGCTACCCGGGAGCCTCATCAATACGCCGCCCGCCCAACCCCCCATTGATGTTGTATCGTGAACAAAATTGCATCCTTTATTACAAATAATTCGACCTAGTGGAATGAAATTGAAAATCGGAGTCCAAACGATACTATATTAATTTCAAGAGGTAAGCCCGTCCCGGTACAATAGGTCGTTCATGACGCAATTTCTGCTTTAAGGCGGTCTCTGTGGGTCTCTGCGATTACCTGCAAGGGTTTTGATGCGAGGGATCGAGTTTGGGATTATATATAGTCGAGAATGGTCGATTTGATGTTGTCGAAGTTTAGGTGGATCTGATATTGACAGAAATTGCGTTTTATTGATATAATAGATTATCTGACGTAAATAAAAAAAAAATATGGCGATATATCACACAAAGAGGTTTGAAATAATTTTTTTCGTGATTTTCGTTTGAGGCTTAAATAGAGCCGCAAAGTCTAAACTTATATATACAATTTAATACAAACTTGGCCAGTTAGAAACATTGATTTAAAGTTAGTACAATAGTCACAATTTGAAAGAAAGTTTTTAAAGATTTACCATGCAGGAAAAGTGAAATGAAAAGACTTATATTTACATACTATTTCCAAATAGCTGTATGAAGTGCTGTTCAGTAGGGTCAAAACATATGAAACAGAATAATCAGAATTTATTTGGTACAGAAAATATTTTAATAAGAGAGTTATATTTAAACTTATAACCACGACAATATATTTACGATTCAACTACTTATTTCGTTAATCTACTGAAAAATATGAACATAAAATATATCTTCAATACGTATTTCTTTATATTTCCACGCTGAAAGTAATAATAAAATAACGAAATCTATTTATAAGTGTCACAATTCTCAAATTATGAATCTAAAATAATTATTTTGGACCTTATAGAACATACAAGTAAATAACTTAAAGCAAAGCGTCACGAAAATATAAATGGAAGTAATGTGGCCGAAATGGAACTAGCACTTGTGACACATGCTCTTATTCTTTGTACGTACCTATACTCATGAAGTCAAACATTGGTAAACTCGTGAAGTGAAAATAACATTATCTCATAGGTATAATATTGACTTGAATTTTAGACTTAAATCTTGAATTTTAGACTTTTAAAGTTCTAATTCCAATATACTAATCCATAGGAAAACGTTATTTATAAAGTAGGTTTACAGAAAAATTCATTTAAACAGGAGCTTTAAGCTCAATATCGTTAACGAATTTACAGTAATCGTTATTATTATTGCTACAAAAAAGAGACGATTATTAAACGAGTTTTAAAAAGGACACTAAATCTTATCTAAATATATTTAACCAACATTGTTCCTTATGAGAAATATCGGTTTAAATCTAATTTTTGTATAGCCACAAAAACAACGAAAGTTATAAGTTCAAGAGATAAGAATAAAGAGGTATCTATTCAAAAAACTTTTTTGTGTTATACAATAAAGAAAATATTAAGTTTAAAAAAAAACTCTGACATTTCTATAAATATAATTAATAAAAAGACCGATTACTTCACTAAATAAGAAGGGCAAATTAATTTGTTATTAAATACAAATAAACTTTCTGAAGTACAGCATTGAAAGAAATATTATGCCAAATCCTGGAAATAAAATAGAAGATAAAACCTTTAATTTTTTATTTACGCTTTGGAATAATATAACAATTGAAAGATTTTGACCCTAAATCTCTATTTTAAACTAAATTAAAATAGAATTCAAATATTTGCAAAAAATATTTTTTTAACATTTTCCTGTAAAATTTTTAACAATTCATTTAGAGATTCATCATAGACAGAAATTTAGGTCTAATACCTGCTTTCTTAAATAATTGGTAAGGTAATCGCTAAATCACAAAATAAATTATTCTTTTGTTGGTTAAACCAGAAAAAAATCTGCCCCGCAACGAAATTTCTTTCTACATAAAATAACCGAACTATATAAATATAAAGAGTTGATGGCCTGCTGAAATAAGGGAACACGTCCATCAATAACCAATGTAATCACCTCCCTACAGACATTATATCCCTCGAAGTCTATCAATTCACAACCACATTAAAGCAAAGCTTAACTGAGGGGTTTATAGGGCGGAAGAAAATTTATTGAGTGTAAGAGTGCTTTGGGTTTGTGAGAGTCTAAACATGACTTCTTAATTCTGCGTGATATTCATTAATTTTGTATTAATTTTAAGCTACGTAAGAAAGGTGATTGTTTCATTTCCATTTGTAAACTTATTTTCACTCTTATTAAAATAAATGCGACATTTTTAATGAATATTATATCAATGTTACGTTAAATACCTTTCGAAACAAGTTTCAGGATATTAGTAATCGCAAAAAACTTTAAGGGGTTTTCTACATTGGCAGTATAAATTTCAAGAAATGAATCGATTTTAATAAAGTTTTTTATAAATATTAAAACACAATGCATGAATTAGGTATTCCGAAAAGGATAATATACCGAAGTTTGATTTATATCTTCAACCAAGAATTTTAACGATCCGCGAGATAATCGCAAACAGATAATGAAATCTATTCAAGATTACATTCGAGTAGTTAGAGTTACACGCTTAAAAAAGTTACTTAGTTTCATTTAAAATTAATGTGTACATTGTTAATTTACATTTTTGCTGTAATGACTTTACTAAAGTTTCAGCACACAAATACGTGAACATAAGTTTTACTCTGAATATTTTTACAAGTTATTTTAAGCCAGCATGTACCTCAGAAAGCATTAAAATACGATTACATTCGACATACGATTTACGGAAGGTTCTGTTCATGTAAAGACTATGAGAAGTTAATAAACACGTATTCTTACTTTTTTTGAAAATCAGTTAATTTTATAACTTAATTTTTTTATATGTACAATAAATTTCCTTATACCAAAATATTTTTTAATTGTTAGTACTTTCTCAAAATGCTTGTCGAACAAAATGTTTACTAAGAAATTTTCGACATGAACATCCCGCTTTTACTCTTCTCCCTATTTTTTTTTATTTTATTCCTACAATTTTTGCAAGAAGTCATTTTGCAATTACAGTATCGATAAGGGGAATTAATTATAGGAATTAATAGTACAAATAATTGCACCATTTATTTCCTTTTAATATAAATAATACTATTTATAGTAATGTAACGCAATAATCAATAATTATATTATTGTTTTAGTTTTTTTATCAATTTAACTGCGTCACATAAAAATGACGACATAAATTTGATTTCGCCCCCCAGATGGTATGCAGGTAAGCATTCCATGGATATAAATATATAAGCTTGTATACAAGCTTTGCGGATCTTAACATTTCACTTAGATAAAAATTTCTCAGAAGTTCACACTAAACCGAATATAAAGACCACATCACCAATATTAAAACAATTTGATTTAAAAAGGTACTATTTCAGTACATATAAAAAAAATTAAACAGAAATTTAAAATTGAAATTAGTTTATCCAAAATAATTTAAAACATTTAGTTATAAAAATGTATATTCTAAATTTATCATTTTAAAAGAATTATTCAAAATATATCTCCTTTCAAGATTTTTCTCCGTTATTTAGAAAAACCTTCGAAGGAGACCAATTTAGAATAATTCTTTTTTCTTACATTCAACGATAAAATTATGAAACAACAGAAAGCTGTCTTGAGAAAAATAAATAATATAGCCTAAGAAAAATTAGAAAAGAATTCGCATAATTTTGTAAAAATAATTTTTTTCACTCCCCTAACAAAGATATCACCCTTTAAACCTACAAAGGCTACTAAACCGGCGACCCCGTTCTACAATAACTATTAATTAAAACGTTAATTTCGTTAAAAATAAAACTGGCACCTCACGCTTTCCATCCGCCGGAAGTACAACTTCCCTCCCGCTTACCGGGCGGGAAAGCTACAAGAAAGCGCGCCGGCGCCCTCCCTTGTCTCTTCACCGTTCAAGATCCCTGGTAGCACGAGTCGACTCAAGATTAATTGTTTTATTCAACTAATTAATCAAACTTCATCTTCGTCAATTAATTTTAAATAAAACTGACGTACACTAGAGCCGTATAGCTTATAATTTTCTTAAATGTCTTACTTTTTGGGGATAAGCGAATATACTATTTTTTGTAGATAAAATTTGGGTCAGACATTTTTTATGCATAACATTTATTGAACAATACTTTGATAGGAGTACCATTAACATTGACTTTTTTGTGTTTCGAACATTGTTCGTAAATAATGTAAGACGTTTACTGACTGATATAGTTTAGATATGTTAACGCAATAACAACGTTTTTAAATAGCATTTACTATAGTAATTTTCGCTAATACTAATTTATATGGTATATAATAATAATTTGTCTACTTTATATGATATTTCCCAACTTTTCTATACACGTCCTGTCAATCATAGGTTTATTATTGGGCTTTTTATTTGGAATAATTTTCCACACTGCCGATCTCCATGAAACTTCTAACGATAGTGTGTAAATCCTGAAATTGTTACGTCTAGTTATTTTAATCATCCATGTATAATATATATATATATATATATATATATATATATATATATATATTTATATATATATATATATTTATATATATATATATATACATTTTTTTTTTAATTTCAGTACTAAGTAGTGAAACGGTCTCTAATCCAAGTAAACTAGTCTTAATTTGCAGTTTCTTTCGAAAATGTTTACGGTACATTTGTAAACCCGATCAAATGGGTGTTAGTACGTGTTACACAATGCGAAATCTTTAATTGTCTGTATTGATATTGCAAGGGTGTGACCGATATATGGAGATAACAAAACTCTAAAAGTAAAATTGTACATAACAAGTACTATTTTATACAAAAGTCTAATTTGTAAATAACGTCTGAAAAGAATAAGTAAAAAAAACCATCGAAGGATATAATTTCTTCATTTAATAATATTTCATTAAAATTCACGATTATGTGATGGAAATTTTTTAATAATACCTGTATACTATTTCATGTACAAAGCTTTTCATTAAATACGTGTCATTCGTTTCATGAAATACGAAAATAACGGGCATCTGATGAGATTATTTCACATGAACGAATAAATATTTGTGATATTTAATCCTCATGTCTTACGTAAGCATTACGTATTCATTATATCTCTACAATGGAAGTAGTATGTTATTCATACACGAATGGATTTCTTTTCATCAAATAGTTGATCATTAGCATATTGATGAAATACGTTTCGTATTCAAAGCTGTAAAAATAGAAATACGTTCTTTGATTCCGATCGGACGAGGAGAGTTATCATAGGCCACCTTATTGATGAAAAATTTATTTGTTTCTTTGTAGCATTCATTGAAACAACGGTCGAATACTTGTCGAATACATTTCAAATGAATAAATCCAAGAAAATCTAACAGATGCTTAATAATAATAAATGATGGGGTTAAAAATAAACTTATATTAAAAATAATTTGCATATATTTTATCATTTTTATCATTGATCTTTTTATATTTTAAATGGCAATAAATTCCTTACATCAATTCAATTTTGTAAGAATTACGCATCTTAACGATACATATTTGAGGACATAATTAAAAACCATTTATATATTACAACTTTTTAGCAGACAAATGCTCAAAAATCTCAAGAGACTAAAATATTTCCACGTTAAAATATTCCAGTATTTGCAATTAACCACAAATTGCGGTAAAATAAAATTGAAATAAATTTTGCTTAAAATAGTTACGTTGATTAAATTTATGATATATTACCCCAAAAACAAACAGATTTTGCGAAGAAACAAAATACTGGTTTACGAATAAAAAACTAAATGTATGTCATATTCATAAAAATTTTGGTATCTTTTGTCTAATTTTACCTTAACTTAATTATTTTCTTAGCTATTTTTTGCAACTCTCACGTAAATTCAGAGAGAATCCCGTTCTACAATAACTATTAATTAAAACGTTAATTTCGTTAAAAATAAAACTGGCACCTCACGCTTTCCATCCGCCAACAAACAAACAACAACAAACAAACAAATGGGTGAAATATTGTTTCAAAATATGAATGGAAAATTTTAGACCCTCCTGTCAACTTGAAAGTTTGTATAATGACTCCAATAATTAAAAAATTCGACAAATGTTTTACAATTTTCTTAGAAGTCACCATAGGTGTGTAAGGTTTATAGCACAATAAAATATCAAATGATCCTATTATCTTCAAAGTTTAGGTCAGCAATAAATGTCAGCAATAATAAGATATATCTCAAAAAATTGCTAAGCTAAAAAGCTTGCGTATTACAAAACTGTAGCAAAAAACTGCATTATATTATAATGACCGTAAAATATTTAAAAATGTAGCTGTTCAAATTTTCTAACTCTAGATTTAGTAGTTTTGGCGCGGTGGTCAGGAATCAGTCAAAACAAGTATATATGTGTGTGTGTGTGTGCATGCATGTGTGTGCGTGTATAAATACATACTTTAATAATATATCTATTTTTATATGTTTATATTCAATACTTTTTGCTTCATCCCATATTTCTGGAATATTTTCTGAAAAATTTAGACACTTTTTAAAATAACTCTTCCATTCTTAGATCCGACAGTTTAAAATGAGTCACGTCTATAAACTATGAAATATCCGGTTTTGATATCTAACACTCCTTTTTTTATATTCTTTTGTATAAAAAAATGGAAGTAGGAAATATTTTTTCACGTCCACTATCGGAACATCCAACTAAAAAGGATGATTCAAAGAATTAAAGAGATGAATTAATCAAACATTATTGCACTTTTTTGGATATGGCATCATAAGCATTTAATTCCTATTTATGAGGTTTCATTCCACACTGAAAAGATTAACAACTATATTTTAACATTAACGACAGAAAGAAAAATGTATACTCGCTTCTTTTCAAGAAAATATGTATGTTGTACACACAGTTCTATTAATATAAAAAGACTAAAGATAAAGAGATCGTTAATATAAATGAGAAAAATAAACGGCCACAGCCTTGTGGGATTCCTACATCCATTTTCTCTATCCTCTTATTCACATAGGTCCTTGCCCTTTTAACAAAAAGCGGTTTACCTAGCTCGTTGATACTTATCGCATAATTAAGGAGGTAACAAATGAAGGTATTTGTCTCTACTTGGAGCCATTAAAGTCTTCATTATATATGATCCCAAACAGTAAAATGTAGCTAACTATTGTCCTTTATTTGTTGTTGATTCTCTCCAGTCAAAATAAATGTCTAATAATACTAATAACAGTTACAGGTAGGAGTCTCAATGAGTTCTATTTTTTTTACGTCTCGCCATTAAAGTCCATTTATATGTTCTTATTTTCATGTGAA
The DNA here is from genome assembly GCA_039881145.1 of Druceiella hillmani. Lineage (NCBI taxonomy): Eukaryota > Metazoa > Arthropoda > Insecta > Lepidoptera > Hepialidae > Druceiella > Druceiella hillmani. The sequence goes on along the minus strand of JAYKKI010000022.1, from coordinate 24,558,867 downwards.
AGAATTTACTTTAAACACTGTGCTAGCAGAGCACTTTGTTACATTTTCAGCAAAATTCTTTATTTTTTTACTAAAATGTATGCCATCAAGTATTTCGTATATTCTTCTGCAATCAAACTAAATTATTTTAGTTGGAATAAAATATTCCTATATAAATATTCTTTTTATTCTTTTATTATTTTTTTTCACATTCTAGGCGAATTTAATCGTGCATAACATTGTGTATATTTATTTAAAACGTACCGCCACTTGTTAATGGTCAATATCTTTTAACAATGAATTATATGCATGCTAATCAATTAGGTTATGTATTTTAACAAAATTATAACAAGTACTGTAAAATATTTAACAATACTAGTTACAACCTTATGTAATCTTATACCTATCAGAATCAGTCGGCGGCATATCAAGGAAGGTATTTTGTTCCGAAATCGACGTACGTAGATGTGCCCAAATATGAACACGCCCACTGGATAAATTAGATTCGTTGTAACTTTTCGAATATCCTTAGTGACGATTTCTGCAAATGGATGGAGAAAAATTGCCACTTTGGCCAATAAAATTGTTATTTTAAATTATATAACAAATTCTGGAGATCAAGAGATAAATTAAAATTCTTCGAAAATAAATCTGCAAGTCTTTTATGAATTGTTGAATATTAATAAAAAATATGAAAAAAAAATCATCATAAAGAGAATGAAAGACAGAATTTTGCAAAACAAATTACAATATCTTTAAAACATCGATCATAAAATTATAGAATTGTGATAGGTCACAAAATTACATTCGAATTAACTTTATAAATTAGGTATATAAACAGAAGCAGCTATAATTCAATTTCTGATCAGAAGAGTAGATTTTAAATGCCACAATTTTACAAAATATCCTAGAACAATATTACAAATTTTTAAGTATTGTAGAATGTAATGTTGCATTTCCCATAATACATTACAAATAAATATACTACAACTGTTTAAATTATTGTAATATGTAACATTGTATTGATATTAATTACCATTGTTTGCACAGTAGCTAAGAAACTGAATTCGGTGTAGTGTTATATACACTTGGGTTCCTACTAAGATTGCAATATAGGAAATGCACTGCAGATTCCGCTTTAATATGAGATTATTTTAAAAAATAAACAGAGATAATTTATGCATTAACAAGTATATAATAATACTTTCTTAATTGGAGGAAAACTCACGATTAGTCAAAAAAATATTTGGCATAGTAGTTACATTTATTGAGGGCTGGAAATAGCGTGGGAATATCCTTTTGAAGTCTACTTGAGACTTTGAAAATTGCACGGGGTAGCCAATTAAAACAACACCTAAACTAAATTTGATATATGTAATTATGGTAATTCGAATGTTATTTTGGTAGGATGTTTGATAATTAACAATTCAATTGTTAAACATAAACCATCGTGGTATCTATGCAATGAATTATACTTAATAACCGATTACGGGGGATAGTTGATATTAAAATGAAATTGTGTAATATATCCATTTGTCCACCTACCTATATTCTCACATCAACATTTGCCTGGGTATCTAAGCAGCATTCATAAATCATAATAAACTGCTATTCCAACATTTCTGCTTGGCCTCGGTTATCCTCATACGAGAAATAAAAGTTTCATATTCAGTACCTTATATTTCATATTCCTTATAACGTTTTTGTTTTGATTTATGTACTCCTGCCTGCATATATTCTAACACATTCTCCTATTTTTGATGTCTTCAAAGTCTCATGGAATACAATAAGATGATGGACTCTTTTAATATGTAAGACATTCTTCGCATTTGAGGATTTTTCAAAGGAAAAGCTTGGTTCGTTCTTTCATATATTTTTCTTAATAGGCCAAGGTGGAATTTTTAGATCGAAATTAATTAAATTGTTACCAAAATCAAAAATTTTTTCTTTTCCTTTTAAAAGTGAGTGACAAATCGCATTTAAAGTTAAATTCAATATTTTTGGATATAATGTATGGAATGGTAGGTACAAGATATATAACGTCGAAACGAATACTACTTTTTTAATATTAAATGATCGTTAGTACACAAAACCTTTAGCCTCCGTGAGTTGATTTATAAAATCTACCTATGACATTGAATCATAAATATATTTTTTCGGTAGGTATTTCCAATTATATAAACCTTGAATAGTAATCAATTATAACTCAATGATAATAACATATTTCTTTACCTGTGTATCAAACTTACATTAATCGAAGTTTATATCGATTCCTTAGATCAAAGATGATGCCGAGATTCTATTGTTCCCAAAGATTCTTTTATATACAATATTTGACATAAGCGCAATATTATTTATCATTGCTCTTTTTAGACTTATGTACACAAGAAATCTTAACACTAAACTTTTTTGTGAGGCTCTAATTTTATCTGTTAAAGGCAATATATCGATATTATAAAGTGCAAAAAATTCATTTAAACATACGTAATCAGAACCAATAAATCAAAATGTTAAAGTTTTTACCTTTTTAACAAACATACTAAAAGATACTTTGTGATAATTTGTCATGATGGCACTTATATGCATAAAACAGTATTTTTTCCGTACGGTATCCCTATTATATAATTAAAGTTAAACTTTGTTTATCTATTTTTCTCACTTAAACGTCTCAATGGATATCATTGAACCTTTGGATATATATGACGTATATCCTGTATTAAAATATAATCTGTATATAATTATGCTATTATTTTCAGGAACGCGGTTAAATGCGCTACTATTGACTTAATTTTTAAAATAGTATGAAATCTATTATAATGAATACAGGATCATTTTCACACATGTACGATACTAGTTTGATCCTTTTGCACAGAGAATATAAAATATGCATAATGAATAGGGTTATTAATATGCAGTTTTGATAGTAAAAGAAATATGTAATTCTAAAAATGCTTTGGAAATACAATCCGTTTCAAAAACATATAAATTTTAAGTAAGAGAGTTTTTTTTGTTTTATATGTGATAATCGTAATATTGGGTAGATATTATTTTAAACATAATACTTGTTAATAATTATCCCCCTGAATCGATCAATCCTCTCGGCTTTATCCCGATGTTTATTAATGAGGAACCTGGGAGTAACGACCTGACGGATATACCCCATCGTACATTGCCCTTAAATTCGCTTTTGTATCGTGACTAAGCAAAATATCACGTTGCCAATTTCGCTAACCTATTATTAAATGATGCCGCCAGAGCGTTATACTTGAAGCTAATTGGGCACGATTCATAGAAATCTCCTATTACTAAATTTCGTAAAAGGAAGCATCGTTATATCTTTGCCGGTATAAAAGTTGAGAAATTTATAGAACTGTAGCCACTTGTTGAATATTTTAATGTAATAGATCTGAATTTAATTTTTTATTTTTAGTAATGAAAAATTTGAACTTAATACAAAACACGGAAAATATAATTGTCTACATAAATATCGAATTTGTTACTAAAACTATTAAAAATATATTATATCCGAAAATCCGACGATTCGTGAATAAAATTTATTATTATATATAACCAACTCCAAACAGCTTTCTTGATTTTTGATATGGTGAAACAAATAAATCTGCTTATAAACCTAAAGTCGTATGCTTTATTTTCTATTGAGCTAGCCTCGAGTTTTTACGATAAAAGTAATTATAACTAAAATATTTTACATATATCTCCATATATCTTTTTGGGAAGAGAAGATTTTTCTCTAACATCTGTGTTTTTTATTGTGATCTAAATTTTCTTTTCAAAAATATGATGCACCTCCATCCGATGGCCCGTATATGCATATAAAGATATGTTACAAGTTGCAATTTTTGACCAATTTAGGTGATTATTTTTTCTGCCGATTAATTTATTATCAGAATATAATTCTGTTCAATTTTCCAATAATTTGTCAAATTGCTCATTTTATAAATACGTTTCCACTGATACTTCATTTTTTCGTGCTCGGCGACTGTTCGCGCCCTCTTTTGATGAATATAACATTATTAGGAAATGTTATGATTTTTTTCAATATAGTTTCAAATAATAAAAAAGTGTAAAAATATCATTTGTCTATTTAATAAAATAAGGTACGGGAAAAAATCATAAAACGTGCAGATAGACAAAATTCAGAAAAACTTTTTGCTTTTAATTTGTGTTTAAAATACATCTATTTTCTTAATAAGTGCAAATATAATTTCTTCCTTTTTATATATATTATGAAATAACTGATTAATGATTCACCAAAATTAAGGCAGTTCTGATTTTACGTAAAAGAAAATTTTAAAATTAGTTTATGGAATATCGGTATGCGAGTCTGTATAGCACTTATCCTATCGTTAATTTGAGTCAAAGGAATGTATATAATACTTACGTCGACGCGAATACCGTCGAGTCGGTAGCTGTGATGCGGTGGTGATTGACGGGGCATATAGCGGTAAAACTCCTCGTTGTCACGATACCATTTCAGGGAGTAAAGAGGTCCAGCTAATTCGTGCTCGCACACCAGCAGCGCGTTCTGTCCGCGCGTGCGCCACGCAGGCACACGAACGCGCACACGTCCCGCCCCTGACGACTCTGACCGGAAAAAGCAAAAAGAAAATTATTTTAAATTTATTTATTATCGTACTTTATATGTACTGCAATCAAGTAACATAAAAGTTTGAATAGTTAAAGTGGAAATACTCGACTGAGCACAAAAATATATTCTTGATGACAAAATTACTTAGTTAGGTTAGTATTTGCGATATTAACCATTAAAGATTATTGGGATAATTGATGGAAAATTGTACAGAATATTTATTGAATTACGACATTTTACAATCACTCTCAGTTTCTGTACCATTATATTTACATATATGTAAGTTTGTAAGTATAAATCTCATGTAAACATCTAAATTGAGAAGGAAAACAAATTTTCAATTTTATAATAAGTAGGGATGAAAATCAATTTTCGCCTACCCGAATTTCCAAACAGCATTGTAAAATTTCTATTATTAAACAATTTAGAAAAAGACTTCGTAAGATTTCCTCTCATGCACGTGCATTTTATTTAATGTCACTCAAATTTGCCGAGAATTTCACAACATCAACTCGTTCATAGTAAATCATAAATGAACTAAGTAATTTGGTCTCCATTCAAGGTTCTTTATTTGCTTACAAACATTAATGTCCGACATACAAATATATATATATATATATATATATATGTGTGTGTGTGTGTGTATGTGTTTGTGTGTGTGTGTGCGTGTGTGTGTAATTATTGCCCCAATTCCTTTAGGGAACTAGCACATTGGGAAATAATATTGTGCAGTTGAAATAGATAGCGCAATTAACTAAAGGTAAAAACATTTTAAAAACTATAAACATACTTATTACACACACATAAATTTTTACATACGTATAACAATTTATGTGTGTGTAATAAGTATGTTTATATATGCATACACGTGCACGCGTACAGGCGCGCGTACTCGCACAGACTCACAAAAGACTTGCATTGAAGAAAGGGAACAGGCTAAAAAAAGAAAAAATAAAGTTATATATTACAAGAAATTACTATAAGTAGAGCTGCTTCAGATATTCCTAAATGAGTATATGGGAGGCATTTTATTTTTTTTCTGTGTGACTTTTTCCACAAATTAGTTTATTGTGAATAGACTTTTTTAAAAGACTAAATCGTTTTATGGAAAAGAACACAGAATTGATTCATTCAACTTCTTTAGTTAAAAATTACTATTACCATCCTCACAAGTATCTTTTAATTTATCGGTGAAATCTCTGAAGGAATGAAATAGTTGCTGCTGGCTCTTCGTTTAATTAATATATTAATTGGCAATATTAAGAATCCATCGACTTCGTAATTGAAATACTTTCTCCGGTTGGTTGTAAATGGTACCCATTGAAAGTACCCACTGTTTTATATATCGCATGAAAATATCACCATCTGATTATAATCGCAAATAGCTCGTGCGCTAATTGCCAATAGCCCGTACTGCCTCATTTAGGACTTTTCTACTCTTCGAACCCTACTTTAAAATGACGATCGTGGAGTATTTGAGTTGTTCACCACTCACTCATTATTTCTCATTACACTCATTGTGTTTTGTTTTTATTTTCATTTTTTTTGTTTATTCCAACTCAACCATCACATTTGTACTTTATCACAAGTTGGCCCTATGAAAAGTAAAATAGGATAAAAGTATAAAAATATAAAAATTACAAAATATACGAATTTAAAATTTTACAAAAAATCTGTCTACCCCTTTCATGGTGTTTAATAAATACGGTTTGGAAGAATTAGATGCAGTATAAATACAGATTTGTAATGTGGCACCTTGTAAGATATGCAAGCAGATCGTTACTATGTCCTAACTGATATTTGAAGAAATTGAGACTGTAATTATAAACCAAAAATGTTACCAACCAAACAGTTTACATCATTAAACCAAGTAAATATAAAAGAATATATATATATATATATATATATATATATATATATATATATATATATATATATATATGTATATATATCAATGCAACCTACAACACACATAAGAAAATAATAACATGTATATAATTTTAAATTAGTCTAAATTAATATTCTCGTCCATTTATTTATTTATAAACCATTTACATACGCCGTGCTCAAATTAAAACACTTGTTATAGTAGCCACCAGTTTTTGACTTTATTTGGTCTAACTCTACAACGAATTTTAATTGAAGTATTGACTTTGTAAACAGATGACATATACAATAAGTATATACTCTATACTGTATACACTATTAGAAAATATTAAGGAATTTTCCGAAAATTCTCCGAAAAATATCACGGTTAAATTTGCTATTTCATCGAAAAATGTTTATATGTTATATCAAAACTTGCTTTACATATACTCAGTTTGATGCACAAAAGCACCTATATGGATAATGGACACATTCCTTTTAACGGCACGTCGACACATTTTGTCCATCAAATTGAATAGAAAATATTAAGAAATTATAAAGTATTTTCCAACCGGAAATTTAGAGCAATAATCAATCAGAGAATTGCTCTACACTTCCGATCTAGAGAGCAGTATTTTTACAGACTTTCATATGGACATCTACATAAATCATTTTTATACGCCTGTATTTCTATATGTGAAACATTGGAATGTATTAATTTATTGTTTTTTAAAACAAAGAAATGTTTTCAAATTTGTAGCTATTTGAGATTTGTTTACCAACTTTTACATACAATATTATTATTTTGAGGCTATTTTTCCTACATATTTTTATTTATAAATGAAAGAAATATTACTATGTCACGTACTTTCGTTTATTCACAATTACATGAAACTACGTGAAATAGTATTATTTCTACTTTCTTTAAGTTCTTTATCACGACCAAGATTTCATTGTATTACAACATCTTCAGGTGTTCACCTGAAGATGTAATATTAGCAAATATTGCTAATAGCCCACCTGAAGATGTAATACAACGAAACCTAGGTCGTGGTAAAGAACTTAAAGAAAGTAGAAATAATACTATATCACGTAGTTTCATTTAATTGTGAATAATGAATTTCTACAAAATTAACGCCAAATATATTCAATAAATTTTATTATTACTTCATAGAAAAAGCAGAAAATCGCCAGCAATTTTTCCATTTGTTTCCTTTTTCAAATTCAGAGTAAACTAAAGCGAAGCAATCGTTTGATATTTATAATGAACCAATAGAAAAATGGATGATTTTCAATTGTTTTTAAATATTGCAGAGTAGGCTGGCCATATTCTGCTAATGAAAGTAAACGGAAAAAGTAACAAAAGAATATACGAAAAAATATTAATCATGATTTTTGTGGTCGCATTACCGTTGGGGTTAGCTGAATAGAAAACGATGTCAAGCCTGGATGTGGATCACAATACATTAATCATTCTGTGGAAAACCGATGAGGGAAATTGAATGTAAAATAAAATTGTAATTAAAGTAATAAATTGATATCTCCCTTTAAGTAATTTAATATATGTAATCAAATTCATAATGATTCCGTTTTATATATGTAATCAAATGATTCCATGAACTCCATCAATTAAAGTCCGACATCATAATGACGTCACTGCGGTGTCGACAGGCGATATCGTATGTCACTCTAATGACTATCTTTATGTCACTCACTTTTCTTTAAAACGTTTGGAAGCTTCCGCTGGGGGACATTATGTTGTACTCGCTAATATTTTCCATGTTGCTTCGATTTTTCTTTGATCCTAATTAAATTTTCTGTTAAAGTATAGTTTCGTTAAATTATTTATTGCGAAATTGAGTTCAATTTCTTTATATAGAAAATACGTAATTTTTCATTTGTATATTAAAAATGATACAAAAGCGGATCGCCTTACTCTCTTAGTAATATGTAACATTGAATACGGTAATAATTTAAGTCAATTGTTATTTTTCCTAAAAATTAGTAATATTTACTTACGAAAATGAAACTATGTTCCAAAGTCGAATGAAAATAGCCCAAAGGTTTTGATCATAAGAAGTAATTGCGTGGCAAAATGGGCAATTTTAGAGGGCTGTATGTCACAGGAACTGTTAAAGCAGAATTGAAAATACGTTGTAGTGTCTATTACTTCCTTACGTTTCAGTAAGTTAATCAGTGACAATATTAATAGTTTTTGAGGCCCTGCTTCTCAGGAACTGTAAATTCTGTATTTTCAAAATTTAAAATGCATTGTACTGTCAATTACTTTGTTACGTTTTAATAACTCAGCTAATGTCAGCATTAACAGTTTGTGAACCCCATATCTCATGAAACATAAAATCTAGATTTACAAAATTACAAATGCGTTATAGTGTCCATTGTTTCTTTGCTTTTTAGTGAGACAGTCAACGTCAGTATTAACTATTTTTGAAGCCCTGTATATCAGGTACTGAAAAATCTATATTTGCAAAATTAAAAATACGTCATTGTATCTGTTATTTCCTTGAATTTCAGTGAGTGAATGAGAAAAGAATTAAAAGTTTTTGAGGAATAATATCTCAGAAATTATAAAATTTATATTTATAAAATTGAAAAAGCATAATACTGTATATTACTTCTCTGCCTGCGTAAAATTTACAGTTTCAATAGATTTAAAATTTGAGGGGCGTAAAATGTAGTTCGTAATATTTCGTGTGAAAGTACGCACGGACACGAAACGTACCTGTAAAATGAAAAACAGCACGATTATTAATTTGAATAATGGTTTTTTGGAAAATTTTAATAGTAAATTTGTACACAATCAACATTGATATTTGTTGGAAGAGGGTACAAAACCTCTCTCTATAAATCATTGAATGGACAAGAAATGATTAGTACACCTCTAAATGTAGAAAATAAATTACCCATTATTATGGTGTGAAATATAAATTGACTTTAGAATATTCAATTTTGTATTTGCGATATTTTTTTTAAGACTAAAAGATTTAGGGTTTAACGTATAAAAAATGACTATAATCTTAAATTTCATTATGTAATAAAATAAGAACATCGACTAAATGAACAATTTCATGTGAAATTGATCATTAATATAACTGCTATTCGGTTTATAATAAGAATAACATTTCAGAAAAGATACCGAAACGTATTTGAATTTGTTTTTGATAGAAAACCATTCAGCGTAAATAAATTCCCTACTGGCAATAAATTATAAATTAAATTTGACTTGTGAAAAATGGCACGTACAAAAATTTTCCCAATTTCCATTGCGTTTTCTTTTCTATTAAAACTGTTTCAAGTTTAGCACTTTCCTCTATAAAATGTCTAAATAAAAGTAAAATAAGCTAGTAATCAATTTAAGTGATCTTAAGTTTTTAACTAAAAATAGCACTGAACACTATAACAATCTATACGAATTTAGATTAGGACTTGATCACTTCAGTGATTTCAATTTTTAGTTGAGTTAAGTCTATCAATATTTTTTTTATTTCAATTCAATTGGCACAGCCATTCTATAATAGTAAAAAAGCTTACTTGGCAGAAAACTGAAATCTCTTAATGCACACCAAGAACTAACTACACAGTCTTCCTTTGAATCAAACGCTGCTTCCTGACAATGGCTCCGATACGGCAATGTACATTGCTTTGACTTCCCTTATTGCAAGCTCTTTATACCGACCAAGACTTTAAAGATATTTATCAATATTGGTTTATCTTAAAGATCATTGAATGGAAATGATACGTGCAATAGTCGAAGACGGGGCCACTATATGGATGTAATATCCATCCATATTTTACAAGATTTCATGTTCTTATCACGGTAGTGAATATATTGTGTTGACCATGTTTTATACAATTAACTATTGTGAATTCAATAATAGTATGTATGACCATAATATATCCAAGATTTCTATAAAAAAGAAAAATATTTTTCAGATAGCTTGTCGAATAAATATGGAGCGTAATTTTGTAATACATTTCTCATATAAAGGTAATTTTCGCAATGAAATCCCTCTCAAGTGCTTCGCCGCAACAAGCAGTTTTGTACCTTCGGTACGTATTATCAGTACACGTAACAGCCTAAAAGAAAAAATATGAGATTATTTATTGGGATGTTACAAAAATCTTTAAAATTTTACATAACTATGCCATTCGCCTATCTGAAATTCTGTTTTTGGTTTAGTTTCAATAGCAATCTAAATATCAAAACCAAGTATAACAAATGTTAAATTTCAATGAAATGCATTGTGGTCACAGATTTTTTATGGTCTCGTATCATAAAATAAAAAAAAACGGAACTCTTATAAATTGTTTTATTTTTCCGTCTGTCCGTTCGTCACCAACGTTTTTTTTAGAAACCGCTTGAAGTAGCAAATTAAAATTTTGACGTAGTTATAAGACATGTTAACCCACATATCTCAATAACTAACACTTAAAAACATTTATATAGAAATTTTAAAAGGGAAGGAGGTGGCGGTAAGCAAATTAAATAATAAAAAACATATCTTTAATTCCATATTTTTCTGCAGAGTATCGGTTAAAGGAGTAAGGGATACAAAAATAATATTTTTCGCAATTTTAGGTAGTATTGTCATAGACGTACCGAACAATTTTCAAAAAAAATTTGTTCACCCCCTCCTTGTTTTCAAAACCATTGAACCTAAAATTGTGAATAGAGAGGGTTTCTAGAAGCTGTTAGAAATATTACACGAAAACAATAACGACCATCTTAAATCTTATAATGTTTGAAGTATGAATTCTCTTTTACGACAGTGAAGCACGTAGTAGGCTACTACTTTTGAAGTATTTACATAAAATTATGTCACGCTTTAATGAAATCAGTGTTAAAAATAAAATAACATTAACAAGAATAAAGAAGGCAAGAAGATTATTTTAGAACACGGTTTCACAATATTTAATGAAAACTAAATAGTTATAATTAAATATTGTAAAATGCCCTGCTTTATGGAAATTATTAGAAAAATATAGGTAAATAAAATATTTTGTACACGTGACAAAATATATGCATATTAACCTTCATTAAATCTGATCTGATCTCATAACCACGTATAAACTCATATATAAAGTCGAGGTGACTATGCAAAACACACCAACTCATAAATAAGAACGATACCTTTATCATGTAAAGCACATCCTGTTTTGACAATTCCGGTAGCGAAACTGCATCCCAGATAAAGAAGCTTCCTATTACGCACAACCTAACGACCCTTCTTTAGATTTCAACCCCTTTCAACCCTTACAGCTTTCGCAATCGCGCACTTTACAGCTGATACCCACCAATAGTCGTTAAAAGGATAATACCCCCTTTGCGCCCCTACGACGTTCTGAATATAGTGAAAATTGCCTCTAACGTTGTAACGTTAAGCATTTGACACAATCCTTTGGTTTTTTTTAAATATGACTTAAAGAGAAATAATTTTCAAATTATGTATTATTATAAAATAAATAGTTACATTGAATATATTTGGCGTCAATTTGGTATTATTATGTAATTTTTTGTTTAATAGCCCACCTGAAGATATTGTAATACGACGAAACCTAGGTCGTGATAAAGAATTTAAAGAAAGTAGAAATAATACCACATCACGTAGTTTCATATAATTGTGAAGTAGTTACATATTAAATAAAAGCTTGAAGAAAATTATTCACATACGATTTTATCAAAAAACCATGTGAGGCGCAAGCAGAATCCGCACTACGATGATTTGTCACGTTTATTAAACAAACGTCAATAATATTTCTAAAAAATTATTTAAAACTTTTAATTTTGCAGAATACATTTTCCACTATACTTTTCAGGCCGGGTTAAAACATAGTGCATATTTAAAGAAATATATATCTGGATAATCATTGCAATTTTTCTATATTTGCCTAGGCTTCTAAAAGTGATTTTTAATTATATTTTAGATTGAGTAATTTCGGAAAAAAGTAGTGAAGAGAATGTATTGATTTTTCTTATTGTTTTTAAATTAGGAAAATTTATTTTAATGCCCTCGGTATATTATTTGTTTATTTAACCCATTATTATATTAGTTGTTATATTCCTATCCCTTCAATATATTAATAAGCCTTTATAGTTAACATATTTCTTGATTATGCCAAATTTCAAGTTTGTTTGTAAAGCGGGTTCCGAGGAAAATTACTATGACCGACAGACAGACTCGTAAATAATCTTATAACGGTTTCGTTTCCATTATTAGAATTTCGTAATCCTAAAAAGCTTGTAAGAGTAGGAAACAATAAACATTTTTCAAAAACAGCTTTTATTAAACATTTCGGAAACAATTTTAATTACGACAGAAAGTGTTAGAACTTTTTTATTTAGCATAAAATTCTTTATAATTGTTATTTAAAATATTTTCTCTGTATTTGGTATTCTGTAAATTATAAGGCTCCAATTTTATTTTTAAAATTTACAAACTATTTACAGGCGTCGTATATAGCTAGCCGCTTACCCCTACCTAAAAAGTTAAATTTATACTAAATAGTAGGATTTAATAAATTTTGACACTGGCTATTTATTACATTGAAAATTTCAAAATGCATTCATATTTTTTGCATCCAAGAAAACGTTGATTCGGTTCGCAGTTTGATAGATGAAAATACGTTTAAAATATCCATTAAATATGAAATTGGCACATATTCTCTGATACTCTATTGCTTGTACTTCTATCATACCATGAAATTAAACTAAAATTTTTTATAAATTATTGGGTTATATTAGAGAATATTTCTTATCTTTTTCCTTATTTTTAATTATGCTTCGAAATTTGGAAGATTAAAAAATTTTAATAGTAACTTCATTGGTAGAATAAATTTTTATAAGTCATTATATTTTATTTTAAACTTTCCCATATAGATTTTTTATATATGGTAAAAATTGTTCACCAAAAATATAATATATAGAATTACCTCAGAATTAAAACACGGAAACTTTAAAAGATTACTTTATTTTCCATCTGTCTGACACTTTTTTTCAAAAGAACATAAGTTAAAAAAAAAGACAAAATATTTTTCTAAATATTGTCATTATCGTTTTTTATTAAATGGCAATTTTTTTGTTTCATATGTAAAGATTGATTTCATTTTAAAGATACGTATTGTATTGTAATATAATAATACAAGTTACATTAATCTTTATTCGGACAAAACTTTATCCGAATAAAGATAATATTATATTAATCTTTATTCGGACAAAGTTTTGTCCTAATAAAGATTAATGTAACTTGTATTATTATATTATTGATCAGGTAAATCAATATAATAATAGATAAAGTGATTCTTGGTATATGTCATTTAGAATAGGTATTTGAGTATAAATTTTTTTATCATGTCAACCATAAATTGAATTATGGTTGATGCGGTAAAGTTTTTCTTACTTGGCCTTTAAACAAAGCATCGTAAGTTGCTTGGTAACTTTTGCCTCCATCTGCGACTGAGATCAGTAACCCCAATGTTATTGTTAGAAACATTTGTTTCATTTTTACAAGTCCCTGGAAGTATTTTGTTATATCATTCAGTATCGACATATTTCGATAATGTTCATAACGACATATTTCGGAGGTTTTCAGATTCAGACAATAGTATGATTCTCTAAATATGCTCTTGAAATTTGGATCAACGCCAAATTTAAGGAACATTTTTCAGTTTGAACTAATTTCAGGTGTTGTTTTGACACACAGATTTTGTCTATTATTTTAATTAAAATTAATCAAGCAGTCTAGGAGATTTGGCCTAAAACGGAAGTTTTATGACGCCGCAAGTGTACATAAACCGCGAATATATAATCGAGAGATGACTGTCTTGCTGTTGTCGTTGTAGCTATGGTTACGGTATCTCACAGTTCAAGATTCATATAGGAAAATTATGTTTTAATGGAAGTCTTTTGGCGAATTTTTTACCAGATCACTGGTCGTACCTTCGAATATATAGAATAAGTTACAAAAGAAGCAAATTAACAAATGGTTTTAAAAATCTTCTCTAAGTCAATTCCACGTTCATTATTATATCTTGTCTTCACATTATACTTCATTCATAACTCTACTTTATTTTTAATAAAAAAAGTATCTTCTTTCCTAAAAGCACTTTTTAATAAATTATTTCCTGTGTACTATTAAATTATATATATATATATATATATATATACATATATATATATATATATATGTATGTGTGTGTGTGTGTGTGTGTGTATGCGTGCGTGCGTACGTGCATGCGTGCGTGTGTGCGTGTGTGTGTGTGTGTTTATATGTACACACGGTGATTTAAATTATTGAAATATATAAAATTAAAAAGGTTTTTAATTATCAGAGTAGAGCTAAGCAAAAGTGAATAAGCTAATATTGTGATTAATTGCTTATAAATACACAGTTTTAATACAATTTCTATGCTTATTTACATAGGGCAATTATATTTCTCGACGAGTTTTCTTTTTTCCTTATTTCGAGAAAGACTGTTTATTATTTTTGTTATTTCGAGCCGTACTAAAATTATTAAATTGCTTTTGCTTGATGGAAACATTCGTATTTTTAGACTAAATCGTATCTGTGTATTTAACGTACTAATGTTGAAACCGGTATATGAAAAACTATTTCCACTTAAATTCTTTATCCTGCTTAAATTCCAATTCCACTTAAATTATTTCATTCATATCCCATATGAATTTATAAGTAACGATTGAGTATATAATGTGTTCTGAAAATATTGATGGAGACATATTTTTAGACTATGTGTTCTCATATATGAAACAGAAAAACTAAGATAGAATTTTTTTTAAATTTCAAAATACCATTCAAAATATCATCTTCAGTCTATCAGCTACACACTTTATAGTCGATATTTCATCCACTTCCTAAAGAGCTAGAAACTTGTAACCTGATGCATGTGCTTGTTTTTGATAACAACATATGAACATGATGAAGATCATGAAGTCAAGAGTGTATGATGGATATGAAAGGTATACAAAGACCCTTCTCAACGGGTAATTTGAACTCATTCCCCGTTTCGTAACAAGTTATTTTTATCTCTTATTTTTACTATAAATAAAATAAGAGCTTTTCTAAGAAACAGGTTTTTATTTTTTATATAATATTGTATTAATATCAACACTCGTTATTTATTAGCTTCTATGGCAAATAATAAATTATTTGGTAATTTTGCATAGCCAAATACAAAAGATTTTAAATTCAGTTCGCAAGCATTTTTTTAATGTTTCGTACATCAATAGTCCGTATAAAACGCTTAAACATGTGATGCAATTTTTGTTAAGAAAACAGAAATGGCAGATGAAATTGTATTCAGTTTCATCAAAAATAATTTAAGGGTTCCTTAAAACGAAAGAAAAAATTAAACTCTCATAAGTTCATTTGCTTCCGTGCTGATGATTTTCTCAGAAACTATTTTTCGCAGACGTTTAAATTTGGAATAGCAATAAAATATATTAACCCGAACATATCTCACTCAACTCAGCAATATTTTTATATACGGAGTGTAACATTGGACACACCACGTATGATATTTGAACACTCCCTAAATTTTGATGAAGGTAAATTGCTCCAATTTTTTTTTAATTCATGAGTATTTTGGGGGTTTTTTTGAATTATAAAAACCTCGAAACTATTTTTTTTTATTTTTCAGTCTCATGTGTAACCTAATTTCTATATAAAATGAAATAAATTGTTTTACATTCGCATAACGATCTTTAAATTAATAAATAATATATATATTTATATATATATATATATATATATATATATATATATATATATATATATACATATATATATATATATATATTTATATATTTATATATATTTTGTATTGTACAAAAGTGTAATTGCCTTTAAATAATACAGATTTGGAACATGTAACTTTTAACTGCAGTAAATCTTTCCGTTGAAGTAATTATTATAGTTAAGCTAAGTTTTAGTGTTTGAATCGTTGAATGTCGATTTTTAGTTTAATGATGTCGTTCCCAAAATGACATTTTACATTGAACTATGTAAAATATAATAAATGGTTATTTCCTGCAAAACGCTTTAACGAATATTTTAATATTTTTTTTTCAAATGACATATATAGAAGAAGTCATGTTTAACTTTTTACATTGCGATTAGAATTAACCTGTCAAAGGTTCCATTATGAAACCAAAATAGAGATTACTTATTATCTTTATCACCATAACTGCAATGAGTTTGGTCTTGAAACAAAAAATACATACATTAAACAAACTCTTTTGTTTCCCCCCAGGCCACACGGCTATAAGCAAAATTAATCTGACGCTCCCACGAAACGACCTAAATTGATTCATAAACGCGGATATACACAAACTGGCCCACAGCAGCGGTGCTGGACATTATTCTTGTAAAATATAACCGTCATAATATCCATTCATGGTACGCAGAGGGCTAACGGGGAGGACCAGCACGGTAGGCCAAAGCGGAGGGCTTCCGCTTCCTTTATGGCTATTACGTACGCAATAACGGCCCGCGTGGAGCGACGCGACGCCGGCTGCATTGCCGTCAAAGTTTTATATGGAAATGATTCTCATGCGAATATTGTGGGCTGAGGTTTACAATTATCTGAAGGGTTCATTGTATGGGACAGTGCCTCGGTACTTTATTAAAGGTCGGCCTGATACATGGCGGTGTTGCTGAACGTATTTTATTCGCGTCGGTCACTGATGGGTTAAGGAATTATTAACAGTATGTGGTTGGTTAGAGATGGAGCGGAATGATGCTCTTGTAAAATGTGTGGACAGGAGTGTCCAATATAATATTAAAAAGGGGTAATGATTTAATAATGATGTTGATTAGTCTGATATATTGATGTATATTTCATTTCAAATGTTGATTGATATTTAATTATAACTAGATATATTGGATTCAAATAAATAAACTTGCTTCTAAGTGATTTTCATATAAACAAGCAAATGGGTAAACAAAAAAAAATGAACAGACAAAACCTCTCTCAGGAAATGTGAGAAAAGAATAAAACCAAGCCTAAATTTGAATTTCAACTTCGACTTATTCCAGTGAAGGTTTAATTGAAAGTGGTAATAATATGCTCCATATTAGACAGATAAACTCGAATTCCAAAATATTCGTTTTGGGTTCAAAGAAAACTAAATAGAATATTTCATATTTTTAAAAATATTTTTTGTATTCCATAGACGTACCTCCCTTACATATCTTCTTATAGTGAGAATACTAAAATTTTGGAAAATTAATACTTTAAAAAGTTTTGTACTAATAATATCAAAAACTTATTGGTAACAAAGCAATTCTGTCAGTAAATGAATAAGAATTTCTAGCTGTTTGAGAGAAAAAGTTATATCGTCTAAAATTTTGTACCCGTTTTTTATTTCCCCAAATCGAAACAATCCTCAGTGTTTAAATTGTGGTTTAGTTGTTAGACGGTAAATTTTTTTTTATTTAAACATGTGACTTTTTTGAAGAGAACACTTTTGGGTGTTTCACTTAAAAATTGTTAATTAAATTAGAACAATTTGAATCGGGTCTATTCCAAAAATCTTAATATACATTCACGTAGAATTATTGGTTTATATTACTAATATTCTATACCAAATGCGCTTATGGCTTTGTTTGCCTATAATTAGATACAAACAATTTTATTTCTCTTATATAATGCTCCTGGATACATAATATTACCATACCAAATTTCATAAAAATACGTCCAGTAGACTTTACGTGATACGCATACAAATTAACATACATGCAGAAAAATAATGATTTAAAAAAAAATTCTGGCTGCTATTACCATTCTACATACTAATTCAATCCCTTTTTTAAAAATGTTTTTAATGTACAGGATTCACTCTGCCGCAATTTTATTATTCGTATAGATTTATAAAACCAAGACAAAAATTATGCATAACTATATTATTTATACAATCTATGAGTAAACAACAAATAATTTTGTCCACAATTAAATAAGACTACGTGATGTAGTATTATTTCTACTTTCTTTAATTTCTTTAATCAAATGAAGAAAACAAAGTGTACTCCGCTTTTAAATTTGAACCAAAATGTAAGTAACTTTGAGTAATTTGAATCTTCCCCTTCTACTCCACAAAGACTTCCATAATTTGTGTCTTTAAAACAAACAATAAAATTATGTACAACTATAATACGTATCTAAGTTATGAGTAACACAAAACTTAATTTTGTTTCCTGTGCATCAAATGAAAGATAAACGTACACTCCGTTTTAACTTTGAATCAAAGATTAAGTGACTTTGAGCTTAAAAAATATCATTATTTGTGTCTTTAAGACAAACACTAAAATTAAGTACAACTACAATACGTACGTAACGTAATACGTACCTATGAGTAATACTAAACAGAATTTTGTTTCCGGTGCAGCAAATGAAAAAAAAATGTGCACCTGCTTACAAATTGGAAACAACGATAAAATGACTTTCAATAATTTTCCTCTTCTCTTCCTATTCCAGAAAAACATTCATGATTTGTCTTTTTAAAACAGACAATAAAATTGTGCACAACTGTAATATGTACATAAGTTATTAGTAACAAAAAACGTAGCTTTGTTTCTCTTTGCATTAAATGAAGAAAGAACATGCACTCCGCTTGTAACTTTGATTCAAAGTGTAAGTGACTTTCAATAAATTTCCTTTCGCCCTTTTATTCCATAAAGACATCCATAATTTGTGTCTTTAAAACAAGCACTAAAATTACATACAACTATAATATGTATCTATGTTATGAGTAATTCAAAATATAATTTTGTTTCCTGTGTCTGTACTCTGCTCGTAACTTTGAATCAAAGGGTAAGTGACTTTCAATAAATTCACTCTCCTCATCGTAGTCTACAAAGACTTATATAGCTTGTGTTTTAAGAAAAATACTAAGAATATGTACAGCTTTAACATAAGATTATATAATTTATATGGTAATGTAACAATTGTTTTTCTCTGTGTTTGACACACAGAAATAACATGCATTTCGCTCGTACTTTTGAATCAAAGGGTAAGAAACTTTCAATACTAACTTCTCTCCCTTCTAATCCACAACTATTTCCATAGTTAATAACTTTAAAACTGACAATTCTCTGATCCCTTAAACTGTCCCGAAACTTAAGGTCGAGTTGCCACAATACTAATATCTGCAATTTCTATTCATCTATTGTTGTACCACCATGCACACTTCTCAATGGGTGAATACTAATAATTCATTGTCATCGGATTTTATTTTTAATTATAATTTTCATTTCGACTAAAATATGACGTAACTTAGTTCAGTGGTTTTTAAACTATTTTCTAATAAACAGATAAACATAACAATTAAAAGATAATAAGTCTTTCAGTGAATGTTACTTTTTGATAGAAGTCAATTTAGATTTTTAATTTTAAAGTGATCTCTAAGCATTGTCCTACTAAAAGTCTCATACAAATCTACTCAATATCTTTTGTGTGTCGATCAAACAGATAGACAAGTAGAAAGACCTTACAGGAATATTACATCGTCACAAAGGGTAGCCCAGATTTTATTTTCAACTTATCAGAAAAGTAACTTCTGACAGAACATCCCTAAACATTATATATAAAAATTCACCCTCACCCCCTCAAGAAGAGGAATTATTAGTACAATAAATTAATTTTCCAACATACTCGTTAGAATGTAATATAAGTAACTCTATTTTAGCGCACACAAAAAATGAATTTGATAATAAATAACATACCGAAGTTGCTTCTTTTTATCTTAATACACTTAACTTTTGCGCCGATTTGTTCAATATAAACTCCCGTATCATTCGACCCTTCCAAGACGGCCAAACTTTCAAAGCGAACACATTTTATCTGAATCGAATAAAAAAAGATTATAAAAACAAATAAAAAAGTTTCTCTGTAGACACCGTACAGCGGGCGTAACCAGAATCCACATTTAAGACATCACAAAAGTAGGCCGAGCCTATTACACCGATTTTCATTCATAAAGTACAATACGAAAAGTGAAAGTAAGAAAATAGCCATTAGCCAAGAAAATCATTTAAAAGTTTCCGTAAAATCCGAAAGCTTAATTTATTCAAAACTTTCTCCTGCAATTGAACTTCACGGTTTATAACCCGTGGCACCGATGAGGGCGACTGCCGCCGAGCTGCGCCTTTTTATACCGTATTACGTCAAAATGAACTTACATAACAAGGTGCGTTGAAAAAAGTTGCCGTATTAATCCGCAAGAGAATCTACGGCTGTGTGTCGCCAGACAATTTCGGGCGTAACGCTTATAGCCCATATACCTTGGGCGTGAGGACTAGTAATATTGGCCGCAAACGTACTAAAATGTAATGCGAGGTGTGTTTATTAACAAAAAGTGCGGAGCTTGCGGGGACTTGTTAATAAAACAAAATATTAGCATTGAACGCGTCGGCCCGGAAGTTCTCTCGTGTATTTAGGTGATTAAGTCGGACATTAAAATGTTTTTTATTGAATTCATTTGATTAAAAAATGCTTATGCAAATTATTTACATAAGCAGGCAAAATGTCTGGAGAGTGAATTAGTTTTATTTGAAGATTTCTAAAAATGTAAATTCTGTAACAAAACTAATACAATATATATATATATATATATATATATACATAAATGTATATCTTTTTTATTACTTATGAAATAATTGCTGAAAAATTAAAACGACTAAGTCCCCTATTTCATTTCTAGTATTTTTGTCATATAATTTTTGCTCTGCCCAGTAAAACAAATTATTTTACATTATTAACTGCATATTATCTTTTATGGTAGTCAAAAGATAATTTTTTTGTAAAGAACCATTGCCAGATATTTATATTAATATTTGCACATGGTTAAATATATTAAAAAATAGCTACCCGCTCCTTTTTTGCCCGAACAAACAAGATCACGATCGTATTTTGTTTTGTGTGATTAGCGATTTCCAGAAACGAAAACTATTTATATGTCTCTCATATATGAGATAAACATTTTCATGAAAATTTTATTGTTTTCTTATAATCGACCCTAATTTATATAGCTTCACGGGTTGCATTTCAAAAAATTCTTTCTGGGCAAGTAGGTCAAGTATGTGACTTTAATTCTAAAGATTTCGTGACGAGTCCGCCTGAAGTATTATTTAGTTTTTTGTTTAATATACAATTACAACCAACCAAATAAGGTATATTTTGCTCAAAGGCTTTGCTATGTTTGTTGATATCAATAAAAACAAAGTAAGAAATTGGCCAAGTACAAATTTCCGTATCCATTCATCTAAATAATTTAAAGTTTTCTATTTATTGAACACAATTTACATTTAAAAATATACACTACATACTCCATTAAAAGCTTTTGTAACTTGAAGTGTTTTCTATAGTTTTGTATTAAACCAATAAATAAAAGTAAAAAATATATTAAAAACTGGTTAGAAACTGTCCGTAACATCACAGATATGGGATTAATATTTCGCCAAGTCAAAGATGTATGTCTGATTATACAACTTTATATTGGAATTATAGAATACTGCATATTTGCTTCCAATGTATTAATTACAGAAAATATTTTACAATTCGTGAGTGACTAGATTTATTTAATATCATCATTTATTTATAATAATAAATGAATCTAATAATAAAATAAATGCAAGCGGCTTTTTTAATCCCGCTATATATCATTAAATAAAAGTGTCTACTAGAATGTCAAAAATTAAGAGCGTTGTATTAATAACCATTGTAGTTATCTTAACGATAGTTTTTCATAATTAGTTTTAAAGAAACGCTTCTTTTTATGGAAAAGCATTTCTATCTAATTTTGAAGAAAATTAAACATGTACCACATTAACCCAAATCTACGAAAAGTGCTTGTCGCAAAACTCTAGTTAAAGACGCGTTTATGGTTTTCGATAATGTATTTCTTGTATTCTTCATGGAATTATACTATGTACACCTCATCAATACGTTAATGTTAAATGTAAGCAAGTAAATTTAAGAATCACGTGTGAACATATTAAATTTAAGAATTCTAATAAAGCCATCGACTACACGACTATATAGAAGAAAACAATTTTTTTTCTGAAAATAGATTTTCTTTTAAAAATCTCCCTTAAAATTTTAAAGCATATTAAATAAAGAACGCAAATTAAATAAAAAAACATTTTAAACAAGGACCAAATAAATAAGTCTCTAAAAAAATGTAATTACTCTCTCTTCATTCTTACTTTTTTGCAGTGGTCCAAAACTTTTTTTTTGGTAGAGAACATTGGGATAAATTATTTAAACTAAAATGAAGTGTACCGATCTATTTCTGATGCCTGCACAACATAAAAGCGCTACGTCTGTCATCTCAAAATATTTTCTATACGTTAATGCTGATTAATATTAATTTATAAATAATGTAAATAAATTTGAATTTAATTAATGTTTTTTAAAAAAATAAGTGTGTTTTTTTCATTTCTCTAAAATGGCGATATTGACAGAAATTTTACATTTAGTTACTTTAATATCTAAAGATGTTACAATAGTTATATCTCTACAATTTTTAGTTTAGACTATCATCATATATATGCACGTTTTTTCTTTTAAAAACTAAAAAAAAATCAATTTAAAATGTCAAACAATAGCAAAAGCTAAGAATAAACCTAAAATCACATCGCTCATCAGATGTATGCTACATGATAATTTTACTTCTGTACCAAATTTCATATAATTAGGTTTAATATTTTCCAACAAAAGTGATTTATATGACTAGAATAAAGATTTTGCCGAAAAGGACAAAAAATCATAAATTCAGAAATATTGGTTTATCCGGAATTTATATTTTTTTATTAAATGACTTACCACGATATTCTTTACATAAAAAATTTAAGAACCATTTTAAATGGGCTACTTTCTAAAATAAGTATTATCTATTAAAGCCAATTTAATTATAGTCATTGAAAATTTATTTCCAATTATATATAAATAAATCAATCAATTTACAAAACTTCTCATTCTGAGGATTCATTCCTAAAAGGTATATACAGAACCCTTATGCCATGAATTTTGTAATTCAAATAGTTCAAATTGAAATTTACAAATTAATAATAAACACGTGTAATTTATGTTTCCTGATCAGTGTCATTGGTACAGAATCTTCGGCGCACGAATTCTACTCGAACAACGGATTCAACTGAAACGCTAAATAGGTTCAATCAACCAATACTCAAGTTGAATCATTTATAAAATTGACATATTGCATCGACGAATAGCGAAGTAATATGAAATGCTTCAAAGTATTCAAGAAAGGGTTTGTTTCCATTTCCTTGCTTCTGTTAATCTGTGATATGATAAATACTATTATCTTAAATTTCGAAGGGATTTAACGTTACTTATTTCCGTTTTCAAGCATGAAAATAGTTTCTGTCCAATGCTATTATACTAGATATCCTTTTTTATTCCAAATAAATATATGCGTTCTGCGAGCACAAAATGATCCTTCTATCTCAATTCCGAACCAATTGATTTCAAGGCATCCTACTGTGGCAGCATATGGTCCACGTAAGGGGTCTCGTCGCAAACATACTAGAATGTGATATATATTTTTAGTGAATCAGAATCTGTTCAAATGTCATTCTAAGATAATTATTGTCATTGCGGCAATTTATTTATATTAAATTTTTGTTTGTTTCTATTTATCTGTCAAAACTTACTAAGAACTTTAACAAAAATATAAATTTACAGAGTACAAAAGTAAAACAAATTATCACATCATATATTATTTCAATAATTCATGATGTACTCGTAAAACATATTAACACCGATTTTATTGTCATAAATAAATATTAATTTATGCAGTGAGAAACATATTAGTAAAATAAAAAAGTCACCTCGATATTGAGAAAAAATACAAAATATCTCAAAAAATATTGTTATAAAGTGTACTGCGTAAAATAAATGAGTTCTTAAATATAGTAAAGTCAAGCTTCATAAAATCTTCCTCCTACTTTAACACTCCACAAACATGAAATATTATTACATGTTATTCACAATCTGACTTTTCCAAATTCCAGGAACGACTTCATTATACTTAAACATCCGAAGCTGAAAAAATGTGATATATTCTCAGAAATTATTACGAAAAACGTCCTTGCTAGTGAAGAATATTATGTACAAATGTATTTAATATTTGTCGATAGAGTCACCGCGAGTACTTGCCTTCGTTAAATATATATTAAACGACTGTGTATAAAAGCGAAATACAATTACACCCAATATATAATCCTCAAATTCTTTGAAGCAAAAGTACGAGCTTCCAAAGTGAATTTTCAATTTCATTGAAAATGTAAAATTAATAACGATTCAATAATTTTACCCACCTGCTTTTTTACTTCAAATGGTTACGGACTTAATTACGGACCGGCCTTCGATTCATCGGAAAAAAATTAAATACAAAAAAATTATATTATAAAAAGGCCAAAAATGAAATTCATAGACACTTGCGCTCTGAACATTAATATATCTTTACGTAAATATAATTGCGACCATTCAATTGTCTCAAAAAAATTGTAGTTTCTAACAATTTATTTGATATGACAAATTATAACATCGCAGATTTTATCTGAAAAATGGTTGTTGGTGAAAAATAGGTTACTCAAAAATTTCCATGACTTATCTTATAAAATTTAATATCCAATTTTGTTACATATTAAAAGTTTTCGGATTCAGATAAATATTAATTTTACGAAATAAGATCGAAAAAATATGAATAAAAATAGCAAAGAGAAGTTTATTGACATATAGCTTAAATTTAAATATTTGTTATGAGCATAATAATAATTTTGAGTCGAAAATAAGAACACGAAAAAAATAAAATAAAATATTTTCTCGGCTCACTCTTACCGACAACTTTCTGTAAAAACAAAAGGAAAACCGAAAATCTCCAATAAGAAATTCATTCCAAAGTTTATCGGTTCACTTTCATTCGAAACTGCGTCCAATTGTTGTCATCAAAAGCCGATGATTTAATGGAAAGAGTAAATCGAAAGAAGCGATATTAGTTGAGTAGCCTTGTAAATATATATAATTTCGTATAACCTTCATTACATATTAATAGAAATGTATTTCTTTACACAACCACGTTATTTCTTGTCAGACTATAAAAAACACCTATAACAACAGCTTCCGAATACTATCAAAAACCGCAAAATAAATATCATAATATAGAAGAGACACAGAAACGTGAAGTACACTCCATTGTGGTTTTTTTTGATACGAGCATAGAATACAAATAACTCAACTATTATATATCATAAATTACAATGTAGTAACTAGTGAATATTATAAGATTTTTATTCTACTAAATTAAAAACGGAGAAAATAATAAGAATATAATCCAAAACGGTGTTATAACGAGTATGTTTTAATTAATCAAGAACAAATTTAAAAAATATAACTTTAAGTTAACAAGTCGAAATTTTATAGTTGCGTACTGAAATATTTAATTATAAATCGTTAGCGTTGCTGACTATATTTACTCATTATAATAAAAAGTTTTCCACTTTACACGTAATACTCAAATATAGAGATATAATTGTAAAAATAACTTAATCTGTAACCGACTTAGATTTTGAAGGTAAACTATTATAGTTACATAAGTCAACTATTTATAGTTGACTTATACAACCTTTTAACTTTCAAAGGATACATATATCGTACGTCACTATAAATGTTATATGAGTTTATCACTAGACGAAAAGTGTAGTTAATATTACCTCCATTTGGCATACAGGTCTTCAATTTTTATTGACTATTACTCTTAGTCAGAGGTTTACAATAATAAGACGGTTTTCAGTACCACATACAACTTCTAATTGTTTTAAGGTAAAAATCACTAAGTGTTAATACTATAACATTATTTGTAACACCGAATTATATTTTTATCAATATTTAAAAAAGCGACCATTATACAAAATAATATCTGACAGGTTAAGCAAAACACAAATGATTCATATATTGGGATAAAAACCTCTAAGTTTTATACCGACCAACAACTAAATTCATAAAGACAAATAAAAATATTATTGATTAATTAAAAAAAATAATATATGTGTCGAAGTAATAAATCGTTATCATATAAGAAAGCCACATAACTACATTCAAAAAGAGGTTAGTAAACTTTAAATATCAATTCGATAAACAAGGAGGTGAATAAGAAAATCATTTAAAAATAAATTCTACTCTGTATTATAGTATGAAGATAACTTTAATCCCAATAATAACAAGAGAAGTTAAATAAATAACAACAATAACGCATACCATAAAGTGATCCAGTCCCTGGGCTGGCACTGAATATACACGGAAATACAGAGACAGCATAACAAAGTGAATAATAAAATGTGGCATGTCTGAAAAAGGCGTATTCATCAAATATGTACGTTTACATACGACTACGGTTTAATAAACACAAAGCTACTTTACCTTTTCGAGATGAAAAAGACCGTACTTGTGCAAAAGTTATTGACCAATGAGAACTTTGTTAGACTGTCAAATCGTGTTGTTTGACCAAGAGAACTGTCTTATTGGACGGAGGAATATTTTGTAACGGAATGGAATGGAATTCGTATTTATACAGCGCAATTTTAACTTTCATTCGTTTGCTCTCGTCGTAGCAAAGCTTTAAAGATATCGATTGAAGAAAACGGATTGTGTTTATAACAGATCGTATTTATCTATATATTTAATTAATGAATTCATTTTTGGACAAATCTTACTCCCTTTAGGTTATAAAGCAATCAAGTTATCTCAGATTTTGGAGTAAATGTTCCTTTATAATCAATTTCGGTGTTATTTGCAACGATGTTTTATAAGATGAAGAAGACAAAAGGGAATGCAAAAAAAAATTAAAAATTTATTCTTTAACCGCTTTAGTAAATATTGTCAAATCATATTATTTTTTTAATAGATCGAACTGAAACGTCAACATTATAATCGAATTATTTTTTTGTTTAAAATGGGTTGCTGTAAAATTTACAAATAAATTGAACTTATATTGAGCAAAAGGTTAAAAAAGTGCTTATTGAAAATTTAAATATTAACCAATAATTGTAAAAAAATTTCAATTAATTAAAATATTAATAGTCCATCTATTAATATTATCAAATAATTTTATACTTATCAAATAATTTTCTACTGTATCTCACTCACATTGCTGTTCATAATTAAAGTAATATAAATCTATCAAAGAAATCGATGTAAGAGTCTACCTAAGGGCCTTATGATCATTCATTTTAGATAAAAAATTATAAAAGTTAATTAATTTAAGTACGAATTATACAAACTATAAAATGCTTCAAATTTACTTCAGGTTTCTGCTGTTCTAAAATTTATCGAATCTAAGTAAATTTCTCTTACTAACATATTAAATTTCTCATACGGGTATCCAGTGGCAATTTATAAAATTTAAATTAAAAGCAAGAAATAAGTTTGGTGCATTTATCATGTTTTTAAAATGGAGCAAAGACATGCGAATTTTATTTATTAATGTCCCCTGAATGACTTTCAATTCTTGCAATATGTTCCTGGAAGCGAATCTTCACATTGCAAAGTATGCACGAACAAAGTGCTGGAATGATTTACCCTAGATATTTTTTTGTAGGGATTGTATGCTGCGGGAGTTATTGCAGTGTAATTTAGATTTAAAGCTAAGAAAAAAACTGCACGGCGGTAAATATGGCGATCAAAGTGGTCATGATATGTCATCATGTTTCCTGATAAATTTTCTGGTAAATATGGGAAATTTTTAACAGAAAATCAACAATTTTGCTATCGACACTCTTCCAATGTATGGAGTTGCTCCATTTTATTTAAACAACATCTTATTATTATATCCGAGAAACACTTGCAATTCTGGTACTAAAAACTCATCAGTCATGCAACAGTAAATCTCAGAAGGAAGTTTCTCTTTGGGTGAATAAACAAGGACCAATTATTTCTTGAATAGGTATTGCGCATTAAATTTTCATTTTAGGGCAACGTAAATCCTTCTGGGGGGCATTTTCTTGGATTCGAGGGCTTCCAGTAATGAATTGTTATTTATTCACTTAGGATCCGGTATGAAAAGGAGCTTCGTCACTAAATGGTATGTCTCCAGGTGTTTTCTGGGTCCGAAAACCTTCCAACATCATTTCGGCGTACGCTTCTCTTAAAGAATAATTGCCGTCATTAAGTTTTTGCGCGACTTGAATTTTGTGAGGATGAAATTAAAGAAAGTTTCTCTAAATCGCATGCCCTATTGACTGTTTTATATTTGTAAAGGCTGCAATCTTTCTTTCGGATTTTCTTGAATTTGCAACAATTTTTTGTCCCAACAGAGTCATACGTCCTAGCATCACTGCTGACGTTGATAGGTATAGAGGTAACCTGATAATGACCAGTCAGTTAGATCAGTTACATGCTCGGACTATCACTTCAACCATGAATCTGGAAGTGGATGCAGAAAGCTCGATGCGCTCGAACCATCGATTTGTCACCCTTCAGAAATTGCTCGACAGCAAACGCGTAGTATGCATACTGACCAATTCGCAGTGACCAAGCGTAACCCCCTCACAACATTCCCACCCCTTCGCCACCTTAAAAGTAATAGAAACGTAAAAGTTTCCACTAGATACCCTTTAGTTAGCTTAGGCAGATGAGTATTAAAGTTAAACTTACAGTCCTAAATTTCTAAAAAATTGTTTACAAAAATATTTATTACCATTAAAAAAACTTCTATAAATCAACACAAATCTTATACCGAAGTGAAGAAATGAAATCGATACGATCAGATAGATAACTACTGTCAAAAACAGATATCATTATAAAAATAAAATTGAGAAAATGTCTTAAATTAATATAGGCATATTTTCCGTGATTATTACTCACAATTTCTTTATATAATATGTTTAAAAACTATGCGTAGTTTATTCGTTTCTGATATTTTTCCGATATGACTATATTAAGCATTAAAATCCTTGTTGTCATCTCTCTTGGAAAAAAATGAACTAACATTTAACTATGGTTAACAAATAAATTGGCTATGAAAGGCAAACATTTTGTAAAGCATGTAAATGGCTTTTGACAGTGGTTTATTTTACAAATTGTTTTTAAGCAACAAAAAAAATTTATTTGTCTGTTTCTAAATTATTTAACCGTGCTCTTTAAAAGTACATATTTTAAATTTAACAACATATTAATTCAACATCCAACTTGAATTTAATTCTTTTAATTCTAATTGAGTATACTGCATAAGTTGAATCATAAAACTAAATGACAATAGAAAGTCGAAATGGCATTCATTAAATGTCAAATCCACGTCTGAACTTTGGAATTTGACTTAAACTGACGAACGTTAACTGCAAAAGCTCAATTAAGTTTAAGCGACCACTTTGCGATATTAATGTTGAGTTTCTCGTTTAGTTCACAACTTAAGACATTAGTTCTTTCCTTGGACGTCACTCAGTAATCCCGATGTCATGCTGCAAGTCTCGTAAAGCTCGGAGTGCTCGTAAATTATGTCGATGAACGAAATAAAAATTTTTGAATCTCGTTATATTTAATATGTGTTGTTATTAAATATAAAGGAAAATCATTTGTTATTTATGGAGTCTACGATAAATTATTTTACAAAATTTCAACGATCTTGTTATTGAGACACAGAAGGAACTTAAAAAATAATGTTAATATGAAGAAAACTTTTTTAGTTTCAATTAATTTCAAAAGACAAAAATAGACTGAAATTTTAGCCTAATTTTCATATTTTATACATTGTCAGAAATTTTGTGAGATACGTTTTTTCAAACACTTTTATACGCATAAATAAGTATTAAAATTGACGTATCTAAATTTAGTAATTTCTTTTTATTTTCATTTCACATTTATTTATCTGTACGTAAATCGTCCTACATTACTTGATATTTAAAATTTTAATATTCAAATACGATCTATTTGATCTCTCGTTTTTAGGAACTATTTTTGAAGTGAAATTTTTTTGGGCGGGTTGAGGTTAAATTTTTAAGTTTTCAACGTTTTTTATGCAACTTTTTTTGTGATATCAGACTTTAACGAACCTATCGTTTGAAGGATGGAAAATAGGTACTTAGCAAACAAATAAGAGAGATAGGCGAACCCGATAGTATAAAACAAGAATTGTACGCATACGAGAAAATAAACAAAAATAGCTACCACTAGTGCTATCAGCAGTTTCTTAAATTATGTGTCTCAAAAGAAAACTGTGAAAATTTTGTCGATATATTTATCTATTTATAATTTATTTATTAATAATCTTGCTTGCACTTCACCCGTTAGAAGACTAACGACATACGTACTTTATTTATAAATCCGCAATGAATCTGCACATATAATTATCGTAAATATAATTTACAATAGAATTAATACATCCGAATTTCCATCAACCGCATTTAGCCGTGTTCTGGTTTTGGCATCGTGGCTATTTTTTTAATTGTCAATGTAAATTTATATTAAGATTATATTAAATGTTTACGTCGATTTGTCATGATATTTTATTCATTTTTCTGAATACATAGTATTAAAATCTTTCTATATGAATTTAGTGAAATCTACGGAGAACACACAATATATCTTCTCTCTCTCTCTCCCTCTCTACTACTTTACTGCTTACTTTGTATTTACAAATAGAGGTTTAGATCGCCAAATAAAATTCATTTCTGCCATGTATACTAAATTACACAAGGCTCATTTAATATTTTTAAAATTTTGAGATTCACCAGATTTAGTTAAAAATATACACATATACACATATACATATATATATATATATATATATATATATATATATATGTATCATTTTTACTCTTCCAACTAAATTGTATAAATTGTATTAATGTGAAGTGCACTCATCTTTGTAGTTTTGTAGGTCTTGGCTTTAAAAATTAAAAAATATTTTTTAAAATTTCTCATGACAAGACTTTACCGTAAAATTCTGTTGCTTGATACCATATATATATAGTTTCGATAAATATAACAGTAATATATTCAATTCGTCAAGGTTTCATTGAAAATATTTTAGTAATATTTTTTGTTTTTATTAGTGATTTATCGATGTTGATTTACGAAAAATTCCTTCCTTCCATGAATTTTAAAATTACCGCTGGAAAGCACTCTTCAAATACACCAAAATTGTTTAGTGTGTTTTAGTTAAAAATATTTATATAATTATATATATAATTATTATTTAGTTAAAAATACCCAAGTTTTTGAAAGTCAGATAATTTTTGCCGGATTTATCTCCAGAAATCTATAGGAGAAGCAACTAAAATATCTGATCTGTATTTTATATATTTTATAAGTTTAGCAAAGAATACATTAATTTGCAATAGTTTATATGTCATATAAGATACAAAATGTAATCATTATCCACTTTAGTAGCACTTAAAATAATTTGTACGTGCATTTCAATTTGAAATTAAAAGGAAGGTATATTAAAAATACACATACAGAAACACAGGTAATTTAAAATTTGTACACTATTACGAGTGTGTATAACTTAATATTTTACCTGACTTGAAGAAAAGTATTCAAGGAACTTTCATAACACATATCGCCTATAACATACAACAAATATCGCCTAGTAAAAACCGTGCGATATTATATATGTGTAACGATATTACGTAATTACATACTTATGTCAAAAAGTACTAAAACTATCAGTCCGGAAACCGCAGCCAAAGCTAGAAGTTTTTGTTTTTGAAATAACTTGCTGTCATTACTGGTTTTTGTTCCTATACTTTGTAATACATAAACAAAAGAGCTCCGATCGTACATATTTATTGGTACATTGAATTTATTTAAGAAGAAAATAATCTATTATACTATAGCGTAGTATATTCGGAAAATATGTGGACAAAACGAAACTAATTAAATATGTAATTAATCAAAGAAATTTCTGAACTCCATATACTTTTTTTTTATTCCTATGTAATTATTTGGTCTAATCCGCAGTAAGGAACGAACTAAGGGTAGGACTAAAAATGTAAGTGTATGTAGTAATGTGACATTCGTCGTACATCCTAAAGCTAGTTCAGTGCCCCTCTGTCCTAATTCCAACGACCAACGTCCGATTTGGTGTTCGAGTGAGTTAGATCTACGCTTCACATGTAGGCTTATGGTATTAAGGTCAGATAAGTGAAGCTGGACGGAAATAAGTACATTGTGATTGCGAGAGATATTTCAGAATGGTAGAAAGATTTTAGTTGCGAATCAAACTTTGTGACTTTATCTGTATTTCTTCATCTTTAATAGGTATGGAATCCTCGCTGAAAAAATACTTTTCCATTGTTTAAACGCTTTTAGGTTTAGTTTTATATTTATTAATAAGTTTAATAACCATATAGAAAAGATAACACAACTTTTATAATATTACCTCTCCAATGAATTGTATTTCTTTTTATTTCGATGTACCCATATTACAATATATTACAGGTGAGGTCACAATTGATAATGTAAATTAAAAGCACGTTCAAAGATTCTGTAGAAGGTAAAATTAATGATATCGATTAAGAAATAGAACACGTTAAAGTATAGACAATAACGTGTTCTTAAATACTTCAAATATATAAGAATTTGTCAATACATATATTAAATTTGCCTTGACAGCTCTCTTAAAAAAATAAGAGATTATATCAACAAAAACATAGGTTTACAAAGAAACGAGACATCGATTATAAGTTTTTAAAATTTAGGAGAACATTTGCAAATAAATCAAATTTTTAATAAACATTTAATCCACCTCTAACAACTATTAAAAAAAACACATTGAAAAATATAAGGTAACAACAATTTTATTAATTGGAACTTTCACAGTAAAACATAGTTTACGAACTTTAATAAATTTTGCTACTATTATAGATATTTGGAGTCGGCGCCAAGTATAATGTGGCGTTCATCTTTTTGGGTGCCCATGTACTTGAAAGTAAACTAAAGATCCCCCGAGACTGGATGTATATTTAAGCTTGACTTTCGACTTGGCACTGACTCCTAAATTTTTAAAAAATTGTAGTATTTTTTCAATTTATTCACATTTGAAAATTATTTTTCGTTTTTTTGACTACTGTTTTTTCTCTCAAAGCAAACGTTTTTATAAAACATTTCCCCTCAAAATTGTCAAATGAAAATTTTTTTCAATAAGCTAAATCTCTGTACCAGATATTGACTCTCAACTTGAAACGGCTTCTAAGAATAATGTATATAAAAGTATATGCGGACGTGAATATTCCTGTAAAGAGTTAATTTTTTTTTGATATAGAAACTCGAAATCAATAAATAACGTCTGAAATAACGGTAGTAATAAAACATAACTATAAAAGAAACATCGAAAAAACCACCTTTTTTAGAATTCATTATTTTTTCATTAATCTAGCAATCATTTAGGCCTTTGAGGATAATTTATAAAGCAGTTAAATTAATTTGTTAATACATTTAGTTTAGAGATTCGTACAGGTGTAATAAAATTTTATTGGATATATTTTAAGTCATAGTACATATTCAAAGCCATTAAAAGAATCTGAAAATGCCTATAATTTATATGATTCTTTTGTTGATTACATCGACATTATTGCACAATAAAGTTTTTTGCATCTTTTCAGAGATTTTAACAGTTGAACGTTCGAAGAACTCTACTTAATATTTAAATACTTACCAAAGTATTCCATATCAGCATGCAAAAATGTTGTAGTTAATTGCTTAAAAAAAATGCTCCTTATTAAAAGTCATTAAATAGCTGCGTGTTTATACTTAAACAATTATTGAATTGCGAATGAGCAGTCATTCATCTAGATGTTATTTTATATGTATTTTGAAATCACAATGACCGTAACAAATATTAAGTTTCATCAAAGTTAGTTTCAGGTGACAATTCTTTTTCTAGCTGTCATGTGTAATTTTACGCTAAATATTATATCAGGCATTACAATTCGTATTTAATTGTATACGAGCAATCACTTGAAATTTATATGTTAATTCATATTGACGGGACTAACCCTATACTCTTCCCCAGAAAGACTTTTGACTTCAATGATATTGCATTTAAAAGTTTAATCAATATCAATGCATTTCATGCGACTATGCTGAGCAGTGTGGACAAACCTTTACACAACCTGCGAATACGACGTCGATAGCCAGGCGTGCCAACAGAATAATAACGACCCTACCAATGAACGGAATTTCCTTTTTCTTCTGTTTTTTTAACTCGACAAAATTAAACTTATTTCATTAGGCGCGAGAAACCGCAGGCTTGCCTTTCGGCGTACAAAAAATAAGTGTGCAACGATTTTTTCGTCTTGAAATCAGGTACTTGTCGTATTTTGAATTCACGATGAAAAGCGAATACGGATTGAGAATTTTATTTTATTTGGGCGCAGCGCGCCGCAGAATTTATTCGTCTTACTTGCTTTTTAGTTGGTTCTTGTAGCATCACTGCCATATTATTTCACTTTTTTAGATTTTTGTATTTTATTTTGTTTATGGATTTTATATACATACATCTAATGTCTCAGCAAAAGTATTACTAACATCATTATTTTCAGTGTTAATTCAAACGTAATTATTAATTAGTGAAGTTATATTAAGTTATATTATTTGTAAAATAACATGGAATCATAAATTATAATATAAAATGTATTTATTAAACAATTCGATGTCTTCTAAGATTTAAGTGACTCTTCCTCTAAATTTCGGAACTCATCTCAACCTATCAGGTATACAGTGTTATGCTATTGTATTTACTTCTTAGACTTTTCTGAAAGAAGCCGTATGGTCCAGGAAGTGCAATAAAATTTTTCATTTAGAGACTTAAAAGGAACAGATGATATTGAATATATTTGGCGTTAATTTTGTAGAAATTAATTATTCACAATTAAATGAAACTACCTGATGTAGTATTATTTCTGCTTTCTTTAATTTCTTTACCACGACCTAGGTTTCGTTGTATTATAACATCTTCATCCCACCTGAAAATGTTGTAATACAACGAAACCTAGGTCGTGGTAAAGAAATTAAAGAAAGTAGAAATAATACTACATCACGTAGTTTCATTTAATTGGGAACAGATGATGTTAAAGTAAGGTATTATATATTAACATACATTTTATATACCTATATCTTTAAAGTAGTATAATGAAATATAATCTGTTCCTGTGGTTTCATGCATCTACCCTCTGCATGAAAAACAAAGATACATTTTTAGTCTTTTTTTCCATACATTTCTGAGATGTGGAAAATGTTTAGCTACTCGCATATAATATTTAAATTTTTGTAATACAAATATTAGTTTTTGATAGTAAATGATTTCAATTTCAAGTGAAAACAGGGCGAGAAATATGAAATATTTTCCAATTTACATTTTTAGGAATGCGAAATTATGCAGTGGAAAACTTATGGCAGTAAGCCGTTGCAAATCGTTAGGAACGATTCGTTTTTTATTTAAATTTCCATATTTTTTTCTCTTTTTATTTTTAAGATTGCAACAATTAAGAAATACTCTTATTTTCGATTTAATTCTATGAAAATCACTGAATATTTGGGCAAAGAATTTGAATTTTGGTTATTTAGAAAACTGGCTTCTTTCGAGTCGGGCTCACATATCGAGATTTCCGTACCGCATTTGAAGTAAAATTAGTTTATTAACAAAATCTTTTCGATTATTTAGCGCAATAACTAATTACCAATACCTAACATTGAAAAGTATATGACATAAATATAATAATGAATACCTTTCAAAATATGACATCTAGAATCGTTGGTTATCTCGTTTTCTATGACTTATACGTTGGCCTCTGAAACCTTGTTTTTTTATTAATTTCAGGTTTCGTAGTTTAAAAAATAAGAGTGTGGGTTACGTAATGTTAGCATATGTTTCAGAAAAAAATTGAGGCCCTTGAAACTAGCACTTTGAAAATATGTTGAGCACTTTATTCGCACCCAACTCCCTAAAATGTATGTTTAAATATTTTTAAATATTTAAATTTTAAGGCATTCAAGTTATCAATGAATTAGAGAAGAAAATCTCAAGAAACTAAATTTTCCATTGAAAGTGAAAAGCCAGTCTTGACCTGAATAAAAACAAAACTGGTTTTTGTTAAAATTATATTAACAATTAGGTTAATTTTATGAATATATAGTTAATGCAATTTTTTATAATATTTTTATTGGCATTTTTACATTAAGTTTAAAATATTGCTAACAATCTCCGTACAAAAATTAGTTTTCTGGGAAACTTTCCGGAGTTTAATGTCTAACTTGATTTAACTGTTAAATTTTGAACGCCCGCAATAGAAAATAAGAAAATTTTATTTATTTGGGCTGTTTTTTCTGCACAAAAGTATTGGTAATTTTATCACAACTTTTATATGATATTCAACCTTACTTTATATTGAAAATTACTTGAAAACAACAAAAATCAATAATTCCAACTCCCCACTGGCCATCAGTTTGTTTCTACATTTTTACTAAATCACAATATAATCAATCTCTACATAATATATAATTCAATAGCCCATTTTCAAAAGCAATACTCTTACGAATCCTTAGCCCTAACATAAAGTCAACACAAAGCGACTTTTTCCCTTTACTTACATTTTATATCTGCTATATACTTCAATATCCGAGGACGAAACAAAGATACGAGTCTGAAGGACAAAGTGAAACTCCGTTTATTTAAGGTTAATGAGAGGTTTATTCTCGTGTTTGTTTTAATAACTTCTCTCGGGTAACCGAATCTTACACAGACTTAACAAAATTCGACGTAAACTTCTCGCTTTCAGCAAACAATATCACGAAATGAAACAAATTGTCCATTAACAGCGTCGAAAACTTAAACAGCCAAACTTGTTGCATCAAAACCCTCATTAGAAATATATTGATTCATCTCATAATTTCTCCGCTAACTTTCGCCTTAATTCAATTCCCACGATGTTAATCAAACTGAAAGTTATTTTTCTCGCTCTGAGTTGCCTCCAAAGTTATTATTACGTTTAGTCAATCTAAGTTACACGGAACAAAATGAATAAATTACGTCCATTGCATGGAAAATGCGGGAATTTGATCTAAATCTATCTAGTCGAATACGAACGTGTTTTATGGCGTAATAATATCACTCGTAAAGATAAAATATACTACGGTATTGCGTATTAAATAACTCATATTAATGAGGTGAGGAGAAGTTACGAGATTTGCGGTGAAGTAAAAGGCTTTACCGCAGATTAAATATAAGAAATGGGCATCTACTATTTTATTAATATTTGTCGCGAGTCACATTCGGATTAACGAAAATATATTTTTGTGTAGAGGCAGCCCGGCGGCTGGGTTGCTTATGTGTATTTATGAATTATTTAGCAGAGTTTCCCGGGACATTAATAAGCTCCTTTTACGAGATTAAATTCGGGGTTTTTTGACTCATGTTGTGCTTATGCGCTGACGTGTTTAAGCTCTGACGAAAGCTTAGTGTTCTCTCGGGATATGGCATTAAATCACTCTTAGTGTACATTTCAATGTTAACAAAGGAGTGTTTTTTTTTTTAAATAATATATGAATCTTTGTTTTCACGCGACAACAATATCAGATACTTTGCCTGGTTATAATTGATTATGCAATGTATGATATTAAAATATAGTTTTATTGTAACATTAGCTCAGAAATAATATTTTTCGTCAATAAAGTTTAAATAGTTTTCAATATTTTTAGTTAAAATTATTTTTAGCTTCATTTTGTCTACACTTATAATTAATTATTCAGAATAATATACGTAAAAAGCTTATAAAAACCAACTAACCTATCAACACACAGTCTAAGCTGATCATTCGAGGAAGTTGATATTTTGTACGAAGTTTCCTCAAATAATATAGAACTTAAGGAACAAAATTTAGAAACTTTTATTTTAATTTCGCTCAAAGAAAAAATATTAAAATGCCAGTTAAGTTGAACCATCGTAAAAGTAATCTAAAAATAAATAAATAAATAAAAATTGTATAGTAAATATCTGCATTTTTGAAACACTGTTTATGATGCGGAAGGTATCCACAATTTCTTTCAGAATTATGAGTGTAGAAAATAACTTGCTAACCTATTTTTTTTATTTTTAAATTAACGGGGAGGATTGAAGCATAATTTCAAATGGGAAACAATATTTTATCATCTTGCTGGGTCTTCTATAACATAATATAGCCTTAGATACACCTGATGCAGGTTTAATTTAGGTGTGTACATACTAATGATATTGTTCAGAAATTTGAAATCAGTGAAAGTTCAAAAAAGTGTGCTTCGTGATGGCGATAAATTAATCACAGGGGGCACTCTCTTACATTAGTAGAATTTGACTTGAGGCAGGCGTGTTCCTCAGATGGTCAGTTTTATGAGGCATGTGTTAACTCACGCCGCAACGTGGAAATTTTGGTGTCACCCATTAAAATGGTAAAGAACAGGAAACAGTGAAAGGTCTAACTATCATATTCACCAACCCATAGCTATACAAATATAAATGTACTAAACATTTCCGTTCATCATCACAACCACCATATGTAACGTAATCTCTTCTAAAATTTTACTTATCTGTAAATACTGACCATTTTGTCACTATTGTGTTGACGCTTGTGGAATATAATGGTTTTATCCATGGTAGGGTTGTATAGAAAAATATGTTCGAATAATTATAT
The DNA here is from genome assembly GCA_039881145.1 of Druceiella hillmani. Classification (NCBI taxonomy): domain Eukaryota; kingdom Metazoa; phylum Arthropoda; class Insecta; order Lepidoptera; family Hepialidae; genus Druceiella; species Druceiella hillmani. Next base: position 24,519,696 of record JAYKKI010000022.1, on the reverse strand, counting down.
ATACATATATATATGAATATATATATATATATATATATATATATATATATATATATATATATAAATATATATATAATTGAAATTGAAATTGAAATATATACCCCATATTTTAAAATTCTCAATTTTTAGGCATGTATTTTTTCAAGTCAAAAAATGCTTAGAGTTTTCATTGCGCATTTTAGTTTTTTTTGTCGGTTAAAATTAAAATTTTGAATATTAGGATATAATAATATAATTAAAAATATTTGTAAAAACAAATTAATAATATATATCTCTCTTAATAAAGGACCAAATGTATGACATACGAAAAAATTATACACAAGTAAAGAAGTTGGGTGTGTAGACATATTTAAATTACAAAGATTAATTTGCTTTTTAACTTGGCTAATTTTTTTAAACTGATATTATAATATAGCCCATTTTTACTATAAGCTTAAATTGTCCAATTTTAAAAATAATTATATAAAAGTTCATGCGGTGCTAGAAAAAAGGGCACGATGAAAATAATAGAAAGCTTAAAATGAAAACTATAAAATGCCACAACAAATAATTCAAAAAATGCAAATGTAATAAAGTCCGCATTCACGGCTTAAGTGTCAAACAAAGAATCGTGCGAAACAATGTTCAACTTACCCCTTACTACGTAGAGAGCGAAAAGCACGGTGAGCTGTAGCACCCTCATGCTTGCGCCCCTTTCCGTTTCCTGTTCACTTTACTTTTTCACTTTTCCAACCAACTGGGGTAAGGCTGAATGTCCGCATGACACGGTAAGATTAAAACTGCTTTACTTTAATTGCTTGTTTGAAATCACTTGGTGGTTCTTATTTAATTCAAGCATAAAACTTAAGTGTTTGTAAGACACACTTTCACCGAATCACATTCTGTGGGAAAAATAATATTTTAGCGTAAAATTTTCTGTTAGCAGCTAACAAATACGCTACTCTTTTCTTGACATCTCTAGAATATTATAGAAACTTCCGTAATATCTCTGCTTAAATATATAAAGAGGGATCTTCTTTTCATTCAGCAACATAGTTTCGAGGAATAAAAAAGGACTTAAATAGGAAAATTTTACGAAAAGGAAACAGCTGTTGCTTCAGGAATTCCGATTAAAGAAAAAAAGCAGCAGCTGAGATATGCCTAATGGTGTATGAAGGTGTAATTATCTAGGATACAGTCAAGCATTAGATCCAAAGATTCAAAGTAACAAATTTGGATCTCTACGGTAATTATCCTTCAGGGTAGCTACCAACAACAAATTTAGGAAAATTAAAAATCCTAAAACCTATCTTAAAAAGATCCCAGGTTAAGTGTGCGCTATCTGAAAGAGACATTATTTGATCTATACTACAAAAGAAATACAACTTCATGTTTTTAAGGAGTAATGGAATTTTTCCGTTTGGCCATAGCTTATATAGTAAAACCCTTTCAACTTCAAAAGAAAGAATTGGACGTAACAAAAGTAATACATGAAAAATTCTATCTCTTAGGTGGATTGCACCAGTAATAGTATGTTATATACGTTGTAAAAATATTAAATGCGCAGGAAAAAAATTAAATTGAACTTACATAATGTTTCAGTCAAAAGCCCAAAGAATTCCACAAGGAAATAATTTTATAACTGCAGACACGCTGATGACATGTAATCGATAACTATGGTACTCATATAATCAAATTGATTATATTAATTACACATAAAAAATAAAACTATTTTGTTAACTAAAATTGCAGGTTTATTAAATGTGAAAAAAATCAAAATCAATGCAGATACCTTATCTAGAAATGTATAATCAAAAGGCAGTCATTAATTTACTTTATCAATTTACTTGGAAATAAAATCTTATATACTGCAATATATAATAGTTAATGTATACTAATATTGAAAAAGATGGATCGCCTGTTTACTTTTTTTATTTATATGCCTTTATTAAACTCGAAAATAATAGATCTATAACAATTTTTTTTCTTCAAAAGTTATTCTATGTAGATATGGATTATGATTTATTATTAAACGTTTATTGTTTCTTAAGATATAACAAAATCTATCTCGAACCGAAGAAAAATTACACAATTTGTCGCATTCTTGGTTTTCGCTTATTAAATCGTCACAGACAATAAACATAAAGACAAATTTTCTATCTCAACGAGATCTGTAAAAAATTAGATACAATATGCCTATATTATATGGAAAGTCCTTAATACATATATTTATGAATAAAATAGACAAATTATCAAAATATTTAGTATATTTATGAAATATGAAGCATGAGTATTTCATATACGTAAATAATTACTTGAATCGCATGTCATTTAAAGAATTAATTCAAAAGACATGGAATATTTTTATACATGAGGCGGTGGCATCGACACCAAACGCAACAAAACACTTGAAACATTAAAATATAATATTATATAATGTGCACACGATATATTACAAACGTTCTTGATTTTTGCGGATGTTTCCATTAATTAATATCAGAATGAAGTACAAGTAATGAATCCGTCCTGCAATAACCTCTACCGCCTATTCAGTTCAACCTCGGCAAATGAACCGTCACAGATTCACCAATTATTCATGTAGGTAGGTCACTGAAATTTCGTGTCCTCCTTGATTGATACGATAAGTTTTGAGAGCTTTGGGACATTTAATTCACTGACGATTCCCTTGCCATTGAATATACCTTGCCCTAAGTCTGAATAATATATAAGCAGTTACCTAAGACTTGTAACTAAATTAAGCTCAGCTAGACTTGACCGAGTAAAGTATTAAAGCGATTTAATCAAGACTTTGTTTTATTTAAACAGTATTATTTTCTCAATCTGCATCGATCAAAAATTAATTGTGTCTAATCGTGTTCTGTCCCTTCCTTATACTAAGTACTTTCTGACATTTGTTCTATATTAAACAATGTTCGTAGCCCTTAATTATTTACGTTTATACGATAAATGCATATTTTTATTATATACGAAATGGCTTCTGAACTTTATTTGGTTATTTCTTCAAACTATCTTAAAATTTAACGAAATTTTAAAATTTCTGAAAATATTGTGTAAGTGTCGATTAGCATATATCAACGTTAATAGAACCAATTTTTTTTATAAGGATTATATGTGAATTATTACATGAATGCTTATTAAATATGTTTAAATATGGGACATAAATGAGGAAAAAATCTAAATCCCCCATTTTTTTATACACGTAATTAAATTTTCGATGTTTTTTATTTCTTTTTTTAAGTTCTCTTACCATATAAAAATAACAAAACTTTTTCTGTGAGAATTTCTGCTGTTTAGTTCTTATGTAATACAATAAACTAATAGTTTAACAGCATACACAATTGTATTTCTAAAAGTCCAAACCGGAAACAATTTATTTCAAACAATTTTTAACAATATCTAATTGCAAGATGGAAACCAGTTATCACGTTAAGGTTCATGTTTATTGAACTGTTTGTTTTAATCAAAATTGAAACTGGGTCAAACTTGTTTGACGAAATGCTTCAGCCCTCGGAGTATATAATATTTCCCTCGGGCCTCAAACAACTAATTTGGTTATCCGGTTTGCTACTCGCTTAAAGGTCCGTCTGGGGACAAAGTGGTAAGTAAACATTGGCAGTAAATACATTATAAATATATCATTGAAATTAATTCGTTTTAAACAGTTTCGTAACTACCTTTTTTAATTATATTACGCTGTTTGCTACAAGTATTTTCAAAACAATTTACGATATAGGTTAACTATATAACAAACTTAATTGAGTTTATAGTATACATACAAAATTAATAATAAATGAAGGCACGTGCGAGTACAATCATTTTGGGAATGAAAGATTAGAGTTAAGTGTGCAAGTTGCTCAAAGGTCATAGTGTTAATACTTTTCAGTTTATATTATTACGAAATCGTTAACAATTTTTAATAGGCAGAATCAAAATATTTTTTGCTTATTTACTTTTTTCCTGAAGAAAACACCAAAAATAAAATCGACTGAAAAAAAAGTATATATCGAGCTAATTTGATGTCTCATCCAACCATTATATTGCAGTAAAGATAAATATAATAATAAACACCCAATATTAACATTACAAACAAGACGATGAAGACGATTAATTTGAATACAATGACGGAGAACCAACTTTCTCTGATGCCAACGTTTTACTTGGTGAGAATGGGGCTTTGCTATTCCTTGTCAATTTCTCAAAGGTAGAAATATTTTAGAGCAACGAAGAGAGTCCCTAATTTTGTTAATTAATTGATTTTTGGAAGGTATCTAAATGTATTATTTACACAATTAAATGAAACTACGTGATCTAGTGTTATTTCTACTTTCTTTACTACGACCTACGTGTCGTCGTATTACAACGTCTTTACGCGGGCTATTAGCAAAGATGTATTATTTACATCAAGGTTTTTAATATTGTAACTTATCGCGATTATTTACAACAAAGTTTTTAATATTGTAACCAATTGCGATTATTTACAACAAAGTTTTTAATATTGAAAGGAACATTTTTAAGATATACAATGAACATTAGTAAGAAATATAATGAACCATTAATAAACTTCCTCAGAACCTAATAAACTGTCATTGAACATTTTAAACCCTTTACACAAAAGGAACTTTGCGTTTTGGTTTCGGAATCCTCCATATAGCAGATGTTCATAAATATAACAAAGAGCATTATGTAAACCTCACTTATTGCTCTCTTATCAGTGTAACTATATCAAAAATATAAAAAATAACATTAGAATAGGAACAGTCGAAAGAGGAAAAGAAATTTCTTACGCCTATCATATCGTTATTATGTTAATAGTAATCACAAATATTATAAAAGCAATAAATCAACAACACTATAATTAAAAAATTTTTAAAATCTACTATTTTAAATTGGAAATTATGTTAAATTGATATTTTTCTATAGCTACAGGAATGAAAGGAAAACTATTATGCCTAGCTAATATCTTTAGCAGTCATTAAGTTGTACATGAAACATGTTTGACCATTTTACGTGCACATTGTTGTTTACCAAAGTAAATTATTATATGAATCTTCACAAATTATTTACTTAATTTAGTAAGAAAAGTATAATATACATAAATACTGAAAAGTAAAATTTAAAATTAAACTTGAATTTTTCAAATTTTTGTTTGAGCACGACGATAACTTAATGTATTTGTAAACGTGTGTAATATATATACGAATGTGTATGTGATAAATGTATGACTGTTAACATATTTACTCATACTTCTATAAAAATACATATGTCTAAATTAATTTATTAGCTGAAAACTAAAAATTTTACTTAATAACATTTTTGTATAATTTGCTGACGAAAAGTGGATTTTGTAACACTAATAGTGCCCACATATACTCACTCTTCTCTGGCAGTTGAAAAACGTCTAGCGACTTCACCCTTATTGTACGAGTAACACCAAAATGTGTACCTATGGATGGGTAAAGTAACTGTCAAGGGGTTCCCTTTCAGGGCGGAATACCAAAGAAATATTTTTTAATTTAATTTATCTCGCTTGAATCACTGGAATGAATGGTATATCATCATTAAAGAAAATATGAAATATGTTTTACTAGTATATTATTATCGTCATTTATATAAAGATTGGTATACTATTTACTCGTGCAATACTATTTTTTATAATATATATTAGGTAAAAAATTAACAAAACAAAGGTATTTGCTAAAACGTAACACTAGCTTTATGTCACGGAGATTTTATCAAACTTGGAATAATAATGATGACTATATGTATCAAGATATTTGTAATATGTAAATAGGGACTACCAAATTGCAATTTTTCGAATTCTGAAAAATGAATACCCTTTTGTTACAATTAATACTTGAATAATAAACGAATTTAGCTGTTAATGATTAACAAACCGTTTTTTTTGTTCATTTGTATTACTATATACAATATATTTTAAGACTTCTTTCTTTTTGTCGGTTTATGGGAAAATTAATTTTAAAAAATAGTAAAATAAAAAAAATGATACCGCATTCAAGATTCTTCCTTTTCTCTCGAATACCCAAAAATACTTAGACCACATTATTATTATTAATTTTTCATTTAAAAAATTTTTAATACCAAGAAAATTTTTGCATGTCTTATTTTTCATAAAAACAAAAACGACAAGTCCCTACACGACTTTAATATCTTCTAATATAATACTAGTCTTCTAACGGCGTACGATTTCTAAGGCATTGCGTGCCCAAGCAAACGTTAACCTAAGCTTAACCAATACGGGTTATAATATCCAACAAACAATAATTAATATCGCCTGGATAAAACATACAATATACTCCCGCACCTATATTATGCTCATTCCCAACCGACGCAAATAACAGACCGTAATTAATTTTTCTATATTGGCAATTTGGACTGTAGCAGATGGGGTTTACTCGTATTATGGTATTCATTTATGTATACAATCACTGCATATTCATTGAATAAACACACTTTTTTAGATACGTCTATTACACAACATATGGCGTTTAATACTATTATAAGTGTTATAAAGTGGAAATGCCATGATGTAGGTTTCCTTGTTTTTTTTTTGTTTTTGAATGATAATAAGAATGCAAAAAGTATTGTAATAGATAAAAAAATATATTAATTATATTTCAATGGAAAATGTTTCAAAAGAGCCATTTGGAGTAACTTTTTAAAAAAGTAAGTTTTGCTTGCCTGTTTTTTTATGTAAAACATATCGTACGATTGAAAGTGACCTAAAATATTCTGATGGCAAGACACGCCTTGATATTCCATTTTCATGTTTTGTCGGTTCTTTGAAACTTAATTCGCCATTCGGCCAGCTTCGTATATTGTCGGTTCTTTCCGACTTAATTCGACCAGCTTCGCTTCTTGTCGACCTCTTTCCGACTTAATTCGGTCAGCTTCGCATCTTGTCAGGTTTTTTCCCACTTAATTCCGCCAGCTTTGCGTCTTGTCTTGTCGGCTCGCATTAAAAGTGTTATGTAATTTTAAATGGTAACGATAATAATATTAGTTATTAAAGGTAAAAAAAATATATATTTATATATATATATATATAGGTATATATTTATATACGTACATATATATATATATATATATATATATATATATATATATATATATATATATATATATATATTTAAGTTTAATTATTTAATAATTATTATTATTTACTTAGTAGTTGTTGACCTTCGCCGAGTATAATCTGATTTTTTTCGTTTTCATTTCATTCAAACAAAAATGTTATAACAAAAATTCCGATGCTTCACATCTGCCAACCATCTCGTATCGGATCCATTTTTTTATATTTTGCATAAATACAGTTTTTTTTTATTGCCAACAAACGTTTACTGTTTTGCAGAGTAGCCAAAGTGTATGTATTCTGACATATAAACCAGAAAAGTGTGTTCGTTTATTTGTTTGTTCACGCTAATTTCCGAAAACGCGTCAGGTTTAAAAAATTCTTTTCATGTTAGAATGCTACAATTTTAGCCAAATTATAGGTTTTATATCATTGCGCTACGATTTATAGAACTGAACAATGATGAAACGAATCAGCTTGTTTATTAGGGTTGATGAAAATTATCACAATCATATATTCAATTTAAATAAATCGTTTTTGTTATAAGTAATATACCTTATAAAACCGTATAGATTGTCTATTATAAAACAGTAATAAATAAAGTTAGAGCCGTAATAAAAAATATAACATAAATCAGTTAACACTGTCGACGACCGAATTTAAGAGAAGAATGTTTTCTTATGGCCAACTTTACGTTACATTGACTAGATCAGATAGCCGTAAAAACTAATTTATACCTTTTCCCAAGGGATATATATAACGAAGAATACAACATATTTCCAAGTAGCTAAACAAATTTTCTAAAGAATTTCGGAACACCTGAATCAAAAATAGTTAGAACTGTAATTAGGAGACGAACCAGCCTCGGACGCCTATATAATGGTGTATTCTAAATCACTACTTCTTTATAAACCACTCCAAAATAATGTCTTACTCCAATTGGATGTTTTAATTAGGTTAAAATAATGGGAAATATAAGGTGACCACGCGTTTAATTTTGTTTAATCGATACCGTCGTAACTTTAAAATTATTGTTTAAAAATAAGTTACGCAAGGGAAATGTTATCTATGTAATTTGAGAAAGATCTTTATAAAATTTAAATTGATAAGAGGTACTTGAGACAATTTTGTACGATAAAAGCTAGAAACTATTGTTGATTTCTTTAATTCCATTCCTCATAATAAAAAAACGAAACCTTTTAGGATCACTTGATTTTTCATTCCTCCGTCTATCAAAACTCTATTTTCGGAAACGACTTGATTCGATGTTACCTTCTTGCAATTTTTTTTTGGTTCAACCAACAAAAATGTATTTTTTTTAAAGTGAATATTTTATCCAGGCTGCAGAACCCATAACTTATTTCCAGCCGACCTTGAAAGTTGGCACAATGGGAAGATTTATAGCAAAAGCAAAAAACCTGCAGAACCTATAACTTATTTCCAGTTGACTCTTGAGAGTTGGCACAATGGGAACTCTTATAGTAAAAGCAAAGGGAAAAATCCTAAAATTAATGACTTCTAACTCTATGTCGAATTATACATTTGTGAAATTAGTTAGTTTTTACGCCTGTGAAAGACATAATCGGCATCTGTGCAGTGAAAAATAATTGTTTGTTAATAGTTAAATGAGATATAATATGTACCCTTAAATGTCTAAATATGTAAAAAACGTCATAACGTGAGTTCTATTCATACTTGACAAAATTTTTTAAAAATGAATAGTTTTTTATGGATTAAATTTAATATATACAAACAATTTGTACGTGTGCTCTCACAAACATAATGACAAAAGTTTTTATAAAAACAATTTTGCCAGATTTTGTTTGATTGTGATTTTGATTATTTATTGTAAATTAGAAACCTTTCTTGTCTATCAATAAATCCATTTATGAAAAAAAGAACAAAATACGTTTAGTAGTTACGGAGCCCCGTTCAAACCCGTTCATAGTGAAAGTGGTGGCTGATATATATGTGGACTTTATTTTGTAATGTGTATTGATCTATCAATTCCGTATACTCATACATATATTCGTAGGTAATTAATAGGTTTACCTACCTCTTGTGGTCAAGCGGGGTAGGAAATGTGTAAATTTATCAAGTTATTTGCGACAAAGTTACATTCGTTGTCATAAAATACTATGAAATATCCAATACTGACAATTTCAGCCACACACAATATTCTGAGTGACTTTTTACCACTATGAGTGATTCTCATAATGGCAAAAAGTCATAACATTATGAGATACTTTTCATTTAAGCGATGCTTTATAACGAATATTTGGGATGGAGCTAACTAAGAGAAAGTGAAACATCGCAAACGCGGTGATGGAATCCTCCTCATTGGCTCGGAATCAAGTTTTGTTTTCCATATGAATGAGCGAGATAGAGTAAGAGTGATAAAATGCAGCAGGCAGTGCTGCCTCTATTCCACCTTCATTCTCTTTATAAATATACATGTATGTGTGTGTGTGTGTGCGTGTGCGAGCGCGTGCGCGTGAGCACGGGGATGTGTGTGTGCGTGTGTGTGCGTGTGTATGCGTGTATGTGTGTCTCTCTCTCTCTCTATATATATATATATATATATATATATAGTTGTCCAAATGAGAGAATGTACATGGACATGGTACTTGGTACTTGGACTGTACCAAATTTTAATTCAATAGCAATAGCCGAGAAAAACAGCAATGACATAAGGGTTCCTTTTTAGCTTTTATATATGGATTCCAAATATTAAGAAAATAAGTTTTTCAAGAAAAATATAAGAATTTTTTTTTTCATTTCCCACATTTTAATATATTATAAGTTAATTAATAAGCTTATTTCCCCGATATAAATCATATTAGGGCAGCCCTCATACAAAAGTAAATTGTGCGCTTTTGAATAGAAAGGGTGAGGCGTAGCGGGAAATGCACAGCGCTTCAATAATTTTGTATCTTAGTAGCCCGACAATACCAATTTTTATAATCCCAGCAACAAAATAACACAATAAAATTTTATTGTCACAATTGAATGAAAACTTGCTTTTTCCAAGAAAGTGTATGTAGCGTAGCTGCAGTGTTGGTATTGATTTTATAGTTCCAATCGTTACTGTTAACTGTTATAAAGCAATGAATAATTTATTTTATAATACCTCTCAAATTGACTTACAGTAAATTTTAGTCATTTGCGACACTAAATTCTCGACTGGTATTTGGTTAACTGGTACAGATTGCACGTGTAACATTAATATTACGAAATGTATAAATCCGTTGAAATCCAAATAAATAAAATAAAAATATTTGTGAAAAATACAAATATGTTCATCAATGCATTTAAATCAACTATATACTCGTTAGTAATCCTTAATGACTTTCAAAAATTTAAAGAACTTATTTCAGCATCTTTCTGTACTGAAGCCTTTCTAGAGTATATAAACCTTTTACTTTAGAAATGTTAACTTTCAATGATATTAGGCAAATATTGTATCAATGATATTAGGTAAAGATCCTCAATAAATAGATATGAACTGAATCGACGAAGGTCATCTCACACTGATACATTTAAAATAAAGACTTTGCAGCATCGCGAAGTTTTCAAGAAAAATGCAAAATACGATCCCTAACATCACACTATTTAATATACAGGTATTGTTAATTATAATTACAAGATATGGTATTTTATGGATTTGTTATAAAGCAATTTAAAAATAATTTATAGTTCTTCATTCGCCATTAATCTGGAATATTTCGATGTTACTATTTTCAGTACAAAATGCTATTTGTGCGACTCAAGCTTCTTCGCTCAAAATGGATTAGTGCTTTATTTTTAGAGTTATTTAGTTCACAAATGTATTTAATAATCGTTGCTCAAAATAAACTAAATGAACATAAATAAAATACTCGCAGAATGCTTCTTATGAGCAATAATCTCCGTAACAACTGTTTCCACCGACTAATTCAAACGTTTGCCTATTTAAAACAAGGGAATAATTAATCAATCGAAATGTCAAACTGACAACTTGCTAATAAGTGTTCGTTGAAAAGATTGGAACTTTGCCAAACAATTCTCTCTATTTATCTTTCCATCAGTCCATCTTTTATGGTTTTCATGTTGAAAAATACGACAGCCAGACAGGATTATGTAAACTTTCTGTAATAATATATTAAACTACAAATGACAAGAGACTTATGCTTTTTCAACAATAAAAATGCTACAATTTCATTATAATGGATAATATTAGAGGAAAATATTAATATTTTCGCTGTGATGAAGTCTTATATTTGAGGTCACATTTAATATCAGGTATTAAATACGTGGTCAGGTTGCATTTTGAAATTGAAATATTATATTTGCACTTAATAATTTTATTAGACTGAAATATAATTAAACTTTCAGCATTCGTATGACGGAATTAAAATGCGCGGCTGGTATTCCAACGCTACCCTTATTTAGATTTCAAATATTATTTACACAATTCTATTTCTACTCAATGTATTTTAATGACATTTTTCGTAAAACGAATGCAAAAGATTAAGCAATTAAAATTAGGTTCATGACTGGATCTGACTAATAATATTGTTGTGCCAATAATTTTTTGATTACGGTACAACGTGACGTTTAATTTGATGTTAAATTTGCAAAGAAGTTATGTGTCAAGCTGAATCATTCACATAATATATTTGCTTCGCTGTGCCATCAATACTTTAAAAACTTTTTTATGTGAATAAACAAATATTGAAGAAATATTTAAAAAAATCAATACAATCTGAACTGTAGAGGTAAAATCTCAGTAGCATTTTACGATGGCTAATGTGTTGATGAACGCTCTTTTTACTTCCAATTAGAGTTGATGACAGACAATTCATTTAGCGTAATTTTAAGTTATACATAACTAGGAAACGGAGTAACAATCGAAATAAGTATTTTTTAATATATTTGGCCTTCATTTTAAAGGAATTCATTTTAATTTAGTAATTTAAATTTTTAATAATTTAAATTTTTCACAGCTAAATGGAACTACGTGATGTAGTATTATTTTTACTCTATTTAAATTCTTTACCATGGCCTATATTCCGATGTATGACAATATCTTGAGGTGAGTAAATTGTAAAGATTGATATCTTTCCAAATTTCCCACATGAAGATTTTGTCATACAACGAAACTTAGTGCGTGGTAAAGAATTTAAATAAAGTAGAAATAATACTACATAACCTAGTTTCATTTAATTTTGAAAAATTTTTTAAATGTGTATATTTTCTAAGTATCTTAATAAGAACTGAAAATGTTCGATAATCTATAATCTATTTCGTTATTTAAATCAAAACTAAACACGTCGAGGAAGGAGAAAATTTTGCTTTTTAATTATCTTTTAAGACCAGAATGCATTTATCTGCTTGTGCCTGAAATATATAATTTTTTTCAGATGAACATTTCATTAATGTTGGCGATACAGAGATCATGGGACGTCAAGTTGGTAAGCAAGACGACTTTCTTTTTAGAATATTTAACAGTGTTAAGGCTCCCATAAATAATTTAATATAATTTCAAAGACACGTCCTCTTAGCCCGATATTCATTATTACAAGGATTAAATAGATTTCCTTTCCTAACTTTTACCGACAATTTAAAGATTTGAGTAATTGTTAATGCATGTATAACAACTATACTGATTATTATTTAACAAAAATGTCAACAGCTGACCATAAAATTTTACATAACTTTCCTACGTAATTAGAACTGATACTCCAGTTATAAAAAGCACTGATACCAAGTTAGTATAAAGTACAATAAATTAAATTTTATTATACCAATATATCGAACAGTTAAACCGTAATGCGATGTAATTATAGGTTATATGCATTTTGATAATATCGGTAATAATTTAGTAATTTTAATTATGGTATAATTTAACACGTTTTAGGGAATATTTTAATAAAATTTGACTACAGTGAATATTAACATTTTCTCGATATATAATTATTACTCTAAAGTGTAAATAATTAAAAGCAAAAATGATAAATGACAATAAACTTGATGATATGAAACCGTAATTTGAAAATGTTGCTCAAATCGGACAATTCTTATATTAATAATTTCACACAAGCAAGCTGGTTCTGTGGTAGATATTTTTTAAATATAATTTGTTTAGATATATGTAAGAAAATGCACTTGTGAGGAAACTTCAATATTCAATTACGTACTATATTCACCTCCTCGATAATTTCTTTTCAGTGCCAGCAATTGAAATATATGTGCTTCATAAATGTGCCAAATTATTTATTCCTATATAACAAAGTTTTTAAGAAAAACGGTACGTAATCTCATAGGTATTTCGTTCTTATCACGTGAAAATACTCTAATACTGATGGCGTGTATGGGAAGGTAATTGCCTTCAAATGAGCGACAGTTTAGTCGAAGTAATTTCAAATATTAATAACTCGACTAAAAATATATAGACACAGCGCCGCAATGGTTGTCTCGTTTTAAAAAAAGAAAATAAAAATATTATGCCAGTACAACGCCGACTTTACGAATTCAAAATTTGCCCATAAACACGATCATATCTCACGAATGATTTGTCCGAGCAGCGAGAACTGGTTATCGTTTATAAAAAGAGTGAATACGCTGTGTAACTCGTTAATAAAAAATATCTTGTCGATTTTGATGAATGGGTTGATAAGATAGTATCAACGTAATTAATATTTGAGAGGTCTTTTTATTGCATTCACTAGACAGACAGATAGGTGGTGAACAAAATCATTCTACAAGGGTTTCGTCTGCCATTCTGAAGCACAGAATCTTAAACATGATCTCAATATTTTTTGTAAACTTTCAAGATGCGCAATACGAATATATTAATATTTAATGTAATCGAAAGAATAATTTTGGTGTAGAAAAATGGTAGAAAAAATATCTTCTTTTTCTCATTTTGTTTTTTAACTATTTTATTGTAATAAATATTTTATATATGCTTGTAAATCTTAAGAAATCTATATAGTTGTTTCTTCATTGAATGCTTGCTGTAAAAGTTAACTATACTTATTTATTTTACTATGTACTTATGTACAGGAAAAAATAAAGAAAAATATTGACTTTTCCACGGAAATAGTAAGGCTTCAATGACAATATCGGCACGCCCCGTTACTACAAGTTACCGAGACCCCCTCATCCGTAAGCACACGAACATTAAGCCAGTGATACCATTTGACTTCGTCCATTGTTGAAGCTAAAGTTGCGCCTCTCGTAAAACACTGTGAGTAGTTGAACTTTTTGAGAGATGTTTCTGCAACGATAAAGGACGGAACAAATTCATGGGGCGTGAGACGCCCGGCGCGAGCGATGCCTGCTGATAGCGCCGCCCCCGGCCCGCCGTCCGATATTTGCCTCTTTATCGGTTACATAAGTTTTATTCCTTCCCCTTTCTCTCTTTTAAATTGGATGAAACGGAAACGAATTTCCTTCCAAATATCGAGACGATTTTCCACTCCTTTGTTTAATGGTGTTTCAAGATCGCCGTCATAAAACGCTTTCGGAGACATCGACGGCATTTGCATTTTATGATTTTTTCTACGTTTTTTTTATTTTATTTTCGACTCCCTTAAAATTCATTCATATATCAAATCTCGTGACTGATAGGCCGGATGTGACTGCGACGTTTGGCGGGATCGTTCGTGTATAATATCCGAAGCGCGGTTCCGATTGCGATTTTGCGAGCGTTTCGTTTCGATTTGCGCATTCAACGGTCTCTCTTTACTGCCCGAAATGCGGTCATAAAACATGACGTAACTGCACTCTCTAGATGGGTGGGGATTTTATAACGCTGATGTAGCTCTTTATTTGTTGTATTCCATAAGTTTATGGGCTCAGATTTATAAAGCTATTTGTACTCATCGCATCCTTTAAACCGTGGGCCAACGTATGGTTAACTCCGAGTAAAAGTGGTGACTTTCTGCATTGCGTTTATATCTGTGTAGAACATATGCAATTTGAAAAAGAACTAATAATTTTTAAAGTCTTACTGCTTAATTAAAATATTTATTCTTTTAATGCTATATTTACTAATGACGTGATTTAGTATAATATAATCGTGTACCCGAATATTTATTAATCCAAGCGCGAGAGCTGTGACACGTACTCATTAATATAACATTCAAATAAAAATGCCGCCGGAGTTCCAACCCAAGAGTTTGGCGGCTCCAGTTAGTGGGGAGTAGGTTAAAATAATATTATTCAGTTCAGGTAAGTGTTTAAGTCAATTCACAGGCAATTTTGTATTATGCAAATAAACTAGGTTATGCAACTGGGTACGTAATTGAGTTTATCAAAAGTAATTTTTTGCAATAAGTTAATAGGCAAAATTGTTTTGTGAGATTATCTATAGTTTTACAACAGTTCAATGATAGGAGTTGGGCAAAACATAATCTTAATTTTAGTGAATAACTATTCTTGAATGGAAAAATAAAGACAAGTTTACATGTGTCCAAGTATGTGTACAACCCTCACAGTGGAAGTTCTACTCGTCTTAAGCAAGTAAAATAATATTAATGTCTAGGTTTCTTTTTCTGGCACATCTCAAATAAATAAATTTTAACATTGAATTTAAGGTTAAAAACATTTATTTGTATATAGCCAATTATAAAATATCAAAAAATTTTAAAGTCGATAAAATATGAGCAAAGAAAAAACAAAAAAATATACATTGTTTCTTTTTGATTAATATTATATCAGATATTATTTTAAGATTGAAACTTAACTGATACAAAAATTCTTAAGCAATTTTGCAACTCACATTAATTTTTAATGGAAAGATAAACATGTTCGTATATTAATTTTTCAGAGTTTTGTAAAAAATTTAAACTTTCTTATGGCTGAAAGTAAGTGTAGCCAAGAAAGTAGTATTATACAAATGAAAAATATACAGAAAGACTGAGAAGAAATAAGAAATTTTTTTAGAAGTTAATGATTCAAAAGAATTTAACTTAAACGTCTGTAAAATATATGATATGCATAGATTTTTAATTGCAAAATAATTGTTCTTATAATTGAGAATTATTTGAGAAGTTATTCGCATTTTAGGATAAAGAATGTATTATTAAACTTTCTAAATAATAATAGAACATGTCAAGTTATGAGAAAATGAATACTGTTATAGAAAGTAGAATTCATAAAAATTTGAAATCGTCGTAAAAAAAATTTAAACAACACTGCAACAAATTTAATTATAAATAAAATATGTTTAAAACAAATTATATTTTTGCAATATAAACATGCATAAAATATTTAAGCAGTATACGTACCCAATAAAATTAATTTGTATGAAACTATTGAATTGCAAGTAAATTGGCCTTTACACATTTTATATAATACTACAACACCTGGAATTATTAACATAATATATATAAATTTATATATTTTACATTTAACTACCACAACTGCAATATTAATATAAGAATTCTAAAACAAATTCCAATTTCGAAATGCAAATGTATTTTGAATACTTTAGCAATATGAAATTAATGCTGAGCATGTATACCTATGGATATAAGGTTAATGACCAAGACTCTGAAATTTGAACTCATATTTTATAAATAGATTTTAAGTAACACTGCTACAAACGGAATTTTTAATACGAGACGCCTAAAACGAAACCCAGTTTCGAAATGCAAAACATGTCTAAAATACTTTACTAGCATGAAAAATAATGTAATGTTGAGATTGGAAATTTCAAGTAACCTAACCTTAATATATTTCATGAACTAAAACTACGAAAATGGAATTATCAATGAATATAACATGTATATCACGAATTTAATTCTTGAAATACAAACATGTATTATATAACATATATAAATATAAGCACTGTAAAATTAACGCTAAACAACTACGACAAATGGAATTGTCAATATAAGACGTCTAACACACACTCCAGTTTTTAAATTCAAAACATGTTATAAATATTAGTAGTATGAAACTAATTTTGAGCAAGTACGCTTATTTATATAAAATTAATGGTAATGAATCTAGGAAATTTGAAGTAAAATATTGTTAATTGATTTTATGTAAAACTATAATCAATGAGAATCTTAACATAAAAGGTTAAAAAGGAATCCCAGTTTCCAAATGCAAACAAGTATTAAATTGATGAACAATGTAAAATTAGTCCTAACCATGTATACATATGTGCGTAAAATTAATAATCACGGAAGTTCAAATAGTCGTAATAGATTTTAAGTAAAACTACGACAAATGGAATTTTAAACATAAGAGGTCAAAAATGAATTCTAGTTTCGAAATTCAAACAAGTATTAAATATATGAGCAGTGTAAAATTAATGCTAAATATTTATACGTTTGGAAATAAAATTAATTACCAAGAGTTGCCAAGTAAAACTACGACGAATGGAATTATTATTTATAATAACACGTCTACCATGTACTCCATTTTGCAATTAAAAATATGTATTAAATATTTGATACGGTTATATTAATACTGAGCCTGTGTTCGCACGAATAAAAAATTACTGACTATGCAGTTTTATAATTTCAATTAAAGTCGTCTTACTAGATTTTAAATAAAACTACGTCAAATCAACTTGTTAATACTAGAAGACTAAAACCAATTAGATTGTATTTTAGCATTCATGTAAAATAGATAATTATGGAAAAATCGTTTAGGAAATACTTTTCCGAAAGTGCTGGAAAGAATATTTTAGCATACACAATAGACTTGAGGTAAAATAATTTCGACCTTATCCCAAAGTATCCAGGTTACCTCGCGAAAAGAACGACAACAGATACTTTTATTAACAAAAACCTTCTTACCACAAAAGATTTTCGAGCTGCTTTGCTATGTTATACTAAGCCCGGCCGAATTTTCCCACGATCAATGAAAACTGTATCCGCATGATTAATATTGCACGCGTGTAATCCAGGCAAAGGTTAAGCCAGCGGTCAAGTGCTTTTATAAATATTTTAACGTATAAATTACACTGTTAGTATAAACGTATAAATTACATCGTTTTGAATAAATGGGCAGAATAACTGTTAAGATTAATTTATTATTATACAATTAAAAAAATATTTTGTTAAACCTCTTGCGAACTACGAAATTTTGGATTAACCTTTAGTTCTACCAACACGAAATTTATTTTACCTTTTTCAAATATTAAATATACGTATTAAGTTTTAAATTTATGTTATTATAAGACAAATCATTAGAGTTGTCTCACCCAAACATACCGTTAGTACCGATTACGGACAGTTCAATAAAAATTATATGATATTATACAACACTTATGTCATTAGAATATTGCTTTGTTAAAAATGTCTAACATTTGTGAGAATAAAAATAATTTTGTTAACAAAATCATTTCGCAATAATATATAGAACTTAAATTAGATTTATATTACATTATTTTATTTGTATGTAGACAATAATGTGATAAAATGAAACAAAAGTTCACCAAAAAAATTTCATATTTTAAAATATTAATCACATAATTTTTTAGTATGGTACAAATGTCTTTATTAAAAATTTTAACATAAAATGTGAGATCTAATAAGGAAAAATTTATAAAACTTATATTATTTGCTTTTTTATTTGTCAAAAATATTTTGTAAAAAATTTTAAAATTTTCCAGGTTTACATTTAAAATAATAACAAAAATAAAGAAGTTCCTATAAACAAAATTTCCATAAAAAGAGAATGTGATATAAATATCGCACAGGCGATTTAAAAACACTTATAAAAGATATAAGTTTTTTTAAATTTCAGTCAAATTTACTTTTAAATAAATTATTTGCTAGTTTAATTAATTATGATTTAAATTTTTAAAGAGCGATTATAAGTTTGTTCATTAAAATTAATTAACAATTTTTGTAGATTTTTACAAATATTATTTGGGTGATGTTGCTATGAAGTTGGTAAAAATGGAAGGAAATATGTTTATAAAATCATATATTAATAATGCACACGCGGATCTTTATAATACGTTGCGTCGTTTATTTGATCAAGACCCTGTAAAAATCCTTCCCTTCAATATTAAAATAATATCAAACATATTTTTATCGAGACCTATAAAACCTCGAAGCTTGCCTGCAGTGCGTCGAAGATTGTCTTGCGGGTTAGACTCATTTAGTCGCTTATAAGATGGAATCATAATTTCGGTTATACAAAATATATCCCATTTGTTAACTAGATTTAACCAATAATTATAACATTAAAAAAAAACAATATTAACTAAATATCACAAACAAATTTAATCACACTCTCAATTATACTGATAATACAAATGATTTAAGCAAGTAATTTTGATAATAGGAATATAATTTAAAGATCATACGATAAAGCAGCAAACTATGGGATAGTTTAAACAACACTATACTTGTTCCGACAAATTTTCACCAGCCTGAGATATTAAAAAAAATTTCTATATTATATATATATATATATATTTATATATATATATATATATGTATATATATATGTATATATATATATATATATATATATATATATATATATATATATACACATTAGACAATATGTTAATTACATTAGTTAAAAGCTATTAAGTGCCATTTTTCTCCTATAAGTAAATAATTTATCTTGCTATAAAAGCATATTAATTATATTAATTGGAATACCAAGCTTTAAAGTGAGCCTTTTTAACCTAGGTAATTATATATAATAATAAATAAATATTTAGCTTAGAAAGGATCAAATTCTTCAGGAATTTATACTACTGTATCAACCCGATTAGAATAACTTTCAGAAGATAATAACTAATTCAGATTATAAATTTTATTGAAAAACTTTCCATAAAAGGTTTTTCAAGAAAGTTCGTCAATCAAACTAGGTATACCGAATATAGAAATTTGAGTTTTCTTGGAATTCTATTAAGATTATTATATACGCAGATGATATAATATTCATAAAACGAAAACAACTTGTCAAATTTAGTTACAAAAATTATATTGAAAGAAATCCTTGAAAAGTGACGACGTAAGCAATACAAAAAACTCACTGACTGCAAGAGTGGGAGAGGAAAATTTCGATCAATGGCATATTTGTAGAATTGAAAAAGTTTTGTGCAGCAATTAGCAAATAATAGATCATATTAACAAAAAAAAATAACTTTGTAATCATTGAATAATAGCTTATTTTAAGTGAATTCTGCTTCCATTATTTTATATTGATTTCTTATTTAATTTAAAATTAAATTTTACTTTTTCATTCCACTTGGATAATTTTAAATCAGAATGTCTTCCCTTGTTCACAGCCCTACAATTTGAAAAATTTTATAGATATGCTTTTTCATTTTTAAGAATCGAAATACTCCGGAATGGTTTAAATTTAATCGAAATTAACTTATTCGTTTCCTATATTAATTCCACAGAAATTAGTCTGTAGAAAATATACTGCAATATAAGAAATCGTCATGTAAATTGCATTTTACATAATATGTAAAAACCTATACACTGCAATATATGAAATCATATTATAAAATTGCATTTTATATAATATGTAAAAATGTCAGGGTTAAGCGTTAGCTGGAAAAATTAATCCCGTAAATTTATCGATGCGCGAAAATTGAAATACAGTTTATGTTGTTTTATTTCCAATAAGGGACGCAAAACATTTTCTGTACAAATTGCAGTATTATCAAAATTTTTTAACTATGTAACATTTTAATACTTTCGTTGTAAACTGAATTTTATGCAATTTTTTAAAATTAAACCCACGTACAAAAGAAACCTAATCTAGGCTCAGCCCTAAGCTATGATTACGTCAAGGTTTAACTCTATCGAAACCTGTAATTCAACTCTAAAATTCCTCATCCTATATATATATATATATATATATATATATATATATATATATATATGCGTATGTGTATATGTGTTTGTGTGTGCGTGCGTGTTCGTGTGCGTGTCATAAAACCAATGTTAATATTTTTTGCAAATAGATTAAAATGAACAATACGTAACCTTATATATTTACACGTTTATATATTCTTTAGTGCATATGGAAGCTCCATAGTGCGAGGTCTGCTCATCTTTATTGGTGAATTTCATTTTGATGAATCATTAGCAGTTTATACATTGTCTTAAATAAGCTTTTTTCTTCAACTTTTTCACCTTTAGTATCAAATCTTGCATCACTTTTATTGCAAAATCATTTATTCAAAAAAAAATAAGCAATATATCAATGGAAGGTTTATCCGATTGCAACAAGTAGTGCTTAAGATCATCGATGCCAATAAAGACATAAATTTTGCATGTAAATAATGATATATCTAATTTCGTTTGCACCATAACTTCTATATGGCATTGCCATTGATTTTTACGATATCCTTTGACATATTTTAATAGAGAAATAATGAAAAGGGTATCGTATTCCAACCCAACTTTATAAACCCACTAATGAATATATGTAATCAGGAGTACATGACTAATGTAATATTCTTTTTATTATAACGTAGCCATAAGTCTACTTATCATGATTAAAAATAAGGGCAGATTTTAGTCGAGTTGAGCTGACATTAATCATTCAAACCTATATATATGTATGTATACACTCGCGTATATATTTACCAGTTAAGCTTTAATGTTACTTTTAGCATAGTACTGAATGAAATTTATCACTTTCATCGTTTATCCTGAACTGTAAAGCTCATTTATCATGATTTCTGTATCTATTATATTTCTATTTTCTATTCTGCCTTTAAGCAATTTCATTTTGATTTCTAAGGTAATAAAAGTGGCCAACAGCCAGTTGACTGGCGCTTTGAGAAATATCGTATCTAGCTTGGAGTGAAATTATTTTTTTTGTGCTAAGTAATTAGTAAAAAGGTTTTCTAGATTAATAAATAAAACAATACCAATATAATTAAGGAAGAGAGCTATTATCTTGAACACCTTAAAAAAGATGGCAATTCTGCGAAACGCTTTGAAAGTTTGGCCGTACAGCCGCACAGATAAACTAGCAAATAACTAAATTTTTCACTGCTTTCATTATGCATGCTATAGTTTCCACTTTTCTCTATGTCTGGTTAGAAGACAAATTTGGATTTTAAAACATAAAAATTATTTTTGTAGTTATTTTTAAGTAATTTTTATAAAATTTTCATGGACGTTTACAGACCAAACTGCCTGTAATAACTTGGTAAAACGTAACTTGTAAACTAGTGGAACCTACAGAGTGGAATATTTTTCCTTTTAATTTTGTTTTATATACTACGATATCGAATGTTTTTCAGGTATTGAAAACAGTGGTTTAGCTGGGAGGGTGGGAACACATAACAATGACAAAAATGGCCACTTAAAGCTTAATATTTCGCAAACAGAGCCCCGTACTTACAAAAGTATTTATGATATACCCCAACCTATTCAAAGACATCCTATATAATGGAGTATATGAATAAAAAAATCACCCCTACTGTAAGTGAAAAGATTCAAGTAGAGCAAAGGTTCAAGTAGAACAAGAAAATTGTCAGTATTTTTTGAAAAATTTTATTTTAGCGTCATGGCACTAATTAATATGCAAATAACATACGGATGGACATGACGTCATTTTTGGAGTTCTAAAGTTGGAAAACCATAAAAAAGACAAGAAAATTATAATTCTTATCACAGAGGAACAGAAACAAATTTCAAAAGAAGAAGAAAAGAAATTTACTATATATTACTACATATCTTTCCTAATATTAAATTTTAAGGTCTCTCCTTGACGTAAAAGGAATATATATATATATATATATGTATATATATATATATATATATACACACACATCTGTAATACAAGACAACCAAGTGAAGAAAGTACCGCCGGGTATTTTTTTCCTGTTTGCAGACTAACCCATGCGCTCGCAAGTATGTCCTGGCATTAAGTCTATTAAAGCAATGTATATTGATCACAATTAAAAAAATCTAACTGAATTTGAGAACAAAAATTTTAATTATACTTTAACTGAACTTTTCTTCAAAACTTCGAAATCCAAAACGAACTTTCCTCTTCGCTTAACATACTAATTTGATTAAGACATAAATGCTTAATAAGTGCATCTGTTGCTGAAATAAATACATTTAAAATTATACCATTTCCATAATTCTTTTAAAAGTATTGCTTTCATTCAGTCGTAAACCATTTTAAACACATTTGCCATTTTCACCTTTATGCTTATATAATTAGTGAATTTTGATTTTATCTATGCGCCTATATTAAATTCTGTTCAGGTTTCCGTATACATAGACTTTCGATAATGTAAATGATGTGACTTTTAGTTTGCATACAAAAGTTTCTCTGTTTGATATTTCCATTTACTTATTTGTACATTGTACATAAAAGTTTTAGGTAAAACAAATTCGTAAACCAATGGATGGTGAAAACTTTCCAGTACGCGAACAAAGGCCACAACGTTATAATAGATTCAATATTTTCAACCCGCCCTGACGATATATCATAACGAAACACATGTCTTCTATTAATGTCAAACATTTCCGACACACTTCCCATAAAAGCTGCCACCATAACGTACATTTCCGTTTGCCTACAATACATCATTCCATAAAGTACATTCTCACATTCGAGTTGGAAACTAAGTCAAATACGATTTAAATTAACCATCGAGACACTCAATGGTTCAAGGGTCCCCGCGAGCACAAAGCTTCCAATATCGATGCGTGCGGCGAAGCGACGAGCGTTATAAATAATGAAACAAGCAAGGCAGACATCACGCAACACTAGCCCGATTCGTCTTTTTAAAGGTCTGCCGGTGAGGTCACATCACTTTCCTGTCGTCGGAAGACGTTTGAAATTGTTTAAGTTCGCATCGGGTCGGACGGTCTCTCTGCCCAAGGAAAGCTGCGGGTTAAAGGAAAAATCGCGCGACCACCGCCCGATATTTATGCTCTAACAAATTTCAAATATTTGCTCTCGCAGATATTTCCGTATTTTTTTATGAAACTTCGTACTTTAGTCGATCCCGCCTTCTATCGAGGGGAAGTAAGTTTATGCGGGTCCGCAAACGGGCAAATCACTGCGGTTATAACGGTTTTTATTTCAGTATTAGCCATGCATATATTAAACCCTGCTATTTTTGTGGAAAAAAATAAGTATGAAAATTTAAAAAATAACGTATGGTAGTAAAATTTAAAATATTATAGCGGGGGTTTTCATGGTGCATTGCTATATTAAAGAAAATTATTTTTATAGACTTGAAGATTATCTTTCCGAAATTTTCGGTATGTATATATATATATATCAGTTTTAATAAATTTTGCTTAATCCAAAATGTTAGAAATTGCAAAATACAATTATATTTAATTTATAGATGTGATAAATAGTTAAACAAATCTGTCATTCAGGAGCATAACTCGACTACGAAGGATCCGTACACATTTAGGCACTCGTGAATATTTAAGTGTACTCATTACTTCTTATAAACGATTTATGGAAAATAATTTTCCATAACGTAGATATATTGCCAGTCATGTCTTTCACAAGCATGAAAACACCGTGTACATTCCAAAATTAAAAGGTCTGTGATAATCGCTATACTTTTCATAAAACCTTCTTCAGGGTTTTTTGAAATCCCATTTTTACCCCTTAATTTTAAGTTGAATTGTTTCGAGAAACGATACCTCACGCTATAAATGAAATTTAAAAAAAAATTTTGGCGACGTGTTTGTTCTTCATAGAATTATCATGTAAATTTCAAATTTCTATGTTAAGCGGTTTTTATGAAAAATGGTTATGACAGACAGGAAGAAACTTAAACGATGTTACGAATCAGACTGAATAAAATTTGCACACTGTCCTAATGTACAAGTTAAACAGAATAAATAAGAACTAACTTTTTATTCTACTGCATATCGTACTTGCACAAACACCAACAATTTCTGACGGAGACCGTCATTATTTCGAACAATGAAACCGATTTCATGGTATTTATTACCGTTCGTGTCTCAATCGTCACGCGAATGTGCAATTAAATAATTACTACTCATAAACACCTTACGTAAATTCATTTGTAATTGTTTCTTGGCATGAAATTTTGTTTTTCTATTTTTATAATGGTGACAAAATTGTATTTTCCTCTTTCTTGTGAAAAATTAGCATCGCTGAAAGGAAAAAAAAAATTTAATAAGCAAATCGACTTAAAATTGGATTACACTTATAATAAGGAGGACTCTATGCGCAGTGTTTCAAGAAGCCATATTTTGACTGTGCGCTCTGTCCGTCCGTAGGTCAACACTTTTAAAAATATTTTTAATTTTTAAACGGAAAAGTGCATTGTTTCGACCAAAAATAAAAATGTTATTTAAAAAGTTAATAATTTGGAAATTCTAAGAGAAGGGATAGATTTTTAGGATATAAGTGAAAAATTCTTTTCAAATACGTTTTTTACAACATATGAGGACTATAACACATTATACTATTATTAAATCCACGTCAATTTCAATTGCATTCGAAAACTCTTGTCTTTATTAAAACTATTATTTATTTAAATAACAAATATTAAGAGTACCTTCATTTATGATTAATGTAAGTATTTATAAATAAATATTGCACGATAAAAGAGATTATTATGCTTATTGTCTATTTCGGTTAATTAAAAATACAGATATCTTTTCGAAGTATGTGAGAATTTAATTAATCTTTGTACAATATTCTTATGGTTTGCTATCTTTAGTAAAACACTACTAAAATTTAGGGAGTAATAAACATTCATACATACATTTCACGGAGTAATAACAAGAAGGCGTGTCTGAATGTTTGTTATTCAATCACGCTGAAACAGTTCGATGAACTTTCATAAATATTGAAATAAACATAATTTCTAATTCGATATAACATATAAACGACTTTTAACCCGAAAACCAATATTATTTCGATGGGATTGATTTCAGACTTTTTATCCAGTAATATAAATTACTACTACAACACGATATTAAATGACGCAACAAGTATATTAAATATATTGCTTAAGTTCCTTAAGAGGACGAAACCTGTATGTAAATCTGCTTTGTACGTAAAACGTACGTAATGTGCTCTGCTTTGTATATAAATTTATATTTATATAGTTCAATGCACACCTCCTACAAAAGATGGTCCTACAAAAGATTGGAGATATTCCGGTCAACTAACATTGATCTGAGCGTCCAGAGAAAAGGTTACAGCACGATTGAATACACTCTGACAAAGCATCTAATCGGCGTCGCCTGCCTCTTGACATGTGCTTTTAGTCGGTGGAAAGTCCTCCACCGGCCTTGACCGACAAAAGTTGGCAGTTGTAGGCTGCCGACTCACTAACTACAAGTATTTACGGTGTTTTGCACGTTAGTCGAAAATCTACGCAAGTGAAGCCAGGGCAAAAACTATCATTTAATAAAATATTTGGTAACAGCTTGTACAAATGTGTATTATTTGTACATATTATATATATGTATATATATATATATATATATATGTATATATATATATATATATATATATATATATATACATATATATACAAACATACATAGAGAACGTAATAATAATGGGTTAAGTAATTGACTGATATATTACATAATAAAAACAAATATGTTAGAATTAAAGACAAAAATATTAACTGTGCAATTACTATTGATATTATTAAGTATAATTATATTGTTTGGTATAAATATATTTTGAAACAAAATTAATATGGTTTCTAGGTTTTAGAACCTATCCTAAGATTAAATGAACGCACTAAAATTGATAGTTGGCTGATGTAATCACTTTTGTTACACGATCGAGGATTCAATAGATAAGGAACGTTACATGCGTGTATTTCAAGTAAAATCTAGTATATTCCAAAGAAAGTCAACTTCAATTAAGTAATACTACGTCTGGCAACGTCACTAAAAATATACTTAAATAACCTGCCGCTTTTTGTTTTCTTTCCAGTACACGTTTTTTCTTCATTAAATGAAGTGTTCGCTCGCTTTTATGTCTTTTTATTTATTCTGAATTTCTAAACTTTGGAATGTTTTTAAGTTGTTAATAATCATAACAGTTTGTCTGCTGTACGAAATGTTTCGTATGAATAAAATAAAGCAAATGGATTATTATTTTCTTTTAGTGCGTAAATATGTATAACGTAACACCTAGCGGAGATTTATAAAGAAGTGAAATTTGCTTTCGGTGTAAATTTACATTTTCAAATCACATGAAACTTAAATAAACGCACAAACCAATATTGCCTATTAGGAACAATGAACCAAAATGCTCCTCGAGCTCCTCAACTAATTTACTCACAAAACCATGCAACATTATACTTTATATATTTTTGTGGAAATATTTATCAATGACACGTTAACATTTAAAATCTGTCACTTTTATACAAACTTTTCCAGGAAAAGTGAGGTTTTAAAACCGTTTAATTTTTTTGAATTACTCTTCAAAGCAGATATGATATTTCCCTCGATACAGAATGTATTTATAGAATAGAGAGATCAAGCATTCTTGATGTTGTTTTTAAATTTTGTCCTACATATTTTTTGAGTTTAAAATAAGTATCAAGTTTCTAAAATTTACTTACACACTGCTTCACAAAAATTGCCATCCTAAAAATCATAATTCTAACTAAATAATGATATGAATGCGAAAGTAAGTTTCCTGTTTGTTTATTTGTTTTGTTTTCAGTTCTAATATCCTCAACACACCTTTATTTAAATTTGCACACGTAGAACCCATGTAATGGAGATCAATATTTAATATGATATTTGATATGATTTTTATAGATATATAAAATCACCCTGTTAGGAATAAAACTCTGATAGCAATAGGACATTACGGCAAAATATTAGGTTTGAATTATCATAACTTTTCTTTGATTCTGTGCATATTAAGCTGCTTAGTAATTCCTAATATTAAGATGAAATATTTTTGCTAGCATAATTTCTATTAAATTTAATATTTTATATCATTTTTCTCTTTCCCATTCGAATAAAGTTGCGAGTCAAAGTCAAATTATCATGTCGATAAAAACTATTTGAAATGCTTGGCTTTACCGGTTCCTAAAGTTCATTATTTCGTTGCCGAGTTTTTTTAGTGATCATGATACTTGTTTTTACTTCTTAAATAGCGACCACACAGATCAAGATATATCCCTTTTTTTTGTATTTTGAAAGTTCACATAAATAAATTGCTGATATAACGTGACGAAAAAATTATTACATGGAGAAGAAATTGATTCGGACATAAAAAAATTTCAAAGACACGATAAATCAAACTTGTCTAAGTCATCACCCTAGCTATATTATTAAAAAACCAATCAACAATATTTTTTTCGACTAACAACGAAAACGTGTTCATCAATGAAGTTTTAAGTGATTTTGGAAAGGTTTTATTTTAAAATCACCTCTTTACACTTGCCATGAAGTTAGATATATGATCATGAAATAAAATAGGAAATTAAACCGTTTAGTAATTTTATTTTAATATCTCTTTGGTTGAAACTTTTCTGTTGACGCTTAAAATGCTTCGATACTTAAAAATGTTAGTATCAATGTCGTTTAATGTCGTGTATAGTCAATCCGTTTAAACTGTCTTTTGTTCCATAAGTACGTTTTTTCTTCCATAAGTACGTTTAAGGTTGTGCAAAGAAAAATCCGTCTCCAACTGATATTTTTATTTCTCCTATTCCGCAGTTCCCACAAACAATATGGAACTTTTTAAAATCCCATTGGCTGAGCTCAATCGCAATTCATAATGAAAATTTTAGAGCAGAATAAAACTTTACGCAATTTTACATAAATTTCTCTAATTAACAGTAAGAAGCTCCATGACAAAGAAGTCGAGTTTATGGAATTCAAAAAGTACGGAAAGCAAGTTTTCCGAATAAAACTTCCCTATCATCTGTAATAATTATCAACAATCGATGTAACCGTTTTCAGCACCACAGACAGTTTTCTTCAAAAACTTGTGTTTGTTTGGAGTAATATCAAATATAAGTCAAACTCTTACAATGTAGTTTTTAAAACTGGCACAAATTTTGAACCAATTTAATCTATGTACATTCAAAATATTAATAAGGATCAGAAATTTAAAGTATATATAAAACTATCAAAGATAGGCAGGTGCATATTATATTTATCCTTTTATTGAATATATAATATAAATACATATTTTTAAGTGTATGGTATGTTTTTTGGAGAATTTATAATATTTTATAATTATTTGTCAAGTTTAAAGTGCTTTCAATTTGTTAGTTTGCTATTTAAGAGGGAGATGCTTTTGCATTTATAAAATTATTAGATTTCCGCACTCCTCTCGTAGCAAATTTTGCAGATATTTTGGATCAGTATTTTTGAAGACAAAAAATTACTTTTGTAAATTCTTTGAATTTTTTAGAAATCTTTGCAATTCAGCCCTTCCCTTTCGTTCATTTATTCGTTTGGCTGCCTGTCGCGGTTTCGCAGTACTTACAGCTTATCACCAATCAAAATGCATTTTTAAAGGTGTATGTTGAATTTAAGAACCTCTTTAATTACAACAAATTTAATAATAATTGTTCTACTAAACCTCCTCAAACATACAAAAATATCACTTATTTAATACATATAGTCTATCGAGTAGAATAGCAATGACAAAGATATTTAAAAAATGTATTTAAATTTTTTTTTCTATGGCAAACATTCGCTCTTAGTAATAAAACCCATAATCAAAAGGTTTTTATTATCTTACTTCTGCAACGAAAGAATTTAAAAAAAAATATGAAAAAGAGCCAAATTTAAATTTTTAACTAAAAATCTTTTTTCATCTTAAAGAAACAAAAGTAAAATAAATGAAGATAAAAAGAAAAAAAATTCTCATTATTTTAAAATATTTTATATAAAAAAGAACGATATTTATTAGTATTTCAAAAGTAAAAAATAACAAAACTATTTTACCCAGTCACTGTTTGAATTCTTCTGAAAATCCTAAACTTAAAATTATATTTCTTGATTATTTATATTATATTTGGCCTAACTACAGTTTAATAAGGAATCATTTGTCTCAAATTAAAAATTAATATATTATTGTTTTAAACGATGCACTAAACATTTTTTGTAATTAATCCGTAAGACCAGTGTTTGTTTTTCTTTTACTCAAATGGTTTTTTCTGTGACCTCACGAAACAACTTCAAATTTCGTCAGAATGGTTATCATGGCTGCAGAATTGGTAATATTGCTTGCCATTTTGACAGAATGCCTAGGTT
Source organism: Druceiella hillmani (assembly GCA_039881145.1). Classification (NCBI taxonomy): domain Eukaryota; kingdom Metazoa; phylum Arthropoda; class Insecta; order Lepidoptera; family Hepialidae; genus Druceiella; species Druceiella hillmani. Next base: position 24,489,399 of record JAYKKI010000022.1, on the reverse strand, counting down.
ACTAGTTAATTCAATAGATAGGTTCATATTTTATTTCATATTATAAAGTAAGTTTACAAACCTTTGTATTTTTTTCGTTTTACATAATTTTGATACGTAAGGAATTTCAAATCCTTACCTCTAGTGATTTGAAAGTTACGGGCACGTGGCAGATAAGGGATCCGAGCCTAACAAAGAGTTCCACATTTACCTTTCGAGCTACGAGACCCTAAAAATAAATGAGCTTATATGTATTTATTTCCACTTCGAGTGTGCAAACCAATTTGTCAGAAACGTTCATACTGCCGATACGCCCTCAGACGCCCCTCGGGGGAGCTTTGAGACGTCAACCCTAAGATTTTGTCTTGGCCATAGAAGATGATATAAGAGCTTGTATATTTTATGAAAGTCACGTTTGGAGACGACCCGGCGGGCGGGCGTGTGTACACTACACGCACACACTCTACGGTGTCCCGCGTTGAATTTATAAAAACGTAATAATAATACATCAAAGTATGGAAATGCAACATCGTGACCCCGGGCGGGCGAAGGTTGGGGCTTCGTGTTTCGAAGACCGTATCGTGTTTCAACGCATCCCTCTTTTATGTGGATTAAGGGTATTTTACGTGAACAACCTTGATGCGTATCGACTTGATCTACGGTCGTATTAAAGGTAATGTTTCTAGTGGATGCTTCGGGCTATTTTTTTGTCATTCCCAATTTGTGGCTCTTGAATTTAGTAATTTATTCCTATAATACGTTCTATAATATCATTTAGTTTAGCTCTCCGCTATCGTCAAATGTTGAGTTTATTTTGTGTGCGTGTGGGAATTCGTAAGTATAATCCATTGTTTAGAAAAGGATGTAGGTATTAAAATTTAATAAAACTATAAAGTTTGAGTACAAATCACACGACTCAAATTTTGCACACACTTTCACACATATATGACTTTAATCACTGAAGGGTACATAGTGTTCTTATTAAAATATCTGCAAATATTGGATAATTGTTTACTATGAAAACAAATTGCTTAGCAAGCTTTTGCTAGGTATTAAATCGTCGTAAGTGGTTAAAAAAAATTTTAATCTTTTGTTTTTAGCTCTCCTTAGTACCTATATGTTGTTTAGAGTTGAAAAATATTTTAGCCGCACTATAGCTTCTTACGTAATAAGGTTTTGGGAAGAACCTGTTTAGCAATAAGTCTAAAAATAGCTATTTTGATAGTGCACTAATTCGTTATTTTTCAGTGAAAAAAAAATAGAAACCCAATTTGCATTCTACTCAAAGAGGTTTTTTAAATGGCATTCTATATGCCAGTGCAAAAAAAAACTTTTCTTCCTTTTATATTTTTGGAAACCACTTGCAATGTAAATTTAATCCATTAAGATTTGGATAAAGAAATTACTGAATATATGTAAATTTCAAGTTTATAGCTTAATAATTAGAAGCCTCAGACAAGAAGAGAGCTATATGCAAAGACGAGTCAGGTGACGTTGCAACAACCATAGGATATCTTTCGTTTCGTACGGAACCTCAAAAAAAACATGGGCATTCATGGAGACTGCTGAAGTAAAAACTTAAAATTATGAAATAATAGTGGTTTTACATAGACATTTTGCAAAAAATAACAAAGCACTTATTTTATTTTTGACAATATAAACTAATCAACACTAAGTTCATAAAATTGAATTTCATATTAAGTTTTGTAATAAAAAAAAATGTTTTTGAAATGAACATTGCCGCCTTTTTCGCAATTTTTGAAACAAAAATTTTAATATCATAAGGTGATGAAACCATAAGTTTGCATTAGTAACCGTATTTTCCAAATTCAACATATAAACCTAAAATTACCATAAAATTTTATAGAATTTTTAATTTAAAAATCGACGACAAAAATAACATCAAAAAACTAGAAATATTACCACACTAGTAAATTTTACCTATGAAATACACATTGCATGATGTATTGCAGAGGGGAAATTTAAAAAAAAATAAATATTATCAAATCCTGAAACGCAAATATTGATATGAATATTGGATATATTTAAAAATAATTGCTTTATTTTTGTTAATCAGTCATTCGTTTTTAATAATGCGCAATTTACACACTTTTCACGTAGTCAATTTAACTTTACTTGTATACATGTACACAGCACTAACGTTGCACAACACGTCACTCTTGTAGCTACAATTATACTGCTATTACAGCACGTCGGTGACGCGAACTCACAGATTTTACTTCTTAATAATTAAAATATACATTAATATTGAATTCTTTTATATATTTTAACTCAATCATATATTATGATTCTTATATATATATATATATTCAAGATCAATAATAGATGAAGGTCAATTGCGACTTATAAAAGTGATACCTTTCTTTCAAATAGATGTGCAATAAAGGACTTGCAAATGGACGTATGCGTCGTAAAGAAATCGCTATTTTTTATATATCAGCATTACATAGGAGCTTATTTTAAAGCATGTTAGGGTTAGTATCATTCAGGAAAACCTCTGTACTTGCTTTGACTTAGAATTATCTCATATATTTTTTCTTTAATCGGGGCCATTATCTGATCCAAAGGATTTGGCTGCTATTCTGGTTTTTATAAGAAACGGCTACCATTTCATCTGTAAAGGGAAAACAAGGCCTTCCTTAGGCAAGATTTATTATGACGAATGTCATCCAATGAAAACAGCTGGGGTCATGGACTTAATGCCCTTTCAGAATACGGTGGAGCTAATATTGATATTAATAAGACCTGTGCCTAATGTCACCCATCCAATCAAAGATCGATTCTAATGTTGCTTAGCCACATTGAATGAGTGAAATCAATGAGCACAACTGGATTCTGAACTAATTATTTATGCAAGTATCAATAACAGTGTAAAATAGGTGAAATGAAGAAACATAAAACCATTAAGTGCTTTATCTAATTAAGGATATTTTAATGCTAAAAAAAGTAAAATATAACGAATAAAGTCAAAAAATAATGAAGGCGGGATATGTACATATGACGTAATTTCCATAACTTCACGATATTAACTATATGAAGGTACTGCGAATCGTTCGTCTTTCGTAGTGAATTGTAAAAGAATTCGATAACTCAATATACAGGTAATTTAAATCATTATCTCAGAAAAAATTAAAAAATTCATACGATTCTTCTACTAATCAAATTATGCTCCACTTACTTAATTTCGTTTTGTAAATAAAAACAATTAGACAGTGATGAACTCGGTAATTACAGAAAGATGGTTTGTCTTTATAGATATATGGCAACATACAGTAATTATATATAGGGCAATAACTTACATATAAATTAGTGTAAGTAATTATTATATACATTAAGATAGATACCATATTAAGATAGATTATATACATTAATATATATAGATGTTAACCTAAGTACAAAATATCAACATAACGATCAATTCATAAATTTCACGAAGCTGTACGCGAATCGAATGATAAAAGTTTTATCATAGTTCTCTTTCTTTCGTTTAACTTCTTAATATTCATAAAACTTCTTTTCATTACTAGGGTTCAGGAGCGGAAAAATTTAAATTCGCTATTTTACTTTTAAATGAATTTCAATAAATATATATATGTATATATATATATATATATATATATATATATATATATATATATAAATATCAAATAAAAAGTCAAGCGATTTCTAGACTTTAATTGCGATTTTCGTTTTCTATCAAAATATTAATCTAAATTTAAAAATTAGTTATCTTTTTAGAAGTAAATTAGAGTGGAGTTCATAAATTTAAATTATAACAAACTAGAATTTAATATTGTTTTCTCCTGATCTAGAAGTAACGAATATTTACTTATGACAAAGTAAAATTTAAAACGAAATTACCACTCAGTTTTAAGATATCCTACTCACATTTAATATTCGCTTTTTATTTCAGAATAATCGGACATAATTTTACTAGTGAAAAGAGTGTCGTATTTCGAAGTTCATTTATTCGATAATTTTATTCGTTTACCTCAAAAATGTGTCGGTTTTGAAGTTCGTCTTTATCGTCGACTCTATGTACGTGTCGATATACTATTGCGATACTCAACTCACTATGGGAGTCCGGTTAAAATCCATATAGAGAGCATAGGTGTTTTATTAATAAAAATGACAATCGCCTATCACACAAATGGGAACTTTTGTGATTTTTCATATTATTCATGATGATTTGTAAATATATTAACTGGCATTTTTAAGGAACTCTTGGAAAGAGTAAGACGAAGCAAGACTGCTTCTCGTTCTGTTTTCCGCACATATATAATATACTAGTTTATGAAAGTTACAGATCCGTTGGAGTCATAAAAAAAATCACGCAAGCTCAAAAAAAAAACAACACAGAATGAATGTCAATGTCAGCTAAGATTATACTTTAAATTAATTTAAGCTATGGCAATACTTAAAAAAAAATATCGATAGTGATTATTTCTTGTAACCATTACTAAAAAGTCATTATGAGTATGTATTTGGTTCCATTTTTATAATCATTTTTAATTGTTATTAAAATGTATTTTACATTAAAAATATAATACCGGTACACTTAGAAAGCCCATTTATTATTTTTGTAATATAGCTAGAAATTGTACATGATTTCTTTTAGATATGCACCTTAAAACGATAAACGGACACTTACAAGATTTTTTACAGCCTTTTTACCTAGATACCGATGGACGTAGATTTAAAATTTGGCATAGAAATAAAACATATTAACGTGTATATATCTCTAAAGCTGACACAAAAAATATTTACATGGAAATTTGAGGGGAAGGCCGGCAATTAACTTAAATTACTCAAATATTTTTTTTATTCCATAATTTGGAATATATTTGCAGGGATTCGTAAGGAGAGAAAATTTGTAATAGTTGGGAAAATTAAATTTAAGTACTCGAATGTTTTTTTTAAATTCCGTAATGTGGAATATCGTTTAAAGGGATAAATTAGAAGGGTGTCAAATGCATATTTTTTGCAATTTAAGTTCTCTATAAATATATTATCTTCAGAGATATAATTAAAAATAAGCAAGAAATATACCTTTCTCTTTATTTCCAATACTATTTTATTGAAAATCACGAAAGAATAACATTTTATTAAGTAAATGTTGTTGGAAAAATATAGCCATTATTATATATCTTATAATTTTTGAAACACTTACCATCTTTCAATATATGAAAGGGAATATATTTACATTTTGAAAAAATTATAAATTCTATGTATCCATAAATATTTATAAGAGTCAAAATTTTCTTTCCTAATTTTCAATTGCTGAAATGTTTATTTCTTTATACTTAGAAAATACGCTCTCTATTTTAAACACCGTTCTATTTCTATAATACTCTGCCTATCTTCTCCATTTTCCTTTGTCAAACTCGGTATTGGAAACACTGTCTCATTTTGACTTGTTCTATTGTTCATCTTACGGCTTTAGAATAGAGATCGTAGTATCTGGATGGATCGCGGCCCATTCTCTATTTCAAGTGATGTTTTGTATTTGTTTTGGATCATTGTTTATGTTCATTTCGTGTTGTCCTAAATATTGTTTTTGTTTCATACTTGACAAGACATCGACTATAAGTTGTGCAATGATTTTATTCACAAAAAGAAATGAATATATCCGAAGACAGATTTCTTGCATGTCATCAATGGTACTTAGTGCACTACTACTTATATCTGAAAATGGCCAGAATGTGTATACCTACTGATCAACATGGTCTTGCACAAACCTAATACCATGTGTCTTAAAAAATAAATAATCAAATACAACTACTATTGATATTAACTCAATTGAGAAATGTCTTTAATGCTCACAAGAACATGTCTCAATTATTAAAAGATGATTCTAAAAGAAATTCTGTATTGTGATAAAATTAATCTAATTTATTTCAAATTTATACATACATTTCTATTAATTTTATGTAAAATTATAAACGGCGAATGATCCACGTAGTTACATAAAAATTTATATTTTGTAATTATGTGGATCATTCGGCACAATCTCAATATTTGTAAAAAAGGAAATTACAAATATATGTACTTTATTGGTTGCGGAGTAACTTCCTTCCAAAGTTGCATTGAATATTATAAATTCATGAAAATATGTATGGACGTGTGGTTCTTTTCTAAACGCCCCTTACATATAATATTTTTATTTAAAATCTTTTTAATTAAAATAATGAAATGAATAAGAGTATCATAACATTAGAGGAAACATAATTTCAAAAATATATCCGTTTTTGTGTAACAATTAAAATATAATTCATATTCCCATAAAATGCTTTTTTATATTAAAAGCCCTTGATAATTAAATGAAACTACGTGATGCTGAAGATGCTGTATTGCAACGAAACCTAGGTCGTGGTAAAGAACTTTAAGAAAGTAGAAATAATACTACATCACGTAGTTTCATTTAATTATAAATAATCAATTTCTACAAAATTATCGCCAAATATATTCAATATTAAAAGCCCTTTTAACCCTCTAGTTATCTATACTGAAATAACACTCACATACTTTTGTCCGTCGCCTATCCAATTTAAAATCAGACTGCCTATTTTAGACTACAGATTTAATTAATAATATTATTATGCTTTAATATAACTAGGACAATAATAACAAAAATTATAAAAAAAATTGTCACATATTTAAAATAAAATAAAATTGTCAAGCATGACTAGAACTCACACAACGAGCCCATAGTACATATTTAGGTTCTCATAAATGTTTAAAGAACAGTATTTTTTCAAATTATTTACAAATATTAATATTTTGCAAGGTAAATATATTGCTTACTACATCTTTATTACAACGTGTTGTAAATTTCAAAAACTATAATAATTGGGATAATCGCCACAGTTTCATACAATCTTGGTGTAAGCTTCTAAAATCAGATTTTTTTATAAATTTAAGTTGTGTAATTCCGGAAATAAGGGGAAATGTAACTCACATTTTTTGGAACATTTTTCTTTATATCTCCGCAGAAGATATACCCACTAAAGTATTAAAATAATATTTTTATGGCTCTTGTCGTTAGCAATGTTAAACAATATTAAATTTGGAATTAAGAACAATATTAAATCCAGGATTTAAAAAATCGACAATTTGATTGGTTTCCCCCTTCCTAAAATTTGCATATTAATATTTTTAAAAGTTAACAGTTGATGTGATATGTGCAGGTTTATACGTTTTATTTCTATGCTAAATTTTAAGTTTCTACGTTATGAGGTTTATGAGAAATAGGTATGTAACAAACAGATCGAAATGATAGAAACGGATAGAAATAACGGATAGATATAAATTTTACTAACATTCCCGTTTTAATAAAACACGGAATCTCAGGAAAACTTAAAAAAATTATGTTTTTTAATTTTTTTCATTATTTGATTTAGTTACTGTTTCTTAAAAGCTCCTCGAAATTTGGTCACTCGTCAAAATGTAACCTGGTGTATAATATACACGGACTAGCATTAAATGGCGATTTCGATATATACGGCGTTTGAATTAGTAGAACTTGGTGCTGAAATAACTGCATCTTTAAAATTTATTCTTATGTTTAGTTAAATTTAGAATCAAAATCGTACAATATTTTGTAGATTTAGGGTCCACTTCCTACATATGATTACATTGAGTAATCATTGCGATAGTTTTCTATCAGGTTTACTGTTTATTAGCTAATATTCTAATAAATTATTTTAATACCAAATTGCTGAGATATCATTGTTTATATCAAGCCATAAATGGAAATAATTAATACAAATATCCGAAATACTGTATATACATTAAATCAATGCACCTGATTAACTATTATGTAATCAGAAATTCAACAACTCTAGTTCCATGCCGATTTATCTATTGAGTAACAAAATTTTATAACAATTGTAAAACGGTAAATGAGGATATTACATGAAGGTATTTCAATATGAGATTTTTAAGGAATATATATATATATATATACATATATATATATATATATAAATATATATATATATATATGTATATATATATATATATATGATTTTAAGTAATAGATTAAGAGAAAGGGAGCTAAGAAAAGTATGTACATGAATTAAAAGTGCATTATGTATATCCCCATTAAAGAGGAATATAAATAAAATATAAAATAAATAACAAGACAAAGACAATAAATTAGATAGTGTATTAAAAAAGGGCATGTTTCAAAAAACGCAAATATTATTTCAAAAATAAGTAAGGTACTGTATTTAACAAATAGTTTGAAAAATGGTCAAAACATAATTGGATCTTATTAACAAATTATTGTAGAGGTACAATATTATAAACGAAATTCTGTATATGAATAAAATATAATATATTACAATGACAGAAGCCAAGGATACATGTCAGAATTAATCGATGTTCCAAACCTCAATTGCTTCTTGTTCAGTTTTTGTGATGAACAGGGTATACATTTCGTTTGAATATTCCTACAAGAATATTGTGTGGTAATAAATTACTTATTAATTTATAACAGGTTACATTGCGGTATATACCTTATTATTTTAGAATAAAGTAACATAATTAATAGAGCAATCCATCTTTCATAATATATTCTTTGAATAACTGAAAAAACAGTTTCAATTCCATTAGCCTCGCTCAATTTAATCGATGTATTACACAGTCGTTCTTTGTTACTTGCGCCACATTACATTCATAACAAAACAAGCCGAAAAATTCCACCCCACAAGATAATAATCATGAATAACAAACACTGTGGCGCATTTGTAACCGAAATAATCATAAATCCGCTAAAGCATTTATTAACGAAATGGAGCATATCTCAAGCGGGCCTCGGCCATATCTCGCGCACCGGCAAGTACCAGCCATAACGCAGCCTAGATTTTTACACTCGACTAATACAGCATCAATTTGCGAGAGGAGACTAGATCTGGCGCGCCGTTTCGTAAATTAAATCGCTTTGTGGCTATCCGGCGCCGCGAGGCGGGGACTCGCTCGTGTATCTCAAATTTAATCCCCGTCGGAGCGCCGCACACATTATTTGCGCTCGGTAAGCGATTTAAAAATTTTACACGTATCCGCTTGCAATAAAAGGAATTGTGCGGCAGTTTAACAAGCGCCCGATGGCCAGTATTGTTTTTGCGGATTATTATATAATAACGTCCGTCTCCAACGCGATTTCCGAGTAGTTTAGCGAATATTTACGCTGAGATTGCTTTTGACTGTCCCGTGCTCGAAATTATATGCAGACGGGAAGCAAAAGGGAATAAATGTAGAAAATGTTTTCTCTCATAGCGTTAAATTATGTTACTTGGAATAGCCATAGGACATTATATTATCGACGAAGATTAATTTTCGCTCTCATAATAATATTTAGAAAAACTGGCTCGTCGGCCTCAAGTCGGACTCATATATGAAGGGTTCATAAAAGGAAAGGGAAGGATAGCATAAAACAATATTAAACTTATAAGTTTTTATTTCTCAAAGACATTATGAAAAAGAAAGTGATCGCTGGGGTTGGTGCCGAAAATATCCAATATCTCGAAAATTACAGATCTTATTTAAAGTGAATTTATTTTAAAGTTTATTTTAATTTCTACTACCTTTATGTTTTTTTTCAGAATTTTACAAAATTTACTTGAAAAGTTAGACGGGGGTGGGGAGAGAACTTTAAAGACTTTAGAAGCAAATATCTCCTCAAATATTGACTTAAGTAAAAAAATTATTTTGGAAACTAAATATAATTTTTTTCCTCACTACTTCATTTTATAGCGTTTCATAGAAGACACAAAATTTCATTATGTAATTGACAAATTGTCTCCGAGTAAAATAGCTGTGACATACGGACAGAAGGACAGGACAGACGGACAAGGGCACACGACCTAATTATAAGTATTCCGTTTTTGCCATTCGGCTATGGAATCTTATAAACAGTAATATTGGTTTAGTTAATAGATTTTTAACACCGACTAACTTACCAAAATATTTTATTGTAACCTAAATATCAAAAAGAAATCAAACTATGCATGCCCACTTTTATTTATAACTTAGAAAATCTTTGGCATGGCTGGTGACTATAATTAAATATTAATAAGGTTTCTTGAAGATTTCTTATATTGACAATTTTTTATTCTGCAAGTTTTAATTAGAGCCCTAAAAGACTAACAATTAGATGGCGTCATGCTAGGTGAATAGGTGGGGTGAGTACTGCAAGAACGTTTAATACTAGTATAGTTTTGCCCCATTCCTTTAACTTTTGACTATGTATTTAAAAAATCTGGTTTAATGTTAACATGGAGAAAATTAAATCGGCCGTGCTTACTACTCTTAGTCTTGTTTGCTGGTCTTATTGCTGAAAGTAAATCTCTGTATTAATCGTATTCTATCTGGAATAACTCCTAGCGTATATCGTAGTTGATACTCAAGCAGTAGTTCAGAATTAGCTTTCTGATATTCACTTTAGGTTTAGATACAGAAATTCCTGTTTACACTACAATAAGCCACCGGAGTTTGAACCATGACTAACGTATATAATGTGCTTCTTCTAACTACTTAATATTTCAACTTATTGAATTTACGTTTTAATTTTTTTTAGTTGGCAAACATTAACTCGTGGAGTAGACGAATCAGTACATGACGCAATTTAAATCCATTTTCTCTATTGCAATATAATATCTATTAATCGTGTACACTTTGGCCTTTTTATACTTTATAACATAATATTCTGCAAATCCCAAAAGATCTCTCTAGAAAAATCCCAATATTTTGGCATAAAACTTTTTAGCTAAACTAATATTAAAAATTTGGTTAATATTTGCTGCGAGACTTTTCTAACGCTACAGATATTTTTTTCTAAATGTTTAGATATTTAGGTAGAAATAACAATTTTATATTATTTTTTAATATTTAAACCAAAAGAAAAAGTTTATGCAAGTTTATATGCACGTGTGCAACTTTTTGTCGCTCCTGTAAATAGAGACTAATAATATTCTAATCAGATTTCTCCTTTATTAATTCTGAAACTTTCCTTAACCCTCAAATACAAAATAAATTATTTTAAAAAGAGTTGACTTATGGTTAAAGATTTGACAAATTAAATCTGACCCAAATGCAAACTCAGATCCTGTGAGTTCAGAATTTTATTCTGAATTTGAAGTAATGGAACAATGAAATTACTTTAATACGTATATAAAAGAATGAAACATATATATATATATATATATATATTTATATATATATATATATATATATATATACACTAATGTTGCAGATTGGGGCAATGTTGCAGAGACGCCATTAATGCGATATGGTTCTTCATTTTTGGTACTTTTTACATAGGAAGGAAAAGTGGTTGAAAGTAATATGAAATAAATACACAAGTCGATAATATGGATGCATCTCTGATGTTATAGTTTCAGTACAGCAAGAATATATATTGCACAATGGTAAGAAAAAATGATCCCATTATAGTAAATAATTCGCCGAAGAGATAACCACACATATTAAATATTTTGAGACAATTTTACAATAATTATTTGTTTTATTTTTTACTTACGTTTGTAAGTAAAACTATTAAATTGAGTCAAACTATTGAAAATAACTTTCGTTACGAGTCAGTTTTCAGTAAAGAACTTCGAATTAAATTATTAACGTTTGTAAAGTAAAAACCAATAATGTGGGTTTAATGGTCATTGAAATTTCCTATATCTAAATTAAATATTCGTATCTGCTCCAAGGGTACTTTGAGGATACATAATTACTTAGAATTACTTTTCCGCATAAAGAAAAAATGTACAAGAGGGAAACCGCTGCAAAAAGCTTGCCTGTTATCAGCAGAAAAATAAGTAGGAAGAAAAATTATTAACTGTAGCATGATTAAAGGCTGCTTTGTTTGGTATTTATATAAATTCGGCTAAATCAACGATTTCCAAAGTAGCTTATATGGCTTGCTGGGGTCCACCTTAGCAAGAAAAGGATGTCGGTATCCACGGGTTGTAAGTGGGCATCCATGTAAGTAGAACCCGTTTATGCAAGCCATCATTAACGTTCTGGTGTTTAGTGTACGACATAAAAAATCTATCACTGTGTGTACCATAGACGTATTATTAAATTTCTCACTTGATGTTTCATAAAATTGTTTCATTATCTACCTTGTCATGTGCTATGTTCATCCGCTTATTTTTATAACTTTTCATATCAACAGCATTATGTCCTTCAGCAACAATATTTAGTTGCTAAAAATACGCATGCCATACTGGCTTTAAAAAGTTATACTTGTTGCTTATTTAGAATTATGGATTATAGCAATAACATTTTTGATGGCTTTTCCGTACCGTGTTGAAACAGGTTTTTTTACCATAGTTGTAAATATTCTTACAATAAAGTAAATCGATTGCAAATCACCAGATGTACTGGTTTGTGGCTTATACCTCACTATTTTAAGCATGAAAACCTAAAACAACAAAAAACAAGCAAGACTTTAAATTCATTAACAGGAATAATTTTCTTTACTAACAAGAATATTAAGCAATTGTTATAAAAGCATCAAGCTCACATTTTCACTAAAATAATGTTTTTTATTGTCTTTACACAATATATGTAATTTTAATAAATACTTATTTATTTCTTTTTAAAGGTTTGGAACCTTTATGCGTATTTCTTGCTTTTTATTAATGATTTGAGTAAAAACGATGTAAAATCTTATTTTTTCATAACTTCTCACTCTACAAAAAAACGAATAATAATAAGCAGCACTTCCCAGTATACTAAAAGAAAAGGAATCGGCAAGTGGACTATGGGTTAAAACAGTTTGTTAACCTCTGGGTTAGATAATATCTGCTAGAATTTCCTTTACGTGAAAAAAAGATCTCTGTAAAAAGTTTCAGGGCCAAAATATTCTACGCTATATTTCTTAGAATAATTTGTTTATTTTTCTAATAAAATATATAATATTTAAAATTATAAATTTTTAAGAAAACTTTAACGTGTACTTTCTTTTCTAAATCTCTTACTATCTTAATTAAAAATACGATGCCTCTTTCTTTGAATACCCTATCCGACCCTTTTATGCATGCTTCTAAACTATAAAATAAGTTGAGTTATTAACAGAGTATTAAAGTTAATAAATTCGTTTGATAAACTTTTTTCATTTTTATTCGTAATTGTATTTTCACTGTTTTTCTTTTAAATTTTAGTTTTTGCCAATATATGTAATACGTTCAAAATATTGCTTGTTTTTTGCTGGTGTTAGGCTTTTATCCTTTGTCTTTCACAACTCACATTATTTGATTAATAGTAGTTTAGTCCTCTAAAAGAAATTGCTATTGTGACAATAATTGTGAATTTGAGTTAAATAAACTAATTATTTTTCATTCAAGGCGTAATACACCGCTACCGACAGATTAGTACTTAAAGATTATTTTCAAAAATGAAGATTACATATAAAAAATTTTACTAGTAAAATAATAAATAAATAAATATTTTTACAAAAAAAAATTATTCGTTCCTATGGGATTTATTAATTTTACAATATTCACGGACCAAAAATTCTTGCTGTTGCTAATTGACATTTAAAATTGTATGTAAATGATACACGAGATAGGTATTAAGTTCCATCTATGAAGATTTGTGCGTGGAATAAATGATTAAGTAAAAAAAATTATCTTAATTCATTTTTTTACTTTTTACATTTTTTTTTCTTTATGCATTTTGAAGTCTTAAACAAAAGCTAAGAAATAAACGGAAAACAATATTGCTAGGAAATAAAAGGGTAAAAGTATAGAACTCGTTTTGCAAATTTTTTATTTCATATTTCATAGTGGCAAGTGAACAATATTTGGCTAATAATGAAACGCTAAATAGCTAAGTTGAATTTAAATATCCTCATTTTAAAACTAAATCTCCACTACCAATAACCGATATACCGACATTTGGGCATTACTTTTCATATTGAGATTATATCTAAAGTGTGGTTCAGTTTTACACAAACGTTATAAATTTTCTTTCTGAATATTCAATTTGTTTGAGTTAAAAAACGAGAGACTTTCAATCTAGATTTTGAGTATTGATTTATTTAGATAATTAGATACGACACGTGAATATTAAAAAGTTAACTTTGATAGCAACAGCTTTCACATACACGTCTGTTGTTTTTCACACGTTTGTTCTTTTTCTTAAGCATCTGTTATTTTTCTTACATGTTTGTTCTTTTTCGTATAACTATTCTTTTTCACACGCAAGTTCGTTTTCATTGATATCTTTTTAACCTAACTACGGTAAGGCCGAAAGGTAGGATAATGATTTTAGAAGTCTATATATGTACATATGTATGTAGGTGGGTGGGTAAATAGTTAATACAAATGTTTCATCCTGAAGGTGAGACTACTGAATCAATTTTGACAAATAAGGCATTGTTGAATTTGTTATAACGATAACTATGTCACAACCTACAAAAAATGGAAAATGGTACCCGTTGACTTTCATAGTTTCGTGTTATAAAAATTTGCATTTAAACATAACGGAAATGTCGTAAATTAAGAGTTAATAAAAACAATACAGTGATTCTATTATATGTACATACATGTATTCCTTCCTAATTCTTAAACTTAATAATGTATCGTTTGATAGATAATGTATCTTAAGTCACATATGATATTGAATAACTTATAATTTAATCCTGTATGGCAGCCAGGAAACGTAATGTTAGTTGATTTATCCTCTAAAACCATGATGGTATTAAAGAAAAGTGCCTTGAAAAATCGTGTTAAAAATATAAAGAGCATGAAAATGTTGAATAATAATATAAATTTGAATGAAACATCTAATATTGAATATATTTGGCGTTAATTTTATTTATATAAATTAAAAGAAAAAGATTAGAAATAGCCCACCTGAAAATGTTGTAATACAATGAAACCTAGGTCGTGGTAAAGAAATTAAATAAAGTAGAAATAATACTACATCACGTAGTTTCATTTAATTGCGAATTGAAATATTTAAATTAATCATAAAGCATATCAATGAAATAGTTTTAAAAGTCGAATTGAAAAATTTAAATATTGGACTTGCGGAAAAAATTATATTTATACAAGAAATAATAAAACTTACTTTCCTTTTTTTTCCTAAACTTCATTATTATCGCACTTAAGGTTATTCCCGTTAAGGAACGGAACTTCTCAAATACTCTGGTGAAACCATTCTAAACGTATGTGTTTGTAAACTATGATTATTATAAATCAAATTAACTTTAAATTTTATTTAGACTTTGATTAGAAGTAGAAATGTTAGTTTCATAATGACGAAAATTTAATTTTCAATAATGTTCAATGATGCGTTGAAATTAATAACTATAATCCGGAATGTATCCCAAGCTTTCACACAACATAAAGTGTAGAGCTTTTGGAAAATAATTATCCTTACACAAATATCTAGAGTATGAAGTTTTACTATCTGCTGGAATAATTTTCAATAATATTATTAAAAACTTATTTATTCATTTTATTTTATCATAACTAATTCTATTTAGTGTTTCCTTATATTTAATTAGTTACATTATTAAATCTCAAGAATGAATAATGTTTAGCAAGGGGGGATTTCTTAGTTTTTTTGGTTGATAAAAAAATGACTTAAACGTAGATTATAATACGGATATTTGTATTATATATAGACAAAACAATAAATGTGAATTATATCAGCGTTGAAAATATCTATTATGAATAATAGCAGTGTTTTATATAAATATGTATATATATATATATAGTTCCCATTTATATATATATATATATATATATATATATATATTTTTTTTTTTATTATATGTCAGGCATTAGTTATTTTTGAAATTTGAATAGTTTAACGACCACTTCGCAGGTCCTTTAAAGTTATTATTTTTATAGCATTAAAAATGTATTTTGACTCTATTTAGGGAATATATCTTTTCAACGATAACTCACAAGCTACAAAAAAATTTGCCCTATTTTTAAGAATTTTTCCCCTCAACCCTTGATTATTACATCTTTTATAACACAATTATTTTAAAAAAATTCATAAAATAAGTAAATTTTTACTTACAAATTTTATGAATTTGAAAATTGTCCGTGTAAGTTTAAAGTGGAAGTTTAAAATAAACTTACAATGGAAAATAAACTGACATTGTTTTTTGAATTGTGAAACTAGCCACTAACCTGCATGCCATCCGGAGCGCTCCAAATGGATGCGCTGACAATATCAATTACTCTAAATATTAGAAAATATTGTTCTAATCTGCCATGACTTTTGGCATCCAATTCATCTATGTGTGTTTTACACCAGCAGTTTTAATCTAAAACGTGAAAAATTAGATGTATCAAGTTGACGCGTTCTCGGATATACTTCGGTAGAAAAACTAAATTCGAATAGAAAACCAAAGATTTGAATATCTTTCTCCCACAGTAGCTAGAATGATCATATACTTAGTATATAAACCTATGGCGCAAATTGGCTCCCACCCATTCTATACGACGATACACGTTTGACGTGAGCGATGGAATTTGAACGATTTGAAACCCATTGAAACTGATTTGGAAATGTCGGCTGGCGATCGCGCCATTCGGATGCGAAGCGGCTGGTAGACTAATAAATGGAAAGCATAGTGACAATAATATAGTTTTATTCCTTCTTTTTACCATTAAAATTTCACTATATAAAGGTAGAAGTAGCTAAGAGAAATAGGTGTAAAATAGAGATGGATATAAATAGAGAAAATTGAAAACTACGTAAAATGTACTATTATATTTGTAGAACATGTGTACGAATAAGCGAAGCAAATTAGCTGTCACTTGCGCGTATTTTGCCGAGAAAGATATATACAGAATTCCTTCACGCTACTTATCTTGCCTAACTGGTATACAACATAAATGTGCACATCTAGAATAAACCGACGAAATTAATTTTAGAATTTGTGAGAATTCTTGTGTTACAATTTACCAAACATATTTCGGCTGGGTGTTTATGTCTTGAGCTCCCATTAATTCTGCCGCATGTTTTCACTAATATTTTTGTTTACATTGTCTTCGTATGTAAATTTGAACTATTTTCAAGAATGGAATGAAACATGACATATTTTACGTCATTTTGGCTTATATTCTTATATCGATACATAAATTTAAAATTACAACCGGAGAACATTTATACGACTTCCAGCAATTTCAAAATTCGATCAAGTCGTAATTAAAAAAACTTTAATCTTAGCGTTATTCAATATATTTTTATATAACATGATTAATATTGGTAAATTCACAATTTTGCAAAAACTGTATGATTATGACGTATTAATAAAAAAATTAACTATGAGTATTACCCAAATTAACTATTAAACAATAAATATGAATAAGAACAATTTTTAATTTCTTTGTCGAAAAACAAGTATTTTACGAATATAATGGAATTAGATTCTTTATTAATACACGTAAAATGAGAAAAACGACCAAGGAACTTGGTAAAGGAAGGAACTTGGTACTAAAATAAGAAAAACGTCATAGGTACCATATGTAAGTGTACCGTAGTTTCCTATATATATATATATATATATATATATATATGTATATATATATATATATATATATATATATATATATATATTTATATATACACATATTGAAATTATAGACCCAAATTAACCTAATTAATTGTATTTGAAACTTCAATCGAAAGACTAGTATCATGGTAATTATTTATAGTTATGTACAAAGGTATAAAGCACCTAGCATATTAGTAGGTACGTAGATAATTATGTACAGATATATACATAAATAAACGACGCAAACAAAATATGATTAAGTATATCCTAGTATATTTTTGGCTTCAAACAACTAGGATGTTAGTAGGGAGATAGTTAAAGTGTGTGGTATTTTTAAAATTCTTCATTAAATAAGTAGAAAGAGCATGGAGTGTGATTCCCATTGTGTTTTATTTTCAGGTTTGTCTCATATGAAAAACACCTTCTTACTCACTACTCTTTTCCCAGGATTAGCAGTAGTATTCACGTTAAAAAAGTTAAATTCCTTCAGTTTAAGTTTAAATATATGTTTGAATGTTTAAATGTATACCCGACATATTGTGGGAAAAAAACGATTCCCGTTTTAAATATTTTTTTGTAACATATTGCACATTTCTTTTATATTTTGCAGGTGAATATGTTTAATCTCTGAAGCATATACTTGCAAAATTTCATGCATATAATTAAAAGACTTCCACGTTTCAGTATCAAAGACTTGCATGTTCCAAACCTAAGTTTTATTTAGAAAAGTTTCGAAAATTACTTTTAAGCTTGCTATACTTATTTGATTATTTCCCTGTAATAATTGTTTATTAATACTTTGTGTTTATAAATAATATACAGTAATTGAAATAGAAATAAAATTATTGGCGAATTTATAACGTAAGTTAAATACTAAATTTGACCAAAACAAAAGATTTAAAAACTAAGTTTAATTTCCTATGGCTGCAATGGTCTGAAAACAATTAGAAATCATTTGGATGTTGTAGGGAGTTAGGATGGCCACACAGTTCAATCAGGACTCATCACCAGTGTTAGAAATTTCCCTAGTTTCAAATCTTAAATTCCAGACGTGTTAACATGGTCTTTATTTTTGTGTCTCTTCGTTATTTTTGAGCCAGTGGCATTACAATCCCTAAATTATATGATTAGTGAATATAATATCCGATTTGTATTGTGAACAGTTTGAGGGGTCAAAATTTACGTTTGCGGAAAATAAATATTTTGCCAAATTAGTTATTTAAATAAAAGTATTTTATTTATATTTTGCTAGTGCAGAAAAGTTACAGCTAATTTATAAATATAACGTATATTAGAGGAAATCAATAAATGCACATTAAAAGAATTAACGATGCTCCGTAACTCATGGAACAGAAAGGAAATTTCTACGGTTATTTCGTATGGCTTTATAATGTAATTTAAAACATTGGAAACAGTTATGTAAGTTTATCATTTAGATAAATATATAACTGTTTTTATTGTATTTATATATGTTATTTATATATAACTGTTTACAAATTACATGATTTCTGTTGAATTTAAAAAACGAACAATTTTTATTATTTACTATGATTACATATGCAATGATAATGTCCTTTTCCTATGTAAATGATATACGGTTTTTAAGAACAATTGCATATAAATGGCCTTAGTATAGCGATATATCTCAATGATACGATATGAAATTACTCTTCTGTCCTACTCCTTATGTAAACGAATATCATTTAGCTTCATAAGTAAGCAGCAACATACAACCTTATAATAAATAAATAATGCTTACAGTAATATGCTAAATTGTTAGATATTACGGTTATAGGAGCAAAAACCTTGAAAAAAGGCTTTGAAGTTATATTTTTCTGAATACCAGCAATATTAATGCATAATATAAAAATTCTACATAAGGTAAGATTGCCTTCAGACATAACATGAAACAAAGTCAAGGTAAGCAGTTATTGATCTAAAATCTGTGTACATTCAATACACGTTTACCCAGCTAAAATGTAGGTAGTAGAAGAAGCAATTACATAGCGTGTAAGGAACCTATTAGGTTTCTACAATCAATTGGGGAAAGCCAAATCGCTGACAATCGAGGCTAAAAGTTCGGTTGATTTAAAAAAAATATTATGATTGTTATAACTTCTAAGACCGAAAGCTTGAGGAACAAAGCGAAAGCTGCCTCTAGGCACGTAACAATTATCTCCGCATAACGTCACCGTAGTTACGTCAAAGTGCGTACGTGAAGCCAAAAGCAATAAAAGCTATCGAAAGTTTGACAAGTTGGAATAGCTTCCGTCTGCGCTCACGTGAGATGCCGACGTACAAATTACAGGCTCTTGTAACTACTTGCGAACTTCGCCACATATCTGGAATGTTTCACGGCTCTTTGGCGGATGTAGCTGTGCGATGTTGACGTTGATTGGAGCTTAGATTATGATTGGTTTAAGAATATTCGCCGATTTTTCTCCTAATCAAGTACATATATAATATTAATCAAATAAACTGTTTGAAAGCGTGTACTGTGCCTGCAAAATGACGAAATCGTGAAATAAATGTTCGATGGCTGCGTACGTTCTTCAGGATTATCGTAATACAAATATATTTTTATCGCTTTTAATAATACTTGTGTGAATATATACTTTGATAAATTAAAAACTGAAGGTGAAAGCTGAAGGTAAAGCTAAGGTGGTGGCTTGAAAAGGTTTCATTTTTATTTTCCAAGTAAAAAAACAGTAAATTAGTACTTACACAATTATTAATGTAAGGATATCCGCATATAGCGGCATACTCTTTACTTGGTGAAATATATTTTTATTAGATAAATCGATTTTACTTAATTCTGAAGAGATAAATGATATATAGAAACTTCCAACGGAGAAATATTATGTAATTATTAGTTTTACTTTATAAGCAAAATTTTATCTTCAAATAAATGCTTTATTCGGATTTGTTGTCTTAAATAATATTTGCGCTATTAAATGTCACTTTTATTAAATACAATATAGAAAAATATTAATATTTTTAGTACTGGTTCTAGTTTCATCTTACGTGTCTGACCCATAGATTGATCCGTAAATTAAAATAACCTATGATAATATTCACAGTGCTTCCTTCGTCCATACAAAAGACCTTTTTTTTAGATATACCACGAGTAACGTATATTTTAATACGTTCTGAGTTACTATTATACTTCTTATTGTACTCGTCAGTTTAATTTGCTATGTGTTTACTTTACATAAAGTTAAGACTAAAAGAACAGAATTCAAAACGACATTTATTTGAACGACATTAAATGTCTTTATTTAGCTATTAAGTAATAGCACATATATATATATATATATATACATATATACATATATATATATATATATATATATATATATATATATATATATAGTGATTTCATATGAGCGCAAGAGCAATATTTCCCAATTGACTACAAGAACTAATCAGGAGAAAGAGGTCTGGTATGATATAATAGTGGAAAATCATATTGAACTTAAGAGTTACTGGACAAAATTAGGGGGTAGAAAAAAAAGAGGTAAGAGATCTAAATAACTTGATTTAGAATTTTCATAAATATTTTTTTAAATGTCTTATCTACTTTGGGATACACATAAAAAAAACACTTTGAGAAAGTTCATAACAAACGTATTCTCTTAACCTGACTTTGAAACTATTAAAGTGAAAATGGTAGATAAATAACCGGATTACTGGAACTTCACTTAAAGTATACCGAAAAACTGTAGCGGTGTACCTAAGTTTTATAGTTTCATTGAAAAATTTAAAATAATTTTACGCTCGTGAAATAAATATTTGGCCATACATTTACACGATAATAGTAATACTTGTAATTGTAAATAGAAATACCAGTATCATTAAATATTCATACGAACCTAAACAGGATTCTCATAGAAGGGTTTACTCATACTTGACTGGTTTTATCAAATGATTTTATTTGTATTTATTTTAATGTAATGAACAATTATTATGTAGAACATACTAAACGATATAATAATCTGTATTTCCTTTATTAAATAGAATTGAAATTGCAGAAATTCGTTATTATTTTAATTAGATTCCATAATTGTTTTCTTTTCTATTTATATATTTTCAAAAATTTTACTTTATATTTACTTCATTTCGCATGTTCTTTATAATATCAATACTATCGCATTCAAAATGTCAATTGTCGGACATTGCATGCTCTATTTGTATCAGTTATAACTTTAAATCCGAAAAATTTGTATGCTTATACCAGTTTTACTTAATTTGTATATTTATACAAATTTGTATATTTATACCAGTTTTTCCGAGTAGGTAATTTATTTTTAAATTATCAAAATTTTCACTTACTTAAGTGAAAACTTAAATAATTGTTAAGAGATATCTAACAATGAAAGATCTGTATTTCGTTTCCATATAGGGGACAATATTTTCAGTTACCCAAAACGTCTTATTATGATGAATTTTTGCAATTTTTCTTATCACTTTACTACTTGCATATATAGCCATAATAAATAGGTGATGAGATTAGTTATATGATGTAAAAATTATATGTGCTGTTATAAAACAATACTTAATTTTATTTTGAAGCTTTTGCTTCTACATGTATACTTATATATGGTCTCGAATGTAACTGTTAAACTTATATATATGCATATATATATATATATTTATTTATTTATTTATGTATTTAACAATTTGGAATATCGAATGTTGTATTCTTTAATTTCAAGTTCCCTAGCACTTACTGCTAGAACTATTGATTTTAGTAATTCAATTATGTAGAAAAAATTTAAATTATTTATATATATTGCGTTTAGACTATTTCGTCACATGTATTTATATAAAAAAGATAAGTTGACTATAATGCGAGCTTTTGATTTTCTCAAAATAATTTTAAACCGTTAATATCAGAAAAGACTGGGAAAAAATCTGAACAAAAATATGATTTTTCTAACTTATTTGATACCATATGTTATGTCGAGAGCTAAACATCTAGACTTTCTCCAATTTTCTTAATAATACCGGTTTTGAAGCTAACAGGTTTTGAAATATTTAAAGCTTTATATGAGATGAAACATTGTAGGTAGAATATACACGAAAGCACTAAAGGCAACGAGTTACGTGTGTGATATTTATATACGTGTATGAAATATGTACATATAGTTACAGATACGTAGCTTTTCACATTCTAAAGACATATAAATAGAAAAAGTCAATAGATGAAAAAATCTTTAGGCATATTTTATTCACATAGCCAAGCTAAGTATATACAATCGGTGTTCAATCATTGCTTCCCTCTCTATCCTTATGCATTGTAAGCCTGTAAAGTTTCAATAGACGTATGCTAAATATACAAATATTAACGTTTACATACGTGGCATAGGATTTATGTTATCAGCTTGTATGTACCTCACTGTACCAGCGCTTTTCACATTAGCGGGGTGGAGAGTCCCCAAATCGCTTTAAGTACACAGTAAATATTTAACAAGTTTCGTTGTAGAAAGCACGAAAAGTCGACGTTTAAAGTATTTTATTTTTATTAATCAAAGGGCTTAAACACGCGAGGGGAAATTAGGGTTGGGGCTACCGGACGATGCCCACAGAGCGATTGTCAAACGGGAGATGGCTACGTGAGATAAGTCAAAACGACACGCAAACGGTCAGAATTATTAATAATATAATTGGGCTCTTATACGCTACAGGGAGGGAGGGTATACTCAATATGCGTTTAGGGCGCAATCTTGTTAGTTTCTTTGTTTGTTTTTAACTTTTCTCTAAAGCTTCAAAACAAATTCTTTCTACACCATAAATCTACTTGTAAATGCAATCGACTTTAGAAAGTTACAGATTTTTATTTCAAGAAAATGCGAGTTATATTTTGATAAACAATCTTGAAGGGTCACTATATTATTATATTTTATTTTCATATCGCTTTATCTCGCCTTATTCTCTGATGTAGAGGGTAAGGCATTAGGTCTGAGCACTAGGTTCTACACTAACTTCAAAGAGACATGATTTTTTAATTCATTTAAAGGTTTTTGAATTGATTTTATATTTTGTATGTTAAAGAACGTACACACGATTCTATTTATACCTTATATGAACGATTCTGAGCTAATTTTGAACAGAATCGTTTTGTACACAAATTTTTCAAACATTTTTAAATCGATTTTATGCTTTGTATGCTAAGGAAAGAACGCACTAAATGGTATGTATGGCTCTCTATTAATTTTGAAAGAAAATACTTTTTGAAAATAATGGCAGGGAAAACAATTTTCTCACGTTCTTGCATTTTATAGAAAGTTGATTTTAAAAATTTCGTAAAGTATCAGAATAATTTTATTTTTTTAACAAGATGTGTTATGTCCCATAGAGTCTCTTTAATTCTTTACTTTCATAGATTTACTTTTACTTTCATGGACAGACATGGGTTTGAGTGAGACCCTCATAGTTACAATAATTATTTGTTTTATCTAGATCGACTCTGAAAATATTAAATTGGAGATATGCATTTAGGGTAGTTTTGGGGTTCCTTGTCCCAAATAGAAGAGAAACGGAACCCTAGTAATATTATTCACCTGTCTGTTGGCCTGTCTCCCAATCACATTCATTTTCTCAGAAACTGTTTAAAGTATAAACATATAACGTAATGATAAAGAATATTCATAGACCAAACACACAAAATTTTATATTTGAATATATGCATATGGAAAATTCAGATAGACCAATAAAATATTCCATTGTTTTATGATTTTATGTATCGTGTGGGATATCAAGTAAAATAATAAATTAATAGTACTGCAAAAATTATTTTTTTGGCTTTATAATTCCGGAAATGTTCGTAAATATAATGTGCTCTCAAAACTACTAAAGTCAAAATTGGGAAAAATTACATAAGGTGTAGCTTTTAAGAAATACACAATATTTTTACTCTGCAGTATGAATAGACTCCTTAAAAGATTTCTACTTCCTGATCATACACCTATTTCCTAACAGACGTCCATTAGTTTTTATTGTTTTTAGGGTTCTGTAACTCAAAAAGTAAAACGAAACCGATATAAGATCACTACTGTGTCAGTGCATCTATCTGTCTACGCCGTTTTTCTTAGAAATAACTTGAACTAAATCTTAAAATTTTGTCTAGTAATAATACATTTTAACTCGCATATATTTCAATAATAAACACTCAAAAATATTCTTATGGAAACTTCCGAGGATGGAGGTCTAATTAAGGAATTAATTTTTTCGTTTTCAATTCCATATAAAGCCTGGGGTATCGTTTTGAAAGGTTGAGTTATAAAAATCTTAAAGTTGTTTTTATAATATTAGGTTTCAGTGATGTAGTGAAAAATACATTATAATTTCAATTCAAGAATAAAATAAAAAACAACTTTCCTAGTAGTCGATTTATTATCCTTTGACTAATCGTCTTGAAGGATATTATCTTTTATCCATTATTTGTACAAATAAGCAAACAAACACATTTATATATATATATATATATGTATATATATATATATATATATATATATATATTTACATATAAGAAATATGTGTTCCATTTGCCATATGTATGGATTTTCATAAGTGTAGGAAAAGTTGCTGATTTCTTCTCTTTCTAACATTTCAGTTTACGAGAACTTTCCCTCTGCAATAGGTTTCAATTCAGAAAACTGACTTCGTCAGAAGAAATCAATAATTTTAATAATTTATTAAACAAAACCAGATACTGTGGTAAATTTCCGATACAACTGAATAAAGTGTATAGTAGAATAAATTAATTAATAAAAATTTAAAAGTTATGAACGAAATTTACAAAAATGGAATGAAATCTTAACAACTGATTTTATTAAAAAGGAAACAAACAATCCTGTCCAAATTAGTTGAATGGAATTCCTTATACCACTAAGATAAGTATTATAATAATTATATTCCTGACTTTTAAGTTTATTTATTTCGAAAAATATTTACCACAAAAATGGTCATACACAATATAACTCCACAAATTTTTTCGCCATCCCTAACCGGCGATATTTAAACCCGCAATACTCGTAACATAGGTTCCTCTGGAAGCGACATATTTAACAGTGTCATAACCATAAGTCTCAAGACCCTCGTAAATACGCCGAAATTATCCAACTTAATAAACCAGATTCGGGGAAAACTCTCGTACTTTATATCGTTTATTATTTCCCCCGCCGACTTAATGCGACTTTTTTATGTGCAGAATTGTGGTTTATAATTTTCTTGCGATTATGAATTTAAATACGAAAAGCGTGTCCGAGAGAGTTTGATTCATAAACAGACAGTATCATCGGTTACGTAATATCTATTTCGCGAATAATAAATGCTGAGGACTCTCTATATGTATCCAAATAATAATCAAAATTATTAGTGAGTTAGAAAAAATTAGTCAGCAATATAAACGGATATCTTTTTCCTCAAAATATATAATCTTGCTAAAAGTGTACTTAAAAGTAGCCGCAATTTCTTGTGATTTCGATATTTTCCAAAAAACCTTTTTAATAATATCTTCTATGTTATTCATATTATGTATACAGGGTATAACAAAAGATAAGTATTTTTACAGGTGGCTCAGTACATCAAATTGATAAAATGTAAAGCGTGCTTCTTCAAAAAAATTTGCAAATATCATTTCGGTAAACAAATGTCCATATAGTTTATTAACATTTCCTACTTAATTTGTGGCATAGATTCCTTGAGAGAATAATAGACACAGTCTATATTACACAAAATTTAAGCAAAGTAAAGGTAGCATAAAAATCGATTTTCCATCACTGAGCAAGAAAATTTTTCAAAAAGATTCCTTACAAATTGAATAATATTAATCCATTGGTTGAGAATTTATAAATAGTGTGGGGGAGTAGAAAACTTTCTCAAACATAGAAGAAAATTTATATCTTATATGCATGGCTCTATACTAATTATATCTTTTATAAATTAAGTGTAATATGAAATACATATAACTTATGAAAATTCCATTCGGGAGGGCGAATAACATTTAGAGAATGTTAAGATATGCGGATACAACTAATCTTGCTGAGACTAAAGAAGTCCTCTTATTCTCTATTCAATTAAAGCCTTCTTTAATATATGGACTTTATGTAAAATAAGGAACTTTATTACGTCGAATACCAACATGATAATGTTAGTACTGGAAATTGACAGTTTTAGCTAATTATATTATAATAATTATAATAACTCCAGGAAAATAAAGCTATTTTTTTAAATATTATGTGACCTTATTTAAGAATAATTTCCCAATGCTTTATATTATTTTCGATAGGCAATTTATGAATATTTTCATTTTTGTGGTTACTACATACAGGAGTACAGTAGTACCAGCTATTTAATTATTTACGTCATGTATAAATTTTACTCCAAAATATTTAGCTGTATAAAACGATAAAATTATGAACAATAAATTATCTTACATGCGTTAATCACCTACCACGCTAATAAAGAACATACTCGTTGCTAATAACATTGAGTTAATACAAAAAATGAGAAACAATTGCAGTGAGAGTGATAAAACTTGAATTGAGGCAAGGATATTGAAAAAAAGGGAGAAATGTTTAATTTGTATCCCATTCCCACCCAAAAAATTATTAAATGATTAATTCAAAAGTAACATCAAGGCTTCAACCAATATCCCAAAAAAATTACTTACAAAAAATACACAAAAACCCAAACTCGACCTGTCAAATAACAACAAAACGACAACAGACTAACCACTGTATAGGTGTGGCTCATAAACACTTCGGTGCTGAATTTACTAACATTTTCCTGCGCATTGCACGTGTTAGTCGCCGAATGAAAATTTCGACCAAAACCTCCAATATTCAAAGCCTGTCATTTGACGACGAAATGTTGCTCGAGGTATTTTTCACAATATTTTTAGACGAAATCATATACATTTATTTTAGCACAAAATAACAAATGTAAGATATATTTACGAAACATACAAATATTGTAATAATATTGAGAACCACGTGACGATGGAGGTGTTTCCATTATTCAACAATATATGTATTCCTTATTAAATCACTTTTCATCGAAAATTGGCTAAGCAGTGACTCAATAAATCTATATAAAAATGGTAAAAATGTACGTTTTTAATTAAATGATTTACTTTTATTTGCTTTTACCAGTCGAAAATAAAAACACATATATGAATATAATGTATCAAACGTTTTTATTTTCATCTAATCAAAACCCTAGACTAATAATTTATAATTATGTTCCACCTTTAAGTACCAAGTTGTTTCAGTCATTTATTTAGTTTACTATTTTCATTATTAACATTTTAGCGTGTTTTATTTGTTAAGTATACGGATCTTTGACAAACAAAATTTTCTACATAATGTATTAAACGTTTAAATTTGAGTCTAATAAAAACCTAGTGATTTATAATTATTTTCCGACTTTTAGTAACAATTTGTTTTAGTCAGTAGTAGTTTTCCATTTAATTTTTAACTTTTTAATATGCGGAGCATTTTTAACCGCCTAGGCGACAATACACAATACAACCCTGATTTGGACGTATTCAAAGCAATTTAAGCATGAGCTGGAATCCAGAATTAGTAATAAATAATGGCTTGAGATCAAAAAACTAATTTATAAAAAGAGCAGATCGTCAAGTCTCACGATTTAGGTAGGTAGTACCCCTATAGTGTCTCGAATAAGGAGTCGATAACCGGAGTTCAATGGCTGAGTTTCGATTTGGGACCCAGAATTCTAATTTATAAGATTAAATCTTCAAGTCTCACGGTTTAGGAAAACAGTACTCTTACAAAATCAAGACTGAGGAATTGGAACCCGAACTTCAATGAGAAAGTCTGTTTTTGTTATCCAAAATACCGATTTTAAAATAGTAGATCTTAAAACATCACAGTTTAAGCAGGCAGTATATATGAAATATCAAAATTTATGATGAAAACTTGAAGGGTAAGAGTATTGTATTATTTTAGAGACTAAACTACGTGTAGAAAATACGTGTAAAAAGTGTCTGTTAAGTATAAATAGATAAAAAATCGGTCACAAAATCTTGATCAGCAATATACGAAATAAAAAATTAAATATAATGTTTTTAGAAGGTACATACATAACAAATTTATTAGAAAATCAGCACCATGACATAAATGTGTCGGTATATATATATATGTATGTATGTATATATATATATATATATATATATATATATACATATATATATATATATATATATATACATATATATATATATATATACATATATATATATATATATATATATATATATATATGTATTTATTTATATGTATAAAATTATAATAACGAAAGAAATAATTATCGTAGTTAATTCGCAAGATGTATTTCTGTCTTTTTTATAAAACTTATTATCTTAATACCAACAAAAAATAGTGATTACGTAAGAACGTTAATCATACAATAGATTAGTACGTAAAGTTAACTATCATAATTCTATTTAATATACACGTCACTGATCTATAATTGTTGAGGATTATCATATTAAGTAAAAGTGCTGCAAAAAGACAGAGCTTTACCTACTCACGTCATATTTTTAAATATAAAAAAGTAAGTAAAAAAAAGCGAGGCAAATTTTGGTAAATCATTCCTAAATTGACTATTTAGCAATTCACTGCATCTTTGCTTAGTTAACAATTCACTTTCAGTTACCGATTAACAACGACAATTTTTGTAGTTATTTACGTTATTTGCCGTACCCTAAATATTAATCCTTTTTCCAATTCTACATATTGGGAAGAGAATAAATCATAATCAATATTTCATCTCATGTAATTTTTTATCTTCTTCACGAGAAATAGATTGAATAATTAAAGAAACAAAAGTTGCATCTGTAATCAGTTTTAAATGAGACAACTTTATTTAAAAACCGTATGTAAAAACTAATCTGTCCTATAAGAAGTCATTCAAACTTTCAATACGTATACACGAGGCCGCCTAAACACAAGTATTTAATAATTGATGTAAAAACTTTTTGACAATATTGATCGTACAACTTAATAGATTTTAGTATACCACGTCGTTACGAACTATAGTTACTGAGAGAAAACACGACAACCTCATGTTAAGGAGCTATTAATTTGAACTGTATTAACTTCAACGCGGTTTAGGTCGTCTAACCCTTGGCCAACCCGTGTCTGACAACTATACGAACGTAGCTATGCTCAAGCGGCCCTCTCGTGTATAAAAACTTTTCCCCTCCGGCCTTTTTAACCCAAACAAAGGAGGACTTATCAAGATATGCCAGTTTAGATATTTGGATATGTTATAAGTTGGGCGGTTTAATCTGTTTGCTAGGGGTATAAATAAAATTGTAGTTGCCCGCTCGTTCCCATTATAAAATGTATGTTGGGTAGGGCTGTGTGTATGTGTCATATAGAATGTCCTTTCGTGTCAAGTACCAACATGATAACGACGTTGTAAATTTTGTTGCTAATCTAGAGATTGACAAATTGATAAAATTTGATATGGGGATGAAATATGGGGGTTGATGAAAGACTAGATTAATTTTTCCCGAGCGAGCCTTGCAAAGTATAAGGTTATACCTGCTGATGAAGAGACAGTATAACAATTTACTATGATTTTCATATATTAAGCACTATAGGCCTGTTATTATTTCATATACTATAGAAAAATCGAATTCGTATAATTTTTATTATTATATTCTTCTTTGCCCGAATAAATATAACATTGTTTTGGAAAGGTCAAGGTCTTTGAATCTAAATAATTGATTGTTTAGATTGATGTCGTGTGAACTGTAGCACTGTCCATAATATTTTTAGTACAAAGAGAACCGTGATAAGTGTTTAATATTGGAATTTAGTTTTGGATAATTATGAGAAAATTACAATATATATATATATATATATATATATATATATATATATATATATATATATATATTATTTTAAGTAACCCATTTTTTTATTGTTTGCCGTAATAATAGAATAAAGAACAATTCTTTTCTTAATTAAAAATAAATTTAATAAATAAAACACAGAAGAATTTAAAAAAAAAGGAGAAACAAAGAAGAAAAGATGAACGGGAACACATATTTTGGAAGTTCTAATTTTTCACTCACTACGAAGTGGAGTGTAATATACTTCATGCGTTCATTTCTATTAGTCAATTATTCCCTCTTAAAATCTAAACAGCTTGACAGGTTTAGATTGGAGCCATATCGTTATGAATAAATTAATTGTGACAGCTGCTAGTAACCAGTTTGTCTGGCATGAATATTAAATCTGAAACTATTTATTTGGTTGTCAACTGGAGATTCTTGATGAAATAACTTTAAGCGCAATACATTTTAATTAGTGGGAAAATAGCAACAAAATTTAAAAAACTATTGAGAAACCAAAACGCGACAGCCCAAAAACTGCATTTGAAAAAACAAATTATCCTAATGCTGCCAAAATTTCTTTAAGCATTTGTTTGTGACCAATATCCAATTATAATACGTGGATTTACATAAACCTGTCGCTTTTAATCAGATCTTGCCTGCCTGCTATTAAGACCTAAAGAAATTTTGTTTGTTTTAGTAAAACGTCGATGTTAAAGCCAAAAATAAATTAACTTTTCTTAAACTAGATTTATAAATATAATTATATAAATAACATGAATAATTTTCACTATTTTTCCTTCTTTTCATATTCGAATTTTGCTTGTTTTTCTATTTAAAATAAAGGTCCTCGGTGAACTACTATGGAAAATCCGGCCTACTTGTAAATATCAAAGGACCAAAATCAAATTATTAACTTTTATGTATGGGATAAAAATTATATTTTTTATATGATATTCATGTCAGATAAAATAACTACTAGCGACTGCCATACTTAATTTATTTTATATAATATATTTTGAGATTCTTCACAGATTACGACAAATATAATAATATATAAACCTAAGAGTTCAGAGAAGATAATGATACAGAAAAAGCATTAACTTTTCTGTACCCAAAATCTAAAAAAAAATTTTGTTAATTGTTTAACATTTACTTAATGTGTGTGTGAAGATTAAAATCTTATTTATCACATAAAAATTTAATGAGGATAATATCACTTGTCATGTGGCAATAATAAACGAAAAGTTTCCGACGAATTCTCAAAGTAGTTATTGATGGAAAGGTCGATTTTATGGAAAAAATTTCGCTACAATTTTTAGCATCTTGTAGGTTGCGAATATGCCACAAATATTGCTGTATATGTACCACAAATATCATTAATATAAAATCTGTCCAGCATAACTAGAACTTGCGCCACGAGGATTCTATGCACATTCAGATACTTGCAAGCCTTTATTTCCATTAAACTGTTTACAATTTTTTTTAAGAACACGTGTATTTTCGTTTATAACACACGTGGTACATGTTTGAATAATAATCATAAGATCTAGGATAATCGCCATGGTCTTTTTAGAACCTTCTGGTCAAGTTTTAACAATTGTGTGTTTTTTTATTATTTTTCGTTCAGTAGTTTTGAAAATAAGGGGGCCCTATTTTTGCATATTGTTTGTTATATCTTTGTAAATAGGAAATTTCAATATACGAAAAATATATTTTAACATTTCTCACAAGATGTCATTTCTAATTTTACCTCGTATGATATATAACAATAAAAAAATAACTTTGCGTGCTTTATTTACAACCTTCCTTACTAAATATATCAGCTAGTGCAAATTAAATGGGTTAATAAGGTTTATTACCATACTAAATTTCTAGTTTCCAGGTCGCAGGTTTCTGAGGAAGTCAGCTGCGACAGGTGGACTGACGGAATTATAAGTTACTTTATGAATATTCAATGTTTTTTTCAAGGATAGAACTCAAAAATTAGCAGTAAATTGGTGTTAAAATTAATTTTCTCCGCCCCGTGTAAAAAGTAAGTCTATTTTCGCCAAATCTCTACACTTTAAATACTGTTTATACTTTAACAAAATTTTCTTAGATAATTAGGTGCTGATAATTTCGATATCTTGAGTGGAAAATGAGATTTTGCGAACATTTATAAGAAATTTGTTACAAAAAAATTACTATTTTGTTTTAGATCGCCTTTTAGTAAGCGTTCATTTGTTATTTTTTCATTGTCATTTTATTACCTTTTAGGAAGCGTTCAACAAAATGCTCGATGATTTTTAAAAAAATGTTTGCCTTCCTTCTTTCCTTCAAAACAATCTCAAAATGAAACTCAACTTATGCACAAAATCTCTGATTAATCCGACAATGATGCCAAATACGAATTTTGTTGTTCGAATAATTTCCGAGAAAAAATCCTTTTAAAAATAGATTCTAAATTACTCCATAAATGTTCATACAATTACATAATTATGAGAGATAATCTACAGTTTTAAAGTATTAATTTTTGATATCCCTAATTGAAAATATAAATCAGCAATTTAATTATTTTCGCGCCATTAATGTTCAATATAATTTACGTATTCTGATAATTATTATATTAAATATACCTTTTTTACATGACTCCATGGACTTCAAAATATCAATTCCGATAGGTAGAAATGTAAAAACATAAAAAATTAATATTTTAAAAATATGACTTCAAACATCAATATCACATTTGTTTTCATTGATAACGTTGATCCTAGTATCATATCAAGTACATGAACAATGCTTTCAATTCAATCTGAAGTCATATTCGTACCCATTCTTAGTGCTGTCTTAATTATTTGGTAATATTTTAAAAATGATTCTAATAATAATAAATGTGCACACGTGTAATAAAATTAGAAGAGTATACATATAAGGAAATTTTCTCGAAAATATTTAAATTAATAAGACAAAATATATTTTCATACTTTTTTCACTTTTATGTTACCCCATTAAATGAAAATGATATAGAACTATACAAAATTGTTTCACCGATTATTAGCAAAGCGTCCATCATTACGTAAAAAGTTATATCACTGAGGGTAATTATTTGTTTGTTTGCTACTTTATCACATAAAATACTGCCTAATACCCCAGTCTAACACATGGAATATTTGTTGAATTACAATTAAATACCTTTATTTAATCAAATAAAAATTAACGAGGAAAATTACGTCAAAACACATATTGTTATTTGGGGCTTTACGTATAATATTTGTTTAGAATTGTCGAAGACTGTTGATGTATATATAACCAAACTACGACCTATAAATTTAAATGAACAGTTCAATATATATTATTAAAATTATGAATATTTTATCCATATGTACCAAGTGACAACGAAATTTAAAAACATTATTGGCCCTTAAATTATTCATAACAAAAACTCATACCGTAAGAAGCTCGTCACACCAGGTCATACATCTTCTGTACAGCGCGCAATTACGCAAACCGCACGCTGTGTCACGCTGAAAAACAAGAGATACGTCAGCGAAAAACTCGCTTTAGTTGCTTGCGGAACAATTCCCTGAAGCACCTACACAATAAAGCCCATAAAGAAATAAATGAACCACTTACAAATACACTTTACCTCGAACACAGCTAAGACTGTTTACGGTAGTCGCTGTTAAAAGCAACAAGAGAGGCCCACGATGTACACGAAAAAAATTCCTAATTCATTCATAGTTCATTAAGCTCTATAAACGAGCGCTTTTTGTTAACAAGGTTATTAACAAGTGGCAAAAGTTTGCAGTCTTCATTTCGCAGTACATAAAGTAAATCATAATTAAAACAAAAACAGACGTTTTACAAGTTTGTAAGTAGGCGCCTGCGAGGCGAGTGTAGAGTGTTAAATGAGGAATAGGGGGGAACTGGGAGAATACTCTACTGTTTTAATAAAATATAATTGCTTAGAAAATTGTAGATTATGTTTTTTTATTATCATTGTGTTCCGCGTTGCTACGAACATTGAATCGTGGAAAGCTTTTATTGTTAGCTTTGCATCGTAGCTTTTGCTATTTCTTCGAAGTTTATTTTTATTATTTTAGAGCGAGTATCGTATTCGGTGTTTTCTTGCTACTTTTTTCATTAAAAATAATGATTTTTAGTATTGTTTTCAGAAATTATTTCTAGAGTATTTTACACGTGTCTCGCTTTTGAATATATTTTTTTTGGAAAATTGGAGAATCACATTATTTGGTATAATTATTTAGTTATCATACATGCATTATATTACAGATATCGGCATTCGTATTATTTCTGAAAATTTTTTGAAAAGGTATTTTTGTTTTAAACAATAATTTTCATGAAGTTCCCATATTCAGTTTCATCTGCATCGTTTATGCTCACATTAATCATTCGCCGTTTTAATATAAGGAAACGCTAAGTCATTGTGTTTTTTTCTTTAGCTCTCACAACAAAAGCACAAGCTTCATTGTAAGTTTACAATAAAAGAGAAAGCTTTTACTTGGCTATATGCAAGCAACTGAGGTTATTATCACCTTTCGTATACACCAATTTATTGCAATTTGAAAAACTGGATTGTATACAAAATTAATTTATTATTAGTGCATCCGCATTAATGTTAAATTACTCCAAGTTATGACTAAAATTTCAAAAACTTAAAGAAACTTCGTTTGAGTGTGTCATATGCGTTTTCCTAATAAAACGCATGGAGCTATAAATTAAAAGCCTGATATCTACAGGTAAATAAGGAATACAGGTTGTATTTGTAAAAAAAGTCCCCAGAGGACGATTATTTTCGTGTAGTAGAAAAATAGAGGTGACGAAAATATATTAGTTACAGCAGATAATTATTATTTTAATAAAAATTTCAATGTAAAATTTTTTTTGCAAGTTTCTTTCATTAACTAAAAAATCGTCCAAGTGCAAGTCTGTATGTATATCGGAGCCTAATGTGATTTTCCTAGCGTAATAAATATTCAATATAATAAGTTCTTGGAATATTCACTATATATATATATATATATATATATATATGTGTGTGTGTGTATATATATATATATATATATATATATATACATATTTATATATTTATATATATTGGGAATATTTCAAAAACCATCACTTTTAAAAATCTGTTTTTTTTGTAATTTTGTATTCAATTATCTCGAATACATATATTTTTCACTTCTCTTAGTACACTTCTGAAAATATTCTACATAAAATTGTAAAAATATATTTTTAAATCGTTATGACCGGCCTTTTCAAATAATGTGATTGAATTTAAAACTTTTCTTCCAATATTCTGTTTTAAGCAAGTAATTTACCCCTAAAACTTCCATATGATATTTATTTCTACATTAAATATCAAGATTTTAAGTCAAGTGGTTTCTAAGAAAAACGGCAATAAAAAATGGATACAGAACACTAAAAAGGGGAAAACAAGGAAAATATTTTCAATATTTATATCATATATAAACCGCTATTTAAATAATACTGGAAAATTATCTATTTGATAATATCTCTTTCGGTAGTTCGTTACAATTATTAGCCTCTTGCGTACATTAAAAACGGTCATTCTAACGTTGAAAAATTACGTAATTTAAACCTTTCAAAGATATCGGTATCCATTTTAAAAAATATCTTTTTGAAAGACATCGCATGGAGTGTGACGGCATTACCTCGCGATTAAATATTTCGAATATCATCTCAAAATAAATATAATCGTTAAAGATCTACGAATGAATAAAATAACGGATGTTTACCCTCGCAACTAACTTAGTCGCAATCAGGTAATAAAAAGTATATTTATATATAGTAAATAATAACCAATATTAAACAATAAATATTAACAGCTTGACCGATAACGATATTATTATAAAATTTTCGGACATGTAATCCAATCGCTACACTGAAAGCGTCATGTCAATTTAATTTAATCATTTTGTTAAATTTACGAAATAGTCACTAAAAGTCATAAGAAAACCTAAGTCAAGATGTTTTATCTGTTATATAATATATCCTACAAATGCAGAGTTGATGCTTAATTAAATTTTAGTGGTATAAATATTCAGAAAGGGAGTTTTCATTGTGGCTGACAAATAATTAAAAGATAAAAAATATAATCACATATTTGAGACAATCAAGACCAAAATAAATTCCAAAAATATCCACTTAACATTTGTAATACACACACACATTCATATACACAGAAAAGTAACAACTATATTTCTATTTTTGTATATTATTTACTTCAGATAGAAAATTTAAAAAAATTATTGAAATTGAAATATAAATTGAACTGATTAATATAATAAATTATTAATATAATAAATATAATACATAAATATATGCTGAAGTCAGTCGTTATGGCAACACATTATATTAGCTGGTATCTCAGCTTTCAAAAGCAAGGGCTGAGTTTTTATAAAATAAGCATGAATTGAAGCATGCATATTAGATCATTTTTTCGAATTGACTAGTAAATAAATTAATTAAAAAACCGACTGTGACTATTGATTGATTAACTAGCAACAAGGTTTTGATTCGATATATACTTAAAGATATTTCAGAAAGATTACGAAATAAGTAGTTCACAAATACTTTAAGCTTGTTTCAAATTGTTCTAAATAGGCTTCTTTGACGTTAAGGAACACCCGCTCGATACCAAGTCGAAACAATTAACAAGGCACAGCCGGGCTGTTTAATACCCCGATAATCCTGTTGGCTGTCTAAATAATATCCCTTTTGATAGATGGATATTTTACCATTTTCAGAGTTCTGCAGGAGAATTGCGAAATCATACGGAGGACTTCGTCCTCCTATTGTTAATATAATAGTAAATTTTAAAATGTTAAGCTAAAGAATTTGTGACTCAGTTAAGCAATACATTTTATGTGGTAGCAAAGGAAATATTTAGGAAAATTCATTAGCACTGTCTTATTAAACTTTGTGTTGAGCACGTATATGAATAATTAAAATATGTTTGGATATTACGAAATTAATTTTTGAAATAAAAGGTTAAATTTTTTCCATTTCATTTTTATTGAAATTTTGTTCCTCTTGGTTTGATTCCTCATATATTCAATGTCTTTATTTGCTATTATAAAACGAGTTTAGTAGTTTTTAAGGACAAATAGAATATTTAAGGACAAGATTCATTAATTTAATTTCCTTTCCGACATTGATAAATTAACCTAAATAATAGATAAATTACCTACATAATTAAGTATTTTTATAAATAAGGTCTTTTATGGTTATGATCAAAAATTTGACTAACATTTATTGATAAATAATTTAAAATTATAATATAATTTTGTTCTATAAAAGTAATAAACATCAAAAGATAATTTTAAACATCAAAACACATTTTAGAAACAACGACACTTCACATTTTTCACTTATTTCGAAAGACATAGTAACATAGAATCCTCACAAACATTTATATTTTATTACGATGTATATAATAAAATCAATTTTAAGAAAATAATTTTAAGTAAATAATGTAAACAAATTTATATTTTCAAAAACGTTACTGGCAATGAAACAATTTCAATAGCGATAGAATAATGAAATTAAATTGCGTCAATAGTGACCGGGTGTTTTCTATTCAATATTGTTTCGTAATATTTGATCTTCAAACAAATAATTTTAAGCGATATTATTAAGAAATTAAAAAAAAAACTAGTGAAAAAAATCTGGAGAATACTCCAATATCGACATCGATTAAATCATAAACACTAAGTGATTGAAAAATAAATGTTACACAAAAGTTGTATGCATAACACTGAGAGTATTAACATGTGGACACATGTGATGACTTATTTTTCATTAAGTTGCACGTATAGAGAATAAAATGAAACGACATTATCGCAATTAATATTACGTTAAAAAAGCAATTTAATATATCGATACAGCCACATTAATATTCCATAAAAGTCATATACACAACGCAATATTAACTTAAACATTTTAATATACTGGGTTTTATAGCCGGTACATTACACGTACTCTTATCAATTTTCAAGGATATTTTAAATTCAACAATCATATAAACTAAACTTTGCATATATAATTACTTATTCTCGATAACCAATCGATATCGAAAAATTTAGTCTCTTGCAAGATAATGCTACGTTTAACACAGCTATTAAATTTCAACTCGAAAAACAACAAAACCAATTATGAGCCAAACTTCAAGTGTAAAATGAACTCGACGTACCCTGTAAAAACACACGGTATTTTCCGGGCGTTTGTGTTACACAAGACGTACAAAAGAAAATATTTTTATTTAACAGTATTTTCACTTTAGAATTAGCTCCGTTTCCATTTTATAATCTTGCGGGAGGCTTAAGATAACATCTTCACGCAAAAACCGCTCGGCAATTTCCTTATTTATGCTACTCATTTCAAAACTAGTCCACCTCTGTCATTTTTCGTCATAAAGCGATTAGCGTCTCATAACTAGTTATTCACAAAGTTTAACTCGAATAAATAAGTACATACTTTAAGGGGGAAATAATTAGCGACTTCATAAG
Organism: Druceiella hillmani; assembly: GCA_039881145.1. Lineage (NCBI taxonomy): Eukaryota > Metazoa > Arthropoda > Insecta > Lepidoptera > Hepialidae > Druceiella > Druceiella hillmani. Next base: position 24,450,449 of record JAYKKI010000022.1, on the reverse strand, counting down.
GAAATGTTGGTTTCGCTAGTATCATGACTTGGATTTTGTGGTTTCTGTTAAAACGTTTAACCTTAAACGAATTTTTTTTAGTATGAGAATTTGCTATGAATATTGAATATATTTGGCGTTAATTTTGTAGAAATTCATTATTCCCAATTAAATGAAACTACATGATGTATTATTATTTCTACTTTCGTTAATTTCTTTACCACGACCTAGGTTTCGTTGTATTACAACATCTTCAGGTGGGATATTAGCAAATATAACTTTCTGATATTAGCAAAGATATCTTTGCTGATATCCCACCTGAAGATGTTGTAATACAACGAAACCTAGGTCGTGGTGAAGAAATTAAAGAAAGTAGAAATAATACTACATCACGTAGTTTCATTTAATTGTTGCTATGCATACTTATGCGTCATGTTAGAAATTAGGTTATATTTAGATACAGCAATAGTATTTTGAAAGTTTGTGAGGTAAACTCTTTTATGTATGGAGCTCTGTTGGGCCGCCGACACGTATTTATCTAAATAAATATTATATTAATTATAATTCAACAATAAGAGGAGTTTCAATACGAAATTTTTGTTTGTTAAAGGAGCTGAGCGCATAAATGTAATATTGATTGCGATAATGCCATTTCATTTGATCCTCCATACCTGTAATCTAATGAGAAATAAATTATCACTCATTTCCACATAATAATATTCTCAGTATCACGTAACTTTTGTGTAATAAATATTTTTCAATCACCTAATTTCTGTGACTTTATCAATATATTGCAGTTTCAAACTTAAGTGTCAATTGTCTATAAAATCTTACACAAAAAATATTATTGAATCTATAAAAATTATTTAATGCGATTTATTTTTGGTACCAAAATGATCAAATGAAACAGTTATGTTCAGCAACATCTAATACTAATGTAATTATTTGGTTGGCCGATCCTTTCGGTATTTCAAAAGAACTTTATTAAGTATTATAAATTGATACTCAGAAGTATCTTGTACTAGTGAAAGATAATTCTTTATCCTTTAAATATGTCCTCCAATTTATTAGCAAGTTGATATCTAAAATTACTATAAATGATTATTCAAAATTAATCTAGCTTTTGAAGACAAATAAAAAAAAATGCATTTATGAAATTTTCCTATTTATTTCAATCACCGTTAGGATCATAAAATGAAGATAACTGCGTTTTTTCCCGGTTCACAGAGACAATTTTTTTGCCCGAAATTTTAGGAACTGTAAGCTTAAAGCAAAATACATATTAACGAATATATTACGGTCGGATTCTAGAGTTACAGGTTTTAATTTTCAACATGGCTTGCTTTCGTTTCCTATTTAATTTTCACGATTTCATTTTATAAAGATCTTTTAAAGTCTTCAAATTTATGTTATGTTTTAGATTGTGCGCTAAATTATTTCTCATTATTATATGTTTTTTTTAAATAGCCATTTTTATAATTTCTGTTTTATTATGAATACATTTAGAAATATTCAATTAAGTAATAATTATTGTAGACTGAAGATAAAAAGAGACTCGCGCCGCTATCACTGATATAGATTAGGAATTACGTGATAGAATAAAGTTCAGAAATTTGAACAAAATGTGGAATAATTTCTATTACGATTCAATGAACACTTAGTTACTGTTTATCAGAGATATTTCCTAAAAAATTTTGTGAATGAAAGAAAAAGGCTAGTATCGTTCTGTTTTATTTACATATAATGGGAAAATATGACGGAATATAAAAAATATATGGAGCGCTGAAATAGATTTTTAGAATTACTGATGAAATTAGGAATAATTTTTATCGCGAATATAGCTAATTTATTAAATATAAAAATATATTTCAGTTAATAAATACAAGCAGGAAAATAAATTTTACCATAAATCATGAACCATATTTTTTAGGAACTGGAAGTTGAGAGCGATTTTATTTTACCGGTCATTCATAATATAATTGCAGAAAATTTTAAATTTCTTCAAAATGTACAGTTACGCTAGAGTTCCATGCAAATATTTTCTTACTATACATCTATGCTCTTGCTTTAATTTATGAACTAAAATATTAATTTGTGTTTCATTCACAATTTAATAATTTATTAAATTGGAAAAGTTAAGTGCACGTATTATTAAGGAAGAGCGTGTTAGATGAAATTATTTCAGTTGTATAAAAACCGAAATTTATGGTGATCAGTGTTAAAATTTTTAGAGTATCTAATTTTTGAGCAAAAATAATGTTTTAGGACAAGAAAAATTATAACAAAGCGATGCGTAATCTGAAGAAAAAATACAAGATAAATTTGTTATTATATCTAGATAAGGGTTGAAAATAGAATGTGAGATAAGGTGAAAAATGCAATGACGCCAAATATATGAAATATAAGAAAATGAAATGTTATTGTTGAACACCAGATGTGGTAAAAGTAAATGTAATGAAATAAAACTTGCAAAATACGTAAGAAAATTAGATTTTCTTATGTTACCTATTGATGGATTAAAAACAAACGAAAATGGACAAAATAAATAAAAATTTATTAAAAACATTCATATCATTTGTTATTTCTTTTCAAATATTTCATTTACTCTTATAATAAATCGATGTTAAAACATATTTTAACAATTTTATGTGTGAACTCGTATGTTTGAGTCTCGTCTTGAAAGTGTCGTGAATAACAAAGTGGCACATACAAGAAATTACATTACGTTCTTTTTTCCATTCAATTTAATTAAGTGTTTATTCAGTTATTTAATATGTTAAATAATACATATATATATATATATATATATATATATATATATATATATATATATATATATAATTTAATTATGTAATAGGTTTCAAAGACAATTACTTCATAATTTCCTTCGAGTTGACAGTTAATTATTAAAGAATGATATGAAAGTTATGTATTAGAAAAAATAAGTTAAAATGTGCATAAAATTTCGTCATACCACGAAATATAGCAGTTTTGACTTAAAGTATTTTCACTGGCTACATTTATAAGTAAGTACCAATATAATACCAAGAAATTTTAACATTCTAAATGATACTAAATCAATTATATAACACTCCACGAAAAGCGTAGATTTTTGAAGACATGTCATACAAACGAAACAGAAGTTTACTATTCATAATAATAACAATCAGTTTTAATGAAAATTACTAAGTTTTTCTCCGGTTCACAGGAAACAACTTTCACGGTATCTGTCACCAAGCTTCGAAGCGACGGAATAATAAACATACGTATCAACGTACATACCGATACCGACACACGGTGCCACATAATTTTCCTGCATATTGAAAATAAGGTGAACGCAGAAATTACATGTCAGACCTGTTATTATGGTTCCGGCCAAATCACTCTTCTATCAAATATTAAATTCTGTAGTTACATTAACCTTGTACGTACAATTGGTCTGTGCACACGGAAAAGTGCTACATTTTCATAAAAAGTTTTATGAAATTTATGATACGCTTGTGAATGATTTTATGAAATTTATGAGACGCTTGTGTATGATGATAGTATTGATAAATTAAATTACGCTTAAGCAGGTTTTACACTTAAAATATTCGTATCAATTTTGGCAAGTTTTGTGAACGTATTTATCTTAATTTATGTAAGGCACTCAATATTGCAAATTGACGAGAAAGACTTTCCGTATGCATACTTATTCCGTTATGAAATAGATATAGAAAAAGTAAAAGTGTAAAAGGGCTTATAATCTTTTAATAGGTGCCACTCTAAATTAAATATTGTGGAAAAATCTATTTAAAAAATGATCTTGCTATAAAGAAACGGCTGTCAATTCGCTGTCAAACATCAAATTTATAGCCTCTCTTTACGCAATTTTTGCTTATATTTTCAAATTCGGTGTTGGCATTTTTTATATGACCTTGTGTTTATATTGTATATTGAATAGTAAGTATTCAATATGTTACAAAGAATGGCAATAAAGTTGAAAAAATTGTAATAATTGTCTCATTTTAAGAAGGTGATATGCGAGAGAAAAGTTTTTCAAAAAATTGTTTATATATACAATAATCACTATTACGAAAATTGATAATTTTATTAAATACGCCGTTTTTAAAGTAGGTATTTTTATTTAGTTTAACGAATAAGTATTGGAATTTTCAGTTCTGGAGTTATTTTGAAAAAAAATCATCTCATGCATTAACGATTCAGTTTTGTAAATGAAGAAGTAAATTAGGACGGTCCGCCCAAAAAGCTCTGGACCTCAGCAATTTCAGTTGAGCTCTGTTATAAAAATATTCGCAATAGTGCTCAGTTTCATGGCTCTTTCGTTCTCGTATTACATGTATCCGACAAAATAAGTCATACCAATGTCCTTGCACTTTCTTGGGTGGAAACCGGGATCCGAAAAATAAGTTATTTTATAAAAGACAACTGTTTATTAAGTTTAGGTAAGGATTATAATAAGTAATTTTTTTATTACAAGATGTGATTTTTTTAAATTGACAACATATTAAAATTAGTATATCGCGTTTTAGAACAGTTTAATTGGATTGATATGAATAATAACATTCTCAAATGAAAAGTGATAACAATTTTAGCTCCTTATATACTATAAATCTTCATAGAGAAATAGAAGGTAGTTCGTGGAAGAAATTACGTGACAAGGCAGGCCATATAGTTTATATAATTATAGGGTAGTATATTGTAGTTACCTTTTAATATCAATTTATTTTATCACAAGAGTAAATTGACAAAATGTCAATATTTCAAGACTAAAATTGGAAATCGATAAAAAATAAGTTAAAAAGTCTTTATCACATATATATTAAGAAACATCATAATATTATTAAGAAATATTATAATATTATTAAGAAATATCTCGCAATTATGTATCTAAAACGAAACAAAAGTAAACAATTTAAATCACTCGATGCATCTAAACCGTTACAAATTTTTTTTCAAGCGAACTAAACGTAAATCCGTGTAAACATTTCGCGAATACTCAATCCCCAAGAAAAACCGGAGCATTTGTGGGAACGAGTAAACATTTACATAAAACCGCCTAAATCACGCTCGATTCGAAATATTTACAGCTGACTGTACACCGGAAGCTCACCCGCAAAAACAAACAAACAATAAAAAAAACTTATCCTCCAAGTATTCCCTCCTCTCGCGAAAAGCGACAAGCCACAACTGTCTACAACGCACGAGAGACGCTGAATATATTTCTATGCAAATGTAATATTTTATTATCAAACACGTCACGTGCAGATAATATTCAGACATAAATATTTGAATTAAATTCCTGTTATCGGGTACCGATCTTCATTACACTGTGTCATTTACCGAGTGTAACGCAATTACTTCTCGCCGCACACGAAAAACACGACACCGAAACACACTTCGACCAACCACAACAACGCTTTTCAAACAATACTGCAAAGCCAAAAGTGTAATAATTAATGTGATCAAAAGTAATTATAATTCAAAAGTCATTAGGTTTCAGCCTAATGACTTTTCTACATCCGAAAATCAACTCCGAACGCGCCCCAAAAAAAGGATAAAGTAACAATCCAACCGACGAACTACATTTCCACAATGATTAAATGATTTCTTGATAAATATCAAAAGACATTTAACAAAAAAAAAAAAGAATTCGCCGAATACGTGAGATTATGTTTTAATATAACTCTGATATTATTACATAAATGGTGATTTTTTATTTTACCACGCCATTTCACTCAGATTTAGCTCTGTATTATTACATGAATATTAATAGTCCCATTAATCATTATGATGTATGTCGCACACATAAATGTTCGTGTTATGTTAGTTAAACATTTACGCCTTTTTTTGCCAGAGTGCACGCGCGACTTGGCGCCGGTCGGGACGCGTGCTCCCGCGACGGCTTCTCGAGTGGCACTGAGCGGCGGCGCTCGGCCGCGGTGCGTGGCGCGAACGGACTTCGGGCAAGGCTCTCGCTGTGTTGGTGTGGTGGGCATTATCCGCACACTTAAGTTTTTGATGGGACTCAAACGTATAATATATTTATTGTGCCCAAAGCTTAAATCATACGCAAGGCTATGCGAAGAGAAGAATGACTGTTTGTCTGAACGTACAATAATGTTGATTTTCGTTCAAATATTATCCATTTGGATGAACGAAAATTAACATATAAGGATTTAATTATAAGGGAAAGAAGACAGCGAAAACGGGCCCGTCGCTCTAGAAATAGAATGTAATTTTTTAAAAGTTGATATATTTTAGCGTGACAAGAAAAACTATTCGCCGATCGACAATCAGAAAACAGTAAAAGTGAAACAAAATTTGTAACTACAATACAAAAAAAGACACTTAAGACAAAAGAAACGTATATACTATGAACGAAGAATCATAATTAAGAAAAAAAAGCAATGAAAGAAACAGAGTGAGTATATTATATTTTTTGGCTACGATTACCAAAATAATAAATATCGATCAATTTTTGGCAGCCTTGCCATGCTTGACATCCGTTCCGTATTTCAAAATAGATATTTTTTTTACAGTTTTACGTGGCTTTTTAATAACCCTGTCCGGCCCGAGTATGTTTCGTTTGTGCATGAAAGTTAAAACTGGGCACATTATGTACTTAGTTTCATCTTGCTGATTCAAAGAGTTCTGTAGAAAGCAAAGTTGCAAACTATTATATTTTGAAAAAATAAATTATATATTATTAATCATTTTTGAAAAAAAAACCTGACTTTCAATAAAAATTCCTGCTTTCTAATTTGTCTGATTGAAGACTGAAATAAAACTTTAAAAGAGATAATTTTTAATTTTCCTTCTAAAAATTTATAAGTTTTGATCTTGTAACACTTGTACCCAACGCGATACGGATTTTTCCTTCCTTGAAGATATTATTTTTAATAAGTTTCAGAAATAACAAAAGTTGAAACTTATCAAAAGCTGTAATGATAGACCATAATTTATGAAGTTTCACTTTCACAGCTGGCGTGTTTTATAGTTATGGACGATCTATTGATCGCATTGTTCACATCTAAGATACTCATTCGTTGATCATTATAACAATATAAATCTAATATAATTCGTTTATAATTCTAGGAACTAACATCGAATTGGTAATTTGTCGTCCTCCATCAGATAGCATTTTGGGTAAGTTTATAAGATTCCTTCAAACTCATTAAGTACAGTAGGCGTTTTAACTTATCAACTTACCAGATACATTCACCATTTGTTCATATGCCTTAATTAAATTTCATCTACAAAAACATGTTCCGAAATGCTCACATTATTTCCAAACCTGTACATACATAAAATGTTATGCTTATGCATAAATGTTAACCTACATAAGATTAACATTTCAGGCATATCAGTAGCAAAGTACATATAAAACTATATTAATTTGAAATACATTTATATATATTATAGAAATTGGTAAATATTAATCAAAATATGTATGCTAAATAAGGTCTTACATGTTATATTATTATGTATGCACAAGGCAAACTAAGGTTTGTATATACGTGCGAGAAAATGCTTAAAGAATAGATGTTTTTTATTTGCATGTTATAAAACTTTGAATTACGAGAATTATGAAACATTTAAGATAAATGAAAATTCAATTTCAATATTGCTTTCAAGTCCTTCTGCAAAGTTAACTGTATGTTGTGGGCCTTTTTATCAGAAAAAACTTGTAAATCCTTACTGGGTGTTATGAATTCTTAAAATAATTTTACACTGATTAATTGGCTGAAATTTAAAGTAAAGTCAACGGCAGAAAATATTTTGTGACCATCGAAACATAATTTGGATGAAATAAAAAAACATACCATTATATCAGATCGTAGAGTTTATTAATTAATAAATATTTATCGTCAAATATATCCGCAGAGCAACGCAAACAAGTACCTTATGTTATATGTCAAAGTACACAAATACTTAGGCACAAGTAATACAGAACTTCATAAAAATACCACCCTAACGGGAATCAGTGTGACTTTGCTCGCCGACTAAATTATGACATACAACACTAACATAAACTCGTATATTATCTAAAGATGCCCACGCCAGCAAGAAAAATCTCTTTACAAAAAGGACATATTAGTATTTTCATGAAATAAAAAATATTATTCCTTAATACAAATATAGTATCACAATTAAGATCAAAATTACTTTATAAACAAATCTTCAGTTATATTTTAATTTACGTGATATCAGCGTAGGTTCAGTTTACTTAATGTTACATCTGCTCAAAATAATATTACTTTTACTTGATAGTTTAAACCTACGTTCTTTAAAACATTGTTGAAACTGCGATGTGTTCAAAAACTAGAAAACATTTCGCTGGGCCTAGTTTATACTAAATTCCTTGTGAAAATAGATACTCCTTTAAAGAAAATAATTAAGTTAATTGTACCAAATCTTTCTAGAGTTTCTCTGAAGAGCTACTAAAATAAATTAGGCTTCTATAAAGTGGTTTCGGTAACAAGATAAAATATTATATTTGTAATTTGATTTTGAATATTATTCTCAAATATACGTGTACTTTACAATAATGTTTGTGGTTTTCAAATTATTATCTTTTACTTTATCGTTTAATTGAATCTACTTTTCAGTGAATCATAAGGGAATCGCTGGCAGTTTAATTCATTTAATAATAATTGTTTTTTCTGCCACATTGAGATTAATTTTATTTTTGAACAAGACAAACTTGTGTGTTTGTTTATTTTATACATTTTTGTTTTCATAATTTCACAATCTAGGTAAGCCGAAAACTTACAATTTTTAATTAAAATTGTAAGTTTCCGGTGTTTATGTTTAGGTAATAGCGTGATCTTTTAAGAGTCTGCTTTATACTGTATCCTAAAGAAGAATACTTAGAAAGTTTTAAGTCAAAATTCGCAATAATTAAAAAATATTATTTTAAATAAAAATTTGCCATCGGTATATTATCTTATGTTAACATTATTTTTTTTAATCTTCTACTAATTTCTTATGCTTTTATATTACAATATTGTAATAGCGCGGTCTTTTAAGCGTCTGCTTTGTACCGTATTCTAAAGAAGAATACTAAGAAAGTTTTAAGTCAAAATTCGGAATAATTGAAAAATATTATTCTAAATAAAAATTTGTCATTAGTTTGTCAAGATTGCATCTTATGTTAAGATCTAACATTGAATGTTTTATCTTTTTTAAACCTTCCTTTTCCTTTTTCTTACGCTTTTAAAGCAAAATTATTATGTCAGATTTTTCTCTTCTCGCAGTCTATCCATACTTTTTCGATCTCGTTTAGCAAGATATTTTTGCAGGTTATTCTGGATCTACCTCTGTTACAGTTGAGTTTACAGTTATATTTGAGGACCTCCTTCGAGTAATTTTATTCCTTTGCTCAAAACTGTATGCTCTATCCACTACTAATGTCGTTCCCGTAGTATGCCAATGATAATCTTCTGTTCAGACGGATCTGACAGCTTTTTGTTAAAGACCATGTCTTACCATCCATCTGAACATATCCTGCGAAGGCCGTTGTTGATGACGATCAGGTGTTAGTGGATGGTGTTTTTCTTTACGTCCCGTAAGCATAAAACAGTACTGAGAGTACGATGCTTCGGAATATTCTCAGCTTTACGGCCCTTGATACCACATGAACTTCCAGACGGACCGCAGCTGTGTGAAAACACATTGGTTTTGTTGATTCTCGCAGCAACATCTCAAGGTTCCTCCGTTCTACTTCTCGCCGTGAAGCCAATCGCTAAAATTATTTAAAAAATGACAGTATATTGTCATCACAAAAAATGTAAAAAATACGGAGTTACGCCCAATCGTTGGAAAATGATATTCAGATGCGTAGCTTTCAAGTTAAGTTAAATTGTGTTTACATATACATATACGTATATATGTATATATATATATATATATACATATATATATATATATATATATATATATGTATATATTATATATATATATATTATATATATATACATATACACATATATATATATATATATATATATATATATATATAGTTTCTATAATATATTAAACATGAAATATTTAAAGGGTATAGGATATTGTACATATATTTTGCTAGTAGAGGATCGATATCTTGCAAAATGAAAAATTATCGAGTCCCCGTAATTTAATTATCATTTCCAATATAAATACAATAGGAAAGGAATCCTGAGCTTTTGTGGTAGTTATAGAAAATAGAATGAACTTGTTATAATGTAATAGGCATCGTGAAGGGTGATATTTGGTTCTAAAATCTAAAAGTCATCTTAATATCATAAAAGAATCTCAATAACACTTTCATCTCTACATTAATAAAAATTGTAATTAAAAACTAAAAAGAAATTAACTGACGAACGTCGGGCTTCATTCACTAGCAACAAGAGAACTGTATTATTTGTTTCGAGATAAAAGGTGGCCGAGCAATATTGAGGGACAAAACTTTCATTTAATCTAACCAATAATGGTTTCAGCAGGTGTAGCGTGAAGCTGGATCGAAATATTAAAAGAACGAGGTATTAAATAACCATATCTTGAATTTAGAGTTCGTCATGTACATAGCTTTGTACTTTAAAATGTTGAGACTGAAACACTTACGAAAAGTTAAATTTAACTTCGAATTAGGCAGTATTTTGTGTAATGGAACTAAAATTACCGTTAATCTTCGTAACACATTATTAAAAGCGAGAGTTTTGCCTTAGATGTCAATATAATCAACATTGGTGTTTATTTATCAAAATTTAAATAATTTTGAAATGTTTCCTTAATTATTTCTATATTTCATTTCATGTTTAGAAAATTAAGAATAAAGTGGCAGACTTATTGCTAAAAGATCAATCTATTAAAACTAAGCATAATGAATGTGTGAGAAAAACAGGTACTCTTGAAGATTGTAAATGTTAATTAATATTACAAAATAAAGGACATAAAATTTATTTTATATAGGTATAAATATGCAAAATACAGTACTAATATAAAATTGAATACAATGAAAGTAAAACGGAGATACATTAGCGATATGGAAAGGATTCCAGGATAGACTTCAATCTGCCGATTATGACGGATAATGTGATTTGCGTGACTTTTGAATGTAGACAGTGAGCGCACACTTGAATTCAGTTTATTCCATAATTTAGCAGCATACTGATTTTAGAAGTGTGTATTTGTTTTTTATAAATTACATCAAATTATTATTGAAGATTATACCTTAAATAGAATTTAACCTATTTTTTAAATTTTATTTGAGATTCTGATGGATATTGTTTTAATATTCATAAACTAAGTATGTTAATTTTCACTTAATTTTTAGCATTGATATTTATCCTAAATTAGCTCATTTCTATACAGTAAGTGATGTAGCAGTTAGGGATGAAGTCCTTATCCGTATAATACAATTTGTGTTGCAGTTAATACATGCTTGCTTTGAAAATTATGACTTCTAAAAAATTAATAAATGGATACTTATAAAGTTTAAAAATCTGGGTATGGTGCTGAAGACATTTTTTCTTTAAATCTAAGATAGTAAAACTGAATACCAAAATTTATCGTTTTGGATTATCGCTTCGTTGCAAATTACAAATGTTTTGGCGTTTACTTCATTCTCAGTTAAGTTTTTGTTATCGCACATCATAGAGAACTAACGCAGTAACTAATGCAGCAGTCGTACATGAATGTAAAAAAGTCATCAAATCCCTTGGTGCATGACTTTATATTTTTCATATTCAGTCATAACTTTACAAAATATTTCAATCAACGAAATACTTTTAAAGCCAAGTTATAAATAGCAATACGGCATTCATTTATCTGTCAAAATTAAAAAAAATATGCAAGCATTCGAAACTTGTCGTGTTTAGATATAAACGATCTCGTACTTATTCTCACGAATTTCATGAAATTATTTCACATCAGCTCACTATTTGATGTAAAACAAAGTATGAGCGCACTTCCTAACCTTTATTTATATTAATCCAAGTTAAACGTTACTAGAAGCACTAAAAGAAGAAATCTATTTGCATTTGTCTTTTTCCATTTACCACATTCTTTCAATGCTTTCTAAATAATGTCTAATGAAATGATATATTAGACGTCAATTATAAATTTACATACCGTAATTAGTTTATTTATTTAACCTAATCAAGCTTTTATTTTAAACGAAATATTTTTCTAGCTACTATTCTCTAATGTTCTACTTTCTATTTTCTAAATTTGACTAAGTAAATTCGGTTTCTTATACTGGAACTTGTATTTTTTTTAATGTTATACTGGATGAATATTAGACAAGTAACGTCTATTTGAAAATCATTTCCTGTATATTACATTACATTTACACGCAATTTTATTTTTGTGATTTTCCTTGCATATGTGTAATGATTTTTCGAGTTTCATAACAATTTTGGTAACAATGAACATTTTATTATCTTGTTTTGGTTTTCTTCCATTTGTTTTTTTTATTTGCCTTGATTTAGGATGCGACTCTAATGGATACAATTCTGGACTATTTAATTTAAAATTTGAAAATTATTTATTAAAAAATGTACATCTTTGTTTCTAAAGTCATAATTTAGAGATTAACTGCATGACCAAAAATTACCACGAATCAAACGGTCGAATATAAGTAAAGACTTTTAGAATTATGAATGCGGAAACAGTTTCTCATAATTCTCATCCAAATAAATTTAAAAAAATTGACAAATCCATGCACAAAATAAAAAAAACTCGCGATTAAAGGAAATTAACTGACGGCCTTCGAAAAGTTATTAGTTTATTCGTTATAAACAATTTAATTATTTTGGCGTATTTATAAATGAAATATTGATCACAGTGAAAAAAAAATGTTTTTCTTCCATGTGCTCACATTAAAATACTCAAGAAAATTATGAAATATTTATTAATTATTTAATCCTTTCATAAAAAAAATATAATTGGTCAAAAAAACTGGTTGCGAGTATGAAAATTTATTTTTTTTAAATCACTTACCGACAATAAAGGAAGAAATATTTAAGAAATTTAATTAAAATTGTCTTTATAACGGAAAACTTTTGCAACGAAATAAAGTTTTGCAACGAAAAAGCATAGTGTAAAAGAATGGAAAGAGAAGACAGTACTTTATTTTATAAATGTATTTTTGAAGTATTGATGTTTTTCCCACTTATAAGTCGAGAAATACTCTTTTTAGCTTGTACCCAAATAATAGCTTAGATACTATATAATAGTTACTTGTCATATTCAATGACAAAAAATCGGTTAAGTAATTTTGATGCTAATTTATATATATATATATATATATATATATATATATATATATATATATATATATATATGTATATATATATATATATATGTATATATATATATATATATATATCGAATTATTATTTTAAATTTACAAAATTGTAAAACACATAGAATATTTTTTAACTTACGTTGATATGAAAATATTAATACATGAAATTATTACTTGCAATGAGATAAATTAAAAAAATATATTTAATTCTGATAATAACCTATATAAACATTGCACAATTAAAATCTATGCATTATCCCAATGAGTTTTTCATCATTTCAGGAATTTTCTAGAAAAGGTGTAAATATTTCCAAAATATTTTGTTATGGGGTCTAAATATTTCAAAACTTAATTCGGTAATAACAATTAGTGCAAAGCTTTAAAAGCACGCTGTAAAAGAAAATAAATTGAAATCGATAGAAAGTATGATTATGAAGTAGCGTTTGTCAGTAAATATTGATATTTAAACGTAACTTTAATTGGAGGCTCAAGTAATGAGTAACAAGTGATTACAAATGGGTTACATATTCCCATACTCAAAACCACAACAGTCTACACATATTAAAATATACGCGTCAAAATTTATAAGTGTGAGGTAGAGTTCAGCTAATGTGTTCTTCATTTATTACTGAATCAGCTGGTTTTTTGATTGCTCAAAATTTTTAACATTCATTTATACACTAAAAAATTGAAAGTGATAAAAATCTAGAAAAGTTTTTCTTAGGTTTTTGTTCAGTCAATACTAAAAGATTTTTACACTTCAGTGTAAACATCTTTTATATAATTTGACAGCGACGTGTCACAAATAACGATGATGAATACATAAGTCGTAACCATTTAATAAGAGAGATGTTCTCAAAAAGTTAAGAAAGTAAAAAAACAAATATTTTTATGTCGACACGTTCAAAAGCTTTGATATAAGTCAAAATACATTACATCGACTTGATGATTACGCTCAATCGCAAAAGTTGCGTAATCAACGAAAACTATATTAGGAAGTCACGCTAACAATCCATCAAGTGGATAAAGGCTTGAGTATGGTTACAATAGAAAATTATTTTAATTTATACTGATGGCAAATGTTTAAATGTACGAAGGACAGTGAGCTAGTGTCAACGCAAAAACATGTGTTATGTAAAAAGAAAAGTTATTTGCAAGCTATAACCGGAGTAGTCAGGCGTGAACAAATTGTTAATCTTTATTTTAATTAATAAACGAGAAAATAAGTGATTAATAATTGTATCTTTACTTATGTCCTAATAGGTTTTGGGCCCAGACAACTATACACAATTGATACCATGATTTTTTTTAACAGTAAATATAGTGTAAAGTCTCGTTATTGAAGAAACTCGTACAGACGCGCTTAAAGGAAGAAGATGATCTCCGAAATCATATCACAGATTATTTTGATGCAGTTAAGAAACTCAAAAAAATAGATTTGGTGGTGATTGACGAATTATTGGCAATTTTACTATTGTATAGCCTACCAGATCCATTTGCAATATTTTGTTCTGCAGTGAAATCGCGTGATGACCTACCGTCTAAAAAAATACTGAAGATAACAATTTTCGAAGATTATGAAAGACTAAAGTTTACAGTAACTGTCCAGTGAGCTATGTTTGTACGATCTTATTTTATGCAACAATAAGTGCAAAGTAGGATGCTATCTTTGTGATCGCCGAGGACATATTGCAAGAGAATGTTAAATTAAAATTCTAAACAACACTAAGGAAAGCGCAAAGCAAGCAGAACGCTGTAGTTCTGAGCGGCAATATATGACAATGTTTAGCACGACCCAAAAGACCGTACCAGTAAACAGAGTAATTCTATTTGATGATGCACGGGACATATGCGTAATGATAAGCACATGATACAAGAATTTGTGCGACTGGAAAATGAATTAAATTTTACCAAGAACGAGAGTACCCAAATAACCCGGATAGGCAAAGTCAGTATTTCAGTTGATACAGGTTGTAAAAATCACCAAGTAGATATTCAAAAGGTAGAACACCTTGAACGTGCCAGATTTACGAACTAGCGTTTTATGAGTATCAAAAATTACTGTTCAATGATTTGAGGTTCATTTTACAAAGAATGATACCGTTGTTATTGACGAGAAAAAAAAAGTTCATAAAAGGACCATATAGGTAATTTGTATCGGTAGTATTCCAATAAGGTTGAAGTAATGAAGAAACCAATTGAGATGTGGTATGAGCGCTTGGGACACATTAATGTATGTGATCTCAAAGCTGTGGCTAAGAATGATCTAGTCCATGGTCTGAAGTTCGATGACAGTGAAAAATTGTCAGTGTGAGATATATATAGGTAATGAAGATCGCACGAATGATTTATTTATTAGAGATAGTACACACAGATATATGTGGCCCCATCAGACACCAGGTATTTGGCAAGAAAAAATATTTTATCACTTTCATCGATGTTAAATCTCGCCGGTGTGAAGTTTATTTCGCTAACACAAGTGACGTTTTTAAAGTATTTCAAAAATACCAAGTATATGTGGAGAAGTACACAGGAAAGAAGATAAAGAATTTGCAATCAAATAACGGAAGAGTATGTAAATAAAGATTTTGATAATTTCTTGAAGAAAGAAGGAATTACACGTACACGCCCCAGCAGAATGGTGTTTCCGAAAGAAAAAAAAGAACTCTGATTGAGATAGCGCGATAATAGCGCATAATCCATCAAGTTGGAAGCCCTGCAGGTTTTTGGGCCGAAGCTGTAAATACTGCTAATTTTCTAAGAAACCAATATCCTGCAATTGCATGGAAAGGTGAAATACCTTACACTTTATGGAAAGGGAAGAGAAGCCTATAGTAATTTATACAAATATATTCGAAACAAATGACAAACAAGAGGGGATACAGAAAGGTAATTTGGACTCTAATTCGGAAGTTGGAATCTTCATGGGATATAACAATCTAAAACTTACAGAATTAACGACCCTAAAACTAAGAGAATTGTTATACCACGAGACGTTAATTTCATGAAAGAAAGTGCATCTGATAATAAATACGAGGAGACCTTGACAGTGAAGATGAAAAAGATAAAAAAATAGGTATAGATCTGAATGAACAACACTTTAATAAAGAGAAAGAAAAGGAGCACAGATCATATATAAAAGCTATAAGAAGTGAATCTAGAGTGAGAAAATCGCTTGGGAATATTCGTGAAAATTTGGAAACTGAAACAAATGATCAATTAACAAGAAAAAGGTATTCAGAGGTATCATAGGAAAGAATAATAGAACCAGTGAAAAGAGGAAGAGGCAGATCGAAACTTATACGTACAGGTCTGGTAAGGAGACCGCAAAAGAAATATCAGTACCAAGAGGATGATATAGCAATGCAGAAGGTGACACAGAAGATGAAGAATCGGAAGTTAAAATATCAGTAGGCATGGCAACGTTGATGCAATGTCTTGGCAAGAAGCTAAAAGAACGAATGTTTCAGCAGATTGTAAAAACGCGCTAGAAGATGAATATCTAGCTCAAGTAACAAATTAAATGTGGAATATAGTGCCACGACTACATGATCGAAGAGTGATTGGCAACAGATTGGTATTCACATGTAAAACTACAGAAAAGAAAATTCATCTAGTTGCTAAAGGTTGTTCTCAACGACCAGGGGACGGTTTTTAAGAGATATCATCCCCAATTGTAAGATCTTCTTCTATCAGATTGATAGCAGCCCTAACAGCAAAGTTGGGACTAGAGATACATCAAATGGACGTAGTGACTGCTTATTAGAATGATACATTAGACCGAGAAGTCTATATGGAGATACCCGATCAAATAAGTGATGCACTAGTTAAAATCATTACTAAAAAGAAGATTGGATTACGTAAAAAAATAGTCCAAGATGAGAAGATTATCGAAACAGGTAAATTGTGGAAAACAGAAATAAACGGACGTGATGATGTAGTATGTCTGTTAAAGAAGTCATTATATGGTTTGCGATAGTCAGGTTTATAATGGCATACAAATCTAGTTAGTATGTTAAAATCGATAGGTTTTGATTCAATGCCTCAAGGTTCAGGTGTATTTGTGTCACAAAATTATGTTAATTGCTTATTTATATAATTAATTATAATGCATGGACGAATGATGTGAAAAAAGAATTGATAACTGCGTTTGGTAATGCGGTGGAAATCAGTACTTACTTAGGAATAGAGTTTGAAAAAGATAAAGAAAATAGAGTATATTTAAATCAAAAATTGTATATTGAAGAAATTTTAGATCAATATGGTATGAGTGAGTTTAAGTCAGTGATGAATCCAATGAAAGGTCTTGTGAAGCTGATAAGCCTAAAGAGTTAAAAAAAGATGTTCTGAGGCAGTTACCATATCAAAATCTGATTGGTACGTTAATGTATTTATTCGTTTCCATAAGACCTGATATTACTTATGTCCTCAACTAGTTCAATCACTTTAATACTAATTTTGATGTTCAGCATTGGAAGGCAGCGAAACGTGTGTTAAGATATTTTAAAGGTACCTCTAATTGTGGGTTAATGTATAAGAGGACAGGTTTATCATAGTTTGGTGAGGTTGATGCTGACTAGGGGACAAATACTATAGATCGTAAGTCATACGCTGAGTACAAATTTATCTTGGCTAGTGCTTCGATAAGTTAAGAGGCATGTAAATAGAGAACTATCACTCTCTCTAGCACCGAAGCCGAATACAAGACTATTTCTGAGACCACTAAGGAAGCTACGTATTTGCAGGACGTATTGAGAAATGTGGGGATGGAATGCAAGTTTGTAACATTGTTCAATGATAACCAAGGTGTCTTAAAACTTGTTCAGGGAAGAAATTATCGTTCGAGAACAAAACATGTTGATGTAAGGTATCACTTTATCCGAGATATGTGCGAAAAATGTGTTATTAATATGAAATATTTGTCTACAGAGAGAATCCAAGCATATGTTTTCACGAATCACGAATCCAAGCATATGTTCTAACTATAAATATTATATATTGAGTGCAACGAAACACCCTAAATGCTTATATAATCTTGGAATGATAGATAAATAAATTAGATTCGCTTACGATTTCGAGGTGAGGTGTTAAGATGTACGAAAGGCCGTGAGCTAGTGTCAACGCGAACACATGTATTATGTAAAAAGAAAAAAGTTGATTGCAAGCTATCACCAGTGTCCTTACTCCCGAACAAATTGTCAATCTGTATTTTAATTAATAAACGAGGATATAAGTGATTAATACTTGTGCCTTTACTTATGTCCTAATAGTATAACTATTATGTGCATTAAAATAATATAATTTTATATTGCATGTCCACTTGATCACCCATCTCAAGGGAAAAATTCCAAAAGTTTTACGTAGAAATTTTAATAAACGTCAAAACAAGTAATTAATTTTTTTTTAAAAACCAACGTGAAATTAAAGTTATGTAAGTACCGAAGTAAAATCTGTAAGGCTACAAATAGATTTGAGATTTGTGGTGCAAAAAAATAATTTTGGCTTGTGGTTAATTTTTGCAATTTTAAGGAGGCTTCTTAAAAACGATATCGGACGAGAAATTAATCACTATATTATACTTCCTAAAATAAATATCTTAATAATTTTCGGTTTAATTTTTAAGCTAAAATCTCATTATTTCATTCTTCTTTGTTTTCTTGTCCATATTTTGCAGGGTCTTTTCTATATATTGCAATCTTTTTGCTACCTACTTTTTAGATCACTTTTTTCTCTCAGATTTATATTATGCTAAAGATATGAATTGACAGAACTTCTGAATAAATTGCCGTAAAATAGTATCACAGGTCAACTTCTTGATCGGAGATTACTAATACATATAGAACTCACTTCGTGGAATTTCTTCAAAATCAGGCATCAACAAAGCTGAAATAATTGCTTTGAATTCCCTGGGAACATGAGATATTAAAGTTTTATCTTAAATAAAACTGGAAACTGTTGAAATAACTTTATCATTTTGGTAAGCAAAAATTAAAAGGGATTTCCCTTTAGTTTTTTTAATGTTGCTAAAACGTTTATCAGTTGTACTGAATGGAATCAACTATTACATGTGATATCTATACTAATTCCATGTAACAGTATAATGAAACGGAGCAAAGCTAGTAGAAATAGTATGTTCTTTTTCTCGTTTGCCAGGTTTTCTCCATCAATATCATCAGTGCGCATAAATGTATTTGTGTCAGAATTTCTCCTTCTATATCAGTTTTCTTCAGGTTTTCTATAACATCAGTGCCCAAAAATATCGCCAACCTTGTCGATTTCAGAGGTTCTGGAATATCTTCAGTCGTCATCCATTATTCAATCACTAATTAGTAACTTGTGTTTGTTTAATTTGTAGATATTCAAGATATTTTAGAGCAACACACAATATTTATGCTGATGTTTCCTTTGAGGCTTAAAATTCTAAGGATATTAATTTCATAAAATAAGAGTTAAAACTTTGTAAGTAAAAAAATTATATTCAATATTAATTTTTACAAAGAACTTGCTTATCAACTTGGGACATGCGAGGCCACATTAGAATTTTAGATCGATCTCACTCACCTATAACGCATCACCCAACATCAACTCCAACCTCAACGGCGCTGATGCAAGAAGGGATGTAGCTACTGAGGAGTGGGGGTCGATCCAATGGGGAAAATGGGAGAAATAGCAAATAAAATACCCCACGCGTTCTCTCAAACCCCACATCCGAAATGAAAAATTAAACTGTGTTCACTTTACTTACTATTAATACTTTCTGTATTATATTTTATTCACATATAAAAGCGCCAATTATCTTCACCCCATGTAGTTTATATATGTTTAATCTTTCCTTTTATTTTGCGCTTCTTAACAATGAACTTGTAGAAGAAATGATCTATTGTACTTTCTCTAATCAATGCTTACCACGCTTATTTTATTCGACAATTGATTTCATTCTTTTAAAAGACGTCACTTTATTTTTCTGCAAATTCAAACGCTTTCTCTAAATATTGTTAAATTTCATCCAGGACTAGGAAGACGGCATAATTTGTACACTTTGCAACATATAACAATTGACATTTAATAGCCACATAAACTTTGATTCCCATTTACACTCAACGCGAACGACTGATAATAATCAGAGGAATTAAAACATGCGATATTAATATCTGAATATACAAATTTCCAAAAAGATGATCCTACAAACAAATTTGAGGGATTCTGTGTCACTCCAGTCGATCCAAACGTTATGAATTAAAGGATATTAACGTGAACAAGTATAGAATATACGCCTGAATGCCTGAACAAACATTAGCAGCGAAGATTTAAATTTAGTCGGCTGTGCACACATTTTGACGTATGCCACTGTCGGTGGAAAGTCGACCACTCATCCTATACCACAAAATCAAAATATTCTCTGTTACCCACTTCCATCAAAATTCGTTCATCTGTGTTGCATGTTAACAATGTCAAGTCAATCGGCCATTCGGCATTAAGAGTATTAACATAAAAGTTGCAATGAACGTACTCCCGCAATTATTGGGATAATATTTAAATTTGAAGAAACGCTTGCTAATAGAAAGTTGAGTATTCTGTCAAATATTAGAATTGATATCCTCGAGTTTAAAATTAATTAAGAAATGAGTCCTTTTATGAAATAAAGATTCCCATCGTAATTTTTATTAGGAAAAGTTAAAGCGTGTTAACTTAACTATATACTGTTAGGTTAGGGTTATTACATTACATTAGCCGGAAATTAAAAAAGAAAACAAGAAGTTTGGTCTGCTTTTTATAAGCACCATTTATTGAATTGTTGCAAGATATGAAGTAACAATTTATAGTGTAGAATCACAAATTATAGTTGTTTTGAAATTCTACAAGAGGAATTCAAATTTGATGGCTTTATTTTATCGAAGAAAAAATTTCAGTAAAATTATGTTACAAGGTATTATGTAAATCATACTAAGGGAAATGAATTAAAGACAGCTTTTATGAATTTTTTCCCAGACGTACTGGAGGACAAAGAAAAGTTTTCCTATTACCTAGGGCAAAGTTCATAAAACTACTATTGCAATTGAGGCTAGGATTACTGCGTCAAAATATGTAGTTTGGAGAATTATTTAACTTTCAGAGACTCGATCAATAATTTACTAATATAACCTCGGTTTCATCGGGTTTCTTTCGTAATGCGATATGGAATAATTTTATTCAATTATTTATTTAACTGTAATGTAAAAAGTAATTTGTAATTTACTTAATGCATTAACTTCGTCAATGCCGAAACTTGATACATTTGATACAGCAATGATAACAATTGTAATAAATAAGAATAAAGCCGATGGCGGGGGCTGGCCGGAAAGGTGAATTTTGATTGTTAAGAAAAAAATTATGAGGAAGCATTCGGAGGGCAATTATTTTATAATTAAATTATCCAAAATCTACTTTTGATTTTATTTGCGAAAAAAAATTTAAAATCTTCACTTCTACCACTAACGGGACTTAATTAGAACTTTCAAAAATTTAAACTTTATTTTGTTATGTAAATAACAAAGCCTTATAATTTATCAAAAACTTGATAATGATTAACCCCTCTTATTATAGGCCGTTACCTGTCTAACATATATTACAATCTAGTTTATATATATATATATATATATACATATATGTGTATATACATACATATGTACACATATATACACATGTGTGTTTTTTTATAAAGGTAGGAAACTATTTAACGAATCATCAGGACTAGCTACTGCTCTTCATTCATTTAGTGGAAGTCACTGTTTCTTTCCTTCTAATCGTGGTTTTTTTTGCTCGCTTCCTTTCTATTTGTCGGAGATCCTGGAGGACCTCTGTCACGAATAACTTGGTTGCTTCCCAGGCTGCCTTCCGTGAAAACATCGTTTTGACTAGGGACTCTAGCCGAATTTTCTTTTGAAATCAGTTTTCAGATTATTGCGTAATAAGTTGAAACAGTGGCACGCAAAGAACACGTGCTCGCGTTTTCACTGAATCCGGTGCAGGATGGGTATTCCAGAGAAACTGCATGTTTAAAGCAATGAAGATACACTCGAAAGCACCCATGTCCTGAAAACATTTGCATCAAGTAGTAGTTGATATCGCCGTAATTGCGGTTTAGCCAATTATTTACTCGTAGTATAAGAAGATACGCCCACCTGTCCTTTGTTGTGGCATCCCACAGCACTTGCCAGCGACTTACACTATTTTACAGTTGTTTTGTTCTGAGCTCCTTAGAGTTCAAAGTAGCTGATTCCCTATGCCGATAAAGGACTTCTCTTTTCTCAGCTAGTATTTCAATGGGCAGCATCCCGGCAACGACGCACATCACGTCCTCGGACACTGTGCGGAAAGCACTGGCAACTCTCAGCACACTCAGCCTATATACTGGTGCTATTTGCCTCCGTGACTCCTGGTTTCAGGGTATCAGCCCAAATGTAATGTAAGTACTGACGAGATAAATACCTTCCTCACTTGTTTCGGCCCTCCTATCTTGGGCGTCAGTCGTGATAAGGATGCTATCACCACCGACGCATTGGCGCTCACATAGTCTGAATGCTGCTTGAAATTGAGTAACGCATCGATCATAACTATATATATATATAAACATACAAATATATACATATATATATACACACATATATATATATATATATATATATATATATATACATATACATATATATATATTTATATACGTGGGTATGTATGTTTGTGTTTTTCGATTTGGCCGAGGTAGATCTTTGTTACTAATTGTTTTAACTAATCGCTCTTCATGACCTTATATGTTAATTTTACATTGAGTATCTTTTAGCTGTTTTGAGATATTGTTGTTTAAAGCAAAAATTTATGCTCTTTAGGAAAATGTAAGGAATATGCAACTGCTGAATATTTTAAATTTAAATTTCATGAATCCCCAATATCTTTATTGAGCATTCTTAAATTTTGTTCCTCTCCTCTGTTGGATAATGTTTGAAAAATAATAGTTTACAGAGATAATATATTTATCGACTAGCTATATGGATTTGTCTTTAATTGATTCAAAACGTTTACTGGAATAAGAAAAAGCTCTTTTCTCCACTTATTATTAGTTAACCTTACTAAAGTGCACGCCTTTTGCTTAGTTTCGTAAATATTATACCGGTGGCTCAAAAACAGCAATGCCATTTTCAAATTGTAGATTAGATCGTTATCTTCTATCTATTCCAAAATCATACCTTTTTACGAATTGTTCCTCAATGCAAACTAAAGTACAGAATTAAACAGTTTGGGCGTCGTATCGCGTTGTTTGAAACCCCTACAGTTTAAAAAAATTAACCTAATTATTGATTTTTTTAAGCTTTGTGTTTGCATGGTTACGATCATATAATATATTTAAAATGTGCATTTGGTTGGCGGTAGATTCATCTTCCTTTATTGAATTTCAAACATTCTAGAAATAAGTAAGGGTGATGTATATTGCTTAAGGATATTCATTAAATTTTGCTGTGATCAGACATTTGCTGTATTCTGTGAAGATGATAATAGGTTGAAATTTTTTTTGCGAAATCCTGATTATTCAGTATCTTCTATTGTCATTTATCTGGAATTCAAGTAAATCAATTTAGAAAGATTTTAGAAACTATTATATGTAGTATCTATTTATCGATCACGTCATTGAAATTACTAAGTTTGAAGTCAAATATAAATCACTTTGGTTGGTTATAATGTACGAGTACAATTAGTTATAATTCAATTTTTAACACATATAAAGGTGGGTCTCAATGGATTTTATTTTAAGCTCAAGTTCGAATTAAGAAGTGTTCTGGACTTAAAAAAGACATCTTATTAAGATATGATATCAAGGAAGTACACTCACTCCTTTATTACTGTAGGAATTGAGGATATTAAATTTGCTTGAGGAAAAATTAGCAATAGCGTCGTATGCTTTATAAAGTGTAGCGGTTTTGCTTTCATCTCGCTTTCATCTTAGCAAGATAAGACATATAATATCTAAGCCCGGTTTTTTTGGTCATACTTAAGTGACCTAATGGTATACGTTTTCCTAGTTAAGTGACCTATTGTTATATGTTTTACTCCAAATTAAGAATCTTATCAATTTTAAATTATGAATCACCTGGTATTTTAAAAGATTCATGTAACGGCATACAAATTGAAAAGATTACCATCATCATGCAAGCATTTAATATAAATAATGAAATATTTTTTTCATATATTTCAGGTTCATGTGTAATAGACATTTTAGACTCGAGTAATTTGTCAAGCGCCAAAAAAATGCTAAAGCATTTTACTTTTTTTCTTATAGAAATTGAATTTCATATTATATTAGATTTATGGCGCTGTTACTTAATTGTCCAACTACCTGCCAACCAAGTTAGGAGGTTTATATAATTGTTTATTTAGATCCCAATCATTTTTATTTAGGGATACAAGTTCGTAAAACAAATCTGCTCCTAATTTAACATCAATATTAGACGACTTATAAAATTCAGGATCCAAAAATGGGATCGAACTTAGTTGCGATAATGATAAAGCATAAACTAGATAATTTGGTAAGACACCTGTAGTTTTAGAAACCACTCAATATTTTAAGTTATATTTACAGATATATTAATTAAAAAATGCACAATAACTGTCTGAAATTTAAAGTTTTAAGTTATTAGTCTCCGAAATGCTAACGGGTTGGTATTAATGGAATAAAGTACGTTTTTTTAGTTCTTGTTTTTAGAGGAAGATTGATTATTTCTATCGATTAAAGCACGAGCGGAGTAAATTATATTATTTAATTTATAATGAATTTTATCCTATACGGTACCAGGAATTATTCCTCCATTACGAAAAATTGAAGACGCAGCAAATAAACACCATAACTATAAGTAATTTTTATAATCTTATGCAATATACTATGCGTAGCAGTATTTACGTGTAAAAAGATATAATTTTATGTTTTCAGATTGGATGAAATCCGAAAGAAAGCACTCCATCGAGTTGAGCCCCTTTCAAAAACTGTTAAAAGGTTTAATTATAAACTCTATTACTCCCTTTTCTAGGATTTTCTATTATTCTTCATGTGTGCCTTTTGTTATTCAATACTGCCATTAAAATGTTTGGTTTTTGTTAAATTTCTTCTGGTTCTGAGTAATCGTTTTTAATGTCGAGTCATAAGAACTTATTATTTCCTGTTCTTCTACAAGGCGTTAGTTGTTAAAAGAACTTACAGCATCGTAATTGTACTTGACTTTGACCATTGTTTTTTAATATAGCATTTCGGTCAAACATTTTCTTGTATAGTTCATTAATACATTTCTTATTGTTGTGTTCGACGTTGTTTCGAGGATTTTATTACAGTCATACAGTACTAATCATTTATAAAATATAAATATTCCCAAATTCACTTTCCGATAACATAAAATACGGAAAGTTTATTATGTATTTTGTTATTTGCACATTAATATTTTTCTTTATATGTGTATATATACACATACATATATATATATATGTATATATATATATATATATATATATATATATATATATATATATAATTTTACACTAGTCCTTTACAATGAATAAAGTTTTGATATTCTCACTATTTGCCCTATCCTAAGGTTGATTTTAACGAAAAAAAAACTAAGTAACGCGTATTTATAAAAATGCATTTTTTTTATGGAGAACATAGCTGCTAAAATAATTAAGAAAATATCGTTATTTTCATGTTTTTATACAACTGTTATATATGGTCGAATATACTCACTGCTTAAGTTGTTACTACCTAGTTCAACTATGTTTGATAATGTATTTCTTGTAGTGACCATGACACATGATGGGTTTGAAATATTTATCAGAAATAGATAAGTTCATATTAATCGTTACATAGTAAATATTTTTTTTTGTAAAAAGAATTTTATATCTTTTCTGTAACTAATCTCTGTTAAACTGGTCACATAATTAATCTGAAGCTGTATTGTACCTGCTCATTAGCAATTAAGTTATTTAAAGCTAGAATTGTGCTTTCAAAAAATAACAGTGGATAATGTTATAAAAGCTCTATTTCGACATTATCTAAAGGTTTTATTTCTCAGATAGGTTATGTAAGGTTGCCCCACTGCATTTTTACATTAATTTTTTTAAAGATTCGACATCATCTCGGACATCTGTGTTAGTTGATATAAGAGAGGCGAGTAAATAATGAACAAAATATAAAAAATTCACTAAACTAATTTGCTTCCTGTTGACTAATTCTATTTAATGGTGAAAAGGAGCAAAGCAACAAGCTGACCTCTTCTATTAAACTTAGAGAAAAATTAAAATATTATTGGAATAAATCCCAAGTTAAGTTTGCCTTGTATATCAGATCAATTTTCACGCTCTCTTTCTGCAATGGAAAATCAAATTCTTTCTGGAGAAGTAAAAATATTCTCTTTGGCTGTAACATCGCATATTATTGAGGAACATTGATGATATGGTTACTTCTTGCCAATCCTACGTTCTTGAGTAAGCATGCTAATTGGTGTAAAGAGTCGTACAATTATACCTCATAGCTTTTCTTCCTGCTTATATTTCCTGTTAGTTTAAGTTAAGGTGAATATCAGGATCTGTTAGTAATTACTTTATATGAGATGATTTTTTAGTCACAACGATTCTTCAGACAATTTCTTTCCTTAGTTGCCTTCTCAATTCTATTCATTTTTTTCATCCCAAAGTCGACTTTTTATGTTATTTTTAACATATATTACACTTTATACGTTACAGGGGTTTATTACATTAGGATATTTTCCTATCTGCGATGCCGGAATTATGAATAGAATATTTTCATAAAATATCACAACGTACTTGGAAAGTGACAATTTTCAATATTTTAAAATGAATTTTTTTAAATATTTTAATTATAAGAAAATTAACATAGGTTAATATAATTATAAAACCTTTAAATTAAGAGCAGAGCTTAGGCTATAAGAGTTCTGCAGACACTTAGGCACATATAAATATTTGAAGTTAGATATTATTTCTTTCAAATAACAAATATTATTTAATACCATGCAAATGTAAATATTGACGGTTCATTCATATATTAGAAAATAATTAAAAAATAATTGGGTAACATGGTTTCGTGCCTTCCTTATATTCAAAAAATTTAAAAATATTCTGAATTTCTTAAAAATTACGAAATTTAGAACCATTGCCTAATTTTACTCTAAATTTTAGGTACAAGTCTATTGACCCCATTATTTTTCATTATTTTTATGCAGTAGGTTTTGGAAATTAGGGAGGGAAGGGGACGTATATTTTTTTATGATCTTTGCAGCAGTATCCCTAGAAATTTATCATTTAAAATTTTCAAAAAAGATTTGGAAAGTTGATAAACCGCCCCTTCGCATCTCAATGAAAAATAAAATGAAAGATATTGGGAGCTTCATTTAATACCTCTAATATTTCCATGCAAATATTTTTGAGGGTTAACTATAGAGATACATGTTGGATAATAATTTATAAATACTTTAAAATTTCGAACTCTTACGTTAAATGGTTTCTAAGAAAAATAATTATGTAATGTATAAGTGAATAATTTGGAAACTTAAACGCTTTTTTTTTAAGCTAAATTGTGGTTTTGAATATTGTTTTTACCTATAATTTATTGACTGATTAATGCAAGTGGCTATAAATTTACGTTCAAAAGTAAAGGTTTGCGAATCTAATATTTATAAGATATTCCATTTTATTAATATATCTTCAAAAATATACATTGAAACTAGAGTCAGAGTTTAAAAAAAAATACTCTGCTTTTAATTATATATTGAATATGCTATGCCAGAAAATAAGTCGAATACGTATTTAATTATCTGAATAGCAAATAGTGAATATGTTCGCGGTGTTAATATAAAAATGAGAATGTGTACTTAATATTTTGTTAAAAAGAAACACGTTTGAAATCGTAATAAAGATACCCCAGGTTACAATCCTGTGAGTGATCATGATTTAATTGAGAAAATAAGGGCACAAGTTCAAAAAAAGGTTTGGAAAAATATTTGTCAATTATTTTTTGTCTGTGTTTGTGGACACCTCACCACCTCTCGTGTTTGTGGATTTAACCTCTCTTGGAAAAGTCTCTAGAATTTACATTGAAGCTGCCCGAAATATTTGACTCAATTTCTATCTGTATAATAAAATAGTCGCTATTTATTATAGTCAAATAACAAATAATAGCAAAATTCATATTATTTTAAAATATTCTTACTAATTATATCTTTATAGGTCCACAGAAAAACAAAATTAAAAGTTATTTTTTGAATTTTCACGTTTTACGTACACAAATTAAACGATATATATCATGAATGGAAATGGAAAACTCGTAAATATAACTATGAACGTAACCAAAATTTAAAATTAAACCTCTCGAATTACCACATTTTTTTTTTAAACTCATCAATAATTTCATTCCATAAAATGCTCTTCTTCGATTAATGTTCTCAACTAATTTACGTTTAGAGAAATAGCTTTTTAAAGTATATGGAGCATTTAACGTGTTATTGAAAATAATGTTAATTAAATAATAATTATGCTCAGCACAGTGTGTGGTTTTTTAAGTATACTAATAAAACTTATTAACATGAATATATCCCAAACATTAACGCTCTGAAAGTATTAGAAGAAAATTTTGGAAGAGGCAAATTAGGTAATCGAAATCATTTTTCAGGGATTTCTTTTTTAAGATTTTAAACACTTTTTTTAACATTTCGTTAAATTTAACTAAATTTATCTAAAATTTTTTGAAAAGATTATAATATTTTTACGCCGAGACAAAATATACTAGGCGATAAACCCATTTACAAGCGAAAAACAATAATAATATTTATAAATTGTTTAATAAATAATATTTAAATATCCTTTAATTTCATGTGGGAATAATGGTATACGGAAACTACATAATGCGCGTCCTATTCGCACTTTTATGTTTGTAAAAATTACACATAATTCGTTTTGTTTTATTATATAAGTGCTATTGATATTATGTGCTGGGATTATAAGTTAAAATATTGAAATAAAAAAAATTATTTTAGGCTCAATTTTTTTCGACTGTATGTGTATCTATTTATAGATATGTCGAGAATTATTATTATGGTATAAAGATAAAAGTAACCATTTTTTACAATATCTATTAACTATTTAGTAATGTGCCATTAATTTCGTATTTTATGCCTATGTAAGTATACGCAGATATTTTTAAATTTAAGCGCTTTTTACGACGAACCTAATAAGTTTTATGGACGGTGACGATCCAAAAAACTTATCATATTACTAGCATTTTCGTATATGCAGTGACATTTACTAGCATTTTCGTATACGCAATGTTATTTTCAGTAAAACAAGGATAAATTAACCAAATGTTAAATTTATTTATTACTTTTATTTGCTATGAAAAAGTAGTTTGTAATTTATCGAATGAGGATTTAAATAATAGTTTTTAAAGTCTTCAATTTTATCACCTAGGCTAAACAACGTTTAGATTTTTACCGATTAAGTTTACCGCAACACTCATCTAGTAGAATTGAAACGGTAAATTAAAATGATGCCAGTATCAAACCGAAAACTGAAAATACATCAATTATTAACTATGATAATAAAGTTTTACAAAAGCGCATACCAAGTTAAATTTATTTTCTGTGAAGATATTTAAAATCAAAGTGGTATCACACATACAATTCAGAAGGGATTATAAGTTTTATTATAATGTCACTTACTTTCAGCAACATCTACTGATATGCTTTAATTTATTTATATCAAGACGCTCCCCTCGCGTAAAGCTCTTTGAAGCCAGGTATAGCTACGTATTAAACCGTGTAATTAGTACTCATTGTACCCATCACTACTCCCAAGTGAAACGAGTGAAAATAATATTATAAAGTTTAACCTCATAATCTTAACACTTATTAATCCTTTCAACTCGTAAAAGACACTTAAATATTAATAATATGTAAAATGAACGAGTTCGACACTGTCAAAAAAAATATGGGTCGTAATTTCAAGTAAAAAAATCGTATTTATAAAAACATAATTAAAACCACATTTATGTACATGTCTTAATGTCAGATAATAATAAAATAGTAAATACTAAATAGCTCTCTTATTCTTTTAAGTTTTTGTTGTTATGGTAGTTTAAAAAGTTGTCATAAAAAGAGGATTGTGCAATAAAATAACAAAGCAAATTTAATTACGAAATTGTAATTAAAATGATTTTAAATAAAAGTCCTCGCTACACAATACTTTTAGAAATAAAAAATGCTGCAAGCGACCTTAATTTTATCTCGAATATTTAATTAAATTTTGGGCCATTTTGTAATTAAACGCTAAACTAATTTTGGGAATGAATTCAATCTGCAACATTTTATTTCGAATTTTGTTTCGAAGTATCCATTTAAATAAATTTATTAATGTGATAATTGATGACTAAAGCAAGTGATAAGATACTTGGCCAACGTAATGAAAATTTCTCTCGTGTTTTCCCCTTGCATGAGTTAATATAATTAATCCAGATAAGTCTAAAATCGTTATGACTGTGGGGTTCTGAGACACAGAAGAATGAACGGACGGACATAATATGACAATATCATATTTGATGTTTGACTATAGATCCTTTGAGAATTCGGTCCTATATTAATTAAAGCCGTTTACATTTTATTTATCAAAATGTATGCAATTTGTGTACAAATATGTTTTATATAATATATATCAAATTTCAGTCCATCTTAGAGCAAGAAAGTAATATCAGATCAATGGACAGACGACATCGTCACAACAATATAGTTTCGGCCAGATTCTTTTACCGCAAAACAATAAAAATTGAAATAAAATTGGTATTTTCTCCCTAATTATTACAAAATGAAAATTACTACTAGTTTGGAGCTCAAAATAGGACTGATGTCAAAAATGTGTATCCTGTCAGCAGCATAACGTTTATCTATAGCGAGCTCCTTATAAAACGACGCGTGTTTTTAACAGCATGACAGTGCTATTAATGCCATATTAAAATCGATTATTGTAGTGCGAGTTTTTCCAAAGATAAATACCATTTTGATCACAAATAGTACAATATACCAATGGAATATTAATAGTACAATATACCAATGGAATAGTACAATATACCAATGGACTGAAAGCAATATTCAAAGTCTATCATAAATCAATTTTTTTTTCACAATTAAATAAAACTACGTGATGTATTATTATTTCTACTTTCTTTAATTTCTTTACCACGACCTAGGTTTCGTTGTATGACATCTTCAGGTGGGATATTAGCAAAGATAGTGGGATATTAGCAAAGATCTTTGCTAATATCCCACCTGAAGATGTTGTAATACAACGAAACCTAGGTCGGGGTAAAGAAATTAAAGAAAGTAGAAATAATACTACATCACGTAGTTTCATTCAATTGTGAATAATGTATTTCTACAAAATTAAGGCCAAATAGATTCAAATTTTTTTTGATAAGTCGCAATCGAGACAAAACGTTGCTATGCAATAAACGCTCAATGAAATACGATAACTTAATAGGTGCGTTCAAAAATTATATTCAATAAAAATCAGTGGTTTTATTTCCATGAAATTTTGAAATAAAAATTTATATCCATTTTTTAATATTTCATTTTTAAATAAGTATTTAATAAACTATCACAACTACCTAAGTAACTTTAAATAAATATCGAATTTCCAATAAAGTCTATTAACCTAAATATAAAAATGCAGCCTGTTATCTATCACACGCTCGTGTTACTTTAATTAATTCGAAAAGCGGTTTTCTGAAAATATACGAATTTTTATGACCCAAAATTTTAAACAAATTTTAATACTAATATCAAACAGATTTCGCTGTTATACATATAAAAATTGTTTAAAAAATTATTTCAAACTTAGATCCTAGTTTCATGGTAGGAAAACAATTAAGAGCAAACTATAACTGGTCAAAATGCATGCGAACTACTAGACAACTTCATTGTAATAACAAATCCTAAAATATAAAACGAAATCAATTAATTTTCTTTCTGCCTGCCTGTCTATTTATCACATTGTTTTTCCAAAAATATCATTCGACTTAGAAACTTCAAATTTGGCATAGTAAAAACCTAAAAACTCCGTATATTTCGTAGTAAAAACCTAAAAACTTAAATCTACCAATAAAAAAATAATAAAATTGTTATCTGACAATTTTGGATGACGTAAGTTTTTTTAAATACAATTTTTTGCTTTGGAACATATATTAATAATTTTATCCAAGAGAAATTGCTAGAAGGTAAGATATGTAATGTTTGTCGGAAAACTCCATATCTTTATTTTTGAGAAATTCTTGATAATTTTACCTCTCCAAAATACAATATATCTATAACTTTATGCAAAGTACAATGCTTTAAATACACACCCTCAAAAGTTTATTCATACCTCCATTCATTTATCCGTCCATCACAGATGTTTTTTTTAAGAAATTGTGTGACGTAGAAACTTAAATTTTTGTGCAGCGATGAAGCATATTACCATGATATATTTAGTAGTTAATATTAAAAGTACTGATATGCAAGTTTTAGAGGGTATCGAATAAAATACTTGATTTATTTAACTTCCTATATCGTACAACCAATTAGCAGAGCGACTAATTAACATTCTGAAACTTTTCACTTTAGAACTATATATAAAATTATCTTAGAGATATTGTAAAAAAGAACACAAACTTTTTTTTCGGGAAATGTTTGACGTAGAAAATCTTGGAATATGGGATAATAGTAACGCTGTAAACCTTTATAACCCGCATGATCTTTAATGATAACAATGAAAACGTTCTTATATAAATTTTAATTTTACAAAAAATAACTCAATTTTCTTTTCTTCATTTACACGATTAAAAAAAAATGTCTATCCATATTTCTAAAAAACTTAATAGAAACACTGGCGTCACCAGTAAATGTTCAGATATTTTCTGACCTATATTTTCTTATGAATTTATTGCACCCTTGCGGTGTTGAGATAACCTTGTGTTTGATTTATTTGTTCTATATTATTACGTAATACATCAAGAGTTGTAAAATAATTTTTGTAAGAAAAGAATTAAAAATATATATAATATTAACTTTGGGAACAAAAATAATATCACTTTTAGAGTATTATCTCTTTGACCAGCACACGGTAAAATATAAGAAGAATTTAGCACATCTAATAATCTAAAAATATAATAGGCCTTTACCGTATCTGCAGAACAATAAAGATGCCACGTCAAGTCGGTATCGTTTTGTATGAGAGGCGAAAGGCTCGGTTATTTAGACTTAGCGTTATTGGAGCCTGCTCCCCGTTCTTTCAGTTGAATGGCAATTAGAAGAGCAGTTAATTGGATTTTGCTAATATTTCATACTTCATAACAAGTCAATGACAGGAGCCGTTAGAGCGTGAACACTTGACGCTCGCATCTATCCGGCCTCTTGGTGCTTCTCTCGCTCGGGCCACGTTAACTTTGTATTGGATGAGATTTGTGAATTTGTGTGGGTGTATTTTCGATTGCTTATAGAAGCGTCACTACCTACATGTAATTTTTAACTGTAATTTTCATAAGTAATAAACATCATTACTTCACTTCCATATTTCTTCCGAGGACTTAAAGATTCTATAAAGATTTTCATGTTTTAAAAAAATTTTAATAATTTTTAGGGTTCTTTATCTTAAAGGTAAACGAAACTCTTATAAGATTTCTCACATATATCTCCGTTTGTCCGTCTGTTACAATAGTTCTCTTAGATACGGTATGAAATTTGGCATAGTCATAAAGGGTACTAACCCCATGTATAATAATGTTGTTAAAAATGTTCGCAAAGAAATGTTGCGCTTTTGTCTCTTCTCTAACTTGAGAACTGCGAAATTAAAAATTATGGAAAAGCTGAGTAAGTGGAGACTTACTTAAAAGTTATTAGCAAACTATAAATATAATTCCAAAATTCATAGTTTTACTTTGTGACGCCTATAAATCGCATACTAGGCAATATGTTTAGGTTATGAAATAAAATAAATAATATGAAAATATTTTAAAATAAATATTATTTTCATTTAAATGTTCATATATGTCTAAATGTGTACAAAACCCTGCGTATTATATTCATGCTTAAAATATTTACTTCTTATCAGGATAAAAATCAGCAGAATTTGGACATATTATATTCGTACACAAAATTATTTCTAGAAATATTCCCGTGTAAATTGAGCAATTGGAGCTTTCGTTATATTTTTCTTCCTCTAATTTTTTGTTCAACTTTGCACTTCCCTAGTTACTCGAATTGAAACATCTACCTTGCTCCAAGATGAACAATTACGTTTTAGTATAAAAGAGAACGCGAGACTCTGCAGTGAATTGGCCGTGCTTCAAGTCTTTTAAACTTAGTTATTTAATGAACTCCTCTTCCGTCAATTACCACATTCAATGTAGTTTACTTTTAGTTCTTGAAACTTGAACGTTTTAAAATGTTACCTTTTTGAAGTCTGCTTAAAAATTTATTTTAATTTCTTACTAAAATAATTACGAATAAGCTGTGGTATTAATACATTTTACATAGTTAATTTATATATTTCGTTTATGTAGGATAAAAAACGATGACTAAATATCTTATTTATACGTACTACTCTATATATATGTCTATACTATGGGTACTCAGTTTTTCCCTGACCCATTTCTTTATATATTTCTACAAGTTGGACCCGAATATAAGCCTCTTTTATTTCATTGGCAACCACATTTAACTATAGCTTTAAAATGTGACTGCGCAAAAGCCCAAAATACCTCTTTCGTGAGTTTGTACAATTTTTCTCTTTTCATCCTATAAGTAGATCATGTTTACGTTTTCCTGTAGTTTTTCTTTTGTTTACTCTAATTGAGCTATCTTTAGTGCACCGTATCATATATCGAAACTTTATTTTCAAACCATCTCTTGTCCCTAAGTTTGGACACAATCATTGCATCCTGTGTAACTTAAAATTTGTATACTATTGTTAATTTTTTGAGGTTTTTTAACATTCCATATTTTTATAATAATTTACAATTTTTAAAACCAATCAACCTTTTACAGTTATTTCAATTTTTTTTATCACAATGATGATTTTTTATGACAACGGACAAAGGAAACATTCCTTTGACTTTTGTAAGTATATTTAAAATATAGCATCATATTATTTATCTTAAATTTATTCCGATTTGACAAAAGTAAAAAAGAATTAACATAGAAAACAAGACTGACGTGTTGTATTTTTCAACTCGTTTCGTAAAGTTCCAAATATAGTGCAGAATTCGAATTATTTTTTGTAGTGTTATTTTTATAGTCAAACTTTGATTACAAAAGTTTATAATTCTATTGTGGCCACAATAAAAACTATAAATTTTAAATTTTATATTCAACCCTGATGAAAAAATCATATGTGGAAGCAACAAGAGAGAAGAAAGGAAGAATACAATAAAGAGTGATAAAAATTGTATGACACTTAAATGCGACAAGTTAGTACGTGTGGCCAAAATTGCTATTGATTATATACTTATAGGTTTACCCAAGATAAACAATAAATTCGCTGTAAAACTTTTCATGGAAAACTTTACAAAATCTCAAGATTTTTGTTCTAAACCTTTGTGTAGATTGATTATTGTTTTAAAGTTCCCTTTTCATATTTCTAAGAAAAAATAGTAGCTGACTGAAACAAATTGTTTGGTGAACTTCGAAGCATTGCTAGTGATTGTAGCAAATATTTATGTTAAATAAACGTTAGGATTTTTTGGAGTATACTACAAATATAACAATTTTTTTTGTAATAACTTCCTCGGTAAGTATATCGTCATTCCTATGAACGGTAAATAACTGCGGTTTTTAATAAGGTGCTACACTAGTTAGTTATACTGATTTCTACTTATGCAAATCTTCAACCTACATGGTTATATTCGTATTAAATATTTCATTTATATTTACGATAATTTGTTATTTTTAAATAATATTAAAATAAATAACGGATTCCAGAAAAACTTTTTAATTTAATATAAAGAAAACTCTTTAATCTATCAGAAATAAATAGGTTAAAAAAAAAAATTTTTAAACTGATGTTAAATACAACCATCGGGATTTTTTTCAGTATATTGCGAATATCGGAATTTTTTTCTCAGTCACTTTCTCGGCAAAATGCAATTTCGATGAACAGTAGATATCTACGGTTATAATTATATGCCATACTTTTAAGTTTTACAGATTTTTACTCTACAAACCCTTCAACTAATCTACTACTGCTTGTAATTGTCCCAAATTTATGAACCATAATTTTTTAGTTTCATATATCATTAAATTCTATAGTGAAATTAAGAGATTCAAGATTAATTTTTCTTCAGCAAAACTTTTTAATCTACAGCTGGAATGGAAAATAAAGGAATTTATAAGTTATAATCTATTCATTCAGTAGAAACGAGTGGATCTTTATCGTATTTTTCAATCGCAGCTACGATATATCTCTCACTTAGAATTTTAAGGATCTCAGGTTTTTAATAGGTTCCACATGATTTAATCCTAGTAATGAAGGGATATGAAACTATCATTTAAATTATTAATCTCTAAGGGTAAATTATTAATCTCTATTGTGGGATAGAAAATATTTATCTGGTCTACGTACGACCTCAGTTCCATATTTGTACCATTTAAAAACAGCTAAAACAAAGCTAGTTCCTTTACCCAAAAATTTTAATTTAAAAGTGTGTTTATTCGAAACAGATTTACGTATAAATAAATGAGAAGACGTTGATATATCTTTGAGATCACAACAAGTATTCTCGTTGATTGATCTTTCCTATAAAGTTGAATGAGTAAAGGTGAAATTTAGGAATCTGACTAATTATTTACAAATATAACTAATTATGGCTCATGAAATTTAGAATACAAATTTATAATGAAACCACTACATGATAGATGTGGTCTTAAAAATATGATATATAAGTAATAATGCATAGAAACATTTTTGAAGTTATTTTAGAATATTTATTTAATCATACTCTGTATTTTTAAAACAAAAATTCATCAGAACTACTAACAATATGTTTCGACATATATTTTTTAACTTATGTAATTACTTTTGAGAATAATACATGTCTGCAATTGATACCAAAGTTCTATTTTTTCTTATATTTAAAGTATATACGTCCAATCAATAGCGCGAAATAAAAATAATCTAAATAAATTATATTCAAGTTTTTTGAATAATCGTAAATTATCTTGAGACAAAATACTTAAAACTTACGATAGAACAAAAAGAAGGATTGGAAATTGATCGCAGATGCTTTTTAATTTATCCGTTACTCTTTTTGTTTAAGGATATAACTAAAACGTAACACCTCTTATTTATATACTTATTTGGTATTTTTGGGTAAAAATACTCAACAAACTTTATTTTCTTTACGTAACATATTAACAGCAACGATAAATTTTTATTCGGCCATATACGATTTATAATTATCTATCCCGTAATTTATAAACAGCTTTTCTTTCAAGACTAGTCGTATGGCATTCATACTTCGTGCATCAATTACTCGAACAAAGTAAGCGATTTTAGTTTATTTACAATCAGTAAATTTGTATTATGTGCAAAAAAGCTATGTCATAAGAATCTTTTGCAATATAAGTGCTTTGAAAGTAATTTGATTATTTCCAGGAATTACTTATATTTCGTTCATCTTGTCATACCGCTATTCGATTGATAAATAATACTATTATGTTATTGTTACTACGGAATTACAAGCTACTGCATAGATTTAAATATTAGCATGTTTATTAAAATAAGTCCAAAATGTCCTGAATAATTCTTATCAATTTATTATTGAAAGAAACTGAAATTATCGTAGCTAATTATCCTGAAGAGATAGTAACTGGGCAATATGACGAATGTATGTTTTTAAATTGGAAAATTTTATTCAATACTTACTTTCGATCTTAAATCAATAAAATTGACTTCTTCTTAGTCGTCTTGGCAGGGTAGTCATGGCCATCGTGTTGAGTGTGTTGCAGATGTGTGATGCGCTACAAGATCTGTCGTATTTCCTCTCCATCAGCTTGCACTCGTTTGGGTGAACGTCCATGGTTGCTTTGACCTAATCTTTCCATCTCGTCGGTGCTTTTCTATTTGGTCTCATAAAACCCTCTTTGTATACTTTCTTTCTATACTACCAAGGGTTCTATGCCGCGATACGTGCCTGCATAATTTTATTATGCGAATTTTAACAATATTGGATAAACACTGTCTGATACCAAGTTCTTAGAGTATGGATGAATGAGTATGGATTGAGCCACTGTACCACTATTATTATTTTCCAATACCGTATTTTCAGCGCCTTTATCTTTTTTCTTTCGTTTTCGCATAACGTTCACGTCTTCACCACGTAGAAGAAAATGGAGACAACTTCTGCTCGAAAAAGTTAGGTTTTCGTTGTTTTGTGATGTTACTTTTTCTCCACATTTTCTCAATTTGACCGTAGCAAATATTTAATTAATCTAGACTGTTTATTAGGAATTATCCATTAACGTAGTTGGGAAATAATATGCAATATTTGTATTTAATCATTTTTATAAAAACATTAATAAATATTTTTGGTTTTATGAAACTCTTGCCATTTATAAAGTTCAGATCAGTGGAAAATATATATAACCCTAAATATAACATTTGAAATAAGAAACATAGGAAAAAGGAGGGAGCAGTCAATTAGGCGGGAAATTAAGGTGAAAATGTGTCTATTGAAACTTTGATTGTATGTAGATAGATATACGTTTATTATATCAGAATTAAATGATAATACAAATGTGTAAGATATTATTACAAATACGAAAAATAACGTACAAAAAATAGAGAGATTTCTTATCTTTTTCTAGGCCACGAGAAATTAAGGCCTATAATTTAGACTTGATATAAGTTTTGTTAAAATATTTGTAGTTTCTTTGGATATAATCAAAAGTATTAGAAGATCTATTCTAAGTTAATTAAATTTCTTCTTAGTACAAAATTAAAATGTCGCCTGTGATAATGTTAAATAAGAAAATTAATTTATTCTACTGAATTAAATAAATATCATTACAAATAAACCAGCACATATATCTCTTTTTGCCAATTATTTATAAAATTGGGTCATACATTTTCTACATTTGGGTAATTATTAAT
The DNA here is from genome assembly GCA_039881145.1 of Druceiella hillmani. NCBI lineage: Eukaryota > Metazoa > Arthropoda > Insecta > Lepidoptera > Hepialidae > Druceiella > Druceiella hillmani. The sequence goes on along the minus strand of JAYKKI010000022.1, from coordinate 24,410,983 downwards.
GTTGGTATGCAATAACTGTAACTGATAATCGCTGATAAATTTTTTAATAAATTATCCGCATATCTATATTTCTTCTAATTTCTATCGCCATAACTTTCAAAGCTCTATGCTCTGTACACATTTCAGAATCATGAAATAGATTAATTATACTCTATGAAGTGAGATTAGTGTATTGATATTGTATTATTTTGAACGGTGACATAGCACGTACTTACGGTCTAGCCCCCATGAATATAATGTTACAAATTATGTATAGAGATACGATTTATTTTCGTCTGTAAAAACTATATTGCAAATGAAAAATTCTGCTCATATAATAAACCAAAATTGACAATATATATGTAAATAATATTAAATTTTTTTCTAGTACAACATAGTACTTATATAGTTATATGTACATAGATGAAATTAGTTGCTTTGTTAAAATTTTTAAATCTACATATTATGGAAAGAATAGTTCATAATACTAAATCATTTTTGGTTTACAATAAATCTGTTATTAAGTTATACAGTTTAGGTCGAATTCTGCGACATAAGATATTACGATTTGTAAGGTATATTCATAAAGAGAGCTTGGCCATTTTACTTTCCTAATAATCAATAAATTGGGATAATCCTAATTAAACTCTCCATGTTTGTTAATTCTAATCCAATTTTATTTCAGTGTAGTAACCACTATTGTAGAGCACAAAAAGAAAAAGTCGATCGGTTAGTGGGAATTAAACCACAATTTTCCTACTTCCATACACATACTCCTCCCAATTATTCCCATATCAAATTTTATAAAAATTCAACGAGTAAATTTTGCAAGATTGAAGAACATATTAACAGAGGGATATACAGACAGGCAGACAACAATTCTAAATAAAGGTTATTGGTTTCTATTATTATTCCACATACCTAATTAATCACTATTCTTAAAATGTTTTCTATTTACGAATTTAATTTGTTTTAATATTATCTTTATACAGTAAGAGAGGAGGGGACTTTTGTTGATTTTATTCTAATCGCACACATCTTATTCCAGTATATAAATTAGTGAAAATATTCAAAATTGCATAAGTAATAATCAATATTTAATAATAAATTTATATAAATATCTTAGTTAAATTTTATGTAATACACATTAATGTTTATAATTTAATAATGCTATATTCATTTCACTGGCGCGTTCATTATTCTATTTTAATTTTTTATTCAAAATACTCGGGATTTTCTCCTCTCTTTCACATATTATTGTTAAAAGAGTGTATATTTTTAGAGATAAATTATTATATGTTATTAGCCACGGGATAACATTAGTGGAACAGTTATGAATTGTATTAAAAAAAAACGCCAAGCACGAGTTTAACTCGCGGAAGGAAGTATTTGTACCCCGTTAGAAGCGCAATTTTTTATCTTAAATTATCATTAACAATATTTCAAAATAAAAGAATTACGTGGATTATTTGATTACCCAATCTAAAATCAACCCTGTGTGTACTAACAATCTTTATATATCACTCTGACTTTCTTCTTTTATATATCACACTTCTTTCGAATCCTGTCATACTTTATTTGACTTTTGGAAATTATCGTTATGTGTTTTAAGTCGGTTATTTCAACAGTAAAAATAAAACTTGTTAATATGGAAAAAGAGTGAAACACTATATAAGCGAAATAAATTAGGAAATCCTCTACCACTAATATACCTTTCCTCATTAATGGTGCCCGTTGTTATGTATATAATTTAGCCCATAATATCCTCAACTGGTCCTAGCGGAATGGAGATTATAAGCTCATCTCTTTGTGTGCTTTTATCAAGTTATTGATTGAAGCTCATTCAAGTTAATGAAATGCTAAAAAACTATAAAATGGGCGAAAGAAACATTAGTATATAATCGGATTATCAGAAAAATACATTCGATAGGTGTTTAAATGGTCGTGAAGGCAAGACGTTAGAAATAATCCAAATTTGTAATACGATAACTAAAATTATTACAAAAATTGTGTACGTAATGAATACGTATAACTTTGTAAAAAAACAAAGCATCTCACATTCCTTGGTCACTTTTGTAAATATTTTTGTTCAGAAAGACATATGTAGAAACATGTGAGAAATGAATAGCAGGATTGACGCTTAAGAGTAAAAATTCATCGTTTACTTCTTGTTGTTGTCGTTGCGATTGTTGTTACATTGTTTTTTCGACTTTTCGAATTTGGATTTACTTATAATTTTAAGTATTTAATTTTTTGACACATATGTAATTCCTTATGTTTTATTATTGTCCTAAAATTAGTTGCTTAATCGTGATGTAATATTGGTGGAATGACCCAAATATAACCGTTGTAATGTTACATGTTATTAAAATGTGAAAGAACAATTCTTAATAGACTATGGTAGGGGCAAAGTAAAATAGAAATTTTCATTATATTTAAAAGACTATTTGAAGGTTTTGCAAATAAATATTTATGTATATATATATATATATATATATATATATATATATATATATTTATATATATTTATATATATATATACACATATATATATATATATATATATATATATATATATATATATATATATGCATACACATGTGAGCACACTAGGTTCTGGAATGGAAATTACCCAATTAAAATATACAAAAAATAGAAAAATAGTCTCTTCGTAAATAATGAGACACTTATTCTAATATTTTATATTAATTAAAAAAATTAAGGTGCTCGCTCTTTTTATATAAACATTTCACTTACTGATTTATATAAAAATATATATTTAACACATCACATATTTTTAAGTGGTATTTATCTATTATACAGATTAAAATACCTTAATCACACAATATGAAATTTTATGTTATTTTGTAAAAAGTTTTTATAATTTAATTCAGTTCATTTTTATTAACATTAATGTAGAATGATAATATCATGAGTTACATTTCCACAAAATTAAGCGGAAAAATATTATTTTGCTTATTTTGCAAAGATGGTGGAATCAAAAACACTAAGGTGGATACAACAAATACATATAATAAAAGTCAGTGTGGTATGTCCGTGCGCGCTGCCATAACAACAGAATTTTGCATACCCGTGGAGGTTATATGTATGGTAGGCCTCTATCTTTCATCCATGACCCAACTAGAAATAGAATGCGAGAGTGTTCTTTAATGTTGGAGAAAGCACTTGGATATTCAAGATGGCTCTAGAATGTTGCAAAATGTTCAAAATACTTTAGAAAATTCTAGGTTTCTCATGAATATTTTGGAACATTCCACAATATTAATGGAAAATGCTTTTAAATATTCGACAATTCTGTAGATTACTGTAGAATAATGTTCTGAAATATATTATAAAAATGCTTGAGAATATTGCTCTAGATGTTTCGAGAATGTTCCATAAAATCCTTCGAAAATGCTCTTGAATGTTCAAGAACGTTCGCAAATACTCTTGAATATATTCAAGCACGTTCCGTTATCCCATTGTATAATCTAAGTTACAGAAATATTTAAGAGTGCTCTGGAGTTTTCTGTAATGTTTGAGGTGGTTCTGGACCATTTAAGAATTTATTTTATTTTTCTACCATTGGGAAGACCAGACAATTTTCAAATGTTCTCTTATCGTGTAAAAATACTTCTGGCACCAATAAGTATATATAGGCATTATTATAGGTATAATTTTTGAAATTGACTAGAGTGTATCAAGAAAAAGTGATAGGGATAGAAAGAAATGAATTTCAGTAAACATTTTTAAATAAAATAAGTGAAAATGAATTGCTTAAAAAATTTAACAATTTATTAAGTGGAATTTTATTGTTAAGTGAAGATAATTACATTTTTTTTATATTTTAAGATACCAGACAATAGAAGGCTTTTCCTGCAACGTTAAGGAAATCCAGAATTTTGGAACATTCTACAATATTCCATTAACTGTCATGATGGTCAATATTCCATTATCTGTCAGTTTCCGCTCAAAAAGATATATAAAGGCGATGACGAGATATGTGCATCGGTATAATTACGGAATTGGATTAGAGTAGAAGGAGGAAACGGAAAGATTAGCAAAGAAGTGAAGCAGATGAAGAGCGAGATGCAAGTTTAGTTACACAGCGGGAGAGAATGAAGACATTTAGAGAAAAAATTACATAAGAACATTGAAAATAAAATAGAGAATAGCAAGCACACGTAGAAAAACCACTGAAGAAACAAGACTTTAAAATTAAATATTAATTATTTTATTTCGTAACCTAGCTTTTTGTTTGTGAAAGACAACGATTGCAATGATTGCACATGGTCATAATGTTAGTGGTCGAGAAGTACGTGAAACAACAAGTAAACTGTTATCGTTGCTGCTGTTACCAAGCAAACCTCATAAGTTTTTGCAAGTGTATTTCATTGGTGACGAGCCAAGGAAATTTGATCGACGTTGAGCAAATAAGGATGGATTGAAATTGGAAATCATTGAAGATATACAGAGCATTTAATACAAAAAACAATGAATTGGTTTACGCATTGGGTCAAATGGTATCTAATAAGCATAAAATAGTTATTCGAACCGAAAAAAGATCAGTTGGAGAACATGAACGCCAATTCAATGTACCTCATGTCAATGTAATTGCTATTGTAATTATGAACATTAAGTACTCAAGCCGTGATAAAAATACTCATGGAATGGATCTTTCTATTAGGAATACAAGGAACTTCAGTCGAAGGTCACGAAGCAGCCTTTGAAAGTAATTATGGGACAAGTGTACGCGGTGCATCTAAGATAATCTCCGCATGGTACTACATAAAAACGTAGACGATATATTTCACAGATTAAAATAAGTTGATTTATATATATATATATATATATATACATATGTGTGTATGTGTGTATGTAAACGCGCGCGTATGTGTGTGTGTGTGTGTGTGTGTGAAAAGTACAAGGAAGCATAGCAGCCTTTAGGATTACTGGAAAATATTAATCACCGGAAATCAGCACTTCACAAAGCAGCGTTGGCAACAACCTCAGAATATATCCGAAGTCAGTCTGTAATAATATCGATAAAGTGTTATACACCGAATTCGAATAGATTATGGGAAATATTGAAAGAAAATATGAGGGATAGTATATCGCATTGGGTGTAACAAGTTTATTTGGAATTAAAAATTATATTCAATGGAAATTTATTTAATCAAGCACTTATTAGCTTGAAGACAAATGTTTAGCAATAAACAATCCAACTTTATTTGAAAGCGCCACAAATAGATGGAATCAATGCTTTGATTTCTGAAATAATCAATAAAAGTTATTTTGTTGATGGATTATAGTAAAATTCATTCAAAACAAATTATTATTAATAGCAAGCCAAAAGCAACTTATGATTTTGTCACGGCTCTTGTAAACAGACTATTGGTGGAATATCTAATTGAATGCACCAGGAAGTACCGAAAATATATTTTTGATTATTTTGATCTTGACTAATAAAATATTCACTAAAACAGAGGTTCCACCTTAAATAGCATCATTTAAAATTGCAGAAATATTAATGCAAGGGGTATAAACTCCCTATTCTGCTTTGAAATTATGATGTTACAGAAAAAGAGTTGCCAGTTTGTAACAGGTAAAAAGCATCTAGATGAGGTCAACTTTTAAAAGAGTGTAAAGATTACTTTACATTTGGGACGAATATACGGGACATAACAAGTAATTCAAAGCATTAAATAAAACACTAAAAGAGCTCCGAGTAAATTCCGAATTATTTAATTAGCTGTACTTTCTGGAGATTTTAACAAGAGCAAGTTATTCCAAAACCACCTAAAGCAAACGAAGTTAATGCATGTTTGAACCAATTATTTCACTAGCGTCGAATAAAGAAAGTACAATTAGGAATGAATATGAGAGTTCAATTTTTAATAATGAAAAAGCGAGATATTTTTCCGAAACTATTATAAATCGGTGAAGACACTCAACCAACTGATAGTGTAACTGGTCAAATTGAACTTACGAATGATTTATGTAATATCGTCAACAGCCAAGATTAATTATTAGATGAAGTTTATATAAGTATGTTCAAAATTACAAAAATTGCGATTGTTCATGTGAAAGAATTATTTTAGAAGGGAGAAATTATTTATTTGACCAGAGGTAGTCGTAGTTGACAAGTGCCAGGAAGGTATTTATATTCTTTAGGATTAAAAATAGTATAACCAATTATTTTGTTGGGGAACTTTAAATCACCAAGATTATGTTATGGAACAAAAATTACTCCAAAACAGTTATTAAACAATATAATTGAAGCAAAAATATCGTGAAAAGATAAAGGAAACATACACAATATTTATTCCGAGGATTCCACTTATGCCTCCTGAACTGCCGTTTTAATTTAAAAGACTTTAATGTCTAGTAAGATTAACATTTAATATTAATATATATAAGGCAAAAGGACAAACATTACGTTGTCATGGTGCATATTAATTTAAAAGAATCACGTTTTTCTTACGTTCAGTTATATGTAGCTTTCTCCAGATTGGGAAACCCAAGGAATCCATAGAGATACTGACCATTTTATTACTTAAGCGACAAGTGGAGTTTACGAACAAGCATTAAAAAGTAATTAGATATGAAATAATGGAATAACAAAACACAGAACTGAGTTTTCTTTCAATTAAATAAATACACCTCTATTTAGAATATGATAGTTAAGTTTAGCTACAAGTTTGGATGAAGCGAAAGTTACCCCGGCTAGTAGTAAATTAATTATCTGCAAAAAATTAATAAAAGACTATAAATAAAACCTCTACTTCATTTTAAACGATGGCATTCCATTCAATGGAAAGCGAGAAAAATAAAATTCGCATCCACTTTAACTGCGCGTCATGGAATTATACTTAGGTGTCTTTTCAAACCTAATACAAAACCTAGACAAAAGTTTTCATTAAATTTTGCAACACTCTTAGAAAATGGCAATTAGTTATTAGTGTATTGTTCACGAATATTATTTTTTTAAAATTATACTTTGCTTATGGCTTTATATTTTATCTGTTATTTTTTTTATGCCTTGAAAATGTTATTGGATCAAAAATGAAATTACTAGCTAGCAGGTGATTCCACCATGGTAAAAGGAACTTATATAGATAATGGAGTGATAAAACGGATATGGTGCTGACGGCTACCTACATTTTCCCTCGAGCGAGAGCATTGTATGAATATTGAATAAATTTGTACTCGTGGACCGGTTTAGGACCTGGCTCCGTATTGCAGTTCCACTAGCACGTAACTATCTAAGTGAGACATGTCTCGGTAGATAGTATATTTTACGCAAAATTTTAAATACGTAGAACTACACTGAATAAGATCGAGATAGAAAGTGGAACATATTTGAAAACACAAAAACATGTTTTTTCCTGATTTTTCTCTTCTAGGATATTACAGTCATAGCCAATTATATAATGACTATAATAATAATATAATGTTGTTTTCTTAATGTATCTTTTTCCAAACCTATTTGTCAGGTTTTTCTTAAATAAATCAAAAATATCAAAATAAATTAGCGAAGGGGCGCATCGTGATTTTGAGTTTTATGTGATTTTAGAGATGAAATAAGTCATGTCAATTTCCAACTACACATATCCGTAATATATGTCATAAAGTATTTAAGTTGTGCTCCTGAGTTGACTTTCGGTAAAAAAAACGATCATGTGCCAGTCGGAGTCTTGAAAAAAAAAAAAAAAACAAAGCGTTCCGTAGCACTTACAAGTTTGTATTTCTCAGATATTGTGAAAAACAAATTTATTTCTGCGGTGGGGTACCAAAAATATTTCTCTACACAATATATATTATCCAACCAAAATTTTGTTGAAAGTTTGTTTTAAGGTCTACTTCTTTTTTCAGAATTTCAAACATTTTAGTCGAACAATTAAAAAGGGGTACACTTTTTTTGATTTTCGAAACGCATATCTTATCAACTATGACTTAAATAAAAAAATATTTTGAAACCGCTTTATATTTTTTTAAGACTTATTTGACTATGTAATTTTTTCATTCCTCAGTTATATCTATGGAGACAAGTAATATTATTTTTTTTCATAATTCTATTATTTCATTATATATCGGTTCATAAGAAGACACCTACCATCCAAATTTTATCTACATACTGCCAATAGTCTCTAAGTACAATGGCTGTGACGTACAAACAGATAGATGAAAAGACAGAGAGGGGGACAAGCGGACAGGACGAAATTAGCTAAGGAACCCTCAAAGATACTCAAATATGTATGATTAAGTTTTTCCTATATGTTCTGTGAATATTTTTATTATGAAATCATTAAAATAGATTACGGAAGAGAATTGGTAATTATATATTACTCCATTACTCCGATCCTCCTTACTGGTCCAATTGACCACTGATTTTTTAATTAAGATGCATATATATTTATGGTGAATGAAATAACGAAACAGAAAAATGTTCATGATCAATTATTATTTTTGTCATAAGAAAAGGGCAGCAGGAGCCATATCAACGGGCTAAATGTTTTTAAATTCATGCAAATAAAATATCGTTGGGTAGCTGAGACTCGAAGTAATTAAAAAAATATTATTGGACATATTACAATCAATACTTATAAATATATTCACATATGTATATACGTATATACTTGGTGCAAAGTCCATCACAACAAAGCCGCTCACTGGCAATGGTCTTCAGTGTCCTAAATAGAATGGTGGAAACCGTAATTTCAAGCGGTTCCAGCTTTATCACAGCAAAATGTTTTTATCACATTTTTCTTATCTCTAATACTCATTTTATATAAAATCATTCGATATTATCTATCAAAACATTTAGAATTATTTGGCCGTAATCAAAACCATAACGAAACAAAGAAATTACGCGCGTAAATATTAACAACGAAATTTGTATCCATTAAAAAAAGAAAGGTTCGGAGGATGGTATCAAATATGTTTTTATTTGAATACAGTATCTGTAATATTATTTTTCGCAAAGAAATTGAGTAATAAGTACTTCGAGTTCGGTGAAAACGGAAATTATGTTTATGTATTTTATAAATTAGCTGAAGATTAACCCTCAACTGGGCGAATAATGTTTTAAATTATTTTTCCACGGTCATAACTTATGATGAGTTTTAAAAAGACGGTTGATAATGTTTTTTACGGAACATCGAAGAGTTCTTGTTTGTAGCTTTGTCATATTCAAGTTTATATATATATATATATATATATATATATATATATATATATATGTGTGTGTGTGTGTGTTTGTGTGTGTGTGTGTGTGTGTGTGTGAGAGTTTTGTGTGTGTTTGCGTGTACATGCGTCTTAATAAATGTAGATTAGTAGTTATTTGTTGGTTTTTGATACGTAGAAATTATTTAGCGTTAAATGTTTCGTGAAACAAAGACAATCTAGAGAAATCACTCTTATCTACAATATGAATTGAAATCACAAGGTTAAGGAAAACATTACCGCGTTAGTTATACGCCAACCAGATAGAAAACAACATACTTCTAAAATATATGTTGTTGTCGCAATTGCAAAACAGATAATGAAAAATCCAAACTGTATATAAAATATAGTCCGCTAGTTCCGTAGATTCTATAAAATAGAATCCATTGCACATTTTAAGAATATTTGTAATTGATGAAGTAATTATCTGTAAAATATGTTTTATTGTTGAAATCTACTATTACTGTACTATATCCTGTTATTTTCTGGCCATAAATTTCGAAATGTAATGTGGAAATTTTCTCATATTTTATTTAAACAAAGATTAAAAAAAAATTCCGTACTTTGTTGTAAACTAGATTTTGCCCTGTCTTTCGTTCACATGGTGTTATAAATGATAGAGAAATTCCCCATTCGGTCGAGATATAAAGGTACTGTATATGATAAACATGCGCATGAATGAGTGGTTACCTTTATAACGTACCAAAGCTATAAATGATAAATATATGGTGACAAAGAAATTTTTGTATCTCAATATAATTACTTCCAAACAGTGAAATTTTTAATACATAAGAATTCATGAGTTTCAACAATAAACATATATTGATATAATTTTCAGCGAAAATATTTTTTATCCATTGTTAAAACGCCTAGTATGAATTTTTAATTTTTTTAAATACGCGTCACATTTTAAAATATTTTTTTAGCAATATCAAAATAACGCTGTGTAGATTATAAAGGTTACATCGCTAACAGAACATTGTTCTCGCTGAATCTAAATAAAGAAAGCATGGCGTGACATCTGATTATTTAGCTGACGAAAACGTTTGGAACTGTCACAATTAAAAAAGAGCTCAGACATTAAAACCAAGACGTATTTTCCTTTGCCAACAATCATTTTGTTGCAGAATACAGTGAGCCTCTTTATCTTCACTGATAAATCAAAGAAGTAGACGGTATAAAGGATTGTTAAAAATTCGAAAGAACCACTTAACTGTTAAATGAATTGTTTAGGCGCCGCGTTATCTGCAAGCTGCGCTAAAAGAGCTGTCACTATTTAATCTTTGACACCAACCCACCGTTTTTCTTTTCTTTTTTTCTTTGCGTTTAAACATAATTTTCCTTATTCTGTTAGGTTTTAGGCAGTTCTGAAAAATGTTTACCTTAACTTACGAATAAAAGTCGTAGATTGTTAATTCAACTTAACGTATGTTAATAATATTTTTGTACGAACTGCTAATGCAATTATGGATAATAAAATTTTGCAAGCGATTGTCTTATTATTTCAATAGTCCTAATAAATAAAGTAAAATTCTGCAGGTTAGTAATTTAACCGGAAATTAAACGGCTTGTTTGGTGCCAAAATGAGTAGACAGGAAGGTTTCAAAACAACAAGGTAATGTAATACAAGATATATATTTTAATAGAGCGTCTTTACTTCAAGCGCGTTACAGTTTGTGACACAAAGAAATAAAAATAATAGTCCTAATATGTATAGCCTGTAAATATTTTATTAAATAGAGCAATAGTCTTGCTATACTTTTAATTACTTATAGCCATATTTAGAAGTGAAATAAATGACTTAGTTTATAATAAAATTAACCTATAAATTTAGTTACGATTATAAAAAAACGATTTATAAAAAGTATATGAGCTAAATATCAGCCCCAAGATTCCCCAGATTCCAATAGTCCCAAGATTCCCCAGCCCCAGATTCCAATAGTCACACCGTTATATTGGATCATGTCCCAGCATGTTTTCTACTGATAATTTAAACGCAATCCCTTTATAATGATTTAAGTCTTGTTTATGTACCCTTTTCCTATAAAAACCATGTAGAGTAAATCGGGAAATTTCAAATCTTTGTACCATTAATGTTAATACAAATTCTCATAATGAGCAATTAAACGACCTGGGAGCATATCCAAACCATGATTCCATCAAAATTACAGTGCTTGGTATCATACATTTGAAACACATATTCTCCGAGTATTACTCCATGAATTTAACTAATTATAACTTTGTAATCACGTAGCATGCTAGACCATCACATAGCTTTGATTTGCAAATGTATCATCATATTCGTGATGAAATATAAAAATTTAATTTGTGTTTAATATTTCGAAGGTTATTGCTTCCCTATAAATGGTCATTTCTTTTAAATAATATAATAATTAAGAAGAAATTAGACTATCGATACTACATTTTGCATAAAATTATAACATGGCAAACCTGGATAGCCTTTATGAAGTTTTGAAATGATTAATAATGAAATTTTAAAAAATACAACTATAACCACAATCACACCGCGATTCCCGACGATGGAAACAAACACGCAATCAAAAACCTTTATCGCATATTCGTAAGAGTGTACGTGACATGGAGTCGATAAAATACGTATATGATGAAATAAGTCACGTTTACGCATTGCTTGTTGTGAAGCTCGTTTTTTGGAATCTATTTCGAGATAGAATCGATTTGTGTTTTAAGTAATCTTAGCAATCAAAGACTTAAAATATTCATCTTATATAATTTTGATATTTTGATATGGTTACTTGATGTCTTCTTGAGTATATAATCATGATGGCATCAAGTAAATATACATGGAAATGAGTCATGCCCAATCATGTTAAAAAAATCATGAGAATTACATATTTCTAGGTATACTTTAAATGCTTCATGCACATTATTTTGACTTTTTAAACTTTTGAATTTTCTGTTAATTTTGGGGATTATAATGATATTTATTTATTTATTTTGGAAAAACCCGAATAATACTCATTTAAACTTAACAATATAAGTAGGATAGTATTAATTACACGTGTTTATAAACATTCCTGAGAAAAAAGGCAAGATAACTGTTAATTTACAAAAAAATCATTTCCGAGGAATTATCTTTTGTTCATGGGAAATTATGCATAACAACTTGTCTTTTTCTCAGTCACTGCGCACCATAGTTATATTACGGAATTTAATAACAACAAATAAATAGATATTACAAAAACTAAAGATAAAAATATTTTCCTTCATACCTTTCCGAACCTATCTAAGTAATTATATTGAAATGTTATTTTAAATCGCTACACAAATTCAATGAAATAAATACTTTATTGCAAATTGAAAAGAAAAGTTTTTGAAGACATCCACAAAAACATAAATTTACTTTTTTTTTCTTTATTTTACCAAGAAATTAATTTTGGATTTTAATGAGTATAAAATTGTAATATAATTTATTAATGACAGAGCGTGACAAGTTTTCATCTATAAAGTTTTGACACATTGAGATAAAATTGATTGCTGTATCAGAGCAATAAGATAAAGTACGAATATGCATATATTTGTTTTGAAGAATAATTTCGAATATAATCACTTACGACAATCATTGGCTTACTATGCTGCAAGTATTTTCTAACATTTATTCTTTAAAAGGAGTAACACAAAAGTTATATCCTTTCCCGCTTTTGTTGGAAAAAAATGATCTATATTCATTAAAGGAAATTTATTTTTATTACTATTTCAGTATTGTGCTATTCACTAACAGGCAATTTCTTTTCTATAATTCATAGTCCTCCAGATTCGCCAAGGTTAATTATACCCGTTTCACTTAATTTTCCAATATGCTCGCAATAATCCGTTTTGGGTTGAAAAAGATTTGACTACAATGGTTCATTCGCTCGGTTCATGTCTTGTAAGCATTATAGTCGCAGGTCTGAAAGTCAAGTCTGAAAGTCTTGGAGAGTAATCGATATTAAGTAAAGGTAAATTATAATCAAGCTCTAGTATTTTCGTTTCTCGGAGATCGGGAATGGATATAATAATTAGAAATGAGCCGACTTTACGCATATGTGGCTTTCAGAATGTTTAAAGCAAAAACTTCTATTTTTATTGGTATATATTCATTTTATTATCGATCCGTTTACTTTGCGATACAATATTTTACTTTATACCAAGGTAATTCATGAAATTAAAGCAAGCAGTAGACGTTTTAATAAAAGATAAAAATGTGATTTTTGAATAGATGTTCGATGTGGCGATACAAAATATTTTTATCTAATTCACTTGACTCTATATTGCCTTACATATTTTACATAAAAAAAAATAAAGGGATTTACTATTAAAATTATGTCATTAGTGATGGACATTCCATACGCCAAAACAACAAAATCCATCAAACTGAAAGCTTAATTATTTGGAGTGGTAGAATATTTATAAGTAATGTCCATCCGTGTATTAAAATCAATATATCCATTTGCGGTTTATAACATGCTAATGGACCTTACACGTAAATATTATTGGAAAACTTCATATCGTTGTGGGGAGCAACGTGGACTTTTGCCGTTATGTTCAGTGGATAAAAACGGAGAAAAAAAAATTGTAACTAATACGGTCGTCGATTACTCCTAAATTTGCTGTTTTTAAGAAAATATCCTGGAAATGTGGGTTAATTAGAAAAGCAGTAGCGAAAATTTAGAAATTTTATTAAAAAATAAGCGTTTCTTTAATCTTAGTTTTATGTTCAAGATAGAGCGGAGATGTCTCTCTGTTTCGTCAACTCATACAATGAACGATGAAAATTGCTAAAAATGGCATATCAATTTAGTGTTACTGCCTTCGTCAAAATGGTAAGCTTAAATTTTTATGAGCCTGCAAGGTTTGTCAACACTGTATTCACTTCTCGTCAATTCATGTATGGCAATAAAGATTTTTGAAATAACACAATACCGTAATGAATAGAAATATAAATTCAAAGTCTAATATATTATTGAAGAAAGTATATATATCATAATACGGATTATAATATAAAATTTCTGAAGACAAGAAAAGTGAAATGTAAAAGCTATAAGGGTTTAAATATGTAAATTAAGTAGATTTAAAAAATATATTGTAACCTCGTTATATAATTCGAGTATTGAATGCAGTTTTACCCTGCATATATTATGTTAATATTATTACTACAAAAAATTTTATGTCGGCTATACAGGATAATGTGAAAAACTTATATCTGCGAAATATAATATCACGTTTTTAAATAATCTGGTTTTTTGTGATTCTTTGCCATAAAATATAATAATGATAGTTGTGACGCCGTTTTGACGTTTGATGTTGTTGCCGTTTGATTTTCCCTGTCAGCATATATTTTCTTATTTGAGCCAAAGTAATAAAAGCTATTTAGTAAAATTTTTAAAATATTGAAAAATATGAAAAAAATACAACAAAGCTGATAGTAAGCATGGAAGATGAATCATTTAATATATGAGTGCCAAATTACGCGTTTTATATTAAAACTTATATTTTCATGAAAATATTCTGGTAACATAGCATATGTTATTTTTATAATTTTAAACCATTGTTTGTACGCATGAACGTTTGGTATATAGGCGTGAATAAAAAACTCAATACCTACGAATATGATTGGAAAGTGACGTATTTATTTGTTTTGCTACAGTATTTTAACATTTAGAGTTTTCGCTTGTTTTTATACTTATTTATTCAAACTCCTTCAACATTTTGAATATTCGTGAAATTAAATTATTCAGAATTCCGTTATATATTAAGATATAACAAATTATTATATTCTACGAAGATATTAGTTTTCACCCCCAATAAAGATAAATTTCAAATTTCTGCCCAGTCCGTTTTTAATTATGATCATTCAGGTTGAAAATATTGGCTTTATTTAAAATTAAAAATACATCTAACCGTTAAGAATAAAAACTTCATTATATAAAACTCATAATTATAACAAGCAGGTTTATTTAATAAAAAAATAAATTACTGTCCACATTAATAACTTCACTGTAATATATGAACAAGTTAAATAAATGTAGATAAAACTATGAATAAATACAAATTTTTGCTTAAAATCTAAACAAATTTATATATAAGGTTAATTGTATCTAAATCAGTAGGAACTAAATCAGTAAATACGCGTTTTTTCTTTCGGGAAATGGTATTAATTAATTCTTTCCCACTATTAGGAACTAAATATTACTAGAACCCTTTGTATTGAAGGCTTACAAGATACTGCATGCGTCTGGTAACACGTTTCTAATCAATGTGGATAAACACACTCGACACAAACAACTCAAAATCATTTTTCTTCCAACCCATATATAAGGAGTTTTTGAACTATAATGTGTCTAAGAAGGCGAGCTAAATTTTCTAAAAATATTATCCACATTTTAAGCATAAAAATTTTGTATTAAATTGATGTCAAATAATTTTAGTTTAAACTCAGAACATGGAAATGTTTGAGAAGTACAGAGTCAGAAAACAAGTCGAATTCAGCAACAAGTACACCATTAAAATTCAATGATATCATAAGTCAAAACCTTTATGAATAGTCCTTTAATAATTTATTCAATGCCTCGAGGGACCAAAAAGAGGCACACCATGTTTTTTAAATTGTTCTTTTAAAATAAGCAATTGAAAGAAAATTTAAAAAATTAAAATCTTTGATCGAAAAAGAGATCAAGAAGACAGGCATAAATTGAGGTCAATCATGGAAAATGGGAGGTTTTGTTAAAAACTTTTGTAAAAATTAAAATATTTGATATTTAATCGTGTATACCAACAAGTTTCCATACTGATATATGAAAAACCGATAGAAAATACTCAATAAATTCGGTCCAAAATTGGGACTTGCAATAAGGAACGTATATTATAAACTAACGCATGTCATGTTTTAAAGGCGAATATAGATAATAATCAATATTTAGAAAAAAAAACTAAAAATGGTATAATTTTTTATATGATTAAATTTTAGAATGGAAGAACTCTTTTTCCTAAACGCCGGCATTAAAATTCGATTATTTGTAAAATTTTCCGAGTTACAATCGAGTTACAATTCCTTTTATCATCGAGACTGTCGCGCTAGCCGATAATGAAGCACACATTGGCGTGGTGTACAATATATTAACACTCGTCGTAATATTTTCTTAATGAGTTGCCGATCAACTGGGTGCGAATATTTGAAAATACGATTTCTAGTAAATATTAAAGCTTCTGTTTTTATTTCTTCAAAATATACGGATTACAATTAATATATAATAAAAATTTTATATATTAATAAAAATATAATAATTAAATTTATCTAAATCCTGGATAATACTTAGAATATAATATAAAATTCATATCAGAACTCGAATATTGTAATATATATATATATATATATATATATATATATATATATATATATATATATATATATATACACATATATATATATATACATATATATATATATATATATATATATATATACATATATATATATGCACATGTATATATATATATATATATATATATATATATATATATATATATATATATATAAATGCAAAAATCTAAGTCGGTGGCTAACATAAAGGTATAGAGAACCAGTACATCCTTTCATAATAATATATTCATACAGACGATTATCTCTTAGTCTTTCTTTTACGAAGAATATTGTGCGCTGTAAAATAAAGATAAAAAGTAAATTCAAAGCAGTGAAGTGGGTTCATCTACTCAGATTGTCTCATAAGTAATTCAGTAGCACGTAAGTACTCGTTTCAAACCACATAAAAATTAATATATTCAGCGAGAATATGAAGTAACGGAGATGATTTTTAAAAGCTGGAAGGAAAAGTCAAGATAGCTTCACTAACTAAAACGTAACGTTAATGAAAAATTAAAGGAAGTAAATTTATTAAAAATACATAAGAAGCAAAATGATGTAGTTACACATAAATTCATTAAGAATTAAGTAATAATTTCGTTAAATACAAAAAATTAATTATTCAAATGAACCAGTTGACTAAATGTGACTAAAAATTGTTTAAATAGCAATAAGTGTTTAAATAAGAAATGGTTAGAAAAATAATTAAAGTATCATTTGGAATATACAGATTCATGTTTAACATTATTAACAATGCTAATAAAATGTTTAAGCCCATCTATTTAGAGTTCTTGAGAACAATGTTTTATTAACATTGGAAAACCATGTTGGATTTTAAATAGTTTTGTGCAGTGAAATAATTGTTTTGATAAGGTGATCTGGGAACACAAAACATCTTAGCAAAAATCAATGTGCAAGTTTAAAAACACAAAACAAAAAAAAAATATTGCTTAAGTAAAACATGTATCTAGAAACTTTACTTTTAAGATAGAAGCTTTAACTAAATATATCGGAAAATATATTAATATATAGAAAAATAAAAACTTAGAAGATCACACATATCTCCGTCCGTCTATATAATTTTACAGTTGTCTTCTCAGAATTCGGTTGACATAAAATTTAATATTTAGGTTAGTATTAACACATTAAAACACATATATTTTATTATACAACACTCCACAATATTGATGAAGAAATTTTAAAGTTGGTAAATGAACCAATTGGTCTTTTTTAAATTTCGTATGTCATTTGAAATCGATTAAAATAATGTGGTATGGAAATTTCAACAATATATTTTCAATCATGACTATAAGATGATTCTGGAAATGTTACTGAAAAGATTGAATATATTTGGCATTAATTTTGTGGAAATTCATTATGCACAATTAAATGAAACTAGGTGATGTAGTATTCTTTCTACTTTATTTAAATTCTTGACCACGACCCAGGTTTCCTTTTATTATATTGTATCAATCTTTGCTAATTGCTTACCTGAAGATGTTGTAATACAACGAAACTTAGATCGTAGTAAAGAATTTAAATAACGTAGAAATAATACTACATCACGCAGTTTTATTTAATTTTGGATTATTGATATCGTAAATAAAAAATATCCTTACAATTGTTAAACTCAATATTACGAAATAACATCTATACTAGAAATTTTCCAAAAGTTTACTACAGTAAATTTTCAAAACCAAACAAATTTTACATCTCCTAAATTTATGGTAAAAAAATCATTCTTAGCATAAACTTGTACTAAAAATAAGGTTTTAGTATAAATATTTTAGCATTACATGGAGAAAAGTGAAAATAAAATTTTTAGATAATTTACTAACACGTGATTTTGACCGTTCGACATTAAATGAAAAATCAGTCAGTAATAGTTTTCGTAGATGCTTTAAAAATACTTTAAAAATATTACACCAAGAATAAAAAAAAATATTTCATACAAATTGATTAGGACTTTTACATAAACAAATTGTAAACAACGTTCGTAATGTTTACGTTACGCGACAACGGAGACTTCGCGAGGATGTTGATTTTGTCGGCAGCGGTAGCAAGGCAACGGGTTGCGTTTGATATTATATACATAGTGTTTGAATTTACGAATTTAAATTTATTCCTGCGACTAACGTACGGAATTTTGTTCATTGATTTTTGGTGTATGGTTGAGAAACACCATATTGTATATGAGAATACATTTAATGTCGAACGGTCAAATCCACATTGACGAAATTCTAAAATTCTAAATACTCTTAGGTTCCTAAGTGCGTACGAAATCCTAGTTGTATAAGTTGTACATATATTTAACAACGTTTTAGATACATGCTCTGTGTCCAATTTAATATCTTATAATTTTAAATCATTATGAAACGATTTTGCAAATTTTTCTTGAAACTGTCCCCTTCTATAAAAATGAATAATTTTAGTATTATATTAAATATTTGAAAAGAAATATAATTTAAGTACAAAAAATTTAGAATCTATAAATGAATTACAGATCACTTGCTTGTCACAACCAATAAGAATATTAAATTTCCCAAACAATACTTTTATATATCTCCTAAAATGTGACCAGCGTTTTAAATGAAATACCCATCATCACTAATGTATGTCGTATTGCTTTTGTTCTTATTATAAATTAAGTTAACTATCAAGCTAATGAGTAGAATTATCAAATATTTCAACTAATCTTGTCCAGTGACAAATTCTATTTTTTTTAAACATTGTTAATAAATATAAAATGTCAAAGAGCTTACGCTTGAATTTTTATAAATCCAGTATTTTTTTTTTACATAAAGACTTGAAATTTTTATTTTTAGGTGATTAGTATTATTTCTCATACGTGATTCCATACTGACGCATATATTGTAGTTGGGCTATTTTACTCAATCGTTTTATAATTGTTTTTGTAACTAAACTATTCCTGCCGAAATTTGTAGGAATTGTTCGCATTTTTGGACATATCTTGTTGTTTATTTGTTACTTGCATGTGTTTTTTATGTTAGTTCTTAATTCTCATTAACAATGACGTATTTTTTTAGAAAACACATCATGTTTACCGATTTTTTTTTAAAAACACTTGACATATTTTTAACGAATAATTAATATCAATACTAAATCTTACTTTTAATTTTAAAATGCTTTTTAAAGCAAAATAAGACACGAGATATTTCCAAATTTAAGATCTGAGAAAGATAAACCCTTATTCAGTTACCTTGTCAAACAAATTCGTGTTTTTATCACTTTGAGATTCGGATTAATATTTAATGTAAATTCCCGCATCGCGGTAGCAAAATTGGAATAGGGACTCTTGTTTTACGTCCTTGATAAATTGAGTAATTTCATCTGCTCTGTTAAAATTAAAGTTGTATGGACTTTTCCTCACAGAAACAATTGCTTACTTATATTTTTTATACATTTATATATCTGAAACAGTAATGCTTATGAATTTTTCAAGAAATATTTATTTAAAAGTTAGTGTAAAATGTGAAACTATTGTAAGAAAATGCTGCGTGTTATGAGACCCTAAATATATGAATTATAATTAGTTTAGATATGTTGATCTATGAGTTCTATCCTACAGAACAAATAAATGGAACGATTAAACAAATGAGGTATGGTAGGATTAATTTTAATATTAGTGGTATCATAGACTACAAAAAGTGCAGTATTACACCGACTGACTACCATATTATATCGAATGAAACAAAATTGCGTGTAAACCACAGCAAAATCGATATTAATTTAAAAGTGTGTAAAATAAATGATTACTTTATTTCCCTGGGAATCGCTCGTCATCATTAAAACAATTGCCTATCTATTACGTGAACTCTATATGCTTTTTGTGAGCAAATAAACATAAAAAGTTGCCACCAATATTTTTTTCTCATATTTCAACTACGATCAAAAAAATATCCACTATAATTTCAAATAAAATTAAAGTTTCAAAAACTAAAAACACTACAAAAAAATACGAAACAGGTCTAAGAGCGTTTGCACGTAATAGGCTATCTATATATTTAATTTGGCATGTTGTCAAATTTCGAATTTCTGCGTCAATTTTTGAAGTAAAACTTCTTTACTTACAAATACGAAAATTAGGAAATTCTGAGGATTTGAAACCCGAAGTTCAATGGCTTGAGACTGCCAATACTAACTTAAACAGTAGATCCACAAGTTGCATTGTTTAGGAAGGTAGCACTTCTACAGCATCAGGGCTGAGGAGTTGACTCGCGTTTCTGTAGGAGTGTTTGTTGAGATCCACAATACTATTTTAAAAACAGCAGATTTTAAGGCATCACTGTTTAGTTAGATAGTGCATCTGCTGTACGAAAACATAAAAGTTGGAACCTGGAATTTTGTGACAGAATATCTACCCAAGACCTACAATACTAACGTAAAAATATCAGAGCTTATAGTCTCACAATTTGCTGCTTCAAGACGGAAGAGTTGGAACCTGAAGTTTAGTGGGAAAACCTCTACTTGAAAACTAAAATGCTAATTTAAAGCAGCAGATGCTCATTTCTCTTGGATTAGGTAGGTAGTATCCCAGCTGCATCATAATTAGGTAGTCGAAATCCAAGGTGTTATGACACAGTATCTGCTGCAGACCTACAATACCATTTCAGAAACAGCAGATGCTTAAATCTCAGTTTAGGCAGTCAGTGTAACTACAATATTATAGCTAAGGAGTCGAAAATATGACAAAGTTTCTGCTTATAAATTGAAATACTAATTTAAAAACAGCAGGTCATAGAGTCCCACGATTTAAGCAGGCACTACTCCCACATCATTGAAATTGAAGAATAAACCTTAAGTATAGTGGCAGAGTTTCTGATTGAAGGCTAAAAACTTAGAAAAATAACTCCTTAAATCTCATGGTTTTGGTAAGGCAGTATATTTGTACCGTCAGGACTTAGAGGTTAGAATCTTGAATTTAATGACATAATTTCTGTTCATAACCCACAATACTAATTTATAAAATGAAGATACTCAAGTCCCACAGTTTAGGCACCACTGCTGCGTCAGGACTGATCAATTGGAATTTGAAGTACAATAACAGAGTCTCTGCTTAAGACCGGTAATACTTATTTGAAAACTGCGGATAAGATCAAGGTATAAGCAGGTAGTTCAACTACAGCTTCAAAGTTTAAAGTATAATATACGTACCCATGTATACTTACTCACATACTTGCCCTGTTATTTTCTTACTACATCGAACCAATTCAAACTAGTTCAAACTCGATGAGTTTACTTCTCATCAGTGGAGAGTTTTTGTCACCATGTTTTGGTTTTCTAATTTTACCCTGATTTTGTTAAAGGATAAATTTATCTAGTCTTATTTAAATGTCTTTAAATCAAAATCACGGAAACTTGGTCACGCCCGTATAATTCAATGTTGAATACTTCTCTGATATATCTTTAATGTCCATGACCAGATTCAAACCAAAATTTTAGTGTGAGATTGTATTGGAAATATATCCTTTTGAATAAAAAAAAGTCACCCAAATTAGTAAAGAAATACCAGTGACATTAAGTAACATACATAAAAAAATCAGTTGAATTGAGAACCATCTCCTTTTTTGAAGTCGTTCAAAAATATAAAAAAGAAATGTAGAGGCAAGACATATTTATCTGCACCTATTTCAATACTTAACACTAAAAAACATTTACATGAAAATGTTTAAGTATACATATAACCACTCCATTTTCTTCTCATTTATGTAATAAAATACACATCAATCAATATTTGCAAATAGTTATAGAGATATATATCTTATCCTCAAACATTCAAACCTTCATACACACTTGTGTAACTATGAGATGCTCGTATAATGAGTGATACTTGTACTTAATGGAATAATTATTTAAAGAGAATATGCTATCGATAATCTTACATTAATCGATTAGGTCAATTTTACATAATGTGTCAAAGTTTGTGTGAAATATATCTAAGAGGTAAAGTTAAAAGAATTGCATAATAAAAACTTGGTGGGCAAAAAGAATAATTGGCCAGCACATGGTAAAGCAAAAACGGACTTCAGTACGTTTACGAATATAATAGGTCCTTGTTATATTTACAAAACAATAATTATGCCACATCAAATAAAAATAATTTTGCTTGAGAAGCCGAGAGTTCAAGATGAGTAGAGAGTAAAATGTGTTTCGCTAATAGTTCTATTTCGTAATAATTTAAGAGCACGAGCTGTTAAAGCATAAACTCTAGAAGCTCTTATATATCTGATCTTTCGGTGCTCCTCTCGCTCTACGTTAAGTTCGTATTGGATGAGATTTGTTAAGACATCACTCCTCCGTAAAGTTTACGAATTCAGTGAACCATAAGCACTGTGGGTCGCTTTGGGAGTACTGTCAGCAAGTAAGTATAATTCCTAACTAAAATTTTCGTACATAAAGAATCTCACTAGTTTATTTTAAATTTTTGTTCTGAAGGTTTGATAATCCTGTAAAGAATAATTTTTTTTTAATTCTTAATTATTTTTATAATTTTGTATGATAAAAGAAAAAACCATAAAAGATAGTTTACATGTTCGTGCGTCTGTACATCATTTTTCGCAAAAACTGTTATCCTATTCTTAAAAAAATCACATTAACCCCCATATATGCCAATAGTTAACACAAACGTTTGCTGTGAATTTATCACAAGGTATACGACCTTTGACTGTGCGGACCACCTCTGGGACCGATTATATTCCCAGCCGCTTGACTAGTGTTCTGACTGGCCATCATATATTACTTTCGAAGCAATAAGTATGCCACATGTATCAATTTTATGGAACGAAGTACGTATATTTTTTCTAAATAAATAAATTATATTTATATCGAAATTTTAGAGGGCAACGAATAAACAATTAATTTTTTTTATTTCCTGTATCGTAAAGAGCATTAACTAAAAGAGCTACCAATAACGGCTGTAAAAATATACATTTTAGGAATTTAAGCAAATTAGTTCTAAAGATATCGGAATACTGAAAAAAAATCCGACTCTGTCTTCAATCTAATGATTTTGTTAAAAATGTCCGTAAAAAATTTTCTCATCCCCTTTTCCAAAACTTTTAAGGTAAACATTATATAACAGATGAATTATTAGAATTTTTTTCTAACGTTTATTCTATGTTAGATTATTCTAGATTTAATTTTTTACGTTTTCAGGATATTTTACCCTAATGAAATATACTAGAAAACAGCCTTGAAAGTTCTTAGAACCGGCCATCTAAAATAATGGTAATAAACAAATTAAATTACGGTTTAAAAAATTGATCTCTAGTAATCTATTAGGGTATTTACTTGAATTCCTAATCAGTTTTTACCAATAAGTGACAATATGAAAATTCTGTGTACCACTTGAAAATGTATTTGACACGAGAACAATTTTCGTTCAATGATTTTTTAGGACTTCCGTTGCTTTCTCAAACAACAACCAAGTTATGACGACAACAAAACCACATCACACGTTATAATTTCACTGTTAGCAGGTTCTAAAAATGTATGCATTAGTGTGAGTAAGGTTAGGCGTTGGGAACCTTTATACTAGATGCATACTTCATATTGATTCATGTTGATTTGACGGAAGCTTAAAAATACAGTCGCTTTGATTGGCGTCTCAAAATGTTACAAAATGACAACGGAAAATATTAAAATTCAATATTTAATACCATTATAGGTGATAAAAGCTGGGTACAGTACTGTCATAAACCTAAATCTGAATCAGTCTGCACAGAGAGTGTTACTGCTGAGGCCTACAAATGTGAAGAAAAGACAAAGTGCAAAAAAAAGATATTGCGTCTTTCGAGATTGAAAGAATAGTATTCTGCCGACTACTCTATCATCAATTGCTTGCTTATTATTTTGAAAAAAATTAAGAGCAACACCCTCGTAATAAAATCCTCATTGATCAACGCATATGCAAACAGCCAGACGGAGGAGTGAATAATTGACTGGGACCATTGCAGAAATTATTGATCATCCGCCATGCAGCCCCGACCCACGCTAGATATTTTCTATTTACTGCAACGGAGATTATTTTAAAGGCAATACACGAATCACTATTTCGTTTAATTTTTGATATTCTAAACATTTCCAGTGCTACATCTTTTACTAGAGAATATTATTTAATAGGTGAAAAATGATATTAATGTTCATAATTACTCTAAATAAATTCTATACTTATTTGGATGTTTTTAATCGCGTAAGTGTATACGAAAGGCTCGTAATAATATTTCCTGTTACTAGAATCAACTTGAAAAATATACTCTTAATGTAAGTAAATATTAATAGACATAAAAGTTACATAATACATGTTTGTGTAAAGTGGATAATTGTTGTAATCCCATTTATTTCTTTTTCTTAAAACTTTTTATGTTTCTAAAGTACGTGTTTAGTTAAAATAACTTCCTTCCTCTAAGTTGAACAATTATATAAAAGAGATAATAAAATATTTCAGATTTAAATAGAATGCGAAGCGCTAAAGTGAATTGGCGACCGTTCAAGACTTTTAAACTTAGTTATTCGATGAACTCCTCTTTCTTAAATTATCATGTCCCTTGTAGTTTTATTTCCATTTTTTATTAATTCAAAAGTTTTAAAACTATACTCTACATTAAAAAGTTTTAAAAGGATAACTTTGGCAAGTGGCCAAAGTTTGCTAAACATTGTTTTTTAATTTTACTTAATATCTTACTATTCATTTTTTTACCTATGTAAATCATATATTTCTGCAAATATAATATAAATACCTCCTCTTATTTATCTTTCAATCTAATTTAAATATGGTTTTAAATTGCGATTGTAATGAATCAAAGAACGACTGTTTCCTGATTTTACACATATTTTCATACTATTACACCCTATTTCATCTTTATGATTTTCATTCGTTTTCTCTTATTTTTTTAATTGCGTTTTCTTTTACACATTTTTTTTAATTGAAGTTCTTATTTCTATCTTGACGTAAATCTCTCTTGTCTTGGCGTAATTAATATATCCTGTGTAGTTAATAATTTTCATACAATTATTTAGTTTGCTCGCATATTATCTTAACATATAATAATTTCAAAACATTTCTTAATGTTTGAAAACGTGATTCAGTTTGAATTTGACTGAACAAAATTATTAATGGATTACCAAAAACCACGTGTACCATTTTTTTGGATTATGTTGGTTATAAGCCTTTTTATCATTTCTAGAATTTAAATATTCCAATTATTTATTAATATATAAACGCAATAAATACTTCAATAAGGCGTTACTTTCAAATAAATACTCTTACATTTTTTCATGTAAAATATTGATAGAAAAACAGAACAAAATAAGTTTTTGAACACGTATGGAGTTTTAAGTATTGATTATATATGAAGAATCAATCGTAATACTCCTTTTGTTAAGCGGAATTTTCTCTTAAATCTACACTTTTTAAACAAATTAATAATTAGATCATTGTTTGTTTTACTCGATTTTATTTTGTGTGTAACCTGGGGTAGGTTACCGAATTTTCATTAAGTATATTTTTACCACTTTCTTCTCTTCTCTTGCAAACGAAATTTTGTTTCCTGAATAGTTACTTCAAATTATTCCTCTATACATTAATTTCAGTTGTGGAAAACTTTAACTAACCTCAATTTAATAAGCTTTGTTACATAAGCAAAATTCATTTAATTAAGCTTTCCATCAAAGTAGTAAGGTACCTTCATGTAGAATCACACTTTTTTATAAAATTCTCTTTCGATACTTGGAAGCAAACGTTTCCACTGAAATTGAAATACGTTTTTCCCAAATTTTTGCAAAATCCATTTAATGCATTGATATTGGCTCTGAGAAAAAGTAAATGTAATATGTAGATATGTATATATATGTATATATATATATATATATATACATATATATATATATATATATAAATATATCAGAGTTTTCCACAATACATTGCGAATACCGGATTTTTTTCGCCGTCACTTTCTCTGCATGTCACAACTTCTACGATCGCTAGTTTCATGTATTCATTATGCATGTGCTATGCTGTTAGTTAAAGATACGTTTTTCTCTGCATGAAATATTTCGTCAATGATAAAAGTAGATTTAAGTACTAAATGTGTATTGAGGATTATTTGTCAATTTTAAACATGACTAATGAAAATGGGATTCAAAATGTTTTCACTTCAGCAAGATTTCTTTAGAAAATTAGTCATAACTAAATTTATCAAGGAAAAGACTAACAGTCCTTCAGTAGAAATGGATGAAGGTTTATTATGTATTATATATATATATATATATATATATATATATAAATATATATTTATATATATATATATATATATATATATATATATATATCGGTTTTCACGAATTTAAAGTGTATAATTGATTTTAGGTTATTTATTTTTAGCCATGGTTAAATGTACACGATGGAATTAAAACGAACCTATATTATTTGCACACACAAATGCCCAAAAAAATATATTCTCTTTATGTAATGTATTAATTATAACAAATATTTTTTCTTTTTCCTATAAATTTCCTAAATATTTTTCTCTGTAGAAAGTTAAATTACAGGAATAATATTCACGACGTTTATTATTTTATACAGAGATCATTTGAATAAGGCAAGTAATCTTATTTTAATTATAATCATTAAATTTGTACTGCGTGCAACATGGCTGTGCTAAAACACCTTCTATATTATGTAATGTAAGTGTATTGAAAATAATAAGATTAGGATTTAATCAAAGAATTTCTTTTAATAAGTTTCCAGCGTTTTATTGTTTAAAAAAGTGATTATGTTATTATTAGCTTTGACATAAAAGTTACTGTACAGACTTTAAATATATACATATAAAAAAATCGTAAAAAAAGATATCTGTCTGTTGAATATTTTCAAGTAAAACTAAGTGCTATCCACTAAAGACACTCTACTAAACCTAAAACCATAGTTTTTAGAATTTTTACGTATGCATTTGTCTGTTTCTCTCTGCGCACCTTCGTTGTGCACGCTAATCTCAGCAACAGTTGAACCGATTTGGATACTCTTTTCATCTATATATTTACATTTGCTTGAATTAACATTAATGGATGATTTTATTTCAATCGGTTCACAAATAAAAAAAATTATCTTAATCTAATTAACGTTTCTCATGCACTCTCATATTAGAACCGGCGGAACTGATTTGGCTGTCAATGTTTAAAGTTTTAAGAAAATTTATACCCACAGATTCCTGAGAGATAAAATAAAAAAATGTGCATGTATTGAAGTTATACATCTTGGATATAATAAAAAATAATTTTATTTACCACGCAAATAATTATTGAAAACAGAATAATAACAAGCCTGGACAGTAATTATAAATAGGGTTGTAAAATCTAATTTCCATCAATAAATTATATTTTAAAAATATATTCAACGAATTTTTAAATTTACTAAAACGATCTGAATGAAAGGTAAATAATAATGAAAATAAGCGAATATGCCAGAAATGTATTTTAATTTATTAATTTTATGTATTTAATAAGTAAGAACGTAATAATTTATTGTGCAAATAAATACATACAGGGATTTAACCTCACTTAGAAAAACACATAAAATATATTTTAAATACTATTCCTATCACAAATATTCACAATAAATAAATATTTTTTTAGTACATGGACCACTATTAAATTTCAATTACTAAAAAATCTTATTTAAAAACAGATTAAATTTAGATATCTATGAATATAAAACACGTTGAATATAAAAACGTGTTGCGAATTTACAAATACCTCAATAACTATGATGAATAAAGTATCAGTTACTTCACGTATGTAAACATTACGCGCAAACATCCGGAGCAATTTTATAATGTCGATTTTTTTTGTATCGTGCGTGCATATCGTGACCAACTTCGTCCTATCGATTTTTGTTGCATTGTGCGTGCGCATGTGCGCATCGTAAAATTTCACGATATTAATTTTTTTTATAGCACGCCTAAAAAGTATAACTTCAAGACCGTAAAAGTTTTTTTCCACCTTTTTTTACTCTGAATTCCAGATGTACGAAGTCGTAAGCGCACCTAATATTAAATATATGTGGAAAAACAAGACCATAATGTTCTAAATACTACTCATTAACATACCATTAATTATTGAAATAACCTGAAATTATCGTAATTATTCACCGTGAAATAAAAATAACAGGCTGTGCCATTCTAATATTGAATTGTGGTATTTTCCCAACACAAATTTCAGATACCGAAACAACATAGATTGGGAATAATATTTATTATATAATAATTCCGTACGTTTTAAAAACTTAAAAATGTACTTTAAGTTAAATTGGCTTTTCCGTATTTACAAAGTTTCCAATGTTCATAATTATTTCACGTAAATGTAAGAATTCAATTCAAAAAGTTTTCAATTAAAATGTATAAATATCAACATAACGTTAAAAATTTAAAAAATAATGAGTAGGAAAAATATACCAGTAAATTATGTAAAGAATTAAGATAATAATGCATCCAAAATCTTATGACGATGCAGTACCCGTCTACTAATTTATTCCATATATTAATAATATAAATATAAGAGCTGAAGGTTCAGGAAGTGGAAAATTCTCAGCTCACTTCAAAGTGACGAGGAGTTAAGCCGATAATTTGAATTTGACATATTTCTTAGTAAAATATTTTTTTATATGTGTAAAAGGAAAAAAGAAATAATGTTTTCAAGTTAATTAAACTATAAAATTATTTTAAGTTTATAATTATTGTGTCACTTAAATGGATGTTTATTAATACAATCTCTATATCCGACAGAATTAAACAAACCTCGTTAAAAGAATCTCCGGTTACCCGTATTCTTTTAGTGAGTATTTTACAAATGACTCACAAATGTTGTTTTACAGGTCTATGGTTTGTTCCAAGTTCCATCGTTATAAAGGTTCACTGCTATATTTATATTTCAATATGATAAAATAGATATGGACGACCGTATGCACCCCGTTACTAGCGAGAGTATTGTATGAATATCGTAATATTTTGAACATCGATACAACACGTGTCGATCGACTTGCGGTCTAGCATTTATGATTGTATAGTTATTTATTATTCAGACACTATTTAGTCGGTAAAAACAATTTAGAGAATAAAATATTCAGTTCAAATAAAAGATCACTCGGAAATTATCATTTTGTAAACGTAAATTATAATTAACATTGATTTTAGTTCAATAAATTAAATGTATAACACTGAGGTACTCCCATGAAATTAATTCGTGTGTACAAATTGTGAAATGTAATTAAGAACGATATAAAATTTTATTTTAAAGAGATTATTCTAAATCAAGCAGCCATTTTTGTGTTGTGCAAAATAAGTATTTAATTTTAAAATCGCTGTCAAATTCTGCAATAAAATATTGACGTTTGTACCTAAATACTGTAGTATGGTACGTGCGTACAAATTGATAATTTATTTTTATTAGATAACCCTTATTGCAAAAGAACTGATAAAATGTATATATTGTAATTAAATTTTAGAAATAAACTTTACATGTCTCTACCTATATGTGTAATTTATATATTTTTAAAACTAAATTTTTCAGTGATATTTTTTGTATTACTGGTTTATCCCATCATTATCTTAAGTTGTAAAAGAAAATTATATTTCTGTTGATTTGAATTCAATAGCATAGACCATATTTTAGTAGTTGTTCATGTAATGTTTGGTTACGTGAATAATATTATTTATTAATTCGGAAGAAATAAAGCTTTAGAATTATAAAAACAAAAGATCGATCTCAGCAATAAAAGGTGAGACTAATTTTTCCATATTCGTAAACATTTTCAAATTTTTCTATAATCATTAAAAATCTTATTGACGACTATAAATTTTTATTTAGCTATGACTTCCGTTCTTTTAAATAAGTGCCTCATGAAGATTCGTTTCCCCATTAATTTTAGTTTTTTTAAGGGATTTTATATTAAATATGTTGTACAATAACACCAAGGTTCTTAAATTTCTTAATTATATGGTTCTTAAATTCTATAAGCAATATATTGTACTACAGAACGGCGTGCAGTAAAAGTGTGATTAATTTCTGTTAATTTAAAAGGTGTATTTACTCTAGACGTTCAGTTGCTTATAATTTTTGGTACAAGCTCTCAAAGTGAACGTGTTAATAAACTAAGATATTGACTGCATCAGGTTTACATAATATCGGTTATAAATTAAATTCGATTTTGATGACTTTTGAAGCGAAGTTTATTATATATCCATACTATTGTCATGTAGCCAGGGTAAAAAGTTATATTATCTGGCGAGTATATTGCCAGAATAGCGTATTAACAGAAATTTCAAAAGAAGTAATTCCAATCTCTTCTTCACTATACAGTATCACAATTTAACCTAATTCCACAAGTAATCGAGAACCCATGTTCAAGATAATTTATGTTAGATAATTTTACAAAGTAAAAAAAAATCCCGAATTCGGCTATACATTTCGTAATACAATATTTTTAAATTTTATTGACTTGAAACTTTTAGAAATATTTGTTATGCATAAAAATTTACCTATAGAGTTTGATATTTTTTCACAATAAAATACAATACGAATGAAAATTATTGACAATATTAGCATTTATTATCAATAAATACTATTACACATTACTAATAACGAAGCATAATTTCATGGTTTCTGAATCTACTGTCCCCTATTTCATTCCTTCTCAAATTAAATAATAAGTATTTGATCTTATTACCTTCCATGTGTTTAATAATTTCGTTTAAATAATCGTGTTGTGAGGTTATGGGGCTCAGTGATGAAAATGAGTGAATAGAAACTCTGCTTTATTTTAAACGTTTATTTAAAAATATTGAATTCAGTGAAATAAGTCTTCCCCCCTTGATTGTATGAAAAGATATGTACATTAAATAAATATTATTTTGCTATGTATTGATTGATGTCACTCAACCGTTGCTAAAATCTAAAATAGAACTTGAAAATTCCATTAAAATATTCATAGTATTATATTGAAATATCTTGTACAATTAATTTCACATCATTAATTTTAATAATATTTTGTAATATTCTCAAGAAATGATAAAACACCTATTAAGTATAAAAAAAGCTCAAAGTATTCTTCGCGAATGGCAATTTCTAAAGGTTTTTCTCTTTGTATTAACGGCGCCTAATATTCTTCATTTTAATAAAGTTATCATAAATATTGAATATTTTAATGAAACAAAAAAGAAAAATGTGTAGGTAACAATTGGTTCGACTTAGGTAAATACCCTGTATGAGTATACAGGTAATGGAGTGATCAAACGGATACGGTGCTGACGGCTACTTATATTTTCCCTAGAGCGAGAGCGTTATATGAATATTTAACAAATTTGAACTGCACAATGCACTTGTGGTCCAAATTACGACTAGGCTGCCGTAGATCGACTAGCATGTACTTGTCTAAGTGAGAAATGTATCAGAAGGTAATATCTTTTAGTGAATTATTTTAAATTTATATGTCAACACTCAACTGGATCACAAGGTGGAAGTGGAAGGTGTTTTTAATTATCAAACTAAAAGAAATATTCTATCAATCTATTATTTATTTGAACACTCTTTTCTTAGTTTTATTTTTATAATATAACTACGTATATTTATGTGAATTATATGAGTATGCATGTGAGTATGCATATTATGTGAGTATGCATAACTACGTATATGTATGTGAATTAATTTATGGTACCGATTTTTACCTATTTCCAATTTTCGTTTCGTTTTTAGTCTTTATAACAATATGACAATATGATATCATCGAACTGATGGAATGAAGGAGAAGGAAGATGGTCGTAGGAACTTCGGTATGGTTAACAGTAAATCTATCGTGTTTGGGATATTTTTTTTGTCCTCTTAGTCTTTTTTTTGTAAATTGTCTTAATACCGTTACATAAGCGTTAAAAGATACGTTTTTCTTTTTTTAATATTTACTTTTTCTCTTCGTTGACAGAAAAAAAGACGTTTAGGTGTGTTTAAAACTTTCGTTTAAAATTTGCCACTCATTTAATACTTGGTGTGATTTTTAGTATTTAATTCATCTCATAATTTTATATAATAAATGCATCTTGATAAATTGATGTCTTGAAGTTTTAGTTTTATAATATTTTTATATTTTGATAGTGTTCCAATCGCTATTTACTACGGTATGACGAATGTCATAAAATGGGTCAAAAATACCAAGACAAATTCCAAATAGAAGACCTATCATGTGTTTGTATAAGAGATACAAAAGAAAGTTATACTATATAGTCATCATATATATATATATATATATATATATATATATATATATGTTTAAATGTTAAGTATAAAATTCTTCAATCTGCACATAAATTTTGTGCTGGTTCCATTGATGCTCTAAAATATGAAAATTTTTACATTTTTGCAAACTAATAACTGGTGAAGTAATTATCCTGCTATGTGGGTTTAATTGCTGAGAGCTACTTTTTTTATGGTTGTAAATTTATAATTATGAGTTAGAAGTTCACTGTCATTCACTGTGTATATCTTCTGAAGTTTATGAATCACTGCAATAATGAAAAATACATGTATTTGTCTATTACCTGGGAAACTAAATATTTCACTAAATATAGGTATTTTCCCTCTTCTTAAATTGTTTAACTAATGTCAAAATGTTATTTTAATTTATTTGGTAATTTTAGATCTACGTTTCGAAAATATAATTTGTTCTCATAAGAGACATACTTTCTTATTGAATTAAAAAAGAGAGCAGAAAGCTTTTCATGATATGACATCTGATTATTCAGCTAACGAACCAGTTTGTGATTATTGCGGTAGAAAAGGAGCCCAGATATTAAAATCGAGCCATATTTTTCTTCGTAAACCTTTATTTTTTTGCACTTTAGAATGAGCCTATTTACCTTCTCTTATAAATCAAGGCAAGGGATATAAAAATATATACTTGTTTGTGTTATATGATACTATTAATTATAATCACTTACAAGAATCCCACAATCGCTATGCCGACCCATTCGGTCGGCATAGCGATTGTGGGATTCTTATGATTAATGTTTGAATTCAGAAATATAAAATTCCCTACCTTTTCAAAATTCGAAACAATGATCTACATAATATATTTTATGATATTTAATTTAACTGTTACAATACGCTATTGTGACATTCGCTAACACACAGTTCCTTATATACTTTTTGTAGTAGTCCTTCGTACGCTTTAAGGCCAATAATTTCCATTTCCGTTAATTTTCCTGAAGCTTGCAATAACTCGCAATATTAGTTGGGAGTAAAAAGTTGCTACAACAATGGTTCACTTGTTCGCTTTATGTTTTGTAAGTACTATAGTTGCTTAAACAAGTCTTGGACAATAATATATATTAAGGGGTAACCACTTTTAATGAAGTTCGGTTTTTGTTTCCTTTCGCCGAAGATTGGCTAAAATAACAACTATTTAATGGAATTTTACATACATTGCTTTTTAGAATTTGGAGAGTGAATAATATTATTTTTCTCAGTATATATTCAATTGAATGGAGGTTTCTTTGCTTTATGGATGATATTTTACTTTTGGATATAAAATATTTTTGCCTAATTCACTCAACTTCATATTGACTAAATTGTGTCATTATTGAAGGGTATTCTATACGCCAAAGTCCTAAAATCAAACTTAAAGCTCACTTATAAATATTGGTAGAATATTTAGAAATAACATCAATTCGTGTATTAAAATCAATACATATATTTTTTCTGGATTGTTATGTGTTAGTAGACCTTACACGTATATATTTTTCGGAGACCCCATGTATGTTAGGGAGCAGCATGGCAGTTTACATTTACTTAAACTGAGTCGTTATATTTAGTGTATAAAAACAACTATACTAATACGGTGGTTGGCAATTCCTAAATTACTATTTATTATTATTTTTATTATTTTTACTATTTCATGAAAATACACTGAAATTTTATTTAATTAAAATCCTAAATTAAATGTTAAAAAATAAGTGATTTATGAGTCTATAACTTTAATGCTAGAGATAGAGGGTAGATGCCTTTCTGTCTCATCCGCTCTAATAGAATAAAAATGAATATTGCCAAAATGACATCGCAATTCAGTACTGCCCCCTGTCTATATATCAAGCTAACACATTTATGAGTTTGTAAGATTTGCCAAAGTTTTCATTCCACGTGCCTTGAAATTATGACTTATGTAATGAATTAAAAACTATTATTTTTAAATTTTTAATTATATAATTTAAATTAAATAATTAAAAATTTAATTGCGCATCTCGATGGAAATATTAATGTTAAGAAATAACAAATTATTATATTTTGCGGAGATATTATTACACGTCACCTCCAGTAAAGATAAAATTCGAAACTTTACCTAGCCCTTCATTAATAATGATCACTTAAGGTGTGTATTTTAGCTTTATTTGAAATTAAAAAGCCTTCTAATCCTTAATGATAAAGACTTCATTATTTGAAATTTCTTATAAGAAAAAAAATAGGTTTATTATTACGATTGTGTAAAAATATGGCTAAATCAGTAGTAACAATAGTTGGCCAGTCAGTAGAAACTTAATCAGTAAATATGCCTTTTTTGTTTTTGAAAATGATAACAACTTATGCTTTTATAGTAGTAGAAACTAAATTTTACTAAAACCTTTTACATTGAAGGTTTAAAAAGTACTTTATGCGCCAGGTTCCATGTTTCTAATCGATATGGACAAACATGCTATTCGACCTACAATCATCTATGAGTCATGATAAAGCAACAGTATGAAACAGGAGACCAGTAGCATGAAATCCGTAATCGGAGGACACTGTTTGAAAATCGAGAGTAAACTACTGGTTCATTTATTTTGCTTCCAAAGAAAGGAGAGAAAGTGAAGGAACGCTAAAAACGACCAATTTAGTCAATTGTTAAACGGAGTGAACTAACTCAAGCATCCGAATATAATCGTAGAACCACATAGAATTGGTTTTATGCACTCCTCTATCTATAAATATGATGGCAAGATGGAGGGACTACTAATCAAATTTGTTGTGTTAACTAATCCAGAATAATAATCCTCCCAACCCAGATGTGAGATGTTTTTGAAATATGATGTGACTAATAAGGAGAGCTAGATTTTCAATGAAATTTATACATCTGATTCCATGAGAAAAAAGTTATTTTCCATACTTACACATATATACATACAGTATTATTTATTAAAAAAATATATTATTTTTTTCATTTAGGAAGTTAAAATATTTGAAAAGAACAGAGTGAAAAAACTTAGTATGTTGCGAAAAAAACATTTTTAGTATTAGGTAGATATATAATCAACAAAAACGTCTGGGAATCCTTTAATTGCATGTTGAATTCCGCTCTTAGTACATAATTTTGAAACTCAGTTATATTACAATTTAAAACCTTTTAAAATGGTCAAATGTTATCAAATTGCTGAGAGGACCAATATTTAAAAAGTTTGAAGAAAATTTTTAAAACTGAAAGCATTGAAGTATTAAGATAAAGGATAGGGTTACACGCATAAATCGAGCCCTAGCACAGGAAAAGGGAGTTTTTGTTTTAAAATTAAGCTATTTCATAATTCGTTTTGCAAACCCATAACTCTGTGGTGATATTTAAACAACCAGTAGAAACAATTTTTAAAGGCACATTCAGAAAATGATCCATATGTAAAAAGAACTAAAAATTGTATCATTTTATAGCGGATGAAAATTTAAAAATGCAAGACCTTTTTCTTCTCAACGTCTGCATTAAAATTCAATTCCTTTTAAATTAATTCGAGCACAATTCTTTAATAAATACTTGATGAAGTATACACCCGCGTACTGTATAAAATAGGTTGGCACTCGTAGCTCGTACTTGCAATTTTCTTATTGAGTTGCTGCACTGATCAACTAGAATCGAAAATTTAAAATACGGATTGTATTAAATATTGAAGCTTCTATTTTTAATTCTTCATTTGAATAATTTTTTAGTTTTTTATGTCCTCGATAATACTGGGATATAATAAGAAATAAATATAAGATTCGCACCAGAATTATAATATTGTAAAACATATACATAATGGAAATATATTAGGTTATTTAAAGCGAGATCAGCCTTTTATAATAATAATGTGTTCATATAGACGATTATGTAAAGAAAAGAGTATTGTGCGAGGTAAAAGAAAGATTAAAATAAATTTAAAGCAGTTAAAGTGAGCACATCCACTTGGATGGTCTCGCAGTCTATTTCGTAGTCTCTAAAAATGTCTCAATACCTCATAAAAAAAAATATATATATATAAATATGTATATATATATATATATATATATATACATATATATATATATATATATATATATATATATATTAAACAACAATATGAAGTAAGAGAGATTATTTTAAAAAACTGGAAGAAAATGTTAAGATGGCTTTATCATTTAAAATATGATGCTAATAAAATAAAATAAGGAATTACATATAGATGATGCAAAATCGTCACCCCTAAATTCGTTGAGAAAAAAAACATAAAGGATATAAATAATTCAAGTTGACTAGTTGGCTGATTTTGTCTACAAATCTTTCAATTAGCAATGAGTGTTTAAAAACTAAATATTTAAAAAAATAATGAAATTGTCGTTTGGAATACATAAATTCATATTATGTAGTATTAATAATTGTAATATGATTTTTTAGGGTCCAAATGTAACGGAGTTTTTAAAATGATCTATTACACTGAAAATGATGTTGCCCGCAAGGCACCAAAAATTACTACCTAGCGTCCTATAATAAAAATTAAATGATGCTGTCTGTTCAAATTTTAACACACTATACTATAGTTTAGAGTTTTCACATCCGTTTTTCTCACAAATCGTTAGTCTAAGGTTAACACTTCCTATTATGTGTTTATAGTTAACCCTAAGACCCACGTATGTTAGTAGTTATCAATAAAAATATTTGTAATATTTGTTCACTTCTTTTATCGTGTACCTCACACGGTCAGTTGAAAGAGCTGCTAATAGGGATTCTAATAATTTTTCGTTTTAATATTTTAACCAAAATAGCTTTAGAGGTATTTGGTTATTAATTGAAAGAGCGGGGGATAAGTATTCTAAAACCTTTTTTAATTATAAACATATAGTTGAAAGTGTCCCTAAAAGCTATCCTCTACACCTTTACAAAACTTCTGAGGTAAAAATTATAAAATATATATCGTAATTATTTGAGGTTTGGATAAAGTTTACCGGAAAACTATAGCAATTATTCTGAATTTTATAGTGTTCACGTACTCATAATATTTTCTGCATATGAAAGATATACGAGGATAGCACTGAAATTTCTTTGAACTGATCATTTTACCAAGAGTAATAAACAATAAACGTCTATTTAAAAAATCGAACTTAAATAATCGATAGGTACTTCAACTAACTTTTTCATTGGTTTTATAAATAAGGTGCAATAAAATAATTATGTGTATTAAGTGAAGATATACTTGAGGTGAGTAACTTTTATTCGATATTTTCCTTTTATGGCAGTCTCAGTCAACAAAAAGTTATGATCGACAATGATCGTTATTTTATGATGATATTCTATCTTACTTTAGTTTACTATTGACAGATTTTGGCAAATTTACGCATTGGTACGTTTGGCGTTTTGATAGATGGATAGCCTCTGATTTGGCCGAAACTCCGAAATACAATCGCCATATTTGGTGTAGGGAAATGTTTAAAAAATTTGGCCGAGGATACTTAAAGGCTTAAAGGTTCAACATAATCATATATAAATGAAAGCTGCATATATTGTCATAAACCTGAAACCAAGAGACAGTCTGTGCGGTGGGTGTTGATTCGGAAACCCGCAAAGTTTAAGGAAGGACTAACTGCAAGAAAGAAATATTGTCTCGTAGTGTGAACGAATCGAAGCTATTGCACTATAAATTGAAAGACTATTTATTGCAAATTACTCCAACGTCAATCATTTGCCTAATGTTTTGAAATAATTCGTAAGCACCACCTTCAAAACGGAATGACCTTGACCACAACAGCACTCTGCCCACTCAGCCAGAGGGGGGGGGGATGAATAACTCACTGCGACAGTTGTAGAAATAGTTGGTCATCCGCCATGGAGCTCTGATCTCGTACCAAATAGTTTCTGTTTACACCCAAGAATAAAATATAAACTGCGAGGAATGCGATTCTTGGATACCAAAGAAAGGGTGATCGTCTTCTAAAAGGCCGCGGAAGGGAAGTTCAAAAAAGAGTCGACCAACGGCATCTCCTAGTGGTTTCATGAAATGAAAAGATGCATGTGCTGTCATGGTGATTATTTTAAAAACAAAAAATAACTCGTTACTTGGTTAACATTTTTGATATTCTAAAAATTTTCAGTGCTACCTCTAATATTATAATATATATTTAAAAAATGAAAAAATATGTTTGTATTTAAAATTAGTTTAAAATGAATACTATTTATACTTAAAAGTTTATATATACCTAAACATGTACGAAATACTCGTAACCTTATTTTTTCTTACCATAATCAGCAGTAGAAAAATTTATGCTAAATATAATTTAAAATTAATTAAAATAAAATTACAGAATATATGTTCGTGTACACTGGACAATTGTCGTAATTCAATTGATTTCATTATTTTTTTTTCTTCAACATTTTTAAGTTTATAAAGTACTTTATTTAGGTTAAAATATTTTTCTTCTTCCAAAGTGAATACTATTTAAAAGAGACAATATTTCATAATAAAAGAGAACGCGAAGTACTAAACTGAATTGCCGATCGTACAAGATTTTTAAACTTAGTTATGCGATGAACTTCTCTTCTGTTAATTATTATATTTCTTGTGGCATTTATTTTCAGTTTTAATTAATTTAGATTTTAGGAAACGATTCACTGGACACAGTGGCTTAAAATTATCTTTTAATTTTATTTACTGTAATAATTGGGTTGTTTTACGGCTTCAGTGGTAATGAAATATTTTACTACTTAATCTAACATTAATGTTATTCCATTATTCAATTTTCAATCTCATTTATTGCACGGCTTTAAATTGCGATTTTATACAATCAAGAAACAGCTGTTCCGTGATTTTGCACATTTCTATTTAATATTGTTACACTCTATTTAAATTTTTCTGATCTTCCTTACTTTTGTTATCTGTTACGCATTTTTTTAATAGCGCTTCTTCTTTCTTTTTTAAAGTAAACCTCTCTTATTTCAAACTTTTTATATAATCATTGTTTCCTGTATTGTTAATACTTTTCCTAGAATTATTATTTTTTCACATGTTTTTTATACACAATATTCCCAATATATTTTAAAATCGCTGAAAGTGAGAATTACCGAAAAATATACGATTGTTTCCTTTTTTTATTTACATTAAATTCTCATACAAAATCTCTCAGTATTTTTAAAAATTATGTAATTCAATTGTTCAATTTCTTACGGAATACTGTATTTATTGCATTTGTTTTACAGTCGAAGTTACGTTTCAGTGTCAATAACTGTTGACAAGTATCAACTCTGCACTGAAGGTGACACACCGTATTTTGAATTTTTTTCCAATTCGTGTAAATGTGTTTCTCTAGTACCATGACTGTAGTGTGGCTTATTTGCCAATTGACGAGTAGTCAGTCGCAAATGCTCCACAATTAGGCGTCTAAATCGCTGAACATCCAGTTCAACAGGACGTTCGGTTCGAGGTACGTCCTCAAGATCGTGGTCCTTTTTGCCGAACTTTCTGAACCAAATCTTTGCCGTTGCGTAAGATATCGTGGACTCACTCATAGTATGACATATATTGTTTGTGGCGATCTTTGGATTGTGACTCAGACGGAATTCGTAAAGTAATAGAATCCGTATTTAATATCGATTTAATCAAGTATAGCCCCTAAATTCCGTCACTAAATTCATAAAGTAAAAGACTACCATGTATTTCTATTACGGCAACAAGATATCATTTCTTCGAATTTAAGAGCTTAAAGTATTTTGTGGATATCAGATGACTTAACTTTACCGATGTGATGATATGGACTTGTCTTTTAAATATTAACATCAACCTATGAACGTATTTTGAAATAGAAAATATTGTCCCAGTCTGCTTGTGACCATTAAATTTTCATAACATTTAAATACATAATGAAATTAAAACCATCTCACGGTATTTTCACACATAAACATTGAACAAAATCTATTCTCGTCACGTAATATATTATTAATTGTATCAATAATTTTTCCTTCATTCCTAATTATATTTCTGTTTAGAAAGTTAATTTATATGTGAGATCATAATTTCATAGCATTCATAGTTTTATACTAGAATTATTTGTATGAGGCAAGTAATCGTAGTTAATTGATAATTAGTAAATTTGTGCTATGTATAATATGCTGTATTAAAACAATTTCTATATTATGAAATGTAAATGCATTTCAAATAGTAGAAATATGAATTGATCTAGAAATTGCCTGCGTTACGTTTATAATCTAATATGAGCATTTTATAGTTAAATAATATGGTTGTCATATGATTAGTATTGAAGTAAACGTTATTAAACAGACTTTAAATTTAAATATATGTGGCAATTTCAGACCCAAATGTTAAAAATACTTGCTACTTGTTAATATACTCATTATTATAATATGCCTTGGTTAATATAGAATTTCTATAATTCATAACTAATTGTTGTCAAACAAAAATTATGGACTAGATGATAATTCTATGCTATATAATTTCATCTAATAGAGAATTCGTGTATTTTTGTAATACTCATTTCAGATACCAAAACAACATAAGTTTTGAATAAAATACATTACTTTACAATTACAAACGTTTTATAAACTTAGAAATACTTCAAGTTAAATTAATTTCTTGCCCTTTATATAGTTTCCATTGTTATTGGATACAAAATATAAGACATTCCGTTTAAAAAAATATAAAAAAGGGTTATACATATAATTTAATGATACAATCCCTCTGTTCAACGAAATTCAATTAATCTCATTCGAAATATTTAATTCTTTAGTGAATTTTGTTAAAATAACTCACTGATTTTCTATATTTAGACAATTAATTATTGAATCACCTAAAAACCGTAGACTACAAATGTTGATAAACCTTTCATCAAATTTTCTGCATGACCACCATTTATTTCACATAATATCGCTATAAAGCTTTTATAGCGATACCTTTTATAGCACAGCTCTATATGTATTTCGAGATGATAAAATGGATACGATACGGTCCACCGCATGTACTTCTCTCCTGGTGACAGTATTGTATGAATATCGGAACATTTTGAACAGGACACAGCACGTGCAGATCGGCTTGCAGTCTAGCTTCAATGATTATATTGTTACTTATTATTCAGACACTATATATTCACATCGATAAAAACGATTTGGTGATTGAAATATTTAGCTCAAATCGTAGATAATTTGGAAATTAACACTTGGCAAACGTGAATTATAATTAATATTGATTCTTGTTCGATAAATTCAGTGTACGACTCTGAGACCATCAATTTACTTTCATTGTTCAAATTCTGAAATATAATTAGAAGTACATAAATCTTATTTTGAGAGGAATATTAAGTATTCTGCTATTTTCCCGTTAATATAAGTCTGTATTGAATTTCAAAGTAAAGTTAAATTTTGCGACAAAATATTGACGTTTTTACCTATGTGCCATAAAATGCTACGTGTGGACCGGGTTGATAATTGCCTTTTTTGCTCAGTGACCGTTATCCCAAAAAAATATTGAAATTTATATTTTGTAATTAAATTTTAAAAATATATGCCACACGAAATTTACATGTTTCTATTTAAATGTTTAATTAGAGAAATGTTTAATTAAAAAAATAATTTGTAAAACTAACTCTTTTGGTGATCTTTTTTAAATCACTGATTTGCCCAAGATTACTTTAGGTAGTAAAAATTAATTGTATTTTTGTTGACTTGAAATCAGTTTCATACATCACATTTCAGTAATTGTTCAAATAATTCTATGATATTAAAATTATATACTTACGTCAACAATATTTGAATAATTCGGAAGACAATGTAGCTTTGAAATTATGGAAACCAATGATCTGTCTCAATAATAAAATGTTTGTCTAATTTTTCAATCGATAATTAATCATTAATTTCCGTAAATTCCGAATTAAAATTATTCTTTAACACTGGTTAATCATTATACACATAAATATTACAATAAGAAACAGCTGGAACATCTCATATTATTTAAATATTATATAAAATTCTCTTATAATCTCACATTTATATGC
This sequence comes from Druceiella hillmani, assembly GCA_039881145.1. Lineage (NCBI taxonomy): Eukaryota > Metazoa > Arthropoda > Insecta > Lepidoptera > Hepialidae > Druceiella > Druceiella hillmani. The sequence goes on along the minus strand of JAYKKI010000022.1, from coordinate 24,368,097 downwards.
AGGTTTAAAAAAAGGGTTTTGTACCTCGAGTGAAGATAATTAATTTCAATTATCATGGATTATTCTTGTTGTATTAAGTTCGCATTAATGATATACACAATAAATATTTCTCCAGTAGCAAGGGGTTTATATATTTTCGTGAGTATCTTAAAAATTATTCTTATTCATCCAACTTTCCTATAAATTTTGCCTGGACGTTAACTAAAAATTCATTGTTAGGTAGGCCTGTGTCACTACTTAGTGTGTGTATGTTAGCTCGCTTACAGCGCGCGTCGCGCGAACGGCCAAACACCCAGAGCGACTAAAGACCGCGCCGCTGCAAAGTATGTTCAGTAGAAAGTAACAGTTTGACAAATATAGAAAGCATGAAATTTATTGTAAGCAAAATAACTATAGTAAAATGTGCACTAGTTACTCGTCAACTAAAAAACGTGCAACAAATATAACCCGAGCACAAAGAAGGGACGAAATTAGACAATATAAAATAGCTTAAACGGAGACCAGCCGGCCAGTATGCAGCTAAAGTTCGTCTGAGTCAGTTAGTCAGTTGTGATGAAATTTTGGTGATAATTATTGTTTTCGAAGTTTATTCCTTACGAATTGATTTTCATATTTAGGTAGGAAGTTTTATAAGGAGTCCAATCAGAAATTCAGAGGGTTAAAAAAAGTGTAAACATTAGGTGGCCCCTCCGCGCAACATTTCTTCGCATCTTTAGATTGTGATATCGATATGTTTATTTGGCATTTTCTTAGGCGTAATCGCAATGGTAGCGTTTGACACATATAGGCTCGTATTAAGACAAATACTAAAACTAGATTAAATGGCGATTAAGTAAGTCTGTACTAATATTAATTATCGTATTCAGTCTTCGACGGTTCAATAGACGCATATTAAACTAGTATTAACTAATCGAGTTTGGAAAATCAAAGATTAGCCGATTGGAGATTTAAGTTTTGATTCAATACTTTTGCCTGCGTAGTACGTACTATATCATTGATAGATAATTTCAAGCACATTGTGACATATCGAATTATTTATTGACAGTTGTAAGCATAGATTATATGATTATATGCGAAAGTTGTAGGCGTCGTTTCTTTTTGTCTGAAAGCATTGCGTTTAACAACAAAGTAGTAAAATGAATACAAGATAAAGAAACTACACGGAAGCAGAGAAAAGGCAGATATTAGTCCTTTACCAAGATGTAAATGAAAATAAACGTACAGACGGAGCAAATTTTGGACGTGTTTACAGACTAGCAGGTTAAATATTAACCGTGTTAATACCACTTTAACTAATTACTACATAATAAGACTGATTAGTTATGGGTACTAATAATTCATTTCGCGAATAGTATGAGTAAATAATTTTGGCCGAGTTAGGTAGCCAAATATGTAAAACAGACAGAGCCATAAGCTGTTTACGAATAAATATATTGCTTTGAACAAATATTTGAACTGCTTTCACCTCTTCATAAACCCACCACTCTTGATTTTTTAGCAAAATTATGTCTTTTTTTAACAGATTTCGGTGAAATTAGCGGCAAAAGGGAGAAACCTATAATTTAGTCCATTTTTATTATGTGTACTCTATTTTTATTATGCAGGTCAGTTGGTGCTTGCTGATTCTAAGTTCCATGAAAATGGAAAGAAGTTAGCGGGAGATTTGTGAAAGGAAATATAGAATGCATCACTAAAGATAAAAATAAACATTTCGAATGATGACTGCATCCGCTCAAACACTATTCACGCCCGATGTAAGATATGATAGCGGCAGAACGTAGAAAATTATAATTTGGATAAATCTATATTTTTACACTATACACGCCCGATATAAGTTATGATAGCGGCAGAGCGGAGAAATCTATGATTTGGTCTTTACTCTATTTTTATGATGTAAATAGAAAATATAAATTAAAATATAAAAATAATAGAGATTTGTTAAAAGAAGTGTGAAATGCGTGATGCATTTTTTTTATAGATGTAAAAAAAACATTTCGAATGGTGACTGCATCCGCTCAAACACTATACACGCCCGATATAAAAATATGCATGAAGGGGTAGCAAAAGGGAAGTTTAACATATATCTATCTCATTATCAAGTAGGCAAGGGTAAAAAGTTGTATTATCTGACACTGCACTCGAAGTGAGGTTCCAATCTTTTCTCGAGTTTTCAGTGTCACGAGTTTGTATGGTTGCACAAGGAGTCAACATTATGCAAAAAAGATAAATTTTCACTTAATTTCACATGTTCGAATTTGCACACGTGTTAAGAACGGATAAAATTATTTCATAAAAAAAATAGGTTTAGAATAAAAAGGTCAAAAAAAATAATGGATTTAATTAAATTTTCACCCCCTTCTAGACGTCTAAATTTGTTAAAATATTACACACATACCAAAAATCGATTACAACACAGTATGTTCATGAAACTAAAAACAATATTTTAGAGTCTTAAAACAAAAGTAAAAGAATAAAAAAAGAAAAACTAAATCAATAGAATAAAAAACTAAAAATAAAACACGCTTTTATAATTACTGCACTAAAACGCAAAAAATAATTATCCAACCAGTTTTCTCTGTCTACTCGGTAAATATTTAATGTATGCCATGTTTATTATTGAGTATAAGAGCATGAGGCACTTTGTCTCGAATTCCAATTCAAATGTTAAGTATTTTCATTCACGTAATATTAATTTGAAAAGCAAAATAATTTTATTTAGCTAATTACAAATTTATGTTTTTTTATATTATAAATTATAATTACATAAATTTATACATTCTATATGAAGTAAACTTAAATCGCATTTAAATTATACCAGGACTTTATACAATCAATATCCTATCGTTTTATTTCAATTCTGCATTTCGTGATGCAATGTTATTTAAACTTACTTAACTTAAATATTTAACTATTATAATTTTTCGAAATATTTAATCTTCTTAAAAATGTTTTAATTTTTCTTATAATACAAATACTATTTAACTGACAATTAATAGCAATATTGTCTAATGATTAAGGTTGTTATACGTTATAAATTATGGAGCATAAATACTCAATTTATTGCGCGGTTATCGAATCTATCGTCATTCAATTAATTGTCAAATTATACAGTTCATATCCAAACTAATCCCATTTTTTTATATGTACGTTTAAATAATCTTGCGATATAATCATTATCATCGGTCAGGAGATGTCAGCCGCTTAAAAAAAGTCTCCCCATTTATTTCCACAGAGACTGTTTCTACGGTGATTTCATACTACGGCTTTTCATAATCTTTACCAGTACATTAGTGTTACCTAAGTGGAATCATTCCACTGTACATCTTCCAGTATGTAATCGCCAATCAACAACGACCTTTCTTCCCCAATGATAGTTGGTTCGGCATGTTATATGGCTTGACCATTGCCGCTTCGGCCCACCAACGTATGAGCTATGTCTGTAACTTTAGTTCTACTACGGATCTCTGTAGTAGAGATCATATTTTTTAGAGAAATTCCGAGCATAGCTCTTCATATTACTCTCTGAGCAACTAGGAGTCTTTGTATATATCGTAACATTAAAAACGTTTTCTAGATATCTCTATTTGCTGTAAGATAAAAGTGAATATATTTTCCATGGCAATAAAAGTGTTATTAAAACACCAAACTTAAATATCTCCGTTTGCATTTAAACTTTTTAAGTAAAACAAGCAAGTTTTCTAAAATAAAACAGATCGAGTGAGTATGAAAACACGCGCAATGTAAAGTCCTGTACGTACTTATATCTTTTAAAATTGTTGATGCCAATTGATTGAAGTAATTTGGATTCGTAAGCGTAATACAAAGTTCGCCACCTCCCTCTTTGCGTTTATGGGGAAGCGTATTAAAGAAAATGCTTTGTCTACGTAATAATTTATATAACCGTGTCAAGGATCTGCTTAAAAATATAATTTCAATAAATATAGAACTTTAGAAACTCTGAAGTAATGATCGATATAACAAATAATGAAATTATAAAGATTTATTGTTTTACTAAAAATCAAGTTATTTTAATAATTTAGACTTGAAGTTTTTTTCTATTATCTCATTTAAATGCCTGATATGCTGCTTAGACCTAAAAGAAATTGAGACATGCCATTGAAATATTTATAGGATTATATTGAAATGTCTTATAAAATCCATTTCAAATTATTAATTTTAATAAAATTGTTCAATACTTTCAGAAAATATTAATTTGCATATTAAATACGATAAAAAGGCCAAATATCCTTCACGAATAGCTATTTCTAAAGATTTGTTTGTTTATATCCTTCACGGTGCATGCTACTCTCCATTTTAATCAATTTGTCATAAATGCTGAAAATTTCATGGATCAAAAAAGAAAAATGAGTAGGTAACAGCTGGTTCGACCATGACAAATGCAACTCATTCAGATAATGGAGTGATAAAGCGGATATGACGCTGGCGGCTACTTACATTATCCCTCGAGAACGTTGTATGAATTTTGAATAAATGTGAACTGTGTAATGCACTTTCTCCAGATTTTTACCGGGCTCTGTGCCGTAGTTTACTTAGTATACTTGTCTAAGTAAGATACGTGTCGGAAAGTAATATATTTTAGGTGAAATATTTTAAAATCCAAATTATTTAAAGTCCAAATTGAATAAGATAACAAAAATAAGTTATGTATTTTTAATTATCAAGTGGAAAACTCTATGAAACTCATATTTATTTTAACATTTTTTTATTAGTTTGACTTGTACGTAACTATGTATAACTATGTGATTGGTTCACATAGTTATACATAATACATTTATGAAATCGATTTTCATCCACTATTGATTTTCGTTCAATTTTGCTAACGTAAGTATTTCTGGTAACGCAGATACATTAATACAATATCATCGTGTTTTTTTAGTTTTTTCTCTAACAATCGCATTTCACACATTTTCTTATTAGAATTGCAAAGGTCTATTGGATGCATTTTACTTCACATTATAATTTTTGATTTTCTCTTAGATTACAAAAATAAGAGAGTGTAAGTGTTTCTGAGAGCTTCGTTTAAAATTTGCCAATCCTTCAGCCCTTGGTTTGATTATAAATATTTTTCCCCTTTGTACTATGACAAAATAAATTTACCTTGAAAAATTTTAGTTTTTTAATTAATGTGCTTTTTTATAGAGATAAACTGGTATTCTATGGATTTAAACTGTTGCTAAAGAGATGCTCCGTCGTAAGTAAAGTTTAAAATATGTTGTGCATTTACGTCACCTATTTATTGGTTCGTAAAAAGTGTACTGCATTTACGAACCAATAAATAGGTGGCTGTTACATTTGTTTTGATTCTAAGAAACTTTTTAACCTTTTAATCCTAATTTTTCAACATTATTGTGACTATTAATTAATTTGTTAAAAATATTATTCGCATATTTTATTATTAAATAAATCAACCGTCCATATAAAACGTACGGGGAATTAGGACTTCATATACAATCTTAAAGTTGTACATATATTTATTTTTAAATTTTTCATTTTGATGACAGTTGAAACGTTCGACGTTGATTATTATTTTCATTTTATAATTTTTATTGTATTGTTTACGGATACTGACATTAATCAAATAGGTGATTTAGGCATATGTATATACCTAACATTCTAAAAAATTTCTTTAAAGTTGTTTTTTTGCACCAATTTTAGTATAGGTGTTGTGAGGAAGACGTGAATTTACTATTCGATAAAATGTAATATTTGTATACTTATGATCTCCCTAATTATAAGTGTTGTTAAAGTACATTAGGCGGTAACTGACGGAGGGTGATTATCTTCGGTTTTAAGGCTGGCCGTATAGTTAATATTGTTAAATGGTTCGAAAACGCCAACGCATATTCCAAATAGCAAACTGACTAAGGAATATTTGGAGTTTAGTATATATAAAAGAAAATCATAGTATTTTAAATTTTTTTTTAAATATTGCCATATCGAAGTTTGCCTCGTAGTTGTGCAAGTAATAAAAAATACCAAGAAATTATGTTACATTTTTCTTATATTTTCATAGATAATATATATTTACACACACACACATATATATATATATATATATATATATATATACACGTAAGATAAGTGTTAATTTGTGTATTAGGTCTGAAAATTTCACAAATTTCACATAAATTGTGTACTCGCTCTATCGATGCTACAAATTATAATAATTTACATATTTCCACAAAACTGCGAGGTGGGTTTTAAACAATATTTCAACATTATTTGGAAATTTACTGCCATTTTGTTTTTTTTATCACATACCTATTTTCATTGTTTTGTCTTATATACTGAAATGACTTTTGCGAAAATATTCGTATATTACCAGATAAACTAATTTTTTCCATGAAATTCCTAATTTTCCTGTTTTTATGTATTTATAGGATATGGAAATTTTATATTATTTTTTTAGTAATTTTGGAATTATGCTTCGCAGTTAATTTGCTCCGTTAGTAGAAGTCCTTTCTCATAGAAACTAAACAAATGTTTTCGTGACTTGGTGTCTGGTTATTCAGCTGATGAACTTGTTTGTGACTATTACTATTAGAAAGGAGCTCAGACATTAAAACCGAGCTGCAGTTTTCTTCGCAAACCATTATTTTGTGGTAATATCCATTATTTTGTGGTAATGGCGTATCCTTAATCCCTTTATCTACACTGATAAATCAGTCAATAGACGGTATAAAGAACTGTTCAAAATTTGAAAGTACCATTTATTAGAAATAGAATTTATAAGAACTGTTGCTATTTAAGCATGGACAAATTCCCCTCACTGCTTTTCTTATGTTTATTTGTGTGCATTTAGATATCGATCTTAAAGATAAAAGTAAAAAAATATTAATATATTCTGTGTAAAAACGCAAATGAATTTTAAATAATACCATATATTGCCCATACTGTATTTGATTTTACATAAAGTTTTTCGCGCATGCTAGGAAGTAAATTAGGACAAAAATTTTCTTTCATTTCTCTTCGACGACTCAAGTTGTTATACCGAAACACTTGTTTTATATTTTAATAATTGTTTTGAAAATTTTTCAGGTCACATTCATACTTGGTTGATTATTTTTGTTATTTTATGGAATTGTTTTATAAGTTCGAAAATAATGCTCTACCACAAAAAAAAAAGAAACTGAATTTATTAAGAATTTAATTTGAGAGAAAATTTTTAAAATTTTTTATAGAGGTAAACTGGTATAAGTCATTTACTTGCAAATATAACTTTAATTTTAACTGAATTTATAAAAATCGGTACATGATGGGTTTTCATCTAAAGTTTTATCTCTTGCCCCTATAAGTGAGCTGAAGTTGGTTATGCATGTGTTAAATAATATTAATAATTATAATCACTTGCAATAGTTACAAGCTTACTCTAATAAGATTTTCTCATTATTATAGAGTCGAGTAATATAAAATTCCCTGTCACTACCAGATCCAAATCGAAACTAATGATGTACAGAACAGGTTTGAAGAGATTTATTTAGAATTCTATCTACCACACTATTCTAGTATTCGCTAACAAGCAGTTACTTATCTATGTTTAGGAATACTCCAGATGCCTTAAGGCCAATAATATACACTTTAATTAATTTTCTAAGACGTTCACAAAATTCCGTGGCTAAGAGTATAAAGTTCCCACGACAATGGTTCACTCGTTCGCTTTTTATTTTGTGAGCACTACAATCGCTTTAGCAAGCCTCGGGCTATAATCGGTATTAAGTAAGGTCCACTTTTAATCAAGCTCTGAGTTTGATTCTTTTCACAGGAAATTGGATATAATAATTACAAGTTAACAGACTTTATACGTATATGGTTTTTCATAGTTTCCATAGCAAACAAATATTATTTTCGTTAGTATACATTCGACTTATTGAAGACTACTTTGCTTTATGAGACCATATACTATATACAAAGTACAATGCAGCAAGTACAAGGCAGTGAATGTATCAATAAAATATAAAAATAAGATATGTGTACAATGATTTGATATTGGGATATAAAATATTTTTGTCTAATATGATCAACTTTATCTTACCTAATAAATTATAACGGACAGAGATTGAATATATTTGGCGTTAATTTTGTAGAAATTCATTATTCACAATTAAATGAAACTACGTGACGTAGTATTATTTCTACTATCTTTAATTTCTTTACCACGACCTAGGTTTCGTTGTATTACAACATCTTCAGGTGGGATATTAGCAAAGATTCTTTATATATCTTTACACACAGAAGAAAGAAAATGAGATTTACTATTAAAATTATGTCATTAATAATGAATATTACAGATGCCAAAAGCTGAAGGATTAAATAAACTTAGAGTTTATTTATAAATATCGGTAGAATAATCGGAAATAATATCAATCCTTATATTAAAATCAATATTCTTTACGGATTATTATATACTGCTGGACCTTACACCTATGCATTATTGAAAGACCTCATATATCTTGGGGAGAGCATCACGTACGTTTGCTTTTAATTAAACTAAATCATTATGTTTAGAAAATGCAGTAAACATACATACAAATATGTTAGTCGACTACGTACAAACGTGCTGTTTTAGTAAAATACCATGAAAATATAGGTTAATTAAAAATCAACAGTGATAATATAGAAAAATTGATTAAAAAATAAGCGATTGATTAGAGTCTGTATTTGGTGGTAGGGATATATCACTGCCTCATTCGCTGTCATTGGGATGAATAAAAAAGTTATCACAGCTTAGAATTGTATCTAATATCATTCTTACATAGCGTATATCAATCTTACAATTAGGAACGTTTATATATACGTGTATATTTGCGTATATATGTAAGTCATGACATACGAATGTACCTCGGACCGATTTATTTATTGATTTTATTTACTGTATTATTCATCATTTGAATTTAAATCCCAATATTTCTAAACTTGTAAAATAAAGTCAGGATAAGGACATAAAGGTAAATATTGTCAGGATAAGAACATAAAGGTAAATAATGTCAGGATAAGAACATAAAGGTAAAGAAAAGATAAATTATTATATATTGTTGGCATATTACTTGTCATACTTAACACAATATTATTAAAAAAGATCACACAGGGTGTGCTTTAGTTTTGCTACTTAAAATAAAAAAGAATATAAATCACTGAATGTATAAACTATGTTATTAAATAGGGCAAGCTTGTTTAAAAGAATAATGTATATCGCGCATTAATCTCTTCACTTCAATAAATAAACGAGGATTAAAATATAAATTGATACGCATAGAAATTTATATGTGTACTTATTCAGAGTTTTCTCTATATTCATTTAATAAAATAAAGGTATAAATGCCCAGTTCAGTTTATTCATTAAAATTTACGCTTAAAATGCATAATAAAGAGAACTAAACTAGTTTTCGTTTAGAAGAATAAGTTAAAATTAGCTTATTATCTAAATTTAAAACTGGAATAAGTTACAATTTTATTAAATGTTTATTTTCAGTAGTAGAACCGAAATAATTCTAGGATCTTTCAAAACGAAGTTATAAGAAGTACTGCATGTGTCTGGAAATTTGGCGATATTTCAAATCGTTATGTATGAACTTAAAAGTCAATCTATAATTTACAATGTGGCAATAGTGTAAGATAGAAGAAGAAAGATACGTTAAGTAAAGTCATGATTCCGTCAATTGGTTTCCAAAAAAACGAGCTTGGAAAACGGGAAGGATTCTGTAAATGACGACGATTAACTTAGTAAACTAAGTTTTTCCCTGAATACTAAAATGAGTAAATTAGCGCAGGTACCTGAAATAAACTTTGGTACCTTTGAAAATCTACATCGTGCATGGAGTCAATTACCAAAATAAGCCATGTCCATATGGGTATTTCATTGACGCCGACCAATCCACAGTAATTGCTCTTGCAATGCAGACGTAAAGAATTTTGAACATCGATATGATTTACAAGATGAACTGAATTTTCTGTGAGAATGGCACTCTGATTTTTATGAGAAAAAATGTCTTATTCTTAAAAATATTGCATAACATTTAGTCAAACATTATTTTTTAATATTTTTTTTTTAGTTTTACCAGTATTAAATATAAAGAGAATTAGTAGAGTAGCGTAAAAATCCTATAATTCCTAGTCGAAATCTGCAGTCGGTATACAAATTTAAAATCAAAATGTATCTAAACATAAAATATTTTACATGGTAATGATTTCCAAATTTTTGATAGATAGGTTTTATAATATTTATTGAGCAAGCAATTGGAAGAAAAATAAAAAAAATAGCTAGGAGCGGAGAGAAAGGACAACAAGATCACAGACGCTGCAGTAGAGGACAATAGCCGAGCACGAAAAAACGGAGTTTATATAAAAATTAAATTATTCGAAAAATTACCATTAATATTAAAAAGCTTTTATTCTGATAGTTTAAAAATTGAGAAAAATAATAATCTCCAAAATATTTCCATAATTTCAACCCATAGCGTGTCTCCCTACATATAAGTATACAACCCGCGAACGGAGAACCATTATTTTTTTGAATTTTCGTCAATTCGAAAGCAAGTATAGATTTTATAACTATTTTTAAAAAAATTTAAATTTCATAATTTGTGGGGTTACTAAAAAAATATGAAAGATTTCATCTGATCTGAAAGTTTAATAATTGTAAAATTCCAACTTTTGTTGTTCACATTCGTAATTGGCACGCTAGTTGATAATAAAGCATACGTCTGCGGAGTTTGCTATAGACAGGCGCAATACGTACCATCTTTTCCTTTATAAATTACAGTGCCAATTAATCAAATTCAAATATATGAAATATAAAATATTTGAAATTTTGTTGTGAATTTTTCAAAAAATACTAATTGAATTTAATACCAAACGTTTGAATAATTAAACACCTCTAAGACCTAATATATGTATATAAAGTAGAAGTGTGTTGCGATGGACCGTTGTTATACACTTTTCCACATTAATAAATGCATATTGTATTCAAATCCGAACTAAAATATTGACCGCTAATGTCAGAATGCTAGGGTTTAACATAAAGAGTATAGAAAGCGTTAGAGAAAGCGAGAGTAGCTTTGCATAATAACGTATTCATACAGACCATTATCCGAAGAAAAGAAAAATGTTGTGCGCCATAAAGGGAAGATTAAAATCAATTCAAAGCTGTAAAAATAGGTACATTTACTCGGATTGTCTCATAATCTATTCTGTGGCCTATAAATACTCGTTTCAAGTCGCATAAAAATGAATATATTCAACAAGGATATACAGAGATGATTCTGAAAAACCCGCCAGAAATATTAAGATGGCTTTACCACTTAAAACGTGTAGACAATGAAAAATTCAAAGAAGATAGACAAAACAGAAATAAAAGGAAAAATTAAGTAATCTCCCATACATTCAAAAGCAGGTCAACCACATTGTGGGTGACTTTAAGTATAAGAAGGTACAGTTAGGTAATAGTCTTAAAAATGAGGAAAACGTAGTGTGAAATATGAAGACTAGTATGCAGTAATTTATTATTAATAATAAGATTCTTGAAGTCCGTATTTTCAAAGCTTTCGAGATCAACAAATTATTGAAATTAAAAGAAAAAACCCAGAGAACTATTTTTGAGGTATTTCAAATATAATTTTTCGTCATCTTTTTAATAATAATAATAAATTTCTAGCTAATCACAATAATTTAACTCAGGCGAGTCTGTGTGACTATTTGGCTTCACGTAATTTAGTAATAAATTCATTAACAATGTCAGTGACAACAAAAAGCATTTCAGCACAAATCAGTTAGCGAGTTTAATCTATAAAAGAAATAAAGAATGCTATAAAAGAAAAAGATGTTAGAAACGTTATATTCTTAATAAAGAGGGAAAGAAAACGAGACACTTATAAGTCACTATACGTTTGTTTGTCTGACAAATCTTACATCTATCTTTGAACACCCATCTCACATCTATCTTTTAACACATCTATAGTTGTGAGACCCTTTGACGTAAAAACTTGAAATTTTGTATAAAAATAAAATAAATAAGTAAGTATACATTTCATTAGATAATATACAAAAATACTTTTACAGAATTTTTTTCATTTTGTGTGAAATCAAATAAAACAGATAATTATGGGGATATAAACATCATTTCATTTAGAATTTTAAATTACATATTTCTAGAAATTTTGTTGAAAACGCACATAAACAACATAAACAACTTATTCCTGCAACTAAACGCAAAATTATGAAATAAAAATGTGCAAGTTTTATTCGTCTTTAAACATAGATCTAAACATCCAAATAGATTCAAACATTTGTCAAAATAGAAATGACGACACCAGTTCATGTGCGCCATTTATTACAGTTAACGGAAACTACGTCATCAGTCAAAATGGCCGAGTGTATATGACCGTTGATTTTGCATTGTTATGGTGTAATATATCTAGTACGATTCAAAATCGGTGCAATTAAAGTAGCTTAATTGCCTCGATTTCATTCCTGCCAATCAGTTTGTATTTACTTGCTCTATCAGGCGTTTTTTATGCGACGACTATTATTAAAAATGATACGACCATGCCAAAATGCCACCTTGTGTGATGTGGAAATATATAAATTCTACTTCTGCTACTAGTAAAAGTAAAAGAATTACATTCCACAGTAATATTTGAATACACGTAGCATTCAAATATTATAATTTTAAATAAAATTTTGTAAAAATTCTTTCAGAATCTATAAGGAATAATAATCAATATATTTGGAATATGCATCATCAGCGTCGAGAAAAACAAGATTAAAAGCAGAATTTATAAAAAAAAATTAAAAACCGTATATGTTATAACACTTTCCGTCTATATATACTTATGTACACCTGTGTTCGATAATAATTTACTTGTCCTCATATTTCATATTATTTTAGTTTAAAGTAGTTTTGTGTTGCTTTACTGCTTAATAAGCTTAAGATACACAGAAACATACCGACTCAGGTACTTCAAATGTTATACACTATTTTATTAAATATTCTTGAATAACTTTATTCTTACGTAATTTATCTTTAAAATAGTTTACTTTCAAGAAAAAAATCCCTTTCTATTTGTTTTTCCATTAATATTTTAAATAACTTTTGTTTGGAAACTTGGCTACATATATATATATATATATATATATATATATATATATATATATATATATATACATATACACATATATATATATATATATACATATATATATATATATATATATATATATATATATATATATATATATATATATATATGTGTGTGTGTTTGTGGTTAAAAGGAAACAACCACAATATTCTATTGCTAGAAAATATTAAAATTTTGTGTGTTTTAAAATACATCCTTATTATTACTATTCATATGATCCTTTTTTACTCCTCGATTGAAGTAAGCTAGTTCTCAGGCATATTAGTACTTTATTTGTGTAATTTGCTTTTAATGAACAAATATATCAAAAATACACACTAGCTCATTTCTACTTACAAAGGACTTTTATGCAAATATTGTTAAGTGTTAAAATATTTCCACCGAACTTAGTTTTGAATTTTTGCATTATTCTAAAATATGTTAGACTCATTTAATAAAGCCTTGAAACTCCTTATCTACTACCTTCCTTACGTTACGTTTATCAAAATAAATAAAATAACATTATTACACGTACGTAATTCTGCACTGATATTTGCATATCGGAGTTATAAACATGTATTCGTGCACTGTGTGCATTTTTGACGTACCAACAGAATTTTTAACCTTTTTACTTATGTTTCTTCGATCAGTACTTACATCTTAATCATCCCATATTTTTAATAATCCTTATCAATTTATAAGTTTACGAGGGATGGATAAGAGCATGTCTTAAATCAAGAACTGACATAAATATGAAAGTTCATTTTTCACTTTAAAATTCATTTTTAAAACAGATTAAGAAACGCGAAATTTCTAGATTTCAAACGTGGAAAACATACTTAAACCCATGTTCTCCTACAGATTGTACCTTGCTTAACCAATCCATGTTTTTATCACTTTGAGATTTCATTTAATGTTTCATATGGATTCTCGCATCGTGACTACTCGTCCTTGTTTCACATCCCTTACAAATTGAGCAATTTCGTCTTTTCTGTTAGTGTTAAAGTTCTTTATATTTTTTTTTCAAATAAACGATTTATGCATTTACGTATCTATTAAAACAAAAAGGAGTATTAGAGTGTACAGCGAAACATTGAACAAGTTAGTATACGAATATAAGCGGATTGTTCTAAATAATCAAAAACACATAATTGAAATTAAGTATAAAAGAAGAGTTTTAAAGAAAATCAACAACAATATACAAAAAATATTTTTGTTCAATGATAGAATCATTGGTCGGATACTAGGTTTTAAATGAAATAAAAAAGTTTTGTTATGCTGCAGGATATTTTTGCAGAAATTTCGGCTCATTAGTTTGAATAATAAAAAGAATCAAATTATTAATTTTTTTTAATAAATTAATTTTTTGCTTATTCAAAATAATGTATAACTTATATTGCAAATTATGAAAAAATGCAGTCCACATTTTATAAAATTATAACTTGATCTAATTAGAGATACTTAAATTTTATAAAAGGCTTTCGCATGTTTTATTTTTCTTGGATAATCTGGTTTTATGCAATTTGATCTAACAAAACTATTGGAAATATTTGGTAAAAAACTGGATTTTTGAAACCATGACAGAATTTTAAAATTCATTATTTCAATAATTAGGTTTCCACATTCACCAATAACATTTTACTTTCAGAGTAAGGAGTATGATCAGCTCCGTGAAAATATTTGGTCAAAAAATCGAACTATATATAGATCAGAAATATTATTTCTCTTTCCTCACCTAAACTTTTTATTCTAATATTTTCGTAAATATATAATAATTGAAGTGTAATATTAAAATTTTTATATTTTAAACTAATTACGAAGTCATTTTTCCAGCTAAAACGAAACCAACGTTACAACTTATTTAATGACAAAACTATTATTGTGAAACCATTTCATCCATAACATAATTGGAAATACTTAGCTAAAGCCACGTAATACGAAGTATGTGCAGATACCATTCCGGTATCTGATGTACAAGTACACAGTCCTCAACCAAAATCATTCAATATTCATGCAATACGCTTGCGTGCAGCAAAATACACGCAACCAACTGCGCCGCCTTCGTTCTACCTTACTAAATGCACTTCTACATGCACGAGCTGCGAATGTCATATTCTGTTTTGAAGTTTTTCCATCTAAGTGCATATTAAAAAAGATCAAATTTAAGTAACATGTACATATGAAGGAATAATTAATACTATTAATGTATGGAGCAAAATTTAAAAGTAATTTCTAACTACTACAAAAATGACATGTAATCTCAAAATGTACGCAAGGAATTCAGTAAGCATCCAAACTACTTATGCACGCGTAAAACTGGACGCGCAATATATGAACGAATAGCGAAAACTTCTAACATGAGAAGTCAATAGTGGAAAGGCTGAGCAAATCATGAACCATGCTTATGATAATAAAAATAAGGATACACTCGTGGGAAAACTGATCAATGTAATGTTCTTTTTTAATAATTTTGCCTTTATCAATTTTTGAGATTAAGCACGAATGCAATTTCTTTTGGCTGTTTCTAAAAATTTTAACTTTATATAAAAATCTGGAAAAAATTGTTTCCAAAAAACCTTTTCCATAGATATCTAAAATAAAAGGAAAATAAAAAACAATCACGTACTATAAAACTTGAGGTACATGTGGTTTATTTTGTTATATCACTATGCCAAATTTCAATTTTCTACGTCAGGCGTGATCCAAAGATTAAAACGGCTATGACGGACGGTTACGTAAGCAGTCTTAGAAAAATTCCTTTTTTGAGATTAGGACCATTTAAAATTAACTACTGAGTAGACTTATTTACTGACCAATTTTTGTAAAGTATAAGAGTACCTATTTTGGCACCATTTATAGGACACTTAAAAAAATACATGCAATTAAACCAAATATAAAAACCTTCTAGAATTTTCAAAATAAAACTGATCATATTGTTCATTTACACTCGTGTCTAAGTAACAAATTTGTTTAATACTAAGTGGAAGGTTCTCGAATTTAATCTGGTTCTATTTACAACTTTTATAAATGGTAACTCTCCAATTTAATAAAAATAACGGTATTCCCGAGGGAATGATTCAGTCTATTTCAAAACACCGAAGCCATGACTGACACTTTGTAAAATATTTGACTATAAATAAACTATTGAATAAATTAGCTACTTTGATTATTAAACCAACCTGTTTGACCTAGCCTTCTTTTTCTCTCGTATCATCTGAGCATCCAAACTTGTGGTCAGACCTCTTTTAAAAGTACCAAATAAATAATTCACCGTAAATTTGTATTTTTTTTAATATAATTTTTTTAGGGTTTTGTATCTTTATGGCAAAAATGAAAAAAAACATTATATTTTCGCCTTTTTTTCCTGTCCGTCTGTATATTTGCCACAGCCATTTTACTCACAGACTTTTTGCACTATGTAGATGAAATTAGGATGGTAGGTGTCTTATATAATCCGCTATTCAATGAAATAATACTAGGAGTAATGTAAAACAATAATACTAGGTGTGGCATTCCATACGTATAACTGTGGGATGAAAAGGCTTATAGAGTATCGTTAGATATATGTTAAAAATGATGTAGAGGAACCAAAATAATTTTTATATTTAAGTCCTATTGACTTAAATATAAAAAGAGATATGTGCTTCAGAAGTCTGAAAAAGTATGACCCCACACTAATTTTTCAAGTAACGTGTGGATATATCCTTAAAAAATAAGGTAATAAAACCTAAAATAAACTTTCAACGACAATTAGTTTCAATAAGATTTATTGTGAAGTTTTTGAGATATGGCACATTTATCGATATCGACCGAAGCAAGTTTGTATTTCTATTCTCTTTATAAGTTTATTTCAGTCAAGTCTCTTTTCTCTTTATAAGCTTGTATTTCTCAAAAACTTTGCTTCCTACAATGTTTTTGAGAAATACAAACTTACAAATTTAATATTGTTTGGTGTTATGACACCCTTCGTTCACGAGTCCAACTCGCACTTGGCTGGTTTTTACTTATTATAATGACCAAAGTCCTTAAATCAATAATAATGTTTTTAATATTTTTTATACAAAGGTAGTAAATTTTTTTTAATACCGATTTTAAATAAAACATGTTATTATATAAAGTTACATTAATTTCAATTAAGAAGACGTAATAAGATTTTTATCTTGTAAACTCAGTCAATCCAAGAGAATGAACTCAAACATCTTATAAAGTTATATAATTATAAAAAGCTGGCCGTTAGAATTATTTACATCTGTAATTTCTGTAATATCAAACAAAACCTTTCTTCTAAGAAAGTTTGCAACTCTTAACATAGAAACGCCTTGACATAGTTAAAAGTGTAGACGTAAAAGAGATGCCAAATAGTTGATAAAAAATAATGTAATTTCGAACAAAATTAAACAAAGATAAACATACTTGACCTTGGAAGGTACTCTACTCAATTATTATCAGTATACGTAAAATATTATTATTAATATTCTTGAAAGATTTTTTAAGTGGTTATGCGAAAAAAAAATTGACCCATATTTTAGATATGGAAGAGGAAGCTCATAATTTTTTTTTGAATATATTATTCAATATATTTGGCGTTATTTTTTTAGAAATTCAGTATCACTTAATTTTTATTCACAAAATTAAACTATTTTATTATATAGATTTACAAATTGCCCACCTGAAAATGTTGTCATACAACGAAACCTAGGTCGTGGTTAACAATTTAAATAAAGTGGAAATATTATTTTTCACGTAGTTTTATTTGGTTGTGAATAAAATATAGGTTGAATATTTCACTTCACAATTTTGTAAGTTCTATTAATAGGTAGAAACATGACAGATTTCAGTTTTATGACCCTAATATTCTTCGTTAATTCAAAAAGATAATATCCTTAAGATAGTTGTGTTGCCTAATAATTCACTTTGATTTTGTTACGGTTTTAAAATCATGAACATAATGACAAAATTGCCTCTGCTACTAAAATAAAATTAATATAAAACAGTGTCACTAGAAATTTATTTGAAATTTACAGAAAAATATATTAATGCCCATAGTTCTTTAAAACATTCAATATGTTGGAAAGCAATATCAACATTTGTAAGTAGTTTAATAGAAATAGTACGTACCTTTAAATTATATATATATATATATATATATATATATATATATATATATATATATATATATATATATATATGTACATATATATAAGTTTATGCCAAAGTGTGTAAGAAATACTCGTGATGTGAGTTTAATTCGTACTTAATGATTTTTTATTAATAATGACAATAAAGAAGGGGGTGCGGGGATGTCGGACATAAATGATCTGTAAGATGAATAAACACCACATATAAGTCATTAGACTGCTGTTTCAAAATACTACAACAGAATTTACGGCGGCTTATTTCAAGTTGCTGTGAGAAATATTTACGGCGATGTTTCACGGATTAGATTATTTTTATAACATGTTATTATCAAATAAAAAAGTAGATTGAGTAAAAACAATGTGAAATAAATATTATACTGTTCTACTTGTCGTCATCCATAATTACGTCCTTTAAATTGGCTGCAGGAACCCTGAAAGACCGGTGCCCGCAAAGTCCCAAATACCATACTTCGGAAACTATGTAGGCACAGTTACTGTGTATCGCCCAGTCCAGCAACTACAGTCATATTGACATTTTCTTCGATAGTTTTTTTCGACTATAATATAGCTGTGGTAAATTCTCGCTCTTAAATGCTTAACTTAATACGCTGCAAAACATGCATATATTTTGCAGCGTATTAGACAAATATAAATCGGTTAAAGTGTTACGTTAAAATATTTCGATCAAGTACAGACTATCGTTTATACGTTCATCGCAATATGATTTTGTAAATTTTATGTTCTGTAATCCTAATTCAAATAGTGGGACATCACTTTTTGTGAGGTGAAGAATTCCAGTACTTAAGTATTAATCGCATCTAATCTAGTGAAAACCCCCATTTCTCAGTCATTCAAGTAATCCTACAGATGATTTGGTATGTGAATTTTGGTTTATTATATTCGATATTTTGACTGCATTTACATTGTCAACAATGAAGATGTAAAAAGTGTTTATCACGGGATAATGTACTTTAAAATTTGGGAATAAGTCTTGTAAAGGAGTATTAAAATAACTTTCGCGTAACTGTATTATCATGCTTAAATCATCCATTAATCATTTGCATGATATAACGACGTATGTTTACCGGTCTGCACCTATTGGCTTTGTCGGTAGTTAACTGGTTTTCCCGCTTTAGTCTTGTGGATGGGATTTTCATCTCATATCCGCAATACTCAAAATCTCTTAGGAAAATCAGTTAAAGATGGTGTTTTTTATTATTAACGACAAGTGACATAACAGTCAAGTCTTACATGTTAGCAGGGAAATGTTCTAAAATGTCAATGATATTGACCTTGGTTTGCATATTGCAGCCGATCTCTCGCCCTCTGCCTCCTTCCATCCAGAGCGCTCACTACTCTCTAATATCTAAACATGGGAGAAATGTGGCACTTCAGCATCGCTATAATATTTGTCTTACAGCAATTTAAAATTAGGTGCCAAAATAATTGTTAGAGAAAATTGAAATAGCATTTTAATGACGTATATGTTGTCATTATTGGTTTCTAGACCAGCCTCCGTGCTTTTGGCCGATTCTCTTTTGATAATTTATTATAATTTATTTTACAATATTGCGCATCGTGTTTGTTAATTAAACTTGGCAGACATGAAAACAAATTGAACGGATTGTAAGCAACTTTTCACGAAAATAGATATAAAATAGTAAATATCCTTTTAAGATCCCCAGCTTAAAAATAATCTAATGTTTAATTTGTTTGCTTATATTATATGTTTAATAGCCCTATCTTTATTAAATTTGTGCAAAAACTACTTTTACACCAATTTTTATAGACGCTTATACTTTTGAACTTGAGAAAATAAGATGAAGGTAGATTATTTTATCAAATACTGTTTTATTTGTTATAAAATATTCATTAAATAAAAAGTGTTAACGAATTAAAACAGATGCTTTGCCAAATGTTTTACATTTGCTTGGAAAACCGTATTTATGGGATTGTTGAAAATTTATTTAAAAATATTTTCAAAAATTAACTTTAATTTACCATATGCCCAAATTATAAATAAAGATGATTTTATCGAAAAAACCAATGAAGATTAAACGGTGGATGGATAAAATTTATCCGGAAAGCTCCGGTACTGGTGGAGGGAATCTAGTTTTTAAGTTCTTGTTTTAAAATATTATTTGATTTTGTTGAATTACACAGTAATATGTTTTATTCATTCATCTATTATAATTTAGATATTGTATTATTGATTTAAAACCTGCATTATGGAAAACTACACTGGTAAATTTGAGAATTTATATCCTATCATAATTAAAAACTAATAAATACAGAAAGCTTGCTCTCGTTACTTATTATTCCATTTTATTAAAGAAAATGTAATTGATAAAGGTGAATAAAATTGCAAGAAAATAATATAAAATTGAATGGAAAACTATTGCGCCGATTCCATATCTTAAAGTTTTAAAGAACTATGCGATAATTTTACATATATGAAATATATATTACAATGGGAGCACCACAATTATTTTTCTCAAAAAGTCTTTGATGTAACAATATTTTTTTTTTAAATTTGGCAAAGTCGTAAAGCATACTAAACTGCATGTGTATATCTCAATACTTAATAGTAAAAAATATTCATATGAAAATTTTAAGAGCAGGCAAACTAAACATTTCATTTTATTGAAAACTCTCGTATTGGACCCATATTTATTGGCAGACCGACTAATAAGGAGTTCAAAACTATTTATTTTAGAACTATTTGTAAGCAAAACTTGACGTATGGCGTAATATTGAAGTGATAAAGCACATTAATGCACAATTTTTTCCAATGTTAGTACACAAAATGTTGATATCGAATTTTTTCAGCAAGCAAATAAGAATAAATGGTTTAATGGAAATACTTATCTTACTCTTAAATGACACTGTTTTAAAGGAAATTTTCTCTAGTTACCGTGGCTTTAATAGCATAATTGTTTTATGTAATATATCAAGGTGTATATGAACATTATCCCACGGAAAATTTATAAAAAAATAGTGCAGAATATTAGTGCGTCTTCCTTGGAAAAAATAATACATACCAAAAAGACTTACTTATTTACTGCTACAGAGTAAATTGAAAAACAAAAAATATTTAGTATGTACTAAATATTTTTTGTTTCACAATAAAAAGTTGTATCTACAAAATAATAATTACGCCACGTAAAATCGGTATCGTTTTGTTTGAGACGCGAAGGGCTTACTTATTTAGATTTGGTGCTATAAGCGTCTTCTCCGTTCCTTTTTCAATGGCAATTAGACAAAGAGTTAATTGGGTTTCGCTAATATTTCATGCTTTGTAACAAGTTAATGACAAGAGCCCTTAGGGCGTGAACTCTCGACGCTTGTACTTGTGTTGTGCTTTTTTTACTCGGACTACGTTAACTTTGTAATGGATGGGACTTATGAAGTTATAGATTGTTCTATGGTGGTGAATTCTCAGAAACGTCAGCAATTATGTATAACCGTTATCAGTAATTATTAAATGCAATTGATCTTATGAGCTTACTTCGAGTATTTCTGCCGAGGGTTTGGTATTTCTGTAAAGTTTTGATTCTTTAAAAAGTCGTTGATGAGTTTTATGACCCCGTATTATAAAAACAAGAAAAGAAAGGAAACTTTTAAACGGCTCTGTGTCCCATGAAATATCAATTGAAAAAGTAACTTTAGGGATTATGAAACTATTTACTTCAGAATTTTCTGTAATCTAGTTCCAGGGAAATTACTAAAAATCCTACAAAGGTTTTCTGGCTTATTTTTTGACGAAGAAATGTGGTATTTGGCATTAGCGTGAAATTTCGATTAATCAGAAAAGACCCCCACATGTTTTTAAACAATCAACACCCAGAAATATTCACATGAAAAATGTTGGGTAGCCAGAGAGTACCCCATTTTTAATTTTTTATCATGTGTGGTTTCGGTGAAAGAGACAAGGACAAGGATTAAAAAACTATTTTAGAAGTATCGGTGAAAACATTCATAAATATGTGTCACCCCTGTCCAACTGTAGAATTGCTAAAATAAAAATTATGAAAAAAATGAGTTAGTGAAAATGTACATAAAATTTAACGGAAAGTATAACGATATTCTAAATTTCCCTCTTTTATGTATTTTATATGTTCACTATATATTTATCTCTGTGAATGATGTGTTAGAAAACTAAATTTATTTTAAATTTTATTCACGTATCTGATAGTGAAACATAAGACTCAAATATTCTGATTTGGGAAAAAAATATAGAATATGTAACCGAATTTATATTGTTTAATAACTCGTTGCCAAATTTTCAAATATCGCATTATATTCACAAAATTTTTAACAGTAATTTATTGCGTGACATTGAGTTATGTAGTAAATAATTTTATTACATTTAATGTAAAGTTTTCGTGATTTAAAATGTTATCAGACATAATAAAAAATATACAGTTTTAATTTTACATTCCACATTGAAAGAATTAGAGCAACAAGTGATGTAACACGAATGGCGTAATATTTAATGGCCAGAAATTTTGAAATAAATACTTTCACATGGTTTCCATACTCCATGTTAACAGAAATATCATAAAACTAATTTTTAAGTATTTATGGTGACAATCGGTATTGATTATTTGCTATTAACTTACCTCCGATGAACAAGAATTCAAATTTCTTTGAGTATCGCAAGGTCCACGAATTTCAAATATCTACGTTTTTTATTGATATACTGTACTGGTCAATTTGCATATATATTTTTATTTATTTTGATATCTTTAATGAGCTTTAATGGTTTCTAAAGAGAATAATACGTTTAAATGCCTGATATTATTGTCTCAGTATTCATTATAAATATTATATTATCTTAAAAGTTAACATTTATAATCCAGCTATTTTCTATATTATCTCTTAACGTCGAACTATTTAAAGAAATAATAGTTGATGCAAAAATAAGATATATTCGTGATTTCTTATATAAGTTATATTCGTGATAACAGATTGCAGATGCGTTATTTTGATATTCCTAATTTTTTTTAATTTAATGATATGAAGAAAAAGGTCTTGTGGTATTTTGGCATAAAAATGTTAAGTTTTATCTACTTCTCTTAAGTAAAATATCAACTGTGCCAATTACTTTCTCTTCTACAGGTTTATTTTTATACAGAAAGTTATTTTCCAAGCAATTTTTCTTTAGAGATAATTTCAGTTGATCCATTGTTCCAAACTTGAATTATTTGAATAAGAAATATAAACATTTATTTATAATCAGTAATTTTATATAGTATGGGATATAGTTATATCAAATGAACTTTTATATTATGAGATAGTGCTTTGAAAGTAATACAAGTAGGTCTACAAATTGTTAGTGTTTTGATTATATTGTAAACCCTATAAGTTATTGGCCAATAATATCATTATGTTATTATTTAGACTAAAGTACAATTTCATGAACAGACTTTAAATTTTGTATGTGTACATCACATCAAAATGAATGCAAACGATCCAAATACGATTTACTGACATACTTTTAGTTACTGAAAGAACCAGAATTTATTGTAGCTAACTATCCTTAAATAATGAAAATGGGTTATAAAATGGATGTATCCTTTATTGTATCTACTTATCTTGAATTAGTAAATGTAATTCAATACTGAATACACATACTCAAAGAACATATATAGGTAACAATAAATAATATTTTTTAGTTAGTAATAAAAAACTGCAAAATATTTTATGTTAAATTATTTCGTTGTCGTTTATAGAGTTTTCAACATTAATAAATCAGGAACTTATACAAAATTAGAAGTAAGAATAATAAGAGATAAAAAGGGTGAACGGTTAATTATTCAAAAAATGAGATAAAAATGCGCTAATATATTGTGTACTTGAATATGTTCCTGATATAAGCATTAAATGAATAAATACTATAAACATTAAAAATGCATAACAGACAATTGTGCAGAAAGTGGAAAGATTTTAGAATTAAAGTTGATAGTTTTAATTTTGCATAAGTCTCTCCAAAAAATAATTTTCATTTCTTTCTGAGAAAGGAAAAGCAAATCTGCATACGAGGAACACCCCTAAGCTAAATTATTTTTCAGTTTCTTTCTGGTCTAATTTATATACGTTTAAAAAATTAATGTTTAATAATACAATTCAGTTACTTCATGAAATTAAATAAATATCTTTACAAGTATTTCAGTACACGTTCATACTTTAGAGAATGCTTTATAAAACTTTGTCATAAATATTCTACATTTCGGCGATAAATAATTGAAATAAAAAATTATATTAAATGATAGGTGCTGATAAACATTTTCATCAAATACCTATTTGTCTATAATTTCCTTCAATGTCTATTGCTACTCACATAAAAGCTCTCTGCTATACTTACATTTCAAAATATTAAAATGGGAACATACGCTCGACTGCATAAACTTCGCTTCGGGCGAGAGAGTTTATTGTATGAATATTGGATTATTTCGAACTGCATGTAAAAATCGGCTTTCTGTCTTCCTCCCATTACTACACTGCCTCTTAACATATAGATGGATACTACTTATTTACATAAATAAAACTACTTGACCAATAAAATAATTTACTAAATGATAGACTATAATTGGCGTTCTATAAATGTTTCAGGTTCAGTCAAATCAATCTTAGCTCTAAATGACCTAGAGCCTCAAAATTAATGTTATTGTTGAAATTCTGAAATCTTTATGGAAGCACATTCATATTATTACGAACAGGGTATTCTTGAATATTTAGTATTTTGTGGACTATTACAAATCTGTAGCAAGTTTCAAAGGTGAAGAGGACGACGAGTACGAGTTTGATAATTAAATGACACATTAAGACAAGAAAATTGTTAAAATTGTATCCCAAGATTTTCTGTCTGAACTGCGCCTTTCGATTATTTTCTTTACGTTCGACGGTTATGCCGTGCAATAATCATCAAGTTTTTTAACACTTAAAATACGGCATACATTAATTAATAAAAACATTTCACAACAAATGGTACTGTTAGCAAATTTAACATTGATAAAAAATGTTACCTTATATTATATAAGGCATTAAATTTTTTCATTAAAATGTTAAAAAAAACTGGAAAATAAAAATTTTCTTAATTTCATTACACGTACGCAGATAGTTTTTATAGGCTTATTGAATTGGATTTTTTATATACGTTACTGACTTAGCAATCTTGAGTAAAGGACTTCTCGATATTGCTTTATGATTGAACATTTAATTATATGTGTAAATAATGCTATGCAGAAAGACATCAGGATTTTTCTGTATTCAAGAAGATGAAAAAAAATATTCACCGCTCGTCCAAAAGAAACCGAGGCGGAGAAAGAAATTACATTAAGCACTGAACAAATCGTCGACGAATACAGCTACTGAACAAGATCGTCGACTGAGAGTTGTCGCGCCTTAGAAAATAATGATGAGCGCAGAGTCCGGTTGAATGAACAGCGTATTACTAGCTACTTCTAAATTAGGAGAAAGTCGTGGAAGTTTCATATATTCTTCAGATCGTATCCGACACGCCATGTCTCAAGCATCAGAGACACTTACGCATCGAGATATGTGGTTATCTTGTAGGGAGCGTGAGATGCGGTTGACTACTGACCGTGAGTATCAAGGCGAACCTCAAGCGTCAAAATCTTCAAGGTCAGGTTTATCACACCATTGGTTCTGTACTACCTGAAATGAGCCTAAATTTATTCGTTCTTCTACAAATATGTCTCGTGTTTGACCACAATTGACAGGCAAATATTAGAGGACAACTTTTTCGAACATAAGCTCGAATATAATTATAGAATTAAAAAGTATGTTACATAAAGTCAATTTATATGCACGTACCTTTAAAGTTGTTATGGAGTCCGTTCTGCCAGCTCACGCTACTGAGCATGAGCTTATGATAAACGCGAAAAAGCGGTACCGATACAGGAACACCGTTATTAACCGGTTCTTTCGCAAACAAGGTGGCCGCTATGTCGGTCGACCAGGAATGCGACCAATGAGATATTATGCTTCGCGCATCCTGCACTAAGTACAATATCATAAGCACGAAGCACAATATCATAGCACATCTGCATAAGCGCACTATACCACCGCTCTTATGACTCTCGATCATAAGAGCGGTGGTATTGCGTATATCGATACCACTGTTGTATTGCGTGGCTAAGATTGGTAAAACTTTGGCATGTACAATGTTGAGCCAAGTATTGGATTGCCCAATTATAATAAAGGGATGTCGGTTATGCAGTTTTATGTATCTCTATTGTAATTGGAATGCAACCGCTCTGTCTACTTACAATAATTTTCTGGTTTATTAACCAATATGTTATAAATGTATATGCTAAAGTTGGGACGCAGCATTTAGTTTACATTCGCACTCATGAACAAATTTTAAATTCTGAGAAATATAGTGATCTACCGGATGCTATTCAATAGGACACGGACATTAGCAATCTGGGTTTTTTAGTGTTTTTTTCTTCTTGTTTTAAAGGTGGTCTGCCTTATATGAATAAACGCATGCAAGATGCATTTTGCTACGTCAGAAAGTATCAATGACCTGACACTAATTATTTTCACCAACAATCCAAAATGTAAAAATATTATTTCTGAACTGCTCTCTGGACAATTTTCATGTAATAGATATGACATAATATCAAGAGTTATTCACCTAAAACTCAAACTGTTAATATGTTTGCTACGAAAAGGAAGTGTGTTTGGTTAAGCGCTTTGTTACATTTAAAGTGTCGAATGGCAAAAACGTGGTTTTCCACATGTTCATATTCTTTTGTGATTAAATGACCAGGTCAGGCTCAATGGCGTCAATCATTTTATTCGTACTCAATTTCAAAATCAAGATGAAGACCCTGAATTATATTTTAAAAACCTATGTGATGCAAAGTTCCTGCATTGCATTGAATACAAACTCACCATGCATGAATTACGATGGTTATAGTAAGATATATTTACGAGCGATGATTTAAGATACTAAAGCAGATGACCACAACAAGGGGATCATACCGCAAAAAAGGTTACATAGCCAGAAAATTGTCTTTGACTACAAATGGGTTTTACCTAATTCGCTCGTGTTTTAAAAAATATTAAAAGGTACAATAATATATAAATATACAATAGTGTCGAAAGCATTAGGTATATTTGTAAATATATCAATACAGGAAATGGCCAAGCTACAGCTAAACAAACGATAGTTACAAAGTCATGAGATTCCAAACTTTACGTCACATTACTTCCTTCGGAGCCATCTGGCATTGTTTCCATCCATATAAACCCCATTCGCCATTCTCAAATCTCAATATTCAGGTCAAGATGCGGTTAGCGAGTCTATTTTTATACTGATAACGTGAGACAGCCGTTGGAGAATCCGAGACAGATAGAATTGTTAGCTTTCTTACAACTGTGCGCGATGGGCGATTTTGCAAACATTTTAGTGTTCGATGACATCCTTTCTTACTACATGCATAATAATCAACATGAAAAATTCAATCGTCAACCACGCGGTATTCTTGTGGATGAGGCAGTGGGTGTTTTTAGGTTATATTAAAATATTTTTAGACGTGTATTTACGGTTCACCCGAATATAGCTAAATGCATTTACACATTCTGTTAAATATTGTTCGGCTGCTCATGAACTTCTTTAACTTTAAAATATTGATATACAATATCCGATATTTCATCACCCATGTAGCGTGCACAATTTGCTAGATGACGATGAGCACTACTACGACGCTCTTGCCGATGCCTGCATTAGCGACAGCCTTCATCGCCTGTGCCACTTATTTTTTTATAAAGTTCGTCTTTTTTGTAATCTATTTAACAAATCTATTTAATTATTATTCTAGGAAGTTTTTAAAATATGAGAGCATATTTTGCACAATTGTGGCAAAAATACCAGAACCGATTAGCTGATGATCTTTTCCGACAAGCACATAGTACAAACATTTATCCATCGTTATGGTTTGCCTGCAACGTAGTAATGGTGAACGTAGTAATAGGGAACTCATAACCGAAACCCTCTATAACTTGGTGTTATTAGATGACACTCTTTGAGACGGAACAACGAATCTCACCGGAGAGCAAAAGATAATTTTTGAATAGGTATATCATAGTGCCAGAGAAGAATTTGAAGAATGTTTTTTAGATGCCCCGGTATCAGATGCCCTTACCAAAATAATTTTAGCCAAACTGCAAAGCCATGAAAAAATAATTTTAGGTGTGGCATATTCGGGTATAGCGGCAACATTTTTACTAGGTGTCAAAACTGCATTTTAAATGTTTAAAATTCCCATAAAATTACATTGCCTTGAAAGCCCGGTGTGTGATTTTTCACAAAATAGTAAAAATACCAATGTTTCAGGCAATTATAGTATAATTTGTATGGTATGAACGCACAGTGGCCCATTGTAAATCTGTTGAGGTCGACAAATCTTTTCATAATATCAGATAGGACAATGAACCTATAAATGGCATAGCAATGTTATTTTATGGCAATGTTCGGTAAATGCTGCAAAGTGAGGATAAAGGGTTGACGAGATCAATGCTTGCTTGAAGAGCTCACGTATTTGGCTCTTAATTATGCCTACGCCTCTCATAATAATTAAGAAAACGCGAAGAGGGCAGCCTTAATACCCAAGAGTTTTATGATTTGTTATTAGAAATGCTTGAAGGTACGTTATTAGAAATGGGTGAAGGACTGCTAGATTGTTTAAGCTGAGTGGACGCATCAGTTAAAAATCTGGTTTTATGTGTTTTTTTGGCGGCATGTGGTAACCGAAACCTAATAACAAGTTCTAAAATTCCTGCACTTGCGATCGGGCAATTTTAATCATATATAATTACTAAGCTTGCTATAGCAAAATATTATTATATTGGAGAGGGTTGATAGCGACTATATACAGCAAGCATCACTTAATGAACTCTTTGATCAAAATGAATCGCCATCGTTACCCATGGAATTTCTACATTTACTTTTACTCCAGG
This sequence comes from Druceiella hillmani, assembly GCA_039881145.1. NCBI lineage: Eukaryota > Metazoa > Arthropoda > Insecta > Lepidoptera > Hepialidae > Druceiella > Druceiella hillmani. The sequence goes on along the minus strand of JAYKKI010000022.1, from coordinate 24,338,834 downwards.
ATTCCCTTTACATAAATTATAAAATTTGTTGTGGAACTTAACCCGACCATCATTTTGTACTCGACTTGAGGTGATATCGCTGCAGCGAAATATAATAGAAGTAAATGTGTTCACGGCGTGCGCTACGTGAGATCGTGCATTTATTCCTCACACGCTACACATCCCCAGCAATGTTCCTTTCCACTGTAAACGTGTGATTTGTTCACGAACAAAGTCGCGGGTAGAGCTAGTTCAGAATAAAATTCCAAGCAGCTATAGAGACGATAGTAAACTGTTTTCGGAACAAAGAAACATTTGTAACTAGGCCGTTACCTGCCCCGCTGCACGTTCCTCTGATCTGTTTCTTTACCAGAAATAATTCAGTTTTTATTTTATAAGGACTTTGTCTAGTCTAAGTAATAACAAAATCATTTTCTAAAAGTAATTAAACATTAGTTTTGGAATAATAGCATATACTCCAAAAAACCTAATTTTCATGGAATTACACAAAGAAATTTAATTAAATTAAAGCGGAAACTTTCAATGGCTAAACTTTTTGCTTCCTGATGAAAGAAATTCATCAAAATAAAATTAAAAATCTACCCATTGTGACTGGATTTCTAGTTATAAACCTAAATACACTGGACTACTATTTCAGAACATTTTTTAAGGACAGTACCGCTATTATAACAACAACGATGACCTTTCACGTGATATCATGGAGTAAGTTACTTTATCAGGATGACTGACTAAATTTACGAAACTACAGATTATATTACGTCTACAGTGGCCGATAATTAAGATATGAAAAGATATTTCCATTTTTCATAAAAAGCCTTTGTGGCCTTTTTAGGCAATAGCAGAGCTAGCCATTTTATGCCAAGAATATAATTTGCTTTAATGTGCATGGAAGAAATGTCATAAAAAGTTCAAATTTACATTGGCGCTTATTAGAAACATTATTTTCACGGGCTTTTGACTAAAGGAGTCATGTGTGGCCAAATAAGCACATACATCTGTAGAAAATATTAACCACTATGCAACTTGTGATTGATTATTCATTCATGGCAAAAATATGAAGAGTTGAATATTATTATTTTCGCGCACGACGGATGTGATTTTTCAGGCTTTGACCATCAGAATCACATTTGTTCAAAGTAACGTCTATCATAAAATATAATATTAACCATAATCATCAAGCATGTAATGAGCTATGAAATATTCATAAAAATGCAGGAAACAAAATTAAATAATACAGCAAAGCATAAGGAATGGAATATTATAACGTTCAATTTGAATAAAAAAAATTCAGAGTCATCTTTAACCGAAATGATATTCACACCATAGAACATACTAATAAATACGCATGTAATAAGCTGTGGCTTATTTTCGGAAACGGTTAATAAAATAACTAAATTTTATCGCAAAAGTGAGGAATGAATATTGAATTTCCGTATATGGATGTTTTGATTAAGGCTTTCTTTGAATATAGGCGTTGTTGTTTGCATGTCTAATAAGCTACAAGGCATTAATAGAAAAAATTCAGATACATCATTTAATACTAAGGCAAAAATTTTAATTTTACCTTTCAAATTAGTTATTTTTGCGACATTTTCTGCTGATCAGTGTGCTCATTGGAAGAATGTTGAGTAGTATATTTTTTTAAAATATACATGTTGTATACAAAGTTAAGGGTGATATTAAACAAATCGGAAAAACAGTCTCGCTCATGGGCGACAAAGTAATATTTAACTATTCATATATTCTCTCCCATTAGTTGTACGTTAAAACAGATATATTTTTTGTAAATCCGATTTAATGTTTACTTCAACTACCTGGTTTAGGTTATTAAAATAATCGCGATGATTTTACTCTTAGTATAGTAATTAACTTTTAGGATTTAGTCGTTTAACCGTTTAAGCAATTTTGGTGAAAATGGCAAACATACTTAAAGTTAAATTTTAACTTTTTTTCCAAAACCACCTAAGTAACAATAATAATTTATGAGGTAAGAAGAGCAAACTTAATTTATTCAATCTATAATACGTAACTGCAAACGAGTATATACCTAATCGTTAGTTTTATTTGGGATACCTAGTTTTGGGAAAGTTTAAATATTAATTAAATTTGGAGCTATGATGGACTACATGTTAAAAAGTAATTGGTTATTCTAAAATATGTTATAACAAAAACTATTAATCGACACGTACGTATTTTTTTTAATTATTCAGATTTTGTGATAACGTATGAAACAAACTAAATAGTTTATTGATCCTTCGTTGTGTTTTGGGACGAGAAACAATAAATCAATTACGATCATTTCATTTGTATCACTTTGTATTACTTTTATCACTTTGTATGACTTTTGTATCACTATGTATAACTTTTATATTGAATATATTTGGTGTTAATTTTGCAGAAATTCATTATTGACAATTAAATGAAACAACGTGATGTAGTATTATTTCTACTTTCTTTCAGTTGTAGCAAAGATCTTTGCTAAAAGCCCACCTGAAGATGTTGTAATACAACGAAACCTAGGTCGTGGTAAAGAATTTAAAGGAAGTAGAAATAATACTGCGTCACGTAGTTTCATTTAATTGTCTATAACTTTTGTGTTGAACAAATTTAAACATGACCTTATCAAACTAAGGTAAAGTATTTATTTAAGCATGTCACCAAATATAAGTTTTCTGAGAACAACTCATAATAATCAGATAACTGACAACGTCTTTACAATGTACGTTTTGAAATTGTCTTATTGTGAGGAACTGTAAAACATACTTCCGTAGAAGCATTTAGAAACGGTAAAAAATAGAAACTTACCTGTAAAATGTGTGTCGTATACTACACGTGTTCATTTTTTGTTTTTTACGGAAACAGACTGTGGTGAAAAAATAAAATATCAAATCAAATCCAAAATCCTTACGCTTGTGTATGATGAAATAGGTTTTGTTACGTGTTCAAGTTACAGCAGCATGATTGCCATGATGAAAATTATCTATGGTAACGTTAATAAGAGTATACAGTGTAAATTTATTTTATTTATCATATTATCATAGGGTATGTGAGTCAGAATATATCTTATTTCAGAAAGAAAGGTTCATATTTCACATCATTTTCTTATGATTATTGTTACATACAATTAAATTCTGAAAAATAATTGGTCATGAATTTATACGAAGTTGTGTATAGCAGTTCAGAAATGATGAGCTTCATATAATATTTATATACAGGTCATCAGATGAAAACTGAATAGGACTGCATTAAAATCTCGATTTCGCGCAAATGGTGGGAAAGCCTTTTTGGGGCTCAAGCCGCTCAAACTGCTCAAGGGGCTCAAGTAATAATATTAATGTTAACCACTCATGGCAGTCATATACTCACTATATAGATATGATTTTATTATTTTTATTCTTTAAGTAATATAAAAGGTAAGTATAACCCGGTCCGCGATTCGAAAAATTATCTGCAAATTATTTAACCACGCTTCTCTCGCTATCGTGTTATTCACTAACGTCCAGTAAACTCTCGTAGTCCTCGAGTTGCCTTAGGGTCAGCAATATCTATTTCACTTAATTTTCCAGAAGCTCGCAAGACTCCGCTGTGAAGAGAAAAAAGTTTCCACGACAATGGCTCACTCGTTCGTTTCAAGCTTTGAAGCACTATAGTCGTTCGAGCAAGCCTCGAGCAATAAGCGGTATTAATTAAAGTTCAATTTCAATCAAACTTTAGTTGATTCATTTCCCCAGAGATCGGAAGTGGATATAATGATTACAAGTTAACGGACTTTACACATGTATGGCTTTTTAGAGTTTTCAAAGAAATAAATATAATTTTTCGCTATATATGTTCGACATAATGTAAACTTGTTTATTTAATTTAAACGTTCGTTCTGATATAATTTTTAATAATAATCGTGAGATATCTCACAAGTTCTTTTGCTCTCATGATTATTATTAAAAATTATATCAGAATTCAGTATTGTTGTCCTTTTCTAAACGTTAAGCTTAAACCTCTATAATTGATTGAATCTTTAAGATTTTAAACTTTGATTAAGCTAATTATAAACTAGCTTCCATTTTTAAACTATGATTTATGAAAAAAAAATCTTACAGTGAACAAAAAAAGTCGTACTGAAGAAAACTGAAATGACGCAACACGGTAAACGCCGTAAAATTTCTGAGAAATGTAATATTTTCTTATTAACTTTGTTTCAAAAAAGTCAAATACTGTTTTCACAATTGTGTCGTAAAATTTCTTAACCAATAAGCCTTTTTTATTGCATGGATACTAGCTTTCATGTCATAAAGAAGGCTTATCGGCAAAACTTAATTATAACTCAAGAAGGGCCTCTTTAATTTAAAGAGTCTTATGTGTGAGTAGGTTAGGTTATATATATATATATATATATATAGTTATTGTAGTATACATATGTTAAAATTACGCCAAAAATAACATTCATAATATGTATGGTTATTTTTTTACTCTCAATGCAAAATAAAAAAACTAAATATGTAATAAATTTTAAAGTGTCGCTTAATTTTTTGAATTGATTCCATCTATCTAGCTTTTATAATTTATGAAAAAAGTGAGTTTTAAGAACTAACGACAATTTATTTTTACTTATATATCATGGACATGTCAAGGTCGAAAGTCAATGACTTTATTAAACATGGTCATCTCTCAGTGTGATAATATCACTAAAATCAATATTTAAAAGGCAGGCCCTAAAAATAATTTAAAAACTGAAAAGTAATTGCAGGAACGGAAGAAGTCGTTTTGCACATCTTTACAGTGAAAGAGATATTTTATTAAAAGGTAAATATACTCTATCAATGTACTGTCATATTAATAAGGATCGAGAAAAAATAAAAAGCCCCTTGAAATGATGGCAAACCTTAATATAATATTTCAAATCGTTTTGTATACGCATATAAGTTTGTACACATCCGTACATACAAAATTCACGACATGAAAATAAGACTCAAAATCGTTTTTTTTATTTTCTTCGGTTTTTAACATTACAGTTTTACTCGTACGTTTTATTGAAGTATATGTGTTTTTTCATGAACAAACATGTTCAAAATTACAATGCTCAATGGCCTTGAAAATTAAAATAGGATACTAATTAAAAGCAAAGATTTTGGATCTTTTTAAAGTACATATATTCATTCGAAAGGTTTTCAAATTTGTATCCTTTCTGATTAGGTTATTTTCCACGCAATTTTTTTAAATCAGAATATTTTGCATTGCATATCATGGTTAGAATATTAATCTTAAGAAATAATAAATGATTATACCTTACGTGGATATTACTTTTTCGCTCCTAATAAAAATAGATCGGAATTCGTTACGAAAAGTAATACCAAAGGATTTGCGTTAGTTTAGTAGAAAATTAAAAAAAAATCGTCGCTAACGGTCTTTAAATAAAGTTTAAAAAAATTAAGCTTATTTAGACATTACTTACATAAAAAAATCTATATACAAATCTTTAGTGTAATGTTCGAACACAAGTCAAAAATATGTAAGACTATAGGAAATCGTGTGACAAAGAAATTTGAACCTTGGCACTGTAATACATTCTATTAACTTACATATTTTGCACATATTTGAAACAACTGAAATTTTCAAAATATACGTACAACAACTAAAGAGAACGTAATATTGAAAAAAATATGTTTTCACACATTTTTAATCCTTTGATTATAGTATTATCGATTACCGATTATCCTAAACCTTATAATTATTGAAATATGTACCATGGTATCAAGTCTGTATTACTTTACATTAAATACGTTGTAATTTATTTACGTAGTAAAAAATAAAATTCGTGTATTTAAAAAAAAATATTATGCCAGTTTAAATACATATAAGTGTCGAAATGTGTATGGTACAAGTTCTACTGGTGCTTGACCATTTTTTGCTTATACACTGAATAAATAAGATACAGGTTGGTTAATAAGTTGAAATTATAAAAAAATTATTATTCTCAGCAACAGAAAATAAATTACTCTAAAGTCATTAAATATATAAAAGCCACTGCGCGTCAGGCATCACATTTCGATATGGACGAAAATGGGATTTCGTGCGAGTTTAAACACGGGAACAATATGATCCAGGAGACTTTTGACATTAATTCTGTTTGTGGAGAGGACACTGCAGGCAAATCGAAAGTAAGTCAATGGTTCTGTACTTTTGCTTCCAACGGCACGAAAAAGGAGAGGAAGGAATACGAAAAATAATCAGATAATCAACTTGATGAGCTGCATTTGTCTACTGAATACTTCATTACTATAGTTAAGTTGACCTATCTAGACAGATTTCTCTTCCAGTGTAGATGCAATTACCGAGAATAACTTCATTTTCTATGAAAACAACTTTTGGATTGCCACAAGAAAAGAATTGTTGCTCTTATTAATATTGTAATAAGCTGCAATCAAGTATTATTTAATAATATTTTCTTTTTCTAATTTAGGGCACAAAACTATTAAAAAAAATTAATTTAAACTCATTTGCGGCATAAAAGAAATATTTTATGGCATAAAAGAAATATTAAATTTAAAAGAGGAAAAATTGCTACATTTCGTTTAGGTTTTTCGTAGTCTACTCCGTAGCCTATAAAGATTTCTTTCGAACTGCATAAAAAATAATTCAACGAGAATATGAAGTAGTAGGGCTGATTTTCAAGTCAGAAAGAAAAATAAAGATGACTTTGCCACCTAAACCGTATTGTTAATGAAAAATTCAAAGCAACTATTTAAAACATTGAAAGGATAAAAAACGGAATACCAATAAGATAACTCAAACATCTATCCATTTTTAGAGTACCACACCTCAAAAAAAAAAACGACACTCACGTGTGTATGAGTGACTGCATAAAGTTTTCGTCATCTCTATTTCTCTCGCAGCTGTTTTTCTCAGAAAAAGCTTAAAGCAGAAACTTGAAAATTCGCATAACAAGAAAACATCGTAACCCATACATATTTCATTAAGTAATAATCGACTATATTTATATGGAAATTTTATGTCAGTGTTGGGGTAAATTTTCAGAATTTTTTTTATTTTCAATTACAGAGTGGGATATCGTTTAAAAAGACTTGTACCAAGATCTAAAAAATGTTCTTTTATAATTTTAATTCTTATGTTTTTAAGTAATATTGAAAATATAAGAAAAAAATTATTCAACCTAAAATTGTCAAAAAACAGCATCTCCAAAAGCCTACACAAATGTTATAGGATAGTTGTAGCGATAGCTCTAGATGTAATATTGTATTAAATTTACCCCACGTTTTACGCACTTGAAAGATAACGTAGGAAATAAATTAATGTTGTGAAAAATTAATCTTTTTAATTAGCTTAAAAAAAGCTAAGTACGTATGTAATAAACATATTATATTTCCCCTAAATATGTATGGGACCTGCGAAATGCGAGTTGTACTCGTGCTTGACAAACTTCTCGTCATAATGTGTTTGAGGCATTAATTACATATATTATACAACATTTGAAAATATTCGTATAGAAATTTTAGACGAAGTGAGTGAAATTAGAATAGAAATTAGAAAGTGAATATCGTTTATCATATAAAATCAAATGAAACACAAGAAAACAAAAAATCATAAACTTTTTTAAAATTTTTATGTGATTTTTTTACAATTTTATGTAAGAAGGTTAGAGAGGTATTATTTGAAAAGGTCTTCAAAAAATATATAATTACAGTAATAATTCTAAGTCTCGTAACTTTGAGAAATTGACGGTATTTTTACACTTGTGAAAGACAAGCTAAGCAATATATTTACGTGATGAAATATATTAATAAAAAATATTTAAAAAAACCCTAATATGAATTCTACATAGTCTTAAATGTTTACATTAGGTAATATTGCTCGTATTTTACAGGATTTTTTGCACATATCTTCCTAACATTAATTTGACAACATATTATTCGAAGAAAAATGTTATATCATTACTGTCAAAAATGTTCTAGATCGTTACTAAAACCTCTTCTATATAAATAAATAGTTTAAATCAAAAACTGTATAAAATATTTGTCTAACATTCATACATTTCTTTTACAAAATACTTAACCTAAAAATATAATTTTTTAAAATTTATTTACATTCGTTTATCGATACATTAGAGGTGATCTATTCATAACGATAAGTAAAATACACGAAAACTACGAAATATAACGACGACGAATTTCGACATTTCGACAAATTTTCTTTCAGTCATCATGCACAAATTACAATCTGGTGCTAGCGCGATCAGGTGGTTGAGCAGTTCAATGCCATGAGAAACTCGAGAGTAATGTAGTAAATAGGTGACCGTAACCGACATTTTCCTGAAATTTTCATTCTCCGAATCTGACAAAGAAATTTTCAGGTACGGAGAATGAAAGTTTACTCAATATTAAATATTTAATTGTTGGAAGATACATTTTATAAGCAGAGTGTCTCTCCTGAGTTACAGAAAATGGAAACTGACCATACCCAGGTGGCAATCGGTAGGAAATAGAAAAGGGAAGTAACCATATTGTCTCATATATATTATTTGTTCGTAGAAATAATAAGAGTATTCCTCATCCCAAAAAATATCTTGTGCTGTTCACTAAAGATATGTCAGGGTTTTAAATTAAATCCTTACCATGACTTATATAAATGTGTCATAATTTTTTTTATATCTTTTGAAACAAGCTAGCCATTAAACATATAAATACCTCATACTTATAAAGTGTTTGTAATGAATTAATGCATTGAAACTTACAACACCTTCTAATCATCGAATTCCTAATCAAATAGTGTTTAAACAGTTGATACGTTTTCACGGATCTCATGCTTGAGTTTTTTAAAACCAAATATATTTTAGACACTTTAATAAAAAACTTAAAACTTTCCTTTTTCAGTAGATGAGTAATTGCCCGTATTTAATTCTACCTTGGTTTTATATACTGTGGCATTTTACGATATCTCATCAATCGTTCTTAAAACTAAAGTTGTGCTATTGAAAGTCCGTGTTGTTAATGTCTGTTCAGGTACTTTACGCGTTTTTTAACTTACTAGAGATTTATTTGTTTTGTGTGTTGTATTTAATTTAATGCCTTCATAAATTTGTGATGAATAAAGTAATATACGCCCTAAAACAAAAAATTACTTAAAAAAATGTATTTCTTTTACTTCTCATTTTAAAAAGACTTTCAAAACTAACAAAAAATTATTTTTGTTTAAAAATAACACTTGACAAACGTAAGCCAGGCCCAGATTGTTGGGTGAATTTAATTTTTTCAAATTTTTTTTTAAATTTTAATTAATATTTAATGGGGATTCTCACAATGTGGCAGCGAAACTAAGACAGAGGCTTCTTGTTCTTCGTCTTTTATTAGTTGAATAATTTCGTTTGCTTTGTAATAATACGTCATTTTTTTTTTTAAAGTTTTTTAAATTTTTTGTTAAAAAACATTTCTTACGAATATTTTAATGGTATGTTTATGTATCTCTTACAACAAAAAATATTGATTAGAGCGTACAGTGAGACGATGAATTAGTTAGTATACATCGAGAAATTATTGCGAGTAAATATGACCATAAATAAAAACAGAGAACAAAAATTTAAAATAATTAAAAAAAAAACTAGCAGAAGTATTTATGATTGGGAACCTAATAATTTTACAAAAACACTTATAATGACTTACGAAAAACATTTTCAACACTTTTGCTCGTCAGTTTATTTCATTTATGCAATTTATTTTATATTGACGTAAAAACATCTATTCGTTCGTTAAGTATATAATAGTGGACAAATTTTGTGTTGTGTTGCAAAATAACTCGAAATTTCAATTGCTAATAACTACGAAACTAATAATGTCTTAACAATGAAAATAAAAATGAGCATAGCAACAACGGATACAGCACACATGTAGGTATTTACCGTATAGTATGTTTTTTCTTGTCAGATCATTGGACTAGCGCAGTGCATGTATGCGTTTGTTGCGAATTAATGTTGTGTAAATTTATAAATTAATATAAAATGAAAACGCGCATATCTAGGATGTTGACTCGGTGTCATTGTAAAGAACTTATATACTACTACTAGAACTCAAAATGAGATAATAAAAATGTTATGTGGGACATAGTAAAATTTATATTAGTTGGAAAATTAAAAAAAACATTAAAGACGTCGTCCCATATATATCGTGTATATGCTCGGAATCAAAAGAAAGTTACCGTCAAAAGAAATCCATAAAACCTAAAAAGTTCGACCTAAGTAAATGAGAGAACTATGACAGTTTCGAAAATAAAACTAAAAAAGTACCCAAAATGATTACGTAACTAGCTCGTCAGGCATGCAGCGATCAATGACAGTCCCCATTTTACTACTGGGTGTAACCATTGTTTTATAGATATTAGTAATAAAATGACGTATTATTACAAATGCCTTGTTATATTTATTTCCGGCCATTTTCAACTCAAACTGCGCCTTTTCTTTTTTATCAGTAGTACGATTTGATATTGTAGTGTAACAGAACTGGCAACACGAATTAATGTTTTAAAAAGAATAACTTGTTGACATTTTATCTTTTTGAATAGCTTCCTGTCCTAATAAATCCATCTGTCAGAATAATTAAAAAACTTGCACATATTTAAAGGCTAAAATACTACAAAATAATATTAGTTATGAATCAGAGTAGTGTGTGTGATTTACAGTAAATGAAACAACACAATTTATTGGTGACCCGTGAAGTTTCCGTTCACAACATACCGGACGACAAAATCGAAAACAATAGCAATGTTACAACTGCAACAGTCGCCAGAGTAAGCGTAATTACCCCTTTTTAGAAACCAGACAATAAAATTTGTTTTTTGCAACTTAAAGCACAATTTATAACTGCTAATATTACTGTCGCACATATCGTTTCAAGTATCGTATTTAATTCTCAAATCTCCAGAAACTGATAAATATGACGACATTAAAATCAGGTTAATCTCATTTTATATAGACTCTGAAACTCAAAAAACACAAAAATTATTGAATGAACTAGATCTTGGTGATAAAAAACCCTCACAACTGCTATGGAAATGCGAAACTTGGCAGGTGATAAAGTGATGGATGCTTTCCTAAAAACCCTTTGGCTACAACAATTGCCACTGCACATGCGCAGCATTTTATCAACAAGCAAGGATGATCTTACACAATTGTCATATATGACCGATGAGATTTGGGAGTAGAATCCTGTCAATCCTCAAATTAGCAGCGCTTTATCTGTCGCAACGGATACTGGAATTATTGAAAATTTACAAAAGCAAATTAGTGACTGCAATTTGCAGCATTATCCATGCGACAAAGCCTATTCCGGTACAGACCTAAATCAAGGAATCCCAATCGGCGCAGTGCTCGGTTAGGTGACCTCTATTATTTTCATCAGAAGTTTGAAGACAAAGCATTCAGATTCACTTCTTCCTATAGTTTTTAGTTAAAACTAAGCGATTCGGAAAACTGAGCGCTTGTCTCCCGTTGATGACCAAGGGAAAAAGGGTAGAGCTGAGTATTCTTTTCATCAGTGACAGAGTATCAGCCACATAATTTTTAATAGATACAAGAGGAGAGTATACTAGAGGAGAGAAACTAGTGGATACTAGAGGAGAGAAACTGTATCGAAGTCAGAATTGTTTATCGTAAATGGTATGAAAATCAAAACATACGGACAAAAATTATTGAAGCTTGATCTAGGCCTCCGTTGTTATTTCAACTGGCTTTTCACAATTACCGATGTAAATAAACCAGTCATATGAATAGACTTTCTCGCCAAATTCAACCTCCTTATGGACTCTAAAAACCGAAAACTTATTGATGATATAACCTTGTTTACAACTTATGTAACTCCTTATCTTGGAGGCACTGAAAATAAAATGCCAATTCTAAATCTTATTCAAGAACCATACAAAGGGATAATTTACATCTTCCAAGATCTATTGAAATTTAACGTAACCAACAGCAAAATCAAACATCATAACATTGGTCCTCCCATCATCCAACTGCCATGCCACTAACTTGACCCACCCCTTAGGAAAAGCAGAAATATCACTGACAATTGATGTTTTAGATACAGCCATCGGAGCCGTATTGCACCAAATTAAAAACAACGAGAAACGACTGTTAAGCTTTTTCTCCAGGTCATTAACACCGACACATCCAAAATATAGTGCTTAGGACCGAGAGCTGTTAGCTAATTATACGACCATGAAATACTTCAAACACATATTAGAAGGCCGTAATTTCTCTATATACATACATGGACCACAAGCTATTAATTTTCACTTTGCAACAGAACTTGGAGAAGGCTTCCCCCAGAGCAGTCAAGGCAATTGTCGTACATTGGATAATTTACAACAAAAATTCTATACGTCGATAGAAAGGACAGCACTATCGCAGACGAACTTTTCCGTTTAGATCTTGTAACAATTGAAATGTCAACAAAAATAAATGTTAAAACGTTAGCAAGCCACCAAGAAGACGAAGACTTTGTAATATGCAAGAACAGCTTTAATCTGAAAATAAATCGGATATCTATACCAGATAGTGATTTAATAATATACACATTTCAATTGATTACAATTGGCCATACATACCTCAAGAATTCCTAAAGAAAGTATTTTTATCGGTTAACAATTTATCATACTCTGGAACAAGATCCACAGTAAATCTAATGACCAGACATTTTACTTGGCCCAACATTAACAAAGACTGCAGGCTATGAACTAGATCATGCATAATTTGTCAACAATCTAGTTTTTAAAGACATATACAATCACATATTAAGCGATTTCAATGGAACGTTTTCAGCATGGCTACATCGATATCGTTGGACCATTACCTTCATGTCAAGGCTTCAGATATTTATTAACGATGACCTATGGTCAACCAATCTATAGAAACTGCTGCAAAAGGCATAATGTCAACCTGGATAAGCCGTTTCGGAACATCTTTACGTATCATTTCCAATCTAGGTCAACAATTTGAAAGTGAACTTTTCCTATCTTTGATCCAGTATTTTGGGTTTCAGATATCGAGGATTACTGCATATCACTCACAATCAAATAGATAAATTGAAAGACAACGTGAAACCAAGTTTGAGGTGTCATTTGCAACAAAGCAATAATTGCGTTGATGCCTTACCATTTGCTTTCCTAGGAATACGCGCTATGGTCAAGGAGGACATTGGACACTCTTCTACTGATCTTCTCTATGGCAGCCTCCTCCGTTTATACGGGGAATTTATTACCTAGTTCCCTGAATCATCACATTTGGACTTATTTCAGAGGCTGCAAAAAATTATACGCAGCGAGAAACCTTCTGCAACGACCACTTGTGGCAAAAAACCCATTTTTGTTTCAAAACAACTTTCAAATTTCTCGCACATTTTTGTGCACAGGAAACCAACCACTTAATCTTTACAACCAGTTTATCCTGGTTCTTATGCTGTTAAACAAAGAGCATTAAAATACTTTGATATACACATCAAGTTTACAGTAAAAAAGTATTTCAATTGGCAGATTGAAATCATTTTTCTTCATAAATGATTCCTCCAAAAAGTCATTGGAAACTTCCACCTACTAAAATTCAAAAAGAACTATTACCTCTAAGGTACCTACTAAACACAGGTGTAAAACTGTTTGAGGTAAGTAACATATGTCTAACAAGAGAATTATTATTACAGTAAAATTTAAAGAGTTTCTCAGAGAATAATATAATTGTTAATTTAAATCTGTAACCGCTATAAATGTATATAAATGTTTTAAATATGTATGTACGGTCTAAAACTTTTTGACATTTTCTATTATGACTTCTCAAAGTATGGCAATAATGGTTCTATTTTTTGAATAACGGCTAATATAAATAAACCGTTACGGCATTAGAAGTAATGCGTATACGCTGAGGTATATGTAAACATAGAAGGGTATGTATTATTCCTACTACACTCTGTACTAATATTAATATTACCATGAAAAAATCGTGTTTGCTTTTTCGTGGGGGCATAAATTTTGCAAATTTCTCGAAAACTGTGCGATTTGGATTTTTCATTTCAAAATACGTGAACTTTAAGTAAACCTACTTGCTAAAAATGTTTGCTTTAGAAATTTCAAAAATGTGGCTGGGCTTTGACATATTTAATGGGTATTTTTAGCAATTTGTATGAAATTATAAAGCACAAAATTCTGAAAAAAGTAGCCCAAATCTTTATAAATTGGCTTTTCAATTGATATCCCATATAACAGAGAGTAATTCTAATAAAAAATTGCGTATTTCACTTGGATTTTCCAAAGTTCCTATATCAACATGATCAATTTTTAACTTGATGTGGAGATTATACTTCGTCGCTACGCAGGCTGGTGCTATAACATAGTTTGTTCGTCAAAGGCTTTTCAAAAAAAATTACTTTATATAGACGGACAGAATTGCCGGTGATTTTACGAAGGCTCATACGAAGGCTCTCTTTAAGGTGTAGAATCCTAAGATTTGTATACTGAGTCAATTTTGGCTGTATTCACCTATTGCAAATTAAGAAGGTTATTTTCTTAAAAAAATAGCACCTGATTTTTGTAACCAAATATACGGGACGTACAATTTGAAGAAGATAATTTAAAACAAATCTTTTTTAAAGAAGAAAACCTTCTAGACTCTCGAATATCGAAGATGTTTATGCCTTAACTACTCTTTGATTTAACGTAGTTCTTTTTATATCTTTGAAAGTTCTTGGATTCAATGATAAATAGCAACACATACGCCGGCTTGTTTCAATTTTTTTCACACTGAATAAAAAACTTTTTAAATCAAGAAGTGTATTCAACTTTAAATCAGCTACTGAATAAATCTACTTTGTTCTCATTGTTAAGCACCCTGTTCAATCTCGTCTCGTACGTCTATCATGTCAACCGAGTTTCGAAAATTACCAGATATTCTAAAACAGTATCAAAATACTTATTGATAGTAAATTTGTATTTAGCTGCAATTTACTTTTTACATTATAATATTCTTAACTTTAGGGTTCCGTACTTCAATTAGAAAAAGAATCAAACCATTCAATTATTACTGATTTGTCTGTCCGTCCATTTTTAATTTTCATTCATTTTATCTTGTTTTGTTAAAAAGTTATAATTTAGCATAATAATAAACCATTTTAACTCAAATATACACCAATTATTAACAATGAAAAAATTATGCAATAACAATTTAATCAAAATTGCGTATAAAATATTTCTACACATATTTGATTTAATGACAAAACATTGGTTACTTACGCCCCCCCCCCCCATCAATTTTTTGTCTCCAAGTCTTCTGAAGTTAAAATTCTGATAAAAAGACAGCATTACTGAAAGTTTGCCATAAAACTATATTAAATGACTGCAAAATGTGTAGTTGTAGTAAATTCAAAATAATTTTACATCACAAAGATTAAATTTCCATTAACACTTTTATTTCATAGATATTCTTTCGTCGTTGGTTAAAATAATTGTTGAAATCACAATTGTAGTAAACAAATTATATTTTATTCGAATTTTGCTCATTTCCCATTCAAAGATGAACTTCTTATTTGTTAATATTATAGGAACATCAAAATGATATTCGGGTATTGATATCTGAAAATGCGCTGCCTGAAAAAAAATCGGATTTGGGTTTTCGAATATAAATTTGTAACTGCTAGATGACACAATTAATTTTGAATCGTACCAATCTTCGGTATTTTTACTTATATGCCTAGCTACTAATCTCCCAGTTGTCGTACCTTTATATATATATATATATATATATATATATATATATATATATATATATGTACATGTGTATATTTACCTCCGTAAACACTTTATATCCTAATAACTTCATATCTTTATATAAATCCGTATCGTAATAAAATTATTCACGTATACAATGACGTACCTTCTAATTTTCCAATGACGCCATCAACTTCGAAATATACAGCCCCTTGGGAAACTTTCCAGTTGGAAAATATGATAAAAACTGTACAAAATTTTATTCACATTTTATTCTATTCCTATAGGATGATATGAAATCTACGCAAATATCAATGTGGGATAAAATAAATTCAAAACTTCAGAAAGTTACTATATTAGTAAAATATCAAGAATATTGATATAATGACTTCATAGTAATATATCTAGAAGATTAGAAAAGTTATTTGAATACTTAGAACATTAAAAGTGACTAGTAACACTCCAAAAACAAATAATATCCTTATTGTCCATTTCCATAACTTCTTGTCTATATCCCAATAGTTCAGAATAAATCTTAGTTGTAATTGCACTGTTAGCTTAAGAAAGTTGTCGATGAATAATTATATTTGTACACCACTATGCACTCAAAAGTATCTTTTGTCCAATATTATATTTTGGTCTGGGTACACCTTTTTCTCCAGCTCCTAGCCACTGACGTTTTCTTTAAAAATTAATATAAGTCACCCACATTTCATCTTCTGGAACTAGATACTTCAGCCTCTCGTTAATACGAGGGGAACTCAGTAGCTCCGAGTCCATGTTAGCTCTCCTCTGAAGCTGAATGCGTGCTAGCTCATGTGGTAGCCACACAGAATATTTCCGCTTCTTTCTCAAAGCATGAAGTGGTTTTCCATTGCAGTGTAAGATCATGAAAATAAATCTTCCAAACAAATCAAACTTAATCCGGGATCTATTTCAATAATAATTTAAAATTTTTGTAAATCAATTTTAAGAGGTCGCATTGGGTGAGGTTTACTGGATAGATTAAAATTCCCTTCTTTGAATCTTTGGAACCAATGCTTGGTTCTGTCATGAGAGGGCTAGCTTCACCCATTGTAGTGTACATATTGCGTGATGGTTCGCTGATTTTTCGCCCTAGTCAACATTTATGAAGAAAGTGTCCTCTAATACTCTCAGAAATACTTCCTTTTTTATTTATTCTTTACTGGCCGATTATTCGACTGCAAACTGAACAGAAGTTTTAATGCCGCATTCTATATATATATACCCTACAGGAAGTATTCTATAAAATTCCAGAAAATTCCAGAAATCAGTCGAAAAAGTGGGGTATTTATTATTTGCCAACCTAATATTTACAATATTAAGCTAAAATATTGGCTAAAACATATTCCACTAACTGCAATATAACAGCTTTGATAAATATAATACGAAATACAAAGTTATTTCGCTCAAAAGGTAATCCCGGAATACGCTTGTTGTTTTTTTTATACATTTTTGCACCATTAAATCCATACTAAATAGATTTAACGTTCGAAAGATTTATTTCTTCATTTCCTACTTTAAAATTTTACAAAACCGATACTCAATTTTTGTTTAGATTGAAAAGCTATTCAAAATGTTGTATAAAACTATGTGAAATGTATTAAAATTATCATATAAATTGAAATGTATTAAAATTATCAGACAATATTTATGGTCTAAGTTTCCTTGTCTCAAATGTTATTATGTGTATATACGTCTAATGTGTGTATTTATAGCATAGCGTAGGTTTTTCTAAAACAATTTCGGCGCGAATTTGTTAAATTTGGAAAAATAATAGAGTTCGTCGACTCGTAAAATTATTAAATATATATATATATATATATATATATATATATATATATTTAGACTATATATATTTAGTCTTCGATGAATCACATATGGTGGATTTATTGCTACAAAAGTAATCTTTTTCCATTAACCACATCTGAAAAGATAAATTAATTGGAAAAAGTTTTGTGTTGTTATAATTTTGCAAAAAAACGTTCAAAACAATATTTTTAAAAATTTATTAAATTTTCTATAAAAAAGTAGACAAATAAATCGGATATGTTAGTAGAAAAAAGAAAAATACATGAAGAAATATGCGATGTGAACGGAAGGAAAATGCCACTTGAAACAACTTTTAAAAACGGGTTTAAATTTTTTAATTAATTTACGGCTTTTGAAAGCGTGTATGGACCGTAAATCTCTCGAGTTCCATAGTTTAGTGTCGTAAAGAGTAAAGAAATGTTGACAAAAGAATAAACAAACCTTTAGGAATGAGAAGCACGGATAGGTTTTTAGAACGTAAGCCGAGCCTATAAACAGATAATTTTGTGAATCTGCCTTCGAGGTAAGAAAGCATGTATGGATTATTTAAAATACGGGTTTACATTTTTAAAATAATTTTAAGGGTTTTGTAACTTAAAAGAAAAAAATATTGAAATCGACGTAAGATTACTCACATGCCTATTTATTTGTCACTGCCATTATTCTAAGAAACAGTTTGACGTAGAAAGTTAAAATTTGGTACGATATAAACGAAAGTAGAGAAGAAGAGATTATGAAGGTTTATCTGAAAAATCCCTATATATTTTCAAAGATTTTTGTAATTGCTGAGTTATAACTTTTTGCGTGTTTTTAACTAAACTCGTAGATTTAAAGACAAAATGGTTATAAGTAATGTGAATAATTGTGAAAGATACTTGCTTCTTTTGTTAACTAGATTATTAATTGATTTATTTGGAATAAAAATATTTACTTATATTATTTTAAAATGATGCCAAAAAATTAAGAAAAATACGATATATTGTAAACACCAAATTTTGAACTAAATTTTTAATGTTGTTTGAGACAAAAATTCGCTTAACTTCTTTTGCCAGAACCTAGTTCAAATCCTTTTTACTTCATAAGCTTTATGTATGAGAAATTTGCCATACTCGTTTTACGGGGCGACCCAAAAATGGACGTAAAATTATAATTTTTCATTTACTATGGAGGCAAGTAAAAAATTATAATTTTTGTGAGTAACTAAAGAAGTAAAAATTAAGGAAGAGTATTATAACATTTGAGCCACATTCGTCAAAAAGGATAACAACATGACGTAATATGACTCCTTTTTGGATTATTATTATTCGAGTCGGCCAAAGTAGCCGGAGAAGTTATTAACTCTTCCGCTTACCCGGTTAAGCTGTACTTGTACTGGTTATTTTCTTTAAGGGTTTTTGATTTTTCCTCGGATTTGGAAGTATATAACTACTTTGCTTAAGATTATTGCATAAATTGGATATCTTGCTAATATTCGCAAATTATTGACATGTTTTACGTTCTCATATTTTTACTTCGAACAGAACATCGTTAGGTTTTCCTTGGAGTGCCGATCTGGTCATTTTGATATTTTATCAAGGGCAGTGCATAAATACATTACTGTTATGATTACGCGAAATGGAACAACTCGAAAGTAACATAGGTACAAGGCATATGCAGAACGAAGATGTGGGCTTCAACCGAAGAAGTTCGCCGGCCACGGTATAACCTTAAGAGACCCATTGATAAATATGAAAGAAATAGAACATCGCACCGGATTCTCAAGTTCTGAAACAGATCGCATACTCCAGGGAGAGAAATATCACTAAATAATTTAGTTCAATAATTGGAACTTGAAGATTAAATCAGAATAATACGATTTTTAGAAAATTTTGACTAGCTGAGGTGAAAATGAAAACGTTTTCAGTTTCATATTATAAACTCAATTCCCAAGAATAGTGCCTTTCTTTAGTTTGGGCTAAAAAAGAGGAAGCTGATTGACCCGAAGTTTGATATAAATTAAAATACAATCTAAGTCAGTTTCTAATGAACATACATTGGCAAAGGTGCAGAGATGTGGTGCAGGTATGTGATTATAAAACGACGTTACTTCCAGACACCGTCTTAGACCTAAGACATTATCTTCGAGTAAATCAAAATTTACCCGGGAAACCTTAGTGGCCCATAGCTTGGCCTCTGTGGTCTCCCAACTTAAATTTAGTTGAATTTTCCATGTGAAAAGATTACAAAGAGTTGATATACTCAAAGAAAGACGTAGTTTGAAAGAACTAGGAATAAATCTAAGTGAAATTGAAGAAGCAATCAAAAGTAATACTACGGGTTTAACACATTTAAAGGGTATTTTTATTTAGCAATACCGTATTCATATTGAATAAAACGGTCGTACATTTGAAAATTTTTTTTAATTAAATACATTTCTAACCATTATATTTTTTTCAACTAAATAAAACTACGTGATGTATATTATTCCTACTTTATTTAAATTCTTTACGACGACCTAGGTTTTATTGTCTTTAGGTGTGTAATTTGTAAAGATTTATGGCAATATTTATACTTAGCCACATATAAAACCTGGCTAGGTGTTCATTTTCCAACGCAATGCTAAAGATATTAGGTCTCCTTTTCTTACACCTTTCTGCAGCTGGATCAGTTCCTTACTCTGCTTCTGTAATCGAATTTATATAAAGGATTTACTGTAAAAAAACTTCTATACTTCAATATACTGGTAGTCGATAGGGCATAGCTGTAGAGAGTGAAGTACGATTTAGTTTTCAATCGGATCGAAGGTTTTCCCGTGGTCCACAATCGTCAGACACAGTGACTGATTATACTCCTCGGCGTTCTATGTAATCTGGCGTAGCGTATGAATGTGATCTACATACTATCTATCTAGTACTTTTTGAGAGGCTCAAAATCCTTAAACTTGCACGTGACTCGATTTAAGACAACTCTGGAAAAAACTTATAAACGTGGCCCAGGAGCGTGATGGGCTTTTAATTTTGAATAGAATATTATCGCAATTTCTAAGAAAAGTACCACACGTTCCTAGTCGACCATTTTGGTGCCAAGCTCCGAATATACTGGAATTTATCAGCTTCTGAGAGACTTTTAATAATAATGTACCACTTGTTTCCAGGTGTTTGGAGGTAATTCCATCATCGCCTGCGTTTTTTGAATCTTGCAGTGGAAAATTATCTTTTAACTATCTTTGAACTTGATGAAACTACATCCCCGTTACTAGTCTTGAACTTTTTCAACTAACTCTAAGTAATTCATAACCTCTTGTAATATTTTGGGGCCTTTTTTCCGCTCAATCGATTGTTAATGAAAGGTATATTACGTCATATAGATTTAGAGATCTTCTGATATAGTTCCTAGTAATATAATATGTCAACTGATGACTATGACTTTACTTCGTCGCATTTTGTCATGAGGTTGATAGTTTATCCTTAGAATTTCTTGGTCCTTTTAGTGTGACGAGTTTTAATGAAAATCCACTAAATTGACCGCTTTTGAGTTAAAAGCTGTCATAATTGTGTATGTCGTTAGGTACTAAAAAGAGCTTTGACATCATCAACTACATCTATCCAACTTGGGTTTCATTTCCGATATGCATCCTACCTTTCGGTGACCATTTCTGGTTTTTACGTTGCCGATCATAGAGGCGTCACCGAATGTCTGTCTTTTGGTCGTCATGATCAAATCTATCATGTTTCTGTCTGTCAAATACATCATTGGGACTAACTTAAGTCTGTTTTCTAGTCGTAAACTTTCTAAAAATAAATTTATTATACATAGGCTTTCCCTCTCGAAAAATCAGCCATTCATTGGCCTCTACATATAAACCAAATTTTCTTTACCATTTGTCATTGCGTCATATACCTAAATTCGCGATGAAGTTTTTCATGCTACCAATGCAGTGATTCCTTGAAATGATTAAAACTTTAGAGATATCCCCTCACATGGCTACTTCGTCAACGACATGTGACGAGATATGTAAACCCGTATGACCTTCCGCGAATACCGCTCGGTAATTCTGATTATGAGATATACCATCCTTTCTGAAATACTTTTAAACTTCACTGTATGATTTATGAGAAACTCTCCGACGATTAATTCAATACAACCTTGGGATTTACTTCATTATCTAGAGTCTCTTTAACAGATTTGTGGGTCGCCCTTTTGGTAATAGAGCAGATTACCAGATAAGGGAATACCCTTGCCTTCTCCCTATTTTGAGATTTCTGATAATCCTGTGACACCAGTCATCGGTGTAGATGGCTGGATTTCTGATGGAGACTTTAAGTACATCTGCTCCCATATTATAAAATATATATTCCTTAATATTCGGTAGTCTTTCAAAGTTGAGATCGAATTCTGGAGGAAAAGTTTTGCCATTTTCAAACTATAATTCTTGACGTTATTTTGTCGACATTTCATAGCCCTGGTATCTTCATAATATTTATTAATATTTCCATGCAATTACAAATATGTAAAATATACTAAATAAAAATAAATGGCAGGATCTGCGCTAATAGATATACTACCATATGGTGAATTGCGCAGATAAAGTAAAAATGTCATCGTCGTTGTGCTGTAATAGTCTTGCAAATTTTTGTACCGTAGTTATTTTCAAGACATGGGTAATACTCTGTTATTCTAAAATTAAATGTATAAGTTATTAATTCCAGTTAATAAATAGTTTAATAAATTAATTCTAAAGTATAGTTAAGTATAAGTTCTAAAACTATTAAACTGTAAAGCCAAGATAGGCCTAGGAATTAATATTATGAAATTGTCAACAATACTTTCTTATACTTCGAATAATTTTTGAAAAACTTTAGTTTCGTATTTTTTATTACGACGTTATTTAAATGACTTAAATATTACTAAAATTTACAGTAAGAGTCAAGTAACTTAGTTCAAATAATTATGGGTTTATACTGAAATGTCCATAAAATAAAATTAAAAGCAACCTCTGTAACGAAATTTTGCAATATTCTCGGAAAATCATAATTGGCATAGAAAGTATGGAAAAAAATACAAATAATAATTTGTTATAATTGTTCGTTACATACTAATACCGCAAATAGTATGTAACGAACTATTGTAAAAATTATTATTTGTATATTTTCCGTATTTCCTCTTATCATTTTCCGATTATGTCTTTTATTCAATTTATAATAATTACCATACTTTTAAAAATTAAGGTAGATTAAAAATTAGTGGATTAAAAATATTGAAACATGTAGATGCTGCTCGTATCAATAATGATGTGATAAAACGGATATGATGCTGGTGACATTTTCCTTCGAACAAAAATATTGTATGGATATTGAATAAATTTTAATTGTGCAATATAATTGTCGACCAGCTTATGGCATGGCTCCGTGCCATAGTATGGATTGCATGATTATGTACTTATCTATGGGAGAACTATTTCCGAAGGTTTTTGTAGTATATATATATTTATATATATATATTTATGTCTATATATATATGTATATACATATATATATATATATATATATATATATATATATATATATATATATATATATATATATATGTGTGTGTACAAGTAATATAACTTACTTCGATAAAAAACTCCGCGTTACCTAACTTAAATAGACAAGGCTGTTCATGGCGTGATATCTGATTATTCAACTAACCAATCGATTTGTAACTACTTCAATTTAAATAGCACTTAGACTTGAAAACCGGGGCGTGTTTTCCGTCGCGAGCAATCATTGTGTTGCATAATACAGAGAGCCTCTTTATCTTCGCTGATAAATCAAGACAACGGACGGTATAAAGAATAGTTAAAAATTCAAAAGAACCACTTAACCGGTAAATAAATTGTTTGGGCGCCGCGTTATCTAGATACGGCACCTGAAACAGTTGTCACTATTTAATCGTTGACACCAACCCACTCCACCCACTGTCTTCCTTTCCTTTGCTTTTAGGCAAATTTTTTATAAATTATTGAGCAGCAGTTAGTAATTTTCACATTACCTTATGAAGAAAACACGTAGATTTTTAATTGAACATACTTAGTTTAATAATGTTCATATTCGATCCAATAATACAACAATGACGAATAACACTTTACAACAGATTTTATTTCCATACCTCAGCTAAATGTTTACAATCATCAATGATTATAATGGTTCAGCGGTAAATTAAAGGCTAGTAAAGTCGAAATGACCATCTCGAACAGTAACCTGGCTTAGGGAATCAGAGTATGAATTATCAAAAATGAAAAGGTAATATTACTAAATATAAACGTTATATGTTAATAGTGAGCTTTTATTTCTAGCGAACATACTTGGGAATTTATGACATGAAATTTTAATTAATTATATAAAAACGTGTCAAAATGTATGATTTATTTGAAATATAATATTTTTTGTCTTCGATCCTTACGTAAGAGGCCCTGGACTGTGCTTCGACGGTTTTAGCAGCGATTGATCCAATAGAATACGACAGAAGTGGTCACTTTTTTTCTTTGGTTATATTTAAACGAAGCTTGTAGTTGCAGACCTTTATTAAAAATGACAGCTATAAATTTCATCAATTGTAAAGTTGTTATTCCGTTATCGTTACCCTAAAGGTAACGGTACCGTACTGCGATCTTATTCGAATTTCATCTAAATATTTGTTGAAATATCGAAGGCGAACATGATACATTCTAAATATTCTTTAAATGTACCTGGCTGATGATGCGGATTTTTAAATAAAATTATTTTGGCAAAACTTTCCGATTACAATTTGATTACACAATATAAAATGGACAGTATCATTTTCATAAGAAAATGGTGTGATATTGTTTAAAATCGCTGCTTGCTAAAAAATCTCTTTTACAAAGAGGTTTTTTTATCATTCACAAAATAACGAAAGAATAAAACCTGACCACCGTGGTTTTACTAATCGAGGTAAAGGTAGCCATCTGAAGTCCCTCTACTTGCAACATTTATCAATAGAATAATAACTGGTCCACATATACCGACACAATGGGAGAGCTCACGTATCATCGTATTACACAAGAAAGTTCCGAAGTAGAAACTAGCAAACTATATGTCCGTAAGTCTGGTGGTCAATACATATAAAATATAATCAAAAGTTATCTTAGAAAGAATAAGCCAAAGATTGATGAACAATCAGACAGTAAAGTAAGCCGGCTTCAGAAGAAGTTTCTCAACGATATACCACATCCACATGGTAAAATAAATAATGCAAAATACAACGAATGAAACAAAACGTTGTATATGACCTTTATAAACCAAAACAAAGCTTTGGACAGCATGAACCACAAAGCTATGTGGGAAAGTCTGACGAGTCAAGGTATACCCGAAAAAAAGAGAAACTATCAACTAGCGTAAAAAGTAATGATTAAGGTGGATGTCCAGCTCAACAAATATGTTGACAATAGTACTTACTTGGAACAACTCGTATCGCAAAATGATGTATCCAGTCTGTAGAAATCGCCAGTGGATATAGAAGTAGTCAGTCAGTAGAAGTCGCCAGCGGGTGGAGAAAGTATTTAACATAGAAAGAAATCATTAAATCCAGATATAGACATTGCTATAAAAAGAAAAGAATTCAACACTTGCAAACTACATTGTATCACATACGGATGCAAAACATGGGCGCTTATGAAACAATAT
Organism: Druceiella hillmani; assembly: GCA_039881145.1. Lineage (NCBI taxonomy): Eukaryota > Metazoa > Arthropoda > Insecta > Lepidoptera > Hepialidae > Druceiella > Druceiella hillmani. The sequence goes on along the minus strand of JAYKKI010000022.1, from coordinate 24,313,587 downwards.
AGAAATAAACTGCAATAATGTCAAAGAGCCATGGAACGGTTTAGGATGGGAACATCTAAAGTAGAGTAACCAAATAAGGACGAAAACATAAGTAACGGACATTCTCGCTAAAAACGACCAACAATAGTGGAGGTAAGTAGATGACATGACAGTAAGCCAGGAGAAATGGTGTAAAACAGTAACTGATTGGTATTCTAGAAACAGCAAAAGGAGTAGCGAAAAAAAGGAGACGGGAAGACCAGCTAGAACTCACAGCGGGTCCTAATTCGAGGAGAGTGGCTCGCGATGAAAGTCAAGCAAGAGGCCTTTCACGAGGCATACTGAAACGAAATATATACCCTGGTATGCAATTCATTGAAAATTGTGAATAGAAGGATATTATTTTTATTATAAAGCGTCACAAGATTTTCATTTTCCCGAAAACTCTCTGGGATACTTAAATTTCATATTGAAGGTTTCTCATTTTAATTAAAGAAAATAAATTTTATCTTTTTCGTAGAAAATAAATTTAATGAAGTTTGAATAAAAATGAGAAAATTAAAAGACGCTGTATCGAAATTTAAATGAACTTTAAATGCTATTTTATTGCTATACAGTACATACACAAAATTTTATTTTCACTCAAATTTTGAAGCACGCTAAAATATCATAATAATAACAATTAAAATAAATTAAGTAAAAAATAAATAATTAATATTTTTTTTTATTTCGCCAGAGTTTCTGAAAAATACTGAAATATTTTTTATATTACGATAGTTTCGTTGAAAATTTCTTCTGTTGACGAAATTCATTTATGGATTCAAGGAAAAAACTCTCAACAACATATTGAAAAAAAATTTTTTTGAAAATCAACTTAGAAAATATTTTTAGGATTTGTTCCTTCTTTGCACTTGGAGACCTTTCTCAAATTTTCGTCTAATTTATATTCAACTGATTATAGTATGTTTACGTATCTGTAGTTCTCTCTAAAAAAATCGAGCCAATATTAATTGATAAAAGTCTTTATCACTACCCGGTCAAAACGGCTTACATAATATACTTAAAAAAATTTCAATGCAATACCATGCTTTTTACTATTGTGAAATTCTTCTTTTCTAACTGTGTTGTTTAAAATAATATGTAATTTAAATCGTAATAACCCATTAACCAAAATTGGCTATAAAAACAAATCAAGTTTATTCAAGTAAATATGCTACAGGCGTTATCCACACTTCCTTAGTGATTCTTATAAACACAAGTCAAATATGTATAAATACAACTCGAAACAAATTCCGGTTTTTGCTTAAGAATTAAACTAATTTAGTTACAGTGTTGGCTTATTACCCAACTCGTATTCGAGTAGATAATAACTAAATCAGTACATGCGTACTTTTTTGTTTCTGAAAATTATAACAAAGGAAAAAAAATGATTTTCTAATCTACCACAATTAAGTTAAAAAAATGCCGCATACGTTAGACGTCACATATCTAATCGATACGAAAGAACTCCTTGTTAGAGCTATAATCATCTAGTAGTGGTACCATGACAACCGCATGAAATAAAATACTAGTAATGTTAATTCCGTACGTGCAGAACTAATCGTTAGCAGATCGAGCGTTAGCTACCTATTTAGTCATTTTATAAGAAAAGGAACACGCCGAGAAAGGAGGGATTACATTCACGACCAACTTGGCGAGCTGCACCTATCTCTAACCACTAAAAGGGGTGAATTAGAGTAGTCACTCAAACACAAAACATGGGACTACAAAAAATTCACTTCACGCACACAGCTATCAATGATGTGATGGCAAGTCAGAAACAAATGTCGATTCATCCATAATTATTGCTCTTCGAATCCATCCATAAGAAGTTTTTGAACCTCAATGTTACTAGCGAGGAGAACTAGATTTTTCTATAAAAACGCTACACCAGGAGAAAAAATTGCTGTCGATACAAACAGTTTATTAATTATTTTTTCATATGAACATATTATTTTAATTGGTAGTAGAATATTATTTGTTTATTACATATTTGAAAAAATTAAGAAAAACAAGATATTTCAGAGAAACGTTTTTTAAGAAAAAATTTAAAAAAATATAAATAAAGTATGAAATATAAAAATGATTTGTTAAATTTTAAATATAAATAGAATAAACAAAGCTAATTTCTCAGTAGGAACATAATTGTAAAATAAAATTGTGTCATACACTCAGAACCCACTCAAAACGAAAATCATTTTTGGTGTCCCTTCTTAGGTATCAGTGTAGGAAAAATTTAGGGCAAAAGCAACAATATATACTCCACCTTTTTTTTTTGTTTATTAAATAAACAATTGCATGAAAGATTTCAAAATAAAAAAGTCAAACACGGGAAGAATACTCAGTAGGGGCTAAGGGATCCGCCTAGCAGGGAGATGGAGAACAGTCGCTGAATACGCAAAAATGGAGCTTTAATAGACAAATATCTATTAGATTTAAACCACTTATTAAAACACGATTAAAATCAATAAATTTCCCTGTTGACAATTAACTAGTCGATAAAAAAATCATTAAGCGAACGAATATAGTCTTGACCTTTTTTAAAATGCAAATTTTTTTCAAGAAATTATTCTGCCAGTCAGTTGGATTCAAACGTTTAAAATGCGAATTATATATATAGTTCGTATTTCAAATATTCACTCAAGCCAATATTTGAAATACAAACTCTAGTAAATATTAAAGTTTTAATTTGTATTCTTCAATAATACTCAAGTCATTGAAACATAATTTTTTTTTTATTTATTATTCTACCAGTCAATTAGATTCGAACATTTAAAATACGAATTCTAGTAAATATTGAAGCTTTTAGTTTGTGTTATTCAGAAGATAAAAATTCAGTCGCGTATGAAAAACTTGAATAATTTAATTTCTCTAGTCTATTTATAGTACACACGTAAAATGTAATAAAATGTAACGATTGAAAACATTAAATCCTGAGGAAAGTACATAATTTTAAAATCAAATATTTTTACAACCAAAAATCCTTTTTTGTGACCATATATTAATAAACATTCAGGCGCTTGTTGCACAATTACACACTTTTCTTAACAAGTTGCCGTAGTCTTCAGCTATATTAGAATATTTAAAATACGAATTTTATTAAGTATTGTATGTTTTATTTTGAATTCTTAAAAATATACCGATTTAATTTCAAAATATTCATAATATAACTTCTCAAGATGTAGGATCTTGAGATCTTGAGAGAGATTGATGGTAACGATAAATTCATAAAACATTTATACCAGCACCAGAATATATAAAATATAGATAAATGCAAGTAACTATGTGTATAAATGCAAGTAACATAATAATATATTCATACAGATAATTATCTAGAAAAGAGAAAATTGTGTACCGTGAAAGAAAGATTAACATAAATTAGTTGCAGAGAAAATGGTTATTTCCACTCGGATTGGGTCGCAGTCTATTTCGTAGCTTCTGAAGCCTTCTTTTAAGTCACACAAAAATTAATATTTCCAAGAAAAATACGACGTAATTGAGATGACTTTTAAAAGTTAGAGATAAAAGCTGATATAGCCTTGTTACCTAACAAATATGATCAATGGAAAATTGGAAGAAGATTGATGTGGCAGTACACAAACAGCAAAATATCTTACATATTGTTTGACAAAAAAGAAAATAAATTATTTTATAAGTGGGTTTTAAGTGGAATAAGGTACAAGAAATCAATTATACAAGTAAACTAGTTAACGAATCGTGTCTAAAAATCGTTTAAGTAGCAGTGATAGTGTAATTGAGAAATGGTTCAAAAAATAATAAAAGTACCATATGAAATCTACAGCTTTATTTCAAGTAATATTTTTAAAATTAATACGATTCTCGAAGTCCATGTCTTAAAGTTTTTTTAGGTCTATGACTTATTTATGAATAAAAATAACACTCAAAGATAGCTTTTCAAATACAGTTAATATAATTTTTCGTTATTACATTAATTAAAATAATTATACTCAACCTAAAGTTGAGTTAGTGTTGAAAAGCAAAAAAAACGAAACTCTTAAAAGTTAAACGACATTTGTGTACATAAACCTGTCTGTAATAGTTTTTTCTTTGTTTTTGAAAAACCCTTTGAAGTAAAAACTTGAAATATCGTATACTAATGAAAAATTAACACATATATATCGTTAGATATCACACGAAACTATATATATATATATATATATATATATATGTATATATATATTAGAAGGGGCAAATTAAGTAACTTTTTTTTAATGTCGTATATAGTGTAAAATCAAAGAATACAGTAAGTTTTAAGAATTATAACGTTATTTTGAAAACGTTGTATGAGATGATTCTGGAAATAACCTTGAAAACATATACAAAATAAGTGTACCCTCGACTGCTAAATTCATATTCATGAAACAATAGCGTCGATAGAAGTTTATCTAAATTTTGCAGGAAAATTATAGTAGTGATTTAAATTTCCTAATTTTTCTTTTTAATTCACATTATTTCTACACCAGTGAAAGGTACGCTAGTCAATATATTTATGTGGAGAAAAATTGCAACAAAATTTGTAAATAGTGTAACTGCGCATACACTTAAATGTTCATATGTTCCTAAGTGTGAACGGAAACCCTGCAGTACGAGTTTTACTCGTGTATAACAACTTTTTGTGTTCATGTTTCTGTTATCATTTGATATCATACAGTTTTAAAAAGTTCTGTTTCTTGATAATGTCAACATTTTATATTCCATGTAAATCAAAATTTTCAATATAAATTAGTTCTGGAATTGCAAAATTTATATATATATATATATATATATATATATATATGTGTGTACGTATATATATATATATATATATATATATATATATATATATATATGTATATATACGCTTTTTAAATTAAATTCTTGGTATTATTATTCTTTGCCATATTACTTTTTTTCTTCAATTCAATTATTTAAAGCTATCAAGTATATTTAACTACCTGACCTTTATAATATCTCTATAATGATACAAAACGTAAGAACTCCAAAGCTCTTGTTCAGCGGTAGATGATTCTTAACCAAATATTTTTAAGAGCGTTAATATATTTTCAATATGTTTATTCTTAGACTTCTTTCGGAACAAAGATATTATAGATTCTTCAACTAAACATTTAAAATTTTTCATTTTCCAGTAGATTAAATAAATAATTTGTTTTTTATATACTTAAAATATTTTTGAATTGATTTAAATATGATGAAGCAATTTAGTAGGTCCTTACATAATACTTACATTAAAAGTTTCCTTTCGCAAAAAAGTATTATATATATATATATATGTGTGTGTATATATATTCAGCCGCTATATATCTTTTTTGAAATACGGACATATTTACAATATTTACTTGTTTCAAGTAACTATATTTTTATTTTATTTCTTACGTCTAAATACTAACTTTTTTTTAATAACACTTTAGCATTTATAAATGTATGATAAATAAATAAACACATTCTTTAATAAACCGGACATAAACCGGCATGAAAACGGACTTTACTTTCCGTTTTGAAATTCTTTTTAAAGTAAACCAAGAGACGAGAAATATCTAAATGTAGGGCCTGAGAAACATAAACCTGCGTTCAGCCACAGATTTTACCTTCTTAAATAAATCCGTGTTTTTGTCACTTTGTGATTTAAATTAATGTTTAATGTGGATTTTCGCACCGAGGCAGCGAAATTGTTGCAGGGATTTCTTGTTTTACATCCCACAAATTGTGTAATTTTGGTTGATTTTTTAGGATTATAGTATATTTTTGCTTATATTTTCTTACATAACATATATAAAACTTGATATATAAATAAATTATACAGATATAAAATTTCATTTATATATTCACATATCTATTAAAATAAAAATGTAAATACAATCGTGTCATAAAAACTAAAAAACCGAGTATTTTACAGTAAACCAACATACACATACAATAACATTCAAGCATTCTGCCGGTATTTTGACTTAATGGATGACTTGAAAGAAAAGAGGTCAAAAATATAATTTATGTTTTTATCCGATTACAGAAAGGTAAGTATGTAGATAAAGATACTCCCTCCCAAGGAATAAACTACTTCACTGAATTTTAACAAATGAGATATAGTTGGATCCATACTTATATTAATAATAACATAGGCTATTTAAAAATTCGATATATCACCAATTGACATAAAAATTGTATTTAAACTACACAAATTGAAGATTTCAATTGTAAAATTACAGCAATACCTGTTTAATTTCCCAATAAATAATTAGGCACAACTAAATGAACAAAAATATCTCAAAAGTCTAACTACTAATATCTAGAAAGTCTATGTATCTAAAAAGTCTATGTACTAAATGAACACGCATGTGCTTTTCGTAAGTAAACAATCGTAAAAAATAAATCGACTAAAACTTTTTAAATAAATTGAATATTAAAAAAATTAAATCCATCTATGAATAAATTCGAAACAATGTTTTAAAAATTTAATTGTAATATACAGTTTTATATGTAAAAATTAAAAACAATACAATTTAAAAATTTCTTTGAATAGGGTGTTTTCCCGTAACTGTAAACTTGCCTACCGCTCACCGTCTATTATAAAAATAAGCTTTCGAATATTTTTATTGCAATGAGGAAAGAAATGTTGGTATTACCCTTTATTTGGCTCCAAAATTTAAAATATTAAAGATTTATAAGTAAATTGTTATATTTTAAACTAATAGCAAAATAATTTTTCCAGCTGTTACTACGCAAGTTATCTCTTTTTTAACGATAAAACTGATACTTTACAACCATTTCAATCACAACGTATTTGAAAGAATAAAGCTAGAATTCCATGCAGATGCCAAGGTGGTAATCAGACGACGTGTGCACCACCACTTTCAAAAGTCGTCCAATACTCAGGCAACATCCTCATTTTCAGCAAAATGCAGATAGCAGACTGTGTCACATTCGTTCTACTTTATCGTTATATACTTCAATATATGAGAGTTTTTAACATCATTGTATTTTGAAGTGTGTATATCTATGCGCATATTCTATGTTATCATATAGGATATGCAAATAAAGTAAATTATTGTCGGTGTAAAACTTAAAGGTAATTTTCAGAGGAAGCTCGAATAGTTACTGTTAATTTATAACTCCTATGTTAACTATTCTACATGTAACTCCTATATGAAATTATATGTAGATTTTAAAATTTAAATTTTAAAAATATGATGTCTTAAGATATTTTAATATTTGTTATTAAAAATATATAATTTTTCTACGAAACTCTACAAATGTTAATACTATTTATCATGAAGCTTTCATAACTTTTACAAAATTACCTGCTTAATCTTAGAATGATTGCTATGGTTTTTTGATAAATGTAAGTAAACTTCTATAGTAACGTTACTTTTCATAAATATCACTTAAGAACTTATGGAGCTAGGACAGGATTTTTAGAACTATTTCATATGAAATCGAGGGAAAATTATTTTTAAATCCTTACAACTTAGTATTTTGGTCGATATCCTACAAAATACACGAAAAAAATCGCTACATGGACTACAATTTTCCTTTTCAAATAATCTATCGATTTTCTTTGTCTTCAGTGGTCATAAATACCAATTCCAGTAAGCAGCACCCACTTATTATTGCCAATAAAAATCGGAAATACTTTAAACACATCATTTAAATAAAATATTAGAACCATTTAGAACAATCACAATAAGCTGATTAACTTGTTTACTTCCACTCGCATTTAAATGTGAAAGTTATTTACTAGTAAATAAAAGATTCTCGAAATAAACATAAATCTTTTTATAACTTTCGGAAATGCTAAGAGTCGAGTTTGCTATAAATAATAGAATCTCCATGGGTGTGATTCAGTTTATTTTAAGACACCGAAGAGATCACTGACATTCTATCTAAGTAGAAGTTCTCCTATCAATAATGAATAAATTATCTACTTCAGTGAACTTCGTCTCTCATCTCTAAACGACTTGTTTGATCTTACCTCCTTTCCCTATTTGTCACTTAAGTAACCCGACTGATCGTCATATCTTCTCTACAATATCAAAATATTAGTGCATATTAAATTTTAATTTTGTATTGTAATTACTTTTTTACGTTTTAGAATATCGGATATCCTTCAAATCATCAAAATTATTTTGAATCTATTTTATGCAAAGTCATTATGAGGCTTGATCCGAGACTATGGACTAAAAAAATTTCGTCAAATGAAACTTGAAACAGTTAAGATGTAAAGAAATTACGATTGTTAAAAGATGGTTAATATATAAACGATGTAAGCTGATGAAAAAAATATTAGTAAGAAAGAAAACGAAAAAAAGTACCTAGGGTTAGTATTTAACCCACACAACTTTGCTTACCGTACGCAAAATTATTATAACGTGTATATTAGGAGATTTAAAATTTCATAAAATTCTTTTTTTAAATTTCAATACGAAATTTGTTGATTTGATAAATTGTAAAGCATAAAGTGATTCAGTGCGTATATATATATATATATATATATATATATATATATTTGAGAAAGGTATTTGAGGTCTACGCCAACGCAGACAACTGACAATAAACGTACAAAAATGAACGTATTATATTGTAAATTTTAACAGACACGACCGGCGACAGAATTTTTATGACTCAAACTGGAACCTTTCCAATTTTTTTGTATGTGAAAATAATATTATAACAGTTATATGCTGAATAAATACACGAAATGAACTTGCCATGATTCTATCTCAACTCTTAGATTTATGTAATTTTAAAAACTTGCAAAATTTAAAAACCAATTTATTTAAGACAAAGAACGTATAAAAACGTCTGCAATTATTGGTGAAATGTTTTAAAGTACAGATTTACATAGCCAATATGTGATGTTTCCAGTTGAGAATATAAATTATTTACATCGAACAAACAAATTAAAATTAAATACGCGGATATGCGTAGTGGCTAAAGTTTATTTGATATGTAGAACGAATCTCGTTTCAGAATTGGAAACTTGATTAAAAAACAGCTCGGTTTATCTCTTGAGTTACTGAGTAAAAATCTTGCAATCAATTTCACGATCTCAAAAAAAATTCGCTTAATTTAATTAATTGATATTTAAATAAATTCGTTTGATTAAGTTGAATTATATAATAGTTTGTTTTGCTTACGTACCTATTTAATTTATGTATAACGTTAATTGTTAGAAATTCGCCTTATAAAATAAATCGCTATCAAATATAGGAAATTATATCCGATCAGAATTAAAATGGGGAATATAGAAAGAAGACTTGCTTTCATTATTATTTAGTATAGTGTTAATATTAAATTTTCGTTAATCTTTGGGTAACATAGACGCATAATGAACCTTATATTTATCTTGTTTTAAATTGTTTTTCTTTCCTTTGAAAAATGTTTGAAGTCACAATTAAAGTAAAAAATTCTGATGATAATTAAGCAATGGTAAATTTATAATAATTTGAGTTACATGTAATTGGACGATGATTTGTTTTAGTTGTAAATATTCTAGATAAATTTAAACGATTGAAAATGAATTCTTCGAAAGATTTGATATCTCCACATAAACTTTCTCTTTTCCATTATTACAACCAACATTTCACTTCCAATATGAACCTTATTTTACATAGCCGTACTACGTGAATCCATCGTATTTTGCAAACTTTTGATGGAATATGACAGCTGAGAGGATTATAACTGTTTTCGCATATTTATAAGTTCTAATGGTTGAATAAGTATTTTCGGAGATAAAGATTTATAGTTGTTAGGTAACGTAGCTATTTCCCGATTGCTTAAATATTCGGTAATTTGATTGTGGTACCCCGTAATCTTGCACTCCCACCTACCTACTTAATCATGTATAATTATATTAGAAATTCCTATGTTTGTATATATATATATATATATATATATATATATATATATATATATCTTAACTCATCCCAAGAAAACATGAATCAATCATGCCTTTTTATTACCCTTCACATAATTACTTACATACTACCGAGCATCGAATTCCACGTAATAGTATTTGTTTAATTAAAATTATAACCAGAAAGTTGCGATCGAGTTATTGAAAAGTTATTTCCAATAATTTTAACTTGGAAAAGTGATCAAAAGTCCGTCATACGCCGAAAGTAATGTGACGTCGCAATATTACTTATCTGCGATTTTGGAAATTTTCTGTAATTAACACCAAGAAAATACTCATTTCAAAATTTTGTTGAATAAAAATAATATTTTATTAACTTAAATTTTTTCGACTTCCACTTTTGTCTTGTACATCAATTGAAAGAGCGCTTAATAAAGAATTAAAAACTATTAAAACAACTATACCTGTTAGGACTATACGGAAATTAGATCAAACATTGCTAAAAATTTCAATAACAATTTTCTCACAAACTATTTGATGTAGAAGTTTTAAATCTACTATAACGATAAAATATATTTGTTCGCCTATATTTCAATAGTTGAGGTTCAATAATATTTGTATGAACATATTTGCAACTCTCATAATGTGAGTTTTACTCGCAATTAAAAGAATTGTTTTTTTATTTTTTAGAAAATACTTCTTGTTAATTTTATGTTTATCCCACAATACATTGAATAATTTGCCTAATGCAAAACTCGACAATAAAAAAGATTGACAAAAAAAACATCAATTTAAAAGTAACGACTCATTGACCACAAACATCAAAGTAAATAAAGAATTTTATATATATGATAATAAAACACATTTTTATTTATCTGCAAAACAATAATTACACCACGTCAAAACGGTATGAGAGTCCATTCGAGAGGTGAAGAGCTCATTTATTTAGACATGCCGTTAGCGCCTGTTCTCCGTTCGTTCGACTGAATGGCAATTAGACGAACACTTAATTGGGTTTCGTTAATATTTCATAGTTCGTAAGAAGTCAATGACAGGAGCCATTAGAGCGTGAATTCCTAACGCTCGATGTATTCGATCTCTGGTCTTCTTCTCTCCCTCGATCTATGTTACTTCGCATTGGGTGAGATTTGTGAAGTTATCTGTTGTTCTATGAAGTTGAACTCCCGGAAGAGTCAGAAGATATCTCCAGTTCTTAGCTATGATTTACTTATGTATTTAATATATTACTTTACTTCCACTATTTTTTTCCAGGGTACAAATTTCATAAATATTTGATTTTTTCAAAAAATTACTAAAAATTTTTTGGGTTCCGTATGTCAAGAAGAAAATTAGAATCTTAATAAAACTTCTCACGTTTCCATCCATTGATACGTGTGTGAAAGCCGTTATCTTAAAAAATTATTAAGGTAGAAACTTTAAATTTGGCGTAGGAATAAAAAATAAACCCCAATATATTTCAAAATTTAACACAAAATTTTTGAGGCCGGTAAATAAAGTGCTCTATTTTTTTTTCAATTTCCTTTATGACGAGAGGAAAATTAATTGAAGGAGCGACTTATAAGGAAAAAGTCCAAATCGTTTTCTCGGAAAGCTTTTAATGCAGAAATTTAAAATTTGGCGAATAAAACCATACAGAATATTAACACATGTACATTTTAATTTGAACTTAAAAAATATTCGTAAGAAACTTTGTAAATAGTTAAAAAGTGGTAATTTTTTTCTCATGTATTATATTTTATAGGACACAGAATACTTGACATGAAAATTAACTCAGAGGATTAATAGAGTAGAACTTAAGAGTCAAAAATTATATTTATTTTTAAAGACGTGTTTGAACCTCCTTTCTCCCCCTCGCCTCATCGTCAAAATTCTTATGTAGAAACAAAAGTAAGCTAAATTGTTAGAAGTTTAAAGGAAAATGTAATATATTCTAAATAATTAAAAAAAAACGCCATACACCCTTAAATGTTTATATATAGCTAAATGTATAAGAAACACCCGCATTGCATATTTCAATCGTACTTAACGGGTGTATTTCTTCCTAGGACCTTAATAAGTAGAATAGTTATATAATATGTTCATTCATGAAACTACTTACAGAAATATGTCCATATTAACTAAGCAATTGTCACCACTTCTTGACCGTTGTTGTTATTTTTCTACCTTTAATTATATTTAAAATGTATTTATTTGCTACTATCTTAAGCTTCATAAGACTACAATTACGTTTTAGTATAAAAGAGAACGCGAAGCGCTGAACTAGTTAGAATTTAGTTATTCAGTGAACTTGTCATTCTTCAATTATTACATTAATTTTTGTTTTATTTTTAGTTTTTATTGATTTAAAATTCGTTGTCACATTTCTTAAATTTGCCTGAAAATTTCTTCTATTTGTACTTGTGATGAGGGGTTGCAGTTTACTTACTATCTATCGCGAACATGGTACTATATTAATTTTGAACTGCCAAAATAACGACAACATGATATTATATTCTATTTAGCCTGTCCATACATAGCAATGATGAAATATTTTATTATCTGTCATGGATACTCGTATGTTCACTGATGCAATTCTTCATGTCATGTCTGATAAACAAATATGCCTTTTTTATTCTCTTGTAAATAGGGATAAAAATTGTAATGGCACGAAATCAGGAAAAGCTGTTTCATAAGTTTACAGATTTTTTCACCTGATACATTGTAAGTATACATTTTTACGATATTATTTGATATTTTTTCTTATTTTCAGTGGGATTTTTTTAATACTATATATTTGGAAAAAAGTTATTTTAATTTTTGTAAAATTTCCGTAAAACAAGATTTACATAATTTTTTTATTACTCAATCAATATTGTAATAAAAACGATAAAAAAACAAGATAAAATAAATTTTACAATATAAGTATATTTGGAATATTAGAATCAAAACGGAAACGCCAATATTAATACGGAAGTAATATTTTTGAAATAATTTCGACCTGGCTGTTATATCTACCTACTGCCGATTTCAGGAATTCAGTTCATAGAAAAAGTAAATTTTGTTACGGCAAGTGAAAAGAAAAAGGTTTTATAACAATCTTGTAGAAAATAGTTATATAAGAATGGGTTAAATATACGAGTATATACTATACACTTTCTCTGCTATTTAACATCGTGGTAGTTTTATGTATCTGTTAAAGTTAAATCTTGTGAATTACTATGGGAATTCAAAAGGGTCAATTATATTTGGAAAATAATCTTATATTAATATTTTCAAGATATGGATTCGAAAAAATGGTCTCACGTATTCGTAAGAAACGGTAAATAAGTACACAAATCATACCTTTTTTAAAAAACTTTTTTCTGAAAATATTTTCTATTACTTGTTAAAAAAAAACATCCTAAACTGTATTTAAAAAATAAGTAACGTATCTTGACTCTATCACACAAAAAAGAAATTGTATTAGGTCTCCTCATTCTTGCAAGTAAAGGTCAAAATTACTTTTAATATTTATCTCAAATATTCATATCGAATTTAAAATTTCATAAATATAAATATCAAATTGGATTTTTTTGAGGCAAGAATAATTTATTAAGGCTTAATATTATTGACGTATACTCGCTAGCCCTTCAAATTAATGGCAAACAGGTACCTTTTTCCTAATGAGTCAATGACTGGAATCATTAGGGTGTTAACCCTCAGTACTATCTAATTATTCGTCGTATAGAGATAATGGCGACAAAATAATTTCCCACAATGACAAAAGGGCAGATGAAAGCATTAAATTCAAAGACAGAGATTATCATCATATTGATGGATGCCATGGTACCTACCCACAATTAGGTAGTTTAATGGTTGGGGCCATATTTGCTCCTCATCCAAAGAAAAATGTCGCAAGATGTCTGAAATGGAAAATGAGATCACTATGTTTATTTCAAATGGGCTATTGCAAAAAAATCGAATAAGGTTTTTATGTATCCCATCTCGATAAATCCCTAAAGTTACTAATAACAAAATTTTAAATCTTTCCATTTTTACACAAAATTTTAATTTCACTTGTCAGAACGCATATTTTTTATTGGTACATTATTTATTTTTTACTAAAATCAAAATTCATAAATAGCATTTTACCAAAATTTTGTAAAAATGCTATTTATGAGTTTGAAAATAATATTATATCAAAAAATTACTAGCCAACAGGTGGTTCAACCATGGTAGATGCAACTCGTACAAATAAGGGAACGATAAAACGCATATGATGCTAGTGGCTTCTTTCATATTCCTTAGAATGTAAAAATTTTATGAATATTGAATGGATTTGAACTGTGTAATGCACTTATGGATCAGCTTCCGACCTGGCTCCGCGCCGTGGTACGACTAGAATGATTATATGCTTCTTTACGTGAGATATGTTTCGAAAGGTAATATTTTTTGGTAAAATGATTTAAATATATATGTTCACACTGAATAAGATTTCTAAATGGAAGAGAAATTTAAAACCACAGTCCGGTATATATTTTAATTAAAATTAGCTTTACACTTATGTAGCCATGTAAAGAAATCTATCGAGTCGGTTTTCACCAACTGCTAATTTATCCTCTTGGTATTAAACTTTTCGAATATATACAATTGTGATAACAATACATATCATCGAGCTGATAACATAATGGAGAAGAAACGTGCTCGTAAGAACTTTTAAATGGCTTACTATAAACCGAGTTTGGCTTCATTTTATATGTTTCAATGACTCCTTTGGTTAAATATTGCAACCCGGAGGATCTATTGATGGAGAAGGGAGGTTCTGACGGGAACTTTTATATAAATCCTAATGAACCGATCGAGTTTGAACTCAATTGATTTACCACAATGAGTCTTGACCTTTAGTTACATATTGTGACCAGGAGGCTCTAATGATGGAGCAAAGAAGAGCAAAAACCCGAGCCCAAAATCGATAGGCTTGCTCGTAACCATTAAGTAGTAAAACAGCTTATGTGTTTCTAAACATTTCCTTTAAAATTCCTCAATCTCAGTTCGATTTTAAACATTTTATCACTCTCAGAATTTGATATATTACACTTATATTAAAGACATAATTTTTCAAAACATTTAGTGTCATAATAAATATGTTAAATTTATAGAGTAAAAACTGGTATTATAGGGATTTAAACTGGTACTAAAGGGATGTTTTTCTGATAGTTCTATTTTTTAACTAATACAAGTTCAGGCGGATGTAAAATCTCACAAATTTTCCTAATCATTTATTGCGTGTAGAAATTATAACAAAATGGCTTATATACTTAATTTTCCTTTCACAATTATTGAAATTTCAACTTAAATTTGTTCATAAAAAAAGTAATAAACAGAACGACTGAAATTTTTTTTGTTCTGGAAACATTTTCAACTCTAAAGACTTTAATGATAATATAAGTTGAAAACAATTTTATTAAAATGTTTTCGATTACTTTATTAAACTAATTTACTATATATATTTAATTATAATATCTCACATTTGTTATATAGATAGACAAGATACTACATTCATTCTTAATGCCATTTCATAATTTTATAATTTTATTTACAGATACTTATGTAAATGAAATATATGCATATCATAAATCTGTTACAGATTAAAAAATACTTCAAAACGAGTGATTAATTTAGTAAATAGAAAGATCATAGAAAAACTTATTTTAATAATTTTTGTCTATCCGTCTATTGTTTTGTGCGTCAATCACATAAAACCTACTTGACGGATTTTGACGAAATTTTGGTATGGTAATAGTTTGTAACCAAGAGTAAAATATTAGAGAGAAAAAAATGTTATTCTTAATTTTACGTGAGTGAAACTGTGAAACTAGTAGAACATAGAAGCATAATTTAAGCAAATATATATGTGAGTTTCCAAATAAATAAGTGAATGTTGTTTTTTGAACTTACCCTCATATACGCATTTTGGAACTTTTGCTTTCTCAACGGGTAGCGTTAGTTAATTTAAGAATAAACGTTTTAATTTACTTTTAGTTGAAATATAAATATTTGCTCTCATTTCTACTATAGGCAAATATCACAAAAGTGATTCAGCGCAGATGCTGAAATGTCTTTATCGTAACTTATCGATAAAACTTTGTTTAATGAGGATCCATGTAAAATATTTTGTAATTTAACAACACGTTCATAGGTAATATTTGAACGTCTCTTATATATTTCACCACAGCGTGACGCTGTTAGAAGTCTTTTTCAAATTTCTAACCATTATTCATTACCACTCTGCGAAATGATTTTTCTTTTTGTATTATCTCTCTATATTGTTTGTTTCATAAATGACGATTTATTTCAAAAAAATTCTTTGCTGGAACATAAAAGGCATTGCCTAAAACTGGCCGTTGATACTTCTGTCCATAATTAGAGTGTTTTGATGCAATTGCCTGGGTCTTTATCCTATATTATTTGTTTCTATATTTTTCTATATTGTTTATTTAATAAACGAAAATTTATTTAAAAAAACTAACTTGGTTTGTGTACAAAAGGCATTGCCTAAACTGGCTATTAACAGTTTTATTCGTAATCAGAGTCTTTCGTTGCAATCGCCTGGGTTTTTTAACCCTTTTAGGTGAGCGACATGAAGTCCGAATGCGACTTATTTATCTTGAATTACACAATTACCAAATCACCAGTGTTTAAATTTAAAAGAATTTTTTCTACAAAATAATGAATACTTGCGTATGAAAAAGCACAACAGCTTCCATGCAATATCCTTCATAGAAACGTTTAAGAAAAAAAAATATGTTCTCATTTCCTATGAATTTGGCATTACAATTTTTTACAACGTTGCTTATTACATTATAGGTTAAATTTGTAAAATGGTTGGAAAGCATAATTTAAACTTTTTTGTGCATAATGAAGGAAGCAATTAAGTTTGGAACTGAACTTGTTTGGGTAACTCGAATATATGATGTGCAGGAGTAACTACTAGCATAAGACGTACAGTAATACAATCTTTTTGGTAACCAAAACGGCGACAAAGTGTATTAAAGATGTCCTTTGATAGTTTCGTTTAATTTTTTAGCCAAAGTTTAAATAATTTTGTTCACCCCAATATCGAATAGCGGAAGTTACACCTTTTTTTAAACTTAGATATTTACCATTCACGATTACGTGATCTCAGTGCTGTCTGTTTTTGGTAAGAAATACCAAAGTATTTTAGTAATGAGGTAGCAAATCATTTTTATATTACGTTACTTTTTGTATTATGAATTTTTTTTTATAAATACTGGATTATCATATTGGAGTATTTATAATTCTCGATTGCGCATTGCATTCTTAAACGTGTCGTAGGCTCCATGGCGCTCGATGGTCATCTATAATTTTAGAAGTACTTGTAGTCTTATATTTATTATTATTCTTATCTAGGTATAACACAAATTACACACTATTCGTTTTGTATTTTCATAAACAATATTTTCTTCGTGTGGAATCTCACAATAGTAGAAGTGCTAGAAAGTGCACAATAATTGAATTTGTATTTTTGCTTGAACCAACATATATTGGTGGTTACTATTATTTTGTGGATTCCTTGAGCGTATATATAATTATTTGACTCTTTATATATCTAGCCCCTTGCTCAGCAGCCTAGTGCATATTTTATGCGGTAGTCAGTTCCCAATAATCGCACATTATTTTATTTACAAAACATATTTATATTAGCGGCAAATGGTTGTAAACGTAAAACCAGAGCATAGTTTTGAAAATAATCATAAGCTTTGAAAACAAACATCAATAAATATATTGTTCAGCAAAAAGACTTTTATTTATCGGTAAGACAATTAAAATATGTTACCTGTTAGAAATAAATATAGAGAATTTTTGCTGTAACTTGAATGGTGACCCGGCATAATTTTCTTGGCGTTTATATTTTTGATGCTCTGCACCTACAAGTAATTTAGCGTTATACAGCCTATTACTTGAGTAGGATATAGATACATTAGATATACACAAATGTAAATTTAAATCCATTAGGCCGTTTAATCAAGAAAGAAGGACAAACAGAAAAATAAAATAAAGTGTTTCACTTTTTTAATTTAGCAAACATACTTCTGGAAATGTCTTAAATGACGCACCATGAAATACAATTACTTGATAACAATTTCAATAATGAAAAATATTTTTATTCTAATTAAGAAACTATTATTTTCCTTGACCGTTTTTTTATGTTTTTACATTTATTTCGAACACAAAAATGTGTCTTTTTATAAATATTTGTTAAATTTTATTTTAATTTCATAATTTTAAAACTGCCCTGCGCACATATTAAAAGCTGATTGACTAATCGAATTTCATTCTCATTGAACCTAAATAAAAGAGGGCTGTTCGTGACGTGACTTCTGATTATTCAGCTGACGAATAAATCTGTTGCTATTACGATGATAATAAAACGCAGACTGTGAACGGAGCCGTATTTCCTTTCGATAACAATAATTTTGGTGCATGATACAGAGAGCTCCTTTATCTTCACTAATATATCAAGGTAACAGGCGGTTTAAAGAATTGTTAAACTGTGTAAGAACCATTTATATTTTTCACGTACAGAAATCAATCTGTTGTAATTTTATTATATGTATAGTATGTAGTTCCAATTTTAACTAAAGTTACAATAAATTATTGCAAACCTTTAATATAAGCGTTCTTATAATGAAACAGTTAGCATTTAGTTGACAATGAAAGCTGAATGATTGTGAAATATACTGAAACTTATTAATAGACGATTGGACATCATACTGAACATACCTATATTCGATATAGAATAGGTAAATGACCGTGCTGATTAAGGGAATATATTTTTTTATAATTAATTATTAATTTTATGAATAAATTATTAAGTTAAACTTATATTCTCCAAGTTTATACTAAACATGATGTTTTATAATACACATATTGTAACGTTATTTTCTAGGTCCCGGGTCAATGGGAATCACCAATTCGATAGGGTCTAACACCTTCGATATACTACTATGTCTGGGCTTGCCTTGGCTAATCGAAGCTACTTTTTTCCCAATGACCCTGGTCATCATTGGGTTACACTTTTTAATATATACTTTTCAATATAATAATTTTTAAATATGTGTCACCAACATGCATCACTAACTGCTCTATTAAATTATGGATAGAATTAAATATCTCCTTCTAAACTTATACAATTTAGATACGCCTTTAATCGTGGAGTTCATTCCTTTAATCAAGGAGATTGCAAATATGGACGACGATCCTAATAGATGGTTTCTGGTAATTTAGAAAATAGTTTAAGAAAATTATAGCACTTTTTGGTTTACAAGCTCCGCGACTTTTTTTTAGAATTTATGTTGGATTTATGCTTCAATTAGTACTTAATTAATTAAATACGTTAAATTAATGTATTACATGTCTAAGGCTTTCACGCGTATTTAGTCTAAGTTGGCCATGAACGTTGAACTTCTTCGCAAGTTCCTCCCATTAATTTTGGCAGGATTCAATGAGATCTACTGTCATTGCACCATTATAATTATGCGATGAAATATTTCAAATGGTTGATATTTCTGGTCACGGCAGAAAATTATATAAATATTTACTGTTGACTTTGATATTGAATATATTTTGCGTTAATTTGGTAGAAATTCTTTATCAGTTAACTAAATAAACTACGTGATCTAGAATTATTTCTGCTTTATTTAAATTCTTAACCACGATCCAAGTTTCGTTGTATGACAATACCTTCAGGTGGGCAATTTGTAAATATTATCTTTTCAAATTAACAATTTTTATTAAAATTTGTTTATCCTTTATGGGGGATATAGCAAACACTCAGAAAAAGCAATAATTTCCATAAGTAGCTAAGTGACAAGCGATTTAAACCCAAATGTTTTTAATGTCATCTAGTAAATCTACGAATAATTGTGGTTCGTTGTTTTTAGCTTCGGAAAAAAAAAATATTGAAACTACATTTTAGTTTTTTATTTACACCTATCATAATCATACAGGTTAGAACTTTATTCGTAATTTTGTGATTGTATTTGGATGTAAAATAAAAGCGCATTAATGCAATATAATGGGCTTTGGATGTCATTTCTAAGTTCTAATTCATTATTTTTGAAGAAAAATTACTTTGAGAAACATTTTTGTCAAAAATAACTTCATGCGATGCATTGTTAACACTTAGTAACTTGTTCGATCTTGAATGATTCATTAAGTTGTGATGTTGGGTATCTTTACAATATAAAGAGCTTAAATTCTCCATTTACCTGGTTCAAATTCTTTTTCCTTATGTATATGGTAAGTGCCTCGTAAATTGATTAAATATTTTTAGCAGAGATTTAAAAGATTTTTTTTTACTTTTGAATAACCATTAAGATTACGAAATATTATTCATGTTTTTAACAGAAGTCTTAAAATTAATACGGCAAAAAAAAATACGCAAAGGAAATAACCGCCAATGAAACGATGGTTTTGCTGATTATTTTATTAGAGTAACTAGAGAAAATTTATAAAATAAACGGAAATATAAGTATAACTAATTACTTTGACGACAACTCAATATGTTAATCTGTGTATGAGCTTCCTAATCAAATAATTTTTCGAACTAATAATTCGAAAAAATTTGCAATTTTTAAAAGTCACAAATTGCAAATTCAAAATGTTGAAAAAATAGATTTAAATTTTAAAAACTTATTTTTTACTAATCAAAATGATAATTATGTTTATAACTTCCACCACCACCGAATTTTTATGATTTTTCGGAGATATTCATGTAGGTTATCTCTGTATTTTTTAAGGTATTAAACTTCAGTACTTTCATATATTCTATACTGACATTGAAATTATCAAAATTTTTTAAAAGTAATTGAAAATAGTCAGTGTTAACAAAGAAAGAATATAAAAACCATGTTAGCTAAACAAGCCTGTCGACAATAAATTTCTATTGAATATAATGTAGCATTGACGAATTTTGCTTTGGATTTTCTTAATAAAAAATATACCTTGTAAATTTTACAGCGATATTAATTACTTTTAAAAGTATCTTTTACCGGTATCAAAGCACTTGTGATTGTATCTGTTTATTTAATTTTAATTAAATACTTGCACCAATCTATTGAGATTTTGTCGGTATGTAGATGATAAACCAATTACAAGTTTGTATTTCAATGTGTGAAGCAAGTTTTTTAGCTTTAGTCAAATTGTGGAGTATCCGTCTATATTGTTTAGGCACCCGGTAGTATATAGCACAAAACTACCCGTTCCCTAAATGTCCATCTAGACCATTTTGTACTACATTCATCCCAACGTACAAACTAGACTGAATCTGCTGATGTTCTATCTTTCATAGACGTAAAAACATGGTGCATCTTTTAAAAATTATAAGATCTAGGATACTCGCTATAATTCTCTTGTAATCTTCTAGTTAGATTTTACTAACCCCATTTTTTCATGATTTTTGACTAAGTACCTTCGGAAATAAGGTATTCCTCCTTATTTACCCTGTTTTTGTATGTTTTTGGAATATTTTTTTTAAATATGCAACTTAAAATTATGAAAAAATATGTTTCTATTTTTCATGAAAATTCCTATCAACTTATACAATTTATAAAACGTTTTTTAAGATCTTCAAGAAGAAGGTAAGAAAATCTATCTTGTAAAAAATGTGTGGGTTAATATGAGATATTATCACCACAAATTTCAAGTTTCTATGTAGCATGATTTCAGAAAAAATTGGTTGTGAATGTAGAAAAACATAAATTTATTGCATATCCATTAGCTTTCATTATTTTTTGCATATCCATTAGCATTCATCTCCATTAGCCTCTATGATGCAAAGAAACAGAACGGTCGCAATGTCGGCTGCACTGCATTGTTCAATTAAAGTCTGTTTCAGCAGAGAAGTAAACCTGCCTGGAGGTTGTATGGATCATTTGCAGTCAACTGTGCCACTTGGCTAACTGTAAAAGTGGTTAGCAACAAAAAAGTTAATATGTAGCAAAATTATTTCAGCAAATTGTTTAATGTTTAACCTCATCAAAGACAATATTTTTTATTTACCCTAGCATCTGAGGTATCACTGGATAAGGCTTTCGAAATTAAATTGGGATGTCTTAGAATTGTTTTTTTTCTTTTGGAACCCCGTTTCCTTAATATTAAACTCCAAATTTAAAAAAAAATCTTGCAATAATGTTTAAAAAGTATTTTCATTTCAAATTATATCTGGCAGTTTTCATTGAAAAAAAATGTATTAGTATAAGGGCTACAAAATCCTGCTTTCACACTTTACGACATGAACTCGCTTGTTAATATTAGCAAATATCAATTTTATATTTTTTGCAGTTGCAAACATTGTTTTACGCAATCCACATTCAATGTTTTTCTTAGAAATATCTCGGAGTCATAGTGTTAAAAATTAATTTTCACCTCAGTTCATCTTTACCAACGTACACGAAATATCTTGTATGGTTACATCATTTATTTTATATAAATTTTCTTGCATTTAAATATTAGTTTTCCGCTTTTTCTCATTTTTTAAATTTTATTTCTCATGTTTTCAATGTGCATTTTTTAACTTATTTCTTCCAGATTACATATGTATCAAAACAAAACTGAAACCAGCACTCTTATAAAAAAATAGTATCAACTCAAGTTAGTAGGTTCAGTTAGTAGGTTCAGTTAGTAGGTTCAGCTAATAATATCATCAGTATTTGCACTGCTTTTTGCAGTATTTTTTTAAATCGTATAAAATTCTATGTGGTGATATTCCAGCTTATTTATATAGCGAAATGAATTAAACATACTTCATGTTTTCTTGGACATAACGGAGTAAGTAATGTCATACAAACAAATGAAAGAGTTGGTTTTCGGTTTGATGCTAACGGGAGCAAAGAACCTAGAATGAATACAAATATCCGTAAAGAGAAATGAAAAGACTTGAGAAAATATCCAAATAATGATTGTGCATAAGTTATAGTACGTCATACGAGAGAACACATTATTACAAGTCTGAATATCTTGTATACAGTTTTGAAATCAATTATAAAAAAAAATTTAAAAAGACTCATATATCACAACCACGGTTCATGGTTTATAATAAATCTTCATGGTGTCTGCATATAAACGACATGCGATAGGTACATATAGGATAAATTTAATTGTCATAACTCTGCTTATATTTAAGTGAAGATTGTTGTTCAGGTTCAATTTTAAGATAGTTGTAATCGTTGTACTTTCTAATGTTATTACTTCTTTGTTATAACTCGAATTCAATATCTTAAAATTTAAATTAAACGAAAAAATAATGAAAGAAATGTCATGACAGTACATCGATATATTTTAAATATGTTATGTTAATTATGTTATGACAGGTATATTTTAAATATGTTATGCTCATAATTAGATTTTCTTAACGGTTTATATTTTCAATTCATTATTTTGATATAGTTACTTTTATTGTCTTTACTTACTTTAAACATTTTTTAACTTTTAGATTTGATAATTTTGGTAGAACCCACGTGATACTGTTTTTGATTAAACTATATAAAAAAGCAATATATTTTTAACCAGATGAAAAACTATCCAGAGGAAATGGCGAACTATTCTTTGAAATCATTTTCTGAAACAATTTCTTTAAAGTAGTTTTTCTTATATTTTGAATTTACAAATAGAAACAACCTATTTTTTCTCAGCGAATTCGTGTGACATTTAAATTTTATCTTAAAACTTTCTTATTCTTATAGAAAAAAAATTTAAATTAAAATAAAACAAAATAAAGTATACAGTAATGGATGACAAACTAATTTTAAATTATATATCATTTTGATACAGGAAATAATTTCAATATTATAAAAAACACATTAAACAAATTTAGATAAAATTTTTTTAAAAATCAATTATCACTTGTATAAAATTTCTTACCAATATCCGAAGAGCTTATAAGGAAATGATGTTTTTTGAATCGTAATATTTCATTTTGATTATTTGTCTAGTTCATCAAATTAGTTTATTAATTCAATGAAACAGACGATTTATCGTAATTTGAAACGAAAATTAAAAAATTATCCAAAACTGATTCAAAAATAATATAGTTTTCAATTGTATATTATATTTTTTATGCCTAGAATTTAATTTTAGACGTAAATCCATGTCCAAATTTTACAAAAGTTAAACTTAATTTATAAACGAAGGGACATGACAAGTTTACATTTACAACTACACCCAAATCCTGGGCTCAAGTTTATTGAATTTTGAGCATTTAACTAATTAGGTAAACTTGCATGAAGCCATTTTAAACAATGTAAGAAATATAGTATAAAAACGTCGAAGTTACAAACTTTCTGAGAAAATGGAAATATATTTTTTTAGAATTGTCGAAAATTAATTATTTTCGTCAAAATGGTCTTTTTAATCACACGTATTTCGAAATAGCAACATTTTTTTTTATCAGCAATTTACCAAGATATTTATATTTTATATCGAAAGTCCCATACTCTAAGTGCAAAAAAGGTTAAATAAAAAAGAAAAAAATTAAAGCATACGGTAACGAAAAAGAAATGAATTTTAAATATGATATATAACGTTATGATAGAGAAGATGATTTTAATATTATCAATAAGCCATTAAAAATCGAGATAAAAACATTTTAAATAAAATATTAAAAAGTTGTGAAAAAAGAAGTTGTTAAAAGGTATTAAATTTTTTTTGACTGGAAGCTAATTTTTGACTGAATATCTAAATCTTAAAGAAAATATAATGATATTTATAAAGGATGGAGTATGAGAAGTGTTCACCGGTATTGTTATCGTTATGCTCAAGAACCGAGCTGAAATTGATTGTCGTATTAAACATAATTATTAGAGCAACAAGAGATAGCACAATTATACATATATTTGTATTAAATGACAATATTAATTATTCAAAAAACTAATCACTGCAGTCATAAGCTTTCCGATAGGATTTCAATAAAAAAATATAAAAGTCATGATGATTACCCGCAAATACCCATATTGAATCCTAACTGGAACCAATATTTTATATTTCAGATATTAAAATGTTCAGTAATTGTTATCAAATACAAAATAGTATGTCGTTAAATTTAGCGTGCAATTAACTTTTCACGCCTAGTAGGTACAAACCCTTCCTGGCCGGTTATTAAAAATATTTACGCAGGATATGCTTTCGCTGTACTATATAAAAAAAAAAAGATTCAAATCGTTAAAGGTAAAGACCTCACTAACTAAAGCTCATAATTATACATAGTAAGCTAATTAAAATAAATAATTCAAAGTTCACATCTATACCTTACACTATAGACATAAGTTAAATGTTATAACTTGAAACTAAGTTACAAATAACTGAAAAAATCAATAAGCTTCTTTTCTGATAGTTAACCAATCAATATAAGAAAGAATAACCGAAATCGGTCAAGAATTGCAAATCGTAATATATCACATTTGGGGATACTTTTAGAGTTACGAACTAGCGTACGGAGATTCGAAATAGATTTATTTTTTGTAAATCATAATTGCTAAGATCACTAAAAGTAAATCAAATTAAAGATCTTCTGTTTTTAAAAACCTATACTGAAAGTGAAAAATAATAGTTATAATATGAAAAAATGTAAAATCCGTACCAGAACTGAATATTATGTAATATTAACAGAAATAATAGGTAAGAGAAAGTCAGAGTAGCCTTACATAATTATGTATTTATAGACACGATTATTCAAATCAGAGAGTATTGTGTCTTGTAAAATAAAGATAAAATTAAATTCAAAGCTCTAGAAATGGGTACATCTACTCGATTATCTCGTAGTCTATACCGATACCGTCGAAGGCTCATTTTAAGCCGCATAAAAATGTATATATTCAACGAGAACAGAAATTATTTGAAAAAGCTACAATGAGAGTTAAGATAGGTTTACCGCCTAAAATGTCGTTAACGAAAGGTTAAAAGGAGATAGATATAGAAATACACAGGGAACAAAATAGCATAATTTCTCATATATTCATTAAGAAAAAAGAAAACAAGCTAAATTGAAGACAGCTTTTAAGTAGAAGAACAATAAAGTTATGTTTAAAACATTTTAAATGGCCCAAAAAAATTTTTGGAGTTTATGTTTTTAAAAAGTTTGGGAACAATGACCTATTTAAGTTAAAAAATAGGTCAAGTACGAGTCAGACTCTTGCACGAAGGATTTCGGAGCACCAAACAATATTAAGCATATAAGTTTGTATTTTTCAAAGACACTGAAAAACGAAGTTGTTGGTTCGAGGGGTACCAAAAATATCTCATATCTCAAAAAGTACACAACGTATCTCATTCTAACTAATTTTCTTTGAAAATGTATCTTAAAGTCTATATTATTTTTTTCAGAATATTGCACACATGGGTTGAAAAATTAAAAGGGGGGGGGACACTTTCTCAGACTTTGGAAGCCATTATCTCACCTACTATTTAATTAAATAAAAAATATATCTTGGGGATCTTTACACCACTTTTAAGACCTATCTAACGAAACTTCGTACGCCTTTGTCTACTAGATTTTTTCGATCTCTAAATTGCACTAATAATTAGAGTTATTTATTGCACTAGAAAGGACGGTGCAGTCAATTTGAGAGTTTCACGAAATTAATCGCACGTAACTTTATATCAGTGTTTACAACCGTTTTGATATTTCACGACTTTTTCTGAAAATCGTTTATTAAGTTCGGATGTTAAAATAATTCTCTTTATATCAGATATACTTACTACGGCCGCTGTCATCATTTTGACGATAAAGTAAATCAAGGCGCTCATTCGGCGACGTGATAAGTAAATAATGCATGTTATTATTATTTTGAAAATTTTTGTTTATTCTTGTTTACATTTTTGTTGATTTTTTATTATTTTTTACTAATATTTATATTACTGAATATTATAGTGTCCGTAAATCGACTTGTGTAACTAATAATATATTGTTCATTATGAGTACACATCGTGAATTAAATAATAATGCAGAAATAATACAATAATTAGAGACGCTTCATAACATAATTGAAATTAACTCTGAGGACGAAAGCGATATTAATAGTGTATCAGTACCAAACACAAGAAATGTTGAATATTCTGATTTTCTATCTCAAGTGTGATCATCATCCTCCGATTCTGAAGAAGAGTTACCACTGTCAACAATTTCTAACAGTACATGTCAGAATGCGTGTTGGGTGTAGAAGACGTGTAACTTGTGGCTTGTACTTTGGACGTAGTTCACGATCAACCAACTACATGGTACCAACAGAGGAACATATTCATATAGTCATAGATATGTGAATATGAGTACAGAGTAGACATGCTCTGAAAATCAAAGCAACAGCGGACGACAAAGTCAACAAGGAGTCACTCCGCAAGACAATATCGTGGGGATAATGATGGTTTATCCGCCTTCTTTCATGAATCTATTTTGGGACATATAGAGTTATTTACTGAGAAAGAATCTACACTAAAAACTAACAATAAAACAATGACAATTTTTCTGGATGAATTAGATGCGTTTGTTAACTTCATAAACGCTCGTATATGACGTTAACAAACGCATTCTTATAATACGAGCCACTTAGAAGTAGATACTCTATGGTCGACGGGGTGGAAACCGTCTATTTTTGGAGATACTATAAACAGATCTAGATTACTAAGCATTTAAGTTTTGGTTTAAGAAGCACAATATCCGACCGTTTAGCTACAGACAAGTTTACCGTGGTCCCTGGAATATAGAACAGTTATTTCCATTTAAAACTCGCTGCTTATTTTGCAGTCCATTGCAAATACGCCAGATATGCGACTGGGGCCGATAGGAAACTCATACGATAGATTTAATCTCCATAACACTTTGCTTCTATTTAAGTGGAGCTTGTTGTTCGGATTCCATTTCAAGATGAAATCGATCGCTATTTGAAATAATCATAGCTATATAACAATTGCAATCGTTGTCCCTCGTAACGTTATTATTTCGTTGTGGTAACTGGAAGTCTACTCTCATGCATTGAATTAGTTGCAAAAAATAAAATAATAACGACACATCTGTACGTATATTTTAAGTTCGGAATGTTCATGGTTCTCTTTTTTAAACTCTTTATATCTTCGCCTCAACGTTTTGATAAAGATTTTTTTTTCTTCAATCCATTTTTTTAGTTTTTTCATTTAATTATCTTGGCAGAACCCTCATGGCGCCATTTTGAGTAAAAAATTGAAAAAAAAGATTTTAATTTCACAAGATAAGACCTTTTCTGAAAAAAAATGGTGAGATATTCTTTAAAACTTTTATTTTCTATATATATCACTTTCCTAACAACGGTCTTTTTTATAACATGAATTTACAAATAGCAACAAACTCCTATTCTTTCTCAGCAATTCCCCATGGCATCCACACTTTATATTGAAACTTTTTTATTCCATTAACTAAAATGAATAAATAAAAGTAAAACAAAATAAAATTTACGGCGAGGAAAGACAATTGCATATTAACTAATATTATACCCTTATTGTTACCAAAATAATTTTAATATTATAAATAAACCATTAAAAAATTAGGATTAACGTTTATTTTACTAAAACTATTTTTTCTGTGTGAAAACAGATCATTGTGATACTTAGTCCAGTTCGTGAAATTACTTTATTAATTCAGTGAAACGAACACATTATAGTTATTTGAAAAAAATTAAAAGCTTAGAAGACTATTTCACAAAAAATACATTTTTAAATTGTGTTCGTATCTTTTTTTACCTTTTAGCCTTAGACATATATCCATGTATAAATTTTACAAAAAAATTAATCCAACATATAAAACAAAGAACACATCTATAAAGTTCCATTTATACCCAAAAACTCAGCTGAAATTGATAAATATTTTTACATTTATTTACTTTGGTGGAACCAACATGATGCCATTTTAAATTTTACAAAATAACAAAAAAGTATAAATTTGACGATATTATAAACTTTCCTGAGAAAATGGGGAAACGTTTTTCACTTTTCACTTTCACTTATCACTTTTTTTAAAAATGGTCTCTTTTGTTATTTGAATTAATTAATAGTAACAACCTTTTTTTTCTTAGCAACTTCCCATGATTCTTACATATTATATTGAAGCTTTCGATTTCTGGTTACCAAAAAGGTCAAATGAAAGTAAAAGAACTTAAAGTATCGAAATGCAAACGAATTTGAAATGATATCACACCGTTATGAAACAAAAAATAATTTTAGTGTTATAAATAAACCATTATAAAATTAAGATGAAGATATTTTTTTATTTTTTTCGAAATTTTGAAATATTTTCTCTCTCTATAACAATAAGTCTACATAAAAATAAGTATATTGATAATTTGTCCACTTTATCAAACTGCTTTTAATTCCATATAATAGACGCTTTGTCGCAATTTGAAAAAAAATCATGAAGTTATAGAAGGATACTTCACAAGAAAGATAGTTTTAAATGTATTTCGTTTTATTCGACTGAAAGCTAATTTTTTACATACATTCATGTTAAAATTTTAAACAGATTTAAATCTAATTTATAAAAGACGGATCGCGAAAAGTTCACCTATAATATTATCTCTACGCCAAAAAACTGAGCTGATATTGATTGTCACATTAGAGCAATAAAACAAAATATGAACATTTGTAACAAATGATAAAATTAATTGTAACTGCTCACCGCTGTCATAAGCATGCTATAACGATAGGATTTCTTTATCACTACCCGATTAATACCATACCAGTGATCTACTGATATATTAATGAATGTTATTTTCAATTTTACGTAATTCCTTATATATTTTCGTCGTCCTCCATATGCCTTACAGCTAATAATATTAATTTCACTTAATTTTCCAAGACGCTCGCAATGCTTCGTTGTTGAGAGTAGAAAGTTTCCACAATGGTTCTGTCGCTCGTTTCTTACATTCTGAGTACTACAGTCGCTTGTGCATGCCTCAGGCAATAGTCAGTATTAAGTGAAGCTTATAAGCGTATAATCATACTCTACTTGGTCATACTTGATCCACAGACATTGGAATTGGATATAATAATTATAAGTTATTCCAGAGATTCTAAAGCAAAAATATAATTTTTTTCGATATATATTCTGTTTGTTGTAGACTTACTTTACGAGACCATTATTTATTTGGTAAACTGTGAATGTTTTAATAAAAGATGAAAATACAATTTTTGTGCAGTGATTCGATGTGGCGATTCAAAATATTTACGTTTAGTTCACTCGACTCCATATTACCTTTAAAAAGTGTTTATTTTAATTATTTAGACGATACATTGAACTAAGGAATAATATTTACCATTCATATTATGTCATAGATGACGTGTGATGAGTCTTACACCAAAAGTTATTAAATCAATGGAACTAAAAGCGGTAGGGGTGTAGGTAATAGGGTATTCTGAAATAATGTTAATATCTGTATTAAATTTAATATGTATATATATATATATATATATATATATATATACTTTAGGAGAACATTTCACATACGTTAATGGGAGCAACAGACATTCACTCTTATTTAAAATGAGCAGTTATGTATACCTTTACTGATACGTTAGTATATTCCTCCTAATTTGCTGTTTTTTAGTGAAATATTGTAAAAAGAGAAGTAGGAGATAACTCCCTCCATCATTTCGTTATCACAAAGGTTATTAAAAATGACATCACAATTCAGTATTGCTCTCCTTGTCTTAATTTTAATTTAACTCAAAAAATTTTTTATTCTCGTTCAGCTCGGGACTTTCAAAGTACGAGTTTGAATAAAACGAAAAAATTAATAAAAATACCCTTGTAAATAAGTAATAATTACATTTTTGTTCAAACATGTTATTGAAGAAGCCCATAACGTAATACGTAATATCTGTCACGAATTGCAACTTGTAATGTATCCTTATTGGTATATGCATGCTTGTAGACCAGCTGAAAGAGAATCGTGCCATTTCTCAAAGTTAAACTAAATCGTCATATTAAAATTCCTTGAAACTAATTAAAGGTCCCTTATTTGTAAAAACTCATATTGACAGTGAAAAGCAATAATCATGATAAGTAAAGAATATAAAATTCATACCAAAACTTGAATATTGTAAAATCATGACGGAAAGAATAGGTTACAAAAGGTGAGAGTACCCTTATAAAGTAATATATTCACAGAGACGATTATTGAAATCAGAGAACATTGTGTGCTGTAAATTAACATTTAATTAAATTCAAAGCACTTGAAATGGGTACATCTACTCGATCATCAAGTAGTACATACCGTAACTTTGAAGGCTCGTTCTAAACCGCATAACAATGTATATATTCAATGAGGACATGGAGTAACGCATGTGCTGTAGAAAAGCTAGAAAAAAAAGTTAGGATGGTTTTACCAGCTAAAAAGTGTCGTTAAAGAAAAATTCAAAAACCAGGTGGCTAAATAGTATAGTATCTCATACATTCGCTAAGAAAAAAGCAAGTAAACTAGATTGCAGGCGGGTTTTGAGTAGACGAACATGCAGTTAATAAAGTATGTGAATCTACTCTTTGACGAAGTATGTTTAAAACTAGTTTACTTGGTAATAATTATTTAAATGAGAAATGATATAAAGTATAATGAAAGTTTCATATGTAGTAGATAGACTGGTAACTAGTAGTATCAGTAATAGCAATACATTTCATGAAGCCCAATTTTTTAAAGATTTTGATATCAATGACCTATTGAAGTGAAAAACACGGTGTAATGCGAGTCGCACTTGTGCACATAGGGTTCCGTAGCACTAAACGATATTAAACTCATAAGTTTTTATTTCTCAAAGACACTGTGAAAAAGAAATTTGTCGGTGTGGTCGGTACCAAAAATATATAATATCTCAAAAACTATAAAACATATTTTATTGAAATCAATTTTCCTTGTAAGTTTAATTTATTGTACATATTATAATCAACTTTTTAAATGTAATCAAGTTTTTAAATGAAATATTTTTCATTACTAATCTACATCACGTCTATTTTGTTCTTCATTTAAATCGACTTATACACTGCAACAACTATCTGACTCTTTTAATGTGTTTATTATAAACTAGAATATCAGAAATCCAGAGCACATCTTGTCCATTCAAAAATAATTCTTAACAATAAAAGCGTTAATACATCTTCACTGTACTTATCCTTGAATTTTTTTAAAAACAAAGATATTTTATGTTATTAAATTAAAGATTTCAAACTTCTAATTCCAGTAGATATATTGAACGTGACTATATTTCCTGCCTGTACATGATACTGCTTTGTTTTTTATATATGTAAATTTTGGAAGCATATTACTGTACCGCGTTATAAACTTTTGATACTGAAATATTACAAAAAAATATGTATACAGGTGCTGTGCGCGTTTGTTGTTATTCTAACAAATTTATTTACTTAGTTTATATGTTTTTATTTACCATTTCTTACCTCTTAATCAACCCACGTTATTATAATAACACTTAATGTATTGGATAATGCATAGTTCATAAACAAAATATATGTACTTCAAATGAAGAATTGACCAAATAAAAACTTTACTGTAAGTGGTGATATTTCACCTTATTTAAATAGGGAAATATTTTGGATGTATTCATTTTGAACGTTCTTCTACTAACGGAGTAAGTAATATTATTCAAACAAAAGACAGATTTTTTCCAATTTGATGCAAAAGAGAGCATTAAATAGAATCTAGAATCTACATAAATGGCTTCTAAGGAAAATGAAACGATGTCAGAAACAGTAAATATATCCAAATAATGATTCCGCATAAGTTATAATACGTAGACCAGACAGCACAACATTACAAATCTGAATATCCTATACGCAGGTTTGAAATTAATTATAAGAATTAAAAAAGACACATATATCAAATGCACGATTCCGGACATTGAAAACAAATACAAAAATAAAGACATTCACGGTGTCTCTGTACATACGACATGCGACTGGTTTCAGATAGAATACGCATACGATTGTTTTATCTCCATAACTCCACGCTTATATTCAAATGGAGCTTGTTGTTCATATTCTATTTCAAGGTAAAATCTAACTCTATTTAAAGTAATCATGTAATATAACAACGAAACTGTTCTGAAATTTCTGTCTTAACGTGTAACGAAAATATTCAAACATTGATGTTTCTGTACAATTTACTCGTGCGCAGTTAGTTCGAATACGGATGTGTGGTATGGAACCCAATTTTTGAGAAATACACCAAACGCATCGAAAGGGTTCAAAATATATTTTGTACTACGTCACTTTTAAAGCTGGGTTGAGCAAAAATTATTACTTACGAAAAGCGTCTTTTATATTTTAAATTAAACACTTTAGTTCAAAGATGAAAAGGTACTGTTTGCACATTCCTTCATAAGTTTATTCACAATACAATTGACAGCAGTCCACTTCTCCAACACTTTTATTTTAACATTCCACGCAATAAGGGTAGACCGCATTTATATCGTCCTTTCTTTGTATCAAAGTGTCGCACGAATTTAGGATACTTTGCTATTGTAATTAAAAATGGTTAGGCTAATTTTTAAAAAGGTTAATAAATTTTTAAATGTGTGGAGTAACGAAAGACAAACTAATACTAACCGTACTGTTATGGTACGGAAAAGAAAATTTAAAAATGATTTATCGCCTTTTTCAAAATTTCTTCTGAATTTCTAAAATGTTCACACTGAAATGATTTTTTTCTATTGAAAAATATTTCATTTTGTTCATTTGTTCAGTTCATCAAATTACTTTATTAATAATGAAAAAGAGGCTTTTTGGCAATTTGAAAAAAAAAAATTGAAAATTATAAAATGAATTAATTAATCATTCACAAATAATATTATGAATATTATGAATTAGTCATTGACAAATATTTGAAATTACATTCCATCCTTTTTCGCCTGGAAGTTACTTTTAGACATATGGAAGATAGTTTTAGACGTCTATGCCTAAATTTTATAGATGGTTCGATTTAACATATAAGGGATATATATATAACAAGACAACTTTGTTGCATCGGTACCCAAAAACTGAGCTCAAATTTATTGAAATTTTAACACATAATTATTTTGGTAGAACCTGCATGGTGCCATTTTAAATTGAAAACTCTAAGAAAAACAATATAAAGTTAACGAGATTATAAAGTTTAATGATAAAATGGTGAAATATCTTTTTAAAACGGTTATTTTACAAATTTACCTAATCACTTTTCTAAAAATGACCTTTTTTATAATACGAATTTACAAAGCGCAACAACCTATTCTTTCGCAAAAATTCCTTAGGATACTCACATTTTACATTGCAGCTATCTTGTTCTAATTACAAAAAATGTAAATGAAAATAATAAATTTAAAATGCACCATAACGAAAAATAAAGAAACTGTAAGTAATATCATATCGTTATGGTACAAAAAATAAGTTCCATTAGAAAATCATGAAAAACATATTTTTTCTTCGTCTTAAATTAAAAAAAGTACAAAGTTATGGAAGAATGTTTCATAAAAAAGAAGTATTTAAATAGTTTTTGCTTTTTTTGACATATCTCAATTTTAACGAAATTATAACCTAATTCATAATGTTTTCTCTGCGACCAAAAACAGTGCTGAAAGTGATGGTCATATTAGAGCAATAAGAGAAAGCACAATATACAAATGCAATACTTTAATTAAATGATAACATTAATTGTAATTAATCACGGTCATCATAAACTTGCTATGCCGACAGAATTTTCTTGCCCTTATTCTTTGAATTGAGTAATGTAAAAGTCACCATCACTAGCCGGTCAAGTTTCCAACCAATTATCTTCATGCCATGTTTTATGAAATTTATTTTCAACGTTACGCAATTAATTATCTACTTTTCGTCGCCATTCACATGCCATAAGGCCAATAATATTGATTTGAATTAATTTACCAAGAAGCGCACAATACTCCGTTTTTGGGAGTAGAAAGTCTCCACGACAATGGTTCAGTCTCTCACTTATTATATTCTCAGCACTGCAGTTGCTTATACATGCCCTGGGCAATAATGGGTATTAAGTAAAGTTTATAAGTGTATCATCCCATGCTATTTGACCCTTTTCTGGGATATCGAAATTGGATATAACAATCATAAGTTCTTTCAGAGTTTCTAAAGCAAAAAATATAATTTTTCTCGATATATATTCAATTTGTTGTAGACTTAATTCATGCGGCCATATTTTACTTTCTAATAAATAATGAATAAAAGTTGTGTTAACAATGAATGTCTTAATGGAAGAGGAAGATATAATTTGGGCGTTCGATATGGCGATACAAAATATTTTTGTCTTATTCACTCGATTCCACATTGCTTAATTGCAATTTGATTTAGACAATATACAAAGAAAATGAATATTGACCATTCATTCATTTTATGCCATAGAATATGTGCATTTCCTACACCAACGTTAATAAATATGATGCACTAATACCGTAATTAAAAGTATGGATAGAATATTTCGCAACACTTTAAATACCTGTATAATATATATATATATATATATATATATATATATATATATATATATATATATATATATATATATATATATATATATATATATATATATATATATATATATATATGTAGTAGATTCCTCCTTTTTTGCGGTTTTTTAGTGAAACTTTATAAAAATAGAAGTAGGAGATACCTCCCTCTCCCATTTCGCTGTTATAGGGATTATAAAAATGACATTACAATTTAATATTGCTGGCCTTATGTAAACGTTAAGTTTAACATAATTTCACGTTAAGTTTAACTCAATTTCACGTTAAGTTTTATTTAATGTATTTTACCTTAATTTATTTACCACAGCATTTTTTATGACTCTTGAAATGAAGAGTCATAAAAAATGCTGTGGTGAATAGAAAATGAAATAAATGGATTTTGGGTCAAATATCTTTTTGAAGAAAACAAATAACGTAATATGGCATACACGGTAAAATTTGGAAAGTGGAATATTAAAGTTTTCAAAAAGCATTTGTCCTACTTATTTAAGTTTGGAGAGTACAGCTTCAAATTAAAAAGTTATTTTTTTAATTTTTGCATTTCCAGAAAGCTGAAAAAATAAAAAAGAACAAAAAAGAGACATTGTATTTAAGACTGTAAACTTTAGGTATACACGCATATATATTTATAGATACATAATTTACGGCATAAAATTGTGGTGCGGACTCCATTTAATTATTTATTTTATCCGCTTCAGCACTTAATATAGGAAATTTATTCCTATTTTTTTGGATATATATATATATATATATATATATAGATTTATTGAAAAGTATAAAACAATTATTTTATTAAAATTATTGTTCATGCAACGATTTTTATATTAATGTTCAACTGTTAATGCCGGCAGATATCCATATTGGATTCCAATTAGAAACAAAGATTTTGATATTTGAAAAATTCAAATATTCAATAATTATTAATCAATACGAAATACATAAATAAAATTTGGGTCCAAATTAATTTTTTGCCACTTGTAAATGTATATTAAAACCTTTTCCTCGCCGGTTATTAAAAATAGTCTAATAAAATAGCAAAATATCTAAG
Organism: Druceiella hillmani; assembly: GCA_039881145.1. Classification (NCBI taxonomy): domain Eukaryota; kingdom Metazoa; phylum Arthropoda; class Insecta; order Lepidoptera; family Hepialidae; genus Druceiella; species Druceiella hillmani. The sequence continues at coordinate 24,277,090 of JAYKKI010000022.1, read as the reverse complement.
TAACCAATAGCGCCCTATGTGACTAATGTGTGTAAAATTTGAATAAAATAAGTCAGTCGTTTTCATCAATTAAAAGTGAAAACATGTTATTTTATTTGATACAGGGTGTGCTTTAGCTTTATTGCATAAAATAAAAAGGAATTGAGTCGTTGAAGAAAAAAGCTCATTAACTTAACTCACAATTAAAAAAGTAAGTTTATTTAAATAAATAACTTACAGTCCACAAGTATACCTTACAATGAAATTATTGATATACGTCAAATATTAAAAAATTAAACTATTTTTCAAATCATCGTGAAAATCAAGAAACTTCTTCTCTGGTAGTCGATAAATCGATATAAGAATCGCCGAAATCAGTCAAGAAATGCGGATATTTACTCAAGACGTTGGCTAATGTTATTTTTTAAAGGTATATTTAGATCATAGTTTCCTAGACCATTGATACAAGATAAAATCTCTTATTTCGAAACACCTGTATTGAAAGGGAGAAATAAAGGTTTTAATAACAAAAAAAGTAAAAATTCATACTCGAATATCATAAAATGATGACAGAAATAATTAGTTGCAGAAAGTGAGATTGGCAGTACATAATAATGTATTCATATAGACGATTATTTAAAGCAGAGAACATTGTACGCCGTAAAATAAAGATTAAATTAAATTCAAAGCACTGGAAATGGGTACATCTACTCGATTATCTCGTAATCCAAGCTGTTACCTTTGAAGCTCATTTCAAGGTGCATATAAATGTATATATTCAACGAGGGTATTAAGTAGTAGAAGATTCCGTATCATGAAAAAGCTAGGTAGAAAATGTAAGATGATTTTACCGCCTAAAGCATGTTGATAATAAAAAATTCAAAACATGGTTCAAGGATGTAGAAGTAGGCACGTTGTTAAATAGAGTAGTCTCTTCTACTCGTACATTTTCTAAGAAACAAGCAAGTAAATCAAATCGTAGGTAGGTTTTAAGTAGTAGAACCTAAAGGAAATGTTGAATTTGGCGTTTCTATTATTTGGGAAATTATGTTCAAATTTGGTTTAATTATCGACGATTGTTTAATTTGAAAATATTCTGATAAAATAATGAAATTATCATTTGAAGTATATATTTTGAAGACCAAATTTATAAAGCTTTTGGGATCAATGACTTATTGAAAACAAATAAATCGGCCACGTGCGAGTGCTACTAATGCCCGAGTCGTTTCGTAGCACTAAACATAAGTATGTATTTCTCAAAGAAACTATGAAAAAAATGGCCGCGATGGGCACCGAAAATATCCCATATCTCAAAAATTGCACAACATATCTTCTTTAAACCAATTTTTTTCAAAGTTTTACACAGGTTAGTGGAAAAATCAGGGGAGATTGGCACTTTTTATGATTTTAGGGGCACACATCTCACCAACTCTTGACTTTAATAAAAACTTTTTTTTTGGAAACTCTTTATCATTTACTTTATACCCTACAAACCTATACGAGCTACATTTTGTTTTCATACCTCAGATTTATATTTGGAGTGCACGCCCCCCACCACTAATTCCATGGTTTCATTGTATGGCTGTTCATAGAAAACACGTAGCATCCAAATTTCATCCATGTAATATAAACAATCTCCGAGTAAAATGACTGGGATATACAGACAGACGGACGGACAGAAGTACAGCACAAAATTATAAGGGCCATTTACCAAAACCTCTTGTATGTAAATTAATAATTTAAAACTTAAGTAAAATCAGATATTTGAAATTGTTTATTCGTTTTGCATGAAAAATATATTATTTTTCAAATTATAATATAAGTATTCTTCCTCAAACAATATTTTATATAGTAATATTTCAAAACTTGATCAGCTTTTAATTAAAATATTTTTCATTATTTATTTACAGCACATTTTTTTCGTTCTTCATTGAAATAGACACATACATAATATAAAAATTGCGCGACCGTTATAAATTGCTTATTATGAACTAGAATATCAAAAACACAAAGTAGATCCTATGCACTCAAAGGCAATCTTATTCGGACAACCTAAAAGAGTTAATGTATTTTAAATTAGCTTATGCTTGAATATTTTTTGGTATTTTCGGTTTTTTTAAAAAATATATTTTAGGTTACTTAATTAAAGATTTCAAAACTTCTGATTTTCTAGCTTTATCTATTACATTTCACTTCTTAATCCTCACTCGTTGAGAACGATTCACATGCTAATGTAATAATTGTTTATCAATTTGTAAATGTATGATTAATAAAGAAAAATATATATGCTTTAAACAAAGAACTGACTCCAAACCAAAAACCCTATTTTATATGGTGATATTCCATTTCATTTAATCAGAGAAACAATCATAGTCTAAATATTTTGTAGTATACAACTATTTAAATATGGTTAATATTTTCTTCGACATAACGAAGTAATATCAGACAAACAAATGACTCGATTTCTTTCCGAATCACAAACGAGGGCATAGAGCCTAGAATCAAATAAATTACTTGGAAACATATTCAAACAATGATACTGCATAAGTTATAATATGTGACATCATGATAAACCTGAATTCTCTAAATGTAGTTATGGACTTATTTATAAAGAAATCAAAAAGAGACACTAGGTATTCACAACCGCGGATATAAATAGATACATGAATAAATACCTTCATTGTGTCTGTGTATATCATTGTGTCTATGTCATACGACATGCAACGTGGGACCAATAGAGTATGAATACGATAAATTTAACCGCCATAACTCTTTGCTTATATTCAAGTGGAGTTTGTTGTTCGGATTTCATTTCAAGACAGAATCGATCTCTATTCGAAGTAATCGAAACAATATAAAAGCTGTGATCGTCGTCGTGCGTAAAGTTATTATTCCGTTGCCGTTAATATCAAATGAGATACTAGATATTCACAACCACGGATCTAAACACACGAATAAATACCTTTATTGTGTCTGTGTACATACGATATACGACGTGGGACCAATAGAGTATGAATACGATAAATTTAACCGCCATAACTCTTTGCTTGTATTTAAGTGGAGCTTGTTGTTCGGATTTCGTTTCAAGACAGAATCGATCTCTATTCGAAGTAATCGAAGCAATATAACTGCTGTGATCGTCGTCGTGTGTAAAGTTATTATTTCGTTGCCGTTAACTCGAAATCATTATTTCCTTCTTTATATTAGTTATAAAAGAACACACGTTGTACTAGTTATAAAGATACATCATTAGGTATGTTTTAAATTTGTCACGCTCCTCATTCGGCTTTTTAACTCTCTACATTTTCAATTCATTGTTTTGTTAGTTTTTTTGTAATTTTCTGTCCTTCTTTCCGTAAGTGTTAATTTTTTTTAAATTAGTTACTTTGGTAGAACCCGCATGGTTCCCTTTTTGACTAAAAAATATAAAAATAAATAAAGATTATAAATTTTCCTAAGAAAACGATAACATATTTTTCAGAATAGTTATGTTAAAAAACACTACTTTCCTAAAAAGGGTCTTTCTAAAAAATTAATTTACGAATAGCAAAAATTTGTTCTTCCTAAGCACCTTCCCATTTAATATTTTACGTTGAAGCTTTTTTATTTGTATAACAAATAAGGTAAAATGAAAGTAAAAAATAATAAAATATGCTGTAACGAAAGACAAACGAGTTCTAAACAATATCATACCATTATGGTACAGAAAATACTTTCAATATAAAGAAACCATTAAGAAAAATGAGGTAAACAATTTATTATCACTTCGTTTAAAATTTTTTTAATTAGTGAAGTGCTGGCATTGAAGTGGTTATTTTTATATCAAAATAATTCATTTTTATTATTTGTCTTCTTTATCAAATCTTTATTAATTTAAGCTTTGTCATAAATTGAAAAAAAGATTAAAAATTTGTGGAAGACTAATTAAAAAAATATATTTTTAAATAGTATCTTTTTTACTCTGGAAACTAATTTTAGGTTTTACTGAAAGTTTAATCTAATTTATAAAGGACGGAACATGACAAGGTTGCACCTACAAAGTTCCATCTACACCTAAAAACTGAGCTGTTATGAAAGACCAATGAATTTTAAATAATATCATACTGTTATGATACAGAAATGTTAAAAAAAAATTAAAAGTTATAGAAAAGTACTTCGTAAATAAGATGATTTTAAATGGTGCTTGTTTTTTGCCCGGAAACTAATTTTTACACATCTCTGAAAGTTAACAAAATTTTAATCTTACTTTTAAACTTTAATTTTATTTAAATGTTTTTACTTTTAACGTTATCTCTACACCCAAAAACTGAACTGAAATTAATTATCGCTTTAGAGCAGTAAGATAAATTATAAATTGCGTATATTTGTATTAAATGATAACAATAATTTTAACTGCTCACTGTAGTCATAAGTTTGCTATACTGATAGGCATTTTTATCACTATTCTTTAAGTCGAGTAATATAAAAGCCACAATAACTGTTAAATTTCCAACCAGTGATCCACTGATATTTTCAACGAAATTGATTTTCAACGTTACGTAGTTTCTTATCTATTTCCCTGCAGTTGCCTTAAGGAAAATAATATTTATTTCATTTAATTTTCCAAGAAGCTCACAATACTCCGCTGTTGGGAGTAAAAAGTTTCCACGACAATGGTTCAGTCGCACGTTTCTTATTTTGTGGGTATTATAGTTGCTTGAGAGAGCCTGGGGCAGTAATCGGTATTAAGTAAAGGCTACAAGTTTATAATCAAACTCTATTTAGTTCCTTTCCCCAAACACCGGGATTGGATATAATAATTACAAGTTTTTCAGAGTTTTTATAGCAAAGAATTTTATTTTTCCCGATGTATATTTAACTTGTTGCATACTTATTCCATAAGATAATAATGTATTTTTTAACGAATAATTAATTTTGTGAACAGCAAACCTTTTAATAGAAGATTGAAATACCATTTTTGCACTTAGATGTGGCATTAGATGTGGCATTAGATGTGGCGATGCAAAATATTTTTTCTAATTCACTCGACTCTATATTGCTTAATAAAGTTATAATAAGGTTAATAAAGTTAGATTTAGACAATACATGACAGAAACAAAAAGGACATTTGCCATTCATACTAAGTCATAGATGAGGAGTTATTCCTACATAAAATTTAGTAGATCAATTGAATTAATAGCGTATTATACATACAAAAGTGGGTGTCGAAATCACTAAAATTCACTCAGTTTTCGCTAACTTGACTTCCTCCATCTTATATCGTATTTAACACCTGACAACAACTGCTTGCCCTAGTACTCGCTTCAAACTTATAATTAAACAGAGCAAGTTTATTTAAATAAATATTCCACGGTCTACAATGACACTTTATATTGAAGGAGTACACATGAGATAGTTAAAAAATTACTCTATTTTACAAATCATTGTGAAAATCCATAAGTTTCTATTCTGGTAGTTAACCAATCATCAGAAGAAAAAAAACGCCGAAATTTTTCAAGAATTGCAAATCCTAGTGTGTGATCATTTGCGGACATGTACTTATTTATAAGCAAGAGAACGGAGACTCCTGTTATTTTTCAAAGGTAAATTTGTATCATAAATTCAAAGATCGTTAACATTAGATAAAATTAAAGATTTTTCGTTTCCAAAAACCTAAATTGGAAGTGAAAAATAACGATTTCATTACGAAAAAATGTAAAATTCGTAACTGAACTTTAATACCATAAAATAATGACAGAAAGAAGACGTTACAGATAGTGAGAGTAGCCTTACATAATTATGTATCCATGGAGAGGATTATTTAAAGCAGAAAATATTGTGTGCTGTAAAATAAAGATTATATTAAATTCAAACCACTGAAAATGGGTCAATTTTCTCGATTCTCTCGTAGTGTATACCGTAACCTTTAAAGTCTCATTGTAAACCGCATAAAAAAAAAAAGAAAAAGATATATATATATATATATATATATATATATATATATATATATATATATATATATTTATATATATTCAACGTGGATATGGAGGATTGAAGATGATTTGGAAAGGCTAGAAAGAAATATTAAGATGGTTTTATCGCCTAAAACGTGTAATTAAAGAAAAATTCAAAGTAAGTAGATACAGAAGTACGCAATCAAGAGTAGTGTCTGCTACATTTATTTATAAAAAAGCAAACAAATCAAATTGTAGGTTGGTTTTAAGTAAAAGAACATATAAAAATAAATTATGAGTGTCTACTCTTTGACAATTTATGTTTAAAATTAGTTAAATTAGCAATTATTGCTTAATTGGGAAATAATCGAAAAAATGTATAAATTATTATATGAAATAGATAGATTAGTAAATAGTCGTATTAATAAGGTTTTTGAAGCCGAAATTTTTAAAGCTTTTCGGCCCAATAACCTATAGAAATGACAAAAGTCAAATGGCTCTTTAAAATATGGTTAATACTTTTTCGTCATTTGATTAATTATAATAATTATACTTTTGATAACAAAGTTGATTTTTTATCACATATTGATGGCTGCACCACGTAATTTTATATTAAATAATTCCATAAAATTAAATAAAATTTTAATTATGTTAACGAACATGAAAAGCGTTTCAGAAAAATTCGCTTTTAAGTTTCAAAAATTTGCAAAACCGAAAAAATATTCCTTAAAAGCAACAAGTGTCTGGAAGACATACGAATGAGACACCATTAAGATGAAAAATACGTTTTTAAGACGCCAACTTTAATATCTGATCTAGTGAAAAAATATTGAAAAATTTACAAAAGAACACATAAATCCGTAATTCCGCATGAACGTCACACTTTTTTTAAAAGAATTACACAGATAAATTCTAAATTTGCCATAATTTAAAGCATTTTATTTTATTTTCCCTTGAAATACAACTAATTTATTCTATAACAGATAAAAATATTTATGTAAAAATTATGGAGGAGGCAAATTAAGCAATCATTTTTTTATGTAACATATGTCGTTTGGCGGTTTGAAATAAAACAGCACGTTAATAAATTTAAACTCTGCTTTTTTCAGAATGTTATACGAAAAATTTCCTTCTAACAGATAAACAGAAATTTATGAAAAAACAGCGTAACAAGATTTTTAAGTTAACGCCAAATATATTCAATCAATACTTATCGTAAATTCACCGTGAGGAGATATTGGAAATAAAACATCTTCCTTATATTCAAAAATTCTAGAAACTGTGTGATTCAATAAGGTTTGGAGTAAGACCTCAGCATAGGTTTCTCTCACCCCAATGAAATCGTCTCAAGGAGGTGACGAGATGATGCAATATTTTTGGATTTTCTAAGATTGTGAATACTTGGGAAGGTATCTTGGTTTAGATTATTGACGGTAGTTCTAAAAGTAGGCTGCAGAAGACTTATATATATAAATATTATGAAAAATCTTTTTCAAATTTCAGTACCTTCCTGGGCTCTACTTTATGACATTGGCCGCTGTAAAATTTCCTTCAGCTCGCTAGGACACAGTATGTGCCGACACCAAATCAGAGGCGGTATAGCTATCCACTAAAACCTTCAATTTCTTCAATTTTTTCAATGACGGAGTGCACCCGTCTAATTTTTGATTTTCTATGTCGTGAGATTTCAGGATCGAGTTCTTCCCCAGCAATGGATGAAAATGTAGTTGGCAGCTTACATGTTTTAGTTAGCTTCACTTTATTGTATTTTACGAAATTGTTGGTGTTTTGTCATGATTTGGTCCGCTTTTTTATGCCACCATTCAAATAACTTTAATGTTTTCTTATCAGAATTTAAATTTAAATCATGAACATGATGAAATCGTGATCATGAACAGAAGTTTAAATCATGAACATGATGAAATCATGATCATGAACAGAAGTTTAAATCATGAACAGTTTCGAAAGCTTTTTAAACGCCGCTTATTTTGCCTCCTTTGTGGCTGTCATTTACCTGCGTAAAATCAGTCGGCGTTTTTAACCCCGAGGTTAACAAAAAAAGTCTCTATATATATTGTAAACCTTAAAGTACCACTTAAGTGATAAAAATAAAGTCCAAAAACTTGCATTAATTACATAGAACATATGACTAAGTTTGCAACTACCAATTTTTTTTGTTAGACCTTTGAAATTGAAATATCACAAAAAGAATTTGAAAAAGAAACAGTCAAAGTCAAACCATGTTACATACATAATCCATTGATATTTAAACAATAAAAACTAAATTTTAAAAGTACATATCTTTGTTAAAATGTTCCGCAGAAGTCACTGACACACATTCAAACACAAAGAGAATTTTCTACGTTTACGAGTAACATTTATAAGACTTGAACTATTATCATTTGGACTTTCTTATAAAAAGAGAAAAAATAATTATCCACTAATTGCTCATATTTAGTCCAAAACTTAGAAGAGAGCGATTTATAAGCGTTTTTTTCCAAATTTTTTAAAATATTCTTCCAATAAAGTAACATATATGTGATTTAATTTGCCACCTGATGCCATACGATAGTTTGGAAAGAATGTTTTTTTTTTAATTTACCCATCCAACCCTTAAATTAATCCCTGTATTCAAAATTTATCTATTTACACTTCAAGTCAATAATTGAGGTACCATGCTCCATATATAAGCCTAATTTAAAATTTAATATTGAATAGTTTCCTCAAAAATCATCTGTGATAGATGGATGGACGGATGGAGACGGTGATCAAAGTTTCCATTAGTGTTCCGTTTTGAAAATGCCATGGAGAAATAAAATTGTATTATTTCCATTTTATAAAATTTCGAAGACGATCATCTCAGAAACCGTTCAGTTCTTTACATTCACCAAAAAAAATTCACGTTAAGAATTAGGAGCAAGATCAACCTCTTGAAATATATCTTGATGAAAAGCAGACCAGCATAACGATAGGAAAGAAATGTTGATACTCTCCCCTTCTCTAAATTCGTATTCGATTCTGACATCGTTATAAATTCATAACGCTGAAATAAATACCATTTAGATTTTAAAATTTCAAATTTATTACGAAATCATATTCCTGACTTACACTGCACACATATTATAAAATATTTAACGATGACGTTACTATTTTTAAATAGTTTGATCCATTACATGGTTAACAGTACCTAGTTAAAGTAGCGTGACACAAACTCAATGCAGATTCCAGGCTTGTAACCGGCCTACAAGTGCACCGCTGTTGTAATCCAATATTCGTGCAATAGGGCACCATGCAGCAAAATGCACGCAAGAAACTATGTCATACTCATTATACAGTTCCACATCTACAAGTGAACAATTATTGAAGTAAAACTTAAAGGTTACCCTCACATAATAACTGGATTTTTACCTTATTCTGCAACGCCTGTAGAATTACACAAGACGTCTAAAACAATTTTAAATTTTTCATTAAGACTTACGGATAACGACTAATAAAAAGAAATGTGTATATTAGAGAATATAACCATTAATGGATCTGTCAAATTAAAAAAAAATAAATATATTATTTTTTGTTACGTCTATTAAGCGAAGTTCACAAAATTTTGACACCCGAAAGGCGTATAAATTTTTTGAGTTTCTCAAAAATTTTAAATTTAGAGTTATTGCTAAACTTTTCCCATAAAAAGATAAAGTGAGCTTGTAGTGACGCTGCTTTTTCATAATTATGATTTAAGCTCTTTCTGAGATAGAACTTATAGTTTTATTATACTCGTATTTTCGTAGCCATTTTCAATAATATGTTTAGAACTGTATTACGAAAAATTTTCCAAAAAATATGATTGAAAATAACTTACTTTTTCAATTGATACCGAAAAGGGAAATATAATGAACTTACTTCATTTAAAATGTCTAAACATTTCACATGAATATGTTTGAGTGTGAACTTGATATATATTCGGGGTACATGTTTTATAATTACGCCAAATTTCACGTTTCTGTGTCAAGTGAATCTCGATAAAAACTGTCCCGACAGATGGACGAACGTGTCCGTTTGTGACGTGCGTGATGCGTTCGTGTGTGATTTTATAAAGAATATGTGGAGTCGACATTTAAAAGATATATTCTGTTAAATAAATATATTAAAAAAAAACTATCAACTTGTTTACTTCCACTGGTTTACTTCTATCCACCTATCAAACTTGTTTTTTATTTAATACAAATTCTCAAATTTAATTTCGTTTCACTTATAATTTTTTAAAATGTCTCGAGTTCAGTATAAAAACTAGCCGGCGTAATTCAGTCTATTTTAGGACTCCGAAGTTATCACTCTAACTCTCTAATTAAAAACTCTATATAAACAAGTGTAATTAAATTGAAATTAGCTATTTATAAATTACCTACTTCAGTGGATTTATTTTCTTACCTCCAAACCATACCTTCGATCAAGCTTTGTTTCTTTATCGTGTCACCTAAGTATCCTAAACTACCGTAAAATATTCTCTGACAATACTAAAGATTACTTGTTTTTTTAATTAATCACTATGATAATTTTTAATTTCTCCATTAAAAATCGCTTTACGGTTAGTTTGAAATTACAAACCCAAAAAAACTTTATTAACTTATTTACGTCTCTTATTTCTGAGATATAAAACAAAATTTTTGTTTAAAATAAAACTTGAAATAATTATCGTCCGACGACCTTGCGATCGTTAAAGGATGAGGAGGGTGTAAGACATGAAATTTAATTGATAAAAATAATGTTAGTTCGAAAAAAGCCAAAAAAAAAGAAAAATGTATGAAAAAAGTGTCTTGTTTTAAATTTTTCTCCAGACAACCAAGATTATCAAACGTATAATATTATTATTAAGATTAACAATGTTAGAAAACATTTTCACTTTTTTCAACAAAAAATTTCATAGATAAGTTTTAAGCCAAATGAAATATATTTGTTTCAGTTAGAAACTTACCGGAGAAATTTGTTGTTGAACAAAAGTGAAATTATTTTCTGGCATTATAGATTCTAATAATGATATTGAAGCACGTAAATCAAATATGTTTGAATAAAGCTATGAGATATTTCATACTTTAGTTGACACATCTGAAAAAAATAGTCCTCTGACCGATTCTCGCTGATTTAAACGTCATACGTTAAAACGCGCTAATAATGAAAAGGATAGAATATAGGAATGAATATGTGCTAAAGAAGGCGGCGTACGTTTAGTTGCCGGCGCGCAAGAGCCTTAAGTCGGTGGGCGACTTTTCACCGACCTTATCCTGGAATTACTTAAAATATAAACATTTTTAATTTGCCTTTTTCACTACAGGATCGACAAAGCATGAAGAAATTTAATTTTAGAAATGTATTTTCTTAATTAATTTTAATTAATTTTAGAAATGTATTTTCTTAATTAATTTTAATTAATTTTAGAAATGTCCTTTTATTACCATTTTTTAGCGTCTTCTACATTTAATTTTCTAAAACGTTTCTTTCATGATTCTTTTTAGAGTTTCATGATTTTTAAGTGAATTATGGACGAACTACCTCAATTTCTTTTTTAGTTTTGCGTACTAATGAAATATGTTTTCTTATGAACGTTTCATATAATATCCTTAAACGAATATTAAATAATATTCCCATTTAATATCCATTCAATTGGCTTTTATTTTCGCTTGTATTACCAATATTTTTTTGCACAAACCACAGGCTTCAGTTTTGAGTTTTGACAATACAAGTAATAATTCGAAAATTTTTGAAAAATTCTCTTTAATGTTGCTTTTTATAACGAAAATTTTTGCAACAAAAATAATATTTTGTTATCTTTTTTTTTTAAATATTATCTAAATTTACATTTTCTCTTTGACTAATTACATGCATCTCTGTACGTTATTCTATACATATATATGTATGACGACACACTAAAATTTGTAATTCTTTATCTATTTTGATGATTTTTAGAGTCGAAATATCAACTATCAGTATTATGATCTTCAAAACGATTTGGAAAATAGTTTAATTTTTGTAAATAATTTTACCAAAAGTTCCTTTTTCCATACTCAGCATATTAATCCGAGCAAAAAATATTTAAAAGAAGGCAAATGAAGTAATTGATATTTTCTTACATAAATTGAGAACGTAATTCTAGAGATACTTTTTATTATTCATTTAAATTTAATAACCCATTTTTCAAACTATTAAAATCATAATTATGATGGAAATAGTCGCATTAGTACTCATTCTAAAGTTTATTGGAGAATATATCGGTGATGAAATAAAAAAATTCACATCATTTTTGTCTGTTAAAAGTAAAGTAGGCAATATATTAATAACGAAAATAATATTCATATTTGCCTATAGATTGATCGAAACACCGATTCCCGTTAAATGTTTGTTAAATGCTAAGTGTATATGTGTATATGTAACATGTAACATTCGTAGTGGGGTTTTAGTCTTACTCATAATTTATTCATATGTAAAATTAATTCATAATTTATTCATATGTAAGTGTGTGTATATATATATATATATATATATATATATATTACATGTGTATATTTGCGTGTGAGTGTGTATGGGTGTGAGTGTGTATATAACTTGTATATATTCTTTTTATTCTTTACAACATGTAGGATACTTGTTTATAGTTGGTGTAAAAGAATGTTGACGACATAAACTCATAAACAAACAAGAAATATTTCGGTTCTTCGTCCGGATTAATATGGTTATATTCTACTGACTGAGCGTGTAAAAATCGCGTTTTCGTATATCTCGGCACAAAAACGGAGGTCGGGATTATTTTGCTTAGTACGAAAGAAGGGACTTTTGCAAAAAATTGTTTATAAGAATTTAATTATTTCTATATCATTGTTAAAATCGTAAAGCTGATAGTGAATAAATCATAAAAATAGGTAAATAATTAAACATTTTGGTGTATCTTCATATAAATCAACTCATACGTATAGATAAAGGTACGGAGATGCATGTTATTAGTCAATGATAAAAGATATGTTTCATTAATACGCAAATATACTTTACGAGAACTATAGTTAGTCCATAGTTCTCGTATATTCACAAAACTCTGACGAGAAATACGAAAGAAACGTTTGTAAAAATGAAATGTGCGAGATGTGCAAAAGATAAAAAATGGTAATATAAGGAATCACGCGAAAAGAAAAGTCTACGCGAAAACGTATGTTTTAAAAAGCGTAGTAAAAAGATGAATAATGTTAAAGTCGTTAGATTTCCCAACTTTGCTTCATGCATATACGTAAGGAATTAAAGGGATAGAATTAAAAAGATAAGGCAAAAAACAACATAAATGTACAAAAATATACATTAAACACAACATATATATATATATATATATATATATATATATATATATATATATATATATATATATATATATATATATATATACATATATATATAAACGAAATTGGAAGATGTACAACAAAGAAAAATTATTAAAATACTGTATAATTTTTAAAGAGGCTAAATAAAATTTCTGTCACTTGATATGGACAAAAACATTTTTAATTTATTGTTCTCTTGACGTATCCTTAAAGATTATTCACCACTAGTCATAAATTATGAATGTACCAAATTTAAAAAAGAAATGCGTAGACTTCACTCTCATATTTTTTATGAAAAAAAACATCCAACTTGCGGGCGACTAATTGTTGCGAATTAATAAACAAACTAAATGGTTCATTCAAAAATAGTGCTAGCACAAATAAGTGATAGTAGGTAATGAAATAAAATACAGGTAGACCTTGAGAAAAAATAGAAAAAACCAAAATTAAAATTTCAGCTTTCAAAGTTACATGATAGTAATAAGAATATTTTCACAAATATTTCATTTTTACTATTCAAGTAAAGAAAAGTAAAAAAATACAACTCCCAACGCAACGTAAAAATGGGAAATTTTCCATCCAAATACGTTAGCCGCTAGGTTCAAGTTTATATTCATAAAATATGTTTCCTTAGCGTTTTTATTTCTGCAAAACTGCCGCAATCCTCATCGTCAACTTCCGAGAATATCCTGCCGGCGGCAGAGGAGAAGTGGATCAATAACAGATTGCTTACTCAGTTGATTCCATCTCGGGTATGATAGTAAAAGTTGTGAACTTATCTATCTCTCTATACAACTACGTGTTTCCACAGCGGGTTTTCCTAATCATGACAAAATGTTACTTTCTGGTTTCTAACCTAGACAAAAAATGTGGTATCAAATATAAAAAGGGTTTAGCCTATAACTATTCAAAAGGGCAATGCATAAGCGAGACTATGTCATAATTGCATATTTGCTAATATTAAAATATTGCTCTGAATCAATTTTAATACGCCATTGGAATATTCTTCTCCATTTAGATTCCATTGCTCTCGATATCAGGTCGGAACAGGTCACTATCACTTTGGTTGTTAATAACTGAGTAGAATTTGAAACCATCGTCAAATAGAATACAACGAGGGATACTGACTGCTAAGGTCAAGTCAATAATAAAATAACCCACGTGCAATGCTGACCACTAAGATCAAGTTAATAAATATATTAACCGACTTCAAATAAGGTGAATGTTTTCAATCCGATTCGCGTGCATTTTTATTGTGTGTATATGTTTCGGATCAATACCATTTAAATATAACCAGAATTTGATGACGAATCACGAAAATATTCTAAAATACACCTCAACGGATGAGTTTATAATGCCCCTTTTAGTAATTTGATACCGAGTTTACGCTCATATTATTTGCCTTAATGAGTTCTTTGATCACAATTAGTAACCAGAGTCGGATTATGGAGTCGGAATCCGGAGAAAGAAAATCCTCAATGCTGAGGAATACATTCGCAATGATTGTACTCTTTAAACTGTTTTGAACAGCCTTTTTGGTCACAATGTGGCTACAGAAAACCTCAACGGTGAAAAGTTTTGACTCGTTCGACCGGCCTTGATGGATGCTTTGACCAGGGTCCGATGAGAGAGCTGGAAGGCAGTAACAAAAATTCCTTAAAGTTGAGGAAAAGTTTCATCGATTTAATTTGTCTGAAAAGTATATTTTAGTTACAGGTGGTGACCGTGTTCTGATGATAGAGTTGGAAAATGACGATAGTATCTCCTTACAAATAAACTCATCGAGTAAGGTGAGTGACAAGTAAACTCATCGAGTTTGGACTTGTTATATCTAGACAAAAAAAGAAATTAATAAATTAAATTAATGTGTTACGTTTTCTTGGATTCTTTGTGTGTTCTATTCATTCAAGGAAACAAAAAATATTATAAGCAGTAAAAATGGAAAAAAATAAAACTTTTTAATAAAAGAAATTTAACCGACTTCAAATAACTACTTTCATCTATCTACTTCAGCTCTCTAATGATTGTAAAATAAATTTATATATTTTATTTACAAATAATATTTGGAAGAAAAATATTATACCCAACAGTTATGCTTTCTGTATATAAATATTATACAAAATTTTAAAATATGTTGGATGCCGACGATCACTCGAAGTTCTCTTCTGCAGCCATTTTTGAGATATGCTCTTAAAAAATATAGTAAAAAGTATTTTAAATTGAATGAGAAATATTTAATGTGTTTAGTCATTATTAATTTAATAATGATCTGCGAAGCTTAGTTAGCTAACTGTAGTACTTATCAATTGATTAAAATAAACAGACCGTAATACAAAACACTGAAGTCTCAATTTTATCCATAAACAGCAGCTGACTAGGGATTTAGAATCAAATGTCGGTTCCAAACTTTGATATAAATAAAACGATGAGATAAATTGTAATAATATTGGTTATTATGTTCTTTTCCAAATATTTTATCCCACATATTTTTAATAGGAAACAAACATTAATAACTGGGCTCTGGAAAGATGTGAGCGAATTCGAAAAAAACTCAATATTTATAAAAAATTACGTCCAAAATATAAATATGTGCAAAGTTGTAACATAAAATCATGATGAATTGATTGAAACGCCCCAATTTATAATTACTGTGACAAAGCTAAACAACTAGAGTCTGCTAAGTGTAGCTAAAATTTTAATATCTGCCTTTTTGATAAATAAAGCGGTACGCAGTCACCTAAAAGCTTTTAAAATTGATTTTATTGATTTTAAAAATCATGCAAATAAAATTTGCAAAGTTAATTTTATGAGGATTAATTTACCCTGAATTTCATTAAGCTGGCCGAAATTAATCATTCACGTCCGAAATTTAAAACTGCCAATCTATCCGTAGACTTCCAGTTGAAAATAAAGACTATTTACATCAATCCGACCAATGTATATTAAATACGCAAAAACTCGTAGCGGATGAAGTTTACGTCGAAAGCTCCGTGATATATGGAGTGAACCTGGTTTTCGAATTGAAAGCTTGATTAGAAAGTAACTTGGCTTAGCCCTTTGAGTGAATATTTTGCCACAGATTACATCCTTTTAAAAAGTAATTCGGTTCAGTTGAATTTTATAAGTCTATTCATTTACGTATACATTTAATTTATATATGATATTAATAGTTTGAAATTTGTACTACGGAAAAAATACATTGTTTTACATATAAACTTTCAATATTAAAAATATTTAAATATTGGAAGATTGTTTTTATAATTATTAAATACAAGGCCCACATTGAGTATTAATATGTTTTCCCGTTCCTGTGAATTTTTATCAAAATATAAATAACATTTCAAATTTTTATTATATCTGAATTGGGCTCCCCGTACACTAAACTTTGAATGGCCTTATTTGTAAATATTCTATGTATACTTGGCCAATATTTTAGTAAAAAATATAGATAAAAAAAAATATATGTGTAGAATTTTAATAAAAATTCCGTGCAATTTTGGTGTCATAAAGCATATACCTAATAACTGTAAAATGTAGAATTACTTCCAAATAGAAAATAATACATCTATTTGGAGCATTTTTAACACGATTTATGAAATGACAAGATATGATTGAAAACCACGTTTATATGTAATGTGTATTTATGTACTTTTATCCGTTAAACTGCAGCTTCAAAAATATTAAAATGCCAGGCGATTTATCTCGTTTTTCATATGGTATAATTTATACAAAATACAAAATTGTGGCAAATACAAGTTTAAACAGGATTGACGTCAAGTAATGTTAGCCAGAAAACCAAAATTTTCAAATTCTAATATATTTGGCTAGCGGTGGTTGAAGCTAGGTCACTTCGTTTGTTATTTTACAATGTTGTTCGTAGCAGGAACTTGAACATCAATTACAATGAATGCCTTACAATCTGTTGAGTTTGAAAAACATGGAGTTATTATAATCTAAATAGTAGTTAAAATTGCAGTTTAATAGTGAGTAAATTTCAATTTTCGTTGTAATAAAACTTTATTGATCATACCTCGGAGGTTAAGCTAACATGTTCCCCACTGCTGTACTACATGATCCCCAGGAAATTATTGCTATTATGAAATATATAATTTGATTTACTTAAAAAATTATATTTCAGGGGAAAATTTTCGTATTTTATCATGTTATTACACAAAATCTCCATTCTTTGAATCTGCAGTATATCTTATGTTAGTCACTACTTTAAACAAAATTGTACATCCCTTTATTTAAAAATATGTGTAAGAGGCAAGTACCCTTTGACTGTCTTTTAAAGAAAATGACAAC
Organism: Druceiella hillmani; assembly: GCA_039881145.1. Taxonomy (NCBI): domain Eukaryota; kingdom Metazoa; phylum Arthropoda; class Insecta; order Lepidoptera; family Hepialidae; genus Druceiella; species Druceiella hillmani. The sequence goes on along the minus strand of JAYKKI010000022.1, from coordinate 24,259,521 downwards.
ATTTTACGTTCGGGAATCTTGTCGATAATTTCTTACGGTAACGATGATAGAGTATGCTTAGAAATTACTACCAGTACCTTTATAAAATGGTGTATAAACTGCGCGTCTAAAGTAGACGAGTGGTTGTCTTTTTTGTGTTGTTTTTTTGACGGATCGAATGCGAACTCGTATGTCATTACGTATTATTAGATTTTTCGTGAAATATCATTCTCCGTATTCCCTAAATATTTCAATAAATTAAGCAAGTTTATGTGTCGCTTTTCATGATATTAAGAATCAAAAAAAGAACCGGAAAATTTTATAAAAAAAATATATATGAAAAAATTTTTTAAAAACATTTGGCATTAATACTTCCTTGCGTAGAATAATTAAATTTTTTAAATGTTTCTAATTTTTTTCTTAATCACAATCGTTAAAATTCTACAATGTGAAGAGGTATTAAAAGGTATGATGACATCACAGTGTGTGTAATTTTAATAAAATAGTGAAAACATTGCATAGGTGTCCACGAAGATGTCAATAAAGTAAAAGAATAAAGTTTTTGCACGTATGCATACATATGTGAGCTTTCAAAGTTTTATAAAATGTGGAGTGTTCATCGGATTGAGTACATTTTTTTTAATTTGAGAGTGATAGCAGAAGGAATAAAACGTTTATTCTCGGAAATCCGTTAGCCTATGAGATATGCCACAAACATTTCAAAAACTGCATCATAAAAACTAAAGAAAACTTATTCGGACGAACCGGATAAATTTCCAGTTCCTTTTTTGTTTTAGAACGTAGATAGTGCCTATGCGTTTTGGTTTAAATCGGTACAACAGTTTCGGAGATCAGGTCGCGCGTGTTCAGGTAGGCAATTAACAAAAATATTTGCTAATTTCCCACCTGAAAATGTTGTAATACAACGAAACGTAGGTTGTAGTGAAGAATTTTAATAAAGTAAAAATATTACTAAACAACGTAGTTACATTTAATTGTAACAGGATTTAGCGAGGACTACATATTCTAAAGTTTATTTTTTGACAATAATGGCATAAAATTTTAGTATTACAGTCATTCTAAAGGGAGGTAGAAATTACCTTCTGGTGGATTTAAAATTAACATTACTAAATTATATTGTAATTAACTTTTCCAGCGTATATCCTTCGTGTAAGTGAATAGCGTACGATTACTACAAATTTTATAATAGAACACACACCGCTTCTTTTTTCTCTATACTGTTAATATTGATCGCGTCGTATAGAAATAGAGTTAGGTTGTGGGAAGAATTATTTTGATTCAACAACTTGCACTATTTTGATTGAATGATTTACCCAAGCACAAGAAACCCAATTATTACAAGCACAAAAATACCCAAGATGAAGATATCCCAGTATTAAAAGCATCGTATATTTAATCATATTGTCATAAATTCACTAATGAAATATCTCAAAAAACTTGTACTGAAAATGCAATGGACATACTATTCGGGATAAACTAAATATTGTCGTCAGATAAAATATCAGTTCGTTTTACATGTAAACACAGACCAAGCATGTGTGAAAATATTCATAAATTTAAAACACGTAAATAAATTTATGTTAATTTAAATGCCTTAAGTAATTTCTATTAACTTCAGTCGTTAAGTTTATTAAAATACAATGAAACGTTCATAATTCCTATGTTTTTATTTATTTTTATGTTTAATTCGCTAAGATGTATCAATACTGCTAAATAATTCAATCTTCCGTATTCCTCCATGTAACTTCCAGGATACAATTTTTACCCTAACTTAAAAGAACACGATTCAGAAGTAATAGGGTGAAATATATAAGCAGGAAAATATTAAAAGAAATATAAACGAGCGGGGAAAGAAGAAAATTGACCTTTAAATAATGAAGGCTCTCGTGCGCCTCTGAAACAGATAAGGTAGCCCATAAACAATTGATTTAATGGCTAAAAGATTCTTTCGAATTTTTACAAACGACTTACATAATTGCAATATAAATTATCCAGTAGTAAAAAAAGGGTTTTTAGCGAAATGATGATTTCTTGTTAAAATAATAATGATAGTCAGTAAACTTTTTATTATCGGGTGCAATTTTTATTTTTTTCGTTCGAAGTTCTGTTCGTAGTAGAATTCTTTCAACAATCTTTTCGTTATACTTATGTTTAAGAAAACTTACCTATGTTTTAAATCAGTTTTCTGCTTCTGGAAAATTTGTAAGAAAATATTTGTAAATTTAAGAAATGTTTGCTTATCCTTTTTTGATTAGAATATATTTTTATTCTTCACTTAGTTTTTTTTGAACTTTTAAAGGCTGGATATTGGTTATTGCTACTTCAAACTTCTGTAAGACATTTACCTCGCTTCCTTATTTAGATTGTTTGTGTAAAATTATTTTCCTCACAGAAATTGTATAAAATTGCTTTCCTTACTGAAATGGGCTTCATCAGTGAATAAGTGTGTATTAGACTAAATTTTATTCAAGACCTGTAATTATTTAAAATTTGTTGTAGATTATTTTGACTTATATTTAATCACTAGTATATTTAGAAGGAACGCACATCATTCAACGCAAAATGGCTTTTCGTTTGAAAATTTTAAGCCGGTAATATTATTATACACGTTCCATATACATTAACAGCTTATAAACTATTTGAATAAAATTAAATTATTGATCATGTTAAATAAATTATAACTAGAGTAATGAATGTATTGAGTGAGAATATTAGTCTGATAATTAAACAGACTAAACATATGAACGGTTAAAAATTATGATTCAAATATTTGCAAGAATTTCAAACTCAAATATTATGGTTATAAAATACTTGAATACAATGAAATTATTGACGACGGTAAATATGTATTTACTATGGTACTGTGATTGATTGAGTCAGAAAAATACTTAAAAAAATATAAAATAATATTCTGTTAATAAAGCACACTAAGTGTACCGATAATTAAAAAATATGTTTGAATTATTTGTCAAAAGTGGTCCCTTTAATATCATGGTATGTGTAATACAATGCCACTATTGACCACGCTAAATATATCGCAACTATGGTACAGAACAAATTGAGTCAGAATAACTGACAATAAAACAAACTAAATACGGTGGACATTAAAAATAAGGCTTCAAATATCTTATAAAATTTTATACACAAATATACATAACATAACTTTCTGCTTATAAGTTTACCGGCCAGTTAGCAATTATTCATAGTAGATTATAATGGACAATAGAGTAGCTGAAATTTATAGTCATTTATTTACTAGTGGAAAAACATTAATTAAACCTTTATTTGTAGGGTTCATACAAATATTTATTTTGTATATCGTATCTTCTGTTATCCCTATTGAAACGTGTGATCTTTATATGCAAACAAGTAAACGGAAAAATGCAAAAAGTATAATCTAATGTAAATAAATATACTCTTAGAGAAAATAGAAGCGATATTCATATAGTGTATAGTGTATTCATATGTGTTAGCTTTGTACATTTATATTGTAATAAAGTCGATATCGACCATTAACGCAGTAACTCACAGCTGTAAGACCTTGGACGTAAAGTTTTGGACTCTCTGACTGTTTTCAGTCTAATTGACTATAAATTACTACTGCATGTTTATGAACGTGATAAAAAATTTATTTATTATTTAATGTATACATAAAGATTATTCTTTTGCCTTTGGCATTAAAATTAATTTGCAGCAATTACACTGCATTGTTTTCATGTGATAGATTTCCAAAGACGAAATTTTAATTCAAAATGAACATTTCAAGTTGTAAAAGCTATACGCGTAATTTATAAAATCAGGTCATAAACTGATGGAACAAGCTGCCGCGTAGGATGATCTTAAAAAATACTTAAGATGATCTCTCAGGACGGCAGAAAATCAAGGAATGCATTTAAATTACACTAATATATATATATATATATATATATATATATATATATATATATATATATATATATATATATATGTATATTTTTCATATCTGCTTACTCCACATAAGCTTCTTAATCCTAAATTTCAGTAGTTATATTAATAAAAACTATGACGCGTAAGACCAATGTGATATATAATACATAATGATGCTATTTTTAATTTATGCCTCTTTGTCTCGCATTGTCTACGAAGAAGCAATTTTATGAATGGTTTGTATAAATAATTTATATCCACTGAAAGGTCGAATAAATTACAACGAGAATTTTTTACCTACTATAAGCAACCCGAGCGATTGGGTACTAGTTACATTTATGTTATCAAAATCTAGCTTATTCGTATTAGTAGTCGTTAATTATTAATAATATAAATCTTATCAGGGTCTAGTTGACAAGTGCAAAAAACTCTCTTCTCCAAGCTAACTTGTTAGAAAGCAGTCAAAATAGAATTCGTGGTGCATCTAGCTCCCGCGTCACGATCATCCGTTGAATATTTGAAATTAGCAGATATCAAATGTTCAATGTAAAAAATTAAAGTATTAGCCCTCTGATTTTTAAATTATTAATATATGATCCGATGGAGTGTAATATCAAATAACATATAAATACGGATTCAATGGAGACTCACAATGTAAAAAAATTACCTTTCAACCATCTTTCGGTATTAGAATATTTATGACTTGAGTGGATGAGTATTGGTAGTTACTAATAAATTAAATATGAAATCAAATACCTTAATAAGATATCACAGAAATTCGGAATAATGAAATTAAATAACAGTAAGAAATAATACAATGGACCAAATCATTACCAAATCCAACTTTATAATGTTTACTCTAAATAAAGAGTAATTTTATCATTAATATAATAAAGACTAATTTTATCATAATTTTTAAATAAAGATTAATTTTCTTTACTAAATTTTTTTACATGTCGATTGCATTTTGATTTTTTTATGTGATCAGAAACGTCTAACATATAAAATTATTTAAATTATAGTTTAAAATATTTAAAATTTCCCACTCTATGTATTCCACTCTGCATATGGGGTATAAACAAATTAGTACTTTGTTTACTCCCAAAAATATTTATGTGACGACATCCTTAAAAAATAATTAATGAAATATATACGGCTTAAGAACTTTAATTATAATAATAAACTTTACGTTACCATGTCAATACGTAAAACTCTACCCTTACTTTCCCACATAATAAAAAAAATTTAAAAAAGATCAAAAAATGTTTGTCCCCTCGTAAATTTTCATTAGTCATAAATATGGAAATGCATCAACCTATATCTTTTATTTCGATAGATTTAAGAAATGTGAAAAGTATAGACTTTATAAAGACCCTTTTTAGCGATCGATGGTAAATTCTACTTTCCTATATCTTTAATTTGCTTAGTTTTGAAAAAGTAGGTTTTACAAAACAAAAGGATAAAAGATAATTCAATACAATTTAATTTGAAAATCGACGTCATTTACAATTCGTAAATAAAAATGATTCATAATTCCCCCAAGTTTATAAAAAATACTCATCGATTTTTGAAATGAAATTGTTTCAATTGTCACTTAGATAAATTTTTATATGCTTCTCAGTAATTTGATTTGAAAATAAATTTGCACGGTTTATTTATTAAGGCAATATTTACAAATGTCATTTAAACCGATAAAATGTTTAATTACGTCTATATTTTGTGGTTTAAATCTTTTTGAAGAAATATATATATTGTCTATGAACTGTGAATTTTTATTATTTATTAAAATGTGGATTTGTGTGTTTTGAGTGGGTAAAAAGAGTGAATATGTATTTTTTAGTGCGATTGAATATTTGGATAAAACTATAGTGTACGCCGAATGCCATTATAATACTGGCGAAGACCTTAGAATAAAATTTAAAATATGGGCAGAAATACATTCTAAAATAGAATAACTTGTTTTTACTTATGGTGTACGTTTGTATAAATAAATTTTCGAAAGCTATGGATGTCATGAAACACCTTACCACAGCGTACTTGGAAAATTAATAAATGATAAAGTAAGCTAATGTATTGAATTAAGCGCACATCTTTTTATGTTATTTCGTTAATTGACTAGTTATTTCAATTTTAATATTTAAGTAAAGTATGTTTAGGTAATTAGGATCTATGCCAAGTTAAGTAAGAAATTACCCTATGTTCTCTAGTTTTTTGCAAAATTATCATTAATTTTAACCCTTGGCAATTTACAATATATTTGTCATACGTTGCCAAATTTAAAATTGGCCCTATTTACACAAGGTGCTTATTGACACATAATTATGATTTCATACACAATTTATGCTTTGCTGCACTTAAATTACACACTTGTGTCGTCTTCACTATCCGATTAGGTGTGTGCATTTACTTTTTGTGGGTAACCAAGCAATTTGTATTTCGCCCATGAAAGAAGTAATAGGCAATATATTAACACAGTGAAAAATAACATTAGCATTAATGGAAATAATAATTGGAAAGCTAGCTGCACTTTAAAACTTAAATTTTAATACCTGCCTAATTGTATACGCATAACTCGTTATGAAATTTCTGCACATAGTGTTATTTATTACTATTCTGCGTTATTTTACAACTTCGTCTGCATGTAATTCCGAAATATAAGTGCAACGTTTTTAGGCATTCATCTTATGGTCTTATATTTGACGCAGATAATTAAGTTAGTTTAAATCCCACTCCTGCCGGCTAACGCTCCCCCTCTCCCATCCCCCCTTCCTGCTCCAACGTGTTCCAAAAACTTGCCATGATGTACAATCCAAGTGGATGAGACTGTGTATAATATACTACGTAACATTATCATCATTGCAACATTGGAATCGTTTCAGATATCGTGATGAAACAAATAATAAATTGCGTCCGAAGTTAATGTTAACGCCATTAAAATAGTTTCAGTAGTTTTTGAGTTATGCTGTTCGTAAAAACTGAGAGACAAATTTTTTTTTAAACATTTGATTAATTTTAGTAATTGAATGTGTCAATACAAAAATTATTTAAAACAGAAAAAATTGAGTATAATATATAATTCCGTTATATTTATTTGTATTGCTAAGTTTATATTAAATTTTTAATGGAATAATTAAATATAAGTTATGAATGTAATGCAGACCAATTTCTCGACAATTTTTTGAAAAAACTCGTAGTCATTTTGCCCGAAGTAATATATTAAGACTCTAATTAATACCATGTTATTTTCAAGAAAGGAAATACTATTTTGGATAAGAAAGAAAATTACACAAAAATTAGTTTTTAAAATAAGTCGGGGCAATCACTATAGAGTATATTTAAATTGACAGCTTTTTTACCGCATAAATGTTATTCGCTAGTAACTTTGATGGAGAATAAATAAAATTCAAACAGAATTTTAGAAAGAAAGTTTATTACGCTTAAACTTTATGTAACTTTGTGAAAGCTTTTTAGTAAAGGTTCTTCAAGATTTTTAGTGGAAAAGTCTCGCCTGTTACTACATTATGTATATTTACGCGGACCGATCAAAGTAAAAAAGAATATAATATTCTACATCTTTCTTGGTATAAAAAAATATTTCATACAATAAGGCATTTGAAGCTTTTTTACTTTCCAAAGTATTATATTTGCCTTTATTCAAACTCGTAAAAACTTAAAGAATATTATATTATTTTATTGTATTAGATTTGAATCATATCGAACTAAAATCTAGTCTCTTATTTATATCATGAAATAAATAGATTGACAAGAGATCAATAAATACGACATTATATTCATAAATACGGCATTACATCATTAAATACGATATTACATTCGTTCTGTACAAACTTTTAATGGGAGAATTCCTAAATAAATCGCGTTTAAGGTACCCGCATCCAAATGTTAAATCCAGCAAATTTTCTCCCTTTAAATGAAAAAAAAAACTGTAACATTAAAGCTTAGGTTTTATGTTCATTAAAATTTAATATGTATATTTCATTTGAACAGTTGATAAATTTCGTATAAACTAATATAAACCGAATTAAATTAAATCTGTATTAAGTACGGCGAAATTTTCAAACTCTTATTTCAACATTACTTTTATTTCAACACTAGCAAACCCGGCGAACTCCGTTTAGCCACCAGATGGCTTGGTTTTTTGTAACATTTCGTTTGGGGATTAAAAGATGAAGAAAATCCTTTTCTTTTTTTTTATTTGAAAAGGAAAAATTTTATTTCATTTCACAACAGTAATGAATTCATTTCGATTACAAAAATGAAGTGTAATTTAGTTGAACTTCTCTAAGTAAAAAATTAAAGTGAATCCAAAGTAAATACTGAATCGAAGCTTTATACGTGTCCGCAAATTATCCGTTTCATTGAAGTGCTCTTTGGTAAACCACATTTTTTGTTTTTTGGTCTGACGTTAACACAAACAAAGCGGATGGTTTCCCAACTCGTGAACACGCAACGTATAGCTGCCCATGTGAAAAACAATGATTTTCTAAATTTATCCCGCAAACACTAAGCGATTGGCCTTGCGACTTGTTAATTGTCATTGCGAACGCAAGGTGAACCGGAAATTGCAATCGTTTGAAGTCAAACGGAAGATCAGTCGGAATCATTGGTATTCGAGGAATACATACATTAATAATTTATCATCACTGTAGTTCGCAGTTGGATCATATTGGAATGCCAAGCGATTGTATGATGCCAATGATCTTCGTGTGCTCACGCGTTGTCTCAATCGGGCATTTTCTCTTATTATATTTTGTCTTTCTTTCTTTCTGTCTTTCGTTCTGTGAATACACTTGTTGCTGGGTTGCATGTCTTGTGCGGCGGCCGGTGTTCGCACGTCGTCCTCTAGGCATTTTGGACTATGGACAGACTGGTGAATTTAACCTCAAATGCACGATCCACATAATTTACACAGTTGCAAAAAAATGACAAACGCCTGCTGTTGAAATTGACTAAAAATTTGCACAATACGCGTGATTGTTTTGATGGTTTCCAATTGAACTGTTAGGAAACGAATAACTTTAACCTCAATTTCACAATTTCACAGTGAACACAATACCGGTTTTAAGTTAGCGTTTGAAAGAACGTGCGCATAATAAATGTCACATGAAATTAACTGAGCAGAGTACAATGAGGTATGAGAAAAATGATTTTCCCTGTTTTCCTGCTTTTCTGTTGAAATTTTTCCTGAATTTTGTTTGCTATAAACCTCACAGAGCCCGAGACCTTTCCAACGAATGCAAAACCGTGGAAATCGGTTTGTGCGTTCTGGAGTTATAGCGTCAGGAAGGAAAACCCGACTTATTTTTATGTCACAGATAATATTTTAAAATATACACAAAATTGGAAAATTTTGAATTTTGTGAATGTTGCTCCAATAGTAAACTTTTTGTTAAAATATTTAGACCAAGAAACTCGATACTATGTATAGTCAAAAAGAAATTACAAAGTCGCATTTCACAAATACTTTTTTTAATTGGTATAATATTCCATTATATAGGGCTCTGTTCACTTTGTAAGAGTTCTTCGTAAGACAAAAGGTATCAGTGTAGCTACGCAATGCATTCAGAACATTTTTTCGTTCCATAAACTTATCAACGAGTCTTGGGTATAACGTTTCTTTCCACTTAAAATTTTGGCAAAGTTCTTCAATATCATCAGTGCACTTTTTAATTCATATTTCCTTTTTCTTTTAGGTTTCAAATTCAATAAGTTCTTTGGTATAGTGTTTATATAGATACGTGTCAACCAATATAAATAAAAGAAATGGCACGCTCTCACTAATTCAGTAGAAATTAGAACACTGCACCGTTAAAACGCATAAAATATGGACGAAATTAAGACGCATGAGAGACACTGTCTATTCTACGAGTACCAATCTGGTCACTTTGCTGCAGAAGCTATGCGTAACATATGCCAATTCCTAGCTCCTGGACCAATATCTGAAGCTACTACAAAGCGATGGTTCCAGCGGTTTTGCAGCGATGATTATTCCCTGGATGATTAACCACGCTCCGGTCAAGCGGTGGAATTGGATAGCAATAGGTTACAATTGTTAGTTGAAGAATATAGTCGATTAACGATACGCTGGCTAGCAACTGAGCTTGGATGCTCCCGCGGAACTATAAAGAATAATTTACACCGCTTCGAAGAAAGTTTGAAAAACCGTGCGTGGGCACTAGATTAATTTAGCCCGGAGCAGCCGTAGTTGTAGCCCGGTCCTCATGTAGCCATACAGAACCGCCTTAAAGTTTTGGATTTTGGATGAACACCGATCCCCATCGTCCATAATTCCCAAACCTTGCATCCACTAATTATCGTTTGTTTAGATTCCTCGGCAACGTCTTACGCATAAAAAAACTTTGAAGATGAAGACCGCTTACGACACTTCTTAGGTCAAATTTTTCATTCCAAGCCACCTAAATTTTACACTGTTGCTATCCAATCCCTGCTAGTGATATGTAGTACAAAATGACGGTGATAGTATATCGACGATTAATTCATTTTAAATTGGAAATATAAGAAAAACTATAACATAAATGGCATTAATGACCGCCCGTTGCTTATTAGTAAAACCATTAAAATTTCGCTAAAACCAACAAATTGATCATAACAATATAATTCATTAAATAAACTAACAACGGTTTCAAAAATATTTGTAGTTTTTATTACCTATTTAATTATTAATAATATAAAAATATTTCATCACCCATTCATATTTTAAAATTTGCTGAAATACAACAGTTGAAAAATTACACTTTCACAAAGATAAGGCGATTGTATGATAATTCATGTGGTTAATGATGATAAATTTTTATAAATTTTTCTTTATTTTTACCATTTTTTTTTATTTTCACTCAACTGTAAATAAAATTATGGTTCAGTGAAAAGGAAATAAAAACAGGCGAAGTGCGTATAGGTCAATTGAGGACTCAGGAACTCAGGATTTACAGATTTCTTTTGGAGAGTGTATATAATGCAGTACCATTTGTTTGCAGAGATGTTATATTATCGTCTGACAATAAACTTAGAAATAACATGGAGATTTACTAAAATGTTTACATTCTTCACGAAGCTAGAATTCAGATAACCGAAAAGGGTTAAAATTATGAAATGCGATTTTGGATGCAGGATTTTCCTGACACCACTTCATCTAGAAAATTTTCGTCTGCATATCATAAGAGTGAAGTTCGTATTCCATTTATGCAGGAGTTTATTGATGATAGGATAATGCGATATTTTATTTAAAGCGATATTTTTAGCGATAATGCGATATTTTTTTTCCTCTTTATTTATTTCTAAATAAAAAGGAAAAGGTTATATTTATAATAAATATAAGAAAACGGGCAAATGAAAGTTTGGCTAGAGCATTAAAAGTTCTATAATCTGTTCAAAATTAAATTACCTCATTTAAAATAATTCATAATTAATATGGATTCCCAAGTGTAATTAATATTTTATAATACGCAATATAAACAAGTAAGAGAATAAGTAACATATAACATATTACAGTGAATATCTCAAAATGTAGGACATCTGACTATCGTTACAATTTTAGTACAATCTTTGCGTAAGATTAAAAAATCCTTTTCAAGCATACTCATTTTTTATAAAATTTCAAAATCAATAGCTACCAAAATAAGAGGATGGGGAAGACCAATTTCTTACATGTTTTTTTTAATATATCTATGAAGACAGTCTAACTGAAACTATGAAAGAAATATTACGGAGATCCTGATAATTTGCCCTTTTAAATGCTATTCCAAGCTATACATAAATAGCCCAATTTTTTTTCGGCACTTAATATGCCAATGAAAAAAAATTTTCAATAAATATTTTTTTATTTTATCAGTAGAGAAATTTACAAGTTAATATGTCATTATTGCATGCCAAATTTGAAGTTTTCAGATCAAGCGATTCACGAAAAAACTTAGTGCAGTGGACGGGGAGACGGACATCCATATTTCGAGGATTCCGTTTTTTCTTTTGAGGTATGGGAAATTAAAAATAACTTCAACTAATATAGATATTTTGGTTGATGTTCAAAATTATTGCTAAATAATACTTATGAGCTGGCGAAAATGTCAAAAATTGTGAATATTCAATCATTTTGCACGCACATATATTCTAATTCAGAATATTTTTGTCAGCTAATTTTTACAAATATAAGTTACTGCAATATTGGAAATCATTTATTTATTCTAAAAAAAAATTTATTAATTTGCCATTTTAGAGCAATGTACGTAGAAACGAAGAATAATCTGAAGATCAAAGTAAAATGGTAACAATCTACCATTTTATTTCCTTTACTTTAAGACTAGCTGCATGAGTTAATCATCAACTTCATAAAAAACATAAGAACAAGATTTTGCTTTTTGCTAGAAGCCTGAATACAATCCTCTTCGGGGAAGTTGGAACGAAAATGGATTGAGTATTTTGGGTTAATGGCTTGCTCCACATCGTCCGTATTTATTTAGTCATAATGTACTGAGGGAAAGATGAAATGTCCTCGCTTAGTGAAAAAATATTATGATAAGATCACTGCTAAGCGCTATTACGAGGGTCCTGCTCATATGAATGATTAATGAAATTATAAAAAAAAATTGTTAATGTCAATAAATTCTGTAATTTCTAAAACTGTTTTATTAAAACTCGTCTTATCAAAGTTAAAATTAGTTTTTGAATGTTCTTAAAATAACGTTTCCATTTTAATCCTATAACAAATACATATTTTGATGGATGGAAAAAAGTCTTATCGTGCTTAGCAAAATCTTTACGATTTCTAGATGACTCATTAGTTTATAATTGTACCAAGGTCTGTACATACTTCTGTACAAATCTGTACAAACCACACAAGATATATATTTTATTACTTTTCCACATATCCATCTATATATTCTACGACCGATTTAATAAATTGTGATAAATAAGTGTTAGGTAGTCCCTCTAATAATACCCTGGATTCATCTTTTATATCAACTGGATTGTCGTTTAGAAAATTATCGCTCAATCGAAATCCTTTAAAATTTTATCACATAATATTGCAGAATTTTGGCGTTTTGCGGTGGAAGCTATATCGGAAAGAAAAGTAATTTTTTTCGTTTTGCAGTCTCCACATTCACAAAATGTTTACTCCGTATAACAAAGTAACCTCTTGTACATAAATATAAATAGTCTCATCGTTGTGTTATCATTAAAACCAGTCCTAGAACGTACGGCACTAAAAATGTTTCCGATTGGTCTTGTGATAGTTTATAAAAAGGTAAAAATTGCAAGTGGTCCTTTCGAGTGTAGTTCAAAAAAAAAAAATTTTAGACTAGTTATGTTTAAGAACCCGGCTGAATCTAAAATTCTCGTAGAGTTTATAATAACAGCACCATCCTTAAATCTTAAATTTGTAAAATATTTGTATATTTTATCGATTTTGTCGAATATGTCTTATTTATTAGTTCACCACAAAGGTTTTTTAAACTCAAAGGAAAGAAAATTCCTGAGATTAAAAATATCAAATTTATCATTAACGAGAGTAATAAATAGCATAATGGCTTCCAAAATTTCAAATTGCTGTAATTTCAAAAAATCATATCGGTATTGAATGGCTGTCTCAAAGGACTTTCAAAGTATTTTAGAAATAATAAATTAGCCCATATGTAATTTTGTTCCTCATTTTCCCACTTTCTTTCATTTGAATGTTGCGTAACAAAGATAAATTCCATTTTTCTACCATTTTCAACTTTAAAACTTTTTTGTCACCGAACATATTTCTCACCTGTTTTAATAAGTGATCCTTGTCCAAGTAAATTGTAATAATTTTTGGCTTTCTATGTGAAATATGGAGCATATACTTCACTATTTAATTTTACGTCAAGTAAACTAGACATATTAAGACCTGAAGCGATTCCGTCAAGTATAATTTGAGATTACTTTGAGATGCAGCCTCATCAAGTAAATGAAAACAAATTTTCAATAAATTTGTCATTTTTGAACCTTTTTCCTGTTAAGAAACTAGTCGGGAATTTCCAAAAACGATTCACGTCTATAGCCATAAATATTAGAACTCAATTTGCAATTGCCGATTTGTCTCCGTATAAATAATTGCTTATATTAAAATAACCAAAATGTGGTTTGCCGACCAATTCTAAAACTCATTTCATCAAAGGCAGTGTCAATAAATAGTTCTTTTTATAGCGATTTTCTTTATTGTAATAAATAATTCGGCTGTAAACCCGATTCGTAATTTACTCTCTTATGTAATTTCCTAACTCTCATGAGGTAAACAAAATCAAACTTCACAGATGTAATGATAACACCTTGGTCTATAGAAATGGAGACTTAATGCAAATTGTCTAATTTTCTCTATTCCTCTCTTCACAATATTCAATAGAACGGGCTATCTTACCATCTTTTTTTTCAATTGCTCTTTCTATAAAAAATGCAACTTTCCGTTACTGCGTAATGTGGTAAAGTCATTTAAGTCATTCCGAAATCCTGAACTTTTTTTTGACTTTTTCAAGCACCGATAGTAAAGTTATTTCTTTCTGATGACCTGCTGCAAATATTTTAATTTTCCTTTTTACTTAATAAATTTAAAAATAAGCTTCTTTTTTCTCGGCGACAATGGTGGCTGCGATGTCGACGGTTTAAATGAAATATATCTATACATATAAGATAACACTAGCCTTTTTGGAATTAACTTAACCTGGAAACCAAAATTATGTTAATGTGACATATTTAGACAGCTACTAATTTTATTATAATTATTTCAATATTAAATGATACAAAACAGGTGAATATTTCCAATAATATTTTAAACGAAATAGTAAGAAAATTTTCTGTTTTATCTAAATATATATATATATATATATATATATATACATATATATATGACATGAAATTTTTCTAGAGTCCTGACCGTATCCGGATACGGCATAGAGTATACGCACGGATAAGCTACACACTGCATATTACTGTGCAGTGTCTAGCCTGTCCAATCTTTGCGAAAACATTAAACGTTTATAAAGTGCTTAATTATAAATTAGGATGTTGACAAACACATTCGTATACACTCTGTTGATTCAGTGCCGTCTTTTTTTCCAAATTATATCGATGTGCTCTTTGCACAAACATTATCTATCAGAATGTTTACTACTTACCATAGCATTTTTAAGGGGAGTCCAATTGTATCTATTCCGAATTCTTGTTCATTGTAAGAAATTTTATTCACTTACATTTATTTTCGATATAGAAAAATATCGACATGATTTGTCGATAAAACAATGCCAACCCTTAAATATCAATCCGTATAATGTCAATCCCTATGTATCTTTCACGGATATGATATCTCGAAATTATTTTAAAATTTCAAAACAAATATAAAAATAGAATACATTTACTATGAAATTCATATTTGATAAAGTCCAGTTAAACAGTGATTTACCGGAAAAAGTGATAAAGAGTAAGTACGTGCATCGCATTTGTCTATGAAATGTCTGTTTATTTGGATTATTCATGTGTCGTTTCACAGTACAATTATCAAGAAGACACCGTTGATGATTATAAATCAATATTCTAGAAATATTATTCGAAAATACACAAAAACACTAAAATACAACGGGACGCTTTCGAAGCAACGGACTACCGGAGATATTTATCTTTATGTATTGTCATCCCTTTTCCACTCGCAGCTATGTCGTAAAGAATATGTTCTGTCTTATATATTTTATTCGTGTATTGTTAGTATAATAAGTCTCTAGATTTTAAAGACCTTTGCAAGCATATATTCGTAAGTATACATGTAAACGTTTTCTTTAGAAACTTCGTTCTTTTATTTTTGTTGACTTGTTCGTAGTTGGTAACATAATACCCTCTTCACACACTGTTACTGCATCACACTTATTTATACTATTCGACTTTTAGACTCTAAATAAATTCAATTTAAGCAAATTACACATATTTAATAAATTTTATTAACAAATTCTAATTAAATCAAATTAAACACTAATATATTTAAAGGCATTCGAGATAATTTAATAATTATTTAGAAGTTTCTTTCGTATTTATTAAATTCAAATTACTACAAAATTTTCGGTATTTTTTTTTATAATGAATAACTTTTATTACCTTTAAAATTAATACTTCGACTTACTTTGCTTTTTAATCTATATGGTGAATGCTCTCCGTATATATAATATTGCAAAATAATTAACAACACAAAATCAAATACGAATTTGTATTCGAACTGTTAATAAAAACAAAAAGAAAAATAAGAGAAACAGCCAGTTGTCTACTACATACAAGCATTTCATATAACATTTCAAAAAGAATCTGCTTGCAATTTCCAAGCACATTATATATATATATATATATATATATATATATATATATATATATATACATATCATTGTTACCGAATGAAATTATAAATAACATTTCCGGAGACCAAAACACTCATTTGTCTCTAAAATACAACCAAGTTATAAATTTAATTTCAATGTAATTTTATATAAAGAAATGTGCATTTTGTTTTAAATTATTTACCAACCTAAAATATGGTGATATAAAAGGAATATATGGTCAAGAAGTGGAAATTATTTTTCAATATTTTTTTTATTTAGGTACAAAAATTCGAATTTGTCACCAGTTATATTTCGCTCCATTTTTGTGATAACTTCGTAATGGTAGTAATATCAATTTTCAGGAAAAAGGCGATGAAATGAGAAGATTTTTAAAATAGTTTCAGGAAAATATTTGATCTTTTGTTTTAAAATGACGCCACAAATTCAGTTCAGACACCATCAGAGGTAGTTAGAACATCTCGGCTTAATGCCAGTTTTTTGGCACCATTTAGTTCAGACAGCTTCAGAGGTGGTTAGAACATCTCGTTGAAATGTGGCGGTATTGGTATATCCATATAACCGTCCTCGAATACCGCTCGTTGATTGTAAAATATACCACCGTCGCTGAAAAGCTTTTACACTTACACTTTTACTTTCACTGTATTTATGAGAGACTTCCGAACGATGAAACCAATACCACCATAAGATTTGCTTCATTGCTCGGAGTCGATTTAAGGTGTTTGTGGGTGGCCCTCTAAGTTATAAAGCAGATTACCGGACAAGAGAATTACCATATCCTCTCCCTGTTTTGGGATTTTTGATAATCCTATGACGTAAGTTATCAGTGTGGGTAATGAATTTCTGCTGAAGATTTTAAGCGCTCTTAGCTACATTATTATGGAATGTATATTTCATAATATTCATTAGCATAATAGTCAGTGTATCAAGTCAATATCAAGATGTTTTAAACTTGAGTTCAAAATTCGCAAAAATTTGTTGACGTTGATAAAAAAATGTTGACGATTTCCATTTTTTTTTCACGACAATAATTATCCTAATCTAATTGTCAATTATAGTTAAATTTTAGTAATATATGCCATAAGCACTTTACATGGTCTTGTATCAGCGTATCAATTTAAAAAAAAATAACTGATAATAATGCTTTTTGAATAAATAATATATCACTGCAATATTTTTAGGTAGTTGGAAAGAAAAGACCTTCTATTTATTTTAAACAAAAATGCACACCTAAAATTTCAGAAACTGTTCATTTCTATTTTCGAAAGTATCAATTTACATTAACAATATATGAACTAAGATCGGCTTTATTGAAAAGAAGTTAGTTTAATTTTTTCACGTTGTTAAATATATCATATATTAATAAATAAAAAAAAATTAACTTCTATAAACTTAAAAGTTCAATTTTTATTTTCCATTTATATACTTACGATTAAAAACTGCTGCCATATTCTATTTATTTTAACAACGCGTTCATGATTGTATTATGATTTTATACATGAAAATTCATGGTATTCTAAGCTTTATATTGCATCTTTGATCATGCTAAAATAAAGCATAAGACTGATTCCAGCCCAAATTACTGGGAGAATTTTAGAGCGCTTAGAAATAGTTGTTCGGCAATACGCAGAAATTACAAAAAACACCATATTTCTACATCATTACTAGATTGAACTCCTAATAAACTTTGGAAGTTTCTGGCGCATTGGAAATTATTTTACCACTGCAGAGAGCTGGCGATTGGATATCGATTAATTAAAATTACTCTTTTCTACGCCAGCAGTGGTACTTGACCCAGCAGTTAAGTATGCAGCTATGAACGGTATCTTATCTTCATTTGTTTCTAGTAAACATCAATTTAAAAGTAATGGATACCTTTGAGTCCTAAGTTAAATATAATTTTCTAGCGGTAAAATTCAATCTTCTTCGGGTCAATTCCCTTTGGAATGGAAAAAAAACCTGTATTACGTACCTAAAATTTTATAACCTAAGCAACCCAAGAATTTTCAGCCCATATCCCTTCCAACGCTTCTATCCAAAGTCACTGACACGTATTTTTCATGGTCAACTCGTTACTTTCTTCAACATTCATAAGTCTCTAAATCCACTTCAATCTGGATTTAAAGCTCATAGTACCTCAACTGCCCTTGTTAAGGTTACTGATGATATAACACTTGGCTCCTTTATTTTAGGTTACTGATGATATCATTCTTATGCTTGTTGATTTTAACCCGCTTGAAATACCTTAATATAACCCAACATTCACTTGAGTAGTTTAGCTCATATCTCCATGCACACACGCAATGTATGAAGTCATCAGATACGTATTCTGGATGGTTTGATCTTACAGCTGGTGTACCTCAATGTGGAGTTATATCTCCTCTCCTTTTCTCAGTATTTATTGATGATGTTGTTAAGAATTTATGTAACAGTTATTATCTCTTTGCTGATAACTTACAAATCTAAGCGCCCCCGAACCTCCATTCCTTATCAAAAACCATGGACATCCTTAATCGAGATCTCGCTTCAATTGGTCAGTGGGCTCATGAAATGAGTTTTAAGTTAACCCAAGTAAGTCTCAAGCTACCGTTATTGGTAGTCAAAGACACATTTCTAAAGTAAACCTACCTTGTTTACTGAAATTAGTACTAAATAGTACAATAATACCATATATGTCAAATTATAAAAACCTGGGCCTACTGATCGATCAATATCTTAGTTGGCGCCCTCAAGTAAATGATGTTAATCGTCGTGTTTTCAATAGAATAGACTCTTTCAAATGTCTTAAAATTTTTCTACCAATTAAAACAAAAATCTCCCTTTGTGTAACACCCCTATTACCTGTAATTAATTATGGAGATATGTACTCTCCTGATCTTAATGAAGAATATTTGTACAAGTTGGAACGTCTTGAAAATTTATACATCCAGTATATATTTGGCCTAAATATGACCATATTTCTAAATTCAGGTCACTTCTCAAATGGCTGAAGTTCCATAATCGACACCAACTTTACATACTTACACTATTTTTTAATATATTAACAAATCCTCAGTACCCAAATTACCTTACTGACATGTTTAAAGATTTGTCCGGTCACAAATTGGGCTACGGTCCAATACTCACTCTATTTATGTCTAAATATACCTTTACAAAAAATCCTTCACTGTCCAAGCAGCAAAAAATTGGAATCACCTGGATCCTGACACCAGGAAAATCACATCCCTAAATATTTTCAATGATCGAGTGAAAAAGTCTTGCCTGTCCTGAAACCTTTTCTCTTGTTCTTTCCTGATTTTCGCAAACGCAGGCGCTCTAATCTGAATATTAAACCAAATTTGAAGAAAAATATGAAAGGCACAAAATGGAAAAAAAAAGTTTGCGTGTACTTATAATATTTAATTGACACTCTATTTGTAAAATGCATTGGTTGCATTGGTTACATGTTAAAACACATTGGTGAGAGCATAATACTTAAAATGAATTTTGTTCTCTACTTGTGATTCTTTAATAAATTAATTGGTAATTGCCATTATGTACAACATAACTGTTAATTTAGCGGGGAAAACCTTTTTGATAAAAATTAAGGGCATTTTTAGAACTACATTAAAACCATTAAATAAAAATAAATTTTAAAAAATTAAATTAAAAAATTTGTGCTAAAATTTAAAATCTACATCAAGTAGAAGCAGATAATTCACCCAGGAATAACCATCACGCCTGCCAATTGTTTTAATTTACTTAAAAATAATTTATCACTAAAATTCATACTCATTTAAGATGCGCATTATTATGTATATAATTTACTCTCGATAAAATTACCATAGAATTACAGTTAGGCTGCGATTATAGGGTTTCTACCTAAGAATAATAAATAATATCTTCAGGTAATAAGTATTTTAATTTTGATAACTTAAATTACTTATTACCTGAATCTATTCCAAATAACTGCAATGCTTCTAAAATATGTAATGGGCGAATGAATAATTAGGAAGAGGGAAACTATTCGGCGCTAGTGTTTGCAGTAGCGGCATATAAATGGACAATGGGAAAATTATGCTAAGTATATTTAAGCGATCATGATTATGAAAAGTTAAATAAGTAAAATATTTGAAATTTCATTATTCTGGTTTTACATATAAAGGAATTATATATATCATGAATATTGAAATTATATGTACACAAAAAGTACCTATGACCTTGGGGATATTTTGTCGACAGCTGATGTATCTTTACGGTAGTTGTCGATATTTTCATTCGGTTACAAACATGGTGTCATCATTGGTGGCATGAGGATCACAAAACTCCGGTACGCAGATGACCAACACTATTGGCTGCAAATGAAGCTGATATTAGGAACCTCCTTGACAAAGTGGAAAAAATAAGCATGGAATTGGGTCTCAAAATCAGTCACTTTAAAACCAAACTCACGATAGAAGACCGCGGTAACTCATTCCACATGACAAGTGCCTTATCCCTCAAGGCAGTGAATTATTTCAATTACCTGAGCACTAACATCAGCCACACGGGCTCTTGCGAAAATAAAATCAGAAGCCGCATCGTTATGGCCAAAAATGCGGTGTCCCAACTACACAGAATTTGGAAGGATCAGAACATATTACGGAAGACGAAGATTTCACTTGTGAGCTCATTGGTGTTTTCTATCTTTAGTTATGGCTCGGAAATATAGACGATAAAAAAGGCCGAACATGACCGTATTGACGCTTTTGAGATGTAGTGTTGGAGGAAGATGCTTCATGTTCCATGGACTGCGTTTCGTACAAACAAGTCCATTTTTCGTGAGCTTTACATCAAGACCAGGCTTTCCACTAACTGCTTGCAAAGGATCCTGGAATTCTTTGGGCACATGGCATGGAAGGATGCACATAATCTGGAGACGACAAACGACCAAGAGGGTGGAGCTCAGTCAGATGGATTGACCAAATACCTTCGGTGTTGGGCACCTACTTACATGAAACATTCCACGCCGCTGAGGAACGGAACAGATGGAGAGATATCGTGCATGCAAAATTGACTTCGAGTCGGGGAGTTCCCGACCCTCATGAATGAAGAACATGACGAAAGGAGGAGGATAAACATGGAGGACATGCCAATAATAAAATAAATTGCAGGTTTTGCGCTAACGGATACATGAGTCACGTACTTACAATATATGTATCGTCGTCGTTAGATCGTGATTATTATACACATTTTGGGATCGTATTTATTTTTGAGATATCTGTAATTATCTGTATTTCGTTGTTATGCTAAAACTAAATATTTTATTAATTAATTTCAGTTACTTAATAGTTTGATAAATTAATTTCAATTAAATTTTAAAACTAAAGAAATTTTAAAACCATGATATACTTTCGAACTGATATTAAGAAATGTTGAACGATTCTTTACGAGAGAGTCATAAGAAAAATGTTGTTTAAGAACTTTGGACTTCTCATTTTTTGTTGCTACGTTATAATTTATTAAATGAGTTTACTATCGCTAAAATTTATAATACAATTTGAATAACGTGGTAAAAATATACATAAAATTATATTAAAATATCCTATAAAACAAATTTTTAAGTAACCATTTTAATGGAATTTCGCGATCTCCTCGGAAAGTGATAATTAGCTTATGAAATACAGAATTTGTAAAAAATATTTTGTTTATACTAATATCGTTTTTTAGTTTCCAAAAATTACTGGATATTTCAAAATTTAGTGTAAACAAAAAATTATAGATTACAAATTGTTTAACAGTGCAGACGTAACTGTTAAAGATAATGAAGTGGTGAAAGAGATACGTTGCTAGCGGCTATTTGCACTTTCCTTCAATCGACGGCATTATATGAATACTGAATAAATTTGAACTTTGCAATGCACCGTAGTTCAAATCACGATTTTTTAAAATTTTGATTTATTTATCACCTATGGGGAAAAAACAGATACAAGTCATAGTGAGATACAAAAAGCGAGTTTTTGAAGAATTAGATTAACTTGTATCCTAACATTCCCAAATCAAAATAATATATATCTTCAGTCTTCTATAAATATTTTTACAATACGCTAAATATTCAGAAATTTTATAAAATATTAAATTAAATTGTAAATTAAGTAATATTGGTAAACAAACAATAAATATTGAAATTATTGAAATCGGCCTTTCATTTAAAGCTCATTATAATGGTCACCAGTAATAGTATTAATTGTAATAACTATACTGTTTATAATAATATCTATTTGAATAAAAAGAAAAGGTAGGGGCAATGCTTTCAAAGGGCTAATGGCTGTATAGTATCCGTTTAATTGACTGTTTATATTGAAGTAGTGAGCTAGAGAATATGTCCGGAGAATGAAATATTCCATCGCGATCATTACAAAGCCTGCATAGTGGTATTTGAGCCCCAGTATTAGTGCGAGCAAGATAGGTAGATAGAAAAGTGCAAAGCTACGGGTCGCTCTTCCTGGCACACGAAACTGCAACTGATTCACTATATCGGCGCAATCATAACGACTATGGCAAATATTATAAAGTACAACTGCTCCGAGTTCGATACGCCTTTCGTGGAGAGTACGGTATTTGAATGCATACAGTGCATTACAATAGTCTATTTTGGGTGTGTTGAAGTGATATTGAAAAGTAAGTATAAATCGTTTCTGCACTATTTCGATCATATCAGAGCATGTAAGATAGTATAGATTCCAGACGGCAACAGCATATTCTAGTTGAAGTTGACTTGTGTAGAGGATTCGATACGTTCTCATTTGCTTAAAGGGTTTGGTAGTTCGTAAGACAAATTTCATCTCTTCAGAAGCAGATGGGGGTGATATTAATATGTGTCTGAAGTGCCAAATTGTGATGAGGAGGTAGGTTTGTTCGAAGAATTCACTAATACCATTTGGATTGAGAGGTGGATTCCATTCAAAAGTAGGTTGGAAGGAATTAGAAAACATATGTCATATCGTTTGAATGTCATTCGATTCATAACCATCAACGACGGGTATCATTCTACTTCTTTAGAGGTGACACGTTTGACCAGAAATCTTTTATGTTATTAATAAGATTCTCAGTATTTTGGACGCAGTCATGAAAAAATACCAGGATATTTTCTTATATTGACTTCTTAATTTAAAAAAAATCAAGTAATCAGAGAAGTTTCCATATAATTTTCATTTATACCCAGAATTTTTCTTTACTTTTTTTTACTTGCATTTATTTAGGAGTATACCGAATTGAATGTTTCCTGGCTTTCTGTGGTTGCTTTGAAACTAATTTAAAGATAATGTTACAGATAATTATATAAAATATTTCCAGAGCGCAGGTAGCTGAAAGCTAATGGAACTCCTTTTCCCAGAGTATATAGATTCTAGCGATTTATTGATTGCAATATAGTCGCACTTGCGGAAGTTGCGTTTTGAGTTGACAGCCTTTTTGATCGTGACCTCTGAACAACAATCAATTGTGAGGTGGAAAGTAGGATGGTGGTGATCATTACGAAGTAATGGATCCACAGATGAGAGTTTGCATTTACAATTATTTAGTGCGAGATCAAGAGTCGTGTTGCTACAATTTTAAAGTAATTAAACTGTTGCAGTTTCATGAACGAGATAACGCTGGTGATGAGGGTAACTAAGTGGTCAAAGCTGTCATTTATAATGCTATAGGAACAATTTTCCATGAACTGATAATTTAGTGTTGGAATATTGTAATCCCAAAAATTATTATGTGGTTACTAAAATTATCAGTATATAAATTGTTTAGTTATAAAATACTTTTGTAGAAATTTTGCTAAACGTTCAATGGAATATAAACAACACATAATGTAAAGGAGAAGTTCTCCAAATCTTCGTTTTCCCATTGATGGCAACGTTCTCCAATAAATTTTGCCATAACCGAGACAAAAATTCCACCTCCATATGATTTAGTGCTACTGGATTGGTTTCGATCACGTCGAAACACCGTATAAGAGTCGTCTATGAACTCAGCTTCAAATATGTTTTGGTGTAGCCAAGTTTCAACAAGTACAATTACATCATAGTTATTTGTTCGAATATTCATGCGTAGTTCACTAATTTTGGCTTTAATTTGGGAATAAATTGACAATTTTGCTAGTTCGTTCATCTTTTACAAATGAATGGTTAATTTAACTTAGAAAGAATGAAATAGAGTACAACGAAATACAACATAACTGAAACATATCCAGTAGATGATTACAGGGCAAACATAACACTAAGAAATCGACAAAGTACTATAACAATGTTCTTACTTGCCAGAGGAAAATTTCGGAAGATGATATCCCGAAATATACATAAATACACTAAGTAAGAGTGCAAAGCTATAGCAGAACGTACTTCCAATTACCATCTTAAAAACCATATTCCAGTTAATTTCAATTTATTTGACAATTCCATTAGTTTTATTTTATGTAACGGTGTATGTAAACAAATCTACTTTTTTTGAGAAATACATGTTTATTTATTTAATAAATTTACCAAATGTTTTGAAGTAAAATTCGTAGTTAGTGAACATAACTAAACGTTCCCATTATTTTCTTTATATTTATCATGTAGATGAAAGTAAGGATTTTTGATTGCCTTTTCAATATATATCCTGGATTAAAAATAGGCTTACCTACGCTTAAGCGGTACTGCATATATTCAGAATAGTGGATTTAGAAGCCAAAAAAATTATGTCGGCGCGTGAAAAATTAATATGTCTTTAGCAAATAAATAACCCAAAATAAACAGTTCAATCTTTAAAGTATTATTGATGAACAATGAAAATGTTCTTGCTGAATATTTCATTCATGAATGTTTATTGTAAAAGCTTAAGAATTTTCTTATACGTAAAATTTTACTGTTAGGAAGTAAATATATGGAGTTCCGAAAGTTCCTTTGACCCTAAACAATCAGCATTTACAATTTAGTAGTTACAAAGGTGATAATTTACACTTGTGTATATTTAGGCAGCAACTAAAAATTTCAACCAGGTGCGGTATTTTTTTTTCCTACTACTGTCAGTTAACAAATAGTATACAAAAAGTATAGTCCTAGAAGTAATCAAAAGTGAGAAAATATTCAAATAACGTGTATAAATTTACAGATAGAAAAAAGGAAGTAGCTCTTAGCCGTAAAACACCAAATAAAATCTATTTAATCGCATGAAATCTTATTTACATGAAATTTTACTGCCACAAAATTTCAAAAATTTTCACAATAAACTTTCATGAATACAAAATTCAGCAATAATATTTTATATATCATTAATACGCTTATTATGTGTTACTTGAAAGTATGTTTGTAATACATCTTTGCAAAGTTTTGCTATAGTTTTGTCAGGGAATTCAATTTTTCATGCACGCGCATAATTTTCTTTGACGTTTTTGTACACTGTACTGCACCTTCTAATGATAGCATAATAAACAATAGTTTTATTCTAGCCTGTATATTATTAACACCTAAAAGTAAAATGAAATTCATAGGGCTGTTTAAGCGTGAAAGACAAACAAAAAAATAAATAACGTTTCACTTTTATTACACTAGTAGGAACTTTCTAAGTGACTGAAATAACGCACCTCAAAATATTTTGTTAATTTTATTTTACTAAAATTATGGAAAATAATTTTATATTATTTAGAAGGCAATATTTTTCATGAATGCGGCTATTTCTTAGAGTTCTTCCATATGCAAAAAATTGGCTTCTTATAAAAACATGTCATATTGTAATTCAACTTGTTTGGTAATTTTGAAATTAAGGTGTACAGATAAAATAAGTGTGCTCTGTTCAAACTAGACTTTAAAGGAAGGAATAACCTGTTTGTAACTATAACAATTTAAGTAGAACTTAGACTTGAAAACCTAGGCGTATTTTCCGAAGCACATAATTATTTGTTGCATACTACAGAAAAACCGTTCATCTTCATTTTAATAAATCAAGATAACGGACAGTATAAAGAATCGTTAAAAAATCGAAAGAACTACTTAGGTCTTAAACGAATTGTTTGGGCGCCGCACCTAAGAGAGCTGTCGCTATTTCATCGTTGACACTAACCCACTTCACCCACTGCTATCCTTTCCCTCGTTTTCTTCCATACTCGATTTGATAATACAACTGTAAAAATAACATTTTATAAGAGATTGTTTTATTATTTCAATAACTCACCTGAATAAAGAATTATGAGAGCTTGAATTTCATTCAATTATTCATTGAAAAGTCGAATAGTGGACAACGCAAGCTAAAATATTCTTTAAATGTGCCCGACTGACGTTTGGAAATTCAATTTTCATTATCAAGAAATGTCTGTGTTTGATATTTAAATTTTATATTGGAGATTTAGTATTCCAATTACGGAAATTACAGTTTATCTTTTTAGTAGAAATCAATTTGATCCATCAAAATTCTGAAGCATGATTTAACAATATAATATTAAACATTAAAATAAATTGGAATATTTTTTACATTATGCCATATTCTTTAATTTCAGTCAAGTTTTATATTTTACAGTACAATATTTTCTTTGATCTTTTCTCCCGTTCATGAAATTTCTTTATTTTTCAAAGAAAAACACATTTAGGGACACCTTAAAAAAAGAAACATTTTTAAAAGTCAATTTAAAAAAAATATTTTAAGGATTTGTTCTTTTTTGCTCTTGGAAGCCCTTTTCCTACTTGAATAATCTTCAAATTTTAGTTGAATTTATAAATGGTGGATCCTGACAAGTTTTCGTGTACATCTATTCATAGACTATTCCATAGACTATAAAACTTTGTTTCAAGCTGCACAAAAATGTGTATATTCAACAAGAATTTGAAGTGGAAAGTGATTTTGAAATTGTAGAAAGAAAGAATAACAGCTTTACTACCTGAAACGTACCGTTTTTCAAAAATTTTTTTCTTACATCAATCAGTATATGTACGAAATCCAAAGTTCTTGTATAGTGATAAATGATTTTTAATGAAATATTGATAAAGTCATTAGTATTAGTTAGTAGTAGTTTGCACTGGGTCTATACTTAGACTTTTCTTAGAAAAAAATAATATGGATTCTAATCTTCTCGATGATGACAAGATGGAATTAATATGGTGAAACTATTGCCCGTAAGTTTTCGTGCACTGATTTCAATATTTTTAAGCAATTTACTATACCCTCCTAAATCATTTTCGAACTAAAATTTTCCTATCGCTAACAAGTGCTGTAAATTTATATTCCGGCACTCAACATTTTTTGACAAGTGGATATATTTACTTATTTTTGAAACAAATATATTTTTAATTTTTTTCTTACATATTAATGTTACACCATTTCGTAATAACATTTAAGAATTTATAAATGTGTAATAAATAAATAAATACACTCCTTAAATCAGAAACTGACATGGAAACAACATTTAATTTTCCGTTTTCAAATAGTTTTTTAAAGTAAAACAAGGGAAGAGAAATTTCAAATTTAAGGCGTTAGGAACATAAATCCACATTCAGCCACAGATTCTACCTTGCTGAATAAACCCGTGTTTTCGTCGTTTTGTGATTTAATATTTAGTGTGGATTCTCGCATCGAGGCAGCAAAATTGAAATGGAGACTTTTTGTTTTGTACTCCAGAAATTGAGTAATTTGTGATCCTTTTTCTTTATATTTTTTCTCACGTAAAAGTTGCTTAATGTATGACGAAAATATAAATTTTTTATATTATATACATATGTACTACAAATAAAAACGTGCCATAAAAAATATAAAACAGAGCACTTTTACATTAAAGCAACATACATAGGCAATATATATTCAGGCACTCTGCAGGTGTTTTGACTTACTGGGTAACTTGAGAAAAAAAAACAGATCAAAAATGTAATTTTTTTTACCCTACTACAGAAAGGTGGGACAGGAACGTTTTAATTTTAGCAGTTTATATGTGTAAGTATGTGGATAAAGATATTCCCTCCTAAGGACTAAACTACTTCACCAATTGTAACAAGTGAAATGTTGTTGGATCCAACCTTATAGTAATAATACCGTAGGCTATTTAAAAATTCAAGATAGCGCCAATTTTTATAAAAATTTTATTTAAACCCACAAATTAAAGATCAAAATGAGAGTTACAATAATACCTCTTATATTTCCAAATAAATAATAAGGTACAACTAAATGAAGGAACATATCTAAAAATTTATGTACCTAATAAATAAACATGCATATGCTTTTTGTGACTAAACAATTGTAAACAATAAAAACACTAAGACTTTTTAAATAAAATGAAAATTAAAAAAAAAATAAGTTCATCAAAAGGAATGTATTCGAAACAAATTTTTAAACGAAAGTTTTAACTGTAATATACATTTCGGAGTTGTAAAAATTAAAAAGAATGAAATTCAAAAACTGCTTGAAATATGTCGTTTTCCCCGTAACCGCGTGATTACGGCTCACCCTCTATTATAAAAATAAACTTTGGATTAGTTTTATTACAGTGAGGAAAGAAATGTTGGTATTACCCGTTCCTTTATTTCTTCGGAAAATCTACAATTCTGAAAGTAAATTAATAACATTTATACATATTTGATCTTAAACTAATAGAGAAATTATTCTAAAAAAAAAATAAGAAATTATTAAACTATTCTAGCTTATACTACCCGCAAGTTATAGCTTATTTAAGGATAAAAATAATATTCTTAAACCATTTTATCCACACCCTAATTAAAAGTATATAGCCAAATTTCCATGGAGATACCAAATTGATAACCAGACCACAAATGCACCACGGTTTTTAAAAATCGTTCAATATTCATACAACATGCTCATCTTCAGCAAAATTCTGGCAGCTATCTGTGCCACATTCATTCTACTTTATCGTTATACACTTCAACATATAAGAGCTGCGAACATCATATTAAATTTTTAAGTTTGTTCATATATTATATAGGATATGGAAGTTAAGAAAATGATTGTTAAAGTAAAACTTACCGGTAATTTTCAGAGAAAGCTCGAATTGCTACAATAAATTTGTAAGTCCTATTTTAATTATTACATAACTCCTATATAAAATCAAAAAAACATTCTAAAACTATATTTAATTTTTCAATACGAATTCTTAAAATATTTCAGTATCGGTTTATTTTAAGGTTAATATATTAAATATATTAAGGGCAAGTGTAACTCGTACTACGAGAGTTCCGTATATACTAAAGCGTATATTAAAGGATATAGAGTATTTCTACGAAACTCTACAAATATTGATATTATTTATCATCAAGCTTTCATATCTTTCACAAAATTAGAACCTAACTAAGCTTAGAACCATTGCCATATTTTTCTGGTAAAAGAAAAGTACATTTCTATAGTAAGGTTATTTTTTTCATAATTTTAACTTAAGAACGAACTTTCAAAGTTAGGGCATCTTTAGAACTATTTCATATAAACTTCCGGAAAACATTTTTTCAAACCCTTATAACTTATAATTTTGGTTGATATCCTAATAAACAGTAGCTATAAATAGTAATAGTTTTGTTATAAATAATAGCATCAGTTTGATTTGGTTTATTTTAAGACACCGAAGCTAGCACTGACTCTCTAAATAGAAACTCCCCATATCGATAAAGAATAAATAAGTTTCTTCAGTTAACTTCGTTTCTCATTGAATAACTTGTTTGATTTCACCTCCTTCCCCTAAGTGTCACCCGAGAAAGCCATCATCTGATTTTCTCTACAATATAAAAAAAATAATGCATCTTAAAATTTAACTTTTCTGTTTTGTAATGTCGAATGTCATTAAACTGTAGAAACTATTTCTAATTTTTTTATGTATAGTATTATCAGGCTTGATTCAAGAAGTTTTACTTAAAAAAAGACTTGGAACTCGAGGTTTTTTGTGAAGTAAAACTTAAAACAGTTAAAATGCAAAGAAATTACGATCGTCAAAAGGTAGTCAATATATGAGAGATACAAACTGATGAAACCTAGGCTTAGTATTTAGCCCTCACCACTATTATAAGCGATAGTAAATTATTATATCCAGTACACTAGGAGATTTATAATATCATAAAATACTTTTATGAAATTTCAATACGAAATTTCTGGATTAGATAAGTTGCAAAGCGCAAAGTGATTCAGTGCGTAAATATATTTTTAAGAAAGGTATTTTAGCTCAACGCCTACGCAGAACCGACAATAATCGTAAGAAATAGAACATGCTGTATTTTAAAATTTAACAGCCGCAACCCGGAATAAAAGTGAATGACGTCAAACCGAATCCTTTGCAATTATTTTGTGTATGTGAAAAACAATATTATAACAGTTATATGTTAAAGAAATACAGAAAACGAACTCTCCATGATTCTATCTCAACTTTTTGATTTACGAAATTTTAAAAATTTGTAAAATTAGAAACAAACTTTTTTAAGACACAGATTGTTGAATTACATTTTCAGAATTACATCCTCCATTATTGTTGAAATGGCTTATAGTACACATTTATGTAACCAATCTGTGATGCTTCCAAAAGAAATTAAAAACAATTTATATCAAACCAGCTAATGAACATTAAATACGCGGACATGTCTAGTGGCCGAAGTTTACTTGGAAAGCTCCCTGATATGTGGGACGAATCTGATTTCCTAATTGAAGATTTGATTGAAAACTGCTCGGTTTAGCTCTTGAGTTACTGAGCAAAATCTTCCAACAAATTCCACGATATAAAAATAAGAGTTCGTTGACTGAGTGATAATGAATTGAATTCATTTGATCGAATTGATAAATACAATAGTTTGATTTATTCATGTATGTATTTAATTTAGGTATAATGGTAATTTTTACAAACCTGGGTGACGGAAAATTTGCTGTCATATACAGGAAATTATCTCCAATAAAAATTAAGAAGAGGATCATAGAAAGCTTACTTTCTTTATTATTTAATAGTGTTAAGATTAAATTTTCATTAATCTTTGGATTTCATGGACGCATAGTGAGTGTTATGTTTACGTATTTGAATATTTTTTTAACTTATAATCACAGCGAAAAATTTTGATGGTGTTTGAACAGTGGTAGTTTGATAAAAATTGGGCTTATACTTAATTGAGTGGTGAACTGTCTTACTTATAAATACTCTTGATATATTTAAACGACATTTAAAGACAAGAAAACTGAAAAATCGTTGCATGAAAGAGTTTACTTTTCCAAATAAACATTTCCTATTTCCTTATTACAATCAACATTTAATTTTTAATCTCAACCCCGTGTGATATAGCCGTATTACATGAATCCCTCGTGTTTTGCAAACTTTGATGGAATCTGACAACTATGCTGATGAAAGCTTTTGCTGTGTATGGGAATAACTACTATTGGTTGAATCCAGATTCCTGGAGATAGAGGTTTCCAACTGTTAGATGACATAGCTTTCTTTGAATGACTTAAATCTTCAGTTATTATGATAAAAGTAGATTAAAGTACCTTGTTTTCTATTATTAAGCTGAATAAAAACCTCGTATTCTTGCACTCCTATATATTTATAAACCCACAAGTATATTAGTTGTTTTATGCCTTTGTATAAACCCGTAAAAAATTATCTACCTACCTACTTAACGTCCAAATTGATTCATGCCTTTTTGTAATTATTTAAATAATTACTACCCATCCATCAATATTGCGATGTCACATCACTTTCGGCGCGTGAGACTTTTGGTTACTTTTCGACTTTTGTAAATATAGACAAGAACACTTTAATATCTCTATCGGACAAAACTTTCTTCGGCATAAATTAAAATAAAATTAATATCAATTTATGGAGTGACACATCTAGAACTTCCAAAAAGTGAGTTCAATATGTAAATATGAATCATACTTACTATTGGTCAGGTTCATATTTTTCAATAAAACCATTCTTTCAAAAATTTCCTCAGAAACCATTTGACGTAGAAATTTAAAATTTACTGAAATAACAAAATATTTTCTCTATATTTATCAATAATTCAAAAATATTTATATAAAAATTTTTCAATAAGTTAAAAATATTTCAATTTATTTTTTGTTTACTCAATGAATAACGTGTCAATCAATATTTACCAATAGTATAATAAAATTACTTATTTTACGGTTATATCTGGAACCCTCGTAATGTAAATTTTGCAGGAAATAAATAGATTTGTTCTATTTTTTTAAAAAGGGCTTTTTGTTAATTTTGTGTTTATCACACACATAGTTTGTATATAACATAACAGGGTGTACATAAAGTTCTTTACCCAGTACAAAATTCGACAATAAAAAAAATAAAAAAAACATCAATTTAAAAGTAAGAAATCATTAAACACAAACAACAAAGTAAAAAAAATAATTTAATACTTCTGATAATAAAACAGGTCTTTATTTATCTGCAAACAATAATTACACCATGCAAATAGGTTTGAGAGTCCATTCGAGAGGCGAAGAATTCATTTATTTAGAAATGCCGTTATTAGCGCCTGTTCCCTGTTCGTTCGACTGAGTGGCAATTAGACGAATACTTAATTGGGTTTCGCTAATATTTCATAGTTCGTAAGAAATCAATAACACAAACTATTAGGGCGCAAATTCCAAACGACCGTATCTATTCGGTCTCTTGGTATTTCCCTCCCTCGACCTACGCTACTTCGTATTGGATGAGACTTGTGAAGTTGTCGATTGTTCTATGAAATTGAAATGTCAGAAGAATCAGCAAGTATGTCCTATTCTTGACTATGAGTTAAATATGTAATTAATGTAATAATTTACTTCTAGTATTTTTGCCGAGGGAAATAGTTCTATAAATGTTTGATTTTTGTAAAAAAATGATTATCAATTTTTTCAGTTCTGTATTGCAAAAAAAATGGAATCTTTGCAAAATTTCTCACGTGTCCGTCCATCTTTACGTATATAAAAGCCGTTATCTTAAGAAATTGTTATGGTCGCAAATTAAAATTTGGCATAAAAATGAAACCTATAAATTCCCATACGTTTCAAAAATTAACCCTTATAAATATACAATATTGATTAAATAATATAATACAACACAGAAAAATATTCCAAAGAAAATTTGTAAGTAGGTAAAAAGCGCTCAGTTTTTTTCATGTCATATATTTTCTGGGACATTAAATACTTTACATGAATAGAAAATTCAGGGGACTAAAGAGAAGAGGTTAAAGAGTTCAAAATGATTTTTATTTCTAAATAAATTTATCAACACCTCCCCCCACCCCTCCCCTCTTATTGTCAAAATGCTAAAGTAAAAACAATAAAAAATCTACGTTACCAGAAGTTTACTTAAGGTAAACTTGCAGGAAAAATGTAGCGGGTTTATAATTTACACTTTTTTAGATAATTACTTTATTACATATTTACATGCTGAAAAATAATATAAATATTCGTAAATAATTTCTAAAAAATGCCATATCTAAATATCTTCGAAACACCCGCATGGCTTATTTCAATCGTACTTAATGGGTTGCTTTCTTGCCAGGATCATAATCAGTAGGACAGAGTTATAATATATTCATAAATGAAATGACTTATAGAAATATGTCCATATTAACTGAGCAATTGTCATAACTTCGTTGCTTTTATTGTTATTTTTCGTCCTTTATTTATATTTATACTTTATTTCTTTGCTACTTTCTCAACCAAATATAGCTATCTTCGTAATTTGAACAATTGTCTTTTAGTATAAAAGAGAACGCGAAGCACTGAAGTGGATATAACTTGATTATTTAGTGGACCCTCCTTCCGTAACTTAATACATTCATTTTTGTTTTATTTTTAGTTTCTATTATTATTATTTATTTGAAACATTTGTTAAAGCTTGCTTGAAAATTACTTCTAATTGTACTTGGGACGACGCGTTATAGTCTGTATATCGAGAAAATGATTAATTTTGCCCTCCCAAAATATCGGCAACATGATATTATATTAATTTAACCTGTCCATACATAACAATCATGAAATATTTTATTATCTAACAGGTATACTGATATGTCCACTGAAAAAATTCTTCATATTTCTATAAATCTGACATGAAAATATGCCGTTTTAATTTTTTTTGTAAATAGAGCTGAAAAATTGTTATTGCACAGAGTCGGGAAATGGCTATTTCATGAGATTATTTTTATATAATATATCGTAAATATACCATTTCTTAGATATTCTTTGGTCTTTTTGTTTCATATTTTGACCGAGGTTTTTCAAATAGAAAATATTGGGAATGATTCATTTTTGTAAAACCTTCGTAAGGCACAATTTTTATAATTTTGTATTATATAATCAATATTGTATTAAACATGATAATAAGAGACAATAAAATATATTCTACAATATAAGTATATTTGTAATATTGGCATCAAAACAGAAATCCCGATATCAATACGGAAGAAGTAATATGTTTGAAATAATTTCGACCTGGCTGGTATATCTTCTCATTATCGTTCTCAGGGATTCAGTCCGTAGAAAAGGAAATGTTGTTACGCCAAGTAAAAAGAAAGAGGTTTTGTAGCAAGCTTGTAGTAAGTATTAAATAATCTGGGGTAAATATCCTCATAACCAAATTAGGAAAAGTGATGATGCTCCAGAATGATTCTGTATAAGTTTACTGCTATTTAACATCGTTATAGTTTTAAATACTTTGTCAACGTCAAATCTTGTGAATCAGTATAGACTTTAAAAAAAATTATATTAAATATCTTATGACACAAGTACGCAAATGATACCTTTTTTTCAAAAAGAGCTTTTAAAATACTATCACTTTATTTCTGGAAATGTTTCATACTACTTATTGTAAAAAAAATACTCAAAACTGTTTTCAAAGACAATAAGTCTTCATTTTATCCAACACAAAAATAGTATTAGGTCTCCTAGTATTTGCAAATAAAGGCCAAAATAAATTTATAGTAGTCTCATTTGTTCATGTTGAATTGATAATTTCGTAAGTATATAATACTATATGGTAATATTTTTTAAACGGTATAAGAATGGTTATTACTTAAAATAATTTCATACTTTCTAAGAGGTCAATGACAGAAGTCCATAGGGCATCAACTCTCGGTACTATCCAATTACTCGTCATTACTCTCAGTTAAACAAGTCGATATATAAGTATAGACTTTACAATATAATTTCTCAAAACGAAAAACAAACAGAAGGAAATGTTAAATTCAATGACAATAATTACCTTCGTATTGAGATACGCCATAGTACATAAATAATAATGCGGCAAGTTCATTGTTGGAGCCATAAATACCTCCTGATCCGAATAAAGTTGCTGACAAATGTCGTCAAGGAAGATGAGATGACTACATATATTTAAAGTCGGCTGTTGAGTAGAGATCGACTAGAGTCTTGATACATCCCAGGTCGATAAATCTCCAGACTTACTTATAACAAACTCATTGATCTTTGACCATATTTCATATATATATATATATATATATATATATATATATATATATATATATATATTTATAATAAGACCAGCTGAACCTACAGATACAAAACGAAACACAACGCCACCTCTTAGGTGCTGATTTTTATATTTTCTTTTTTGGCACAAAACCAAGATATATTATGAATATTAGTCATTTTGGTCCATAAAAAGAATTTTTAATAACTTGACTACAACGCCCCTTATCAAATCCTAACAGCCATGAACCATCGTCTTGACAAAATATATATATTATGTGAATGTCCTCAATCGTTCGAGTTGTGCAGAATGTACACGATCACTTACGCATAAACGATTTTATATAACAAGATTGTAGAATTTTAGCCCACCACACATAGGAACGCCAGGTCTTGGTATGTATATTATTCTCGAATAACCCCAAAAATATATAAATAATTATGTCTGATCAGATAACGACATATTTACTCTAGTTTATTAGGTTAATAAAAAATTATTAATGTCATTTAGAATCTATCCATTTTTATACAAACTTTACATTTTCTTATTTAAGAATATACTTGCCACGACGCATATTATTTTATTAGTCCTTTATTTATTTAATACACTCTAGTTAATTTTTTTTTATAAAATTTTTAGAAAGTTTCATTAAAAATTATTATTTTATTGTTATTATACGTTTTGAAAAGGAGCCTACTCCTTTTCAAAAGGTGGCGGAGTCGAAAACACTATAGTTTGAATGATAGTCGTGTAATTTAACATGACGTACGTTAATATTTACTCGCGTTTAAAGAACAAATTGTAAAAAAATTGTTTGAAAAATATCAAATAAGGAAATTCTATATTCGAATAAATATGAAACAAATATAAAATTTATATGAAAATGTCATCAAATCAGTCCTTAAAAAATTTCTAAACACTAAATGCAAATATCAATAACAGAATAATTAAAAAAATTAAATAATCTACATAATTTTGATTTTTCCTCAAATTCTTTTACTCGTATTTTCTTCATTTTACATCAAACAATTTATATTATCAAATGACATTTTATTCTATTGGAGGCAACAATAAACAAAATTATATTTTACTAGATATTAAGTGATGTCACACATGAAACCCCTGTTAAAAAATTTATGCATTTGACCCCAAAAGTATAGAAACTGAGGATCTATAACAGACAGACCGATGAACTTTTGTTAAGAGCTACATTGAAAATAATGTAATGCGACTGGAATATTCAAGAAATTATATTGAAATGTCCTGTCATTAATTATAATTAATATATTAACAACAGAAAAAACACATAGTGTTTTTTACGAATAGTAAATTTTAATAATTTTCAATATACATTACTGGCGCTATTATTGTTCATATTATTCACTTCATTGCATTGATTGGACACTTGAAATTTTTACTAGCATCTGGTTCGACCAAGGTAAATACAACTTATACAGATATTGGAATGACAAAATGGATACGATGCTAAGAATTACATAGATTTTCCTTCGAATGAGAACATTGTATGAATATTGAATAAATTTGAACAGCGCAGCGTTTGATTGCACTTGTGGATCAACTTATAATCCGACTTCGCGCCACGGTACGAATAACACGACTGTATGCTTTTCTGATTGAGACA
Organism: Druceiella hillmani; assembly: GCA_039881145.1. Classification (NCBI taxonomy): domain Eukaryota; kingdom Metazoa; phylum Arthropoda; class Insecta; order Lepidoptera; family Hepialidae; genus Druceiella; species Druceiella hillmani. The sequence goes on along the minus strand of JAYKKI010000022.1, from coordinate 24,222,224 downwards.
TGTTTTCAAAGGTAATATCTTTTAAGTGAAGTAGTTTATATGTTCATATCTATACTAAATAAGATTTCTAAATCGGAGAGAAATGAAAAACACACCCCAATAAACTTAAATTTTCACAATATACTTTTACATGACTGTAACCATAGATTTGAAACTTCAAACAAATAAGCAATTGCGATGAAAATACATGCCATCAAACTGATAAGATAATGAAGAAGGACTGTGCTCGTAGGAACTTTTCAATGGGTAAAAATGAACAGAGTTCGACTTCATTTTATATGACTCAATGACTCTTTTGTTAATATATTGCAACAGGGAGGATCTGACAATGGAGGAGTGAGATTATCGTGGTGTAAATTCTCAGTGACTACCAGTAAACTCATAGAGTTTGAGCTTATTTGTCTTGTCTCAATGAGTATTCTGGTTACATATTGTAACAAGGAAGGTCTATTGGCGGAGAAAAGAACTCGTTAAAATAATTCAAATAAGCCTGATCACGATAGATTTGTCCTAAGCGATCAAGAAATAAAGCAGTTTAAGTGTTTTCAACAACTTTCTTTCAAACTTCTTAACCCTCTGTTTGATTTTTAATATTTTATGACTCTCGGACACTGTTAAAAATTTTTTCTAGTTTATAATAATCTCTTTTAGGTATATAATAAATGTGCCACTTGTTTTATTTTAAACTGGTTTTAAAGGGATCCAAAAGATTGTTAAAGGATATTTTTGTTATAGTTTTATTTTTTAACTAATACGAATTCCATTGCAAATTAAGTCTTTTAAAACTTTTCTTGAACTTGATTTGCTCAATATTTTATTGCGTGCAGGAGTTGTGACAAAATGGCTTATTTATCAATAATTACAATTTTCAATAAAATGTTCATTTATTTATTTTATAAAATTACTATATATATATATCTTTTCAGGACTTCTCACCAATGCTCTTTACCACACTGTTAAATTGTATTCCTTCTGTATTATATCTTTTTAAATCTTTCTGTATTGTTTGCTTCCTAAATGATAATTTATTTAAAAAAGCAAACTGGGATTGTACAAACAAATTATTTATCTTCCAATAGATTTATCTGGATTTTATCTTCTTTAGGTCATCAATGGAAGAAATTCCAATGCAACTTTTTCCACTCGCATTATAAAATCATCAAATTACCAACCAGTCTTTGATCTAAAAACTCTGTTCTTTACGAATAGACGTTGTTGTTTTTGCTTATGAAAAGACACAAAAGCTACCGTGAAATATCCCTTATAAAAACCTTTATGAGAAAAAAAATTTCTCTTACCTCCTTCGAATTTGGCATTACAATTTTCTACAACGTTGCTTATCACATTGCAGGTTAAATTTTAAAAATTATGGGTAAACTTTTTTGTGCATAATGGAAGATGCATTTAAGCTAGTAATTGAATTTGTTTGGTTAACTTGGATATCTGATGTTCAGAAGTAAACATTCGCTTAAAACTTACAGTAACACATATTGTATGGTTGCCAGATACGCGACAATTATCTTTAAAGATCTCCTCTGATAACTTTTTTATTTTTGCGTCAAAATTGAAATTATTTGGTTCACTCCAATATCGAGTATCGGAAGTTATACCTTTTGTAAATTAATAATTTACCATTCACTATATAACCTATTCTCAATGGAAACTGTGTCTTTGGTGAGAACTATCAAAATATTGCAATAATTCACATTATATAATTTTTACAATACACTTTGTTTAACAGTTACTTTTTGTGGGGTTACCATCTAAAATTTTTTTATAAGTACTGGATTAACCATCAAATACAAAAATTTTCCTTGAATAATTTCCCATTGCATATTACATTTTTAAATTCTTCCAAAGGTAATGTGGATTCCACCGCGGTCGATGATTATTTATAATTCTATAAGTACATGTACTCAGGAGGTGAAACGTTCTTATCTAGATCTAATACAAGTGACACAGTTCTTTTTCTTAAAATTGATAAAGAAATTCTCATAATAGCAGCGGCTCTGAAAAGTGCACAATAGTAAAATGTATGTTATTGCTTGGACCATTGTGTGACCGCATTGTCAGCTACTGTTATTTTGTCGATTCCATGAGCGATTATATTATTAATTTATTATATATAACTAGTCTCTTTCACAGCAACCTGCTGCATATTATGTACAGTTTGTCCCCATTAATCGTATACTATATTATTTATAAAATTATACGGTCACTAAAAAATCCTAGAAATATTTACATCAGCAGCAATTGTTTACAAATGTAACACCAGAACTGACGGACATAATAATATACAAATATCTGTAAACTTGACATGGATTCATTCTAGGATTCTTGAATGTTTTGATAATTACACTCTATATTTGGACAACTATATGAATACTCGTAATATTGCAATAGCGCTTTCCATAATTTTTTTTAAGTTGTTTTACGTTACGTTTTTTTTTTTGAGTACTTGTTTTAATATATTGTTGTTAAGCTCCGTGTAGTTATGGACGTAGTATTTGGTTAAGTTATACAATATAAAGATATAAATTTTTAATCTCTTAAAAGAGAGGTCTGAGAAGTGGGAAAAATGCAAGGTATCCGTGAGTTGCATGTTATTGTTTATATTTTTCCTTTAGATAGTAAATACCAAATTAATAAGTCGGTGAGGAATAGGTACCATTTGATTTCACGTTTCATTTCTATATCACGGGCAGTAGCCTATCAAGTTGTATGGCAAGTTGTGGCTAATAATTACATCGAAAATATTGTTTTCTAATTTATGGCTAGGAACCCAAATATTTCAAATCACCCAATAGTACGTAGGGCCATTGTCATAGTATAATGTATATTATATCGGCTACGTAACATTTAAAAATGAAAATGACTGACTTACGACTATAACCGGAAATATTTCTGGCACTGCATCTTTAAGTATTTGCCCTATACTAAACTTCATTTATTACATTTCTGAAATAATAAACAACATCCTTAAATTGTATACCAAACTACTTATAATAAACCAGGTGATGTCTTCTGAAATATACACTATATCAGCTCAAAAACGAGTATATAAAAATTTCTCTATAACCCAAAGTGCGCTGATTCTTCGACGCTACAAAATATAACCAACGGAACACATCTTGACAAACTCATAACGAGTAAAAAAGACAAACTGATAAATAAACAGGTAACGTTCCACTGTTAATATAGATCTCAGGGATACTTCCTGAAATGTATTAAATAACGCACAAGAAAATATATGAGTTTCCTGAGTAATATTTTATGTTAATTAGGAAACTTATATTTCCAATGGAAATTTTTTAAATTTTTTACATTTCTCTCAAATGGAAAAATGATTTTTTTGTAAATACTTTTCACATTGGATGATTTTAAAATTACATTGAGCACATAATATATGAACTAACAGAACTCCATTCTCACTGAACTTAAAGAAAATAGAGCTATTCATGATGTGACATTTGACTATTAAGCTTACAAATATTTTTGTGATTTTTACAATTAAAATAGAGCTCAAACTTGGAAACCTAGCCATTTAATTTTGATAACAGTAACTTTGCTACATGATACAGAGAGCTCCTTAATCTTCACTGATAAATAAAGGCAACATACGGTTTAAAAATTTTTATAAACTCGAAAGAACTACTTAACCGTTAAATAAATTATTTACGTGTCGCCTTATCTGGGCGAGCCGCCTAAAAGAATTGTGGCTATTTAATCGTTAACACGAAACCATTTCACTCATTGTTTTTATTTCCTTTATTTTCTTTGCGTTTCAATATTATTTCTTCTTTTTCTGTAAATTTTTAAACAGTAATTAGAAATTTTGACGTTAACTTATAGAAATAATTGGGTGAAAAAGACGTTATATAATTCATTAAACTTTACGCGGGCATGACATATTTTATTACAAAAGAAATTATACCAATCCAAATATTGATAGCTGGTTATTATTTCTCCACTTTTAGAAATGAAATAGAATGATTCAATTTATAGAAAAAAATATGTTTCTTTAATTTGTAAAAAAATTACTTTAAATAAATATGTGAGCTAAATATTGGCCGCAAACATTCCGCTCTTTTAATCCATTTTCACATACCTTCATCTTCCTATTGGGTAATCTTGATTTTTCCTTAAATGTCATCACTTACAATGGCCTGATGCTTAATTATGTACCTTTTAAACCATCATGAAATAAAATGGTTTTAGCACAATAGATATTAGATATAGTCTTGAACTACAATCTCAAAATATTTGGAATAAATTATATATTGTTGTCTCGTGGACATAAATATTACGATATTTTCTTCAGAAATACCACTGAATAAAAATTATGGAGTTATTCATTTTATTTTATTTGTTGTAAATATTTATTCAATTGATGTGCGCATTTCGTTGTCATTCCAAAAATGTACTTGTTTACTGCAAATGTTTTTATTTGTTGTTTCTTAACCTATTTTAATAACCTTTTATACATTTGTATATGTATGATCATAAAACCATAAAAATAATGTATTCCAACTTGCTTAAATAGCGATAAAATTAAAAGGTGTTTCATATTTTCTTCGACATAACAAACAAATTACTACGTTGGTTTCCAATTTAATACAAATAAAAACATTAAATAAAGCCTAAAATAATAACGAATGTCGATAAAGAGAAATAAAACTTGGGAACATATCAGAGAACATAGTAGATAGAACATAACAAATCTGAAAATTCTATACGCATTTTCAAAATTAATTAAAAAGAGACACAAATATCTATACTCGCCGTTCTTGACATTTGCAAAAAACATACAAATACAAATGTTCATGACGTCTGCATACATTCGATGTACGTCTGGAGCTAGATAGAATAGGCATTCGATAGATATAATCGCAATAACTCTGCTTATATTTAAGTGGAGTTTGTTTTTCGGATTCCATTTCAAAATAGAATCGATCTCCCTTTGAAGTAATCGTAAAAATATGACAGTTATAATCCTCGTTCAAACGATGTAAAAGTGACAATAATAATTCCACGAAGTTATTAACTTTCCGGAGAAAATGGACAGATATTTTTTGGGACCGTTATTTTCTAAAAATATCACGTTTCTAGAAACGGTATTTCTTATAATATGAATTCATAAACAGAAACAACCTATTTTTTCTCGGCAACTTACCATAATACTTACAATTTATATTAAATTGTTTATTCTAATGAGACAGAAGATTTTGATTTTTTTTAACGATTTTTCAACAACATAAATGAACCACTAAAAAATCGAAGCAAACAATTTTTTAAAGGGATTTATCACTTTTTTTAAAATTTTCTCGAATGTCTGAAGTGCCTGTACCGAAATGATTCTTCTCTGCATCAAAATAATTTAATTTGATAATTTGTCTAGTTCATCAAATTACTCTATTAATTTTATAAAGCAGATATTTTGTTTGTGAAAAAAATTAAAAAGTTATACGTGACTAATTCACAAAAAACATGTATTTTGGCTGTGTTCGTTTCTTTTTTTGCCTGGAAACTAATTTTAAGCTTATATCCATGTCTAAATTTTACTAAACGTTTAGTATGATTTACTGAATTGATGGAAATTTTTACATGTCATTATTTAAGTAGAACCCACATGGTGCCACTTTAAATTAAATAACGTAAGAAAGGCAGTATACATTTTATGAAATTATAAACTTTGATGAGAAAATGGTGAGATATTTTTTTGGAACCTTTATTTTCCAAAAGTAGTAATTTTTAAAAAAATGATCTTCTTAATAATATTAATATACAAATAGTGAACAACTTTTTTTCTCACCAACTCCAAATGATATATACCTTTGGTATTGGAGCTTTTGCATTTTAACTACAAAAGAAGTTAAACGAAATCGAAGAAAAATGTAATATATGTCAAACAAAGACAAACTAATTTTAAATAACATCATACAATTATAATACAGTTAACATTTTCTATACACATAATACTTTTATATCCATGTTTAAATTTTAACGAAAGTTTAATCTAATTTGCAACTTTTCACTTGTAACGTTATTTCTAGGCCCAGAAACTTTAAATTGATTGTCGTATTATGGCAATAAAAGAAAGTAAAAATATAGAAAACTGCCCGATCCAAATCTCAATTGAAACGAAACAATGATAAACAAAATATGTTTAACTAAATTAATACATAATATAACAACTAAATTAATATAATAACATTACGCAATTTCTTATTTATTTTTGGTTATCCATAATGTGCCATAAGGCTAATAATATTCACTAAAATTAATTTTTCAACAGGCTTGCAATACTGCTTTGTTGGGAGTAAAAGTTTTTACGACAATGATTCACTAGCGAGTGGCTTCATATTTTTCGAGCACTATAGCCGCTTGAATAAGCCTCGGGCAATAATAGATATTGAACAAAGGTTATAAGTGTATAATCAAACTCTAGTTGGTTCCCTTTCCCGGACATCGGGTTGGGCTATAATAATTAAAATTTCTTTCATAGTTTCTAAAGCCGAAATAACGTTTTTCCCGATACACATTCAACTTATCGTATACTTACTCTATGAGATCGTATTTTATTTTTTACCAGGTAATGAATTAATGTAATGTAAAGCTTAAAGGTTAATAATAAAGATAAAAATATGATTTTTGTGCAGAGATTCGGTTTAGGGATATAAAATATTTTTGTTTAACTCCCTTGTCCCTTGTACACACACACACACACACACACACACACACACACACACACATATATATATATATATATATATATATATATATATATATATAAGATATCACCCTGTGGTATTTGCTATCACGACGAATATTAAAAATGACATCACAATTACTAAATAAACTTTGAAACTTAGGATTTTTTAAACGTGCTTTTGTTCTATGTTCCCTTGTACCTTGAAAATATTAGTTCTGAAAAAAATGTAAAGAACAAAAATAAATACAGTAAAATTGAAATGAAAAGTGAAATTTGAAAATTTTCTAAAAGGTGACTATCGAGTATTTATTTTCATAAATTTACCGTAACATCGTCATCTAATTCAAATTATGAATAAAGTTAAATGTTGACGACTATTTAAATTTGTAAAATAAACCTTATTTTTTTATCAGTATTATTAATTTCCAAGTTCCTTATCGTAAAATATGTTATAGAAACATTTTTGTGCCCTTTTGACGTATGATTAGAACAATTCGACATACATATTTAAATTTGGACCAGAGTTGTAGTTCAAAGTCTTATTGCTTTCAAAAAGCTGAAAACACGGAAAAAAAAATTAAAAAAACACACGATATCCTTAAGGCGGCAAACTTTTGTATGGATATTTTGTATTTGTATATAAATACTTTGCGAAATAAAATTGTGACCCAGAATCGATTTAATTATTTAATTTATCCGCTTCAAAACTCAATGTTGGAAATTTATTTCTATTTTGTTTATAGAAATATATAGATATAGATTTATTCAAAAATATTGTAAAATTGTTTTTTTTAATTATTATTCATGCAACGTTTTCATATCAATCTTCAACGTACCTATATTGGATCCAATTAGAGGTAAAGATTTTCATACCTGAGAAAAGTATGTGGAAATATTACGCAATTGTTAACAAATATCAAATAATATGTCATTAAATTTTGCGTGTAAATTATTTTTAACTTCTAGTAAAAGTAAATTCAGAACCTCTCCCTGGCCGGTTATTAACAATAGTTACACAGAGCGTGCTTTAGTTTTATTGGATGAAATAAAAAGATTCGAGTAATTCAAGATTAAAAGCTAATTAAATAAAACTCATAATTAAAAAAGCTTTTATTCTGTTAGTTAACCAATCAATATAAGAAAGAATTGCCAAAATCGGTAAAGCATTGCAAATCGTAGTGTATCCTCATTTGGGAATATGTACTTATTTATATTCATTTTTCAGAGGTAAATTTAGATCATAATTGGCTTAGATTATGAAACTAGTTTCGTTAAAAATCCTTCATTTCCAAAAAAAAAACAATGTAAAATTCATACCCGATCTTGAATATCATAAAATAATGGTAGAAAGAATAAGTTACAGAATGCAAGAGTGGCATTACAATATAATGTATTCATAGAGGCGAATATTTAAAGCAGAGAACATTGTACGCCGTAAAATAAAGACTAAATTAAATTCAAAGCACTGGAAATGGGTACATCTACTCGATTATCACGTACCCTATGCCGTAACCTTGCCATAACCTGAAGGCTCGTTCCAACCAGCATAAAATGTATATATTCAGCGAGGATATGAAGTAATGCAGATGATTTGGAAAAGCTTGAAAGAAAAGTTAGGATGGTTTTACCGTCCATAACATGTTATTAATGAAAAATTCAAAGTAGATATATGTAAAAGCAGGCAGTAAAGAGTAGTGTCTCCTACATTAGTTAAGAAAAAACAAGCAAACCAAACTAAAGTAGGTTTTAAATACAGGGACATACAAAACATAAAATATGCGTATGTACTCTTTGACAAATTATGTTTAAATTAGATTTAATTAACAACGATTGTTTAATTGAGACATAATTTAAAAAATAATGTAAATATAATATATAAACAAAATAGATAGTTTTATAAATAGTAGAATTAGTGATAACAATAAGTTTTAAAATTCAAGTTTTTAAAGCATTAGGGATCAGTGAACTGTAGAAGAAATATTGTAAATACCCTTTCGTCATTGAATTAGTTATAATAAATAAACTCTTGATAATAACACTTATTTTTGTCATATTTGGATGGCGGTGCCACGTGATTTAGTATTAAATAGTCCCGTAAAATTAATTATGTTCTTAATTATGTTAATGGACATGAAAAGCGTTTCAGCAAAAGTCGCTTTTTAATTTCAAAAATTCGTGAAAGAAAAAATATTTCTTAAAAGCAACATGTATCTAAAAGACATACGAATGAGATGCTGTTGAGATAAAAAAATACGTTTTCACGGCGCCCACCTCAATATCTGATCTAATTGGAGAAAAAAAGTCTGGAAACTTGTAAGAGAACTAATATATCCGTAATTTTGTATACCGATCGCACTATTTTCTGAAAATAAAATTTGACAGAAAAACTTAAAATTTCCCATACTTTAAAGTATATTAGTTTATTTTAACTTGAAATAAAAACATATTAAGGCATATATTTTATTAGATAACATACAATTAAGCAAGCGTATAAATTTAAGCAATAATTTTTTAAAAAACGTATTTCGTGTGGCGGTGTCAAGTAAAATTGCAAGCAAAAAAATTTCGTTCCTTTTTTTAGAATCTAATACAAGATATTTCTAGAGATATGAAAAACGTCTACAAAATAATTTCCTGTAACTGTTAAAAAAATTATGAAATAACAGCGTTATGAGTTTTATTTAAAGTGAAGTGAATTTTATTTAAAGTGTAGAAAACTACAATAATTGTTTTAAAGCTTAAAATTTTTGAAAGTGTCACGGTATTGTCATACGTGTGAATATTATATTAGACAGTATATTTTCAAAGTAAATATTAATACTTAATTTACTTAATAGTTTAATAAGAGTTATATTATTCCTTTAAATGTGTATATGCAATGAAGTTTGTACAAAATCCATGTTGTACGTTTTCTACCCCTTTTAACAACTTCTTTAATCCTAAATTAGATCAGATATTTGAAAATGTATGTGCATTTTTCATAAAAATATAAAAAATTTTAAAATACAATATGAGTAGTCTTTCCCACGACAATACTTGATATTGTAAATATTTTAAAATTTGATCAGCCTTTCAAATAAAATATTTATAAATACCAGTGTACATCACATATATTTCGATTTTCGTTTAAACAAACTTGTACCACTATCTAACACTTTTAATGTGCTTACAAGTATCTAGAACATCAAAAACCTTAACTAGATTTTGTCCACTCTGAGTCTCAGTCGAAACGCTGAGATGCTCCATTATAGACTAATTTGTTTAACATCTCTCTGTATATTATAATGCATATTTTTTGGTTTTAATTAATACGTATATGTACATCTATAAAACACATAAGACATTTTTTTTATTTTATAATATAAAGGAAGTAGACATAATTATGTATTCATCAGAAATGTAAAACAAAAAGTCCCATTCAAATTTTGCTACGATGCTGCTAAAATCCACATTCATGATTAATCCAAATAACAAGGATTTATCCAGAAATGTAGGATCGGCAGAATAATGTTTCTCAGGTTTTTAACCTAAAAACTTAGGTAATTTTGGAAATTATTTTGTAATGAAAAGTAAGATTTTGATTCGGTGTCAGTTCTCCTTTAAAATTATGTATTTTTATTTATTCGTTATATATCATAATTTTTAATTTATTCATTTTGCATTTGCAAATGCCTTAAATGTAATAACCGAAATAGGTAAAGAATTAAACATTTTTGTGTTTCCCCATACCTACATACCTATAGACCAACGTAAGGAGGTGAATATGATTAATCAAAAAGAAAATGTAAACTAACAAATATTAAAAAAAATATATTATTTTTTGTATAAATATTTATTATATAAAATACATGTTAAAGGAGATTATTATTTCTACCGGCAAAACTCGAGGCTGGTCCCTGTTGTTTGTACAAAATATTATTGGAAATACAAGCGAAGAATAAAAGAAAATTGTATGGGTGTGAAATGGAATGTAAAATAATATTCGTGGGAGAAGATAATAGGAAAATATATTTCATAAATATGCAAATCTAAAAAGATAAATTTAGGAAGTCTGTCCATAGTCCACGTAAAATCATAGAACTCTGAAAAGCAACATGAAAGAATCGTTTATAAAAATGAAATGTGGGAGATATGCTATAGATAACAAATGGTAGTATAAGGAATCACGCAAAAATTAAAGTCCATGCAAAATCATATGTTCGAAAAAGCGTAGCAAAAAATGAGCCATAATAAAGACGTTAGCTTTTCCAACTTTGCCTCATGCACATAACTAAGTGGTTGGAGGTATGGAGTTAAAAAGATCAGGCAAAAAAACATTAATGAATAAAAACTTAGACGAAGTACGAAACGGAGGAGTATAAAAAAAATTGATTTATTTACATACTTATAAAGGAAATTAAAAGATGTACAACAAAGAAAAGTTCATAAAATAATTAACAATGGTTGAACAAAAATTGTTTATCATGTTGAATAATATTTCTGTCACAAAATATAGACAAAAATATTTTTAATTTATTGTTCTCTTGACGTAATCTAAGAGATTGTTCGCCACTAGTTATAAGTTGTGAATGTACCAAAATTATAAAAGTGTGTCATTAATCCAAAATTTAATTCTCATTTTTTTATGGGGCAAAAACATCCAACTTGCGAAGCAACAAAGTAATTTGTTCATTCAAAAATGGCGCTGGCATAAATTAACTGTAGTAACTAAAATGCCTTTGACAATGCGGCGCACCGCGGTGACCCGGTTTCGATTTCCGGCCGTTCATTAGACCTTGAGAATAAATAGGAAAATATTAATGTAAATTTTTCACAAGCCATAGCAACAAAATTTCCAATAAAAAAATTAAAATTATATTCGTTAAATTATTATTAATGTTACCTTAATTTTTTTTTTACACCTAGACTTCGTTAACTATAATTTTGCCAGATTTCACTTTTCAAAATAAAAATATTAGCTTTTAAAATTATATGATAGTAATAAAAGCGTTATGATAAATATTTCATTTTTCCTATTCGGATACATAACATAAAGAAAATACAACTGAAAACGTAACGTAAAAATGGGAAATTTTCCAACCAAATTCGACAGCCGCTAGGTTCAAGTTTATTTTCATAAAATATGTTTCCTTCGCGTTTTTATTTCCGTGAAACTGCCGCAATCCTTATCGTCCACTTACGAGAATATCCTTCCGGCGGACGCGAAGAAGTGGATCAATAAGATTGCTTACTCAGTTTATTCCATCTCGGGTATGATAGTAAAATTTGTGAATATATCTCTCTCTATAAAATTATGTGCCTTGTGTTCAATGCCGGTTCTCCTAGTCAGGATGAAGTGTTACTTTCCAAATTATAATCTTAGTAAAAATTATGATATTAAATGTAAAGATGGTTTAGCTGATAAGTATCCAAAAGGACAACGCATAGGCAAAACTATGCCATCATTGCATATTTGCATACATTAAAATATTGCTTATTGCTCTGATTCAATTTTAAAACGCCCCCAGATTCCGTTGCTATCGATATCATGTTGGCGCTGCTCACTATCAATTTGGTTGTAAATATCTGAGAAGAACTTTGTATTATTGTCAAACATAGTACAACGAGCAATGCTGACAATTAAGGAGTAGTTATTAATTAATTGTATTAATTATTAATTAATTTAATTAATTAGTATTTAATTCGATTTGTATGTATTTTCTAACTACGTGTACAGCCGAAACTACGGGATGTATTGACCAAGTTTCATGTCTATTTTGTTTGAGTAACTTTTATATTTCGAATAGATTTCATATAAATATAGTTGCGACTTGGTGACGGACCACGACAATATTCTAAAGGATCAACGGATGAGGGCACAATGCACCTTTGAGCGATTTGATATCGGGTTTGGGCTCATATAACTTGGCTTGATGAGTTCTGTGAAGGAGCCGAAATCTGGCGAAATTAAGTCAATAATGAAGAGTAGTTTCATGATGTTTGCGCTATTTAAATTTTATTGAAAAATTTTGTGCTGACAACGTAGGGATAAAAAACCTCAACGGCAAAGAGCAGACTCATTGAGTTTTGGCTTATTTGACTGGTCGTAATCTGATGAGAGAGTTGAAAGGCGGTAACGGAAACTCCTTAATGTCGAGGAATAGGTTCATCGAATTTAGTCTCGTTTGATTAGTCTGACGAATCGTTTAGTTACAAGTGGTAACCGGAGCCTGACAGTAGAGCTGGAAGCTGACCCCATAGGGACTTCTCATCAGTGAAAAGTAAATTAATTGAGTTGGAATTCGTTTGAATGGTCGTGAAATAAAAAAGAAAGTAACAAAGTAAAACAGTGCGTAACACGTTTTTGAATTTAGCATTTATTCTGAACATTCTGGTAAACATAAAATATACGCACTGTAAATGGAAAAATAAAACTATTTTGTAAAAATAAATTACCGGCCTCAAATAAATACTGAATAAGAAAACCAATTAGAAATATAAAATAGGAAGAATACTAAAACTTATAGGTCGTTTGCAATACAATATTATTTCTCAACATGAATAAAATTACAAAACCAGCTACCGTGACAGATATTTGGAGAAAACACACGTGGCGCTAACGTTGTAGTATGAGGTTAAATATGCAAGAGAGAAAGAGGGGCGTCGATTTGCCACCAGTTCATAAAATCCCTAAAAGGGGCAGTATTTTCTACATTAATTTGGTTTGGAAATACTATATTCAATAGTACTGCCAAAATTCCAAACAAATACTCGTATTTTTGTTATTTTATACTTTGTTGTGCGTTTTTTGCTCGATGATTATTTGAAATCGATTTATGTACTTTTTTCCTAATAGCTCGTTTAAAAAAATTAACAATTTTTTTTGTTAAATAATATTTTTCCCATTTAATTATTAACATGAAGAACGAAATAAAATCTATTAAAAGAAGTTAAAATGTTTAGGTACTGGTATTTCAAAAATTATTTTAAGGTGAAAGAAAAATGAAAATAAAAAATAGCAAAAATTCAATTAAAGCTTTCAATATCATTACATGGATTATATATTTTTAAACATTACTAACCAAAAACATTATACACACACAATAACAACGATATATCCTGTTGATTTTGAAATATATATATATCTAAAAATCTTTCCATAATTGTAAATGGAAACGTAAACACACGTTTCCATAATTTAAGAACTCGGCAAATATTTGAGCAAACATTAACAAACTTCTTAAATTTTTATACCATTTATAGATTAATGTATTTTTTGAAAAAAAATCCGAAAAAATATTTTAAGTAAAATATTTTATTATTATTGTGAAATTTCTTTTAAAATTACAACAGTTCTGAAAGTTTCAATACAATCAACACTCCCCAAAATTTATTCCGAAATCAACATCTAAACATTACGATGCACACTTTATGAACAATTAGACAGTCCAAAATATCTTAATTCAGTTCACAAGGACAATAAAAATTTTAAAAAAACCCTAACGCTTGGTTTGGTTAAACAAATTATTTATTAGACTAGTTATAACTAAGTCATACGTTTTTATTTCTTTGGCCAAAGTAAAGTGAGTATTTTGTTTTCAACTGCCCAGCATGTCTCTATAGATATCCTTCATCCTTAATCGCTGATTTCACATAAGTAAACATCTGATTCCAGAATATTTACTTGGACATTTAATAAATATTTATTTTTAACTAAAAAAATCCATTCGTATAAACATAGCACCAGGTGATAAGTTAGTATTTAAATGACAACAATTTGATGTCGACGTATTTATAGGACAACGCTCTAACTTCCATCAGCACGAAAAATAAGCAAAGAGAAATAATAATGTAAATTCTAAAAACGAAACTGCTTAAAATGGTGTAACTCTTCTATTTTGTAAAAAAAGGTAATAACGAATGTTTTCATTGTAGCAATTCGTTTTCGGTTTCCTTAATAAACGTATCAATAGAATTATAAGGATTGAATTAACAGTGTAATATTCGTAAAAAATAACTTGCATTATTAATTTATACTGCACGTACATCGAAAATTACTGACAATAACCGGTTTAACAATAATCGGACAAATTAGAGCATATTATATTCGATACTTTAACGCACACGTCCTACAAAAAATCAGAACCGCCGATTCCTGCCAGAACAAACGTAATAAGTTAAAATATGGTAACGGCGAAAAGTAGAGAATGTACGTCTGAACAGGTACTGACAGAGACAGGAAATATTTAATAGCAGGAAATATAAATCTGCATACATTAACTCAATGGAAAATTGGCTATCGATATAGTCAAACAAAAGGCAGTAGTCGGCCGCCAACCACCACCTAAGAAAGTCATTTATTGCTTTGTCGCCAAAGTTTTTTTTGTTCCTTTTATAATACTAAACGTGGTTATATTATAATACTCAAGATAATAATATATCTAATAACTTTAGGTGGCTAATTGCTGCTAGATAATTTCATGTTTTTTATGGAAGAATAATATTTGGAAGATGAATTTTAGGATTAGTAGAAAGAATATTTTAATCTAATAGTGATTTTCAAACATTATAGAAATATTTCTATTTTCTATGAATTATAAAATAGAATAGTTATCGTATACAAAATTAAAGTCGTATTCTGATACCGACTTGTTGAAGTTCTCATCTGCAAATCTTTTTGAACTAGGCACATAAACAATTTTAAAGATTTAGAAACAATACGACACGAAACCTTTTTAAAATGTGTCTCTTTTTCCTATATATTTTTATATTATATCTTATTTAATAGCTATTGCCGAAAAACAATTTAGTCGATATGTCTCTACTCCTCTTATATTTCTTTTTGAGATTTTTAATATTCTCGTTATTTAAAATACTATCGAAAAGAGCGCGATTTAGCTCAAAAAACACATATTGCAAAAATAACAAATCAGAAAAAAACGCTGAAACAATTAGGAATAACGAGAGTACTTTGAAATTATACGCTTTAATAAGTTGAAATAAATTTTTTTAAGCTGAATTTAATATACTTTTAGAGCATATTTCATAACCATTTTTAAATACCAGAGTTTAAATTTGATTATTAGGAAAAACATTTGTAGTCTAACAACCAACTTTCTTTACTTCTTATTTATATCTGACAAAAGTACAAGCAAGTATGATAGATGTTAGCAGAAGACGTTACCAATAATAATAGCACAGTAATAGAGACGTTATTTTCAATTCATATTTATCTTGTTATTATCAAAGTGTAGTAAAACTACATTAAATTAAATGAGGAATATTCAATGGCTTCAATTTCAATTCTATGGTAATGCCTTATGTAGACCAACTGAGCCAGACTTCGATACGTTTTAAATGATGAAAATTCATAGACGGAGATGCGAGAATCTTAGAGTCTCCGTTTTATAAATAAACGGCAGCTGACAAGGGATTTAAAATTTTCTATCGGTTTCATACATTGCACTAAACAATACGACGACAGAAATTGTAGTTATATAGACTAGGACATTCTTCTCTAAAGGTTTAAATTAGCACATTTTTAAGAGAAAACAATAGCTGATAACTGGATACTGAAAAATTATAAGCGAAGTAATAAGTAAGTCAAACTTGATTAAAAAATGACATAACAATGTAAATGTGTGCACAGATGTAACATGAGTGGAGTCTCATTTATCTACTTGTCTCACTAATTTATTATTCATATTACTGAGATAAGCAGCTGGGGATTATTAAGTGTAGCTGGAGTTTTCATATCTACCTTTTGATCAATGAAGCGATAAGTAGTCATACAAAAACATCTGAAATTTATTTTATTATTTATTTTCAAAGTTTTTATCGTTAGGATAAATTTTCCTTGAATTTCGTTAAGCTGACTGAACTGAATCGTTTATATCAGAATTTCAAACTCCCTATCTGCCTGCATGTTTCCAGTCAAAAATAAAAAAAAACGATTTACATCCAGCCAACCAATGTACATTAAATACGCAAAAACTCGCAGTGGACGAAGTTTAAGACGAAAGTTCTGTGATACGTGGAATGAACCTGGTTTCCAAATTGGAGGCTTGATTGGAAAACAACTCGACTTAGCTCTTCAAGTGAAAATTGTCCGCCAAATTAAACAGTTTAAAATAAAAGTCATTTTGTTCTATCGAATGTTATAAGAGTTTATTTTATTTAGGTACATATTTAATATAGATACTATGTTAATAATTTGATATATATACTACGGAAAAATATGTTGTTAAACATGGTAATGTATTTCCTTTCAATACTAAAAGTGTTTAAATACGGGGAACTTCCTTCTGCTACTAGTAAATACAGTTTTAAATTAAAACCTTCATGAATTTTTTAATTTTATAGGCGTACATTAAGTACTAATATTTTTTCCCATTTCTATGAATATTTTCCCAAAAAAAAAGAAAAAAAATTATGTAAATATATATATATATATATATATATATATATACATATATATATATACATACAAATTGTTAACATCTCAACGATCGTACTTTTCAGCACCCTCTGAATTCGTATTGGCAATTTATATTACTTCTTTGTGCTATGTGTCCTTTGTGCTGTTTGACACAATTTGAGCACTTTCTACCACCGTCAGGAAAATAAATTTATTAAACAGATATTTTGGCAGTTAATTCCTTCACCCAAAACTTAATAAGATTCTGGATATGTGGAAAACCAAAAACATAAAATTAAGAAAAATAATTTAATCTTAACCAAACAGTAAACCTTACTAAATGCATAATGTCTCTCTACATAATAATAGACAATTGTCCTCTTCATAAGTTTTGTCTATTGCAATTTGTTACTATAGCAAAATATGTTTAAATGCTAGTTTGCATATAGCAGAGGTAAATGGCCAATTTACACAAGGCTTATATAGATAAAGATACGATTTATATGGAATGTAGCGAAATAGGGTACAGTCTGTTGCGCGAGTTCTTCTGGGAGAGCGTGGAAAATAAAAATATTAAACAATTTCAGGGGGTATGGGTGAACCAGTGAATTGGTCTGTAGGAAAGGATACGAAAAAGAGCACCGTAGATATTTTAAGAAGAAAAGATAAGATACTATATTGCTGGTATCAATTTAAATTAAAAATCAGAATTAAAAACTATTCATATAATAATGCCATGAACATAAGTAAAAGAATAAAAACTCAAAAAGATCTTAAGTAAACAATATTTCAGGTCCTTCATATAATTCAAATTTTTTTATTTATTCTGTAAACCATTTTGTGAGACTTCAAAGATTAATTTTGCTATATAAGCAATATTAATTTTTCCCTTATCTCTACAAAAAAGGTTTGCTTCTAAGATATTTGTGTAATAGTATAGTGTAAAATTCGTTACTTCTGTTTTAAAATCTACTATTACACCTTTATTTACAGCTGGTACATAAAAAACGATATTTCGATCTAAGTGATATTTTGAAAATAAAAAATTGATTGTATGACCTTTCGAAATTATCATTTACAAGTTTTCTTTTAATGCTATACATTTTTGCGCCTATCTACAAAACTGAAGTAACTACCACAATGGTATATACGATACATTCAATGTGAATAGTATATCACTCAGCAATAACCCAAAAGAAGTCTACCGTCCACAGAATATTCCCTGCAGATGTCCTACTATGAAGGACTGACGTAACAATTACATACATTAAGTATTTTTTATTTATTATTCACAATTGCGCCGATAGCTGAAGTGAATAATCCTTTGTTATTTTACAGTGCTGTCCGTAGCATCACCTTATACATCAATAGAAATAGATGCCTTACAATCTGTAAATAAGAGCTTAAAATACGTAAACTTATTGGATCCTAAATAGCTGTCAAAGTTGTTTTTTAATTGCGACTGAATTCAAATTTATTGTTGTAATATAACTATAAAGCTCTATTGATCGTGGTTTTGGGTGTTAAATTAATAAGGTGTATGATTTCAAAGAAATGTTTGCTGTTATGAAATATATAAATTGTTCAATTAAGAAAATGGGATTTCAGCGCAAAAATTTCGTATTTGATCATGTTATTACCAATATTTCCACATCTTGACACATCAAAACATCTTATGTTTGTCAATAATTTAAAATGATATGCACGTTCCTTTATGTAAAATGAAGTGTAAGTGAATAGTATATCTTGGCTGTATTTTGGAGACAAATGACAGTACTTGTATATTTAGGAATTTTGTTAAATTGTATTTTTATTTGGTAAAAATAACACATAGAATGTGCTTACAAATTGCTGGCAAATTCTTTTTAAAATGGTATTTGAACTACGTGTATATAGTAAACAATTGACTGTCTTTGTTGCTGATATTTTAGCGACAGTTCGAATACGGACTTGTATTTCATTTTGTATTGTTACATTTGTTTATACATTATATTCCGTATTCACTAAATATCTTAGAAATTTAAGCCAGTTTGAATATTAGTTTTAAATATAATGGAAGTTATTCATTACTAAAAAAACGTCGAAAACTTTATAAAAGTTATGAAAGTCGGTGTTAATTAATATGATAAGACTTTCAAATACGTTTTTCAAATCCCAAGATTCCCGCGAATACATTAAATTTATTAAAAGTCTATAACATAAAAAATATAAATAGATCTGATGAAATCACAAACGCGAGTAGTTTTAAGAAAATAATGACAGTGTTGCACTGATCTCTATGAAGAAATCAAAAATATAAAAGAACAAGGTTTTTAATGGGATTTTGTATACATGTAGTATACGAATGGACGAATGATTTCAAAGGTTTATAAATTTGGAGTGTGCATCTGATTGACTACCATATTTTTTTTAACTTTGACAGCGAAAACAAAAAGGACATAACGATTAGTTTATTGATATTTCGTAAATAAAATTTATTACCATTTGGAAATCTTTAACATCCATAATTCGCCCAAAGTTTATACACTATCATTAATTTTAAAAATAAACCTATTTGAAGTTTTTTACTTACTCTATCATAATATATCATTTTTTCAATTGCCAATTAGAAATTTTTTTATTTTTATCTTAGTAATATAATTATAATTACGAGTTCAAAACAAATCTACATAGATTATTTATTATGGTAATCTTTAATATGGTAATATTTACAAGTGTCATTTAATCCCATTAAAGTGTTTGAATTGCGTCCGTGTTCTGTGGATTAAATCTGTTTGAAGAAATATTTAATGATTCTGGAATGTGAATCCTTATCGTTTATTAAATGTGAAATGGTGCATATTAGTGGTTTTTATTGTGAGTCTATGTTTTTTTAATCTGTTCAACTATTTGGACATGATTTCAGTATACGCCAAATATAATTATAATACTGGCAATGATCTTAAGATAAAACTTAAATAAGAACAGAAATACATTATGAAGTAGAAGAATTTTTATTTCAATTATTGTGCGCGCCTGTACAAACTAATATTTGAATACTATGGATGCCACTTAACCCCTTACCACAGCGTACTTATAAAATTAACAAATGGTAAAAGTAAGCAAATGTATTGAATTAAGCGTATATCTTTTTAAATTATTTCATTAATTGACTAGTTATTACCATTTTAATATTTAAGTGAAGTATGCTTAGTTAATTAGGAACTGTGTCAAGTTAATTAAGCAATTACTCTTTATGTTCTAGTTTCTTCCAAAAGAAAAAAGATTATTCACTTTAATATTTGAAATTTGCTAGTTCACAATATGTCTGTTATACGTTGCCAAAGTGATAACTTGCTCTATTTACACAAGGTACTAATTTACACGAAATTATGACTTAATACACAATATAAACTTTCTCTTTTCTCTTATCGAGATGACTTTTACAGATAAATTGGTAGCGGACCATACTGACTCTATTATCCGATTAGGTGTCTGCTTTTAGAAGTAAGGTAACCAAGTAATTTACTTTTCGCCAATGAAGGAAATAATAGACAATATATTACCATAGTGAAAAATAATATTAGCATATATGAATAGAAGAATGAAAAAATTATATCCGTTCTTAAATATTTAAAATTTAATACGTACCTAATTGTACGAGCATGGTGAGAGTTCTGTGTATATTTTTATTTCATACTAGCCGTACTTACAATTTTGTCTGAATGTAATTTCGAAATATGAATGCAGTGTATTTTATTGCTACGCATTAATCATATGCTTTTCTATTTGACCTATATAATTAATTTAGTTTAAATTCCATGCCTACGGGCTAACGTTGTCTCCCTTCCTTCCTGCTCTAGCGTATTCGAAAGAACTGCTATGACGTACCAATCACGTTGAGGAGATTTTTGATAATATACTATATAATATTTTAATCGTCATAACAATGGAATCGTTAGGACAAAACCATAAGATATCGTGATGTAGCAACAAATTAATTGGTTCCTGGGTTAATAATTATAAACGTCATGAAAATAATTAAGGTAGTTTTTGAGTTAAGTACGTTCGTAGAAATAGAGAGACAAACAATTTTTCAACAATTTATTCGATTTTGTAACGGAATATGCCAGTGAAAAAATCATTTAAAAGCAAAAAATTTGAAAATCACAGATGTTTCAGTTTTATTTATTGGCACGGCTGACTTTATATTATTTTTTTACCACGTAAATAAATTTAAAGGAAAGCTTTTTGGAAAAAACTTATATTTATATTGTATAGAAATAATCTATTAGTACTTAATGAATGCTAACTTCTTTTCACGCAATAAAGTAATATATTTGGGTAGTAAAGATTACAGCACCAAACAAAAATTAAAGAAAAACTTAATATTACAATAAGTCTCAGTAATCGCTATACCGTATATTCAACTTGACAGCTTGCTCACGGCATAAATATTGTTTGCTAGTAAACTCTACTTTGATGGAGAATAAATAAAATTCAATCTGAATTTCACAAATAAAGTTTGTTACGCTTAAACTTTATGTAACTTTGTGAAAGCTTTTAAGTAAAGGTCCTTCAAGATTTTTAGTGGAAAAGTCTCGCCTGTTACTATATTATGTACATTTTACGCGGAACGATCAAAGTGAAGAAGAATTTAATATGCTACATCTTATGTTTATGTGAAAAAATAGCTTGTACAATAAAGTATTTGAATCTTTTTTCACTTATCTAAGTATTATTTTTGTCTTTATCAAATTTGTAGAACCTTTAAAAATATTAATCTTATTTTTTTGAATTTGGTTTGAATTATTTCAAATAAAAATCTTGTCTCTCATTGATGTCATAGAATAAAATACTGACAGGAGTTCATTAAACAGGACATTACATACATGCACCGTTCTGTACAAATTTTCAATGGGAGATTTCCTAAGTAAATTACATTTAGGGTACCACTATCAAATGTTAAATTAAGCCAGTTTTCTCCCTTCAAATAAAAAAAAATAAGCAGTTATGCTAAGGATTACATTTTATTTTTATTAAAATTATACATTCATTTTATATGAACAATTGACAAATGTCCTGCAAATTAATATAAATTTTCATTTTATATCAACATTTTAATGATAATTGTTATGATTTTACATTTTATATGAACAATTGACCAATTTCCTGCAACTAAAATAAAATTAAATAAATTATCTTATTTATGAATTTATCTGCATTTTTTACTTCTTTCGACATAATATTTTAAAATATACACGAAATAGTAAAAATATGAATTTTGCAAATGTTGTTCTAAAACTTAAGTTTTGTTAAAACATTTAAGGCAGGCAACCAGGAAACTTAATACGATATTTAATTAAAAAGAAATTACAAAGTTGTCTTGCAGAATAGTGGAATAATATTTTATTTTATAGGACTGTGTTAATTTTAGAAGAAATGTTGATAAAGCAAAATGAATCAGTGATGCTACGTCATGCCTTCAGAACATTTTTTTTGTTCCGGTACCATAAACGAGTCTTGGATATAACGTTTCCTTCCACTTAAAATGTTGGCATCGTTATTCAATTCTGTCAGTACACTCTTCAATTCATATCTCCTTTTCCTTTTAGGGTTCAAATTCCATGGGTTCTTTATTACAGTCTTTATGTAGACACATGTAAACTAAAATGTAAAGTAAATAAATTGATCTCTGTTTTTTATTAAGATCATAGATTCGGAGGAGGAACCCGCAAGATGATCTTCGATGGACTAGAGTTGATAAAGAATAAGCAACGTCAATACTTAATGGATATCGTGGACTTTAAATATTATTGCTGCTCAAAAGGAAAAGGCAAAAAATATTGGGTTAATTAAAAAAGCAATTAGCATATTTTTTCCGAAAATAATCTAGAAAATATGGTCACGTTCTAGAAGCTGTGGGGAATGAATATATAAATATATATATATATATATATATATATGTGTATATATATATATATATGTGTATATATATATATATATATATATATATATATATATATATATATGTAAAGGGAGCGGCACGCTCCCACAGATTGAGTACTAATTAAGACGCCGCAGTGTTAACGAGCATAAAATGTGGAAGAAATAAAGACTCATGTGAGGTACTGTGTGCTCTACAAGTACTAAACTGGTCACTCTACTGTCGTAGCTATGCGTGACTTATACCAACGCGATTTCACAGCATTGATTATTCCCTGAGTGATCAATCGCGCTGATCAACCGGTGGAATCGGATAGAGAGAGAGGTTTTAAACCTATCTCTATCCAATTGCACCGGTTTACCAGAGCGTGATTTTGTTAAAGATTTGGTTTTCAAAAATATAGTCGATTAACGATACGCTGGTTAACAACTGAGCTTGGAGGCTTCCACGGAACTATGGAGAATCATTTACATCACTTGGGAAAAGGCTTGAAATTCGGTGCGTTGGTACTACATGAATATAGCCCGGACCAGCCGTGTCCGGAGCCCAGTCCTCATATAGCCAAACAGACCTGCCTTAAAGTTTTGGATTATGGTTGGACACAGATCTCCCACCCTGATCTTTCACCCCTGAATTATTGTTTCTTCAAATCGCTCAGCTACACTTTACGCAAAAACTTTGATGATCAAGACAGTTCAAACGCCAATTTTTTCATTTCCAACCATATGAATTTTAAGCACAAGCTTTATACTCCCTACCAGTTCATTGGATATGTATAGTACAATATGATTAAGATTATTTTTGGCGATTAATTATTTTAAGTCGGTAGTGTAATAAAAATTGTAACTTTAATGACTGCTCATTACTTATTAACTAACCCAATGAAATTTATATGAAAAGCAACAAATTTACCTTCAGAATATAATTATTTTTACCGATTTAACTATTTCAAATTGCTTGAATACGATAGTTGAAAATTTATACTTTTCCTAAAGATGAAGCAATTATATAACATTTTATATGGATAATGATCATAAATTTTTATAACTTAATCTCTTTTTTCATGACTTTTTTTATTTTCACTCAATCGTAAATAAAATTATGGTGGAGTGAAGGAGAAATAAAATCCAGCTAAATGCGTGTAGGGTTCCAAGTTCAATTAAGGAATATTTAGAGATTTTCTTTGAAGCATGCAGATAATTCAATTCCATTTGTTTTACAGAGATGTAACTCGCACATTATCGTCTGGCAATAGTTTCAGAAATAACATGGGAATTCACTATACTTTTTACATCCTTCACTAAGCTAGAATTTAAATAAACTAAAATGGCTAGAATTATGAAAGATGATTAATGTATAGGATTTTCCCAACATTACTTCAACTAGAAATTTTTTAACTCCGTATCATGAAGTTCGACATTCCACTTATTCGCGAGGTAATTAATAACAGGATAATGAGATCTTTTCCTAAATACGTAGAGAAAATCGTATTTATAATAAATATAAAAACATCGATTAAGTCAAAGTCTGGCTCTCGAGTTAAAAGTTCCATATATCGTTCAATATTAAATTGTCGTATATATGATAAATCATCATTAATATGGATTTTCAAGTAAAATAAATGTTTTACAATACGCAACATAAATAAATATTGGGGGGGGGGGGATATATTTTACGGTATATACCTGAAAAAGTAGGACATAAATTTATCGTTACACTTTTCATGCAACCGTTAGCTCCTGAAATTTTTTTAGAACTTTTTCGTCCTTATTTAAAATTTAGTAGTTTCCAAAATAAATGCATGAAGCTTTATGTAATTTCCTGCATATTTTTCAGTATATCTTTGAAGATATTCTAAGTGAAATTATGAAAGAAATATTATTGAGATACTTATAATATACCTTTCCAAGGATATTCCAAGCTACACATGAATAGCTAAATTTTTTCGGTTATAAATTTGCCAACCCAAAAAATTTCATATAAAATATTTTTGGGTTTGGTCAGTGGAGATGTTTATGAGTTAATATAAGTTATTACTGTACGAAATTTTAATTTCCCACGTAAAGTAGTCAATAAAGTAAATGGCCATAGCAGACAGACGGACGACACGCGAGTTTCAGGGAATCCGTTTTTACTTTTGAGGTATGGGAAACTAAAAATAACTTTAACTTGATACATGAATCTAACCTTATTCTTCCCGTTGACCACTGTCAAAACTAAACTTTTTCCTTTATATAGATATTTATGTTATTACTAAATGATATTTATAAGCTTTCGAAAATGTCAGGAAACTTATTAAAAATCAATAATTTTAAATTATTATATATTTTAAAACTGCATTATAATTCCGATTTTATTGCTTTAAAAATTTTCGTAAAATTGTGTTGGTATAATATTGCAAGTAATTCAATTTTTGTAATGAAGTAAAATACTGAAATTTACCATTTAATAGCAATGTTCGTGGATACGAAAGTATAACTGGAAGTCGAAATAAAATGGTAAAAATCTACCGTTTTACTGTCTTTATTTCTATTGAACCCTTCAAACAAAAGGTAGCAGCCAACATAATCTACTTCGAGTCAACCGAAGCTCATGCCCCCATCAACGCAACCGCAGAGGGAAGGCATTCGCAGCTACTGCAAAGGCTTAACGCTAAGTAGTTACAAGAGCCATTTACGAATAAACGCAACCACTGCATGCGCCAATTATCAACTTCATAAAAGACATAAGAACAAGATTTGCTTTTTGCTAAAAGCCCGAATACATTTCTCTTCGAGGAAGGTGGAGCGAAAGCGGATTGAGTGTTTTGGGTTAATGGCTTGCTCCACATCGTCCGTATTTATTTAATCATTATGGACTGAGGGAAAGGCAGAATATCTTGGCTAAGTGAAAAAATGCTCCGGGAAGATCATTGTTAAGCTTTACGGACATTGGAGAGTATTTATGATGATGTATGTTTCAAGAATAGTGTTTCCTTTGGCACCGTGCATTTATACAAAAGAGAAAAATATTAGCTTCTTAGTTCGATGTGAAATAAAAACTGTTTAACCTTGCATATGTTTTTCTGTATGTCTAGCATTTAAATAAATAGTTAGAGATATTATGAAGAGTTTCAGCTACATATTTCCTATTTAGTTATATATTTAATTCAAAGCAGATTCAATTCAGATTCACTATACCTTTTCAAATTATTCGCTGATTTTCTGACTTTTTATAAGATCATCTTTTATAAGATTATCCCGATTCAACAATTATTTCCTAAACTAAAATTACGTACATGGGTTTTATACCTTGAAATGTTCATCGTGTATTAAAATTTCACATATGGAATACAAACACGTATTACGTCAAACAATTCTGTGTAATCACTGAAAATATATTTGGGTACCAAACGCAAACATAATTACCTTTTTGTGAATGACTGCTGTATACTTACAATCGAGATAAAAAGAAAATTTCATATTTTAATAAAATATATCGAGATAAAATATAAATTTCGTATAAATACGAAATTTATATTTTAGATAGACTATTAGCATCCAGCAGTGATTTATAATCAGTTAGACTGAAAATACTCAGATTACTCACAAATGTATCCTTAAAGCTATGAGTTACTGTGTGAAGTGTCAGTATGGACTTTATTATAATATAAATGGGCGAAGTAAATGGCAAAACGTTATATAAGCATTGATTTTATTTTATCTGAGTGTATGTATGTACATACCAGTTTTTTTGTCATCTTTGTATTTATTTGGTTGTATGTGTGGACGAAAATATTACATGTTTCAATAAGGATAATAAGACAGATGATAAATAAATAAATGATTATAAGAACATTGTACATAAAAAGTTAATTAAATATTTTCCAACATTAAGATAAGTTTCTAGATATTCAAAGAGCAGACAATTGTGTCGTGTACTCAGTATAAGACTCGCAACTTTTTGCTAATATTTCAGCCTTATTTTTAAGCACCATCGTGTTTAGTTTGCTTTATTGACAGTTTATTATTCTAAATCGATTTATTTAGTACCATCGTTACGATATATTAGGCGTGATAAATTATGTAATAGTATTCAATGGTCTCGTCTTCCCCAATATTCCAAGCACATATTTTAAAGCATCAACACGTTTTGTTTGCTCTTTTTTCAGAATTTAAACCTTTATTTTATCTCGTGATCTTTAGTTTCACAGATAAGATATTTGCAGCTTGGTTGAGAGTTTTATTGCATATTTGACAAGCATAGCATTTTAATGTAAAAAATTGTAGACACTCAAAGCAAAAGTTATAATATTTAATTTGTTTTATTGTCAGATAATTAATCAGACTCAATCAATATATTAAGTTAAATATTAAAAATATATTAAGTATAGTCGATAGTTTCTTAATATTCAAATATTTTATATGTTTAATATTTAGTCCATTTTTTTTCAAATTGACAACCTAATTTTAATTTCTTAAGAGGGTTTTAGTAAATGAGATGTTTCTTTAGTAAAATTATGGCGACATGATTTGGGTATATGGTGCTTTTGGTACTTGGGTATCTTGTGCTTTGGTAACTTTGTGCAAGTAGTTACCGACAAAAGTTAGATCGGAATCAAAGTAATTCTTCCCGCGATCTATTTTCAATTCGTTATCAGGCATTCAAAAGTAGTCGGGTAGAGAACAGAGGAGCAGAGGAAGGTTTGTGATAAAATTCGCAATAATCGCATGCTATTCGTTTGCGAACAGGACATACGCTGGTGAAGCAGCTTTAAAGGGTGGTTTCAATATAATTTTGGAATGAAATTGTTTAATACATCTGTAAGTAATTTCCACGTCCTTTTGTAATTATTGTACAGAATTTTGATGTTGTAATTTGTTTTTGTTATTACCTAAAAATAAACTTCAAGGTATGTAATGCTGACTATATGTTATTAATTGAAATTTGAGCCTTAATGTATTATGTATTTTTGAATTCATATAAACTTCTGCATTTACCGCATAATTTATCATCCAATACTTTAGCATGACACACTTAAGCATCACTTTACTAACTTAACATAATTTAGAAACACATCACATAAGGATAAGTTGATGCCCTTATAGCAACAAGCTGTCAAATTAATCTCTTGCGAAATAAACTGGATAGAACTTGATAATGCAAGCCCAAGAGCCAATTGCAATTATTACTTGAGACTATTGTACTTGAGTTGGGATTTTTTGCAGTCAGAAATAATATAGTTTATTAACAAATAAGTTAATGTTTTTTTTCTCTATTGACGACATTGATAACGAGTTAAATTTTTATATTATCGGGAATCTTATCCCGTAAATATAAAAAAAAATCCTATTAAATAACATTGACAAAAATGTTACATGATCACTATTCAATAATCAAAACACACATTATGTCACCAACGTTTTCGTATTAAGAATAGTAAGTAGACTTGTCTTAGTTGTAGTAAGAAGTAATAACCTTTACAAACTTGGCTATCAAACAACGTAACCATATCAACGGCATTAATGTCACAGTTACCTTTTCTACCGCACGCCCGCAGCCTGACCAGTTATCTAAATTTGCGATACCGATTTTAATAAAAATTCATAGCTTCCATATACATTCTCAAACAAAAAGCCGGAAGTTTATCAGGTTCGTTCCCATAAATCTCTTCTAGTTTTTTAAGACAAAATTTTTCAAATGTTCAATGGAATACCTCGAGGGCTGAACGGTTTTCCGAGAAATTAATCGTTATATTCCTTTTGCTTTCATTGGCAAAGTAAAAAAAAATTAGTCAATCGGATGCACCCTCCAATTTTTTTACATTTTGAAAGCGTAGGATTTCCTTTAAAAACATTGTTCTTTAACTTTCATTGACTTCTTTGTAAATGGTAATATAATACTTTCATTATTTTCTTAAAACAATGCATCTATTGTGACTTCATCACACCTGTTTATACTTTTAACTCTTAAAAAATTCTAACTGAAGAAAATTGAAAATATTTCATAAATTTTATTGTTATATCAAAGGAAATTTGATATAATTCAGAACTGATTTACACGTTTCTTTCGTATTTATCAATATATTAAAAAAAATTTAATAATGAAGAACTTATATTAAATTTAAATTAATGATGAAATTTATCTAACTTGCTGAGATATTTAGTGAATACTAAGAATAATATTTTTAAAAAAATGTTAAATGCAATAAAATATTAATAACGGGTCCTCATTGTAAAAAATTACTAAAAACAGCTGACTACTACATACGTGCTTCTAATAAATCTTTTTATTAATTACCTGTTTGCAATTTCTAAGTGCATTCAACGTATAATTGTTGCCGAATTAAATTATCGAAAAGATTCCCGAAGATATGAAAATTGTCATTTGCCTCCAAAATAAAGCCAAATCATATTTTTCACTTCTACTCAATTTTATACTAGAAACGTGCATTGTATTTTAAATTATTGACAAACATGAGATAACGTGAAGTATCAAGAAGCAGAAACTATTTGTAATAACGTGACGAAATACGGAATTTTTAATATATTTATATAAAAATTAGGTATTTTATAATTTCTAATTTATTCAATTTAATTATTTTATAATAGCAAAATTTTATTGGAGGTCGAGGAAATTAGTAACTTAACACCTGAACCACGATCAATTGAGTTTTTTAGTTGTATTAAACTTGAATTTACTCACAATTAAACTACACCTTTAACCACTGTTTAGGGCATAATAAATCTATGTTCTCCAAACTCTTCTTTACACATTGTAAGGTATCTATTTTTGTTGATTTTCAAATTGGTGCTAATTTTTTTGAGTTATAACTACAATTTCCACTAACATTAGTTTAGTTAAAGTACAAAAATTTGCCGAAAATGTGGTAAGTGATAATAACAAAACTAACATTTTTCGGTTAAACTTTCCAACTTGCAATTTCCAAAACGTTGCTTAAATGTTTTACCAGCAGTAAACAAGGATATAATAATGGTAATATATTATGTACCAACAAAGATATATATGTTGATATAGTATGTTTTACAACATAAATATCGAAATATACTATATGCTACTATATGCAAACAACGTGTAAGCTAACTACAAATTTCTTATACGGAGACATTTCTTGTAGATTTAAGTGAAAAATTCAAATTTTTTATCGACGAAAGACTTATAGAATAAATAATAATATTTTAGTTATATAAGTGGGCTATTCGACTGATATTTTTTTTTGTTCTCTTTTTTTATTATAGTTGTGGTATTATTATTTACGTAAGAAGTAGTTTTTTAGTCAGATTCTTAATTTGATACCAGCAATATGGTACATTATTTTTTTACTAAAATTCTTACGCAATTTTGCATTATCAAACTATGAGTTAACCGTCTGACATTTTAATAACCAGTTTAATCCTTTTGAAGGTACCGTTTTAGGGGCCCAAATATACGTTTTATTTTCGATTTGGTAGTATTTCTACATTTTAGAGGTATTAGGTATATCTTTGATTCTCAGATTGCAGAGAACTTTAATTAAAATCACGACAAATATATTTTTTATTATTCATATATTTTTAAATAAAATATTGGCCAGAATATTTATAAATCGGGAGAATCACAGTTTGTCAAACTATTTATATCATATCAAAATTAAATATATACGTAAATGAAACGGACTTATAAAATTTTACTGAACCAAGGTAGTTTTTAAAATAGTGTAATCTCTTGGAAACCTTGCACTCCAAGAGCTGAGCCGAGTTGCTTTACAATTTGGTTTGAAATCAGCTTCACTCAAAATATCACCGAGCTTTGGACTTATCAAATTTTTTACTGTCAAATTTTTGCGTATGCGATATACATTGTTTGTATTCATTTATTAGTCTTTATTTTCAACTGGTAGCCTATAGACCTATTAGCAGTTTAAAATTTTGGACATGATTGATTAGTTAAATGATATTGGTTAGCTAAATGATATTAAGGGAAAATTCAACCTAATAAAGTTAATTTAGTAAATTATATTCCCATAGTTTTTAGGGACAATAAAATCAAATTAAGATATTTTTACGTGAAAGGATACCATTTTATTGATCACAAATGAAGATATTAAAATTCCAGCGTCACTTAGTAATATCCAGATATTTGGCTTAGTAACATTAATTATAAAATAGCGCACTTCAATCCACTTAACATGATTATATGTTACAACTGTGTAGATATTTATATGCTATATGGAATTTTTGGGTCACATTTGATTATCTTATAATTTCGTTTAAAATTTTCATGCATCCAGTTTTTAGTATTTGTTTCCTTTTAAAAATATATGAATTAAAATGTTTATGAAATAACATCCAAATGTTTATAAATTAAATATATGGCATCGTTTTATCTTTAAACCGAAATTTGTAGCCGACATCTCGCTTTGCATTTAATTAGTATTTACGGGTCATTATTAAGAAATTACAATTGAAGACATAGAATAATTCTTATATAATTTTTTTAAAATTAAATTTAGTTTGGCCAAAGAAATGAAAAATTTATTACTTGTATACTAATCTAATGAATAATTCGGTCAATCAAACTAGCGTTAGGTTGTTTTTATTGTAGCAACTAATGAATTAAATACGCAGATTTTGATCTGTCTAATTGTTCACAAAGAATGTTTTATAAATTTCAAATATTGGTTTTGGAATACATTTTTGGTAATGTTGATGGTATTAAAGCCTTGGAAATTTTATAGTTATTAAAATATTTTTTTCTAATGGATAAGTATCCATTGGTGGAAAATATTTTTTAGTATTTTTTTAAAAAACGATTCAATTTAGTCCATAATTATATAAATTTATAAATGTATGAAGTTAGTTAATTTTTGGTCAAATATTTGCCGAGTTCTTAGATAATGAAAAAACCCACATTCACATTTATTATTATGGCAAAATTTTCTATGAATATTTCAATACAAACGTAAGAAATTGAATAATCTGTAGTTGTTATTGTTTTTGTACAAAATTGTATTATTATTGTATTGATATATGGAATCTTACAAAACTGTTTAGATATTATTTATGTATTCCAGTAACATGTTAAAATATGTTGGCCGGGTAATATAATTGAAAGCTTTAATTGAGTTCTTACACATTTTTCATTTCTACTTTTCTTTCACTTTAAAATAATCCTTGAAATATAAATACTAGTAAGTTTAACCTCCTTTCTTCTATTTTAAATCGTCTTTATGCCAATAAATAAATTGTAAAAATGTTATTTAAAAAATCAGTTTATTGTTTTTAAATGAGTCATTGGGAACAAACTACATAAACTAAGACTTCAAATAATCATCGAGCAAGAAACGCACGGCAAAGTATAAAATAGTAAAGATACGAGTATTTATTTGGAATTTTTGCAGTACTAGTATACAGTGTAATATACTGCTACTCTTAGGGACTTTATGAATCGGTGTCAAACCGACGCTCCTCTTTCTCTCTCACGTAAGTAACCTCACACAACCACATAAGCTCCACGTTAATTTTCTCCAAACCTCTCCCAGAATAGCTGATTTTCTAATTTTATTTACGTTAAAAAGTAATATTGCATTGCAAAAGACCTGTGTAAGTATTAGTATTTTGAATTTTTTCATTTCTCATTGCGTTTGCTATTCAGTGGTTATTTGAAGCCGGTTAATTTTTTTAAGTTTTATTTTTCCATTTTAAGTGTTCACAAGTTTTCCCAGAATGTTCAAAATACAAGAAGAATTCAAAAATGCGTTACGCATTCATTTAATTAATTACTTTCTTTTTTATGTCAAAACAATTCAAATAAGTCCGAACACGAAGAGTTTACTTGTCACTATTAAGAATTTTCCATCACCAGCTTCCAGCTTTGTCGTCAAGCGACCGCTTGTGATTAAAAGATTTGTCAGACAAGTCAAACGGGACCAAAATTGATAAACCTATTCCCGTTTGTTAATGAGTTTCTGTTACCGCCTTCCTGCTCTCTCACCGGATCCTGGTCAAATAATGCATTAAAATCAGTCAAACGAGCTGAAACTCAATGAGTCTACTTTTCAGCGTTGAGGTTTCTAGTAGTCACCTTCTGACCAAAAAGGTTTTAAAAAAAATATAAATAGCGTAAACATCATGAATTTACTCCCCGTCATTGAGGATTTGTTTTTGCCGGATTTTAACTCTGTCATGCGAACCTGGTCTCTATTTGTAATAAAAAAAATCATCAAGGTAAATTACATGAGCCTAATGGATCGAAATGAAAACTTTCTGCATTTTTTAAGTCAGTTAATAGATAAATTGCCCTTAGAGGTCAGCATTGCTCGTTGTATTCTATTTGAAGATAATTAAAAGTTCTTCCCAGGTATTAACAACCAAACTGATAGGGAGAGCAATATATCGACAGAAATCGAGTCCGAATGAAGAAAAATATTCCAATGACCTATTAAAATTGAATTAGGGCAATAAGCAATATTTTAATGTGGACAAGTATGCAATTGTAACATAGTCTCTCTTATGCATTGCCTTTTGAATAGTTAGAGACTAGATCCTCTTTATATTTGATACCAAATTTTCTATCATGGTTAGAATCCAGAAAGTGACACTTTTTCGTGACTAGGAAAACATGTGTTGGCGACAAATCACATAGTTGTATAGAGAGATAGGTTCATAACTTTTATTGTCATACCCGAGATGAAATCAACTGAGTAAGCAATCTGTTACTGATCCACTTCTCCACTGCCGGCGGAAGGATATTCTCGTAAATTGTCGACACGGATTGCGGTAGTTTTGCAGAAATAAAAACGCGAAAGAAACTTATTTTTTGAAAATAAACTTTAACCTAACGGCTAACGCAAAACGGAAAATTTCCCACTTTTACGTTGCGTTGGCAGTTGTATTTTTTTATTTTTCTGTACTTGAATAGGAAAAATGAAATATTTATGAAAATACTCTTATTAGTACTTATTAGTAT
Source organism: Druceiella hillmani (assembly GCA_039881145.1). Taxonomy (NCBI): domain Eukaryota; kingdom Metazoa; phylum Arthropoda; class Insecta; order Lepidoptera; family Hepialidae; genus Druceiella; species Druceiella hillmani. Next base: position 24,188,243 of record JAYKKI010000022.1, on the reverse strand, counting down.
CATGTAAATTTGATAGCTGAAATATTTATTTAGAAGAGTGAAATATGGCAAAATTAAATATAAATTTGCCAGATGTCTTTTTAAATTTAGGTTTCGTTAAATATACATTAAAAATATACGAGTATATATGACAAAACCTAAATACAAAAATATATAAAGGTAACATTAATGAAATTGAGAGAATCGATTTTTTATTTTTTTATTGTATATTTTGTTGCTATGCCTTGTAAACATTTAATCTTGATGTTTTCCTATTTATTCCCAAGGTCTGTCTTTTTTCTGTATTTTGTGAAAGAAATATTATTTAGCCTGTTTAACAATTTTTGTTTAGCTACTGTATATTATTTTAGAAACTTTGTTGTTGTCATTTATATATGTATATATATTAGTTTTATTTTTTTATACTTATCCAATTTGTATTTATTTTATGTTTTTGTACTTCTGTCTGTGAAGCAAATTTGGAAAACCTAATGTCTATATCATGACAAATATATTTTGCTACCCTTTTCAAATATGTACTTTCGTATACACTTTTCTTTTTGCATGATATAGAATACTATACACTTTTCTGTTTCATTTTTACAAATATTTCTTCCATATGCCTTTTTAGAATTTTATGACTTTTGTGTTACCCATGGACGAACTTTCTCAACTTTTATTTTTAGCTTTACGTGCTAGTGAAATATATTTTCTTATGACCGTTTCACATAATTTTCTTCTACGCATATTAAATAACATTCTCGTTTCGTATCCGTATAATGTGTTTTTTTTCTCACTTATATTACTAATAAATTATTGGTGTATCCTCACGTGCGAGCCTCAAGTTTTGACGATAGGAATAATTATTCGAGATTTTTTCAAGGAACTCTTTAATAACAATTTTGTAAAGAAAATTTTTGCTCTAAAAGAAATATTGTTTTATTTTCTTTTTAAATATTTATTAAGTTTACATTTTCTCTTTGATTATTGGTCTATACATATGTACGGATGAAGACACTGTTAAAATTTATAATACTTTACCCAATTGGACGATTGTTCTTTCTAACGATTTGTTAATTATCAGTATTATGGTAATCACAACAATTTGGCAAATAGCTTAATTTTTAAAAACAATTTTCAATAAAAGTCGACTATGCAAATAATATACACTACCGTTTTCGAGATCTATAAAAACACAGTTGTTCTTGCTCAGTGAGTCCTCTCGGTCTCTACTTTGCAAATCTCCTTGACTTCTCTCTGTCCTTTCCAGTTTCTAACTTTTCTTTAATTGTCACTCTTTCTTGCAACTGTTTACTAAATGAACAACAGAAAAAGGTGGCGCGTGCACTATTTCAGTTTTTCATTTCAGCTTTTAACATACATACTATTGTATTGAGAAGTGTTTTTAATTAGAATATAAAGATATTTATTCAGACGGAAGACCAAAAGATTCCTTATTTGTTTATAAGTTTACATCGCATATATTCTTCTTTATAAATTGAAAACAAATATGTTACATGTTGTGAAGAATATATTCTGTGTAAAGGTGAATTGATGAGATAGCCGAAAACATTGAAAAATCACTGTACAATTATCTGAAGACCAGTCAATTCTCAATTCATTTGGATGAGTCCACATTACTAACTAATAAAGCACTGTTGTTTTCACATGTAAGGTTTATTAAAGTTGAGAAAATAGGCCAAAAACAACTATCTGCTAGAAATTTTTTAAAAGTTAAAAAGAATTATTACAGATATATATCTGCTTAAATACCCTTAATATACACGTATATTTTCATTGTTCGTTCTTCGTAAATCTCACTGAAAAATTGACAATTGTTTTAGACGCTATTTGTAATTCTACAGGAGTTACAGAATTAAGTAACAATCCACTTGTTATGTGAGGTTAACCTTTTTAATAATTGTTCAGTTTTTATATTTCTCTTACTTAACCGAATAGTGCAAAATTTGCACATATACAAATACATTTTAATGAAAATGTAACCTGATACAAGTGAAACTGAGTAATGATTAAATAGAACGAGTATGACACAGTTATTTGCGTGCGTTTACTGCATGCGGGTCTATTGCACTGATATTGGACTGCAACAGCGTTGCACTTGTTGGCCGGTACCAGCCTGGTATCTGCATGGAGTTTGCGTTACGCTATTTTAGCTAGGTACTTTTAATTTTATTATGGATGAAACTGTTTAAAAATAGTAGATTCACCATTAAATAAGCGATAACGTGTGTACAGTGTCAGCCAGGAATGTGACATCGCAACAATTCTAAAATTAAAAAATTTTAAATGCATATGTTTTAGAATTTTAAATTTACAAATACGTTCAAGTGACAAATTGAGACGAGGAGAGAGAACCATCATTTCTTTTTTTTCTCCATACAGATTGGTTTTTCCTTACGATAAATTTCAAGAAGCCGCAGAAATGTTACGTTAAACGAATGATTGAATGTAAATATTATGAAAATAGCAAATATGGCACATAAATATTTTTGTGTGTTATCTAATAAAATACATAAGTTAATATATTGCTTCAAGGTAAAATAAAATATGATACCTGAAAATATGGAAAATTTAAGTTTTTCTGTCAAGTTTTTTCTTAAAAAAAAGAATGTGACGTGTATATGGGATTACGGATATATGAGTTCTGTTATAAGTTTTCCGATTTCTTTTCTTCATTTAGATTAAATATTGAAGTGCACGCCGTAAAAACGTATTTTTTATCTTCATAGGACCTTATTTGTATGTTTTCTAGACACTTGTTGCTTTTGAGAAATATCTCTCTTACGAATTTTGGATAATCAGAAGCGAATTTTGCTCTTCACTAATATAATAAAAAATATAATTCATTTTGGGGAACTATTTACTATCTAATCACGTGGTGCGGCTATCAAAATATGACATAAATCAACTTTATTATCAAAGGTTTAATTAACATGACTAATCGAAGCATGAAAAAGGATATTTCAAAAACAGTCCTTCGACTTTTTTAACTTCAAAAGGTCATGAATACTAAAAGCTTTAAAAAGTTGGACTTGAAGAAATTCATCATTCTTATTAATATTACTGTTTACTGGTCTATTTATTTCATATCATAGCTTGAATATTTTTTAGATCATTTCTCAATTAAACAATGACAGCTTATTGAACCAATTTGTTTCTTTGTAGTTCTTCTACGTAAAACCTATCTATAATTTGGTTTGCTTGCTTTTTTCCTAACCAATATAAGAGAGACTACTCTATATTGCGTATTTTTGCATCAATCTACTTTAATTTTTTCATTAACAACACGTTTTAGGTGGTAAGACTATTTTAACTTTTCTTTCTAGTTTTTCCAAATCATGTTCATTACTTTATATCAAATCATGTTCATTACTTTATTATGATGCGGTTGAGAATGAGTCTAGTGCTTTAAATTTAATTTAATCTTTCTTCTACGACGTACAATATTCTCCTCTCCATGAATACATTATTATGTAAGGCTACTCTCACTTTCTGTAATTTATTCTTTCGGTCATTATTTTATGATATTCAAGTTCGCGAATGAATTACTGGTTTCTGGAAATGAAGGATCTTTATCTTACGTAATTTTAATCATCTAAGAAGTTATCATAGAAATTTATCTTTAAAACATAATATGAGTCTTCGTCCACTGGTCTATCAGCAAATGAGGATATACTACGATTAGCAATTCTTGACGGATTTCGTCAATTATTTCCTATATTAATTGGTTGAATACCAGAGTAGAAGCTTATTGATATTCAAAATTATTTGTAAAATAGTTTCATTTTTAAATATTAGGCTTATGTCTATACGTTCAGTATAATAGATAGGGTAGGACATTTTGATTGGTGATTATACTTATAATATATATATATATATACAATATATTATACGAGAAAACAAACTGACACAATATAAAAATATATATTTTTGGTGAAATAATTTTATAATTTTCGACAAATTGTCTGTTTCATCGAATTTATAAAATAATTTCAGTTTCAGCACATGAAAAATTTAAGAAAAATTTTAAATAAATGATAAATTATTTCTAAAATAATTGCTCATGTTAATTTTTTTAAAGGTCCATTTTTTATATCGAAATCATTTTTTGTATCAATCATACGATTTTATTTAAAATGCATTTGTCTTTCATAAGCATGTACTTTTAACTTTTTTTTTATTCTTTTAACTTTTTTGTTATTAGTATAAAATAATTTCAACATAAAATGTAAGTACTATTGAATATTGCTGAGAAAAATAGGTTGTTGCTAATTGTACATTTATATTACGAGAAAGACAGTTTTTTTAGTATAGTGATATTTTTAGAAGGAAAAAATGACCCAAGTTTCATAATCTCACGAAATTTGTATTGTAGATATAATAATATTTTTTTCATTAATAATGATGCTAGTAATAATAATTTTCTATATTATTTTGTCAAAAACGGCGCCAGCGCGATCTAACAAAATAATTAAATGTAAATATTAAAAAAATCCCAAATGAAGCAAGGAAATTGAAGAAAAATTTTTTTTCAAAATAATGAAGTAACAATATAAAAAGATTTTGTTAACTTTTAACCGAATTATGGGCGTGAGAAATTGCAAACAAACCTTTCGATGTGACATGATTACGATTCTTTTATTTTTTGCAATTAATTCAATATATCGTATATTGGTTTCGAGTTACCGCAATAATATAATAACATTACATATGACAATGATTATAACTGTTATATTGCCACAATTATTTCAAATAGAGATCATTTCTACCTTGAAATACAATACGAACAACAAACTCCACTTTAACGAATATTTTTATTCGTGTGTTTATTTTAAATGGAAACGCGATTATGAATATCTGTCTATATCCTGTATGTGTTTTAATTTCTTTATAATTAATTCCAGAACTGCATGTATGATATTCAGAGTTCTCACATTGTGCTCTGTAATATCATTCACTACAACTTATGAGGAATCATTATTTGAATATGTTCATAAGTCGTTTAATTTCTCTTCACGGATATTTGTATTGTTTCTAGATTACACTTAATTCCCTAATTTATATTTCATCGGAAACAAACTCAATCATTGTATGACAATTTATATAATATTACTTACTTCATTTTATCGAAGAAAATATGAAATATATTTAAATTATTTCGATATGTAAATAATTTGGAATAAAGCCAAAAACAGTAAAGTTTTGATTTGGAATTATTTTTTTTGTATATTGATTATGTATTTATAAATGCATGAAAGATTGTTAAAATATCATGTGAGGATCAAGAGATAATAAATGTCAGAGAAATATATATACGGTGAATAAATAAAGATGCCAGAATGACATAAAAACTGGCACAGCACTTGAATACATGTTGACAACACGTACTTCGGATAGGAAAAGTTTAGTTTCTAAAAATAAAGGCGGCACATAAAATGCTTCTATATATACATATATATAATTAATCAAGTGTTACTTACAGGTAATAAACATTGTAAAAATACCTTTACTTTAAAATAAAATTAAGCTTAATTTAAGTGAAAACATATTAACGCTTTAAAAATGTTTTATTAAAATCCCCATTGAGTGAACAAGATCTAGTTTTGATTTTTGGTATTCTACTTTTTACAAACATATTATAAGAGTTAAGTAGTTGCTGCATGGAATAATAATTAATATGATTAAACGTAGAACGAAATCAACGTTTTGTAAATAAGTTATGATAATGATTTCATTCAAAAGCTGGCCACATTTTAAAATTTATACAACATAAAAGTGTTGCACGGGAAATTCTACCTATTTTACATTTTTTAATATAATACATTTTTCATGAAAACTAAATATCACTTTTCAAATATCTGATCAAATTTAAGTTTTAAACTATCGATAGAGGCTTTGGCAATGGTTTAAAACAATATTGTCAAAATCAATTGAAAGTTTTTGGGATTTCAATTTTGGTTAATTTGATTTTTTCTTATCTAATGTAAGAGATACTTCCTTATCTAGCTACTTGTGCACTTTTACACCTATCTTCTTCAAACTTTTCATCAACGACAGGTTTTAGTCTATAAAATCATCTTAATTTTTCTTCCCAGCTCTTCCAACTTACCTATATTACATGAAGTAATAGAGATGATCCCTCTTGAATATATGCATTTGTATGCGGCTTAAGACGAGGTTGTGGCATAGACTATGATATAATCGAGGTAAATGTGCTCATTTCCAATGCTTTGAATTTAATTTAATATTTCTTTTACGGCATACAATGTACCCTCCTTTGAATAATCGTCTCCGTGAATACATTATTATGTAAGGTTACTCTTACTTTCTGTAACTAATTCTTTTTGTCAATATTTTATATTTTTCCTATTCTGGTATGAATTATATATTATCATTATAATCACTACTTTTCCTTTTTATACAGGTTTTTGGAACAAAGAGATTATTAATTTTATCTACTTTTAATGATCTAAGAAATTGTGATGTAAATATACTTTTGGAAAATAATATGAATCGCCATCCAGTGGACTATAAGTATGTACGTATCCGCAAATGAAAGATGCAAGGATAAAATACGATTTGCAATTCTTGACCGATTTCGGTGATTATTTATTAAATCGATTGTTTATATACTACAATAGGAGTTTATCGATTTGCGTAATTATTTATCAAAAAGTTTCAAATTTTAATATTTGACTTAGGTGTAAGGTATAGATGTGAATTGTATATTATTTTTTTTATCTTTTAATTATGAGCCTTAGTTTATGGGGTCTTTTTTAAACGAGTCTTATCCTTTATTATATTATACAGAAAAGCTAAAGCACGTAACGCTTTTTGCAAAAATTTTTAAGAACCAGCCAGGAAGTGGTTCGAAATAATCGTATTTTTATTGGATGTTTTATATAATAGTATATTTACTAGGAGGGAAAAGAAATTTCTACGTAAAATTCAATGACGTATTTTTTCGTGTTTGTTGAACAATTGAGTATTTTAATTCGTGAAATATCAACATTTTGGCTTCTATTCGGGAGCGGGTAGTCGCTGGCATTGTTGGATGAACAATATTTTAAAAAATTATGAAAATTGTGTATTAAGTATGAATACATCGATGTATTACTATAAAAAAATTTAAATAAATTTTCAATTTTATGTACTGAAGCGAATGAAATAAATAATTGAATCGATTCATAGTCACAATTTAATGTTGTGAAATTTTAATGTAAAAACATATATATAAAACTTTACCGTCTTAAAAATATTGCGTAGTTTTATTTTTATTTCCTTTTTTATATTTTCTGAAAACAATATTACTTTGAAACAGTACTCTTGTCGAAATTTAAATTTGTATGTCGAATTATTCAAACTATACATCAAAAAGCCAAATAAATATTTTTATTTTTAAATTTTAAGAAAAGGAAATAAGAAAACCATAATATTAGCAAAAAACCTTAACACCTCATTTCTAAAGCTTTATTTTACAACTTTATCCCAAATAGATAACATTGAATTTATTTTAGTGATAATATTAATGCGTTATGCTCTGCCTACCACTTCCTCCACGTGTAATTAAAAATAAAATTGTTTTTTTGCTCATTTTTGCTCCAAGGTAATTCTATTATCATATTAAATATTATCAAATCCATTTAGTAGATTTTGGACGATACATGTGCAAATTAACATACAGAGACAACAATTTTAAAAATTTCTCTGGCTTCTATAATCATTTTACATACTATGAATAATCATTTTTTTATAGAAATCACTCTGTTACAATTTTATTATACGTGTATTTATCCCGTATTACGTTAAATGTTTCCTTCAATAAGACATTTGACCCAAAATGGATTTATCTATTTTTTTGTTAACTACATTTTTTTCATACTTTGTAATTTGAAAGTCCCAATCTGAAGGAGAATAAAAGAAATTTTGTTTATTTAAATTTAACGTTCAGATTAAAAAAATGATTCTGAATTATGATGTTATTTTCAATAATTCTCTTGGTATCAAAATGAGAGGGAAACATATATTATACCTCTTTTTTATAATGTTTTACATAGAATATCAAATTAATAAAAATCTACTTCTTAATCAGTATATGCGTTCGTATCCACTACACATAGTCTTATTCTGCCCCAAAAATCTTCCACCAATATATATATACATCATATATATATATATATATATATATATATATATATATATATATATGTATATATATATATATATATATATATATATATATATATATATATATATATACATCATCACCTGTGACATAATATGAATGATAAATGTCCTTTTTCTTTGTTTCCTCTGTTGTCTAAACCTAATTGCAAATGATAACTTTATTAAGCAATAGAGGTGTCGAGTGATTTAGACGTAAATATTCTGAATCGCCACATCGAATTAGTGCACACAAATTGTATTTTCATCTTTTATAATGACATTCATTGTTTACATATCTGTTATTCATTATTCGTTACAAAGTAAAATTTGACCTCATCTAGTAAGTCTACAACAAATCAAATATATATCGGGAAAAATAACAATTCGCTTCAGAAACTCTAAAAGAACTTTTAATTATAATTAAACAAATCCCGACGTCCGGGAAAAGGAGCCAACTAGGGTTTGATGACAAATTTACAAACTTTACTTAATACCGATTATTGCCCGAGGCTTTCTCAAGCGACAGTAGCGCTCACAAAATATGAAGCGAGGGAATAGACCATTGTCGTGGAAACTTTTTTAGAGTTTACTCTTTCAAAATTGATGTTTATATGTAGCTCCCGGTATGAAGTTTTATGTGGAGTGATATCAGTAATTCTGAGCGTTAAAAAAAGTGTAACAGTTTATAAGTTTGGATGTAGGAGGTAATTTCCGAAATACTCATCCGACTTCAAAAATCCTTTCACCAATATTTGAAAAGGACTTTCAGGCTTGACATAGGTTGTAAATCGTCCCGTAAAAAAAAATTCAAATATTATAAAAATTGAAATTTTGTAAAATTGCATTTAGGGGGATAAACTCCAAAACTACTTATCCGATTTCAAAAATTCTTTCACTAATACTTAGAAAGAATTTTCGGAATGGACATAGGTTGTATATTATACTGTTAAAAAAATTCATGAAGACCAGTTTTGGAATGTACGTCAACGAAAAAACAGTCAAGGGAATGCGTTTCTTGTGAACGCTGCATTTACAGTAAGAGATATATTGATAGATGATATTGATATTTATATTTAAGTACAGTGTTACCTATTTTGTACATTCCAAGACAATCGTACTTAAGGAGTAAACTCCAGTGGCCCGTTGGTGAGACGTACAATATTTTTTTACCCACGGAGTTTTTTGACTTTCTTGGAAAATTAAGTGAAATGAATATTATTGGCCTTAAGGCGTCTGAAGGACGACGAAAAATAGGTAAAAAATTGCGTAACGTTAAAATAAAGTTCGCTAAACATAATATAACAATGGATCATTGGTTGTAAATTTAATCGAATAGTGACGGTGACTGTTTTGTAACTCAATTCAAAGAATGATAGTTGGAAAGTCCTGTCAGTAGAGCAAGCTCATGATAGCCGTAAATAATTACAATTAATGTTATCATTTAATATGAGTATATGTATATTAATATTTTCTCTTGTTATTCTAATACAATAATCAATTTCAGCTTAGTTTTTGGGCGTAAAAATAATATTACATAGGTAAACTTTTCGTGCCCCGTCCTTTACGAACAAAATAAATTTCATTTCAATTTTACACATGGAAACATTTAAAAAACTAGCTCAAAATCGAAAAAAAAACAAAACGCATCTAAAACTTCTTTTTTGTGAAATATATTTCTGTAACTTTTAATTTTTTAAATTGCGATAAAAAAGTCTTCACCGTAATTTTTTAAATGTTTGTCTATAATATTGAAATGTTTATCGGCACCATAATGGTATGATATTAATAAAAATTTGTTTGTAATTCGTTACCGTCGAGTTTAATTTTTTTAACTTTTATTTAACCTTTTTTGTAAATAGAATACAAAAGTTTCAATATAAAATGTAAATATCATGGAAAGTGCTGAGGGAAAAAGTGGTTGCTATTAGGAAATTCATTTTAGAAAAGACTATTTTTAGGAAAGTGATGCAAAATATTGGTTCAAAAAAAATATCTGACCAAAGAAAAGTTTATAATATCGTGAAACGTATACTTTTTTACACAGATATATGTCTTAAATTAGTTTCCAGGCAAAAAAAATGAACAAATTTTAAAAATATATTTTGTATATGTTATGTATTAATATGAAATAGTCTTCTACGATATATTAATTTTTTGTTCATATTACCACAGAGTCTTAGTTTCATTGAATTAATCAAATAATTTGATTATCTAGACCAATTATCATAATAAATTATTTTGATATAGAAAAAAAAATCATGTCAGTCATAAATGATTTATAAAAAAATTTAAAAAAAAATGTTTATCTCAATTTTTTAACGGTCTATTTACAATACAGAAATTATTTTCTGTACCATAAAGGCGTGATATTATTTTCCTTGTTTGTATACGTTACTTTTTAAAATTTTTTTAACCTTTTTTATTATTATAATAAGATAACTTTAAGTTGCTGAGTAAAAATACGGACCGTTTTTGGGAAACTGTTATTTTTAGGTAATAGTGATTCTAAAAAAATCTTTAAATATTTATATAATTTTTAAAGATATTATAGATAGATTCTATAAATATTTTCTGGAAAAATTTTATAATTTCGTGAAAGATTACTGTCTTTTATATATTGTTTAGTCAAAAATGGCGTCATGTAGTTTTACTAAAATAATTAAACGTGAAAATTTAAAAAAATCCTAAATGAAGCAAATCAAATAAAAAACTCTATCAAAGTAATTAATTCAATATATTAGTTAAAAAAACCGATCGCTAGCATGACCAATTTAAAATATACCTAACTATATGTAATGATCACGGTTCTTTTGTATTTTAAATTAATTTAATACGTGAGATGTTGACTTGGAGTTACTATATCGAAATAATAACATATAACCATTGTTATATAGCTACGATTACTTCAAATATAGATCGATTCTATCTTGAAATGGGATCCGAACAAGCTCCACTTAAATACAAGCAAATAGTTATGGTGATTAACGCTATCGTATGCATATCCTATCGGACCCTAGTCGCATGTCGTGTTTATGCAGACGGCATGAATATTTTTATTCGTGTGTTTATTTTAAATTCCAGAATCGTGATTATGGATATATGTGTCTCTTTCTGATATAATTGTAATTAATTCCTAAATTGCTTACATGATATCCACATTTGTTATGTTGTGCGCTTTGATGCCCACGCCCTTCAACTTAGGCGGAATAATTGTTTGGATGTATATATATATATATATATATATATATATATATATATATATATATATATATATATTTCCCAGTCGTTTAATTTCAATCATGTTTTTCTTATTTTTATTTCTGTGATTTTTATTTAGCAGTAAGTATAAAAGAAGTATCGTAAGCTTTTGCATTTACGAGACAACAATGTACAACTTATTTTCAAAAGCATGGTTTAATCACACTTCTAACTTTTGTGCCAAAATCAATTTATTTTATGAAATTATTTTGGTGGAAAGCTTTACGTAAACAAACCTCAATTCATTACACAGGATGATAATTATCAAAAAATCGCAGCATTATCATCCAATATCAAGTTGAAAGTAGTGACATTGTGATTAAAAAGCTAAATGTTTGCGGCTCATATTTAGTTCATACATTCCTTAAAACGTGATTTTTGAAAACTAATAAGTTATACATATTTTTTTAAAAATTAAATCGTGCTAGCTTGTTTATAGAAATAATTAACAGGTAACCAAAATATAGCATGAATAACTAGCTACCGATATTAATATTGGTATAATTTCTTTTGTCACAAACTGTAACGCCCTGTAAATAAGACTTTGTTAATTACTCGTATCATACGTAGTTTGTATATACTTTGATAGTTTCAATAATTCGTAATCCGCCTTTGTGAACCAAGTAGATTTTCGACCTCTCTTGTCATTTTGAGTTAATTAGTCGTGAAATTCGGGACTGATGAATTACAATAGTGCACGATTATATTATATGAACATTATATGGCACAGTTGCATGAACGGATAAAGTATGAAAATTATTCAGTTACATTAAGTTCTGTTATTAGTTTAATATGTTTAATTAATAATCTGAAGTTTATTTTTCTTCACGATTATTTATGTAATTAACGAGAAAACTTCCAACTATTGTTAAACAATTTACAGAAAAGAAGATAAAAATTATCTAAACGCAAACAAAATAAAGGAAAAAACCAGTGACTGGAGTGGGTTCGTGTCAATCAATAAATAGTGACAGCTCCTTTAGGCGCTGCACTCAGATATCGCGACATCTAAACAATTTATTTAACAGCTAAGCCGTTCTTTCGAATTTTTAACAATTCCTTCTACGGCCCGTTGTATTGATTTATCAGTGAAGAAGATAAAGATATTTTTTTCTATTGTGCAACAAAATTATTGTTAGCAAAAATAAATGCGGTTCGGTTTCACAGTTTTAATTCTATTTTAATCTAAAGACACAGAAATGTTCAACAGCTAAATTATCAGAGGTCAAGTCATGTAGAGCTCTCTTTTGTTTAAATTCAATTAAAAAAGAGTTTGGTTAGTTAATCACAGGTTGATTAAACAAACTCGGTTAACCAACCTATGGTTAGTAAGTTAGTTTGTGAGAAGTATAATTTTTTCATCAAACTGAATTAAAATATGACATGTATTTACAAAAGATTCACGTTGAAAATAAATATTAAAACTTCAAAATTTACCCACTGAAAATATTAATTTTCTAATTAATATACAAATATTTTCCATTATTACAGTAGTTATTTAGATATTATCTATCCTACATTAAATATAGGTTTAATTATCTTATCACTTCCCAGTGCAGAGTAGTTGAACACAAAGACCAAGAAAATAGCCTCCTCGCAAAAAATTTAGTGCGTTTCAGGAGATTTATCACATATTTAGGTCGGTAGATAATTTTATAATGTTCTTTATCTTTTCAGATATGTATTAAGTGATATTTAGAGTAGGAAAATAGTAGTACATGTAGTCCAAGATAGGGAGCCGGATATGGCCTTACGTAAAATATATTTAGTTTAAATATCACGTAGACCATTGTCTAAAAATCATGGATATGACAATGTTTCTAAACGTTATTGGACTATACGAAAATAAAAAAAAAATATTATTTTGAAATTTCCAAAAAATATACTAAATATTTTTGTTATTGGGTGTATATAGAAATTAAACCGATGAATAATGATATAAAAAATAAAAATGAAAAATAGAAATATACCTGTTGCATCGAAACAAACGTTGCATGTTGCATGAAATAAAAAATCAAATGGTACTCAGCCCCGTCCAACTTATCCATACGGTATTTATTATCTAAAGGAAAATTATAAACAATAACATGAAAGTCGCGGGGGCTTTACATTTTTTTATATTTTTCAACCCCATATTTTGACAGTTTAAAAATTTATCTGTTTATATAACATAATTGAAAAATACGCGCATAGCTATGCACATCATAAAAAAAAATTATAACAAATACAAACACAATACGTTATAACCACAAACCATATTATGAGCGCAACTTAAAATAGTGAAAAACTGTCCGTACTACGCTGTATAGTTATTGAGACATTTAAGGATGCTAGAGTAAGGGATGTTCAGTTTGGAAATATTTATATTATTTTCTTATATTTATATGAAAATAATATAAATATTTATATTCTTTAGAAACATTTGTATTCTTTAGAAAATAATACAGTTCTTGACAGTGAAAAAATTACCCTAATCGAACAAAAAAGTTGAAGATATTACGTCAAACGCGCAAGTATCCGTTTTCCCTTCAAAACATAAATATAGACATTGATAGAATAATATTATGATTTAATAAGACATAGGAACAAAATTGCAATATGTAAATTATATATTAGTATACTTTATATATAACTAATAATACTGGTTTCTGATAAATTACTATGATATCAATGGCCTGTAGATAGTCAGCTTAACCTATTTCTTTGTTCAACTAGAGACTATACCAGCGCTAGGGACGATGGGTCAGCTATGGTGGATAATCAGGCCATTTTCGGATGGAATCACAAAATATAAAATTACTTATTATAAAATTTTAATTTGACTTACTGTATGTACGGAGTAAGGATTGTTAAAAGTTCAAGTAATTACGGGAAAGGAAATTATGTGAACCATATCGCACTTTCTAATTTTATATAAATCAGCTTTGATTTTACATTTGCAAACATTTGCTGCTAATCTTAAGGATTTTTTTGCGAATGTATAGTTTTATATATAATATAATGTGCGATGAATGAGAACAAACTATCGTATATAATATGCAACAAGTTACTGAGTAAAAGGCTAGTTATACAAAACCAATTAATAGTTATGCGCTCAAGGAATCCCCAAAATAATAGCAGCCGCTAATGTAAATGTAATTATTGTGAACTGTCTGGCGCTACTACTATTGTGGGATTCCACACGAAAAATATTTTTTCATGAATATAGAAGACAAGTGCTTGTTAGGTCTAGATAAGGATACTTCACCTCTTGAGCACCAGGGCTTCAAAATTATAAAAGATTATCGAGCGCGATTATGTCTTCGACACTTTTGGAAGGATTTAAAAATGCAATACGCGGTTGGGAATCAATTTATGAAAAATTTACATTTGATGCAAAAAAAATATATTATAACCATACAAAAAATAACTATTGCAAAAATTTTATGTCAAAATTATATTTTGCTTAATTACTGTATTGTTTCGTTAGCTCTTACCCAAAACAGACAGTTTCCATTGAGAACACGTAATATCGTGAATAGCGAATATTTACGGCAAAAGATGTAAATTATGTTAGTTGATATTGCGGTGAAAAAAATCATTTAAATTTGACGAAAAATAAAAAAAAATATTAAAAAACGTCCTTAGTGAACCTTGTCATATACTGTACGTCTGGTGCAAACAGTAAAAGTAATAAAATTTGTGTACTGTACGCCTTATGTGAATACTATTTAAGGTAATGTTTAATTTAAATATTGGTGATTTGATAACTCTATAACGAAAGTGGAAAAAGTAGCATCGGGTCTGCTTATTTCTACTTGAAAATGACAAAAACCCAGTCAAATGCATCGGAAGATTTTGATTATGGACAGAGCTCTCAACAATCAGATTTAAGCAATGACTTGTTTGTAGAAGCAAAGGTGGCTTTTTAAATATGCTGTCGTTTATAAAACAAACAATTTAGAAAGATATAATAATAATAGAATGAAATACCATTTTGCATAGTAGTAATGAGCAAGAGCAGGAATTCGGAAAAGACTTCTAACGGCGTTTTGTTTTGATGAAATACGTACGAGGCTTTCCAATATTATGCATCAAACATTTTATCATAGTTTTTTTAATTATGCGTAAAAAATTCTCGTGAAAATTTTTATGATTGATATGGGAATATGAAATATGGGCCATTATGTTATAACTTCTACACGCACTTAATAGTTGAGGAACTCAAATTTGAGAAAAGTTTTGTAAAACTGAATATCCATTTATGGCATCCATGTATGAGTAAAAAAAGAAATCTATTAGGGAAACATCCCTTTAGTTCTGATTTAAATACCTGCAATACCAGATTGAATTCATTATATGTAGCATATTTATTTTAAAACTATAATTTCAAAGAATCAAGCTTTTAATACAAATTTATTAAATTGCATTATAAGTGTTATAAAATATTTAAAATCAAACTAAGCGTTAAGAAATTTTTAACAATATTGTTAGAAATACTTCAACTGCTTTATTCCTTGATGGTTAAGATCAAATCTATCGAGATGGGGTTGTTGAATTATTTCAACGAGTTCGTTTCTCCACCATTAGGCTCTCGTGGTTACATTATGTAATCCTTTCGGTTGCAATATATAACCGAAACTGTCGTAGAGAGATATATAGTAAAGTCAAACTTGATCGATGTAATAAATAGAGGCGTGTGTAAATCAACTCGATTGATTTCAATACATGGTTTCACAAAAGTGAAGTTAAATTTAATTAAAATACATTTAAATATACTGGATAGAAGAGAAATAGGAAGCATTATATTTCTCTTCATTCTAGAAATTTTATTCCGTATATACACATATATATATATATATATATATATACATTTTAACTATTTCACCTAAAAGATATTACCTTCCGAAATATGTCTCACATACACCATCACATAATCATGCTACTCGAAATACGGCGCGACGCCGGGTCGTAAGCTGATCCACAAGTGCATTACACTGTTCAAATTCATCCAGTATTCATGCAATGTTCTCGTTTGAAGAAAATGTAAGTGGCCGCTAGCATCATATCCGTTTTATCATAATGGAATGTTAAATGCTGTATGAGTTGCATCTACCATGGTTGATCCAGATACTAGCTAGTAATTTTTATTATTCTGTGTAGAATAATGGCTGATTGGAGAATAATACCAGACATCAAAGATAATAGCGCCATTATTACAACGGAAAAAAAATTTAAGTTTACTATGGATAAAAACCACCAGGTGTTTTTTTTTTTTTTTATTATATTGATTTTAATTTTCGGCGATTATTGCAAAATTAAATTAGCTAGTTGCTTGTTATTTTGAAATATATTAGACAGGAGAATTAAATTTTTTCACAGTTGAATTCAATACTTTTTTTCACAATTTAATTCAATAATTTCACAGGAGAAATCCCGTGAATATTTCAATTAAATTACTATTTTTTCAATGCAGCTATTGACAACATTTAATTAATCTTTGTAATATAATGACAAAAAAAATGTTAAATCTAAAAACATAAAAAGAACTAATTTTTAGGGGTCTTCAGTGAAAATTGGAATCTTTATCATTATATTAACTTTATCACTTTGTTATAGCTACTCACGTTTGTACTGTTTTACAGTTATACGCATGATTATTTAAATGGATGTTTAATGTGGTGATTTAAATTAATATATAGAAAATATGGATTAATGGCGGTTACCATCAAATGAACTATTGTTTGACAATGTTAATTTGTTTTACATCAACAAATTTGTTTTATATACAATAAAATAAATATCATATAAACCATAGTTTTTTTCCAATTCCAAAATCTTTTTCCATGAAATTTCTTTTAGTATCTCATAAATAACGAACTAATAAAAATACGTGTAGTGGCAAGTACATTTTGAAATAACCAAATGTTTGAGTTTGTATAAGAATAAATCGATTCTATATAACATTAAATATTTTTTATTAACCTAATATACTTAAATAAAGGTCTCATTATCTGCTGAGAAACAATTATTTATATACTTTTGTTGTTAATCAAGAATAATATCTATACCAAAACTTGGCCTGTATACGCATAGTCGGCTAACATACTTCAATCTTATTATACATAATCCTTGGTGCATCTCTGAGTGATCGTGTATCTTCTTTCACACAATATATATGTTTTGTCAAGACGATGGTACATAACTATGGTAGAATTCAATAGGGAGCGCTACAGTCAAGTTATTAACAAATTCTTTGATTTTAAACCAAATGGCTAGTATCCAAAATACAAGTAGGTTTAGTACCAAAAAAGGAATCACAAAATCTGGACCTGGATCATGGCGCTATGTTTCAATAGGTGAAACGACATCTGCCGGACTAGCAAGTCTTAATGGTATGATCATAATATATATATTTTATATATTTAATATGAATAATATATATTTTTATTTAAATGTAGTCCAAAATCAACGATTTTGTTGCCAGTAATTATAAAGCTTTACCAACATAAGTTACATGAGAACCCTGTTCGATCTCTTCTCAGTAGCCAACTTTAAATAAAGGTACTCGTACTGTTTTCCACTGAGGATATTTGTTGGCATATTTTATAAGGATCAGGAAGTATTTATGACTGCAACCACAAATTTGCCGCATTATGGTGAATGTACACTCTATCGTGTCTCGTTATGGTGATATTCACTATTATTGACTGAACTTATACTTTCTTCTCCTCATTTTTTTAAAGTGGGAAATTCTATGGAGAAGTCTATTCTTACATACCGATTTGATTCACAGAGACAAATGTCGAGTAATGTCTGTCATCAACCTCTTACGAAGTATGAAATTATTTTGTTTAATTGCCGTTCAGTTGAACATTTGTTGAGTAAACACTCTTAACAGATTTAGCAAATGCATCATGTTTGAAAAAAATGTTCCAATTTAATATAATGTAGATATAAAATTAATATAAATTAATATACGACATAAATATAAAACGTTACTCTGACGTTTACTTGCAAATACGAGAAGACTTAATATAATATTTTGTGTTTGATAAAATTTAGATGAATTAAATTATTTTAGAGTGTTTTTTTTAATAATTGATTGCAGACATTATAAAAAAAAAGTTATAACATTTTAAAGCTTATTTTTAAAATGTTATGATCTATGTACTTGTGTCATTAGATAATTTCGAATATTAATAATATTGTAACTCGTTCAAAATATTACTGCCCATTTTGAATTTTCATTTTAGTCCACAAGATTCCACTTTAAAATAATATTTAAAATTACGACGATATTAGATAGCAGGGAAGGAGTGTAGAATAATTCTGGAGTCTCATCAATTTTCCTGGCTTGGTTTTTAGGATATTTAGCTCATGATTATTTACCAATTTTCTACACGCTTAATATAAAACCGCTTTTTTTTACTTGCCGCATCAAAATTGACCTTTTCCTTGGACATAATCCCTGAAAGGGATAGTAGACACATATACCAGCCATACCAAATATTTATTTAAAATGATAATTACTATTAGTACAGAAGAAATAATATACTTCTGTTATACTAATTTTGGGACTTCTGTTATAATGCCAATGTTCCAAATATACTTATATCATAGAATTTATTTTATCTTCCGTAGTTATCATGTTAAATAGAAAACTGATCAAATAATATAAAATTATGAAAATGATGTTATATGAACTTTATATAAATTAAAATAAAAGTAGTACAATATAAATATTTCATATTTAAAAAAACGCAGTCAAAATAAAAAAAAACAAATAATATCGTAAAAATGATATATTTACAATATATTACATGAAAGATACTCAAAAACCCAAGAAAAGCCCTCAATCACAATTTTTGGCTTTGCTTACAATA
The DNA here is from genome assembly GCA_039881145.1 of Druceiella hillmani. Taxonomy (NCBI): domain Eukaryota; kingdom Metazoa; phylum Arthropoda; class Insecta; order Lepidoptera; family Hepialidae; genus Druceiella; species Druceiella hillmani. The sequence goes on along the minus strand of JAYKKI010000022.1, from coordinate 24,168,954 downwards.
GAAAAAAAAGGCTTTTTCATATCAGGCTTGTAAAAACATTGTATAAGTGAACAAACGAGTATCCATGTTAGATGATAAGATATTTCATGAATGAACAGGCCAAATTGAATATAGTACAATTTTGTCGATATACGAACAGGATAAATAGAATACAGTATCATGTTTTCATAAATAGTAAGTGAACTATAAAAACTCCAGCCTAGCCACAAGTACAACAATTATAAAATTTGAAGCATGCGGTAATGTGACTCTGTGAGAATTTTAAATTAATTAAAACCGAAAATTAAACCACATTGAATGTAATAATTAAACACATGAGCAATTTTATAAGGATTCTACTTTTCCTTTTGAAAAAAGGAAACCCAAAAATTATTGAATATATTTGGCGTTAATTTTGTTGAAATTCATTATTCACAATTAAATGAAACTACGTGATGTGGTAATATTTCTACTTTCTTTAAGTTCTTTACCAGGTCATGGTATAGTTTAGTTGTATTACAACATCTAGTAGGTAGGTTTAGTTGTATTACAACATCTTCAGGTGGGCTAACAGCAATCTTTCCAATCTATCTTTGTTAACAGCCCACTTGAAGATGTTGTAATACAACGAAACCTAGGTCGTGGTAAAGAACTTAAAGAAAGTAGAAATAATACTACATCACGTAGTTTCATTTAATTGTGAAGAAGGACCAAAAATTGTTAGTAATTTTTTTACAGAAATCAATTATTTATGGAATTGAAACCGCAAAAATACTCAACGAGGAAAAGTATATTGATTACATATATAATTTATTCTTAAGAATATGATATAAATGCTTCAGCTTCTGAGCGTTCAACTTCATAGAATAATCGACAATTTCACAAGACTCATCCAATACGAAGAAGCGTAGGTCGAGGGAGGGAAGTACCAAGAGACCAAATAGATACAAGCGTTAGAAATTTGCGCCCTAATTGCTCCTGTCATTGATTTCTTACGAAGTATGAAATATTAGCGAAACCCAATTAAGTGTTCGTCTAATTGCCATTCAGCCGAACGAACGGGAGAAGGCGCTATTAGCGCTATGTCTAAATAAATGAGCTCTGCGCCCCTAAAGCGGACTCATACCTATTTGACATGGCCTAATTATTGTTTTGCAGATAAATACTTATGTTCTCAAACGTATTAAATTCTGTTTTGCCCTGCTGTTTGTGATTAAAGGGTTGTCACTTTTAAATCGATGTTATTTTTGTCATTTTTGTTTGTTGTCGAGTTTTGTACTAAGTAAAGTATTTTATTTACATCTTATTATATTATATGAAAATATATATGTGTGACAAATATAAAATTAACAAAAAGCCTTCTTTAAAAAATATAACAAATCTGTTAATTTCGAATAAAACTTACATTACGAGGGTTTCAAATATATACGTAAAATAAATAATTATATTAAACTATAAATATTGATTGATACGTTTTTGAGTAAATTCAAAAAAGTAAACATTTTTTTCCTACTTGAAAATGTTAATATGAATATTTTTTCATCTTAGCTATTGAAAAAATATTTATCAATATATCTTATCATTGCGGTAGATTTTGAACTTCTACGTCAAACGGTTTCTGACAAAAAAATTGTAAACTTTTTAGCACTGTCTTTGAAATTATCTTAAAAAAGCCCTAAAATATACAGTTTTAAAATCATCATTAGTCACTATTTCAGTTACTATAAGAGACGCCATCGGAAGTTAAAATAAATTCGAAGTTGATAAAATATTATTTGTCCCTAACAATATTTTGAAATTGCTATTTTCTTGGTACTAATTATAGAAAATTATCTAAAAATTGCCGAAATATATTTTGGCACTCTGCCAAATTTTAAGTTTTTATGTGAAATAATTTAAAGAAATAAAGCAAATCTATTAAATATGAATAAAACCCTTATTCCGAGGTTAAAAGTGTAATAAGTATTAACATAAAATTATTTACAAACACTGATTGATATATATTTATTGTGTAAATAGAAAAAAAGTTTGAGGATTTTATGCCTAGTTAACTCTTTAACACTACTTATGGATACTGGCGCACACCACACTATTTTAAAAATTCTAATTTTTCAAAAACTATTGCACCCACAACAATGCCGCTCATGCCAATCCCTAATTAATAGTTTCCACATAATTTTGTTAGTCGTGTGTCGTGACGTCACGTAATATAGTGTTCCAGTATTTGTGCGACTGTTTCGGGGTACTGTACACCCACACGATAGTAGTACCCAAAGGTTTTGTACATTTGAACGTGATTGAAACTTTGTTTTTCATTGTTGTTTTATTAATATTGTCCATAAAATACTACTTAATTGAATGTATAAGACTTGTATGTACTAACTATAAATAAAATATATTTTTTAAATAATTCCCGTCAGAAATATCTTCATGTTTACGACTTTTCTGGTAGTCATGGCCAGTCAGAGATCAAATCAACCTGTTAGAGGTGATAATATAGCCGCTATTCTGAAACGAGATTCAGACGACGTAGAACTGTATACTGAACTGAAGAACCTGTTAGTATCATTCAAGATTTTCGTCCTTTAGAAGAACCTTCAGTTCTCAAAACCACGATTCCACTCTTGTAGTCTATGACAATGTTATTGCGATATTAACCATTTGTCTACTGAAGAAATAGTTTAGAAATACTCTGGAGTTACCAGACGTTACAAATACTCTGGAGTTCAGTGCCAACATTCCTAGAGTAAGATTAGAGTATTTGACTAACTGCTTGAGATTCGATAACAAAGAAACCAAGGCGCTTCGTCGTGAAACTGATCGTTTCGCTCCAATCGGAGACTTATATGACCACATCGTAACAATCAGTATGGATATTTATACGCCTCAAATTGCGTGACCATTGACGAGCACTGACAATTGGTTTTTATGTTAACAGACATCGACAAGTGTTTTCGAGATGTTTATAGCCTCAAATATATGATTTTATAGATAAATATATGTTGAAAAACATTTTACTCTATAACGCTAAGACAATATATGTGACATGTATCTTAGAAAGGACAGTATAACGCAGGAATACCAGTAGCCGATTATTATGTTATGGAACTGACAAAGCCTACGCACGGACCAAACCGAAACCGACACCTGGTTTACGGCCATACTAACTACCAAAATATTACTGGAAAAGGGAATTAATATCGTTGGAACTTTAAAAAAAGATAAGCCTGAAATACCACAACTAATGTTGGAAATTAAAGATCGCGATAGAAACCTGATCGTGATAGTCCTGATAATTAAAATCAACTGCCCGAAATCATAGGGTTTTATAATAAAACAAAATGTGGTGTTGACATTTTCGACCAACTGAGTAAAAAGTATTCTACATTAAGAAAAACAAGATGGTGACTTCTGTAAGTACTCTATACACTTCTAAATACGGTGGATGTCAATTCATGTATTCTTTAGACTATGTATACGATGCCAGAGAAGAAACCAATCCAAAAGGGATTCCAATTTCGTACAGAATTGGCAATGTCCCTCATAAAACCGCATGTGTAAGAGAGATTAAAATGACCTGGGATATTCGGAAATCCATAAATGGTATCTTAAAACTTGAGATTGATAATGCTAAACCAGTTCAACAAGATATCAGACCCAGGCACTGCTGCTTCTGTCCCCGCATAAAAGCCGAAAATTCAAAACCGCCTGTTCCTTTCTTTAACATCACATTTGTGCGGAGCATCAAATAAAAATATGTTAAGTGTGCAATGAAATGTTAAATAAATGACTTCATTTCCTCTTTTTTGTAACTTCTTATAATGGTTAATTATAATAAATAAAACATTTGGATTTTTATTTTGTTGTTTTTTTATTTTTGTTAATAAAATACATGAGGGTATTCCAGGACCACACGGTAGTATTAGTAAATATAAAATTGAGGGTAGTGTTCTAGAGTTAAAAATGTTCATATGAATATTTATGATTATTATTTATTGAAATACATGAAGGTCAGTATGAAATATAAAGTTAAATTTTAAATTTCATTGTCAAACGGTTTCTGAGCAAATATTTGTGGACTTTTGATGAGGCATTATTTGTCTCCTATAAATTATTCAAATGAATATTTTTTGGCGTTTATTATCGAAATATGCAGATTTTACAAAGAATTAAAGAAATATATTTTACGACACTGCTAAATTTTAAGTCTCCACGTCGAAGAGTTTCTGTCAAAATACTACGACGGATGGACTGCCTTGCAAGTGATCTTATAAACGTATGTATTTATGTTTTTTTAGTATTCACAGGCATATAGTTTGGAATAGTGTATTTCAAAATTTGTTATCGGGAATAATTTTCGAATATATTTTACGTTAAATTTAAGTAATTTTTCTCATTCATTTCTCAGTGTAACTTTAGACGTTTTCTTGGACAAGGTCTAGAAAAATTAGTTGAAAGCAAAAAAATTTTTTATCAATATTGCCTTTTCCACAATCACAGATAAATATTTTCTTAAGCTTTTACCTTTACGAAATATGCGGATTTACCCGCATTGAATTCCATACAATTGAAGTTTTGACATCGAATAATTTCGAAGATAAATTAATATGGGTAATAGACAGATCGATGGACCCATATTTATATAATTTTTTTTCTAGATGCCAAATGATGAAATCGTCTGAGAGTTAAAATATATCGGGTTCATTATAACAAGCTATTAATTGTTTTCCAGTCGTAAGAACTTGAGTTTCGGCTTCATGTTATTTGTAAAGCACTTATTATATATAAAGAAATGAACCTGTTGAAGGTTAAATCTGCTTAGTATTGGATTAGAAATTGCTTAAAAGTTTAAGGCAGACAAATCCTAATATTTGCAAAAACTAGCAAATGTATTCGAAGAGCATCCTTCGAATCAATTAAACCTAAATTGCATTTAGCACAATGTACATTACAACCAGTTTTTTTATCAGAAGAAAGTGGAACTAATAAGCCGATATATGTGTCAGCGCAAAAGAAAAGCGCTATATAGTAATTTTGTTTCATCATGGTGCGTGTACATAAAATAAAAATTGGAAAACATAAATTGGTACGCAGTTTAAAATTTGAGAAAGAAAGGTTTTATTCGAAAAATGTGTACTTGACCGATAGTAAGTATGATTCGCGTTTACATACCGAACTTATTTTCTTGGATGCTTTGAATGTGTCGTTTTAAATAAGGATATTTTATTTGATTTAAAATTATACCAAGAAATTTTTTTTATTTGCCCGATAGAGATTTTGAAAAATCCTTTTGTATATTTTCAGAAGGAAAAAGTGACAAAAATTCTTCATATGCTGAAAGTAACGTGGCAATATTAACAATAGTTCAGATAGGAGTGCAAGAATACGGGGTACCTGAATCAAATAACCGAAGATTTAAGCATTTGGAAATAGTTATGTCATCTAGCTGTTATAAACCTTTATCTCCGGGAATCTTGATCCAGCCATTAGAACTACAGCAACCACACAGCAACGATTTCATCCTCTCAGCACCAGGTTCTATCAAAGTTTTCAGTTCTATCAAAGACTCATATAGAACCGCTATATCAAACAGGGTTCAAATTAGAAATGAAATTTTGACTGTATTAAGGAAAACGAAAAAGTTTATTTGGAAAAAGCAACTCTTGCGGCCAATGAGTTTTCAATCTTCTTGACTTAAAATATCATTTGAATATATCTGGAACATTTATAAGTATGACATTTCACCAATCAATTGAGTGTAAACCCAAATACCTTCAAGTTACCACTTTTCAATTACCATCAGCATTTTTGTTTGTAATTGTGAATTAAAAAATTATTGCAACAAGAAACTTAAGAAAGAGCGTCTATGAAATTCAAAGGTTGAGAGAAATTTAACCTTAACGCTATACAACATATTAATGAAACCAAGCCTTCTTATATTAATATTATAATTCTGATTGGATATCATTTCGTTTATTTGACCGCCAATCATTTTCATAATATAGTTTTCTAACACTTAAGACTATTTTCAAATAAAATAGATACATAAGTAAAACAAACTATTCTGAAGAGCGTCTATGAAATTCAAAGGTTGAGGGAAATTTAACCTTAACGCTATACAACCTAATAATGAAAACAAGCCTTCTTATATTAATATTATAATTCTGATTGGATATCATTTCGCTTATTTGACTGCCAATCATTTTCATAATACAGTTTTCTAACAATTAAGACTATTTTTAAATGAAATAGATACATAAACAAAACAAACTATCCTATAATTCAACTCAATCAAATGAATTCAATTAAATAACACTGAATCGAATAAATTAAACTCAAGAAACTCTTATTTTTTAATCGTGAAATTTATTGAAAGATTTTCACTCAGTAGCTCAAGAGCTAAATCGAGCAATTTTTCAATCAAGTTTTCAATTAGGAGACAAGATTCGTTCCACATATTACGGAGCTTTATAAGTAAACATCGGCCACTACACATATCCGCGTATTTAATGTTCATTGGTAGGTTCGATATAATTCGTTTTTATTCTCAATTGGAGGCATCACAGCTTGATATTATATCCCTGTACTCTAAGACATTTCACCAATAATAGTAGATGTGATTCTGAAAACCTCGTAATTCAACATTTTATTGATGTTTGCAGGCAAATGGAAAACCATGTCTTAAATAGATTCATTTTAAAATTTACTAATTTTTAAGGTTTCATAAATAAAAAGTTGACATAGAATCATGGCGAGTTCGTTTTTACTGTGTAAGATGTCAATAGTACTGTGTAAGATGTCAATTCCAAAATTTCTAGAGTTAATTACGAAAAAAAATTACTTTATTATGGATGTTTACTTAAATTTTACCGGAAATCTATAGCAACGGTTCCAAATTTCATCGATTCTGAGGAATCCAATACATTCTTATATTTACGACAGTTGATGAAAATTTAATGAAAAATAATATCAATATTTGTAGAGTTTCCTAGTAATACAATATACACTTCAATATACGCCTTAGTACATACGGAACTCTCCGAATATACGGAGTGCGAGTCCTGCTCGCCCTTAACAGATTTATTTATGTTAGTCTTAAAATAAAACCATCGATGAAATGTGTTGAGAAATCAAATTCAAAAGTGTGAATAAAGTTATAATATCCCTTTATAATTTGATATCGAAGTTATATATAAGTTAATATGGGAGTTATAAATTTAGTGTAGTAATTGGAGCATTCTGCAAAAATTACCTTTAATTCTACTCAAATAATAATTTTCTTAATTTGCGTATCCCACAATAGCCTCGATTATGCACTTAAATGAAAACACTTCAAAATAGAATGTGATGTTCGCAGCTCTTGTATGTTAAGTTGTATAACAATAAAATAAAACGAGTATGAAAGTCAGCTACCTGAAATCTGCTTAAAATGAGCGTGTTGCATGAATAATGGACAATTTTTTAAAACGGTGGTTCAATTTTGGTATGGTAACCAAAATTGAACCACCGTTATCTGCATGAAATTTTGGCTATATACTTTTAATTATATTGTAGATAAAACGGCTTTAAAGGATTAACTGTATCGTTACATGAGCGAATTCCATTAGCTGGAAACTTGATTTCGCTATTAGTTAAAAAAATATATAAATGTTAGTAATAAACTTTTATTATTCTAAATTTTCAAAAAAATTAATGGAGCTAGTTATACCAGCATTACTTTCCTCGCTATAACAAAAAAATCGGAAGTTTATTTTTATAACAGTTGGTGAATTGCTTAAAACACGTTTTTTCCGCAATAAGGGTTATTGGGAAAAAACGTATTTTAAGCAATATTTTGATGTTTATTTTTTTTATTTTAACAGGTTCTAAATGTATATTGCAATTAAGGGCTCTTGTTTATAAAAACTGTTTCGAATTTTGAACTGGCAAGACTCAAGTTTCTCAAACTTTAATTTTTTGTTTTAAAAATTTTAGTGTATTTGTTTTTTTATGATAATATACTAGATATAATAATATGCGTGTCATTCAGTAGGTGCACGTATTTTCCAGATTTTTTTTCATTTATTGGTTTCTACTTATTTCTACGGAAAAATAATAAAATTTTCTATTTTAGACATTTAATTTATGTGGCTTCAATATAAATTTTATGTCATTTGGCGCCATATTGTATTTTTAAATAGCCGATAGCGTTATTCCAACCAACTATCCAGATCCAACCATACTTCATTTGTTAAAACCGGTGAAGTAATTTAGTCCTTGGGAGGGTGTATCCATATCGACATATATAGACTGCTAAAATTAAAACGCTCTTGTCTCACCTTGCCCTAGTCGGACCAAAATAAAAATAAAATTATTTCCTAGTTATTCTTGGCATATTTATATAGGTTTACTGTAAAGTTGCTCAGCATTTTAGATTTTGTTATGTCCTTGGTTTTATAGTAGATCCTACAAAAATTGCCTATAATCTCTTCACCTTGTATACTAACTTATACAATACTACATAATGTAAACAATTTCTATTTTAATAAATATGGAAATTTATTAATGAAATATTATTTATTTCATTCATATATGAAGCAAAAAAACCCAGAAAAACTCAAATACTATAAGAGCATATGAAATTACTCGATTTGCCAGAGACATAAAATAAGGAGTTCCTATTTCAATTTTCCTTACCAACGTGCGAAAATCCACATTAAATTATTTTATATCACAAAGTAACAAAAAACACGGATTTATTAAAAAAAGTAGAATATGTGGCTTAAGGTGGGATTATATTTCTCAAGGCCTAATTTCGGAAATTTCTCGTCTCTTTGTTTCTTTAAAAAAGGGTTTCAAAATGATGTTTTGTTTCCATATCCGTTTCTGATTTAAAGAACGTATTGATTTATTTATCATGTATTTATAAATGCTTAAGTGTTATTAAATAAAGGTAACAAATAAGATATAAGGAATAACGTAAAAATATATTTACTTGGAACAAGTAATTATGTCCATGTGCAAAAAAACGTGTAGAGCGCTTGAATATATATTTATGACACATATTTTTCATAGGAAAATTTTAGTGTAAAAATGATTTTGCAGGATATAGATAACTGCTTCATAATAATTAAATTAACGCACAATTATTTACGGTCAGTAACATCGTATTTATTTCATCTATTGGAAAATAAGAAATTTAAAGTTTTTAGTTAAAGGACCTATAACCTCTTATTCTAAATTAAGTTCAAGAATAAATTCATTGAAAACATATTAATGCTTTTAAGAATATTTGATTAGGAATCAACTCTCAGTGGACAAGAGTTTTGGATTTCTTACATTTCATATCAATAGACACATTTTATAAAGGTCAGGTAGTTGCGCATGATTGGTGGCTTTAATTAATTTAAATGAAGAACAAAAGAATTATGACATAGAATAATAATAACAAGAATTTCATTAAAAAACTGATATATGTATATATATATATATATATATATATATATATATATATATATGGGTATATATATCTAAAATAATTAAAATTCAAATCATTGATTTACACATAAAGGGTTTTGGCAATAGTTTATATTATATCATGTGATATCAAACGAAAGAAAGAAAAATAAATATAAAAAAAATTGATACATAGAAATCGCACTGCGCGGGTTCGTGCACATTTAGGCAAACATGAAAAATTAAAGGTATTTACAGTCTCTATTAAACTATATGCAAATTTTAGTACTATTTTTACCAAGTAAAAAGTTTTACCATGTATATTTTGTCTATTTGCCTAGAATACTTTTCAAAGGTGGAAAAATAATGTGAATATTTCAAAAAAACTTTGATATTTAGAATCATTGCTATAATTTTCTGTGAAAATTTAGATAAACTCCTCATGACCCTCTTGTTTCATAATACATGTTCTTATTTCAAATATATATATATATATATATGTATATATATATATATATATATAACCGACGGATACATAAGATATTTTGCTGTTTATTTACTTTTACTTCCACCTTTTTTGGATTTTTCATTGACGATACGTGTTAGGTAGCAAGGCAATAGTAGCTTTTCTTTCTAACTTTTAAAAATCATCTCTATTACTTTAGCTATATTCACTTTTAAAATTATGTATTTACCTGAGAATTTCATGCTCCAACTGTATTTCTTATTACAATCTTTATACTTTATTACATTTTACGTGTTTACTAGAACTTAGAGATATTAATTTATTCAAGTTTTAAATGTCCAATTGAATTTTTTCCTCAGAAGAACACTAACTTAATGCTTCAATATTGACTTTAATTTGTATTTTGAATGTTCGAATCCAATTGACTGGCACAATAAATTATTAAAAAAAATGTTCCACGATCGCTGGAGTGTTGCACGCCCCATGGGCATGTGCTTTATTATGGACTAGTACTCCGGCTTCGAGTTTTGAAAACAGAAGTAATTATCATTTTTTTAACTTTTTCACAAAATAAAATTGAATACAGTACTTTGGAAAAAAGAAGTCGTATATTTAATTTTTTTTAACATTTAGTATGATCAAAATTTGCTTTTGAAATATATTATGATCTTCTGTACGTTAGTCTAATGTTTCTTTTTATTTATTAGTTAACTATGAACTTCAAAACTTATTTCTATTACACGTTTTTTATCAAATAGTTTAATTTTTATGTTCATGTTCAGCAACTGTTCTCCATCTCCGTTCTATCCTTGCTACTTCTAATTATTATTTAAGTGCTTGACTCTGGTATTTTGAAAAATTTCATGTGAATATTTATTTAAGGGTATGAATGAAAAAATGGATGAGAACAGTGGTGTAGAAATTGTTGGTTTTGACATTGATTTTTATTATAATATTTCGTCTAAAAAGAACTCCAGGAATGATTTTTAGTTTGATTAGGTTTTGAGTTGTGATACAATTAAATTTTATAATCATGTTCTTGTTTAGCAATAGGCTTTGATAACTTTGTCCTTGTTGAGCAATAACTCTAGTATAATGAAATAAATATGACATGATATGAAAAATATTTTAAATGATTTTAATGTTTAATATTAAGATATTATAGCATGCTTCAAAATTTTGGTGAAAATTAATTTTATATACATACTAAACAACAAAAGAATATTATTTCAAATTCATGTGAGTTTAGATATAATATATTTTAAAGTTTTCTCACTTTTATTTAACTTTTATTAATCTTATTATTTGCGAAAAAAATTAAATATATCACAGCATTTCTGGAAAAATGAAAATTTAATATTATTATAAATAGGGAATCCGATTCAGAAGAGAGAGGTCTCTTCTGAATCGAATTTCCTTTTCATGCCTTATTAGAGTAGGTCTCTTGTTTCAGTATGCCTTTAGCAAAACTAGGCTCTAGCTTTTTTAAATGAGTTCTATCGCGAGCCTCTCCCTTCCAGTTCGATCTCGGTGTTTTTTAGCTCATCTTCCCAATTCCTTTGTTCTTTTCCCCTACTCCTCTCACTATTTCTAAAATACCGATCGTTTACTATTTTACACCATTTCTCTTGATTTGAGACCCGTTTACCTCCATTTTGGTTGGCAGATTTTGGCCAGGATGACTGTCACTTTTGTTTTGGCTCTTAGTTGTTCATTCTTTATTCGCTCTAGTTTAGATGTTCCTATCAATTTTTTATTTAATTTTTATTTAACCGTATAATTTGAGTTAAATTCATCGTAGAGAGTGTTTATTATATTTACGGCCGTAATAAAATATTTTGGTGACAGTGACAATTATTGAATAATTTAATTTAAAACGCAATATAATCTAGCTTCATAATCGTACTTTTGCTAGTATATTATGAACCAATAGTCCAAACTATATCATTTTAAAACACTTTTTGATAACTTCTCCAAAACTTCAAACTTTGGCCGATATAACTTCAAAAAAAGAGCAAAATATCAGTTATTTTCATCTAGACTATCATCATGAGACATGTTGAGTGAATAAATATACTACACAATATTTTCTTACTTAAATAAACTTTATGTAAACAATCAAATGAATAGGCTATAGCCTATTCAAAGGTGTCAATGAAAATAAATTTGAAATAGAAAATGCTTCATTACTCTCTAAGAAAAAATTAAAAATCGACCTTCACTTAATCCAAAAAAAATTTGCAAATAAATGGAAATTTATAGAGACCTTGTTTCTTGCCAAATTTCATCAACCTAAGCCAACGGGAACCCGTTAGCATAGAACCATGAAATTTGGCAACAAGCAAAGTGTCACAGCACAAGTAAAGGAAAAATCTGAAAATAATGAATTTTTATTTATATGACATAAAAAGTATTTTTTAAATATATGCCTGTGAAAAATATAGTAGACATTCTATTTTCGTGGTTTATTGTTTAATAAAAATAGTATGTACAATTAAATATTTATAAATGCCTAAATGTGGAAGAAACCATCGTGGTGCTAGTTTCATTTGTGGTTGACAGGATATTTTAATAATATTGGCTTCATTAGATCTGGAGACAGAAAATGGGGGATTACCATTTTTTTAATAAGTTTTGATGAAAATATCATTTAGTATGCTTTTATTCCTATAACAGATTGCCAAATATCTACATTAAATCATTTAAAAAAAAATCTGCGATAGAAAAACAGACGGACGGATACGTTATTAAACTTGTAATGATTTGTTTTCTTTTATAATCAAAGTATGGAACCCTAAGGATAAGAATATTATAAATGTAAAAAATAAATTTTAGAAAAATACAAATTCACTAACAATAAATATTTTGGTGATAATTTTCGTAACTCGGTTGACATGATAAACAAACGAGACGAGATCGAACATGGCGCTTAACAATGAGAGGTGAAGCCCAGTTAAATATCTGATTTACTCATTAACCGATTTAAAGTCGGTTACACTTTTTGATTTAACTTGTTTTTAATTAGATAGACCGCGACGGTGTCCTGATGTAGATTAAATCACGCCGGCTCGTGTGCTGCTATTCATTACTAAATCCGAGGCTTTAAAAAGATTTAAAAAGAACTACGTTAAATCAAAGAATCGTTAAAGCAAAACATCTTCGGTATTCGAGAGTCTAAAAGCTTTTCATTTTTAAATAGATTTGTTTTACTTAAGTGTCTCCTTCAATTTGTACGACCATACAGGTCGTACAATTTGGCGATAAAGACCAACTGCTAGTTTGCCAAAAAATGCCCTTTTTATTTTACAATAGGTAAATATAACCAAAATTGACAGTATACAAATCTTACGATTTTACACCTTAAAAAAACATCGAAGCCATGTAAGGTCACCAGTACCTCCATTGGTCTGTACATCTTTCAGTCATTTTTTGGAAATCTTTTGACGCATAAACTAGATTACCCCACCATATATAGATATAAGGCATGGTATGTTTCGAAGTAAAAATTAATAATATTTATGTCGGAATTTTATGGACCTCAAGTAAAGTAACCGATTCTTTATTTAAATGTCTCTCTCGTGTATTGGATATCAACTGAGTAACCAATTTCGAAACTATTTTTTTTTTCAGAATTCCATGCACTTCAATTGTAGACTCATTATTGGAAATACCCACAAAAATAAGTGAAAACCCAGATCTGTTTTTGAAATTTGAAAAGTCAACGATTTTAAAAAGCAAATTTACCTAAATTTCATTAATTTTTAAAGGAAAACTATTTCGATGATTCTAAATCGCACAGTTTTTGAGAAGTTCAGGTAATATTTACTCTCATGAAAAATAAATACGATGTTTTCATCGCAATATTAATATTTGTAAAGAGTGTAGTGGAAATAATACATTACCTTCAATATTTATATTTGCCTCAGTATATGTTGATTACTCATGATGCGTGTTCTACGCGTAATTAACAGGTTTATTTATATTGATCGTTATTTAAAAAATAGAACCATTATTGTTATACTCTGAAAAGTCATAAAAAGCATGGAAAAGTTTTCGATCATATGTATATGGATATATATGTGTGCGTGCGTGCATGCGTACTTGCATGCGTGCATGTGTGCGTGAACCTGTGTGTGCATGCGTGCGCGTGCGTGCGCATACGTGTGTGTATAAAAGTAAAAAAGTATAAAGTTTAAAGCAGTTAAAGGTTTAGGTGAATATTTCGATTATTTTATGTGAAACACCTTTAAATTTTACTCTAATAATAATTCTCTTGTTATGCCTATGTTACCTACCTCAAATAGTTTTGCACCTCTACGTGGATAAACATACTTTAGAGTAGAATATTATATTGGTAGTTCATGTGAGTGGAAGTTCATAATGGTAAAGAAAGGGCACGAACAAGTTTATTTTATGTATTTTGCTACGTGTGTTGATGACTTTAGACACCCGCGGTTCATTTATGGATCAGTTACCAGTACCAGCATTGAGTTCGTGTCGTACTTCTTTAATTAGATGTTTTCCATTATGTTATGAATTAAATGGTTTCAAAATATTAGCTGTGTCGTTAAACAATAGAAAACGCGTGTGTGTAATTAAGTCGAAGAATGACTTTACAATTGTTTTAAAATATACCATATGCAAGTCTTTATAATATTCTTTTAGCACTCTAAATTTAATGAGATATAAAATGTACGAGTTAAAAATTAATAAAATTATGGAAATAAAATTATGTTACCAAAATCAATGCGATATCTCGATTTTATCAAGCCGTATTATTGCTAAAAACAAAAGGTGCATTTCGTGCCCATGCCGTATATATTTTTTTAAAAGTCGGGATAAAATCATAACACGGGTTTCGTACCAACATGTCTTTAAATTAATAATCTCTTTAATACAATGATTTAACCGAGTAGTATAATTTGGACTATCGCTGGTCACTAAATGCCTGATGGACCAGTTATCTAAACACTGCATCGGTTTTTTAGTATCCCTCTCGAAGCTATCGTAGCTCTCGCATAGACTTGTCTCGGACTTTTTAGATTTTATGGATATCTTTTGACAAGAGCCTTCCTTTGATCGGCGTTTTTCATAATTCCAAACAAACACGGGAGGTATATTTGACGACATCTTTAATATTTTTTTTTTATTTCATTATTAATATCGATTTTTACTTATATTCCTACGGATACTTTTACTATCTTGCTTTGTTTTTACTGCACGACAAACACGTACAGATATGTTATATCCATTGTGGCAATGTACAACCCTTGTTAATGTAGTATTAGTTCGTAGTTATTGGCGATTTAAATCTGGCGTTATTTTGTAATATGTTGAAAATGTTTTGCGTAACTTTCATTATAGATGTGATTAATCACTAATTGTGAAGAGAAAAATGAACAAAAATGAATTTATTAAAAATATCAATATTTAAATTCTTCTTTGTTTAAAGCAGTTAAAAGGAGTTTTAGGTTTTTTTTCTTCTGCTGGTTTTCTTTAAAAGTGCTCATTATTTTTAAATTTTTATTATGCGTTAATATTTACACTCGTATTTGCCTGCAATGATTTCTCATTTTATACTAACTCATCCCAAGGTCTCGCAATGTGCTATAATCTATTTTTTTAATGGATACAGAAATATATCAATAAATATATGTAAGAAATATTTTATGAGAAAATACAGAAAGAATTTTAATATTAACAGCGCACACAAATTTATTTCATTCATCAAAGACGAAAAGCAAAAAGCCTCGATCCTAATTTCGTCGCCACGTTATGAGAATCCGCATTAAATATTAATCCAAATCTCAAAGAGATAAAAACACAGATTTACGTAGCAAGGTAGAATCTATGACTAACCTATGTTTCTCAGATTTCATTTCTTTGTAAGTTTTAAAATATTTTAAAATGAGAAATAAAGTCAAAACATTTACTTTTGAAGTTAGTTTTTAATTTAAGACGTATATTAATTTATTCATAAAAATAAAAAAACTCGGAATATTTATCCCCAAACAACGACCAAAATTTCCATATGAATATTTTGAAAATTTTCGATTATTAGTTATTGAAATATGTATGGTTAAAGATATTTTATTATTACGCCAAATTTCAAATTTATTTTTCAAGCTTTCTCTAAGAAAACAGCTGCGACAGGAAGACGAGCAGATACGTGAGTGGCTTGACAAATTTTCCGTTATTTCTTTTGAGTTATGGCACCCTAACAACAAATAGATACATGAGTTACCTTAAGAGTTTTTTATGCTTTTGAGGTATAGGTCTCTGAAAAGTATTTTTTTTGTTTCTTAAGAATGTTTCATTCCTTATGCATGTCATCATAGTTTTTAATTTACCAGTAAAAAGTTTCTAGATAGTTGTAGTTTTTAACAATATTTCTTTTTTTCTGGTTTTTAAACTCTCAAATTAATTGTAGCAGAAATGCTTTTTGTATTCATTAAAAATATTAAATTTAATTCACTGCACGAAACGATATAATATCAAATCATATTGTGAAACCATCAAAAACTGCCATAAAATCAACTTAACTACTAAAAGTTTAATCATTATAATTGATAAAATAACGAACAATATTATTTAGAATATTGGAAAAGCAGTTCTTCAAGTTTTTTTTCAGTTTTAATAAGTTATTTAAATGTTTATTTATTATCCAAAAAAACTTCAAAAACCTTATTAGTTATACTAATACGAACACTACTATATGCAAGTATTTATATTTGACACGATACCCGTTATTTTTATATCATTTCTTAATTAAACAATATTTGACACAATTAGTCAACTAGCCCACTCAGTAATTAATTTATTATTACTGAGTGAGCTATGTGAATAATTGTGTCAATGATTGTTTAATTGATCCTAAAAATTGTCTTTTTATGTTCTTGATCCTAAAAAAATGTCTTTAATTTGGTTGACATGCTTTTTTATCGAATATATGAGATACTACTTTATTTAGATTCTTATATAATTTTTCTATTCATAGCTGTTTTGAATTTTTCATTATCGATACGCTTTAAGTGGCAAAGCCATCTTAAATTTTCTTTCTGTATTTGGAAAACCAGCTCTCCTACTTCATATTCTCTTGAATATATTCATCTTTATGCGGTTTCGAACGAACATTAAAGGCGACGGAGTGGACTACGAAACACTCCGAGCAGATGTAGCAATTTTTCCTGTCTCCGTTTTATTTTAATCTCTCTTTTACGTCACATAATGTTTTCTTCTCTAGATAATCGTCTGCAAGGGTACATTATTATGTAAAGCAACTCTTGCCTCCTATAACCTTTTTTTCTGTCAGCTGCCGATATTTAGATATTTGAAACCATATATATCTTTTTCGAAATTTTTTAGAAATGAGATATTCATATTTTTGGTATAAAATTGTATCCGTGTATTTTGAAAAAATTCAAATAGAAACTATCGTATTTAAGAGAATGTGTATTTCTTATATTCGAAACCAGTTGAAAGGTACACTCATTTTTAATGAAACCGCGCTGCGAGCACATTAACGATATAAGTATTTGGTGTCGGAAAAATATTTTGAATTGATTAAATATTTGATTTTTAAATTGTCTACTTGTCACGGAAATAAAAGTAAATTTAAATTGTGTACTTGCCACAAGAAATTAAAACCTTTTTAGGCAGTTTTTTTGTCGTATTTGTATTTAATACTGAAAGAATATTTTTATATTAAATTGGGTTAAAATTTTAAATTTACAGCTTTTTTTTAATTTCGGCGTCCTAAATTAGAAAACGAAAAGGATAATAAGTAATATTTGATTACATAGTAATTGTTTTCTGATGGCAAACCGTGTGCTGTTTTTATTGAAAATAGAATTTTCCTCGGTAATAATTCTTACGTCTCGGAAGGGAAATCAATCTAAATAGGTCAACATAATTATCCATCCTGGCATTACACTCATCTACAGCAGAGTACATAAATTATGTGAGCTAACACCTGAGCTGATTTACCCCTTTTATCATTCAACGACAGATGCAGCTCACCAGGTTATTTTGACGACAGAATCATTAACTTACTTTCGATTTGCCTACAGTGTCCTCTCGAAATACATAATTAATGTTAAAGTCTCCTGTTTCATATTTTTTCCGTGTTTAAACTGACATTTTTGTCCATATCAAAGTGGGACGCCTGACGTGCAGTGGCTTTATATCTTTGAAGGCTCCAGGATGATTTATTTTCTGTTGCCGAGAGTGACAATTTTTTTTTAGTTTTAACTTATTAGCCAACCCTGTATCTTATTTCTTCAGTGTATAAGCAAGAAACTCTCAAGCATAAGTAAAACTTGTGCTAGGAGATTTCCGTACACATTTTGACCCCTATAACCACTTAAGCATGCATAATATTGTTATTAAATTAAACGAATATAATTTTTTTACAACGTAAATATATTACAATGTATTATATACCATATCTTTCATAGGTTTGAAAACATGGTGAATATTGCAAAAATTATAAGATTTAAGATAATCGCTATGCTTTTCTTGCAATTTTCTAATCAATTTTTTGCTCTAACTCATTTTTTTTACTATTTTGGGGTAATTGTTTTGGAAATAAGATGGAAAATGATATTTTTTTCCTATTTTAATGTAAGAACAAATTAAATGGGAATTATTTTCCAAAACCTTTATTTAATGTCATACGTATATTTTGAAAGCTCTATAGTGTAAAATATATGCAAAATATATAAGTTAATAGGATGTATTGTTGTGCAAACTTTCATGTTTACGTTGGGTTTCTGAGAACGTCTGCCTTTAAAATAAAAAAAAATTAAATACGTTGCTTGCGATATCTTTCACAAAATCATGAAGAATATTTAATAAGTTATGACACCTAGAATCATTACTATAATTTTCCTACAACTCAGGCGTTGGTGCCTAATTATCCATATACTTTTCATAATTTTAAGTTGAGTAGTTTGGAAAATAAAAGGAAAAAAACGATTTTTACATATTTCTAAGTACATATTACCTATAAGATATATTACCTAAATTTAGGAAAAGTACATATAAGATATATTACCTAAATTTAGGAAAAAAAATAAGTTGAGAACCTTATAAATGGATATTTCTAACTAGCTGTTCAATATATGGAAAGAAAAAATTATTTTTTCGAGTATTTAATTTGCCTTCCCAAAAATTTAAATATTACCATTTTTATATTTTACCGGTTCATATGTTTTATTATTGTACTAAATTTTAAGTTTCTGGACCAAGCGAATTCTGAGAAAAATGGCTGTAACGAACATACGGACAGAGACGTGATTAATCTTATTAGCATTTCGTTTTCCCTTTGATGGTACGGAACATTAAAAATGTGAATTTATTCATAGTTTTAAATATTTTTGATTTTTGTTCCACAAACAAAACTGGGACAAGTTCTATATGATTGCTTTTTGTAACTGGCCAGGCAGTAATTGGAAATCTATATTTACTGGGAGTGAATATTAATATCCACGTAAGACATAATAATTTATTATTTTTTAACTTTAATATTCTAACAGTGGCATGGAAAGCAATGCCAAGAATTTTCATTTCAAAAATTTAATAACATTTGTTTTTAATTGAAGTCCAATGCGAATTTTCTCGGATCTTAATAATTAGATATTGATGTAAAACAGTTGCGTTAAAAATAATCTAATAAGAAAGGTTGAAATTTTTGAAACATTTTGAATAAACATATGTACTTCAAATATGTACTAGAGTACAAAAAAAATAAATATACCGAGTTACTTAACATGCCGTGACCCGTTTTGTTTGCGCAAACAAATAATCGTATTTAGAAACGTTTATCATCTTGAGAATGGCATAAGCTGCCTTTTCAAGTTGTTTTCTATTATTTTTTTCTTGACCTCTGATGAAATAAATGTATGGTATTATTTTAGTTTTTTGAAATGAAATGCGAAACACTTAATATATCGTTGTGTGAGTGTATAAGTGTTTGCAAATCTGTTACACCTTCACAATTTCTATTATTTTAGATCTACATTCTGAAATTTGGCAAGTGTATTAAGTGTAAAGACAAGGATTTAAATTAACATGTAGCAAAAGGGAACAATATGTTGTTATTTGTTAAGATACCATATTAAGAAGCTGAGATAAAAAAAAATTATTACTCGTATATCCTATTGTGTGGAGTATTTTTAGAAATTGTTTAAGGTTAAATTTAAGTTCTGTTTACGGCTTTTCATTTTCTGGCTCCGTTTACGGATTATTGAACTTTAAAATCGTTTGCAATGTGCCCCCCCCTCCCATTTTCAAACAAGGCTATGTTATGTAAAAACGTGGCGAAAAAATTCAAATAATTTTTTGTTGAAGAGTACTTTCAAATAAAATTATTGTAAATAATCACACTTAATTAGTTTTGAAAACTAATAAAATATCTTAAATGGGCCGAAATAACGCGGACGGAATTTATTGAACGCCTGATACGTGCGGTGTTTTTATAACTTAGGTGTTAAAGGTTATAAAACCACTTAGTTCTTGTTACTATTACTAATTATTTGTTATAATTTCTAGAAACAAAAAAGACGCATTTACTGACCTAGCTATCACTTACTAGCTAGTTCTCTGAACAAATTTGTTTAGTGTTAATTTCTGACGTTAAGTTTTTTTTTAATTTCACATTTAATTTAACGTTTATAAGGTTTTCAGTGAAGATATGAAAGAAGATTTCTGTTTATTTATTTAAATAAACTTGTTTTTTTTTCTAAGAACCATACTCAATATGGTATAAATCTTCGACCAACTTAGTGTTCTTCGTTATTTTGAACA
Organism: Druceiella hillmani; assembly: GCA_039881145.1. Taxonomy (NCBI): domain Eukaryota; kingdom Metazoa; phylum Arthropoda; class Insecta; order Lepidoptera; family Hepialidae; genus Druceiella; species Druceiella hillmani. The sequence goes on along the minus strand of JAYKKI010000022.1, from coordinate 24,148,268 downwards.
AAGCTAGAACAAGTCCTTTATGAATATTATATGAAACCCATCATTAGTAGGGTGGAGAAATAATAACCACGCAAAGTGTAATAATTTATAATTTGTTAAGAAATATATTTCCATTTCACAAAAGTCAATATCTTTGTTTTAAATTGGGATATGATTTTCATTTTTAGGTCCACTGAGAGTTGAAGGCTGCTAAAAAACTTTTGCATGAATAATAACGTAAAGGAAATTTTTAATTATTTTGAACAAACATATTTACTTAATAAAAGTTTGAGTAAAATTGTAATGTTAAAAACCGTAGCGAAAAAAATAAACTGATTTTGAGTTGATATTTTCATGTTGTGAATTTTGTATCTACGCATGTGTATAAACGTATATGCATGTACACCAAAATTTGTAATTTTTGGAGCAATGTTTGCTATATTTTCAGGGTGACTTTCTATTTTATCTCAATCTTTGTTAAATCGAAAATACATTCTTAGAACATATTCCCATTTTTCGTAAAATATATGTTTTACTATAAAAGATGCAATACATCTTTTTCCGTTCCTACGATTATTTTTATTTCTTTTTGAATTTTATATGATCTTAAAATTACACAAACCAGCTTTTTAAAAGTAATATTTTATTGGTAAATGTTTTTGGTATGAATGGTATAGAAGGGTTGGTTCCCAGAGTCAGTCTCTTAAATATTGTCATTAATTATATTAACACACTAGGAAGAGATCATATGTAAGTTTTTTCTTTCGACTTTGACCTATCCTTGATATATGCGCAAAAATAAGCCGCCGTTATTTTTGAAACCCACTTTTTCCATAAATTATACAAACTAGATAAATTGAATCAATTGAAATAATTAACTGATACTTTTATGTTTCATACATATTTTCTTACTTTTTTTATTCCATACTAATACAAAATAATCATAAATATTATTTTATAAAACTACGCTTTAACGTATTTATATGTTATTTTTAATTTATTTTCAACGTTTATGTACCACGATAACAAAAAAAATATATAGTGTTATTTAATCTATCCACTTTACACACAAAGGCAATTTAAACTTATGAGGCGCTTTTTGAGTTATAATTTACTGTGTTTATGTAAGTAGTATCAATGCAAGAAAAGACTTATTAGTCCCCGATAAGAACCCGTGAATAACATTGTAATTATTAAGGTACAATTTGTTAGAAAACCGCGCTTTTTTGGTTCCTTATGCTGCCATATCAACATCATCATGTAAAGTATTTAGTAGAGATTTTCGATTTTTCATGTATTCAACAATAGTCAGAATATATTTGCTTCTGGTATTTTTTTTACAGAACTTCAACCATTAGCATAACCATTTTACTTTTAGAAGTATTTAATTATCAAGATTTTGATGGAGTAAAGCATAATTAGGATTACTAGCCGTGTCAGCAGCTTTCACTACCCATCGACTTTTCGTCACTCCTCTTGTCTACTTTAGTTCGTAATTGAGTTCAATTTTTAAGTACGGGTATGAATGCAATATAGCCTTGTTCAGGAGTAAAGGCAACGTCATCTCAAAAACCATGACCAACTATAAATATATAATTTTTCTGTAATTAGGATTTCGATTTAGAATTTTATTATAACCCTTTTTTGATAACAGTTGAATCACTATCAATACCAGATAATGATCTAGCAAATCCGATGATGAAACTATTTGTCCTACAAATTATAAACGGTTTATATAAATGTATTTTTACCAAAATATAACTTTGGACCAGAAACTTGACCAACTATGATCTTTTTTGAAAGATATATAAGCATTTTCAGAAATTTTACGCCATCTGATAAATTTTGTCATATAAATTTTCTTCAGCCTTGGGTTTTTTTTCTTATTTATTGTAATGTTTTTTTATTTAATAAATAATAGTTTGAAAATACGAGCTGAACAAGAGTCACAAATAATGTTGACAAAGCTTAAAGATACACTGAATTATAGAGGTTTAAGCTTAACGTTTAGAAAGGACAATAATGCTGAATTGTGATATAATATGTAACATACGCGTGAGAGCGAAGGAATAAGATATCCCCATATTATTCTTACTATTAAATTCAATAAACAAGTTTACAATAAGTTGAAAATAGATCGCGAAAAATGATATTTATTCTTTAAAAACCCTGGAAAGTAATGTGTGTGTAAAGTCCGTTAACTTGTAATTATTATATCCACTTCCGATCTCCGGGGAAAAGAACCAACTAAAGTTTGATTCAAAGTGTTAATACCGGTTATTGCCCGAAGCTTGCTCAAGCGACTATAATGCTTACAAAATATGAAGCGAGCGAGTGAACTATTGTCGCGGAAACTTTTTTCTCCCAACAAAGGGTATTACGAGATGCTGGAAAATTAAGTGAAATGATATTAATAGCCCTAAGGCAACTCAAGGACTATGAGAAATAACTGGACTTTACTGTATACCACGATAGCGAGAAAAGCGTGGTATCCCATTGAAAATAAATTTTGTTACATAATTTATGGATCATTTGTTAAAACTTGGGCCGTGTAGTGCTTTTCTATTACATAACTCAAAAATAGAAATTAGAAAATCCTATCTATATATTGAGCATGTGACTGGCACGAGAGGATAACATTAATATTATTACAAATATCGCTTGCTTGGCTCTCAATAGGTCTGTTCACAATTTTTACGAAAACTAGATTTTAATTGCAGTCTTACTCTGTTTTTCATAATATTTAGGCTGGTATATTGGCAATTTCCAAATTCTTAGAGAAATGTTTTAAAAAGCTCATATTCTCTGAACTGCTATTTACAGGTTCTTATTAAATTCGTGTCATATTATTTTTCAGAATTAAATGAGGGGTTATGGATACAATAAAACATAATGGAATGTAAAACCCTTTCGTTTTTTTTTATTTCGGTGTTTATAATAAATAATTTTCAGAAATGTTAACATTTCTGAAATAAGATATGTGTTTATTCGTGAAACGGATGATAATATGACAATAAGATAAATTTAGATTGTATACTTTTACTAACGATACCGGAGATAATCATTGGATTCATGCTGCTTTAACTTGAACTTGTATTAAAAGACCGTCCAATACATCTAAGCGCAAGCTGCTTTTTTCTTATAACGTACTGTTACTGACTTCGAAAAAATTTCTTAAATATGGTGAAATATAAGTTGTGTATTATTGAGGATTGTTCAGTTTGACTAGTTAATTTTGATTCGATATTGCATTTTTCCTTCACATTCTGTTTTTATAAAAAAAAAACAAAAATGAGCACGTATAGTACCTGGCACATATTTTAAACATATGTTTCCATTTTTTACTGTTTCTAAATGGTTCTGTGTAAGTATGTTTTATAGTTCCTCACAATATGACGGTATCAAAATATTTGTGGTATGGATGTTGATAGCCGAGTTATTTTTTTGAGTTTTTCTCAAAAAACTTACGTACGTTGACACTCCTAAATAATTACGTTACCTTAGTTTGATAAGATTACGTTTAAACGTTTTCTACACAAAGTAACAGAAATTAAATACTTGTAGTTTAGTTAACGTTTCTGGTTTTTTCTGAAAAAACTTACGTACGTTGATACTCCTAAATAAGCACATTACTTTGATAATGTGATTATTTATTTTTTATTTGTTTCAATTTATTCTACACAAAGTAACACAAATTAAATACTTGTAGTTTATTTAACGTTTTGTCGTTCCGAAGCACGACGACGGTAAATAAACTCTTTAATTTGTCGCATACGTAAAAATAAATATGACTAAATGTAAAATACGAAGGTATTGATTAGTAATTTTTATTGTGATGTAATTATTACAGTAAACTATTACATTATAGTGGATGCTGGAACACAGCTGTAAATTTAATAAATATTTAAACTTTTACAAAATTAAGTTTCCCAAATAAAACTAACGATTAGGTATATATACGTTTGTATCTACTTATTATGTTGGATATATTATTTGCCCTTTTTACCTCGTAAATTATTATTGTTACTTGTGATTTTAGAAAAACAAAAGTAAGAATGTGACCTTATGTTTATGTAGATATGTGTTTGCACTTTTCACAAAAACTTCCCAACCAATTTACCAACTAAATCTTAAAGTTAATTCCTCTACTTATGGAAAAGTCCTCGTGATTATTTTAATGACCTAAACTAGGTAGTTGAGGTAAATAAAATTTTAAAAAAATTTATCTGTTTCAACTTACAATTAATTAAAGACAAGGTACTATTATTATTGAATCAACCAGTGGAGAGAGCATTTTTTCTATTTATTTTTATATCAATGTTAACTTTAAGTACAACAGCACACATATAAGAAAAATACTACTCAATACTCATCTAATGAGTGGACTGAACAGCGGACATTCTCTGCTCGTAAAGTTGCAAAAGTAAGGTAAAATTGAAATTTTTTTTCTTATGATTATGTAATGTAATCGAATTTTTCTCTTAATGTCTTGTAGCTTATCAAACACACATACAATTTCGCCTATATACTATAGTTTTAAACAACCCTTCCATCATATTCCGACACATTCCAACATATGCCATTCCTGAGCTTTTTCGAAAGGAGTTATTGTATATTACATGCGTATTCATTCGTATTTTCTATTAGTATCTATATTACTTTTATTAAATGTCACTCTGAAATTTTTGTTTCACTCCTTTAGGCGTTACAATATGCAATTCCTTATATATAATATTCAACTTTTCATATATTCACCATGCAAATTAAATATGTTCCCAGGACTAACCGTGAATGAGTAATAAACAATAAGGTACAGAGTGGTTAATGTTTTCGACTAATGTACGTGCTGATAACAACATGTCATTCCTATAGTCACAAATCTGTGAAAATACTCTTTCTTATAGACGCTAATATAACACTGGACTTCTTGTAACATTTCTCCCATCAGTCGCATATTACAGCAATTTATATTTTTGACGTAAAGAGGCACGCTCTGTTATTGCTTAAAAAGTCACAAAATGAAAAATGTAAATGACTCCTTCTTTCCTAGAAATCCAATAACAATAGATGGATCTTTAATTTTATTTTGATAAATTTCTTTCAACAAGAATTAAAAAGTTTAGGCATTAAAATTAAATTTTTTGTTTCATTAATTTTTTTGGTTTTTTGGTAATACCATGGGAATTCATTTTTTTGGAATATTTTGTATTTTTTCAACAACCAATGGAAATTTTATTATTACATAGACTATACAATATCCTTATATAATAACAATTGAACTATTTTTGGTGTAGAAAATCAAAGGAACGAGCAGGTTGCGGCTGAGTTACAAATGTTTCTCCGCCTCGAAAGCAGTTTACTTTCGTCTTGTCTCTTTCGTATCTACTTAGAATTTTATTTTGGATAATTGTACCCGCGAATGCATTCGGTAGAATTGAGATTAAGAATGGCTATAACGGTCATTTTGATTTCTCTATTTTTTATCTCTTGGGTTTGTTAAAATTTTTGTAATAAATTAAATTTATTTTTTGTTTAACTACTTAACTACCTAGGTAATGTTGCAAATAGGCATGAAATATTTGCAACATTTCTTTATTAGCAACATTTAATGTAGTGCTGTTTTGACTATAGACAAATAACTATTCTGGATATCTTATATAGGATAGCGCGACATAAAGTGAGAAAAGCACAAGACACTCAGATTTACGTTTGCGGTGTGCAACGTTTACTGTTGGGCTTTGTTGATGTTTGTGTGCAGTTCCCAAAGAATACTTTGATTGGAAAATGCACATATTTAAAGCAGAAACATATATTGCTAGGGATGTTTGGTATGTGAGTAATAAATATACCATAAAGGGAGTCCAGGGGTGGAAAGTGAATTTAGTAATTCAACGGGGAAGTGAGGGGATTTATCTTGGTCGATGATCCCATTAAGTAATTAATGTATACTCTGTATATACTATCGACCCTCTCCATTATAGTGATGTTTGCTGCATTGCTGCAGCTTGGTCATTGCGTGGGGTTAAAATTACTTGGTCACAAAGTCAGATATTTGAGGATTTGTTATTAGGCTTGGGTTTCCATATATCGCCGGAATCAGAATCAATTTTCAACTGATTCGCCCATTCGACATCAACGATCTGGTAGTCTAATTTGTACCGTATATTCTGGGTAAGTATCTTCACCCATTCATAATAACAAATCGTAAAACTTTTTCGCGTCAAAGCTTCCTCCTCTTCGCGCTTTCTTATTTATTCTCAAACACGTACGCATAATTAAGAGCCAAAGAGGTGAGCTCTTCAAGCAGGCATTGATCTCATTAACCCTCGATGATTGCATTGCAGCGTTTGTAGAAAATTGCCATAAAATAACATTGTTATGGCATCTAGAGGTCGATTACCCTGTTTGGATAATCAAAGAAAAATAAACAGTATCAAATTAAATACACCGAAGAAGGGCAACTTTATCGGTTCAGTCCAATTATAAGGAAAATTGAACAGAGGATTTGCAATGGAAAATTCATAATTGAACGAATCATTATTCTTTCAGAAAAATATACAGTATCAAATTAAATGCACCGAAGAAGGGCAACATTATTGGTCGTTCTTTTTTATGTCTGTACATAAAGTAAAAAATGTTTATTTTATCATGGCTATCAACATACATTAGTCATTTATATTCAGCCACATTAAAAACGCTCAGCTTGTTTACAAATTCAGCCCTATAGCTGTGAATTACTTTTTTATTATAATATAAATGTGCAAGCTAACAAATGGCCGAAATAATATGTAATCAACACTTCTATTTTTTTGGGTGGATGTATGTATTATTTTATTTTTCGTCTTTTTTTATTTATTTACTTGTCATGCCTGCGAATTCGTGTAAAATTCGGAATAAGAAAAGTTATAAGGAATAACGAATCATTTTTCATCATGATCATTTTTCTGTTTTTTTGTTTATTTTTACAATATCTATGAGTATAAAGTTTACTAAAACCTCTAATAGATGGCATTTGGTCAAGTTTTTCAATCAATTTTTTTAGATTTGTATTATCCAGTTAAAAAGTATTTTGTATATTATCCGAGGATATAAACTACCACCATACCAAATTTCATCAAAATCCTTTTGATAAAATTCACTTGATTAAGGAACAAACAGACAGACAGACGAGAGTTTTAAAAACCGGTTTTCTGGCTTCTGATATCATCATACACGCTAATTCAGTCATTATTTTTAAAATATTTTCCGTGTACAGAATTCACTCTGTTACGATTTTGTAATGTGTATGAATTTATATACAGCTACGAAAGGATCACACATTTCAATGAGAATAAGACAACTGATAATAAACAAAATAAACGATTTTTGAACAGTAAGATAAGTTACTAGGTATTTAAAGAGCAGACAGTTTTCTTGTGTACCTAGTGTTTGAGTATAGAATATTTGCATAGTTGAAGCCTTACTTTTAAGTACCACCGTATTTAGTTTGCTTTATCAATAGTTTATTATTCTGACTCGATTTCTTCTGTTTCATTTTATTTATAGATTTTACAAGCATTATATTTAAGTGTCCCATTTTCACAAATATTCTCAGTATATTTTTTCAAGCAACAAAAAGTGTTCTTTGCTTTATTTTACAACATTTAAAATATTTATTTTGACTCATGATATTTAGTTGAACACTCGAAGCAAAATTTTAACCATCAACATATTTAATTTCTTTTATTGTCAGACAAACATCGTACAATAAGTGATTACAGGGATAATATCTTAGGCGCGTTCCTTTTAAATAATAGCAACATGGTTTACTTACTTCCTCTTAAACTCTTAAATAGAAAAGTACACACACACGTATATATATATATATATATATATATATATATATATATATATATACATATATAAATTTGCAAATATTTTCCTAGTAATTTCCCAGAAGCCGAATACTAATTTAAACATTGGTAAGTTTTCTTAAAACATGAGAATAATGGAAAGATAGAAAACAAATTTTGCTAAGGACAGAATTTTGAACAAAAGCAATTAGAATTACAGCCGACAATAAAAAAATTATCAAACATGATTTTTATTTTAACAATCACCATTCATTTCTCTTTAAAACTTTTTTTACCACTGAAAAATTTATGTCACAGTCGTATAAGTCGTTTGTACAAATTCAGAAGAATCTCTCATCCATTAAATGAACTGCTTATGCGCTACCTTACCAATGCCAGAGGCGTGCGACAGCCTTCACTAGTTAGTGGTAAATTTTCAGCTTTCCTTGCTCGTTTACATTTATTTTAATATTTTTCGTGCTTACATAACTGACCCTATTCTGCTTACATAATTCACAATTCCGGAATCGTGTTCTTCAAATTTAAAGTTGAAATGATATTGTGGGAGATACATGGAAAAGCATGGAAGAGTAAATTAAGTAATTTACTCTTCCCAAATAGTTCACCAATAGTTCTACAATTATTTTATAGATATTTATATTTAATGTTTTGCAAAAGATAAAAGACAAAATAAAGACATTACAGAAGCTATTATCCTAATGTATTATATTACATTTATTCTCGTATGTATATATATCTGAGGTAAAATGAATTCCTATTTCATCCGATGAAGCTATTAAATTCTTACCGAATATTATGCCAATCTAATTTTTATTTTTTTTAGAAGATTTCAGTGAAACATTTATGATATGTTCCTTTAGTGAAATTATGATGGAAACATGATTGGGGTATATGGTACTTTTAGTACTTGAGTCTTTTAGGCTTGGGTAACTTTGTGCCAGTAGATTTAAGTCAAACTAATTCTTCCCGCAACCCAGAGGAACAAGGGAAGTTTTATGATAAAATTCGCAATGATCGCATGCTATTCGCTTGCAGGCAGAACACACGTTGGTGAAACAGCTGGAAAGGCTGGTTTCAATATAATTTTGTAATGAGAATTTAAAAAACACCTGTAAGTAATTTCCAACTCCTTTTGGAATTATCCTACAGCACTTTGATGGTGCAATTTGATATTATTATTACAAAAAAATATACCTAAAATAATTAGTTCTGGGTAAATGTTGTTAGTTGAAATTTGAGCATTAATGTTCATTATTTTTTAATTCACATAAACTTCCAGGTTTCCAGCATAATTTAACCTCCAATACTTGCATGACATCATTACCGTATGATTTCATTACCGTAACAAGCTGTCAAGTTAAAAATGATATGAGTACGGAATGGAACAAGGTGATAACAGCGTTGGTTTGTCTCCAAATACTTCTGTTCCATTTAATGAAAAAATCACTGAAGTTAACTTGTTCTAACAAACTACAATTATTTAACGATAACTTGCTTCTATTACATATTTGTTCCTAAATATTTTTAATTCAACTTAATCACACTCGTAGCATGGTATTTATTTATAAACTAGTTAATATTATAAATGTGTTATTCTAATATTATGTACGTTAATGTAATAATAATTCACAATTAAATGAAACTACGTGATGTAGTATTGTTTCTACTTTCTTTAAGTTCTTTACCACGACCTAACTTTCGTTCTATTATAACATCTTCAGGTGGCCTATTAGTAAAGATTGATAATAAATTTCTACAAAATAGACGCTAAATATATTCAGTAATAATAATTACTTTTTGATATTTCAAATATTAACAGAGTAAACTAAGACATGCTCTCATTTTCTTACTGAGTATTACAAAACACGAGACTCTGAAAAGACAACATATAAAATATGCAAAGCTCTGTGAAACAAACTTTAAGTATCTCTCCATAGTTCTTACGAGTCGCATTTCTTGTGGAATAAACTAGATAGAGCTGGATAATGCAAGCTCGAGAGCTAATACCAATTACTACTCGGGACTCCTGCAAGCGCCAGTGGTGCTTGAACAATAGATTGTAACGTTGGGATTTTTTGCGGTCAGAAAAAACTATATTTACAAATCAATTGAGTTTTTCTTCTCGATCATTGATATTGATAATGAGGGTTCTGGCATCATCGTATTATGTCACGATCATTGTTGAATATTTTCGTATCAAGAGTAGTAGACTTTTAACAGAAGTATGTATATATATATATATATATATATATATATATATATATATATATAAATATGTATATATATATGTATGTATATATATATATATGTATATATATATATATATATATATGTATATATATATATATATATATATACATATATATATATATATATATATATATATATATAATATAATAACCTCCAGAAACTTAGTTGTCAATCGACGAAACCATAGCAACGGCGTCAATGTGACGGTTACCTCTTCTACTGGACGCACGTGTCCTGACCAGATTTCCAAAGCAGCTGTGCCGATTTTAACCAAAACATATACTTACTATCTCCGTTATAAAACAAAAACCGGAAATTCATTCGGTTGGTTACGATAAGTATTTTACGACCCTTTATTTTTTATGACCCGGTTTTTGAAATTTTAGTGTCGTAAGTCGAAGGCTGAACGAATTTCCAGGAAATTAATCGTTTAGTTCTTTTTACTACCACGGTTAGTACTAATAACTTTTCTTTAGATTTCTTACCACATTTAAACACTTAAAATTTTTGTGGCATAACTCGAGAACTGAACAAATTTCCGAGAAATGTATCTTTATCAAAATAAAAAAAAATTTTAGTCAAATAGATGCAGCCTCCTACACGTGCATATATATCCTTTAAAAACCCTGTTTCTTTTATTTTTATTAACTTCTTCGTGCAAATTAATTCTTCAGTTATTTTGTTAAAGCTACACACATTGCGACGTCATCACACCTTTTAATAATTTTTCAAATTGTTGACTCTTAATAAATTCTACTTAATGGAGATTAGAAATATTTATAAATTTAATTGACTTATTTAAGGAAATTTGAGATAATGCAAAACCCATTTAGAAATTTATTTTCATTATTAACACACTTATTTTTATTATTAACACTATAATAATTTGTATTACACAATTTTAGGCATTTTTATTTTTTAATAACGAGCCGACTTTATCCGACAACTGCCGACTTTTCCCGACAACATCAATGACCGATTTTCCATTGACTCAGAACATACTTCAAAGGGCGCTTGCTACCAATTGAATATTTCCCGTCTCAGCGCCTATACAGTCCTTTATCCTTTTCAACGTTAGCGCATTTTAACAATTACGTTTGTACCAACCGGAGACGGTCAGACACCCTATAACTGTTTGCAGTCGTCTAACATGTTAGTTGTATTAAATATGATATGACCTATGTTCTCCTATTATTATCAAAACGGTTACTGTCGGTCGTTGGCTAAACATACAGATTTTGGAATGTCTAATAGTTCATAAGGAATGTTTTGTAATTTTTAAGTGTTGCTGTCGAAATAAATTTTGGGCAAAGTTGATTGTATTGAAGCCTTCGAATCTGTTGTGATTTAAGGACAAATTTCACATTTATCACATTAGAATTAGATCCTGGCTTAAGGATAAGATTTCGGCTCCATCATACGACCCTGGCCACTATTTAAGACTAAAGAACTCATCAAGACAATCCATAATAGTAGATCGGTAACAAATTGCTCAAAGGGACGTTGTACTCTCATTCGTTAAGGATTTCTTTAGAATATTTCCGTAGTCCAATATCAAGTTCTGATCATATTTACATAGATCGGATAATATTACAACCTACGCTTGTACACACGTTAAAAATGCATATTGATCGAAGTAAAAACCTTCTTCTTTTTTAAAGTCGGTTAATAAATAATTTGCCCTTAGCGGTCAGAATTGCCCGTTATACATTTTTTTGCGGATTATTTAAAATTGTTTTCAAGGTATTAGTACCCAAACTTATAGTGAAATTCTCCAAAATTATGTCAACCACAGTGGAATCTGAGAGAAGAATAATACTCTAACGCCGTATTAAAATGAAATCTGAGCCATAAGCCACTCTTTGAAGTGAGTAAATTTGAAATAATGAAATGGTCTTATTTAATGATGATATAATCATGCTTGGATAATTATATTAAGCTAGACCATAGTAAAAATTGTGGTATCTAATGCAAAGGCATTAGATACCACAATTTTTACTAGGGTTGGAATGCAGAGTTTGACATAGGAAAACCTGCATTGCAGACAAATCATATAATTTTATAAAGAGATAGATAAGTTCGCAACTTTTACTGTCATACCCGAGATAGGATGAACTGAGTAAGCAATTTGTTATTGATCCACTGCTCCGCCGCCGTCGGAAGGATATGCTCGTAAGTTGACGATAAGGATTGCGGCAGTTTCACGGAAATAAAAACGCGAAGGAAACATATTTTATGAAAATAAACTTGAACCTAGCGGCTGTCGCATTTGGTAGGAAAATTTACCACTTCAACCTTATGTTGCTCGTTGTGTTTTTTCATATTCCGTATCCAAATAGGAAAAATTAAACATTTATGAAAACAATCTTATTACTAGCATAAAACTTTTGAAGGCTGAAATGTTTATCTTGAAGAGTGAAATCTGGCACAATTTTAGTTAATAAAAACTAAGTATGAAAGTAAGTAAAGGCAACAATAATAAAAATTTGGGGAAACGAGTTTTTTATAATATATTTCGCAGCTTTGCTTGTAAATATTTAATTTTGGTGTTTTCTATTTATTCTCAAGGTTAAACTGTTTTTTTGTCCATTATTTCCTGCCGTAAATTTCTATTAGCGCTATTTTGGATTCAACCAATTGGTAATAATAAGTTAAAGCACGCACACACACATACGAAAGTGTGTACCAATTTCTTTTTTTAAACCCGTGCATTTTCTATTTCATTTATTTTTTTTTGCTAGCTCGTTTATAACATTTTCTTTATACTTTCTACTCCATTTTTCAAACTACTTAAATATTTGCATTAAGTAAAGTTATTCAGCCTAGCTTCTTTGTTTTCAAATATACGCTTTCGTATACACTTTTCTTTTTGCATGATTCCTTACATTACTAGTTTTTAGCTATCACGCATCTATTATATTCCATTTTCACAAATATTTTTCGCTTATTTTTCGTCAGAATTTTGTGATTTTTATGTTAACTATGGACAAACTTTCTCAATTTAACTTTTTAACTTTACTTATTCGTGAAATATTTTTCTTATGGTTATTTCACTTTATCTTCTTCAATGAATATTCAATAATATTTCCACTTAATTTCTATTCGATTTACTTTTATTCTTCACTCATATTATCAATAATTCTTTACACATACCTTGGGTTATTTATTACTTATTAGCGTAGTTATCTAAAATCGGATTATTTATTATATATTAATTAATTAGCCAAACATTTTGACGAGTAACCTACTTTGTATGTCTTTTTATATAGGAGTTCTTGCTCTAAAAGCAATAATATTCTGTCATTTTATTTTAATTTATTAAGGTCTAAATTTTATTTTCGATTAATGACGTTCCTCTCCGTAAATTGATGAATACATATAAATGCATGAAGACACGCTAAAAATTGTAATTGCTTTATTATGGTTATACATTTTTCAATAGATATGTTGATGTCATTTGCTGTATCAGAATTATGATTTTCACAAGAATTTGTGAAATAGTTAATTCTTCTAAATAATTTTCTACAAAAACTCTCTTTTTATTACTCAAAGACTAATCCCGACATCCGTTTTGTGCCGAAACATACGAAAACTCCGTTTTTACGCTTGGTGACTCTTGTCGACCTACGCAATGAACGGATTTCCTTACCACTACTCTATGCTCCTTCTGTTCCTATCTTTTTATTTATTTTTTAGTTTTCCTTAAAACCATATACGTAATGCAAAAATAAAAATGGAACTTGTATTACTTCGTTTTCTTTTTTAGGTTTCAACATATTTATCATTGTGTCAAACACACTGTTTGTAATTAGAATATAACCGTATTTATCCTGGCGAAGAACCAAAATATCTTTTGTTTCTTTATAAATTTATGCCGCTTAATTCTTTTTAAAAACATGTAAATACTTACATCCTTTATATTTTACACACATATACGACTCCCACATGTATGCACGCACCCACACACATATATATATATATATATATATATATATATATATATATATATATATATATAAATATATTTATATATATACATATTACAAAAATGAAAGACTTTAATTTTTGTTTTTTTGTTAGTTTGTAATGGATAAACTCACAAACTACTAGACCGATTTTAAAAATTCTTTCGCCATTATAAAGCTACCTTATTCACAAATAACATATACTATACATTATTTTGAAAAATTTATTTATTCCTCATAAAAATGTCGATAGTTCGGCACAAGGTATAAAATATCGCCTAAAAATATGCTTTCTTCGCGTGCCCTGCAAAAACTACTGCTATGACATAAAAAATGGGATACGTTTTGAATGTTCTCTCTAATATGCACAAAAAAGTTTCCGAGACACTCTATGTAATTATAGTAGTTACAATAAATATTTTTTGGTCAAATTTGCCAACTAAAATACGAATGCGAATAAAAAAAGTGATTATATCCGTATCATGATATGCGTCGTTAAAAAAATGATCAATTACCAAATCAATTATTAAATCATTTAGGCTGTTAACTAGAAGTAAACTGCTTTTTGAATTATTCAAATCGATACATTCGATTTAAAGTTATATTGAAAATATCCAAATAAACAGAAATGTTATTTTCCTACACTAATATTATAAAGTGTATTAATTTAATATCCACGACAAGTATGATAAGATAACCCAAGGTATATAATGACATTCGTATCATGGTATTAATAATGTTGCAATCCTCTGTAAATCCCTATTTAAACTTATCAAATCGATACTGACATCGAAAATTTACACGAAAATGATTTTCATAGGCTTTATTTTAGCACAATATTCATGAACGGTTGATGAAATAAAAAAGTTTGATAACGCACAGAAAGTCCCCGACCAAGTCAAACATTACAAATCGATGGATATCGTTACTAAAATCGAAGACGCAGTACATTACCAACAAGAATTTTTAACTTCACTTAACACGTCTGGTCTACCACCTCACGAATTATCATAAAAAATCGGAACGCCAATCATACTCCTGAGAAATTTAAGCCCTCCGAACATGTACAATGGGAAGAGGCTATTTATAAAGGAATTGAAAGACTACTTAATTGTAGCAACCATTATCATTGGCCCTGCAGCTGGTGAGCTAGTTCCTATTCCTAGGATACCGATGATCCCCACTGATTTGCCAATTCCGTTTAAACGACTTTAATTTCAGGTGAAAACTTCTTCTGCTTTAAAAATTAGCAAGTCCCAGGGCCAAACTTTCAATTTGATAGGGATTGACCTACGAAAATAATGCTTTACTCATGGGCAAATGTATGTTGGCCTATCACGAGTCGAAACTCCCAAACATTAATTTATTTTGCTGCCACAAAATAAAACTACACCAAATATTGTTAATAGGAAAGTTCTACGACATTAAACTTTAGAAATACATTTCAATAAAAATTCATTTTAGCAAATAACTTTATCTTAAAATGGCAACAGAACCAATGATGTGACTGCTAAAAATTGGAACTGCTATATTACTATAAAAATTATTATTTTGTTCTATTTGTATAGCTTAATTCTGTTTATTTTTTTTTATTCGTTCTATGCCGAAGCGAATCACGTTAGACTATAATATCATGTGCACTATACCCATTAATATTACAAATGCGAAAGAAATTTGATAGATCGTATATGTAAATAGGTAGTTTGGCGTACAACATAGACTACTTTTTATGCTGATATTAGGGACTTACGGGGGTGATATAGACTACTTTTTATGCTGATATTTGGGACTTACGAGGGGTATCTACCGGGGGGCGCAGCTATCTATACTAATATTGTAAACAGGTAATGTTTGTGAGTAAGTTTGTAGGTAGAAGGTAATTTTCTAAACTATTGATTCAATTTTAAAAATTCTTTCACCAGTAGAATGCTACATTATCACTGAGTGACATAGGTAATATTTTAATGGGAGAAAATAAAACAGCCAAAATAGTGTAGTCCACGTGGGCGAAGTCGCGGGCGGAAAGCTAGTATATATATATATATATATATATATATATATATGTGTGTGTGTGTGTGTGTGTGTGTGTGTGTGTGTAAATAATATGTTAATATTATTTTCTATCACACAAATATATTACCAAGTTTATTTTTAACAAACAGAAATTCTATGATTTTTAACATAGATAAATTTTCCGATAAACGTCAAATAAATTTAAAGTGACATAGTTTTTTCATGATTTTGACTTAAGTAGTTTCAAAAATAGGTTAATTAAAAATTATTCATGATTATTTAAAAAATCTCTTGAATTATGTTTTCATTTTTCTTAAGAAGAAGTCGAAGTAACTATTGACTAATAATAACTAATAGTTAGTGATTTTAAAATAGTTCCTTTTCTTTCTTTGTGTGGTTTTACTGTATCCTGAAAATCACAACTCTACATATTTGTCAAGCAAATAATACTGTTTTTCTGATTTCTTATTCTAATAAAAAAAAAGTTTCTTAATTGAAAACAACACAATTTTATGATTAACTTAAATTTTTGGGTAGTTGCGATTGCTTACAACTGCCGACGTTTGCAGGATAATCTTGGTGAAAAGTCACCCCCTGACGTAAGGATCGCGCATTTCCAAATAAATGTCCGCCGCCTCCCTGAAAACATATTCAGTCTTTGTTCTGTCCTTTTCTCCGTTAGTGCGTTTTAACTTTTAACTTCTATATTGGCAGGAATAGGCCAGAGTCTTTCCCATTTTTCGTAGGATTGATTTTTTGGGAGGTGTGCGTTGGAGTATTAAATATAATATATTCTCTTTTCTCCAATTACCGTCCGTCTTCTGCCCCGTGCATTAAGTTAGAATGGATTTCTTCAAAATATACATTCGTGCCGAATCACTTTATGTCTTGAAACTTATTTAATAATCGCAAGATTTTTAAATATTAAATATTTGAAATTTATTTTTAAAACAAAATTTTGTTTGATATCTCAGAAATTAGAGGTGAAAAAGCTTAATAAAATTTTATGGTGAATAATCTCGGATGAACGGTGATACTGTCTTAATAAAAAAATATTAAATAGGACTAAACGAAATTTTGTATTATGAAATATAAAAAATAGGTTACAAAAAGAAATAATATGAAATAATATTTACTTAATTTCAGAGAATATCTAATGGCAAGTTCAGATATTCGGGTGAACACGATAAGGAAATATAACTTAATCGAACATATCCTGTATAGGTGAAAATACACTGTATTAGCTGATTTGTTAAATAGCTTATTTCAATTTGATTACACTTTTTGACTTCAAGTGTTTTTACTTAAAGAGTTAGCATGATAATTTCGGAGTTGTAAAGTGGACTTAATTACACCTGCGGGGTGTCACAATTTATACTAAACTAGATATTTACCATTTTCGAAATTTGTAAGTAAAACAACGATAAATTCGAAAATCTTTTATAAAGTGATAATCAAATTTCATAGCTGGATGTGGGTAGAAATAAAGAACGTTATTTTCAAACACTCTAGAGGTTTCATAAATTTCGTTTAATTGAATGTGTCTTTTCAGGTCTTCTCTAAATAGTACGTCGAGAATGGTTAGCAAATATGAATGCTTGAGAAAAGCTGAAACGGATATTCTATAATTATTTTACAATGGTTTAACCTCAATAAAGCCTACACAGTATTAAATTTTTAAGGTTTCGTAATCTTAAAAAAACCGACCTTTTATGAGATCACATATATATCAGCTCTTTCGTCTATCGCAGCTGTATTTGTCTAAAATCCTTTGACGTAGAACCTCGAAATTTTTCGAAGTGATAAAGAAAAAATATGGGAATTTTAGATTTGGTAATTAATAAAAGCTATTTTTTTTAATTTCCCCTATCATGTATGATTTCAATTGAAGGGGGAAGTTATTTTCAAACTATTGTTTTTATAATTTTTATTATTACACTTATAGGCAATTGCTGAAAATATCCACAAAAATGCGAATATGATAAAATTTAAAGCCTATCTCCGAAATTGCTAAAATCAAAATTATTAAAATATAGTAACTCGTCGTCCCCAGCTCACTTCCTTTTTACTGGAAAACTTTTTCGATGGTTCCGTATTTCACAGTTTTTTTAAAAATTTACTAAATATTGACTCGTATGAAATTTAGACATGATAAGAAATATTTTTCTTTTTAAAAAGAATAATGGTATTGCTGCGTATACATTGATGCTTATATAGCTTTAATGCCCACGTTTATTTTCGTTAGTAGTTATTCGTGAGTCTTCTTACTGAACAACTTAATAATGTTTTAGTCACTATAGGTAATTCTGTAGAAGTTACAAATTTATTTCAACAATCGCATTGTTCTGTGAAGATTACCTGTAAACTTTTCTTTAATGATTGTTCTATTATACACTTGTGTTACCTAACTTGAATGGTCTTGAAGTTACACATGGAGTAATGCTTCAAAATAGAATCTGATGTATCATATATGTAGACATCCATATTGATTAAGTAGAACGAGTACGATGCAGTTGGTTGCGTGCATTTCAATGGATGTAGGAACATTGAACGATAACAGCGGTGCACTTGTGGGCTTGTCACCAGCCTGGTATCTATATAAGCACGCAACAGTATTCTTGGCTATTAATCACGTAATGGTTAAAATTGTTTCCAAACAGTAGGTTTATTGTTAAGTAAGTGATAACGTGCATATATTGTCAGCTAGGAAATTTATTTCATAATTAGTACAAAATATGAAATATAAACATTTCAATAACATGTATTTTTTAGTATTTACAAAGAAATCAGAGGGAGGAAGCGAAAAAATCAATGTTTATTCCTCTATTTAAATAAATTGATTATTCCTTCCAATCAATTTTAAGGGGCAGATTTCACTTATAATTGTGATCATGAAATTTTTTGTTGAACGTCAAGAACCCATTCGTTTCTGAGATGATCGTTTTGAAAATTTTAAATTTAAAAAAAGTTAAATTTTCGGTGCTCCGCGGAAAAAATTCCAAAACAGAACACTAACGGAAACTTCGGTGTAGGTCTCCGTCCATCTCTCCGTCTATTCCAAGTGATTTTCTCGGAAACTATTCGACGTAAAAATTTTAAAATAGCCATAGAAATATAATATAGTGCAAGTGTGAAGCATAAAACGGCGAATTTTGAGTCTGGAAGTAAGCTTCAAGAAGTAAATTAATAAATTTAAAAAAAATTTCTTTTAATATTATTGCGTGCGTTACCAAATTAAAACTTGTAACGCACAAATTCGAAGCTACGTAAGATATATGTTCAAAAGAATTGTTCAAACATTTTTCAGAAATGAAATCTTATAAATTGCTCTCCGCCAACCTATAAATAAAAAAAATTTGGAAACTGGGATTTGGGTATAGATTGAAGGAAAATTCTGATATAGAATTTTTTATTCCGATTGAAAAATCGCAACACAATTGATTTCTTTTAAATGTTATTGATAATTTCCCTATAAATGATGAATAATTGATTTTAGGGGAAACAATTATTTTACAAAAAGTATGTTTTCACTATTTCCTTACGAACAACTTTTGTCCTTATACATTTTCCAAAATTTTTAATTTGGCTCAATTGAACAAAAAGTTGACAAAATTTTGAATCTGGCCAAACTATCTGTGAAAATATAACGTAAAGAATAATGTAAACTTTGTACTTCTTCTAAAATGTAGTTTTCGACTAATAACTAATACAGAAATCAAATAAGATCTTTGAGTTGTTTTAAAAGTGTTTCCGATTTTTCATCTTACATCTTGTTATGGGCTCTCTTTAAAATGACTCATTTATTTTCAGTTCATATTATGTACTTGGATTTAACTTGTTTACAATCTCGCCGTATACTATAATGTTTATGTTCGTTTTATTAGACACGTAAATGTATAAATAAAATATGCGTAAAAATATTTTTGTGAGAAACAATTTAAAGAACTTAAAATTAACAAATTGGATGAAATAACTCAATTTGGTCAAAGATGTAAAACAATAATTCCCTATTCTCATTTCGCTGCGAGTGTGCTAGAATCCACATTCAAGATTAATTCAAATGAGAAGGTGGTAAAAACCAAGGGTTCATTCAGCAAGGTAGGACCTTTCGCTTAACGTGGATTCATCTTTCTAAAGACTTAAATTTAGGAATTCGCTGAGATAACCTTAAAAGGTATTCTGACATAAATAGTAAGATTTTGATTTGGTGTCAGTTCTTGATTTAAGGTATATTTTTTTGTCTATTAATTATAATTATTATTAAAATAAAATATGAACATTATGGGGTAAGAAACAGTAAAAAAACGTATACGCAAAACAAATAGTTCTGCCAGGATGTCAAAAGGCGCACTGTACTTGAATGCATATTTATAACACGTAGTTTCACAATTAAATGAAACTACGTGATGTAATATTACTTCTACTTTCTTTAAGTTCTTTACCACGACCTAGGTTTTGTTGTATCCTTTACTAAATAAGTACGATAGCCCACCTGAAGATGTTGTAATTCACGTAGTTTCATTTAATTGTGAATAATGATTTTTTACAAAATTAACGTTAAGTCTCTTAAATTTATGACGTAATAGAGTAAATTTAAATCAATGCAAATTTATGTAGCGGCGATAAATATTGTCAGTTTGAGATCTTTAATTAAATAGCTTAAAATATGTCAGTATTTAAGAAAATTACACATATGCGTAACTCAATGAAAACATAAATGCTTTTAACAATAGGTCATTAAAGATCCTCTTTGAGTGGACAAAATTTAGTTTGGGAATGTATATTAGTAATGATAAAAATTTATTTAAAAGGCTGATAAAATTTTAAAGTATATGCAATATCCAAGTATTACTTGGGAAAGACCCAGATCATAATTTTAGATTTGATCTATTTTTCATGCAATATACATATATATTTTCAAATATCTGATCAAATTTATGATTGAATCAGTTGATTCACACAAAAGAGGTTTTGGCAATGGTTTATAACGGTTTTGACAACATCGATACAAAAATTTTGGAGTGAACATTTCTTTAGTCATGGTGACATACTGATGTTAACAGTATATCTGTAGCCACGAGTATGACGTTTTGCGCTTGGTCAGCAGTGAAAGCATATATATATATATATATATATATATATATATATATATATATATACATACATATATATATATATATATATATATATATATATATGCCTTGTTTATATAAATTGTGTTTTAGTTTGATTATTATTTTATTGTTGAATTGTATCATTGTGGATTACATTACCAAAGTTGTTAATATTTAAAACGAGAAAAATTATTATTATTTCCAATATTGGTATTTGGCATTTCAGAATTTGAGGTCAATTGCATTCAAAATTTGATGTCGTTTCTTTTTTTAATACTGTTATTTAACAGTTTTCATCTGTAGGCGGTAACTGCCGACATTTACCATGACTGGTAACTGCGGACATTTACCATTCGGCAGTTACCATGACTGTTCTTTTCTTTTTTAATATATCAATTTGAAGACAGAAAGAGAGACATAAAAAAATGTTTGTATGAGTAGAACTCGTGCTACGAATGTTTTAAATACACTTCAGGGCATATAACATTTTTATTAAACTATCAACAAATATTAGTAATATATTTTACCTTGTAAATATTGTGCCTTTAATAACTTTCACAGTTATAACTCTATTGTGAATCACCCAAGAATTATGAGATTCAGAATCGTAAATATAATTTTCCGGTAAACATTAGATAAAATACTAGTAATGCTGTTATTTCATACTTTTTTCGTTTAGCAGTTACAGGAAAGAATTTTTGTTGACGATTTCCGAAATATCTCCCAAATTATATTGCGTAAGAGTTTGAAATAGAAAAAAAGGTCCGAAATTTTTAACTTAGTATTTTATTCAAAAGCGCCACACCACATATGTAATTTTTAAAAAAATTACTTGATTTGCTCTTTCCAAAATTTCTGTATAAATATTTTTCTTGGTACTTTCGTTTCCGTGTTACCTAACAAAATTACCAAGAAATTTGAAGTTTTACGTCAAATTGTTTCTCAAAAAAAAAAGAGTTTGACGGGTATATAAAAGTAAGGATATGTAAGTTCTTTTGTAAATTTTTAGTCTTTTTTTTCTAAATTAGATCATATATTGAGCTAGTGCCTTTTTATACTAAACAGTAGCTTATTTGAATCTCGTCACTTTCCAGATACTTGTTGTTTTTATAGAAATATTATTTTCTTTTACAATTTTTTTAAAACTAGCAAAATGAATCGCTTATGCCGAATTGCTTTTCAAATTCACCGATATATTTAAAAAATTTAATAAATTTTATGAAAATATTTATTATCAAAACATATGGTGCAGCCATCAAAATGTGACCCAAAATCAATTTTAATATCAAAAGTTTAGTTTTTATAACGTATGTAAGTTCGAACGACAAAAAATATTATTCACAATGTTTTAAAAATAGTCCTTCCGCTTTTTTTTTACGTATACAAGGCATTGATTTCAAAAACTCAAAAAATTTGGATTTCCAAACCTTAACATACATCTAATACCATTTAATTTATTTAAATTTAATACTATCTAATTCCTATGATAATTTCGTTCATTCTCAGATCATTTCACAATTAAATAATTATAAATTCACAACTAATTAAACTAATTTATTGTATGCTTAGTTATTGTATGTCCGCCTACTTAAAATTTACCTATAATTTCGTTTACTTGTTATTTTCTCAACGAACGTAAAAGACAATACACTATTTTTCTACTTATTTACTTCTACATCTGACTGCATTGAATTTTTCATTAGCGATACGTTTTAGGCGAAAAAACCATTTTAACTTTTCTTTTCTGCTTTTCCAAATCACCTCTATTATTTCGTATCCTCGTTGAACACATATATTTTTGTGCAACTTGAAAGGAACCTTCAAAATTTACTGCGTATGATACGAGATAATTGAGTAAATTTACTCATTTTCAGAGCTTTGAATTTAATTTAATCTTTCTTTTACGTCATAAAATGTACTCTGCTTTGAATAATCATTTCTATGAGTACATTATTATGTAAGGCTACTCTCATTTACTTTAACCTATTCTTTCTGTCAGTATTGTCTTATATTAAATATCTGGTATGAATTTTATACTTTTCTGATTATGACTATAACAATTAACTTTTAATAAAGGTTCTTGCAAATAAAAGATCTTTACAAGAGAAGAAATTGTGAATTCAATTAACTTTTGGAAAATAACAGGAGAAGCTTTACGCTGGTCTATAAGTATGTATGTGTCTGCAAATGAGAATACACTAAGATTTGCAATGTTTCACCCATTTCAGCGATTCTTTTTCATAACGATTGGTTAACTACCAGAATAGAAGCTTATTAATTTTCACAGTGATTTATAAAACAGTTTCCTTTTTTAACATTTCACTTATTTCCAGTGTAAAATATAAATATCGACTGTAAGTTATTTATTTAATTAAATTTTTCTAATTAATTATAAGTATTATTAAGGAGGTCTTTATATTTACCAAGTAGAATAATTTTTCATATTACGTAGTAAATATTAAACAAATCCTGTGTAACTATTTTTAATCACCGGCCAGGAAAAACTTCTAAATAATTCTATTTTTGGTATGGGCAATATATAATAGTAAATTTACTAGGGATGAAAAGTGATCTTTTTTAACAATTACTGAATATTTTAATTTCTTCAATATTAAAATCTTCGCTTCTATTTATGCTCCAATATATGTATTCGCTGGAATTGACTATTTGGAATTGGTGGAAAAATTGTTGCATAGATAATAAGTATAAAAAATTTTTTTAAAATGTTGAATTAATATATATGTATATATATATATATATATATATATATATATATATATACATATATATATATATATACATATATATATATATATATATATATATACATATATATATATATATTTATATATGTCTATAAAGTTAGGAATATATTTCCAATGTTAAATAAAGAAGCGAATGAAATACATACTTAAATCGATTTCGAATCTCAGTTGTATGTCATGAGTTCTGTATGTATGCGTCTACATAAAAGTTTGCCATCTTAAAGGTGACGTGTTTTTTGTTTTTTTCTTAATTTTTTCAGCTTTCTGAAAGCGTTTATACATTACTCTGAAATGTTTGATCCAAATTTAAATCTGTACAACGAATTGTTCAAAATACGCATCAAAAGGTCAAACAACTCTTTTCAATTATATGTTTTGCGAAAAGGAATTACGAAAATAAAAACCTTATTGAAAAATGATAATATCTCATTTCATAAGTTTTACTTTACAACTTTATCACACATAGACAACATTGAATTTACTATAGTAATAATGTTAATATGTTGTGTTGGTGGTAAAACTTTGTACATTCTTTGAATTAAACGACAATGTTACGATAAATTTATAACTGGAAAGTTATAAATATGTTTCCAAAAATGTTTAGGGTTTGGAAATTTTACCGTATATGTCATACAACGTTATATGTTTTTTCAATAAGGGGTTTGACCCAAAATCCATTTATTCATTTTTCTCACTACATCGTTTTTCCGTAACTCGTAATGTAAAAATTCCGTGCCGACGGAGAATAAACAGAAATTATTGATTTAACTTATAGTTCAGATAAAGATAGTAATACTAAATTTTGTCATTTTTAAAAATCCTAGTGATAACAAAATGAGAGAGTGAGATATATCTTACCTCACCTTTTATAATGTTTCACTAAAAACAGAAAATTAGGAGTAAGCCACTACCTATTCAGTATAGATGTTGGTACCCACTTTAAATAACGGCTCAGTTTAAATAGCAGTGAATATCTGTGTTTCTCTCCGTAACGTGTATGAAATCTTTTGCTGATACATATGTATAAAGTACAGAGATATATTGATTTTAATACAAGTATTTAAATTGTTGCAAATATTCTGTCCATACTTTCAATAACGCTATTAGTGCAACAGATTTAATAACTTTATTTTGTAAGAAATATTCGTCGTCTAATATTTGTTTTTCTTTATTTCATATAAATTTCTAAATCTGTCAATGATAATTTTTCAATGATAATTTTATTGAGAAATATGGAGTTGAGTGAATTGTAGAACAACAACTCGTATTTTTATCTTTAATTAAGATTATCACTGTTTACGCAACTTTAAATATTATTAATTTCGAAGCAAAATATCATCTCCTAAAGTCTTCAGTAAGTTGAATATATGTATATCGAGAAACATTTTATTTTTTACTTTAGAAACTGAAAATATTTGTAATTATTATATCCAATACCAACTCCAGGGAAACGAACTAAATATAATTTTTTTTTATATACTTATAACATTTATTTAACACCAATAACTGCCCGAGGCTTGCTCAAGCGGCACCGAACCATTGTCGTGGAAACTTTTTACTCCTAACAACATAATATTGCGCGCTTCTTCGAAAATTTAGTAAAACGAATATTCTTGGCCTTAAGGCATCTGAAGGACGACGAAAAATAGATAACGAATTGCATAAAGTTTGAAAACAATTTTGTTTAACATACTCGTATCAGTAGATCATTGGTTCAAGATTGGTCCGGGTTGTGATGATGACTTTTATTTTAATCACTTTAAAGAATAATAAAGAATGGAAAGTCCTATCCGTGTAACAAGCTCGTGACCACACTGAGTAGTTACAAATAATACTATCATTTAAAACAAACATACCTATCTCTATTTGTACTTTCTTTATATGCTCTAATACGATAATCAATTCCAGTTCAGTTTTTGGGCGCTGAGAAAATTTGTCATGATCCGTCCTTTATAAATTAGATTAAATTTCTGTTAAACTTTAGACACATAGATATGTCAACAAGTAACTTCCAGTTGAAAAAATTGACAACGCTTTAAAAACAAATTTTTTGTGATGTAGTCTTCTACAACTTTTTATTTTTTTTTCAAATTACGGCTATTTATAATATTGAAATTATTTTCCGTATTATAACCGGTATGATATTATTTAAAATTCGTTCGTCTTTGGTTAACGTATACTTTTTTAAAATTTGTAAATACCTTATTAATAGTTAGTGTACGAAAATTTAAATATCAAATATATCATTTGAAATTACTGAAAACAAATAGTTATTAGTTGCTATTTGTAAATTTATATTATATGAAAGACCAATTTTAGAAAAGTTATTAGTTTTAGAAAATAACTGTTCTAAAAATATCTTACCATATTCTCAGGACAATTTATAATCTGGTTAAATTTATAAGTAAGACATTCTTACATTGTTTGGTCTAAAATGACATAATGCGGGTTCCAATAACTTTCAGTTCAGTTTTTAGACGTGGATGGAACTTGGTAGATGAAAACTTGTTATGTCCCGTTCTTTCAAATTAGATTAAACTTTGGCAAAATTTAAGCATAGATATACGTAACACGTATATCTGCTTCAATACCGATGAGTGTGGAAAACTGAAAAGCCTACGTTCAGCACATCGTTTCCGTACACTTAATTATTCCGAGCTACGTATTATGAAGCTATTTAAAAAATTGTTGCGCTAGCCTTATTGATCATAAATAAATATGCTTAAAAGTACTTCGTAGGCCTGAGATACCAATGGGCGGGTAAAGGAAGGTTAAATAAAACCATTATCAGAAAATATTTCTTCCGTTTAAGGCTCATGATCTTCCTTTTTAAATCATTATAATCGAATGATCGCGGGTTACATTCTTAAACAATTAACCTGAAAATATGCACAATATAGTTATACGGTCTTCGAAGTAAAATGAGCTTTTAAGAAAAGGCGAAGCTCGTTTTCTTATCTTTTATGGAGCTGATAAGTAACTCATTTAACCGCTAGTAAATTACGCAAGCAAGTTTTGGTTTTATTAAGAGGTAAGTCTTTGTAGCGAATGTGTATGAATTTCCGTAATATTGTTCTTAATGTGGATGATAGTTCGTAGTACGTTTGTTATGTACGAGTGCTAAATTCATTCATAAGTCTTATAGAAGAGTGTTTACTACTAAAACCTGTTTTGTATCTGTATTGTTGAAAAGACTTTCATTCTTTTTACTTAGCCAATTTTTATTAACGTTATTTTTATAACAGTATTAGAAAATAATTCTTATTCCATAATTATCAAACTATACGGTACTTAAACGGCGTCATAAGTGAGAAATTAATTTAAGTTTAGTACTTTTTTAGTACTAAATTGAATCTAAACAAAGATTCATTTGCAAAATCGTGGTACCGCTACATGGTTTATGCCAAGACGTGTTTCTCTCTTTCAGTCACTCCCTCTTACGTATATGCGTATCCACATACACAAACATAATTTTGTTAACGACTCCAAACAAAGTTTAAACTCGTTATTAAATTTCTCAAAAGAGCCTTATGCTCTTATCCGTTGACGGGCATCTTAGAATAACTACGCAGCCCATTATCATGTGTTGTTAATTTAATTTATAAAGTTGAGCAGAAATCGACATACTCTGTTTAAGTAATATTAATTCTAATAGTTATCATCATATATGCACACACATATATGTAAGTGAGAGCGTGTGTGCGTGCATGCGTGCATGGGTGTGTGCGTGTGTGTCTATGTATATATAATATGAAGTAGCTAGAGATTTCCAAACGGTTTCTCTTTGGTTTCCAAACCGTCGTAAAACCAACAGAGGTTCTTTAAGTAAAATTTATTCTAACCGATACTTTAATTTGGTGTAATGTGTTAATATTTTCATTGCAAATATTTTAAGGGCTGAAATATTTGGTAGAAAATAAAAATTTGCTTAATACAATCTTGCCATTCTTTTTTAACTTTATGTCATTAATCTTTTAACATTGCAATAGACAGACCAAATAACAATTGTTGCCCCGAGTTATATTATATATATATATATATATATATATATATATATATATATATATATTCTGTTGAAGTTTTTATGCAGTATTGAAAACAAACCAGTTCTAGTAATGAAGAGGAGGGACAAGGTGAAAGAATGAAAAATAAATTAATATACATTAAGAAAATTTGCGCTATAAGTAAATAAGAAGAAAAACTTTTTTTAATATTACCAGGTATAGTGTAATCTAAATATGAAAACAAGATATTTTTCTTAAGTAATATTCAGAAAGGTACAATTTGAAATAAATACGTCATTAAACATTCAACTCCATTGAATAATCATTAAACTCTATTGAATAGTTCCATATCCATACTCCATTGCACAGTGCTCGGTAAATGCATAATGTACTTGGACATTGCAACAGGAACTGCGTTTCGCAAGTTATTAGAATAGAGGTAAAAATGAGTGATAATTTATAGAAATGCAAGTCAATTTAAAAAAAAGGTATTTTTTGAAAAAATGAAGTCCAAAAAACTTAGCGACTTACATTGAGGAAACGACAAAGAATAAAAGACAATCCATTATTTTATTCAAAATTTTCCCTGATAAATGTCTGAAAAATTTCCCTGATCAATTTTTCCTGATTCGTGTAGTAAATTTCAAAGTGACATAGTTTGTCAATAAGAAATATAACAATTAATAAAATCTGAAGGAGTACGTGACGTATTTCCAAGAAAATATTATAAACATTAGTTACTATAGTGCTTTTGACAATAGATCCTTTTTTAAATGTATCATTGCTTAATGAATTAAAAATTAACTTTTAATTAACACTGACTTTGGTTTTATGTTTTGGTCCAGCTGAATATGTTCCCAATTTTTTTTTAATTTTATGTGGCTTTTTTTCCACAATAATCTAGAATTTTATGGTTTTTCGGTTGCACTCATTTTGATTGGACGTTTGCTCTACATTCTAATATTAACAATCGAATGTAATTGTTTGAAATATTGTTGAAATATCCATTAGCACGTAATAAATTGCTAATTAAACTATGTGGTTAAATCCAGCTTCGGAATATATTGTTTTTCCGTAAAAACTGTTGGTGTATTAATGCTTATTTCTAACATTAGAAAAAATTTAAAATATAGAAATAAAAAAAAAATTGCATACTGTCGTTTGCAATTTTTAGTTTTTATGCAAATAATTTCAAAAAAGCTCGTATTAAAATTAAGTTTACATTCAATATTGATATATCTTTTTGTAATCTTATGTGAATTCCCATAAACCATAATTGATCTCGTTTTTAATATTTCCAATTTTGCGTTAAAGCTCATGGTATTATTATGGTATATTTAGTACCTTGAAGAAATAGAACAAACTCATGATATATATTATATTCAATTTAGTCGCAGCACAATGAATAACTGCTGTTAATGCAGAATGCTTTGAAATTTGTGTCTTTACGAGATAACGATATACTCGTTTAAATGTGTTATTATTTTCCCCTATACTTTTTGAGATTAATTTTAAGAGTTTAAATATTATAGACTATATGTATGTAGTTAATTAAAATATTGCTAACGTGTACTCTTTTTAAGAATTGGAAAATTAATTTGTATTATTTATTTTAGATTTTTTAACGTATAAAGTAAAATATAATTTAAGAAACACTTCAAACAAAAAACATATTGTTTGATATTGGTTATCCTTTTTTTGGAAACACACAATGCTAAATGATTTTTCCAATTTAAAATTTTTATTTGAAGCTATCTTCAATTTTGACAAGATCCACGAACGCACACATGCACGCTTGCACGCAAGCACGTACAAAATACAAAATGTCTGTCTCACTTTTATGCGCAACTACTCAACGAATCTCATAAACATGAAATTTCGTTTAAATATTTATTCCGTACTAGATTTTATGTTATTGGTAACTTTAAATTACTGGTTATGGATAAAAAGGTAAAAATGAGAATTGAATAGCACATTAGAACAAGATGTCAGCCTGCTGCTGTTTACAGCACGGCATATGTTTTCATATTTCAAACCATTTGTTCGATTTGTCGTTTATCAAGCTGCGGAGTATTTCAAATTCGTTTTCAAATCTAAGCTTCAATAAATTTAAAAGAACTATATTTTTTCTCTTTCGCAGTTTAATTATAATTTATATCTTCTATTATTTATGTTTTTTTTCGTTATAGCTCTTAAATTATAAAACAAACTAAATTAATATGCATATAAGGAATACAAGCTTAAGAGGAACGAGGATACCCTTTGATTTTTCATAACAACCAATTAACTGAGCTATTTAATATAAATTTTGAAGCAACTTGCTATTGATGTGGTGAGGCATTAACAATTATCCCCATAATTTTGTCGTAAAAAATATCACATTTTTTTACAACCTTTAAATAATTTAGAATAAAGAATGACATATTTTTACTTGGTGACTCGTTACTACCATTGAACTAAGTAAATTGCTGATACAGATATATAAATTTGGAGTTATAGTATGGAGAAAAGAGATGGTGCTATACTAGTTATGACTATGCAACCCTATGTTCCTAGATCATTTAAGAAGTGTATATAGAAACAAATGCGTTTTTATATAGACCATTGCAAAATCTCTAATCAAATATTTATATGCTTAAAAAAGTCCTTATCAAAGTTATACCGCTTCTACATAATGGAGTGTAGATAGTAAGAATGTAAAGTTGTACCTACGTGTAACGAGAAACGATATCATGTCTCCATAGTAGGGAGAAAAGAGAAGGTACCGATTATAACGAGCATTCCAATATTCCGTGATCATTTAAGAAGAGTATGGTATAGAGAAACAAATGCGTTTTGCTACAGAGCATTGCGAAATCCCTAATCAAATATTTCCGTGCTGAAAAAATTCCTTGCCAAGGTTATACCTCCTCTACATAGCAATATTATGGATGTGATGAGTGCGGGTGTATCAAGTAGATAAACATATTTTTAAAGCATTCAGATTTCTGCAGATCAATAAGTGTCTAAAGCCGTGGGGTAAACTTATATATATATATATATATATATATATATATATGTATATATATATATATATATATATATATATATATATATATATGTGTGTGTGTGTGTATTAAGTTACATAGTATTAATGTTGTTCAAATCGTCCATTGAAAATTAATGACGAAAATGCCTTATAAAAAACATATCAAACGTTACACAATTTTTTTGTCAATAAAATTTAAAATATGCCGGTTTTGAGCTAAACCTACCTTGTGTCTTGTTGAAAAGTTTATTAATAAAAAAAAATGCAGATTTTCCAGCAATTATATCGAATAAAATCGGTGCAAATCTTTACCGTAATTCAACATAATGCGGTCACTTACGAGTTGAATTAGCGCGCCGAGTTTCTTTGCACTATTCACATATTTCAAATTAAAGTGAGTTATGTGGGTAGAAAGTTTACTTATTTGCCTTACATTTAAAAGCTTTAACATATAGGATCTTCATATCTAAAATAAATTGCATTTACTTTAATCATAAATTATCAAAACATAATATTAGAATTTATTCTTCTTCATGATATTGCTTAAAATGTTAGCTGGAAACTCAATGCTATCTTCATATTCAATGCTACACAATTTTGGCGATATTCCATTTTTTATATTACATTAAACTATTTTCAAGCTGTATTTTTATGTAGGGGCGCTTTCTCCTGTTTCTCTCCTTTCCCGCTTTGAATTTGTTTGAAAATTTGTATACAATTTTTAACTTTTGACCCAGTAATTATTTTGAATTTATTTTGTCAAACGAGGAGCTAAATTTTTCTAGCACATGAACGAACAATCAAATAGACTTTCTGTGTTCTATGATCAGTGATTATTTTTCCGTGCTTCTAATCTGTTTATGTATTTTATAATTTGTTGTATACAATGTAAGTTTTTCTTAATTTTCAGATGGTTTAAAAAGAAATATTATTGTATAATTTCTTCTTCGATTAACAATTTACTTTACTGGAAATTTTCTGTCAGGAAAATTATATGAAAATTGCTTGTACATAAAAGTTTAAGAAGAATATGAAAAGTGTCACTATAAATTAATATCAAAATATACTTTAAATAAAATTATTTTCCATTGTCTTAAGAAGAAAAAGGCTTCCAACAAATCAAATAAACTACACAGGTATTCAAACGCTGAGTTTTTTATATGATATAAAATACTGTGAATTTAAATGTAACCTTAGTAATGAGGGCTTAAAATGAAACAGAGATTTCTTCAAAAGTTTTATAAAATTTCGGTCAAAATAAAATACTCATTAAAATTAAATTGATTTTGTATTTTTTTCAAAATATATCAAAATTTAAGGGTTTCCTTTACCTTTTAGCCTTCAAAGCACTGTTAAATTGCTCTGTTCAATTGTGTACCAAACATACCATTTATAGTTGTTTCGGCTAAGGTGATGGGTATTATCAATCAAAAGTTCAATTTCTGTGCGACCGCATGTTGATAGGTACTAATTATTAATTTAGTTCTTCGAGACTGATTTTGATTAAAATGTCTCACCATCAGAAACCAAAAAAAAAATTTATGAACAAAATATAAGCAAGTAACCACGTGACTTTTTTTGGGATGAGTTACCCCTTTGTAATAGTAAGTTCTTTTGTTCTAAGAGACTGATATTCACCTAAATTAGACTAAGTTGTGGTCAGCAAGAACCAAAAAAATTTGTGGAACGAAATACTTCGTCTCCATTTAAAATATAAAACTATGTGCATTACATTTTCTTGGTCATACAAACAGACGCGCGTATAGATCATATAAAATGCAGCAGCACACAAGTTGCCCATAAGTGACTGCTTAACAAAAACACGTAATCGATTATTAAATGTTAATTCCAAAGAAATATTTCTTTAATACATACTAATATGATACCCTTTTTTCTTACCGCACCAAAAATATTTGCCACTGTTTTTAAGAAACTGCAAATTAATATTTTCGTAGATTTCATAAAAATCACCCATATCTTCAAATGACTGAACTTCAATTACTTCAGACTAACTGGTGATATATTTATTTATTTTATTTTCTATTTTCAGGGTAAAATACGCTAAAAATAAAAGTAAATTGTGTACGCAGAACGGGAATATATCACGATAATATATCCTGAAAATGTTGATGTGCTTCTTGAACGTAACATAAATAGGAAGAGAATTTATCTTTGCGTATAACAACTGAAACTTATATTAAACGTCACAATATATACGTAAAGCATTCGTTCATAGTCAGTCATGCTGAACACTTTCAGCCAGTTCCGAACTTTGACTCTAAATCTTTGAATTACTGACTCGAATTTCGGAGTCGACTTTTTCGAACTATGAACTGACGTTTCTAACGAATGGCGAACAAGTTGTGTGAAAGTGTATTTCGGGCTTTGCACGAACATTTTTTTCGAATACTTTTTTTATTAAACGGAGATATAAAGTCACGATTTAGTGGTCGTCTTGGTAGTTTTGTTGTGCTTTCTTGTGAATGTTATTTTCTGAAGTTATACTTCTTTAGGCGCGTTATGAAAAAATAATAATGAGATTACGATGCGCGCGTAAGGTACAACAAAAATCGACAGAATGAAGTCGCTCACTATTATCAACTGATACTATATTCATGATAGTTATTGAGGTATTTGTATAAACAAAACACGTGTTTTATATTCCCATAAATCTAAGTTATATCTGTGCTTTTAAATAGTACATATTTGTTAATTGCAATTTAATGGTGGTCTATATAATGAAAAATATTTATTTATTATGAATATTCGTTATGCAATTAGTGCTTATAAGCTTTTCAAAATATATTTTAAAGGTATTTCTTTAAGCGAGTTTAAGTTTCGTTATGAATTTATTAGCATTATAAATTTTTGAAAGTTTGATTATTTGAATGATATTAGATTTTACCAATCGTATTTATAATCACGCCCCAGTCCTTTTCTTATTTTATTTCCATTAATTATTTGCATGCTAAGTAAAGTTATTCTTGTATAATAAAATAATAACTTTAATATTACATATATCCACAAAATTATATTATAAATATTCACGAATGAGAATAAAGGTAAAATCACTATAATAGGAAAGAAATAACTCATAACAACTTTGGAAATTGGGATAAAAAAAAATGATATTTCACAAGAGCAAATGATAGAAAAATAGTCAAATTCTATGAAAACCACCGTGAAATTATTCGCACCCTCAAATTAAAAAAGTAAAGATGGTAAAAAATAAAACTTCAGTGGGAGCTCAATGTGGGAACTCAATTTCTCATTTTAATTTAATTTAGTATTTTGAGTGACCGTTTATATGTGGACCCTAACTGATATTTATATTGAATTTTTTATATGTATGCACATATGCAAATACATGCACACATGTGTATTAATGTATATGTATTTATATGTGTATTTATATATCCATGTATGTGTGTGTGTACGTGTGCGTGTACGAACGCGTGTGCATGTGCGTGCTCGTGTGGGTGCACATGTATGTGTGCGCGTGTACGTGTGCGCATGTGAGCATGCATGTGAATTTGTGTTTGTGTAGGCGTGCGCACGCGCGTTTGTGTATGTGTGTGTGTGTGTGTGTGAATATAAGTATTTAGACTAAAAGAGCTTTAACATTGTTTATATAAGATATTTGAATAAAATTATTAATTAATTAGACTTTAATTTAAACAACTTTAATGTAAATAATTTTTGCTATATTCTAAAATCATTAAATAATGAGAATCAGTTCTCCATTTCATCTGCGTGTATTTTTTGCTTGTGCTCTCTCACTTATTTGTATGTGGACCCGACATTTAATAAATGTAAGAATCTCATTACAAGTCATTAACGAAATATTAAGTATAAAAAATAATAAGCCAAAATATGAAATAAAACCAGCCAAGTGCGAGTCGGATTAGCTCGCGAAAGGTTCCGTAGAAATAACAATATTAAAATTTGAGTTTGTATTTCTCAAGCCCACCGTGAAGAACAAAGTTACTACCGCCGTCAGTATGGAAAATATCCCACATCTCAAAAACTACACGGCGTGTCTCATTTAAACTTATCAGTTAAAAGTTTATTTTGATTTCTACTAGGTTAATTTGTTTAGAATTTTACACAAATTACTTGAAAAGTTAAAGGAGAAAGACACACTTTTTAAGATATTAGAAGCATATATCTCACTGACTATTGACTTAAATCAAAAAGTTAATTTGGAACCCTATATAATATTTAAAGCCTCACTAACTACACTCCACATGCCTATGTGAACTGGATTTTTTTATCCTTCTGTTATCTGTATCATTAACTTTTTTTTCACCATTCCACTATTTATTATTATTAATTAACGGTTCATAAAAGACAACTACCATCCAAATTTCATCTATACGAGGCCAATAATCCTCGAGTAAAATGTCTGCGACATACCGACAAATAGACGGATAGAAGGGCAGGTCGAAATTATATGTCTTTGCCATTTGACTGCGGGAACCTAAAGAGGAATCATTTTGTAGTTTATTAAAACTATTCAGAAATACAATACTTATTTCATTGTATTAAGTAATTGAAAGGGTATAAGTACGGAAAATAACCGTAATTCTACTTACATTGAGTGATTACTTATTTTGCGATTTTTTTATCTTATTTGCAAATATGCTCGTGTGTTATATTAATATTGGATATAACGTAAAAAAATTTAAAAATAGTTTTTTTTTTTATTATCAAAACCTTGAACCATTTATATATGACGATATAGTACTCTTTTATCTAGGATTACGCAAAAAAAATTTTTTTGATAAACACTTTCATGAATAAATTAAAATATTATTTTTATTTGCGAAAATAGTGACTGTGCATGCACTATATCACACTAAAATTATTATACAGTTTAGCTTATTATGGTGTAAATCAATTAATAATATTATTAAATAAATTAGGCAAAAAGCATGTGTTCGATTATCGGCTCCGTAAAAGGAGAAAAAGTCCAACATTGTTTTGTTTAAAAGCCCTAGTTATCTTTTAAATTATTTGTTTTTTTATTTATTTTTTAATGGTACGCGAAATAATACTTACAATTTAGAAACAAAAATAGGAAAAGATTGAAAACAGATATAACAATAATTGAATAAAATGAACTGGTTTTTTCTTGGAATAGTGGAAGAAAACTAATTTAATTTTTTGATTAAATTACTCCCTGCACATTTTCCTTACACACATAGGAATAATTGACCTAATAGAAGTAAACTGTCTTATTTTATATTGTACAATCATACATTATTAAATTTAACTTTCATAGAAAGATTTACAAGAATAGTGATCCACATTTAATATTTTCAAAGAATATTGGTATATCGTGTAAGATGCGATAGGATTAATCGCATGTTTATTAGTATGATAGTAGTAGACAATGGAGTTTAGTGATAAAAAAGTATACAATGGATCCTACATAAGATTCAAATTCCACTCATAAAAATACTTTTTTTCTTACTTTTTCCATTACCGCCGTTTCAAGCGAGTATCTACAAAATTAATTTA
The DNA here is from genome assembly GCA_039881145.1 of Druceiella hillmani. Classification (NCBI taxonomy): domain Eukaryota; kingdom Metazoa; phylum Arthropoda; class Insecta; order Lepidoptera; family Hepialidae; genus Druceiella; species Druceiella hillmani. The sequence continues at coordinate 24,111,774 of JAYKKI010000022.1, read as the reverse complement.
CGCATCGCACTAACCCTGCAATGTTAGTTGTGGGTATATTTAAAGACTTCTATGTGACTCGAAACTAACGTCGGCAGTTTGCATATCCCTTTTAATCTGCTTTTAGTTAATGAAGCTGTTGTTGAAGTATATGTATATCATGGATTACTGGTCTCAGACCAGAACATAGAAAAATCAGGTCATACTGAGCTTAAATTAATTTGACACATAGAATAAGGTTTATTCATGAAGAATATTTCAAACCCATAGAAAGATTTACCCCCCAATAAATGTAATATAATTTAATTAAACTTTAAATCAACTCACCAGTTTTCGATTTAATATGGGTTGCTAATATAAGAATAAACAATTTTACAAGTGTGCTGAAATTTTATGTCACTTTTGTATAAATAAATAAAAAAATAACTTTAAAATAACGTCAAATATGCTAAAATAAAAAAAAACTAAGGAATTTATGTTATATTTTGTATTTGTTACGTCGGAGGAATATTTGTTACATTGATGCTTTCGACGTAAACTTTACTACGAATATTTGAGTGTTAAATGTACATTGGTAAGCGTGTAGGTAGTCAGAGAATTTGAAATTTGGAACATGAGTGAAAAAGTTCGATCAGTTTAATGAAATTCAGGGAAAATTTATTCTAGTGAATTTAATTTTTAAAATTTTATTTTCATGGAATAATAAAGTCAATTTCAAAGATTTTTGGATGACTGCGTATCGTTTTATTGATCCAAAAGGCAGATATGAAAACTTCAGCTACACTTAGTAGTCTCCAGCTGCTTAGCTCAGTATTATGAATAAAAAATTAGTGAGATACTAAGGAAATAAACGAGATATTTCAATCCACTCATGTTACATCCGTGTATATATTTAAATTTTGTACGTCTATTTTGGATCAAGTTTGACTTCCTTATGACTTTGTTAATAATTTTCCAGTATCCAATTATCAGTTATTATTTTCCCTTAAAAGTTTGTGGATTTAAACTTTTATAAAATAGCTTCATGGTCTATTTATTTACGATTTCAGCTGCCATTTATGGATAACATGGAAACTCCTGTCAGCTGCCATTTATGGATAAAATGGAAACTCTAGTTTCCTCGCATCATGTTCTATTTATTTTAATAACTCCACAAATACCGCAATCAGATGCAATTAAATTACATAGAGTTTTATCAAAAAACAAAGTTAAAACCAATAAATATTTCTAATTTCATTACATGTAGTGTTTGCTATATTTTAACAATCAAATAATTTAACAAGATAAGTGTAAATCGAAAATAACATCTCTATTTTCGTGCTTTTATGATGACGATTTATGCTAACATCTATCATACGTGCGTGTAACATCTATTATCTACCATACGTATTTTACAATATGATAGAAATAAACCAGTAATAAGAGATAGTTGGTTGTCTAAGTACAAATTTAATCCTAATATTCAAATTGTAACTATGGTAATTAAAAATGGTTATGAAATATTTAAAAAACTGTCCCAAATTAAGGTTACAAAAAAATATTTGTAACTGCAATTTATTAAACCCTACCCTTTCAAAATACTGCAGTTAGCCATAATTCAGCGATTTTGTAACTTTTGTAGTCACTTTCTGAAACACCCTTTTCTTATGAATATGACCGATTCGTCTTTTGGATGATGTCTTCTTTCGATATAAAGCGGGCTCTTTTAGTAGTATTTTAAATATTGGGAAGATTCGAAAATCCCAAGAAGTAATAAGTCGTGAATATACCGATATGGCCTATGGAATTCTATCTCCACCATAGAATGTTCCGTCATGTGCGTAGTAAAAAAAAGCAATTAATTCATTTTTCAATGATAGCTATGAAATAAGATAAAATACAGGAAAAGTAATATATCATAAAAATATGTTGCTGATAAGGACTTAACAGTCGACATCGGAATTGAACACAATTTTAATTTTGCATGGAGTGTGGAACTAGCGCTGTAGGTTTTGAAAATCGCAGTTAATTTAAAATATACTTCCTACTAATCCTAACATTTTTCTTCCAAACACTATTCATCCTTTAAAAATATATATTAATTTAGCAGCAATTATCCAGAAAAATTTAATAGATAACAGATATATTACAATTTCAGTATATTAATTTAAACACGTTCAATATCAAAAAATGTACAAGTTTGTCCACAACGCACAATGCAATAAATGACTTTCGTAGGTGGTGGGCTAATGGCCGATAACAGCCGATTTTTTCCGACAACAACGACGACTGACTTGCCATTTACTCAGAACATATATCAAAAGACGCTCGCTACCAATTAAATGTTTCCAGTTTCAGGGCCCGTACACTTGTTGATCTTTTTCACCATTAGCACGTTTTAACTCATTACGTCCGTACCGATGGGTAAATTGTCAGAGTCCCTCTAATTGTTTGCAGTGGTCTAACATGTTCGTTATATTAAATATTATATCCTCTATTTTTTCCTATTATTGTCGAATCGGTTATTGCAGGTCCTTGGCGACACGTATGAATTAAAATTATGATGCAAGTTATTTCTTCCAAGCATTATATGTTGATTTAGTACCCTTAATACAGGTAACGCGTTTATAAATAACGCCAAGAACGAATTGTCATACCAAAAATATGTCTTACGTAATACAAAATTACATAATTTAAATAGGCTCATTATTAAGCTTTGTATTATTATTTCTGTTTCTTTGGTTTTCTCGCTGATGATGCACTAATGTAAAATCAGTGATAAAGAATGAATTAAACTTATGCAGGAGTGCTGGACATTTCAAAATAAAGTATTCGTTTTACTTTCGTCTAAGAAACGAAAATTTTTAATTTGCAAACTATTCCACAGAATAATTTGTTGAATCAAAACTAACTTCAAAGTATTTTTATTGTGTCACCTTGGGAACAAAACATAGGATTTTGGACCATCTATATGTTCATAAAGAATGTTTTATAATTTTTAAGTGTTGCCATCGATATAAATTTTAGTTATCGTTGACAGTATTAAGCCTTTGAAAGTGTTGTAATTGTAGGATAAATTTCACAGTAATATCGTATCCACTGATTAAAAATATATTTTGTCGTTTTTTAAAAAAACAGCTCAATTTACCCACTAATGTAGTCCGTAATTTGTATGCAAAAGTTGAAAATTTGTTAATATTTGGTCAAATTATAATTGCTTAATTTCTAGATGACGAACCAACCCACGTTGACATTTACAATTATGCTTAAGATTTATTTTTGTATGTTTCCGTATGAACCTAAGAAATTAAACAATATGTAGTCGCTTTTGTGTAGGTTCATTATTTTATTGTTTTTGTCTAGATATATGGAATGCTACTAAACAGATTGGATGTTATTTATATAGTCCAGTAATACATAAACATATATGAAAGCAGGTAACTGTATTAGAAGCTCAAATTGACTTGTTTCTAATCTTTCTATGTCCATTTTTCTATGATGTTAAAATAATTTTTTAAGTATAAATATTAGTAATTACACATTCTCACCCCCTTTCTTCTTTCTTATATCGCTCTTTATGTTGATAAATAAATATGAAAAATATAATTAATAAAAATAAACTAGTTTATTTTTTTAAACGTACCACTGAAAATTAACTACATAAATAGACTTTAAATAAATATCCAACAAGAAATACATGGCACAGTATAAAACAATAAATATACGAGTACTCAATTAGAACTTTTGCATGCCAATTATGTAGTTCCGAATAAAATTAGTTTTGAAATCATTGCTGCTCTTGGAAATTCTAGGAATTGGTTCCAAGCCGACTTTCTTCTCACCATCTCTATCTCTCTCTCTGTCTCTCTCTCTCTCTCTCTCTCTCGCTCTCTCATATTTACACTCTCACAGCGACATTTAGTTTCTACAAAAAACTCACAAAAGAAGATTTTTCAAATTTAGTTATGTTGAGGAATAATATTGCATTGCAAAAAATTGGTGTAAGTATTTACAATTGTATGACCTATGTCATAATTTTCAGTGTGTTTCTTATTCGGTGTTTATTTGAAATCAGTAGAATGTTTTTTATTAAAAAAAAATTATTTAAAAAATGTTAATGCTTATAATATTCCATTTTTCAATTCATCAATTGATCAGAATTAACGAGGAGTTCAAATATAGGTTATATGCCAGTTTATTTCCTTACTTTCTTTTTTATGTCAAGAAAATTCAAGTCCAAACTCAATGAGTTTACTCGTCACTATTGAGGAGTTTCTATCATCAACTTCCAGCTATACCGTCACAACTTGTAACCAAAGCATTTGTCAGGCTATCATCAGATTCTGGTTTAATCCATTACAACCATTCAAACGGCCCGTTTCTTTTTCTCTTCACTGTTGAGGTTTCTTGTCGCCACATTTTGACTAAAAAGGCTATTCAAGAAAAATTGAATGAGCGCAAATGTAACAAATCTAGTTCTTATCATTGAGGATATTCTTTTGCTAGCTTTCGGCTTTATTATCCGACTCTAGCTACTATTTGCGACCAAAGAAATCATCAAGACAATCCAAATAAACAAATCGGTAACAAATTGCTCAAAGAGGCGTTGTACCCTCATCCATTGACGATTCCTGTAGAATATTTCTGTGGTTCAATATCAAGCTCTGATCATATTTACATAGGATTTATCTGAATTAAAGGAGTTATTAAAAAAAAAAATGAAAATTGGTCGATACATCTCCAACCTACGGCTGTACATACATTAAAAAATGCACATTGATCGAAGTAAACTCCTTCTTCTGTTTGAAGTCGGTTAATAAATAATCTTCCCTTAGCGGTCAGCACCGCCCGTTTTATATCGTTTGCCGATGATTTAAAATTATTCTCAGGTATAAACAACCAACCTGATAGTAAACTTCCCCAAAATTATATCAACCGCAATGGAATCGAAGCGAAGAATAATAATCTAATGGCGTATTAAAATTAGATCCAAGCCATAAACCACTTTTTGAATTGAGTAAATTTTAAATTATGTTGTAGTCTCACTTAATGATGATATAGATACAATTGGATAATTATATTAAGCTAGACCATCTTTACATTGGATACCACAATTTTTACTTAGGTTGGTATCCAGAATTTGACACTGGAAAACCTGCATTGCAGACAAATCATATAATTTTATTAAGAGATAGATAAGTTCGCAACTTTTACTGTCATACTCAAGATAGGATGAACTGAGTAAGCAATCTGTTATTGATCCACTGCTCCGCCGCCGTCGGAAGGATATACTCGTAAGTTGACAATAAGGATTGCGACAGTTTCTCGGAAATAAAAACGCGAAGGAAACATATTTTACGAAAATAAACTTGAACCTAGCGGCTGTCGCATTTGGTAGGAAAATTTACCACTTCAACCTTACTTTGCTAGTTGTGTTTTTTCATATTCCGTATCCAAATAGGAAAAATTAACATTTATGAAAACAACCTTATTACTAGCATAAAACTTTTGAAGGCTTAAATGTTTATCTTGAAGAGTGAAATCTGGCACAATTTTAGTAAATAAAAACTAAGTATGAAAGTAAGTAAAGGCAACATTAATAAAAATTTGGGGAAACGAGTTTTTTATGACATATTTCGCAGCTTTGCTTGTAAAAATTTAATTTTGGTGTTTTCTATTTTTTCTCAAGGGTAAACTGTTTTTTTGTCCATTATTTCCTGCCATAAATTTCTATTAGCGCTATTTTTGGATTCAACCAATTAGTAATAATAAGTTAAAGCAAGCACGCACGCACACACACATACGAAAGTGTGTACCAATTTCTTTTTTAAACCCGTGCATTTTCTATTTCATTTATTTTTTTTTGCTAGCTCGATTAAAATATTTTCTTTTTACTTTCCACTCCATTTTTCAAACTACTTAAATATTTGCATTAAGTAAAGTTATTCAGCCTAGCTTCTTTGTTTTCAAATATACGCTTTCGTATACACTTTTCTTTTTGCATGATTCCTTACATTACTAGTTTTTAGCTATCACGCATCTATTATATTCCATTTTCACAAATATTTCTCGCTTATTTTTCGTCAGAATTTTATGATTTTTATGTTAACTATGGACAAACTTTCTCAATTTAACTTTTTAATTTTACGTATTCGTGAAATATTTTTCTTATGGTCGTTTCACTTTATCTTCTTCAATGAATATTCAATAATATTTCCACTTCATTTCCATTCAATTTACTTTTATTCTTCACTCATATTATCAATAATTCTTTACAAATACCTTGGGTTATCATCATAATATATATTAATACGCTAAGGTTAAGATGTTACTCTCCCTTTTTAGAAAAAACCTCACAACTAATCCACATAAATTATATATCATTTTATAGATAATTGCTTGCTCTACCGGCATCCACAACTAAAAAATGTATTATTACTATTGTTTTTGCAAATTAATTAATTATTAAAATTATATACACAAAACAGCAATGCTGCCATGTAACGGCTCAACGTCAAAATGATTGACGGTCGGTAAAATTTTTGTTTAATTTCAAATCCACTCACGTATAAATAAAGTGGCGCTTTAGCTCAATGATTTTGATACTTGCGCCTCTATATGTCAATTTTAGTAAAATATTTGTTTGATCTGTCATCTGAGCTTCATAATGGAATTAAAACGTAATAAGCAGTGTACAAAATTAGAAATGAATTGAATACCTGCAATCAATTTTGATTTATTAAATTGAGTTGAATAATTTATAATGCGAAGACTTCGCACGGGTCACGCTAGTTTATTACTTATTAGAGTAGTTATCTAAAATCGGATTATTTATTATATATTAAGTAATTAGCCAAACATTTTGACGAGTAACCTACTTTGTATGTCTTTTTACATAGGAGTTCTTGCTCTAAAAGTAATAATATTCTTTCATTTTATTTTAATTTATTAAGGTCTAAATTTTCTTTTCGATTAATGACGTTCCTCTCCATACATTGATGAAACCATATAAATGCATGAAGACACGCTAAAAATTGTAATTGCTTTATTATGGTTATACATTTTTCAATAGATATGTTGATATCATTTGCTGTATCAGAATTATGATTTTCACAATAATTTGTGAAATAGTTAATTCTTCTAAATAATTTTCTACAAAAAATCTTATTTTATTACTCAAAGACTAATCCCGACATCCGTTTTGTGCCGAAACATACGAAAAGTCCGTTTTTATGCTTGATGACTCTTGTCGACCTACGCAATGAACGGATTTCCTTACCACTTCTCTATGCTCCTTCTGTTCCTAACATTTTCTTTATTTTTTGGTTTTTCTTAAAATCATATACGTAATGCAAAAATAAAAATGGAACTTGTATTGCTTCGTTTTCCGTTTTAGGTTTCAACATATTTATCATTGTGTCGAACACACTGTAATTAGAATATAACCATATTTATCCTGGCGAAGAACCAATATATCTTTTGTTTGTTTATAAATTTATGCCGCTTAATTCTTTTTAAAAACATGTAAATACTTACATCATTTATATTTTACACACATATACAACTCCCACATGCATGCACGCACGCACATATATACACACACACACACATATATATATATATATATATATATATATTACAAAAATGAAAGACTTTAATTTTTACATTATTTTGAAAAATTGATTTATTCCTCATAAAAATGTCGATAGTTCGGCACAAGGTATAAAATATCGCCTAAAAATATGCTTTCCTTATGCGTGCCCTGCAAAAACTACTGCTATGACATAAAAAATGGGATACGTTTTGAATGTTCTCTCTAATATGTACAAAAAAAATTATGTATCATGATATGCGTCGTTAAAAATATTATCAATTACCAAATCAATTATTAAATCATTTAGGCTGTTTACGTAGAAGTAAACGTCTTTTTGAATTATTCAAATCGGCACATTCGTTTTAAAGTTATATTGAGTATAACCAAAGAAACAGAAATGTTATTTTTCTACACTAATATTATAAAGTATATTAATTTAATATCCATTACAAGTGTGATAAGATAACGCAAGGTATATAATGACATTCGTATCATGGTATTAATAATTTTGCAATCCTCTGTAAATCCCTTTTTAAACTTATCAAATCGATACTGACATCGAAAATTGACACGAAAATGATTTTCATTATCTTTATTTTAGGACAATATTCATGACACGGTCGATGAAATAAAAAGTTTGATAACACACAGAAAGTCCCCAACTAAGTCAAACATTACAAATCGATGGACATCGTTACTAACATCGAAGACGCAGTACATTACCAACAAGTATTTTTAAATTCACTTAACATGTCATAATGGGAAGAAGGGCTATTTATAAAGGAATTGAAAGACTACTTAATTGTAGCAACCATTATCATTGGCCCTGCAGCTGGTGAGCTAGTTCCTATTCCTAGGATACCGATGATCCCCACTAATTTGCCAATTCCGTTTAAACGACTATATTTCAGGTGAAAACTTCTTCTGCTTTAAAAATTAGCAAGTCCCAGGGCCAAACTTTCAATTTGGTAGGGATTGACCTACGAAAAGAATGCTTTACTCATGGGCAAATGCCTATCACGAGTCGAAACTCCCGAACATTAATTTATTTTGCTGCCACAAAATAAAACTACACAAAATATTGTTAATAGGAAAGTTCTACGACATTAAACTTTAGAAATACATTTCAATAAAAATTCATTTTAGCAAATAACTTCATCTTAAAATGGCAACAGAACCAATGATGTGACTGCTAAAAATTGGAACTGCTATATTACTATAAAAATTATTATTTTGTTTTATTTATACAGCTTAATTCTGTTTATTTTTTTACTATTTGTTCTATGCCGAAGCGAATCACGTTAGAATATAATATTATGTGCACTATACCCATTAATATTACAAATGCGAAAGAAATTTGACAGAGATTACAATTTTCTAGATCGTATATGTATGTAGGTAGTTTGGCGTACAACATAGACTACTTTTTATGCTGATATTAGGGACTTACGGGGGTGATATAGACTACTTTTTATGCTGATATTAGGGACTTACGGGGGTGATATAGACTACTTTTTATGCTGATATTAGGGACTTACGGGGGTGATATAGACTACTTTTTATGCTGATATTAGGGACTTACGGGGGTGATATAGACTACTTTTTATGCTGATATTTGGGACTTACGAGGAGTACCTACCGTGGGGCGCAGCTATCTAAACTAATATTATAAACAGGTAATGTTTGTGAGTAAGTTTGTAGGTAGGAGGTAATTTTCTAAACTATTAATTCAATTTTAAAAATTCTTTCACCAGTAGAATGCTACATTATCACTGAGTGACATAATGTGGAAAAAATAAAACAGCCAAAATAGTGTAGTCCACGTGGACGAAGTCGCGGACGGAAAGCTAGTATATATATAAATATATATATATATATATATATATATATATATATATACATATATGTGTGTGTGTGTGTGTGTATGTGTAAATAATATGTTAATATTATTTTCTATCACACAAATATATTACCAACTTTATTTTTAACAAACAGAAATTCTATGATTTTTAACATAGATAAATTTTCTGATAAACGTCAAATAAATTCAAAGTGACATAGTTTTTTCATGATTTTGACTTAAGTAGTTTCAAAAATAGGTTAATTAAAAATTATTCATGATTATTTAAAAAATCTCTTGAATTATGTTTTCATTTTTCTTAAGAAGAAGTCGAAGTAACTATTGACTAATAATAACTAATACATTTTAAAATAGTTCCTTTTCCATCTTTGTGTGGTTTTACTGTATCCTGAATACTCTACATATTTGTCAAGCAAATAATACTGTTTTTCTGATTTCTTATGCAACAGCTAATAAAAAAAAAGTTTCTTAATTGAAAACAACACAATTTTCTGATTAACTTAAATTTTTGGGTAGTTGTGATTGCTTACAACCGCCGACGTTTGCAGGATAATCTTGGTGAAAAGTCACCCCCTGACATAAGGATCGCGCATCTCCGAATAAATGTCCGCCGCCTACCTAAAAATATATTCCTTCTTTGTTCTGTCCTTTTCTCCTGATACTGATTTAAAAAAAAAAGATTAAATAGGACTAAACGAAATTTTGTATAAAATAGATTACAAAAAGAAATAATATGAAATAATATTTACTTAATTTCAGATAATATCTGATGGCAAGATATTCAATATCAGATATTCGGGTGAACACGATAAGGAAATATAACTTAGTCGAACATGTCCTGTATAGGTGAAAATACACTGTATTAGCTGATATGTTAAATAGCTTATTTAAATTTGATTACACTTCTTGACTTAAAGTGTTTTTACTTAAAGAGTTAGCATGATCATTTCGGAGTTGTAAAGTGGACTTAATTACACCTGTGGGGTGTCACAATTTATATTAAACTAGATATTTACCATTTTCGAAATTTGTAAGTAAAACAACGATAAATTCAAAAATCTTTTATAAAGTGATAATCAAATTTCATAGCTGGATGTGGGTAGAAATAAAGAACGTTATTTTCAAACACTCTAGAGGTTTAATAAATTTTGTATAATTGAATGTGTTTTTTCAGGTCTTCTCTAAATAGTGCGTCGAGAATGGTTAGCAAATATGAATGCTTGCGAAAAGCTGAAATAGATATTCTATAATTATTTTACAATGGTTTAACCTCAATAAAGTCGACACAGTATTAAGTTTTTAAGGTTTCGTAATCTTAAAAAAACCGACATTTTATGAGATCACACATATATCCGCTCCTTCATCTATCGCAGCTGTATTTATCTAAAATCCTTTGACGTAAAACCTAGAAATTTTTCAAAGTGATAAAGAAAAAATATGGAAATTTAAGGTTTGGTAATTAATAAAAGCTATTTTTTTAAATTTCCCTTATCATGTATGATTTCAATTGAAGGGGGAAGTTATTTTCAAACTATTGTTTTTATAATTTTTAATAATACAGTTATAGGCAATTGCTGAAAATATCCACAAAAATGCGAATATGTTCAAATTTAAAGCCTATCTCCGAAATTGCTAAAATCAAAATTATTAAAATACAGTAACTCGTCGTCCCCAGCTCACTTCTTTTTTACTGCAAAACTTTTTCGATGGTTTCGTATTTCACAGTTTTTTTTTAAAGTTACTAAATATTGACTCGTATGAAATTTAGACATTATAAGAAATATTTTCTTTTTAAAAAGAATAATAGTATTGCTACGTATACATTGATGCTTATATAGCTTTAATGCACACGTTTATTTTCATTAGTTATTCGTGAGTCTTCTTACTGAACAACTTAATAATGTTTTAGTCACTAGAAGTAATTCTGTAGGAGTTACAAATTTATTTCAACAATCGCATTGTTCTGTGAAGATAACCTTTAAACTTTTCTTTAATGATTGTTCTATTATACACTTGTGTTACCTAACTTGGTCCTGAAGTTACACATGGAGTAATGCATCAAAACAGAATCTGATGTATCATATATAGAGACATCTATATTGATTAAATAGAACGAGTACGATGCAGTTGATTGCGTGCATTTTGCTGCATGTAGGAACATTGAACGATAACAGCGGTGCACTTGTGGGCCTGTCACTAGCCTGGTATCTACATGGAGTTCGTATCACGCGATAGTGTCCTAGGCTATTAATCACGTAATGGTTAAAATTGTTTCCAAACAGTAGGTTTATCGTCAAATAAGTTTTAATATGCATATATTGTTAGCTAGGAAATTTATTTCGTAATCAGCATACAATGCTAAACATAAACATTTCAATAACATGTATTTTTTAGCATTTATAAAGACATCAAAGTGAGTGATGAGGCAAAAGAATCAATATTTATTCCTCTATTTAAATAGATTTATTATTCCTCATAGTAAATTTTAAGGGCAGATTTAACTTATAATTCTGATCATGAAATTATTTTGTTGAACGCTGAACCCACCCGTTTCTAAGATGATCGTTTTCAAAATTTTGAATTTAAAAAAAAGTTAAATATTCCGTGTTCCGCGAAAAAATTTCCAAAACAGAACACTAAGGGAAACTTCGGTGTCGGTCTCCGTCCATCTCTTCGTCTATCCCAAGCGATTTTCTCGGAAAAGATTAGACGTAAAAATTTGAAATTAGCCATAGAGATATAATATGGTGCAACAGTTACAGACGTGAAGCATAAAAGAGCTAATGTTGAGTCTGGAAGTAAACTTCAAGGAGTAAATTATTAAATTAAAAAAAAATTTCTTTCAATATTATTGCGTAGGTTACCCAAATGAAAACTTGGAAAGCACAAATTCAACGCTACGTAAAATATATTTTCAAAAGAATTGTTCAAACATTTTTTGGAAAATAAATCTCATAAATTGCTCTCCGCCAATCTTTTTAAAACCAAAAAAAATATTGCAAAGTGGGATTTGGGTGTAGATTGAAGAAAAATTTTGAAATAGAATTTTTTGACTGAAAAATCCCAACACAATTAATTTCTTTAAAATATTATTGATAATTTCCCTATAAATGATGAATAATTGATTTTAGGAGAAACAATTATTTTACAAAAAGTATTTTTTTCATTATTTCTTTACGAAGAACCTTTGTTATTATACATTTTCCAAAATTTTAAATTTGGCTCAGTTGAACACAAAGATGACAAAATTGTGAATCTGGCAATAACTGACCAAACTACCGTTTTTCATCTTGCATCTTTTTATGTACTCTTTTTAATGACCCATTTATTTTCAGTTTTTATTACGTACTTGGATTTATTGCACATATTTACAATCGCTCTGCATTATGGATTAACTTGTTTAACACCTCGCCGTATATTATAATGTTTATGTTTGTTTTAATAGACACGTAAATGTATAAATAAAATATGTGTAAAAAAAATTTTCGTGGGAAACAATTTTTACACAAAAATAGCAAATTTTTAACAAAATTAGCAAATTGAACGAAATTACTCAGTTTGTCGAAGACGTAAAACAAGAAGTCCCTATTCTAATTTCGCCGTGAGGGTACTGAATCCACATTCAAGATTAATCCAAATGGCTGGGTGGTAAAAATCAGACATTCATTCAGCGAGGTAGGATCTGTCGTTTAACGTGGGTTAGTCTTTCTAAAGTTTTAAATTTAGGAATTTGCTGAGATAGTCTTAAACGGTATTCTGACATGAACAGTAAGGTTTTGATTTGGTGTCAGTTCTTGATTTAAGTTATATGTTTTTTGTCTATTTATTATAATTAATATTGAAATAAAATATAAAGATTATGGAGTAAGAAACAGTAAAAAAAACGTATACGCAAAACAAGTAGGTCTACCAGGACGTCGAAACCCACACTGTACCTGAATGCATATTTACAACACGTAGTTTCTTAAATTTATGACGTGATACGTAGTTTCTTAAATTTATGACGTGATGACGTAAATGCTTCAATATACATTTAAATCAATGCAGATTTATGTAGAGGCGATAAATATTGTCATATTCATTTCATCTATTGGAAAATAAGAAGTTTGAGATCTTTAAATAAATAGCTTAAAGTATGTTAGTTTTAAAAAAAATTCAAACGTAAATCGGTGAAAATACATATATGCTTTTAACAATATATCATTAAGGATCCTCTTTGAGTGGACAAATTTCATACATTTTTCATGTAAAATACATATACGTTTTCAATTATCCGATCCAAATTATTATTGAATCAGTTGATTCACACACAAGAGGTTTTGGCAATGATTTATAATAGTCTTGACAATATCGATACAAAGGTTTTGAAGTTAAAATTTCTTTAGTCGTGTTGAGTAATTTTTGGTAGCGGGAAAATATTATGGGTTTGCGTCACCGACATGCTTATGTTAACGGTATATCTGTAGCTATGAGTATGATGTTTTGGTCAGCAGTGAAAGTATATATATATATATATATATATATATATATATATATATATATATATATACATGTACACTGCATGGAAATTTCAATGTGTGTACATAATTTATGTAAACAGTGCGCATTGTGCACCTTGTTTAAGTAAATTAAGTTTTAGTTTGATTATTATTTTAATTGTTAAATTGGATCACTGTGCATTACAACACTGAGTACTAAATTTGTTAATATTTAAAAATAGAAAAATTATAAACAAAAACAAAGCATTAATTTTCAAATATTTCCACTATTCGTATTTTGCATTTAAGAATTTGAGGTCATTCGCATTAAAAATTTGATGTCATTTCTTTTTTTAATATTTGACCTCTGCAATATATCATGCAATGGGTGTTCCATAGTAACTTATGTTACATAAAAATTAGATTATTAAAATAGATTTTTAGTTGTTCATTAATATTCTTGTCGCAGGTGTTAAAATTAAAAATTCTACAAAATTTTATAAAATAACTGTTATTTCACAGTTTTTAGTTTTCACATCTGTCGGTAGTTCCCATGACTGCTTGTTTTTTTTCATAATATATCAATTTTAAGACAGGAAGAGGGACACAAAATTTTTTTGTGTTAGAGTAAAGATTTTGTATACACTTCGGCTCATATTAATCTTCAAGGGCATGTAAAATTTTTATTAAACTATCGACAAAAATTAGTATTGTATTTTAGCTTGTAAATATTGTGCCTTTAATAACTTTCACAATTATATCTATATCGTGAGCCCCTCAAAAATTATGACATTCAGAATCGCAAATATAATTTTTCGGTAAACATTGGACAAAATACTAATAAATCTGTTATTTCGCATTTTTTTAGCGGTTACAGAAAAGTATTTTTGTTGACGTTTTCATAAATATCTCCCAAATTAAGTTGCGTAAGAGTTTGAAATAAAATATTAGCGTTTAAAAACTGTTTCTCAAAAAAAAAAGGGTTTGTCGGGCGTTTGAAAGAACGGATATATAAGTTCTTTTGTAAATTTTCAGTCTATTTTTTTCTCAAATAAGATCATATAGTGAGCTAGAGCCGTAAATACGCCTTTTTAAACTAAACAGTAACTTATTTGGATCTCATCACTTTCCAGATACTTTTTGTTTTTATAGAAATATTATTTTCTTTTACAATTTTTTTGAAACTCGCAAAATGAATCGCTTATGCCGAATTGCTTTTCAAATTCACCGATATATTTAAAAAATTTAATAAATTTTATGAAAATATTTATTATCAAAACATATCGTGCAGCCATCAAAATGTGACACAAAATCAATTTTAATATCAAAAGTTTAGTTTTTATAACGTACATAAGTTCGAACGACGAAAAATATTATTTACAATATTTTAAAAATAGCCTTCCGCTTTTTTTACATCTATAATACATTGATTTCAAAAACTCAAACAATTTGGATTTCCAAACCTTAACCCAATTTCAAAACCTTATTAACACTACTACATACAAGTCTATCTAATTCCTATGATAATTTCGTTAATTTTTAGATGATTTCACAATATATTATAAATTCACAACTAATTAAACTAATTTTAAACGTATTACAATAATTCCTAATTAAGCTAATTTTATTGTATAACATATTGCCTACTTAAAATTTACTTAAAATTTCGTTTACTTGTTTTTTTCTCAACGAACCTAAAAGACAATAAACTATTTTTCTACTTATTTACTTCTACGTCTGACTGCATTGAATTTTTCATTAGCGATACGTTTTAGGCGGTAAAACCATCTTAACTTTTCTTTTCTGCTTTTCCAAATCACCTCTATTATTTTATATCCTCGTTGAACATATATATTTTCTTTCAACTTGAAAGGAACCTTCAAAGTTTACTGCGTATGATACGAGATAATGGAGTAAATTTACTCATTTTCAGAGCTTTGAATTTAATTTAATATTTCTTTTACGTCATATAATGTACTCTGCTTTGAATAATCATTTCTATGACTACATTATTATGTAAGGCTACTCTCCTTTACTTTAACCTATTCTATCTGTCAGTATTGTCTTACATTAA
The DNA here is from genome assembly GCA_039881145.1 of Druceiella hillmani. Lineage (NCBI taxonomy): Eukaryota > Metazoa > Arthropoda > Insecta > Lepidoptera > Hepialidae > Druceiella > Druceiella hillmani. The sequence goes on along the minus strand of JAYKKI010000022.1, from coordinate 24,095,809 downwards.
ATATCTGGTATGAATTTTATACTTTTCTGATTATGACTATAACAATTAACTTTTAATAAAGGTTTTTGCAAATAAAAGATCTTTATAAGAGAAGAAATTGTGAATTCAATTAACTTTTGGGAAATAACAGGACGCTTTACGCTGGTCTATATATTATATATTACGCTGGTCTATATATATATATTTCCTTTTTTAACATTTCACTTATTTCCATACCTTCAGTGTAAAATATAAATATGGACTGTAAGTTATTTATTTAATTAAATTTTTCTAATTAATTATAAGTATTATTAAGGAGGTCTTTATATTTACCAAGTAGAATAATTTTTCATATTACGTAGTAAATATTAAACAAATCCTGTGTAACTATTTTCAATAATCGGCTAGGAAAAACTTCTAAATAATCCTATTTTTGCTATGGGTAATATATAATAGTAAATTTACTAGGGATGAAAAGTGATATTTTTTAACCATTACTGAATATTTTAATTTCTTCAATATTAAAACCTTCGCTTCCATTTGGGCTCCAATATATGTATTCGCTGGAATTGACGATTTGGAATTGGTGGAAAAATTGTTGCACAGATAAGTATAAAAAAAATTTTGAAAATTTTGAATTAATATTTATGTATGTGTATATATATATATATATATATATATATATGTCTATAAAGTTAGGAATATATTTCCAATGTTAAATAAAGAAGCGAATGAAATACATAATTAAATCGATTTCGAATCTCAGTTGTATGTCATGAGTTCTGTATGTATGCGTCTACATAAAAGTTTACCATCTTAAAGGTGACGTGTTTTTTGTTTTTTTCTTAATTTTTCCAGCTTTCTGAAAGCGTTTTAAACATTACTTTGAAATTTTTGATCCAAATTTCAATCTGTATAACGAATTGTTCAAAATACGCATGAAAAGGTCAAAAAAACTCTTTTCAATTATATATTTGCTTGCGAAAAGGAATTACGAAAATAAAAACCTTATTGAAAAAAGATAATTTCTCATTTCATAAGTTTTACTTTACAACTTTATCACACATAGACAACATTGAATTTACTATGGTAATAATGTTAATTTGTTGTGTTGGTGGTAAAACTTTGTACGTTATTTGAATTAAACGACAATGTTACGATAAATTTACAACTCGAAAGTTATAAATATGTTTCCAAAAATGTTTAGGGTTTGGAAATTTTACCGTATATGTCATACAACGTTATATGTTTTTTCAATAAGGGGTTTGACCCAAAATCCATTTATTCATTTTTCTCACTACATCGTTTTTCCGTAACTCATAATATAAACATTCCGTGCCGACGGAGAATAAAGTTTTTCAGATAAAGATATACTAAATTTCATGTCATTTTTAAAAATCCTAGTGATAACAAAATGAGAGAGTGAGATATATCTTACCTCAGCTTTTATAATGTTTCACTAAAAACAGAAAATTAGGAGTAATCCACTACCTATTCAGTATAGATGTTGGTACACACTTTAAATAACGGCTCAGTTTAAATAGCAGTGAATATCTGTGTTGCTCTCCGTAACTTGTATGAAATCTTTTGCTAATACATATGTATAAAGTACAGAGCTATATTGATTTTAATACAGGTATTTAAATTGTTGCAAAATATTCTGTCCATACTTTGAATTACGCTATTAGTGCAACACATTTAATAACTTTATCTTGCAAGAAATATTCGTCGTCTAATATTTTTTTTCTTTGTTTTATATACATTACTAAATCTGTCAATGATAATTTGTCAATGATAATTTTATTATGAAATATGGAGTTGAGTGAATTGTAGAAAAATATTTTGCATCGCCACATCGAATTACTGCACACAAATAGTATTTTTACCTTTAATTAAGATTTTCATTGTTTACACAATTTCAAATATTATTCATTTCGAAGTAAAATATCATCTCCTAAAGTCTTCAGTAAGTTGAATATATACCGAGAAACATTTTATTTTTTACTTTAGAAACTCTGAAAATATTTGTAATTATTATATCCAATACCAACTCCAGGGAATCGAACTAAATAGAGTTTTTTTTATACACTCATAACCTTTAGTTATAACTGCCCGAGGCTTGCTCAAGCGGCGCCGAACCATTGTCGTGGAAACTTTTTACTCCTAACAACATAATATTGCGTGCTTCTTGGAAAATTTAGTAAAACGAATATTCTTGGCCTTAAGGCATCTGAAAGATGACGAGAAATAGATAACGAATTGCGTAAAGTTGGAAAAAAATTTTGTTTAACATACTCGTATCAGTAAATTATTGGTTCGAGATTTGCCCGGGTTGTGATGATGACTTTTATTTTAATCACTTTAAAGAATAATAAAGAATGGAAAGTCCTATCCGTGTAACAAGCTCGTGACCACACTGAGTAGTTACAAATAATACTATCATTTAAAACAAACATACCTATCTCTACTTGTACTTTCTTTATATGATCTAATACGATAATCAATTCCAGTTCAGTTTTTGGGCGCTGAGAAAATTTGTCATGATCCGTCCTTTATAAATTAGATTACATTTCTGTTAAACTTTAGACACATATATATGTCAACAAGTAACTTCCAGTTAAAGAAATTGACAATGCTTTTAAAACAAATTTTTTGTGATATAGTCTTTTACAACTTTTTATTTTTTTTTCAAATTATTTACAAATTAATATTTAAATTATTTTCCTTATTATAACCGGTATGATATTATTTCAAATTCGTTTGTCTTTGGTTAACGTGTACTTTTTTAAAATTTTTATATACCTTATTAGTAGTTAGTGTACGAAAATTTAAATATCAAATATAAATATCATTTATAATTACTGAAAACAATTAGTTATTAGTTGCTATTTCTAAATATATATTATGTGAAAGACTAATTTTAGAAAAGTGATTAGTTTTAAAAAATAACTGTTCTAAAAAAATATCTTATCACTTTCACAGGACAATTTATAATCTGGTTAAATTTATAAGTAAGACATTCTTACATTGTTTGGTCTAAAATGACATAATGCGGGTTCCAATAACTTTCAGTTCAGTTTTTAGACGTGGATGGAACTTGGTAGATGAAAACTTGTTATGTCCCGTTCTTTCAAATTAGATTAAACTTTGGCAAAATTTAAGCATAGATATACGTAACACGTATATCTGCTTCAATACCGATGAGTGTGGAAAACTGAAAAGCCTACGTTCAGCACATCGTTTCCGTACACTTAATTCTTCCGAGCTACGTATTATGAAGCTATGTAAAAAATTGTTGCGCTAGCCTTATTGATCATAAATAAATATACTTAAAAGTAATTTGTAGGCCTGAGATACCAATGGGCGGGTAAAGGAAGGTTAAATAAAACCATTATCAGAAAATATTTCTTCCGTTTAAGGCTCATGATCTTCCTTTTTAAATCATTATAATCGAATGATCGCGGGTTACATTCTTAAACAATTAACCTGAAAATATGCACAATATAGTTATACGGTCTTCGAAGTAAAATGAGTTCGGAGCTTTTAAGAAAATGCGAAGCTCGTTTTCTTATCTTTTATGGAGCTGATAAGTAACTCATTTAACCGCGAGTAAATTACGCAAGCAAGTTTTGGTTTTATTAAGAGGTAAGTCTTTGTAGCGAATGTGTATGAATTTCCGTAATATTGTTCTTAATGTGGATGATATTTCGTAGTACGTTTGTTATGTACGAGTACTAAATTCATTCATGAGTCTTATAGAAGGGTGTTTACTACTAAAACCTGTTTTGTATCTGTATTGTTGAAAAGACTTTCATTCTTTTTACTTAGCCAATTTTTATTAACGTTATTTTTATAACAGTATCGAGACTTAAACGGCGTCATAAGTGAGAAATTAATTTAAGTTTGCACTTTTTCAGTACTAAATTGAATCTAAATAAAAATTCATTTACAAAATCCTGGTACCGTTGCAGGGTTTATGCCAAGACGTGTTTCTCTCTTTTAGTCACTCCCTCTTACGTATATGCGCATCCACATATACAAACATAATTTGGTAACGACTCCAAACAAAGTTTAAACTCGTTATTAAAATTCTCAAAAGAGCCTTATGCTCTTACCCGTTGAGGGGTATCTTAGGATAACTACGCAGCCCATTATCATGTGTTGTTAATTTAATTTATAAAGTTGAGCAGAAATCGACATACTCTGTTTAAGTAATATTAATTCTAATAGTTATCATCATATATGCATACACATATATGTAAGTGAGAGCGTGCGTGCGTGCATGCGTGCATGGGTGTGTGCGTGTGTGTCTATGTATATATAATATGAAGTAGCTAGAGATTTCCAAACGGGTTCTCTTTGGTTTCTAAACGGTCTTAAAACCAAGAGAAGTTCTTTAAATAACATTTATTCGAACCGATACTTTAATTTGGTGTAATGTGTTAATATTTTCGTAGCAAATATTTTAAGGGCTGAAATATTTGGTAGAAAATAAAAATTTGCTTAATACAATCTTGCCATTCTTTTTTAACTTTATGTCATTAATCTTTTAACATTGCAATAGACAGACCAAATAAAAATTGTTGCCCCGAGTTACATTATATATATATATATATATATATATATATATATATATATATATATCCTGTTGAAGTTTTGATGCAGTATTGAAAACAAACCAGTTCTAGTAATGAAGAGGAAGGACAAGGTGAAAGAAAGAAAAATAAATTAATATCCATTCAGAAAATTTGCGCTATAAGTAAATAAGAAGAAAAACTTTTTTTAATATTACCAGGTCTAATGTAATCTAAATTTGAAAGCAAGATATTTTTCTTAACTAATATTCAGAAAGGTGTAATTTGAAATAAACACGATCGCATTAAACTCCATTGTATAGTTCCATATCCATACTCCATTGCACAGTGCTCGGTAAATGCATAATGTACTTGGACATTGCAACAGGAACTGCGTTTCGCAAGTTATTAGGATACAGGTAAAATGAGTGATAATTTATAGACATGCAAGTCATTTAAAAAAAAAGGTATTTTTTGGGAAAATAAAGACGAAAAAACTTAGCGAATTACATTGAGGAAACGGCAAAGAATAAAAGACAATCCATTATTTTATTCAAAATTTTCCCTCATAAATGTTCCTGGGCGTAAATTTCAAAGTAACATAGTTTGTCAATAAAAAATATAAAAAATAATAAAATCTGAAGGAGTACGTGACGTATTTCCAAGAAAATATTATAAACATTAGTTACTATAGTGCTTTTGACAATAGATCGTTTTTTAAATGTATCATTGCTTAATGAATTAAAAATTAACTTTTAATTAACACTGACATTGGTTTTGTTTTGGTGCAGCTGAATATGTTCCCAATTTTTTTTTTATTTTATGTGGCTTTTTTCCACAATAATCTAGAATTTTATGGTTCTTCGGTTGCATTCATTTTGATTGGACGTTTGCTCTACGTTCTAATATTAACAATCGAATGTATTTATTTGAAATATTGTTAAATATCCATTAGCCCGTATTAAATCCAGCTTCGGAATATATTGTTTTTCCGTAAAACCTATTGGCGTATCAATGGTTATTTCTAACATTAAAAAAAATTACAAATATAAAAATAAAAAAAAATTGCCTACTATTGTTTGTAATTTTTAGTTTCTGTGTAAATAATTTGAAAAAAGCTCGTATTCAAATTAAGTTTACATTCAATATTGATATATCTTTTCGTAATCTTATGTGAATTCCTATAAACAATAATTGATCTCGTTTTTAATGTTTCCAATTTCGCGTTAAAGCTCATGGTATTATTATTGTATATTTAGTACCTTGAAGAAATGGAACACACTCATGATATATATATATATATATATATATATATATATATATATATATATATATATATATATATAAATATATATATTATATTAATTTTAGTCGCACCACAATGGATAACTGCTGTTAATTTTAAAATTTGTGTCTTTATAAAATAACGATATACTCGTTTAAATATATTATTATTTTTGGCCCTATACTTTTTGAGATTAATGTAAGATTTTAAATATTATAGACTATATGTATGTAGTTAACTAAAATATTGCTAACGTATATTTACGATAACGTATTGTTTGATATCGGTTATCCTTTTTTCGGAAACACACAATGCTAAATGATTTTTCCAATTTCAAATTTTTATTTGAAACTACCTTCAATTTTGACAAGATACACGAATGCACGCATGCACGCATGCTTGCACGCATGCACGTACAAAATGTCTGTCTCACTTTCATGCCAAACTACTCAACTCTTTCAGTCTCATAAATATGAAATTTCGTTTAAATTTTTATTCCATGCTAGATTTTATTTTATTAGTAACTTAAAATTACTGGTTATGGATAAAAAGGTAAAAATGAGAATTTAACAGCACATTAAAACAAGGTGTCAGCCTGCTGCTGTTTACAGCACGGCCCATGTTTTCATCTTTCAAACCATTTGTTCGATTTATCGTATATCAAGCTGCGGACTATTTCGAATTCGTTTCCATATCTAAAGCTGAATAATTTTAAAAGGACTATATTTTTTCTCTTTTACAGTTTAATTATAATTTATGTCTTCTATTATTTATGCTATTTTTCGTTATAGCTCTTAAATTATAAAACAAACTAAATTAATATGCATATATATATATATATATAATATATAAGGAATACAAGCTTAAGAAGAACGAGGATACTCTTTGATTTTTCATAACAACCAATTAACTGATCTATTTAATATAAATTTTGAAGCAACTTGCTATTGATGTGGTGAGACAGTAACAATTATCCCCATAATTTCGTCGTAAAAAATATCACATTTTTTTAAAACCTTTAAATATTTTAGAATAAAGAATGACATATTTTTACCTGGTATCTCGTTATTACCATTGAACTAAGTAAATTGCTGATACAGATAAATAAATTTGTACCTGTGCTAAATAAGAAACGATATCTATAGTATGGAGAAAAGAGATGGTGCTATACTAGTTATGACTAAGCAACCCAATGTTCCTTGATCATTTAAGAAGTGTATATAGGAATAAATGCGTTTTTGTATAAGGCATTGCAAAATCCGTAATCAAATATTTATATGCTTAAAAAAGTCCTTATCAAAGTTACACCACATCTTCATAGTGGGGTATGTAAATTTGATAGTAATGTAAATTTGTACCTACGTGTAACGAGAAACAATGTCATGTCTCCATAGTAGGGAAAAGAGAAGGTACCGATTATAACGAGTATTCCAATATTCCGTGATCATTTAAGAAGAGTATGGTACAGAGAAATAAATGCGTTTTGATACAGAGCATTGCAAAATCTCTAATCAAATATTTCCATGCTGAAAAAATTCCTTGCCAAGGTTATACCTCCTCTACATAGCAATATTATGGATGTGATGAGTGCGGGTGTATCAAGTAGATAGACATATTTTTAAAGCATTCAGATTTCTGCAGATCAATAAGTGTCTAAAGCCGTGGGGTAAACTTATATATATATATATATATATATATATATATATATGTATATATAAGTTTATATATATATATATATATATATATATATATATATATATATATGTATGTGTGTGTGTGCGTGCGTGTGTGTGTGTATTATGTTACATAGTATTAATGTTGTTCAAATCGTCCATTGAAAATTAATGACGAAAATGCCTTATAAAAAACATATCAAACATTACACAAATTTTTTGCCTATAAAATTTAAAATATGCCGGTTTTGAGCTAAACCTACCTTGTATCTTGCTTAAAATTTTATTGATAAAAAATGCAGATTTTCCAGCAATTATATCGAATAAAATGCAAATCTTTACCGTAATTCAACTTAATGCGGTCACTTGCGAGTTGAGTTAGCGCGCCGAGTTTCTTTGCACTATTCACATATTTCAGTTTAAAGTGTGCTATGTGGGTACAAAATTTGCTTATTTGCCTTAAATTTAAAAGTTTTACTATATAGGATCTTGATATCTAAAATAAATTGCATTTACTTTAATTATAAATTATCGAAACGTAATATTAGAATTTATTCTTCTTCATGATAATGCTTAAAATGTTAGCCGGAAACTCAATGCTATCTTCATACTCAATGCTATATGTATATTCAGTTTGACAATTTTGGCGATATTCTAGTTTTTATATTACATTAAACTATTTTCAAGCTGATGAAAATTTATATAAAATTTATAGCTTTTGACCCATTAATTATTTTGAATTTATTCCGTCAAACGAGGAGCTAAAATTTTCTAGCACACGAATGAACAATCAGACTATTTCAATGATACAGTTACGTTCGAACATGCTCAGTATTATCCTTTAATCATATATAATACGATAATATATACAATCATATTATACAGCTCCACATTCACATAAATGTTTTGATATGTTTCTATGTGCCTAAATGCATAGTATATTTTTCTATTCGTACTAGTCATTTATCATTTAAAGATCTAAATGGAATGTATTCTATGATCAGTGATTACTTTTCCGTGCTTCTAACCTGTTTATGTATTTTATAATTTGTTGGATACAATGTAAGTTTTTCTTAATTTTCAGATGGTTTAAAAAGAAATATTATTGTATAATTTCTTCTTCGATTAACAATTAACTTTGCTGGAAATTTTCTGTCAGGAAAATTATATGAAAATTGCTTGTACATAAAAGTTTAAGAAGAATATGAAAAGTGTCACTATAAATTAATATCAAGATATACTTTAAGTAAAATTATTTTCCATTGTCTTAAGAAGAAAAAGGCTTCCAACAAATCAAATAAACTACACAGGTATTCAAACGCTGAGTTTTTTATATGATATCAAATACTGTGAATTTAAGTGTAACCTTAGTAATGAGGGCTTAAAATGAAACAGAGATTTCTTCAAAAGTTTTATAAAATTTCGGTCAAAATAAAATACTTATTAAAATTAAATTGATTTTGTATTTTTTTCAAAATATATCAAAATTTAAGAGTTTCCTTTAACTTTTAGCCTTCAAAGCACTGTTAAATTGCTCTGTTCAATTGTGTACCAAACATACCATTTATAGTTGTTTCGGCTAAGGTGATGGGTATTATCAATCAAAAGTTCAATTTCTGTGCGACCGCATGTTGATAGGTACTAATTATTAATTTAGTTCTTCGAGACTGATTTTGATTAAAATGTCTCACCATCAGAAACCAAAAAAAAATTTCTGAACAAAATATTTTAAACAAAATCAAGTAACCACGTGACTTTTTTTGGGATGAGTTACCCCTTTGTAATAATAAGTGCTTTTGTTCTAAGAGACTGATATTCACCTAAATTAGATTAAATTGTGGTCAGCAAGAACCAAAAAAATTTGAGGAATTAAATATTTCGTCTCCATTTAAAATTTAAAAGTATGTGCATTACATTTTCGTGGTCATACAAACAGACGCGCGTATAGATCATATAAAATGCAGCAGCATACAAGTTGCCCATAAGTGACTGCTTAACAAAAACACGTAATCGATTATTAAACGTTAATTCCAAAGAAATATTTCTTTAATACATACTAATATGATACCCTTTTTTCTTACCGCACCAAAAATATTTGCTACTGTTTTTAAGAAACTGCAAATTAATATTTTCGTAGATTTCATAAAAATCAGCCATATCTTCAAATGACTGAACTTCAATTACTTCAGACTAACTGGTGATATATTCATTTATTTTTTTTCTATTTTCAGGGTAAATTACGCTAAAAATAAAAGTAAATTGTGTACGCAGAACGTGAATATATCACGATAATATATCCTGAAAATGTTGATGTGTTTCTTGAACGTAACATAAATACGAAGAGAATTTATCTTTGCGTATAACAACTGAAACTTATATTAAACGTCACAATATATACGTAAAGCATTCGTTCATAGTCAGTCATGCTGAACACTTTCAGCCAGTTCCGAACTTTGACTCTAAATCTTTGAATTACTGACTCGAATTTCGGAGTCGACTTTTTCGAACTATGAACTGACGTTTCTAACGAATGGCGAACAAGTTGTGTGAAAGTGTATTTCGGGCTTTGCACGAACATTTTTTTCGAATACTTTTTTTATTAAACGGAGATATAAAGTCACGATTTAGTGTCGTCTTGGTAGTTTTGTTGTGCTTTCTTGTGAATGTTATTTTCTGAAGTTATACTTCTTTAGGCGCGTTATGAAAAAAAAATAATGAGATTACGATGCGCCGCAATGTACATCAAAAATCGACAGAATGAAGTCGCTCACTATTATCGACTGATACTATATTCATGATAGTTATTGAGGTATTTGTATAAATAAAACACGTGTTTTATATTCCCATAAATCTAAGTTATATCTGTGCTTTTAAATAGTACATATTTGTTAATTGCAATTTAATGGTGGCCTACATAATGAAAAACATTTATTTATTATGAATATCCGTGATGCAATTAGTGCTTATACGCTTTTTAAAATATATTTTAAAGGTATTTCTTTAAGCGAGCTTAAGTTTTGTTATGTATTTATTAGCATTATAAATTTTTGAAAGTTTGATTATTTGAATGATATTAGATTTTACCAATCGTATTTATAATCACGCCCCAGTCCTTTTCTTATTTTATTTCCATTAATTATTTGCGTGCTAAGTAAAGTTATTCTTGTATAATAAAATAATAACTTTAATATTACAAATATCCACAAAATTATAATATTATAAATATTCACGAATGAGAATAAAGGTAAAATCACTATAATAGGAAAGAAATTACTCATAACAACTTTGGAAATTGGGTTAAAAAAATGATATTTCACAAGAGCAAATGATAAAAAAATGGTCAAATTCTATAAAAACCACAGTGAAATTATTCGCACCCTCAACTTAAGAAAGTAAAGAAGGTAAAAAATAAAACTTTAGGAAGACGCGATTTAATAACTCTCTTCTTTTTCTTTAATTGTCTTCTTCTGGTGGGAGCTCAATGTGGGAACTCAATTTCTCATTTTAATTTAATTTAGTATCTTGAGTGAGCATTTATATGTGGACCCTAACTGATATTTACATTGAATTTTTTATATGTATGTATATATACAAATACATGCACACATGTGTATTAATGTATATGTATTTATATGTGTATTTATATATCCAAGTATGTGTGTATGTGTACGTGTGCGTGTGCGAACGCGTGTGCATGTGCGTGCTCGTGTGCGTGCACATGTATGTGTGCGCGTGTACGTGTGCGCATGTGAGCATGCATGTGAATTTGTGTTTGTGTAGGCGTGCGCCTGCGTGCGCACGCGCGTTTGTGTTTGTGTGTGTGTGTGAATATAAATATTTAGACTAAGTGAGCTTTAACATTGTTTATATAAGATATTTGAATAAAATTATTAATTAATTAGACTTTAATTGGCTCGTAAACAACTTTAATGTAAATAATTTTTGCTATATTCTAAAATCATAAAATAATGAGAATCCATTTCATCTGCGTGTATTTTTTGCTTGTGCTCTCTCACTTATTTGTATGTGGACCCGACATTTAATAAATGTAAGAATCTCATTACAAGTCATTAACAAAATAATAAGTCAAAAAAATTACAAGCCAAAATATTAAATAAAACCAGCCAAGTGCGAGTCGGACTAGTTCGCGAAGGGTTCCGTAGAAATAACAATATTAAAATTTGAGTTTGTATTTCTCAAACCCACTGTGAAGAACAAAGTTACTACCGCCGTCACTATACACAGCGTATCTCATTCAAACCTATTAGAGGTAAAAGTATATTTTAATTTCTACAAAGTTATTTTTTTTAGAATTTTACACAAATTAGTTGAGAAGTTAAAGGAGGGAGACAAACTTTTTAAGATATTAGAAGCGCATATCTCACCAATTATTGACTTAAATTCAATAGTTAATTCGGAACCATATATCATTTTTAAAGCCTCACTAACTACACTCCACATGCCTATGTGAACTGGATTTTTTATCCTTCTCTTATCTGTACCATTATTTTTTTTCCACAATTCTGCTATTACATTATTTAACGGTTTATAAAAGACAACTTCCATCCAAATTTTATCTATACGAGGCCAATAGTCCTCGAGTAAAATGTCTGTGATATACCGACAGATAGACGGATAGAAGGGCAGGACGAAATTATATGTCTTTGCCATTTGACTGCGGAACCCTTAAAAAGGAATCATTGTGTGATTAATTAAAACTATTCAGAAATACAAAACTTATTTTATTACATTAAGTAATTGAAAGGGTACGGAAAATAATCGAAATTCTACTTATATTGAGTGATTACTTATTTTACGATTTGTTTATCTTATTTGCAAATATGCTTGTGTGTTACATTAATATTGGATATAACGTAAGAAAATTCAAAAATAGGTTTTTTTTATTATCAAAACCTTGAACCATTTATATATGACGACATAGTACTTTTTTAACTAGGATTACGCAAAAAAAAATATTTTTGAGGAACACTTCCATGAATAAATTAAGATATAATTTTTATTTGCGCAAATAGTGACTGTGCATGCACTATATCAATCTAAAATCAATATACAGTTTAGGTCTTATTATGGTGTAAATCATTTAATAATATTATGAAATAAATTAGGCTAAAAGCATGTGTGCGATTATCGGCTCGGTAAAAGGAGAAAAAAGTCCAACATTGTTTTGTTTAAAAGCCCTAGTTATATATTAATTTATTTTTTTTATTTATTTATTTATGGTACGCAAAATAATACTTATAATTTTGAAACAAAAATAGGAAAAGATTGAAAACAGATCAATAATTTAATAAAATGAAATGGTTTTTTCTTGGAATGGTGGAAGAAAACTAATTTAATTTTTTGTTTAAATTACTCCCTGCACATTTTCCTTACACACATAGAAATAATTGACCTAATAGAAGTAAACTGTCTTATTTTATATTGTGCAATCATACATTATTAAGTTTACCTTTCATAGAAAGATTTACAAGAATAGAGATCCACATGTGAAGAAAAAAAAATCCTCATGCAAAATTAAAGTGGGTAAATTTAACTTTACTATTTTCAAAGAATATTGGTATATCGTATAAGATGCGATGGGATTAATCACATGTTTATTAGTATGGTAGTAGTAGACAACGGAGTTTAGTGATAAAAAATTATACAATGGATCCTACATAAGATTCAAATTCCACTCACAAAAATACTTTTTTTCTTACTTTTTCCATTACCGCCGTTTCAAGCGAGTATCTACAAAATTAATTTACGCATCGCACTAACCCTGCAACGTTAGTCGTGGGTATATTTAAAGACTTCTATGTGACTTGAAACTATCGTCGGCAGTTTGCATATAAAAAAAAATGGAATGCTTATCGTTTTTCATCTGCTTTTAGTTAATGAAGCTGTTGTTGAAGTATATGTATATCATGGATTACTGGTCTCAGACCAGAACATAGAAAAATCAGGTCATAATGAGCTTAAATTAATTTGTCACATGGAATAAGGTTTATTCATGAAGAATATTTCGAACCCATAGAAAGATTTACCCCCCAATACATGTAATATAATTTAATTAAACTTTAAATCAACACATCAGTTTTCGATTGGGTTACTAATATATGAATAAGCAATTTTACAAATGTGCTAAAATTTTATGTCACTTTTGCACAATAAATAAAAAAATAGTTGTCTAAAATAACGTCAAATATGATAAAATAAAAAAGTAAGGAATATATGTTATATTTTGTATTTGTTATGTCGGAGGAATATTTCTTACATTGATGCTTTCAACATAAACTTCACTACGAATATTTGAGTAGTAAATGTACATTGGTAAGCGTGCAGGTAGTCAGAGAATTTGAAATTTCGGACATGAGTGAAAAAGTTTGAACAGTTTAATGAAATTCAGAGGAAATTTATTCTAGTGAATTTAATTTTAAAAATGTTATTAGCATGGAATAATAACGTCAATTTCAAAGATTTTTGGATGACTGCGTATCGTTTTATTGAACAAAAAGGCAGGTATGAAAACTTCAGCTACACTTAGTAATCTCCAGCTGCTTAGCTCAGTACTATGAATAAAAAATTAGTGAGACACTAAGCAAATAAACGAGATATTTCCATCCACTCATATTACATCCGTGTACATATTTAAATTCTGTACGTCAATTTTGGATCAAGTTTGACTTCCTTATGACATTGTTAATAATTTTCCAGTATCCAATTATCAGTTATTATTTTCTCTTAGAAGTTTGTGGATTTAAACTTTTATGAAATAGCTTCATGGTTTATTTATCTACGATTTCAGTCGTCATTTTGTTTATAGCGATGTATGAAATGGATATTAAATTTTAAATCCCTCGTCAGCTGCCATTTATGGATAAAATGGAAACTCCAGTTTTCTCGCATCATGTTCTGTTTATTTTAATAACTCCACAAATACCGCAATCAGATACAATTGAATTATATAGAGTTTTATAAAAAAACAAAGTCAAAACCATTAAATATTTCTAATTTCATTACATGTAGTGTTTGCTATAGTTTAACAGTAACAAGATAAGTATAAATAAAAAATGACATCTCTATTTTTGTGCTTTGATGATGACGATTTCTGCTAACGTCTATCATACGTGCGTGTAACATCTATTATCTATCATACGTATTTTACAATATGGTAGAAATAAACCAGGTAGTAAGAGATAGTTGGTATCAAAGTACAAATTTAATCCTAATATTCAAATTGTAATTATGGTAATTAAAAATGGTTATGAAATATTTTAAAAAGTGTCCCAAATTAAGGTTAGAAAAAATATTTGTAACTGCAATTTATTAAACCATACCCTTTCAAAATACTGCAGTTAGCCATAATTCAGCGATTTTGTAACTTTTGTAGTCACTTTCTGAAACACCCTTTTCTTATAAATATGACTGATTCGTCTTTTGGATGATGTCTTCTTTCGATATAAAGTCTCTTTTAGTAGTATTTTAAATATTGGGAAGATTCGAAAATCCCAAGAAGTAATAGGTATCAGTAGAGTTGAGACGATGAGTCGGGAATATACCGATATGGCCTATGTAATTTTATCTTCACCATAGAATGTTCCGTCATGTGCGTAGTAAAAGCAATTAATTCATTTTTCAATGATAGCTATGAAATAATATAAAATACAGGAAAAGTAATATATCATAAAAATATGTTGCTGATAAGGACTTAACAGTCGACATCGGAATTGAACACAATTTTAATTTTGCATGGAGTGTGGAACTAGCGCTGTAGGTTTTGGAAATCGCAGTTAATTTAAAATATACTTCCTACTAATCCTAACATTTCTCTTCCAAACACTATTCATCCTTTAAAAATATATATTCATTTAGCAGCAATTATCCAGAAAAATTTTATAGATAACAGATATATTACAATTTCAGTATATTAATTGAAACACGTTCAATATCAAAAAATGTACAAGTTTGTCCACAACGCTCAATGCAATAAATGACTTTAGTAGGTGGTGAGCTAACGGCTGATAACTGCCGATTTTTTCTGACTACAACGACGACTGATTTGTCATTTACTTAGAACATATTTCAAAAGGCGCGCGCTACCAATTAAATGTTTCCCGTTTCAGGGCCTGTACACTTGTTGATCTTTTTCACCATTAGCGCGTTTTAACTCATTACGTCCGTACCGATGGGTAAATTGTCAGAGTCCCTCTAATTGTTTGCAGTGGTCTAACATGTTCGTTATATTAAATATTATATCCTCTATTTTTTCCTATTATTGTCGAATCGGTTATTGCAGGTCCTTGGCGACACGTATGAAGTAAAATTATGATGCAAGTTATTTCTTCCAAGCATTATATGTTGATTTAGTACCCTTAATACTGGTAACGCGTTTATAAATAACGCCAAGAACGAATTGTCATACCAAAAATATGTCTTACGTAATACAAAATTACATAATTTAAATAGGCTCATTATTAAGCTTTGTTTTATTATTTCTGTTTCTTTGGTTTTCTCGCTGATGATGCACTAATGTAAAATCAGTGATAAAGAATGAATTAAACTCAAGGAGGAGTGCTGGACATTTCAAAATAAAGTATTCGTTTTACTTTCGTCTAAGAAACGATATTTGCAAACTATTCCACAGAATAATTTGATGAATCAAAACTAACTTCAAAGTATTTTTATTGTGTCACCTTGGGAACAAAACATAGGATTTTGGACCATCTATTTGTTCATAAAGAATGTTTTATAATTTTTAAGTGTTGCCATCGATATAAATTTTGGTTATCGTTGATAGTATTGAAGCCTTTGAAATTGTTGTAATTGTAGGATAAATTTCACAGTAATAGAGTATCCACTGATTAAAAATACATTTTGTGGTTTTGTAAAAAACAGCTCAATTTACCCACTGATTTCGTCCGTAATTTGTATGCAAAAGTTGGAAATTTGTTAATATTTGGTCAAATTATAATTGCTTAATTTCTAGATGACGAACCAACCCACGTTGACATTTACAATTATGCTTAAGATTTATTTTTGTATGTTTCCGTATGAACCTAAGAAATTAAACAATATGTAGTCGCTTTTGTGTAGGTTCATTATTTTATTGTTTTTGTCTAAATATATGGAATGCTACTAAACAGATTGGATGTTATTTATATAGTCCAGTAATACATAAACATATATGAAAGCAGGTAACTGTATTAGAAGCTCAAATTGACTTGTTTCTAATCTTTCTATGTATATTTTTCTATGATGTTAAAGAATTTTTTAAGTATTAATATTAGTAATTAGACATTCTCACCCCTTTCTTCTTTCTTATATCGTTCTTTATGTTGATAAATAAATATAAAAAATATAATTAATAAAAATAAACTAGTTTATTTTTTTAAACGTACCACTGAAAATTAACTACATAAACAGACTTTAAATAAATATCCAACAAGAACTACCATGGCACAGTATAAAACAATAAATATACGAGTAATCAATTGGAACTTTTGCATGACAATTATGTATAATAGTTCCGAACAAAATTAGTTTTGAAAACATTACTGCTCTTGGAAATTCTAGGAATTGGTGCCAAGCCGACTTCCTTCTCACCCTCTCTCTCTCGCTCTCTCATATTTACACTCTTACAGCGACTTTCAGTTTCTACAAAAAACAAAAAACTCACAAAAGAAGATTTTCCAAATTTAGTTATGTTGAGGAATAATATTGCATTGCAAAAGATTGGTGTAAGTATTTACAATTGTATGACCTATGTTATAATTTTCAGTATGTTTCTTATTCGGTGTTTATTTGAAATCAGTAGAATGTTTTTTATCAAACAATTTTATTTTAAAAATTTTAATGCTTATAATATTCCATGTTTCCTTAATTGATCAGAATTAACGAGGAATTCAAATATTGGTTATATGCTAATTTATTACCTTACTTTCTTTATTATGTCAAGAAAATTCAAGTTCAAACTCAATGAGTTTACTCGTCACTATTGAGGAGTTTCTATCATCAACTTCCAGCTATACCGTCACAACTTGTAACTAAAGCATTTGTCAGGCTATCATCAGATTCTGGTTTAATCCATTAGAACTATTCAAACGGGCTAAAACTCACCGAGTTTTGGCTCGTTTCTTTTTCTCTTCACTGTTGAGGTTTCTTGTCGCCACATTTTGACTAAAAAGGCTATTCAATAAAAATGAGCGAGCGAGCGAAAAATGAGAATGAGCGCAAATGTAACAAATCTATTTCTCATCATTGAGGATATTCTTTTGCTAGCTTTCGGCTTCATCGTCCGACTCTAGCTACTACTTGCGACCAAAGAAGTCATCAAGAAAATTCAAATAAACAAATCGGTAACAAATTGCTCAAAGAGGCGTTGTACCCTCATCCATTGACGATTCCTTTAGAATATTTCTGTGGTTTAATATCAAGCTCTGATCATATGTACATAGGATTTATCCGAATTATAGGAGTTATTAAAAAAACATGAAAATTGGTCGATACATCTCCAACTTACGGCTGTACATACATTAAAAAATGCACATTGATCGAAGTAAACTCCTTCTTCTTTTTGAAGTCGGTTAATAAATAATTTTCCCTTAGCGGTCAGCACCGCCCGTTTTATATCGTTTGCCGATGATTTAAAATTATTCTCAGGTATAAACAACCAACCTGATAGTAAACTTCCCCAAAATTATATCAACCGCAATGGAATCGAAGCGAAGAATAATAATATAATGGCGTATTAAAATTAGATCCAAGCCATAAAGCACTTTTTGAATTGAGTAAATTTTAAATTATGTTGTAGTCTCACTTAATGATGATATAGATACACTTGGATAATTATATTAAGCTAGACCATCTTTACATTGGATACCACAATTTTTACTTAGGTTGGTATCCAGAAATTGACACTGGAAAACCCGCATTGCAAATAAATCACATAATTTTATAAAGAGATAGATAAGTTCACAAATTTTACTGTCATACCCGAGACAGAATGAACTGAGTATATAAGCAATATGTTATTGATCCACTGCTCCGCTTCCATCAGAAGGATATACTCGTGAGTTGACGATAAGGATTGCGGCAGTTTCACGGGAATAAAAACGCGACGGAAACATATTTTATGAAAATAGACTTGAACCTAGCGGCTGTCGCATTTGGTAAGAAAATTTACCACTTCAATGTTGTGTTTTTTTACATGTTTTGTATCCAAATAGGAAAAATTAAACATTTATGAAAACAATCTTAACACCAGCATAACATTTCTGAATGCTGAAATGTTTATTTCGAAGAATTAAATCTGACACAGTTATAATTAATAAAACCTAAATATAAAAGTAAATAAAGGCAAATTAATACAATTTTGGTTAAACGAGTTTCTTTATTAAGTATTTCGCGGCTATGTTTATAGATATTTAATTTTCTTTATTCTCAAGGATTATCAGTTTTTTTGTCCATTACTTACTGTCATTAATTTCTGCT
This sequence comes from Druceiella hillmani, assembly GCA_039881145.1. Lineage (NCBI taxonomy): Eukaryota > Metazoa > Arthropoda > Insecta > Lepidoptera > Hepialidae > Druceiella > Druceiella hillmani. The sequence continues at coordinate 24,076,805 of JAYKKI010000022.1, read as the reverse complement.
AGTGATATTTTTGATTCAACCAATTAGTTTGTCCATTGATACGCAAGTTAGTTGTTGTTTTTATCAATCAAAAATTTAAAGTGGAGATTTTGCATTGAAGGCACGCCTTTATAAATTTGAGACATTTATATTCATAATTAGTTGTAAACCATTTTTTAGGTTACCTCAAGAGAACTAAAATAAATTAAAAATGTTTTTTTATATTATGTGCAGAACATATATTACTTATCTTGTTTAAATTTTTTTTCAAAATTTAAATCTTAAAAATCTTAAGATATGTATGTTTATACACACACAAACACAAACCCATATATATATATGTATGTATATATATATATATATATATATATATATATATATATATATGTATATACTTGCAATTAAAATTGGCGTTTTGTCGAAACCATTTTGATTTCAGATATCTGGCCTTTGGGTAAGAATTCTAAATTCAACACTTAAAATATGGCGTTAATTACGAATAAAAGTTCCACCGTGGCATCAGCGCTGCAGAAACAGGTTGAAGTATTAATGACGTGTATGGAGCAGCTGCTACAAAAAAAATACAGTTCATTTTTGGTTCGAACTTTTTCATTCTGGAAATTTTGACCTACAGATCAAGCACCGTGGACGGCTGGAGAGCCAAGTTAATGATGAAGAATTGAAAGTGGTCGTGGGAGCAAATCCATTGCAAACTATGCCAGAGTTAACAGCAGTTTTCACTGGAAGTGATAAAATACTTTTTATTCACTTTAAACAAATTTGGAAGGTAAAAAAGCTCGAACATTTGTATTGTATTAATTGAGTGAACCAAACCAACAAACACGCATCGAATGTTGCGTTACTCTACTGAGGGTTACTACCGTTACACTACTTTACAATACTGCCAGCACAATAATGAGGGATTGTTGAATCGTATCGTTACTTGTGATGGTAAATGGATCCTGTACGATTATCGAAAATGTTCATCACAATGAGACCCCAGGAGAACCGGCCAAATCCTGCCCCAAACGAAGGTTGGCCCAAAAAAAGGTACTGTTTAGTGATTGATAGACCAGTGCTGGTGTCACAAAAGCTTCCTAAGGTCTGGTCAAACAATTACAGCAGATCTGTATTATCAGTAATTTTAAACCGTGATGGAGAAGCTAGCCGGTAAATAACCGATGCTGGTAAATTGTTCTAGCCCACTGCTTTTTTAAACCCGTGCAGTTTCTATTTCATTTACATTTATTTGCCAGCTAATGTATGTCCTTTTCATTATATTTTCTTCTCCATTCTTCAAACTACTTAAATGTTTGCATTAATTAAAGTTACAAAAACCAGCCTTTTTGTCGTGACTCCTCTTTTTTGCTAGGCTTTTTCAAATTTATGCTTTCGTATACACTTTTTTTTTGCATGATTCCTCGCATCACAAGTTTTTTGCTATCGCGCAACTATTATATTTCGTTTTCACAAATATTTTTCTCATATTTTTTGTAGTCATTTTAGGATTGGTATATTAACTATGGACAAATATTCTCAATTTAACTATTTACCTTATTCGGGAAATGTTCGGGAAATGTCTTTTCTTATGATCGTTCGACATAATTTTCTTCAATGAATGTTCAATAATAGTTCCACTTCACATCCATTCAATTTTCTTTTATTCTTCGCTCGTATTACTAAAATTTCTTTGCACATACCTCGGGTTATTTATTATGTATCAGCGTAATTATCCAAAATCGGTTTATTTATTATATAGTAAGTAAGTATCCAAAATTTTTTGCGAGAAACCTACTTTGTATGTCTTTTTATATAGGAGTTCTTGCTACAAAAGTAATATTATTTTCTCAGTTTTTTTTATTTATTAAGGTCTAAATTCTCTCTTTAAATAATGACGTATATCTCCGCTCGTTGGGCAAGACGGATATATGCATGAGGACACGCTAAAACTTGTAATTACTTGATTGTCTTTTTCCTTCATATTGTATGTTACTTTTAAATTTTTAGGAATTAAACAAAATATGAGTACATTTGTGAAATTACATAACCATCGCTCAACATTTCTTTAGCGTTTTTCGCTCAATGTCTAATCTTTCAATAAATTATAATGGAGAGGACAGGTAAGAGGACAGGTAAAAAATATTAATATTATTTTCTATCACGTAAATACATTGTCCAGTTTATTGGTAACTATTGATTTCATTTTATCATAGATAAATTTTCCGATAAACTTTAAATAAAGTCCAAGTGACATCGTTGTTTTTTTATTTTGACTTGAGTAGTGTTTCAAAAATAGGTTAATTAATAAAAATGTGTAATAATTAAAAAATATCTAGAATTACGTTTTCATTTTTCTACGAAAAAGTCGAATATTTAATTTATATATTTTTGTTTTCTTGCTATTGACAGGCGGTTTAATATGCTTTATTAATATAAAACATTCCAAATCTGCATCAAACGATTTTTAAGAAAAATGGCTCTTACAGAGAGATATACTGTTGGGTACGTTAGTGATTTTAAAATACTACATTTTTTTCTTTATGTGGTTTTACTGTATCCTGAAAATCACAAATCTATGTATTTGTCTAGCGAATAATACTACTTTTTTCATTTCTTATTCAACAACTAATCAAAGAAAAGTGTCTTAATTGAAGATAACGCGATTTTTTGATTATGTTGGTAATTAGAAAATCATATTTTTAAAATCAAATTCGTTCAGGCATTTTCAATCGTATATTTGCAAATTGGATGACTTCAATCAAATTCATTCAGGCATTTCAATCGTGTATTTGCAAAGTAGAAGCCGTCCCCATTTTTTCTTAGGGTTGACTTTTTGGAATGTGTTCGTTGAAGTATGAAATATCATATATTCTCTTTTCTCCAATTATCGTCGGTCGTCGGCGCTGTGAATTAAGCTCAAATTGCTTTCTTCAAAATATACATACATACCGAATCATTTCATGCCTTGAAACTTATTCAGAAAATCTGTGTTAAATTCTGTGAAAATATTATTTTTCATCTTAGATCCTAACAATAGCGTTATATAGCATACGTATCCAAAGTTGCGTGGGATAAATTCTAAGGCTAGACACTCTTTATTTGGTTTTGATTTTTTTCAATCTAACATTATTTTTTATCAAACCGTTTGCATCTCTTCTATGACACGACACGAGGGAAATATAGTTTAATCTAACCCGTGTAGGTGGAAATACACTATATTCGCTGATTTGTTATATAGCTTATTTAAATGTTATTACGGTTCTTGATTTAAATAGAGTAATAATTTCGAAGTCCTAAAATAGATTAAAGTACACGAGCGGGGTGCTATGATTTATAGTAAACTAGAGACTTACCATTTTCGAAACTTGTAAGTGAAACAACGTTAAATTAAAGAATATTTTATTAAGTGATAATAAAATTTTATAGCTCTATTAACTAATTTTTATATCTACTCGCCTCCGAGTAGAAATAAAAAATTAGATCATTTTTTTTCAAAAATCTAGAGGGTTTTTACATTTCTTTTAATTGGATGTGTTTTTTAAATGTCACCTCTAAATAGTGCGCCGAGAATGTTTGGCAAATATGAGTGCTTGCGGTATACTGAAATAGATGCTCTACAATTATTTTACAATAGGTTAACCCTAACAAAGCCGACATAGAATTAAGTTTTTAAGGTTTCATATCTTAAAAAAAGGACACACATATATCCGCTAGTTTATCTATCGCAGCCGTTATTGTCGGAAATCCTCTGACGTAGCAGCTCGAAATTTGGCGAAGTTGTAAAGCAAAAATACACGTAATTAAATTTTGGAGGTGGTAAATAATAAAAGCTATTTTTTAAATTTTTCCTATCGACTATGAAATCAATTGAAGGAGCAAATTATTGTCAAACTGTTTTTTTTATAACTTTGTGTAATACAGTTTTATGAAATTGCAGAAAATATCCACAAAAATACAGAATATGTTAAAATTAAAAGCCTATTTCCGAAATTAAAATTATTATAATACGTCGTCCACAGCTCACTTCCTTTTTACGGGAAAACTTTAGTTATTGTTCTGAATTTCACAGTTTTTGAGAAATTACGATATACTTACGCATATTTTTTTTAAAAGCATAATAGAATTGCTATGTATACATCAACGCTCATATAGCATAAATCCACACGTTTATTTTCATCAGTCGTTATCCATGAATCTTCTTATTGAACAATTTAATAACGTTTTAGACACTATATGTAATTCTGTAGGAGTTACAAATTTAGGTTCAGAATCCGATTGTTCTGCGAAGATAACCTTTAAATATATATGCACTTGAGTTACCTAACTTAAATTTTCCTGAAGTTTCACATATATGAATACACTTCAAAACAGAATGTGATGTATCGTGTATGTAGAAATACATATTGATTGAGCAGAACGAGTATGATGCAGTTGGTAGAGTGCATTTTGTTGCATGTGGGAACATTGAACGACAATACCGTGCACTTGTGGGACTGTCACCAGCCTGGCACCTGCATTGAGTTCGTGTCACGCGCCGTTATCTTGGGCTTTTAATAATGTAATAGATAATTTTTTTTCATGACAGTAGCGTTATCGTTAAATAAGCGATAACGTGCATATATTGTCAGCTAAGAAATTTATTTCGTAATTAGTTTTAATTATGTAACATAAATATTTCAATAATATGTATTTTTTACGGAGATATAAAAGTGATGAGGCGGGAGAATCAATATTCCTTTCCTCTATTTAGGTAGATTAATTTTTCCTTCCGATAGTTTTAAGGGGCAGATTCCACCCATAATTATGATTGTGAATTTTTTTGTTGAAAGTCAAGAACCTAACCGTTTCTGAGATGATCTTCTCCAGAATTTTAAATTTAAAAAATAGATTAAATTTTCCGTGCTCCGAAGTAAAATTTCTAAAACGGAGCACTAACGGAAACTTTCGTGTGCGTCACCGTCCGTCATTTTATAAAAGAAGATTTTCTGGGGAACAATTCGACGTCAAAATTTTAAATTTGCCATAGAGATAGAGTGTGGTACTCCAATTATAGACGTGAAGCACAAAAAGGTGAATTTTGAATCTGAAATTTTTTTACAAAAAGTATTTTTTCACAATTTCTTTACGAACAACCTTTGTCCTTACATATTTTCAAAAATTTTCAATTTGGCTCAGTTGAACACCAAGTTGACGAAACTTATGTGATGTAAGTGTGAATAAAGATGTATGATGTGAATTTGATGTATGATGTGAATAAAGATTAAGATTTAATTTTAAAAGGCTGATAACATTATAAAATATAGCAACATGCAAGTATTACTTGGAAAAGGTTACCTATATTATAATTTTAAATTATATATGTTTCCCATTCAAAATACAGATACATTTTAACATATCCGATCTAATTTAAGATTTAATCTGTTTATTCACACGCAAGAAGTTGTGGCAGTGTTTTATTTTGACATATAGTCAAAATACATAAGGTTTTAAGGTCAAAATTTCTTTATGCACTTTGAGTAATTTTAGGTAAGGTGAAAATGTTTTGGGTTAATATTACATCTGTAGCTGTGACGTTTTGCGTTTGGTGAGCAGTGAAAATATATATATATATATATATATATATATATATATACACACACACACACACACTACGTGGATAGTTCAATGTGTGTATACTATGCATTGTTTACATAAATTGTGTTTTAGTTTGATAATTATTTTATTTGTTTAATTATAGGATTACTGTGCAGTACAACGGTGAGTACTAAATATGTTAATATTTTTAAATAGAAAAATTAAAAACAAAAACAAAAAATAATATTTACAGTATTTTAAAAACAGCCCTTCGGCTTTTTTAAACGTCTATAAGACATTGATTTCAAAAACTCAAACAATTTGGAGTTCAAAACCTTAACCCAAATCCGAAACCTTTCTAGATTTGGGTGTCGTCGCTGTAGTGTGTTGGGTTGATCACAAGGCGTGCGGCCTTTGACGATGCGGCGTACCGCCGGGACCCGGATTCGATTCCCGGCCGTTCTTCGAACGGGGCTGGACTGGTGTTGTGGTTAGCTGTAAAAGATTGCTCCCGTAGCAATAAGTCCGCCATATGTATCAGTTAGATACAATAAAGCAGATAAATAAACAAAAAAATAAAACCTTACTGATAATACCATATACGAGTCTATCTAGTTTCTATCATCATTTCGTTATTTTTTAAATCTTTTCACAATTAAAGAATCATTGCTATTTAAACTAATTTTAAACGGATTAAAATCATTGCTAATTAAATTAATTTTAAACGTTTTACAATCATTGCTAATTAAACTAATTTTAAACGTATTACAATCATTGCTAATTAAACTAATTTTAAACGTATTACAATCATTGCTAATTAAAGTAATTTTAAACGTATTACAATCATTGCTAATGAAATTAATTTTAAACGTATTACAACCATTGATAATTAAATTAATTTTAAACGTATTACAATCATTGCTAATTAAATTAATTTTAAACATTTTACAATCATTCCTAATTAAACTAATTTTAAACGTATTACAATCATTGCTAATTAAATTAATTTTAAACGTATTATAGTAATTGCTAATTAAACTAATATTTACGTCTTAGATATTGTATGTCTATCTACTTACAAATTAGTTTATTTGTTTTTGTTCTTAATCAAAGTACCAGATAATATAGTATTTTCCCACTTATTTTCTTCTACACCTAACTCCTTTGATTTTTTTTTATTAAAGACACGTTTTAGGCGACAAAACCGTATTAACTTTTCTTTTCAGCTTTTCCAAATCACCTCTAATATTTTATATCCTCGTTTCACATACATATTTTTGTGCGACTTGAAAGGAACCTTCAAAGGTTATGGCGTATAATACTAGATACGATCGAGTAGATGTACTCATTTCCAGAGCTTTCATTTTAATTTTATATGTCTCTCACGGCGTGTAATATTCTCTGCTTTATATAATCATCTCTATGAGTACATTATTATGTAAGGCTACTCTTATTTTCTTTAACCTATTCTTTCGATAGGTATTCGTTTACATTTTTTCTTATTATAACTTTTCACTTTCAATTTTTGGAATTTGAAAAAAATTTCAGTTTTCGGAAATAGGAAATCTATATGAGAAGAGAAGTAATTGTGAATTAAATTAAGCTTTGAAAAATAAAATGAGTCGCCATTCGCTGGTCCATAAGTAAGTACAGTTCCGCAAATAAGGATATACTATGATTTGCAATTTTTGAACGATTGCAGCGATTTTACTTATATCGTTATAGGTTAAGCAACAGAATAGGAGCTTATTAATTTTCACAGTGATTTGTAAAATAGTTATAGTATTTTTTTATATTTAACTTATATCTGTAAGTTCAGTATAAAATATAAATTTAGACTGTAAGTTATTAATTTAAAAAAGTTTTTGTCTTTAATTATAAATTTTATTTAATGAGGTCTTTATGTTCATCGAGTCGAATAATTTTTTTATATTATAAAATGAAGCTCAAGCAAGTCCTATTTAACTTTATTTAATAATCGGCCAGGAAGGGCTTCTAAATAATTATATATTTACTGGGGGTAATATATAATAGTGTATATTACTAGAGGTAAAAAGTGATTTCCATACAAAATTCAATGATATAATATTATCTTTTTGTTTACAATTACTGAATATTTTAATTTCTCAAATCCTGAAAACGTTTGCTTCTCTTTAGGCTCCAAAAGTTTATGATCTAAAGGGTGACATGTTTTTGTTCTTTTTTTTAAATTTTTTCTGCTTTCTGAAAGCGACATTACTTTGAAATTTTAGACCAAATTTAAATCTTTACATCGAATTGTACCAATTACGCGTCAAAAATTAAAAAAAACTTAAATTTTACCTTTTACGAAAAAGAAATATGAAAATAAAGATATATAAAAAACACAATATATTTTTCCATAAGTTATATTTTACAACTTTATCCCACATAGATAATATTTAATTTACTATATTAATAATATTAGTATGTTGTATTGGTGGTAAAACTTTGTAAATTATTTGAATTAGTCGACGATGTTACGATAAATATATACAATTAAATACTCGAAAGTTATACTTTGAAAAATTTTCAAGTTTTGGTAATTTCACCGTACATGAAGTGTTACGTTTTTTTGTTTTACACAATAAGGGTTTTGACAGAAATTCATTTATTTATTATTTTTCACAACAGCATTTTTTCATAACTCGTAATATGAAAGTTCCAAGCCGATGGAGAGTAAAAAAAAACTGTTTAGTTAAACTTAATGTTCAGATAAACCGAAATGCAATATAAATTTTGATGTCACTTTTAAAAATCCTCGTGGTAGCGAAATAAGAGAGGGGTATATCTCTTACCTCAGCATTTATGATGTTTCACTAAAAACAACAATTAGGAGTTATTTTCTACCTGATCAGTATAAATGACTATACATAACGACTCATTTTAAGCAACAGTGAATATATATGTTGCTCTCCGTAACGTGTGTGAAATCTTCCGCTAAAGCATGTGTATAAAGTATACCGATATATTGATTTCAGTACAGGTATTTAAATTGTTGTAAAATACTCTATCTATACTTTTAAATACGCTATTAGTATAAGAGATTTAATAACTTTTGAAGTAGAAAATACTCGTCTTCCAAGAAATAAAATGAATGGTAAATATGTTTTTTTTCTTTGTTTCATATGCTGTCTAAATCTATTTGTAAATTAAAACTTTATTAAGAAATATGGAGCCAACTGAATTAGACAACAATATTTTGCATCACCACATCGAATCACTGCGCACAAATCGTATCCTGATAATTAATGAAGATATTTACATAACTTTTATTTATTATTCATTTCGAAGTAAAATATTATCTCATGAAATAAATCTTCAAAAAGTTGAATATCTATTAGGGAAAAAGTAATTTTTTACTTTAGAAACTCTGAAATTACTTGTAATTATAATATCCAATCCCATGTCCAGGCAAACGAAGTAACTAGAGTTTTATTATATACTCATAAACTTTACTTAACACCAATATCTGCCCGAGCCTTGCTCAAGTGGCACCGAACCATTGCCGTGGGAAATGTTTACTCCTAATAACATAACATTGCGAGCTTCTTGGAAAATTTGCCAAAACGAATATTATTGGCCTTAAGGAATCTGAAGGATGACTAAAAATAGATAACGAATTGCGTAAAGTTGGAAATAAATTTCGTTTACCAAACTCTTATTAGTAAAGCATTGGTTCGAGATTTGTCCGGGTTGTGATGATGATGAGTTTTATATTAGTCAGTTTAAAGAAAAAATAATTGGAAAGCCCTATCGGTGTAACAATCTTGTGACCGCCCTGAGTAGTTACAATTGATATCGTCATTTAATGAAAATATATGTATAATTGTACTTTCCCTTAACGCTATAATACGACAATCAATTTCAATTCAATTTTTTGGGGGTAGAGAAAATTTATCATGATCCACCCGGTTATCATCGGCCATGATCGGTCATTGTCATATTAGATTAAATTTCTGTTAAACTTTAGACACATATATATGTCAACAATTAATTTTCAGTTGAAAAAAATCGACAAAGATTTAAAAACATATTTTTGGCGATGTAGTTTTCTATAACTTTTTAATTTTTTTTCAAATTACTATAGAGAAAAAGTCTGTATTAATTTTTTAATGGTTTATTTAAAATATTGAAATTATTTTCCGTACTATAACCGGTATGATATTAATTAAAATTCGTTTGTCATTGTTTAGCGTCTACTTTTTTTTTAATTGTTATTTAATCTTTTACTTAATTAGTATACGAAAGTATACGTGTCAAACGTAAATGCCATTAGACATTATTGAGAAAAAAAAGGTATTTGCTATTTGTTAATATATATTGTATGAAAGTCCAATTTTAGAAAAGCGACAAGTTTTAGAAAATACCTGTTCTAAAAAAATTTCTTACTTTTAAAATTTCTTCTCAGGACACTTTATAAAATGTATACTGTCTTTCTTAGATTGTTTGGTCTAAAATGGCACAATTCGGGGTCTACCAATGGCACAATTCGGGGTCATATTTAAATGTAAAAATTTCAATAAATTTCAGATCATGTTTTTGGGCGTAAACAAAAAAAAACGATGAATGTGGTAAACTGAAAAACCTTCGTTCAGTGCAGCGTTTCTGTACACTCAATTGTTTAAAGCGATGTATTATGAAACTATTTTAAAAAATCGCTGCACCATCGTTACTGATTATAAATAAATATTCCTAAAAGTAATTTGTGGCCTGAGGTACCAATGCGCGGGTAATGGAAGGTTAAATAAAACCATTATCAGAAAATATTTCTTCTTTTTAAGCCACACGATCTTCCTCTAGTCCATTATCATCGAATGATCTCAGGTCTCATTCTTAAGCAGTTAACCTGAAAATATGGACAATGCACTTACGTTAAACGTTCTTTGAAGTAAAATGAACCCGGAGCTTTTAACAAAATGCGAAGCTCGTTTTCTTATCTTTTATGGAGCTGATAACTAGCTCATTTAACGGCGCGTAAATTAGGCAAGCAGCTTTTGGTTTTATACAAAGGCAAGTTTTTGTAGTAAATGTGAATGAATTTCCGTAATATTTTTCTTAATTCCAAATTAATGGAGTGATGATTTCGTTCTACGTTTGTTATGTACGAGTGCTCAATTCTTTCATGAGTCTTATAGAAGGGTTTTTAATAATCATGTCCTTATAAATTTAAATTAGAAAGCTGAGCATAAACCAACATACTGTGTTTAAATAATATTAATTTTCATAGTTATCATTACATATGCACATACATATACGTGTGTGTGCGTGCATGCGAGCGTGCATGCGTGAGTGCGTGCGTAAATTCGTGAGTTCATGCGTGCGTAGGTGCGTGCAAGCGAGCCTGCTTGCGTGCATGCGAGCGTGCGCACCCTTATGTGTGTGTGTGTGTGTGTACATATATATAATATGAAGTAGCTAGGTTGAAGTAGCACGATTGGTTTCCACTCCAAGTTCAAACAAATGATCGTAGAACCAGCAAAGGTTCTTTAAATAAAATTTATTTGGACCGATACTCTAATTTACTGTAATGTGTTAATATTTTCATTATGAAATATTTTAAAGGCTAAATTATTTGCTTAAAAATTTGCTTAATAGAATCTTGCCATTTTTTTTTATCTTCATATAATAATTTCCTGAACATTGCAATCGACAGATCAAATCAAAATTGATACCCTGAGTTATATGTTTAATACGTCAGTATTAAAGCAATATTGAAGACAAACCAGTACTTGTAATGAAGAGGAAGGACAAGGGGTAAGTAAAAAAATAAATAAATATCCATTCATTAATATCCATGTCTAATCTAATCTAAATATGAAAAAAAAACATTTTTCTTAACCAATATTCAGAAAGGTATAATTTGAAATAAATATTATTTCATTAAACTCCATGAATTTGCATATCGAATCCATTATGACGTGCAAAATTAATGCAATAGTATTTCACCTCTGAATTATATGAAAACCGTAGATATTTATTTAATAATTCATTTCTAACGAATGCACATGATGCTTTCTGTGTCCTCGGTAAATGCATAACGTACTTGCGCAATGCAACAGGAACTGCGTTTCGCACATTATTAGGATAGATGTGAAAATGAGTCATAATTTATAGAAATGCAAGATAATTTAAAAAAAGGAAAATAAAAATCGAAAACTTAACGAATTACATTGAGGAAACGGCAGAGAATAAAAGACAATCCATTACTATATTAAAAATTTGCCCTGATAAATGTTCGTGTGTGGAAATTTCAAAGTAATATACTTTGTCAGTGAGAAATATGAATAATAATAAAACCTAATAGAGTATGTGATATGTTTCCAAAAAAATAATATAAAAATTAGGTAATATATTGCTTTTTAACGGTATCATTGCTAAAATTAATTAAAAATTAACTTTTAATTAACACTGACATTGGGTTTTTGTTTTGGTGCAGGTGAAGGTGTTTCCAATTTTTTTTAATTTTACGTGGGTTTTTTCAACAATAATCAAGAATTTTATGGTTTTAGGGTTGCATTCATTTTGATTGAACGTTTGCATTATAATATTAATAATCGAATAAAATTTTTAGAAATATTGTTTATATATCCATTAGCACGTAATAAATTACTAATTAAACTATGTGGTTAGATCCAGCTTCAGAATATAATGTTATTTCCATTATACTATTTGTGTATTAATTCTTGTTTTTAAAATTAAATTGTTTGCAGTTTTTAGTTTGTATGTCAAAAAGACTCATATTAAAATTAGGTTTACCTTCAATATTAATATATTTTTGGGTAATTTTATGTGAACTTTATAAACAATAATTGGTCTCGTTTTTAACGTTCCCAATTTCGAGTTAAAACCCACGGTATTATAAGTGTATATTTAATACTTAGTCACAGTACAGTGGATAACCACTGTTAATGCAGAAAACTTTGAAGTTTGTGTCTTCATGAAATATTTATATACTCGTTTCAATGTATTATTATTTTTGTCAATATACTTTGGAGATTAACGTAAGAGTTTAAATATCATAAACGTAATATGCACGTAGATAAATAAAATATTGCTAACGTATACTCTTTTCCAGAATTGAGAAAAATAATTTTCATCGTTTATTTTGAATTTTTTCATAGTTAAAGTTAAATATAATTTAAAAAACATATATGATGTAGAAAAAAACATATATGATATCGTTTACTTTTTTTTTTTGAAACACACAATGCTAAATGATTTTTCTATTTTCAAATTTTGATTTGAAGCTACCGCCAATTTGGATATGACCTACGCATGCACGTACAAAATGCGAAGTGTCTATCTCACTTTCACGTCCAAATACTCAACCAATCTCGTAAACATAAAATTTCATTTATATTTTTATTCCGTACCAGTATTTATTTTATTGTTAATTTAAAATTACCGGTTGTGGATAAGAACGTAAAAATTAGGATTTAGTAACACATTGGGACAAGGTGTCAGCCTGCTGCTGTTTACAGCACGGCACATTTTTTCATCTTTCAAACCATTTGTTCGATTTGTTGTATATCAAGCTGCGGACTATTCCAAATCCGTTTCCATATCTAAGGTGCAATAATTTTAAAAGGACTATATTTTTTCTCTTTTTCGTTTAATTATAATTTTTAACTTCTATGGTATGATTTATACTTTTTTTCGTTAAATAATAAAAAAAAAATTAAATTAATATACATGTAAGGAATACAAGCTTAAGTGTAATTTTGATTTTTCATTAGCACCAATTAACCGAAGTATTTATTATAAATTTTGAAGCAGCTTATTATGGGTGTGGTGTGACAGTAACAATTTTTCCCATAATTTCGTCGTAAAAAATATCACATTTTGTTAAAAACTTTAAGTAGTTAAGAATAAAGGATGATATATCTTTCCTTGCTGTCTTGTGATATCATGCCATTGAAATTAGTAATTAGCTGATATAAATATGCAAACTTGTATCCATGTGAAACGAGAAACGAGGTTATGTTTCTATAGTAAGGAGAAAAGAGAAAGTGCTATACCGATTATGCCTATGCATTCGAATATTCCGTGGTCATTTAAAGAGTACGGAGAAACAAATGCGTTTTGATATAGAGCATTGCGAAATCAATAATCAAATATTTCCATGCTTAAAAAAATCCTTATCAAGGATATACCGCCTCTATATAGAAATATAACGGATATATAATGACATACATATAGAATAAATGTTATTCCAATTGTCCATTAAAAATTTACGACAAATATGCCTTTTGATATGAAAAAATGAATTTTTGTCTAAAAAATTAAAATATGGCTGTTTTGAGCTAAACCTACCTTGAGTCGTACTTAAAAATTTAATTAATAAAAATTACAGGTTCTCCGGCAATAATGTTGAATAAAATCAGTGCATATCTTTACCGTAATTTAATTTAATGCGGTCACGTGTGAGTTGAGTTAGTGCAACGAGTTTTCCGTATCTGCACTAATCACATATTTCAATTTAAAGTGTGTTATGTGGGTACGAGGTTTACTTATTTGCCTTATGAAAGGTAAACTTAGTATGAGGGCTTAGAATGAAATGGAGTTTTCTTCTTGAGTTTCCATAACATTTTAGTCAAATGTGTTATGGAAACTCAAAAATACTCGCTAAAACTAAATTGGTTTTGTATTATATTACGTCTCAGAAAGTTTGTGCTTTTCAAAACCTATCAGAACTAAATGACTTCCTTTTAACCTTTATCCGTCGAAATGCAATCGTGAAACTGCTCGCATTTTTGCAAGAAATGCTAAATCGCACTGCTCAATTGCGTACCAAGCGTGCCAGTTTCAGTTGTATCGGGTGGAGTAATCTAAATTGGTATTATCAATCCAAATTCCAATTGCTGTGCGACCGCATGTCGGTAGGTACTAATTATTAATTGAGTTCTTGGAGACTGATATTGACTAAAGTGTCTCACCAAAAGAAAGAAAAAAAAAATTTTCTGAACAAAATATTTCAAATAAAAAATAGGCAGGCAACTACGTGTCTACTTTTGAATGAGTTACCTCTTCGCAGTGATTAGTGATTTTGTTTTAAGGGATAATAATATTTGATATTCACCAAAATAAGTCCTAAGTCGAGGTCAACAAGAACCAAAAAAATTTTTGAACGAAATATTTCATCTGCATTTCAAATGCAAAACTATGTGCATTATATTTTCTTGGTCATATAAACACGTGCCAAGTTACTCAGGTTGTACATCGGTGACGGCGTAATAAAAGAACGTCATCGGCTTTTAAAGGTTAATTCCAAAAAAATATTCCTTTAAGACATACTAATATGATATCATTTTTTCGTACCGCACATAGAGTATTTGTCATTGTTTTTAGGAAACTACAAATTAATATTATCGTAGATTTTATCAAAATGAGCCACCTCTTCAAATCATTAAAGTTCAATTACGTCATACAAACAGAGGGTGATAAATTGTTTTATTTTTTTCTATTTTCAGTTTAAACAACGCTAAAAATAAGTGAATCACGTCCGCAGAAGGTGAATATTTCAAGATGATATATACTGAAAATGTTGATACATTTCTTGAACGTAATATAAATACAAAGAGACTTTATCTTTATGTATAACAACCGAAACTTAGATTAAACGTCACAATATATACGCAAAGCATTCGTTCATAGTCAGTCATGCCGAACACTTTCAGTTACGAACTTTGACTCTAAATCTTTGAGTTACTAACTTGAGTTTCTTAGTCGACTTTATCAAGCTATGAACTGACGTTTCTAACGAATGGCGGAACAAGTTGTATGGAAGGGTATTTCGGTCTTTCCACGAGCACTTTTTTCGAATATTTTTTTTATTAAACTGAGATATACTGTCACGATTTAGTGTCGTCTTGGTAATTTTGATGTGTGCTGATAGTTGACAAATGTTTACGCAAATGTTATTTCCTGAAGTTATACTTCTTTAAGCGCGTTATTAAAAAAAAAATTATTAGAGTAAAATTTTATGATGCGCGCGCACGATGCAACAAAAATTGACGAGATGAAGTCGCTCACTAAACATGCTTGTAGTGACTGATACTATATTTTGATAGTTTTTGAGGTATTTGTAAATACAAAAAAACTGGTTATATATTCATATAAATTTAAGTTATATCTGTACTTTCAAACAAATTTATTTATTAATTGAAATTAGATTATAGTCCATAGTCAGATTCGTTACGTTCTTATTTGCATCATAAATAATAAATTAATGAAAATTTAATTTTTTGTTTTTGCCGTAAAAGGACAAAAACCAACATTACTTTATTCAAAAGCCTTAGTTATAATTTATTTTATTTGTTTTTTATTTATTTATTTTATGCTGTACGAAATAATATATATAATTTAAAACCAAAAATTAGGAAAATTAAAAACAAATATAACAATAATTTAATAACGCGAAATGGTTTCTTCTTAGAATAGTGGAAAAAAATTAATTGAATTTTTTGAATTCATTTCTTCCTGCATTTTTTCTTTACTCACATAGAAATAATTGACCTAATAAATGAAATCTAGCCTATTTTGTATTGTACAATTACATTTTATTTAATTTAAATTTCTAGGACACATTTAGAAGAATAGAGATCCACATGTGAAGCAAAAAGAAACTCAAGTGACTAAATCAATCTTAACAATTTTTAAAGAACATTGATTGGTATATCGTATAGAATGCAATAGGATTAATAACGTGTTTGTTAGTGTGGTAGCTGTAGATAATACATCTTAGTGATAAAAAATTATACTTTTAGTAGGTCGTGAATATGGTTCCAATCCCACTCATACAAATAATTTTTCTATTACTTTTTCCATTACCGCGATTTCAAACGAGTAAGTACAAAATTAATTTATGCATCACATCAACTACAATGGCTATGTTAGTGATGGGTATTTTAAAGACTTCTATTTGACTCGAAATTATCGTCAGCAGTTTATTTATACAAGAAAATGGAATGCTTATCCCTTTCCATGTGCCTTAAGTTGAAGCAGCTATTGTTGGAGTATATGAATATCATGGATTACTGATATCAGATCAGAACATAGAAAAATCAGGTGTTAATAAGCTTAAATTAATTTGACATATAGAATATGGTTTAGACACTTATTCATGAAGTCTATTCCAAACTCATAGAATGATTTACGCCCCAATATATGTAATATAATTTAATTAAATTTTTAATCAACCCACCATTTTTTATTTAATTTAGGTCACTAATACATGAATAAGCAATTTTATAAGTGTACTAAAAATTGTATGTCACTTTAGTACACTAAATAAAAAATAACAATTTGAAATAACATCGAATAAGCTAAAATAAAAAAAAACTAAAAAATACTTCTTAGATTTTTGTGAATAAATGTAAGTACTAAAGAAGGGGATAAAAAATAAGATGTTTAAAAGATATGAAATATTAAATTAAACAAAATGATAGTTAATTTTAAAATTTTGTTCAGAAAAAAATTCTATTTTGGGGTAACCTATAGATTTCCTGTATGGATTTGAAATATATATTTTTGATCTGAAACTACTTTATGACCTCTGAGTTACACTGTTACGTAATAATTGTCTAACGCTTGAGAAAATAAGTGGCATGCTAATAGCATGGAGGTTGAGAATATCAAATAATTTACTAAAACTCTAATCCATTGATGAATTGACTGTTACCACGGATTTTTGCGCCTTTAGTTTTGTGTACAATGTAATGCAAAAAAATTAAGTGAGTATGATATAATTATATATTCAATAGATTTGAGAAAAATCTATAAAATAATTCCTAGAATTTAGAAAAAACATAGTTTTAATCAGAATAACGAATAAAAAGGTCAAATTTCTAGGTGAAATTTGTTATAAATTATTAAGTAATATGATCCGTTAAAGAAGTATCACTTCGTCCGTGAATAGTAGAGGTTTATAACTTTTGTTCACAGGTTATAAGAACAGTTCGAACTCTTTTGAAATTTCAAAAAGCAATAATGGAAAAATGTTCTTAAATATTTTGTACAATTTGTGATAATACATGTAGAGAGAAAATATTTTAAAATTTTTTTAAAATTTTTTATTCTACTAAATAGTATAAAAAATGGGTTTCCTGCATGTAAAAATCCTGAATATTATAGATATTCAGGATTTTTACATGCAGGAAACCCATATATACATTATATATACACATTTGAAATATTATGTTAATGTATTTCCCATATCGGCAAATTGAAAATTGGCTATAACTTCAAATCTAAGTTTGAAAACAGAAAAATCATATACCATTGTGTTTTTCCAGAAAAAGAATTACCGTGGTCTGATAATAAGTTCATTATACTAGGCGTTCCAAATTTAAATTATTTTGCAAATTATATGTAAAGAAGTCCAAAACATAAAATACAGATGGACATTTTGATTTTCGAAAAGGAGTTTACGTTAGTGATATTATCTACATTTAGTATCTACATTTAATATAAGAAATATAGTGTCTCTAATCTTTAAACGTTTACATTGCCATCTAAAAGTATAATGGGAGAAATATTAATACGTTTGGATGGGCAAATCATAATTTTATAAAGACACCAATTAAAAAGCATTCCGCATTAACAGTGATTTTCCGTTGCACTACGACTAAAGTGAAGGTAGCATGTGTAATGCGTCTCTTATTTTCAAATTACTAAATATTAATAATAATATCACATATCTTAACACGATATTCAGAACTTTAAAACATCAAAGAAATTTGGCAATACACATTGGTTATTATTTTTTACGAGAATTCGCATAAACTTGCACAACAAATATGTCAATGTTGAATGTACAGTGAATTTTAAAACGACTTCTTTTTTCAAATTAATTACATATCTACTAAAAACTGTAAACAAATTAATGTGAGAAAGAAGCTTTAATACACCAATAGCTTTTATGGAAATAACAATATATTCTGAAGTTGGATCTAACCGCATAGATTAATTTAGAATTTATTACGTTTTTTCTACCTATCAGATAATTAAACAATATTCCCAAAATTATATTCAATTGTTAGTAATAAAACCAACGACAAATTTCGAATCAAAATGAATGTAATCCTAAAATTCATGATTATTTTTGACAAAAGGTACATATAGTTCATAAAGAAATTATCTCGATTAAAAGTTCATATTCAATCAATTTAAGCAACGATAATTTTAAAAAGCAATTTATTGTTAAACAGGGATATGTTGTTAATTTCTTGTCATCGTTTCTTAGTAATGGGTTAATTTACTCCATTAGATTTTATTATTAATTACATTCCTTATTGACAAGCTACGTTATATAAAAATGAAAACATATGAATATTTATCAGGGCAAAATTTTAATTTGATAATAAATTGTCTTCTATTCTTTCTTCTTTCTAAATTGTCTTATCTTCTTTCACCGCAATTCTCACAAATAAATGAAAATATATACGGTACTCCCAGTTAATCTAGAGTCATAGGATTTGGTAAGAAGTAAGGTATTTTTCCTTACCAAAAAATACAGTCATTTATACCGCATATTTTAATACTCGCAAATAAACCAAAATATATATGGTACTCCCCGTTGACCTAGAGTCATAAGATTTGGTAAGAAGTAATAACTTAAAGCATAACTTAAGGAAAAATACAAAATTTTTAATTGGTATTTATATTACATAAAAATTTCTTTTTTTAAATATGGGCCTGTGAAAGATATAGTAGGAAATATGTTTTAGTTCTGAAAAATAAAATTGTTTATATAGTTTGATAGGAATATTATGTACTATTATATTTTTTTAATACTTAACTTTTTAGCCACCGTAGTGCGAGTTCCACTCATGCTTGCAAATTTTTTTTCCAATTACCTTCCATTTCTAAAAATTAAAATCCATTTCTACTCCTTTACAAATAAAGCGCAAAACGCAATATGCACTTAACCGAGCACACAGAAATCGTCCCATGCCTTCGTTGTAAATATCTCGTAATATTAAATAAGTTTTTGCGGCTTTCATACCATTTAGAGATGAAATGCAATAGATGATCTAATTGCATTAATTTTTAAATGTCAGAATCGATTCGATTTGCAATTGTACCGAAGAATTTGATAATATTGCAATTATTTAAAATTATATTTTTTCGAATTTTGGTTAAAAAATATTTAGTTCTTATTCCGACTGCATTATAAATTGTTTGATTAATGTAAAAAAAAGCTTTTCTACTCGCCCATTTATACTGTAAGTTTTCTGAACAGATATTAATTGATTTTGTGTTACTTTTAACTTGTTCTTCCTCTCCACTACTAGAATTTTCTTCTGTTAAACCAACATCATAATGTATTTGTCTTCCGCTTTTCCAACGACGATTAAATTACAATATTCCAAGTGTTCAAAAATGTTGCGGATGGGTGGTGAAGAAATTACATGTAGCATATCCAAAACTGGTCCTACCATTTAATTTCAATTGCTATCATTTAATTTCAATTTGTTTTATTTTTACCTATCATTATTTTATTACATATTATTATTACCTATAATTTAATTTCAATTTCTTTCCATCCTATGTAGTTTGCCTTCAATGCTGCATCACTATATAAACAGCAGATAACTCAGGATATCAATTTTGTTTTGGTCTGTCGATTGCAATATATACGTATTCGTTTGCTTCTACGGTCGTTTGTTTAACCGTGGAGTCGAAACCATGGTCAATCTCTAGCTATTTCATATTATATATACGTACACATATATACACACGCGCGTGTGCGTGTGTGTGTTTGAGTGTGTGTGATGACAACCATGGTATCAAAATTAATATTTATTTTTTATTTATTATTAGCTTTTATGTACAGTACATATGGCGAACTTATTGCTACATGAGCAATCTCTTCCAGTCAACCATAACAATTTGTATTGAAATTTAGTTAGTAGACTGTAAGAGATTTTACAATGAAAATTCTTCATTAAAAAAAAAATTCCAATTTCTTAAAAAAATTACAATTCTAAATTCTTCATTAGACAAAAAAATACAAAAGTAAATTAAAAAAGAAAACAAAATATTGACATGATTTGGGATGGGAAAGACAGGAAAAGGCAAGGACACAAAAGGAAAGTTTTCAGGAGATGCAGGACTTTTTCACTGGATCTTTGAAAATATTTAGAGACGTGATTTTCCTGATGTCAGGATCCAGGTGATTCCAAATTTTTGTTGCTTGGACAGTGAAAGATTTTTTGTAAGTGGTAGAGGTATGTTTAGGAATAAGTAGGGTGTGTGAACTTTCAGATCGCAGCCCAAGGCCGTGAGCAGACAAATCTTTAAATTTGACACTAAGATAATTTGGGCTGAGGATTTTTTAATATGTTAAAAAGAAGTGTAAATATGTGAAGTTGGCGTCGATCACGGATCTTCAGCCATTTGAGAAGTGACCTGTATTCAGAAATGTGATCGTATTGAACACATTTTGTGGGGTTCTGCTAAACTTTCTAAGTTAAATAAGGACTTAGTAATGGACTACGTAATTAACCTAAGGTACCTTTCAACGGAAGAGTATAAGGCTCTTTTGAGAAATTTAATTACGAATTAAAATTTTTTTTGGAGTCGTTGCCAAATTATGTTTTTCTATGTGGATGTGTATATAAATGAGAGAGAATGAGAGAATGAGAGAGAGAGAAAGAAAGAGAGAGATAGAGGGATCGACTTGGCACCGATTTCGAAAACCTACAGCGGTATAAGTATTTTTCAAATAAATTTTTGTTTGGATATAATATAATACAAAAGTGTGAACTTAAGTGCATTTCATATTATATAAAAATCAAGGTTACACAAGGTCATTTAGCTTGGTAATTATGGAGTTAGAATTGTGAAGAAATAAAGAATTTTGACATAGTTTCATTCTAAAGACTGGTATTACACCATCATGAAAACTACGTCAGAAAAAACTGGCTAAGCACAAGGAATGAAAATCTTTTCCGCAATATAGGCAGCCTTTCATAGCGGAAACTTTTCTACAGATCCATGAAAGAATTTAGCATTCATACATACCGAACGTACGACGACATATTATCCTCTCTAATAAAAATATTACGGAAATGTATTCCCACTGACTACAGAATCTTATCCCTTAATGAAACCAAAAGCTGCTTGGGTAATGTACATGCTCATTAAATGAGTTAGTTTCGTAAAATATATAAAAACAAGCTTCGCATTTTGTTAAAAGCTCCGGTTCATTTTATTTCGAAGAATGTATAACGTAAGTGAATTGCGCATATTTTCATTTTAATTGCTTACGTATATAACCCATGATCATTCAATGATAATGGAGTAAAAGGAAAGTCGAGCGCTTTTGGATTAAGAAATGATTTCTGGTAGTGTTATTGTATGTATATTGTATTGTATTGTTATTGTATGTGTGTTGTATTGTATGTATATTGTATTGTTATTATATGTATATAGTAGTGTAGTGTATTGCTTTATTTAAAATTTCCCTTTATCCGCGTATTAGCCTCTCAGGTTAATGGATTACTTCTAAAACATATTTATCTATAATTTTTAAGTAATAAGGTTAGTATAACCAGGTTTTACGTAGTTTCATAATACGTGGCTTGAAACAGTTGAATATGCGGAAATGCTAACACCAGATTTTCACTGTACTAGTTTTGTCGGTTCGCGGGACTGAAGCAGATATACGTGTCACTCTTTCGGGTAAGTGATGTATATTATTTTTTCAAAATCCTTAGTAGACACTTATTATATTTTTCATATTTACTTTATACTTTATTCCACTTCAACTCACCAAAATTGAGCAAGTCTAATCAGTCACAATTAACCACAAGTTATAAGCATTTATGGAACTCTTTGACTATGGACAGTATATGCTTAATAAATATTGTATAAGAACATATGCTTGAAAGGAATCTAATGTATTTTATACATTAAACCTGGAACTTTATATTGAAAGATAATCTGTAATTTCCTATAACGCGGATACATCCAATTGATGATGGTTATTTCCCTTAGTAATATTATTCACATTATTAACTGTTAGATTGTCACATTATTAACTATTATCCACATTATAACAACTATAATTATTCACATTATCAAATATTAACTGTAATAATTAATAATTTTACGACCCACCGTGGGAAATGTGGTGTAAAAGTTGTATAGTATGAGAGTGATGGATACGACCTGCGAAATTATATACATCACTTTTTCAAAGACAGTGAAAAAAATCAAGCTTTTTTGATATGAAAAAACAATTACAATCTTATTTTCTGTACACCAAAAAATAGTATTCGCAAATATCTATAAGAAAACTGAAGAAACTGAAATAATTATGGATTTTAAAGACAACAAGAGAAGTATTGACGCTGGAAATAAAATGTACGAGACGTAAAACAGTGCAAGGCGTAAAAACAACTGACGTGTGATTGTTTTTATATTCTAATTTATGTATGATGTACTGATAACTATATTATATATATTTTGAATAACTTAAATACAAAAAAAACTTTAGAAGGTTTTGAGAACATTAGATTTTAAAGCGATTAGATTTTATAAATCATCATGTTTGGAGACGGGTCGTGAATTCATATTTTTCAAGGATGTTAACAATATAACTGTTTGATGAAAAATTATATATAATAGACAAAAAGTATTATTTTGTTCTTTGTTGTCCATTAATATTAAAGGTGAAGTTCTCAACAATTTGGTATGATTTATTTAAGCATAGCCATTAGTCCTAATATTTTTCAAAATACCGAACAAAATACCTAACCTTTCAACAATAATTAATTATGAATATGATAAGTTACTTCAGACCTGCGCCACTAGCGAATATTCCTGTTCTACTAAAAAGATGTAAGAGGGTTAAAATATTTTCCTAACACTTGTGAGTACTTACTGGGTTTTGAAATTCGATGGATTTGTTAGATAATTGATTGGTGAATATTTCATTAGAATATAACCCAGGTTAGATAGTTAACGAATAATTTATAAAAGTTTCCATTGAAGTTGGACTAAATAATGTTACAAATTTGTTATAAAAATTAATACATTCATTAATGGCATCAAAATAGCGCGAGTTTTACTATATACAAATTTTACAACGTTTTGAGTATGCTGACGTGAAAGTTGATTTTTTTTATATAATTTTTGGTTCCAAAATTTATTGCATTATAACTAAAATACTTAAACTAAAAAGGTGATTACATTCTTATTTTAATCGTATTTTGGAAGTGACATGGTCCCATCGGCGGAGAAAAAAATAAAAGCTCCGTTACTCTCTACTTTTGTTGGATGATATTTTAAAACAACTGCGTAATTTTTTGTATCCAAGTGACTGATTATACCTGATTTTGATATATACTAAATCTTGAAAAAAATTTCTATAAAAAAATGTGGATTTCGACATAAACGATAGCAAAAATACTTAATCATATAATGTAAGAATATACTACATGTAAAAAGTATGAATTTCGATGTAAATAAAAGCAAAAAAAATTGGAATCCAATATCATACGTCGCCATAATTTTGCTCACAGTACTATCTTTTTGTAAGATAAAATAAACTTATGTATTAAAGTAGTTGCCGCCGAGGCCTTGCCTAGGAAAAAAGAACACATGACGACGGAGTTTTAACTAAATCACTTTTGTACATTATTGTACATGTATGTTCATTCGTCACCACATCACATATAAACTATTAAGAATAATGAAAAAATTATCCTAACATTGTTTAATTAATATATTGTTATTTAATCCTGTTCTATAATTTTGCCAATTTTTTTAATCGTATTCATGTCAGCAACATTGGACTTTTTAAAATTTTTCTTCGTTTTTTCACCTGATGTAATTTACTCGAGTGTATAATTATTTTAAATGATCTTTATAGTTCTTAATTCCTATTATTTATATATGAATAAAAATTTATTTTCAAGTCAGCAAATCGTTGACATAATATTTCTTCCAAGCTGAATCTTACTATAGTCGTCAATTAAATAAATGTGATGGAAATTTTATTTATGCCATACAGTGCACATGAATAATTAATACGAAATTTAAACATTTTAAAATGCGAGAGTCAGTTATATAATTCCTCGTAATACTCGTTAAACTAAGAGCTGATATTTCTAAAATGTAAATGTTACAATTAATATCTCCATTTACTAAATTTATTTTTAATTTAAAACGTTGCTTTTCATGCGAATAAATTTTCAAAATTTTACTTCTACATTGGAAAAGCCAAAAAGCTTGAATATAACAATATTGGGGGGGTAGAATTTGAATTGCAACTGCAAACCTAGCGCCTAAATCCAAAAAAATCAAGAAATACTCGATTGCCAACGTATCAAAGAATGTGTTACGCAGAGAGACGGAAGATGTAAATGTATCAGACGCTTTCGTCAATATTTTGGGTCTGTTTTCCCGCGTTTGAAAACTTCGCGCAGTAACAGTATTGACTCATTAAAGCTACGACCCTCATTTAACCCCCAATCGAAAACTCTCTTAAAAATCTTCAAATTTCATTTTGAAAATAAATAATGTATGATGGTTATAATAAAGATGTATTGTGATAATTGGGACTTTTGTCCCGATTATCACCATATGATGATCGGGACAGGTGCGTCAACGACCGTCTGATTTTCATTTATTTACACAACTTTGCCCGCAATGAATTTAAGATTAGACACATTTTTCATTTCATCGCAAGCCTATAAAAAAAATTAACTCAAAGCCGAAAGGAAAGTATCGACTTAACTTGCAGTTCTATTTCAGATTCTAAGCGTATTAACATCAAAAATATTATGGATTTTATTAAAGTTTTGTCAAAGATTTAAATAAATATTGATACAATAAAGATACGAATAATTCTAAGGGAGAATTCGTTATGTTAGAAATTTTATTTTTGTTGCAAATTATGAAGATGAATAAAATATATAAAGAAGCACATATTGATAAATTAATAATTCTTTAAAATTTTCAATCAACCATAATAATAATATAAATTAACCTCTTGTGGTCCAATCAAAATAGGATTTATTTTTCATTTACAATTAAATTAATTTTGGTAAATTTTTTTATGGCGCAATTCTTCTAAATATAAATATATTTACTGTGTTAAGAGAGAAAATGTATTTCAAATGAAATTGTAAATAATTGTCGTTAATCAGGCATAAAAACTGCATGGTGGAAAATGATGGAAAAATGAAATGCGTTTAGACAGTTAAAGCTACAATGAATAGTCTTTGTGCCAGCCGCAGATCCGTAATGGTTGATGAAGTTATTTTTAATGGCTCGCAGTCAATTCTTAAACGAGTGTTCAAATGACGCTGGATATCAATTTAATTTACTGAAATGTCTAAAGTGGCTTAAGGTTAAGAAATTGACCCCTTCAGCTTAAGGAAACTACTTTATATTTATATTACACTATTTATGTTACTATTGTTGAAAACGGTAATTTAACTTTACTTCCTTAAGAAAATGGCTTACACGCGAAATAATATATTAAATTATTTTCTTATTCTACGAGGAAGAATGATGATGTCGTCACTATATATATTCTGTACATACACATACGCATACAAATGTATATCCATTTATATATATGTTTCTGTCGCAAACGGTGCATTTTAGAAAATTCCTGAATAAGGCGTCGCCATTTCGCGACAAAGCGCAATAAAAATATGGTTGCATGGTTTGTTTTTATGTAACAAAAAATAGGTGCAAGTACAACTTATTTATCTACGTTTCATATTTATGGCTACTTTTTCACTTATATATATTATATTTATATTATATTTACTAGAAACACTAGTTTTGTGGTTTCGCTTCAGAATATTATAAAAAAAATAATGGAATAACACGCATTCACTTTTAACATCACATTAACCTAATTACTACAGGATACCTTACCTGAATGATATTATGAAGTGTGACTAGCCAAATCTTATACGACTTACCTTGAATAATATGGTCAACAGTAATTAAATAAATATATACACACACACCAAATATATATGTGTGCGTGTGTGTGTATGTACATACACATACACACATACACGTGCATGCACTCACACATACACAAACACATATATGGATAAATGTATGTATAAATCATTAAATATGAACCGATTGTAAATTTGTTTCTGCTCATAAAATTGGTATTAAAAAGAAGATTAACTTAACCTTTTTAACCTGTTTAATTTGTTGACCCATTTATAGAATAAATACTTAACGCACTTAAAATCTCAAAGTTTCGGTTTATCTTTACTTGTGGAAAAAAGAAAACCACAAATACCTAAAAGGAATAAGCGCGATAGCAATGTTATATATTAGAAAGAGATGTTAGAATAATTTTGTGAAACGCAGTCGGCATTTATCGTCACGCAGTTAATTATGCTCGCTGTTCCTTCATTCATTATTATCTGGTTAAAATAAATTCGTCTAAAATAACGGTCACTTGTTCTGCTTTTTATTGTGATACTACTAGTCATAGAATCCAGACAAACTCACATATTATGGGTAAAGAAGTGTCATAATAATTTTTAAAGTTATTTTCACGAACCCATGGAGAGATAACTATTTTACATATAAAACTTTACAGAATAATATGGCTTTTTAAATATAGTATATAAAGGTTGTCCAGTGGCAGATTTGAAAGTTTGAACAAACATAGTTTCTGAACGCAACACATAAGAGGGACGCGGGGGAGCGAAAAGGGGAAGCGTTAGAAGCGCAAGCGGTGCGGATGTTTTAGTAGCCATGGAACAGTGGAGTGGAGAGCACCGCGCTTTTGCCGTCGAGGCGTACATTTCAAGTGGATTTTAGCTCTCTGCAGCACGCCATCGATTCATAATCGTTACAGTATTCCTCGATTACGTGATGGACCATCGATCAAGCTTATTCAGTCATGGGTAGCAAGGTTCAGAGCTACAGGATCAACATTAAATAGGCCCAGGCCAGGACCTACACCATTGGTAGCCACGGATGAAAATGTCGAGCGTGTTATGGTTTCTGTCGTTGAAAATCCCCGTTTATCACTGCGTACACGTTCATCGATATTGGGAATTCCGAAATCAACTTTACGGGTAGTAATGCGAAAAAAGCTCAAGTTCCATCAGATTCTGACTTCGAATTAAGATAAACTTACGCGGAGGTGATGTTGTTGAGATTTCGTACTGCTACCCGGATGGGCAACATATTATTTAGTGACAAAGCTCACTTTCACATTGGAGGATATGTGAATAAGCAGAACTTTCGTTACTGGGATTTCCACAACCCAAGACAAATGCATCAAGAGCTTTTACAAAAGCCTAAAGTAACAGTCTGGTGTGCCAAGTCTGCATCTGCAATCATAGGGCCTTATTTATTTGAAAATTAACGAAAATCACTGCTAATGTGTCCATGAATGCAGTGCGGCAGTTGTTTCCAGAAAAAAACATATCCCAAAACGGTACCATACCGTGGCCACCTAGGTCACTCGATTTGAGCCCATATGACTTTTTCTTATGGGGATACTTAAAATCCGTTGTTTATAAAACAAATCCGAGCACTGTGACACAACTTAAAGAAAATATTCGAGCCGAAGTCAGTAGGATACTTAAAAAAAGCAAAAGATATCTTAAAAAAAGTAAAGAAACCTTTACGATATTTTTGCTAATAGCTCACCTGAAGATATGGTAATACAACGAAACCTAAGTCGTCATAAAGAACTTAAAGAAAGTAGAAATAATACTACATCACGTAGTTTCATTTAGTTTCATAAAATAAAACTATTGATTTAAAAATATGAATTTATCGAATTTCTGCAAAATAATTTTCATTTGATATTTACGTTAATGTTAAATAATTTCAACAATATTTTTTCTCAGGAACTAATGACACTTAATACTGTTCAATTAAAAATTTACTGGACCTTACACATAATTATAAGTAAAATAAGCATGTACTTTAAAAGAAAATGAAGTTACTGAGTTTCTATGTAATAATATTCATTCCTAGTGTTAAATCGGTTACCATAGTGTTAATCTTAATCATTTTTCCATGTAACTAAAAACGTTTAATATCGTCAAAAATTAGGAATGGATATTTCCTTTATAAATACACATTTTACATTTTGTAATTTCGTATATTTAGTCAATCAAGAAACGGACTTATTTTTAAAGCCCTCATATATATGAGAACTCGAAACAGGCTATTTTTGTTTACGCTATGAAGTGGAAAATCAGTGAATAGGTCTTTCAAAATGCATTTAAAAGTGTCAAATAATATTTTTGTTAGATTCATTATTCCCCGCTCTCGCATCCCCCTTTTTGTGATTGTATGTTTTATAAATCTAAACCAAAACATTACAATAAACACTAACACGTATTTCAATTTAGAATGGTTTGAGTTTTTTACTTGCGTGAAAATAAAAATTTAGCTGATTGACAAAAATTTTAATTGAATTAGAAAACTTTTTGATAGTATTAACCTGAACACCAATTTTTAAGACGTTTACAACTCTCAAATTAAGAGAACTATAAAACAATGGTTTAAATTGTCCAACTGAAAATGTAAGGTGAGTGTTTCTTATATTTCCTCACATTAATCAACACTTAATTTAAATTCTTGAAATACGATAACGGCTGACTTGACACGGATGATCCTGACTTGATACAGACGCTTTAATCTTGCACAGTTTTGTAAAAAAATCTTCAACCGTAATATAAAGAAAATATTAGAAACTTTATAAATGTCCTGAAGTATTTACGCCCCATAGTTTTAATAATGCAGTGTTCTTAGCAAGTATTACCTTGATGGTATTTTCAACAGATTTTTGGTGACACTAGTTCAAGCTTTTTACGCAATCAATTACATAAAAATTAATTCGGTCCAGTTTCAGAAATCCAGTGAATAAGTTATATTCTACGAGTCTGCGTGAAAATATAAATGTCTTAAAATATACATGAAATTAGTTAATCGGGTGGATTTTTTTTTAATCCCGTCCCAACTCGGTACCATAACTAAGTTAATCATCAAACTAAATATATATTATGTCCTCTTAAACTCAATGGGACAAAATTTTATAAAATGTCGTCGCCGTGGCATATTGGACTGATCACAAAGCATTTTTTGACCTTTGAGGACAGGGCACCACGCTGCGGGAATTCAGGCTCCATTCCTGGTCGCCCGTCGAGTGGGGCTAGATTGGTGTATCGTAACAATAAATCCACCATAAGTATCAATTCTAAACATTAAAGTACATAAATAAATTTATGCATAACAAATTAAAAGTATCAGTTTTGAAAATTGTCAAGAAGGGATCCAAAAAAAATTATTATTGTCAAAACATTGATATAAATGTTTGGTTCTCATATTTTTTGGACATTATAAAGCATAATAATGTCATATTTTAAGAACAACGAAATATACTCAAAAAAATACTGCTAAATATAATATTTTATATGTGCATATGTTTTATGTACAATGCTGAAGTCTATATTCCATAATATTATACTATGTGTACATACATTCACAATAAGTAAAATACACAAAAAAATAAAAGATTAAATAAAACAAGATGAGAAATAAACGATCATGATATTTACACATGATTAATATCACCCAACATTATGATCTCGAAGCAGAATTTGGTATATTTTTCGGTGATATCCATTTAATTTAGTGAATCGTATATGCCATCTGTAAGTAACGAGACGGTTAGCAATAAATCACATGAGTAATGAATTGTTTGTAATAAAACCCCAAATTTATCTAGACTACTACCGATACTGGAGGCAAGTTTTCTACTTTAGCGAAATTTTTGCGTTAAGGTATTATGCGAAAATTGCGATGCTTTCGTAATTGATTGCTCGTAATTTATGACTAGACGGAAGATCAAGTTGAATAGATTTCTGAGCTTGTAAATATTTGAATGTTCTACCAATTTTTCTGATGTTTTTTTATTCACCGTATACGTGACACAATAAATCTAATGAAATGACAAATGTTAAATAAAAGAAATTTTGTGAGTTTGTTAGAATTATTGTGTATTTTGAATATCTTAGGTTTGAGCATGTAGCTGATGAAAGTTTCATACTGTTAAATAACGTCATAATGAGGTGGATAGATATAAATTAATTCGGAATGGGGAAATGATGAAGAGTATTGACGTTCAATTCATTATGTTAAATCTCTATAAAAAAAGAAAAAATTTTCTTCTAGAAACTATCAAAACCTAAAGACATGTAATCAGATCATAACTTAAGGTTTCAATTATGAAATATCTAACCCTCGACATTTTTTACTGTTTATCTGGATGTTTATTATGGTAAAGGCATAATCCATATATTCCTACCTTTGCGTTCACTAGAACGCAACCATTTAGTTGTTGCCAAGTGTTTAAAGGCGAGGCGTACTTATTTTACATTATTTTTAGTTCTGTTACAAATTCCCCCAAATTCTTTATTGTTAATCTGCTTCCTCCCTACAAAGATAATATTTCCCACTATGTTGAAGGGTAACGTCTATATAAACACAAATATCAGAAAATAATTATTCCCTCTTTTTCAATTATGTCAATATTTTCTTTAACCATTATTTCTTTTTATATGAATATAGATCACAGATACTTCCCACCTCTTCTCCTACTCTAAAACCATGCCCGTCCGATTGAATATTGACTGTACTTTCCATTTTTATATTTAAACTTGTTTTTTTTCTATTTACTTTTAACTCCGCTAAGCAGAATCTGTCTCACGTTATACCGTTAAACGTGTTTACTTTACTGCGTGGTAAAGTAATTCATTCCATAATTTTTAAAACGTCAATTCACAATCTCAAGGCAAGTAGGAACTTATTAGATTATCGGCTACCTTCAGACTGAAACAATGCCGTAATTATGACATTTGCATAATTTTGATAGTTGTCCTGTTTTTAAACAAACGTATTATATTTTGTCAGTGAAATATATTTTTCTTTGTGCATTAATATTATCATTTCATTAGTTTATTTTTGAAAAAAATAATATAATTGACAATGGTAGATCCAAGCCCATTTCGAAAATATACGTTCGTAATAAATTTAGTGTACGGCATTTTCACATTAATTTTTATGATTAGTATTGGTGGCTAAACGGAAGTTGCATTTTAAATAAAATGTTTTGCTGGCCTTGTTTATTATTCGAAAAGGAATGTAATAAGATAGTAGTAGAATAAAGGTGGTTTTCATGATATAGATAATCTGAAAAATTCTGATAAAAATATCTTAATTCTAAAAAAACATATATCGTGCACAGTAAAACTATAAAATTTTAGTTTTTCGCACATACAAATTTGTACCGAAGGACAACTAGCTATTGAAGATTATAATAAGATATACATAATGATATAGAAATACAAATAATTTAAAAATATTAATAGATACTATTGTATTTTTAGGTAAGAAAGAATTAGCTTTTCATAATCACGACTAAGGTCATAGTTCGATAAGTTTGGATAATTACGTTGGGGGTTTATTATTTTCTAGTACTTACGATTCAATTAATGAGACATATTTTCAATCAATTACAACTTTACTGCCGTTTTTAGCTCTGTCTGTCATTGTTGGTCGGTGAACGCCTGCCTGTGTTTGTCTGTATCGATAATATCTAATTTTTTATAAGTCCGTTCCTTCCCAGCTTTCTCTTTCCAAAAATCACTGCACGCCATTGAGCTGCAGAATAGTTAGAACAGAATATAACATTTCTGGCAACAAAACAACTCGAATAGTTGATCACTCCAAAATTTGCTATCTTTCGAAAAATATCATGAGTGTATGGACTAACTAAAAGACAAAAGTGAAAAACAATAAAAGTGGTGTAAATAATATGATAGTTGTAAACTTTTTAATTTCTCAATGTATCATTCCCTTTCGCAGAACACAAATATAATTATTATAAATAACGTATCAATTCAGTATTTTCGTTCTTATTTAAACTTTAAGGCTCAATCAGCGTAACCCGAATTTCAAGATTCGCATTTAGATTTTTAAGGTTTGTCATAGTTTTCGTTCCGCGTCAGCTCGTACCCTAAAAATATGACTTATGGAATAAAAAGAAATAAAATATCCTACTGAGAATTAGTCAAATTTAATAAGAAAATCAAGTGAATGAAAGGAATATTTTTATCTAATTGACACGAAGCTTAAAGCAACATATAATGAATCAGTAAATTCCTGTCTTACTTTTTGTCCATGAAGTTCAGTATGCATATTATTGTTATATACGACTAATGTAAAATTGTAAACTAAACTACGCAGACATTATTTAATTTTTCCATTTCTATGTTATAAGAATATCGAATGCCGAAACGATAAGCCGATAATAAATCGACTGACTTAAGTTAAATAAGGTAAGTCGATAATAAATCTACTTACTAAGGGAAGGTACATTATGTTTATTTATCGATTGTCGTGGCCGATTCTCATGATCCAGTGTAAAACTATCGTAATGACATTAAACTATGTGTAAGAAGATGTACGACATGTTCTTATCTTATTCGATAACATCGTCACAAAGTTCTTTGAAAACTCAGATCAATGTAATTTTCACCTGTTTGAACAAGAACTTACCCACTTCTCTATAAAAGTTTGGTTATGGACTATGAGAGTATAAATTGTGCATTCGTTAGTATTTACAGATTACAATAGTAAATTTATCAAGTTCGAATACAATATTTACATAAAAATGTGTTTCATTTTAGTTGTCGGAAAAATAATTGGCGAACGAGTCTCTATCAAAATCCCTCACAAGGCCTCTGTAACGGAATTTGGTAAAGAACAACAACGCCAGTTTTTGAACGAATAACAAGTAACATTTAATAACATATACGATGAAGTATTTTCAAACTGAGGTTCAACAATAACTATGAAGAGAAGCTCGCCTACGTTATGAATTTACTTCAATTTGATTATAGGAAAATTGTTGAAGGGTTGTTATAAAAGGTATTGCTATGATTAAATCCATGTATACGTAGATTTATTTTTCTATCTTAAAATATATTTTGAAATGGCGTAAGTAGCACCTGAGTAAGAAATTGCATCATTTAAGGATAATTTTTGTGATGTAAATTTAAATATAGTGAATGAAATAGACAAGTATTTTATGTTATAAAAATGTCATAACGCAAAATCCATACTTTTAATAAAATTGTTATAGAGTGTATTCCGTCTATGAAAGCTATTTTAAAAGTAGTGGTCGTTTTAGCATAAAAAACGACAAAAGCAGCTAAAAAACCTGTTTTTAGAATTTGTTGCCACTTGTATGTTGTCTCTCTCTCTCTCTCTCTCTCTCTCTCTCTCTCTCTCTCTCTCTTTGTTAATTTATTCGGCAATCACGCAAAATTTAGTATATGGAAATTTGGTAGAGTCACAGTTTATACTAAGGAGCAACGTATGAGAGAAGAAAAATCTAGTAACTTTTCTTATTCCAAATTTTACGCGAGTATTATAGTTGTTCATGTTTCGTCGAGTAAAAAAATAATTTTGCGAAAAAGGATATTTTGCATAGAAAATTAAGTAATCGTACTTTTTTAAAATTGTGTAGGTGAATCGCATCTATAAATTTAAGTTCACTAAAAACTGACACTTAATTATATTTTATGGTTTACTTAAGTGACTTCTGTGGCAGAATCGCACAATTTTTCAACTGACTTTTAAATCTCTAAGTAAATACATTGATATTGTTTTTTCTTAATGCAATTTCATAATGAATAACCAATATAAGCAAGTTACTTCATTAATAAACGAGTACCTATAATTGCCAAATATAGATCATATCCACATTAATGTGATAGAAGACCAAATATTTAACAAAACTTTTGGGAATATCGTATTAAAGTGGGAGCCAAAATTATTTAATAAACAAGTTCTCTGTGCAAAAGAAGTATGGCTTAAGCAGTGATTATGTTACTGATTACTTATTTGTGAATACAAGCATAATGCAAACAATTTTTATGCTGTATATATTGACTGCCACATAGGTAATAAGAATTTTAATGATCTATACACAACTCAGACATAACTGACACTTTCCATGAACTATGTGGTTGCGAAAATCATTTGTTATTCGTTCTCTCTTATGTGCACTTTTAATGGCATTTGTGAAATATAACATAATTTTACATTTCTTCAATATTCGCTTTTCTACGCAAAATATCCTTTTTCGCAATTTAATTAATCTATAACTTTTATTTATTTCACTTTACGATAATGTTATAATCTTGCTTAATTCTAAGTAAAATCACGTTGTTAATGTTTTAATGCAAACTAATGTATCTCATTTAAAACAACCAGCTGTAAGTTTGATTGCGATATTTTGCTTTTAGAGTCTTAAGTCAATCATTAAAGTTGGAATATTATGAGAAGGAAAGAAACGATATTTAATTTTAATACCATGTATACCATTTTATATTATACATAAACAGATAAATTAATTTATATTTCCAATTTTCTTTAAATATTTCGTATTAAAGAAAGTATATATATATATATATATATATATATATATATATATATATATATATATACATAAATCTATATTAAATAGACCCATAATACTAAAACCATTGGAACTATACAAAATATCGCTCTCTGTAAGGACAGATTTGATTTTTTGTAAAAATATATAGAGAATATTAATAAAATGTTTTTTTCATAGATTTACCTTGCAAATATGTAATTACTAATGAAAACATTTAATAATTGCAAATGTGCAATGAAAATTGAAATGTGTAATCGAAAAAATTCAAATATGCAATCAATAATCCTTTGTTAGATTTCGTGGATCAAGTGGGATAGAAAACATTCTGGGAGGGGAGGGGGAAGGGGAAGGGGAAGGGAAGGGGAAGGGGAAGGGGAAGGGGAAGGGGAAGGGGAAGGGGAAGGGGGAAGGGGAAGGGGAAGGGGAAGGGGAAGGGGAAGGGGAAGGGGAAGGGGAAGGGGAAGGGGAGGGGGAGGGGAAGGGGAAGGGGAAGGGGAAGGGGAAGGGGAAGGGGAAGGGGAAGGGGAAGGGGAAGGGGAAGGGGAAGGGGAAGGGAAGGGGAAGGGGAAGGGGAAGGGGAAGGGGGAAGGGGAAGGGGAAGGGGAAGGGGAAGGGAAGGGGAAGGGGAAGGGGAAGGGGAAGGGGAAGGGGAAGGGGAAGGGGAAGGGGAAGGTGAAGGGGAAGGGGAAGGGGAAGGGGAAGGGGAAGGGGAAGGGGAAGGGGAAGGGGAAGGGGAAGGGGAAGGGGAAGGGAAGGGGAAGGGGAAGGGGAAGGGGAAGGGGAAGGGAAGGGGAAGGGGAAGGGGAAGGGGAAGGGGAAGGGGAAGGGGAAGGGGAAGGGGAAGGGAAGGGGAAGGGAAGGGAAGGGGAAGGGGAAGGGGAAGGGGGAAGGGGAAGGGGAAGGGGAAGGGGAAGGGGAAGGTTAAGGGGAAGGGGAAGGGGAAGGGGAAGGGGAAGGGGAAGGGGAAGGGGAAGGGGAAGGGGAAGGGGAAGGGGAAGGGGAAGGGGAAGGGGAAGGGGAAGGGAAGGGGAAGGGGAAGGGGAAGGGGAAGGGGAAGGGGAGGGGAAGGGGAAGGGGAAGGGAAGGGAAGGGGAAGGGGAAGGGAAGGGGAAGGGGAAGGGGAAGGGGAAGGGGAAGGGGAAGGGGAAGGGGAAAAGGGAAGGGGAAGGGGAAGGGGAAGGGGAAGGGGAGGGGAAGGGGAAGGGAAGGGGAAGGGGAGGGAAGGGGAGGGGAGGGGGCCACCTGTATCTAATATTAGACATCACTTAAATACTTTATGTATATTACTGCAAGAATATATAAATTACATTTCATAACTATATCATCAAATCTGTCAAATAGCCTTCATTTTGCTAGGATTTGTCAAGGGCGTTTACACGATTTCCACGACAATGTATATGTTACAACAATTGTTCACCTGTCTAGTCCGTATTAACCTTGAAACGAATATGCCATCTGGTCTCTACATGAAGTAATTTCATATTGGAAAATTATTGATAAAATCTAATTTTTGTTTTGTATGAAAATTTACGCCTTTTTATATTGCTTATCGTCAGATTTTATAATGGTCGTAGTCGATTATAAGGTACTTCTACTCCAATGAGATATCATTTGGATCACACCATTTCTTTTAATCATTAAATTAAACCATATTGATAAACCCTCGGTCTTTAGTTTGATAACATGTTGCTGACTGTTACGTGAGCGGACGAAGTCATAGTTTATTTTCTGTGAATAGACTATGCTCGACCATCATGCAATACTCACCTGTTATTCGCGTGCTTATATTAATCAACACAGTACTACGAGGGGCGCCCAATTTTGTTATTTTCGTGCTCCATTGACCGCTTTAGGAATACGGTTATGGAGTTGTTTGATAGTTAATATTTTAGGGCTAGTTACTTTTGTGTTGTATTTCAATCACTGCACGTTTACTTCTGCTTTATTATACCTATGTCAATTGTTTTACTTCTGCTGCTTGCCCAAGCCCAAAGTTTTGTTGCAACCTGTAGGCCAGATATGGGAACTATTTAATAAATAAATAAATAATCTATGCAATTTAATAAAAATAAATGTAAATCTAAATTTGAATGTGAAATGTAATG
This sequence comes from Druceiella hillmani, assembly GCA_039881145.1. NCBI lineage: Eukaryota > Metazoa > Arthropoda > Insecta > Lepidoptera > Hepialidae > Druceiella > Druceiella hillmani. The sequence continues at coordinate 24,039,638 of JAYKKI010000022.1, read as the reverse complement.
TACATGCAAGGTTATAAATATGAGTTGGTGAGTAATTAGTGAATACTTAAATATTCTTGATATATTTGAGATAAGTAAAAAATCGTCAATGGAAATCAAATAATGACAAATAATTAACACAATGTCTTAATTAAAAAGATCACATAAAGACCTGAAATTCAACTCATAAAAATGATATTTTCAAAAACACGATATTTGTCGGGAGCTTCTTACCTAATAATTCAAAAATGATCTGAGCTGCTTTCCTACTTAGTTTCTAATTCAAAACCCAGACTCTCTTTACACATGACGGAGCTTTCCAGACAAACTTTGTACATTAATGGTATTTGAGTGCGTTATGTTCACTGGTTGGTTCGAAGTAAATAGCTTTATTCTCGATTAGAAATATTTGGAACCGAAGTTTGAAATTTCGGACATAAATATTTATGCTTGGGTGGGATCCTTATCCTGAAATTTATAAAAAAATTAGCTTAATAAAGTTAATTTTCTTTTCTTTTTGCTTGGTTATCCCAAAAAAAATAAAATAAATTTTTAATTTTTTAGATGAGAATGTATAGTTTTAATATTCAAAACGACAAATTGTGAAACTCTAGCTACACTTAGCAATCCTTCAATTTTTAAAGCATTAACATTAATTACACACACGGGAAACCCTAATAGTTAAGAGAGCTCCTCAGTTCACTCAACAATACATAATAATGCAAATTTAATTTCGCAAATAAAATGTATCTTTATGATACTTCGTTACCAACACCCTTCACACATTATTTCTTTTTTATAAAGAAACGCATTAAAGCGTTCAAATAAGGACATTCTAGTCTACACAACCACGATTTTTACCTTCGTTTGGAACCGACAATAAAATAAATTCTTATTTTGATACTTTTAATGGGTGGAATTGAGGCTTTAGTGTAATGGATCAGATTATTTATCGCAAACCTAAGATATTACTAAAAAAGTTTATTTTTTTATTATATTTTAACAGCATTAAAAATTAGTACAAATCGAAATAAGTTGCGCACTTTTGTGCTACCTTTTGCTCGCAACTTCTGTTAACATATTTACAAGTAGTACTTGTTAGCTACAAATAAACTAGACATTAAGAAATTATTGTTTTTAATTTACAAGTGTATAACTTAATACCTGAATTTGAATTCTAGTAAAATAGATTTGAAAATAGATTTGAAGTTCGTATAAAAAGTACTAAATTTTAGCCCAGGAATAATAATTTCACATTACAGGTTTTTAGGGCTTATCTTTGTACAACATTTTCTTCTTAGAATTACACAATTTTTCCAAAAATTACTTATAACCTAACCAATACGAATCAGAAACGAATGTCTTTTATAGGTGACAACTGACGATTTGTAACTCCAGATTTTTATCCGACAAGGACAGTGGCAGTTTTTCCATCGATTCTACGTATACACATCAAGATACGTACCGCCTTATATCGCCAAATAAATGTTTTACCATTACCGTCAGCGCGTATTCAGCCATATGTTATTCTTTCTCTATCACCACGTTTCAATTAACCAAATATTGTCGAAATAATTATTATTGTAATGCAGATGGCGTCATACCTAAAGTAAAGATCATAGATCACAATATTTCCTCACAATCAGAATACAAGTTATGTTACAATGATAATCCTGACTTTCTTTTGTTCTAGAACAAACAACTCTTATGGATAATATAAAAATTATCATAGCCAATTTATCGATGCCAAGAAACGAAGGCGTGACCTATTTTAATTGTACCACCACAATTTACCTAATATTTAGGACATATTTGTTAAAACGACCCTGACACGGGTATTTATCCTCAACGCTCTACCGGCGACAACATAATAGAGACAAAATGGTAAGCAGTTAACTGTAAGTAAAGTTTTAAATTAGGTTAGGTCGCGTGTGTCGATAGCGGTGCTGTTAAAAAAAGGGTAAGTACGTTTAGGTATGTTTTGTTTTTGATTAACGAATATATATCTAAGTTGGGCTTTTCACAGATCTAATTAAAAAAATGATCTTGATTATGCCACAGTTAGAAGCTTTGATTTGCGGTCTGATGGTAATTAAGAGCTTCGATGGCTGTACATTTGTAAACAAATAAGAGCTGAATTCATACGCAGCGCAAGCCTGAGGTTTAAAAACCAAGTAAGACAAAATAATATTTATTTTTATAAATTTTATACCGTATTTTAATTCTACTATTCAACTGAGAAGTAAAATTTGGTAGCCATCTAAATGTCATTTTCCTTACCTTACTTACGCATATTGATGTTCCAATTATTCATCATTAACTCCGTTCAACAAAACATGATCTCTTCCTGCGTTGCATTCAAAGGAGTATGATTTTTTTATTTCCATTAAATTTACCATTTTTCCGAAAGTTTTTGCAAAGTTCTCTATTAAAATAAAACAGAAGACTGGATTTCGGTTGACTTACTAATTTATTGGTGAGGTTTCCTAAAATACCCCCTTCGAATTATGTTTATTTAAATTATAGAAACACGGTAAGGAAGAGCTCATGTACAAGAAACCCCGAGAATTGGCCACAAAGATTCCGAGCTATTTAAATACCTTTCATTTCCGTATATCCTAACGTCATATTTTTCACCGTCTAGAGAAATGAAATATAGTCAGATTTATTGTTTATATATTTCAAAAACCTTTTTTTTTATTTCACTGGTTTACAACATTAATCTTTGATATTTGGCGTTACGATTAAAAAAAGCAATATTATGAGAAACCACTCAGTGTTTGTTAAGATCTACCCCATTCAACTTTCCAATAAAGCCGCTTTTCCTGCAGGAAGTCTACCGTACTGCATGAAGCCATCATCATAAGTCTGGTTTTTGTTGAACAGAGGCATGGAATTTTCCATTGCAAGTATAATCTTTCATACAAAGCAAATAAAAAAGGGAAACTTCTAGAATTGGCGCTTAACATGCTAGATTTAATTATTTCGGTACATTTATATTCCAATACCATCTCACCCCTTTTGGGGTTAAATTTTGCAAAATCCCTTTTAATGTCTGTAAATATATCATAAACGCGATATTCTCTTAATGTTAATAAAACCGTTCAATTAACAGAACCTTACAAACTTGAAATCCCATTTCGACCTTCGGGTCCATTTAAAAAGTACTTCAATGAAGTTTTTATTTAATTTGACGGTTTAATATTCTTTCCTTTTAAATTTATAACTACCATTCAACAACAATTGTGGTGAAATTGAAAAAAAATTCCTTTACACACGTGGACGTCATAAAGGGAAATTTAGTATAAAATTTCAATTGAAATGAAGCCAGCCAAAAGTTCCATCGTAGTGAGGTAAGAAATAAAATACATTAGTAAAATATGATAGAGCCATATTTCAAAACTAAATAAATTAAGATCGTGCTATTCCACAAACATGGTTTAAAGAATTCTTATCGAATTTAGCAGACTTATTACAGAATTATAGAAAAAAAATAACGTCCAGGATCTGAGCTGTCAAAAATTTTAAACATAGCAAATATTATATTCATAATATTTAAGAGGTCTGGCTCTCTAATGTATGGAGAAAAAAAATTTTTTTAGCTTTATTTTCAGGGACCATTTACATTTCTAATAAAAACAATAAGTACATTGTGTGGGCTATTGCGATCAGCCTGTAATGTCCGATTCCAATACAATTAGTTATTTGATGACATAACTCTTAGAAAGGATGGATTACCTAGCTAAGTCACTTATCGCTTTATTCATCTCTTGAATTCTATCAAATGAAAAGTCAGTTTTCAATGTTATGGTACCTTTGGAATTTATGTGCTTTTCAAAATACATCCACTTGCGCAAATAATATGTGCGTACGTACATATTTACGTATATACGTACATAATTCTGTGTGAATGGTACTTATTTACTCATATTTATTTTGAAAGTGTGTTTTTATCTTATTTCTAACCAAGATGCAAGAAGAGACATTTAAAAGCTTAAAGTGAAAGTAGCATCCAAAGATTATGTAAGTATTCCTAGGCTTTCTAGAGGTTTTTTATTGATAATATTAAGCATTAGTAGCACAACAGTAACATTTCAAATGTTTCAAAGCGCAGATGAAAAAAGTTTAACTGAATTAATATTTTTCTTTCATAGATACTCATGAATAATACTTTTTGTTTAAAAAATATAGAGTTTCACTGCCGCAAAAAAATATTATCCTCCGTAGTTTTTCCTGCATGCTGATTCATTTGTGCTTATTTATCGCCTGAATGCGTTCAATAATCACTTTATTCATTCTCACAACCGAGCGCGTATATAGTCGCATTCATCATTATTTATATAATCTACGCTACTTTCTATATAAATCTCAACAGCTACGTGCATACCAGCATTTAAACATATTTTTGCTACAGGAAGTAGCCTGTTTCAATAGTCATACTGAAGTTAAAAAATGGTAATTATTTTATAGAGAGACATTGCGCACTTAGTGGAGTTCCAGTGTTATATTAAGGTTATTTAGCTTCTTTTAACTATTCTATTTAGTTTTGTGAAAAGAAATTAACAGTCACGATAGATATTAAAAAACGCCAATCGCGTTTAAATTTCTTTAAATTGTTGAGCAAAGAAAATTCATGGAAATTTAATTGAATTAATTTGCTAATAAAATGCCTGAAGATGTTGTAATACAATGAAACTTAAGCTGTGGTAAAGAATTTAAAGAAAGTAGAAATAGTACTACATCACGTAGTTTCATTTAATTGTGAATAATGATTTTCTAAAAAATTAACGCCAAATATATTCAATAAATCAAGAATTAGATGTTTGTTACTAAATATTTAACCTGTATCACTAGTTCATTTTCTACGTATTTAATTTATAATATTATTTCATATACAAAACCACTTTCTACACCAAGAAAGATATTAGGATGTGTTGATATTTTACAGAACCGTCATTTTGTCACTTTTCTACTACCAAATATTTATAGTAGTGATAAAGTAGCCAAGCAGTCTTTACTTTCCTTTACACTTTTTTTATATTATCCTCATTTTACAGTAAACATTTTAATTCTGTCATTGAATACAGTTTAATGATGTAGAAATACTATTTGGTTAAATTGAATAACAATATGGTAATAAATGAATAAAAAAGTAACAATCAAGATAATAAAATGTAGGCAAATTCTTTTCAATGAAGCTCTCATTCTAGAAAAGCTTTCTTCATCCAGATAAAACCTTTGATTCTCCTTTAGTCTTATCATTCTCGATTGATCGCATTTTATTTTCACAGGTGTTTAACTTGAAAATACGCACAGTTCACTTCGGTTCTCCCAATAGGTACATTTTTTACTTGGAGTTTTTAACAAATAGCTCTTAGAATGCTCATTGTTAAGTTTTTTGACGACTGTAAATGTCTGTTCCTATATATGTTTGTATTCCTTTTATATTTTTATTCGTGTATGGATATTGATCACAATGTATTTTTACAAGCGTTTAACTAGAAAATACTCACAATTGCTTTTTATTTGCTGTGTAATAAGTCCATTTTTCTACTTGGAACTTTTAAAAAATAGCTCTTAGAATAGTCATCGTTATGTTTTTTTAAAACCGGTAAATGGCTTTTATTCCATAGCTATGTGTTTTTTTTATAATTTTTTTCTAGTTATTGTTATTCCTTTGAAAGAATAGAAGTTAACTTTTCGTTATTTTCTAAATATATTAACGTAAACGTGCTTTCACTGTATCGCGTTTTTCAAATATAATGTTCTCGCCAATTATTTGTACCGCATGGTGAAATTATTTGACCTGACACAATTTTTGCTCTTTAAAAGTGATAACAATTTATTTTATTTTGTCTATAGCTCCGTGTACTTGTCATTAATGCCTGTACCCTCCTTTTTGGGAAAATGTACCCTCCTTTTGGGGGAATGAGCAAATATACTCTCCATTTTGGGTCAAAATTCTATGGTGACTAAATAATCTGTAATACATTTTATTTTATTATTATACCGTGCTTCGCATCTTTGAAGTCCTTTCCGTTTCGAGTTTATTTTAGTTCAAACTTAAAAAATTTAAAAAAATCAAAAGTAACTTAAAAATGTGAATATTTTTCATTTAATGAAGCTAATTAAATTGACCAGTTCACTATATAAAAAGTCACTAACTAGTTGAACTTTAGAATGCTTTTATGAAAGCAGCTGTCGTCATTAACATAAAACGTTCATTTAATATTTTTGAGACATATTATATAGATATTATTCGGATCCAATGGACATAGTATTTAGAAAGGGTCCCCTGTAAGAAATAGAGAGTAAGATACGACGATTGTGCATTCGAAGCACTCCGCTCTTATTTAGGTAGAATCATACGTGAAGATCGCAGTGGAATACTGAAACAAAAGTATGTGCAAGAATTGGGTATTGTTTGTATCGAGTTAGTTGTAAAAAGTGTTTCGTAATTTCCACGGGTTTAATTAGATATTTTAGTTTAATTACAACGATTCATATTAGTTTAATTACAACGCTTTATATATTTTAGTTTAATTGCAACGCTTCATTTTAGTTAAATTATAAAGCTACAAATAATTTATAACGCTTAATAAACATTTTTATTTCTTTGATAAAATGCTTTAAATTTTGTCTTAGATATACGCTAAAACTGCCAATTCGAACTCATTGCCCGTATTTAATTTTGTGGCCTATTAAATCGGATTTTAATTATGTTTACATGAGTGTATCCTTATCCAGTAATGATGTTTGATGACAAAGCTTTCCTAGCCACTTTTCTTTGATAGCATCGCCATATGCTACAGTACTGAATCGGATACAGTATGAAGTTGTACAATTACTGTAATGTTAGTATCTATAAAATTCACGAATAACTTTCGTCCAGTATCCAAAAAAATCGTAGTCAATTTTTTTTCAAGAATGCATCAGTTTATTTCTTTGGCACAGGGTATGCGATGGTAATAATCCATCGATATTTTTTTTTTCATTTCTTGTAAAATTTAATTTGGGGACTTCTTTTGTAGATATTTGAATATAAACTCAGTTTAACATTCCATGCATTATATTTTTTGAACAGCCGAAAGAACTGTTTTATTCATCTTGTAATTAACTAATTAAAATAGCAGTATGGAACTCTAAATACTGCTAATTTTGAAAGACTTGCTTTAAATTCTTTAGACTTCAAACCGATTCAATTTTTTTAATCCGACGACCGACTTAGGTGAGTTTCAACTTCAATCGAATATATACGTATACAAACTTAGTTTGCACATTTTTTTAGCGTAAACAGAAGAAGAATCTCAACAAAAAGTTTTTAGACGTTGCTAGATATTGGTTGAATCTCAGTTTTAGTAAAGAATATTATTAGTACATTGTATTCAATTTATAGGATTGTTTTATATCGCATTCTCTTTTCCTATGTGAACATAATACAACAATAAAATAATTTAAATCAATGATTATATCAAAATAGAACAATGAACTCTATGTACGTATACACTTACATTTTACTCTTCAGTTATTTGTCTTGAAAGAGATATAATTAATATGTCTAAAATTAGGTGTAACGTATCTTTCGCTTCTTTTTAATGATAAATTCTATAGAATTTGTTTCTAATTTTTCAACATTTGCTGCGAGATGTATATTTGAACTATCGAGTGGAGTTTTAAAGACTATTGATTACAAGCCTTCATAATTGTTGGATACTACATTGTATAATGTAATATTATGTACTAAACAAATTGGATGTACGCCGCCGCCAATTATTGAAAAAGAAAGAAATCATTTTTTCACATCCTAATAAATTACTAGATTTTCTATATTATTTCTATCACATATGCCAATTTCTAATGCTATTTAAACGTTTACGAAAGTTGTCAGAAATTAGTCAAGAAATTGTTGTATTGTCTGATAATATGAACATAAACTTTTACTTTAATCTTTAGGTAGCTACTTGTATATTATTAAGGAGTAAAAACGTAAAAATTTTATTTATTCCATTAATTTTTATCGAAAATTTAATAATCACGACCTCTATAATTTCATAGTACCTAGGTTTGCGTATTAAAAAAATATTGTCCCCCTTTTTACTCATTTTACGAAACACAAATGTATCCTCTATTTTTTCTTTACGTTATAACGTAAATTTTTCATAAACAAACTTTGGAAAGAAATTTTTCCGGCAAATGTCTATTGTACTTTTTGTTTATTAATATCCGGCAATAATGTAAATTAAGATAGAGCAATCGACATCCTGACTTACAATGAAATATAACAGTACTTGCCCACGCTTGTATTGCAGTTTATTGAACGAGGAAATGTAAGAGACGGTCGCTGGGATCATAAAGAGACCGAACATAAATCAGGGTGAGCCAATATCGAGAGATTTGTAGGCCTCCAATTCCGGTGATGTTATATTTCATTTGAGAGTGCATTAGATGATGAAAGCGGAATTATTATTCTCTGTGTAGGATGGGGAAACGTGATATGTTAGATGTGAAATGAATAAACTATTTCTATATATAGGTCTTAAAAGAAAAATACTGTAATAATAAGTGTCAAATATCATGAAGTATGAAGTTAGGTGGTGTACCGAGAGCATGTAAATAAGTGTGAAACTTTATGTTACATTTTATCAAATCCTTTCGATAATATTAAATGTCACGTTGTAGTTAGTCGAAGAGATACTGTATACACAGGTAAGTCGATCTCTTCACAAGAACCCTTTTTTGGTTATTCTTAGATATTTAACAAGTCGCATATTCCCCTATAGTCGAACTGCCATAAAATAAAGAAAATATTATTATCACCATATATTAACCACCTTGATAAGTGTAGTGTAGTATAAATATTTTCCAAACCTAACCAATTAATTTTTAGTCTCTTTTTTACAGGAAGAACTTGTGCTACTTTTAAATAAGTCGAATGTATTAAACTTATTACTATATATTTTATCAATAAACTATTGTCCAGATATCCATCTATTGTGCCGGAACGATAAATCTGATTGGGAGGAGTGAAACATCATTAGAATTGTCTTAACCTTTCGGGTGTACTTAGATGTGGATGGGATGATGAAAAACATAGCCTAACGTGAAAAAATATAAATTTGAAAACGCCGTATTATTTGCATCAAATTAAAGTCTTGATCAGCATATTTAAAAAAATTGTATTTTATTAAAACTAAGCGAATAGGAATTATTTTTTTTTATTTCATTGCAGCCCACTTATGTGGAAAAATTAAGGGTATTCTGGATGTCAAGGACATTGCCAAAAACATGCTAGAACAGTAATCCGAAATATTCAAAAATTTGTAAAATTTATATATGCACTCTTTGTATCAGCCTGGTTATATATGGGATGTCGAAATAATAAATGTATCGAAGTGGATTAATATCGTAAGTATATTTTTGTAAATTTAATATGTTTAAATCTCTATAAGTACGTATCCTTTATTTTATTATTATTATCCTTTATGACGATTACTATGTGGATTAAGTTAACAACAAACTGTACTATGCTGACTAAGTTAACAATGAACCATACTATGCTGACTAAGTTAACAACAAACCATACTACGGTGATTATTTTAACAACAAACTATATTGTGATGACTAAGAAAATACGTTTGAGGCTGATACTTACAGTTTTAGCCTTTTTAAGAAGAGTAAAGTTTTACCAATATAATTAATAAAACGGGGTAGTGTATTGGCAAAATATATTTCACATAAATGTACATGCCTTAATAAAGTAATATTTAAAAATTCACTCACCAATCATGTTAAGAATTTGGCTTTGGACTCTTCAAAACGTTTGAAATACCGTTACAACGTATTTCAAACGTTATTGAAGATACGTTCAAGTTCCATAAAGTTTAAAAAAAAAATGTTTATTCTTTCTATCAACGTTAAAATAAAATAATTTATCTCAATTTATAATGAAGAATGTCTAAAATTGGTTTCAAAAAAAAATTGTAAAATGCTACGTACAGAAAGTAATGTACGTACAGAAAAAAATAAAAATTATCACATTGGACAAAGTTTGTTCCGAATTTACTATTTAAATTTCTACGCCATCGTAACCGAATTTTTTCCTGTTAATGCCTTTAGGCCAATAATTATTTGGTACAATAAATTTACTCATTTTAATATTTATAATATTTTTTTACAAGAATTTTTCCTAATTTAACCTACTCTATTGGATTGTATAATAAGATTTTAACTGTTTTTATAAAAATTATTTAAATTTTAAATATCACAAAATAAATCAAACTATATTTGCTAATAGCAAATACAACACAATTTCAGTTTAAAAATTCGACGATTTACGTATACCGAATAAAATAGGCAGAGTCTCTCTAAAAGTCCTCTAAGCTTAAAATTTTTCTATGATTTATTTGTATGATTATACTCAGAGCTTAGAATAAATGATATTATGATGGTGTATTGATGAGAAAATAAAGTGTAAGTGTTAACAAATGCACTTCAACTTTCCAAATTTTTTATGAGTATATTTTAGAGTGGTTAGACCTCATTGCGGAGAAGGAAAACTTTTTTCGGATTACTGTTTATTTTGTTAGCGACTCGATTTGTTTGTTTGTAGTAAAATTCTGTATTAACTATGGATTTCTCGAGAAGCAACTCCTAGGCAAAAGCGCCGTAAGAACCCAGCAGCAGTTCATCATTACTTTTCTGAATTTAATTCAGGTTTGAAAAATAAAAAGTTATATCACATTTAAGCCCTTGACCTTGATGTGTACTTAATTATTATAGGCTATTATTAATTAGTCTACCAAACCGAAGTTTCATTCAAATACATGTCAATAGTTGTGATAAACAACAACTTATAAAGAAGAATAGGCTGCGCTTGATGAAGAAAAATGAGAAATGTAATGTGAGATAAAACTTGATGTACACTATGCAATATGATAGGTCATAAAACTTTATTGAAATAATGGCACAAAAAAATGTTTTGTCGACAAAACAGCTTTATTTAAATAGTTTCTTGTGGCTTCGCTCGCGTGAAAATCTTTTTTAGGAAAAAAATTACCCTAATCCATGATATGTATTTATCTGATTGTTGTATTATGATTTGTTAAACAATTGAGTCCAGAAAGAAAAATATAAATTTATACTCATTGTGGAACTGGTTACATATTAGGATAAGTTACAAAGGATTGATGTATTTGATATCGGTAAGATGTTTACAATTTTCATTGTATTGTATACTGCCATTGAACTACTTATGTACAGTCCATATATGTACCCTCCATGTATGTATCGTCCATATATGTATCCTCCGTATATCTTCACGTTATATTTTGTATTCTCTAGAACAAAATAATCTTATCTCACCACTTGTTCACATATTTCGAATACATCGATTTAATTGAGTTTCAATATTCGCCGCTTTTATTACCCAACGATCATAAAAACCGCAACTGAATTGATCGCTAAAAAAGCAGAATTATTAGGAACCACTCAAAGATTGTCAAAATTAGCTCTTTCCTATTTTACCAGTAAAGCCATCTTTGTCTGCGAAATGTCTCCCATACAGCGAATAGTCATCGAATCTGGTTTATTTTTTGCTGAGTAGAGACTTGGGATACCTTTTGCTGCAAGTCTTACTTTCCATAGATGGCGACTTATAATCGAAGCTTCCATAAGTGTTGCATGTCATGTAATATTTAATTATTTGGTTTCACCTTACGTTTAAATACCCATTTTACTTCTTAAGAGGTACAATTTTAAAAAGCCCCTTGTTAATGACTACCTATGTTAACTAAAAACAAATAACCTGTAATTTGCAATTCTAATTCAATTAGTTTTCTTTATTATATGTAAGATATACAATTAAATTATTCGGCAAAATAATTCAAGTGAGAAAAGGATTTTTGAACACGAAAACCTATTATTTTTTCATCATGCTTAACACTTTTAAATACAAGAAGTTCGTAATAATTTTGTAGCTTCCTTCAGATTTGACCTACCTCTCAAGGTACAGATATGCACGTAAATACGTATAGACATGTGTTATGGGCAAGTAATCAACAGACTGCGATATGATTCGTATTTATCTAATCAAACTTCTTTTTAAAATATCCTTCCTCCCTTAATCTCAGTGACCCCCATCACGAAAACTAACGCTTTGCTTTCATCATTTGGATGAGAGTACAAATTAAAAAACTGGGGATCAACATGTAAGTTGAAGCTTAAAGGAACGGACCCCTAAAAGTTTAAGCTGAAAGCAATATCTGAAAATTCTACAATTATGTCGAAGTTTTTTGAAGGTTTTCTACTGATAATAATAACACAGTAGTGCAGCAGTAAAATTTCACATAAATCTGAAGTAGAAAAGAAAATATTAACTGAATTAATATTTTTCTATTAGAAATAATTGCGAACAACACTCTTTGTGTATAAAATACATAAAATTTCGCCAAAGCACGAATTATTTTTCTCCATAGAATTTCCTGCAGGCCGATTCACTTGTACGCCACGAACACGTTCAATATTCATATTCATGCTCTCGTATAGTAGAGTGGGCAGCAGTCTATACCATATTTTGCCATTATCCATATAAATCGTGGCATTAGCTAAATAAGCCTCGTGTAAACTGGCCACGTGTGTTTACTACGTGCAAAGTAGTATTTAAATATTTTGAAAATGGACTAGTACAATGTAGAGAGACATTGGGCATGTAGTGGGGTTTGGTGTTTTATTAAGATTATTTCGCTTTTTTATTTTTGAATTTTTTCCTTTTGTCCTATCCAAAATTTTATTGACTTTTAAGCACATGAATTGACTGTGAGGATAGTTGTTATATTAATTTATTCACATTTTTCTGATGGTGGTACAAAGTGCGCAAGTACTGTTAAGTTTTCTTGTTACTTTCAACGCCTTGTGATTGATAAATTTATTCAATTATTAAAAGAAATTTGGTCATGCTTGAACAATAATAATTAACTGTGGTACAAATATATTTTATATATATTTCTATGCGTTAGGCGAGTTTACTATAAAGTACTTTGTATCTCTTACTGAATGAAGAAAAATAAAAAAATAAAAAGAAAATTATTTTAACACGGTCATTATAAAATATTTCTTTAAGATAAGCTCAGGGAAAAGAAATACAACACTAAATTATTCCACGAGAGTCACATAAAACTGATTCCATTACCACTACTTGTCAAAAAATAATTCTTAGCGACAGATTGGGTTAACAATTGACGTGACCAACATTCATAAATCAGGTCCTGAGTAGAAATTCGTATAACTAAAATATTTTTTGGATAAGAGGTAGTGTTCCAACGAATTATTTGTCGGTTTGTGGATATTTAATGCTAGATAATTTATTCACGTCTTACTTACATCAACAATCTTTTAAAACTAGGGAAAACACTATTTACATATATCTATATAAATTGTTTCGGCTTATTATTTTGTTAGGTATTTCCCCAAATAGTATTTGCAATATTATCAGCATATTGAAATATATGCTATAGTTCTGTCGTTTATTACATTTTATTGATGTAAAAGAACAAATGTTATATTCGTAGTAAAAGGATCCAAAAAATACCTTGGTTAGAAAAATAAAATAAAAATCCTCCTTAAAATCAAGATAATGAAACTTAAGTAAATACTTTTCAATGAAGATCTTATTCTAGAAAAGTTTTTTTCGTCTTGATAAAACCTTTTCTTTCCTTTTCATCTTATCGTTCCAAATTGATCGCAATAAATTTATCGAGCGTTTAACCTGAACATGCGTTCAATTCACTTTAGTTTTATTTGCTCTGTAAAGGGTACATTTTGTACCTGGAGTCTTTAACCTAATACAAAGTCCGTTTCATCTCGTTTTTTTAATGACTTTACTAGTTGCTAGATATAATGTCTGCAAATGTAATAGGTATATATTTTTTGTGACGTAATCTCTCTTCATTGGTTATTGTTATATCTATAAGCGGGAAAAAGTCGAGCTAATTTCTTATTATTTTAAGAACATATTTAAATAAGCTGGCTTTTCCTATACCATATACTTCAAAAATGGCGTCCTCATAGAGAAAGGGTCTCTGATAATGCTATATTCTGTATAAGTTTTTGCAGCATATCCTAACGTAACAAAAAGAGTAGCTTAAAATTAAACCAATTGAACACAAAATTCAATGCAATATTTAGTCTTAAAACTATGAACGGAACTGCAAACAAAACGAACTTCTCGTGTGATACGAAAATGTATACAGTAAGATCGCATATTACAATTCGTTGATAGCCTAAAGCCAAACAAACTCTGTTAGACCCATTAAAGTGCAATAGTATCTATAACAAGTGCACTGATACGATGTGTGCAACAACGACATGCATATTTTAAAATGAAACTTTATGAACTGAAGTACGTTTCCGTTCACTGCACCGAACACAAATCCCATTTGTGCAGTGTACATACGAACAAGAGTTCTTTGTTTTAAAAAAAAATAACAATTATTTTTCTTTTTTCATTAAAATTTGTTTTCCATGATAAATATTAAACCTACATAATTGCTTTTTTATTGCATAATTTAATATATGATACGAAGGCGGTATATTACTCGATTTTATTAAAAACTAAAATATTCATTTAATTCTTAAATTGTTTATCTACCAATTCATCTCCGTGAGTCGTTCACATAAATGATCGACATTCATACCTTTATTTAATTCACAGTACCGGTCAATTTAATCAATTTTATGAGAATCAAATTAAATTTTTATTTTTAAAAAGAAGTTAAACTTAATGAATACTGAAATAAGTTAAATCGATTCTTTAAAAAAGTATTAGAGTTTTATTAATGTCCTAATGTATATATTCTACTATATTGTTCTTTTATATTGTACTTTTTATTAAAAAGAATCACAAAATTCTTTACACCTTAAATAAAAACAATATTGTTACCCGAATCACTAATCTGCGAGCCGACAAGACAATTAAAAGAATAAAGACATCGTGTTATTCCAAACCTACTTTAATTGCTGTGTCTAGTCTGGTAAGCAAAGTTGGGAAATACAATCTACAATAATGCATTTAGCTAGGGTAATTTCTCCAATCTAAATATATTATTTCTAAAAGGTGTTTTTTGGTCGAGCGGCTCGATCTCTTTAACTACTGCACCAAAAAAAATCAAAAAAATACCCACTTAAAGCCTATGTTTTCTACTTTGGGCGAAAAATATAAAAAAATTCGAAAAAAATCTTTTTGTTAATAAAAAAATTAATTTTTACGTTGATATGGCGCTCATGCCATCTGTGGGCGACACATCAAATATCTTAGCCAAATTGTATACTTGGAACACGCTTGATGGCGATATAGTGCGAAGACTTTGCACGGGTCAGCTAGTATATTATAATTATTGTGTATATTAGGAAATAATCATATTTTAAAATAACACTTGTAATGTACACTCATAACTTTTTTTCCTTTTTCTACCACGGTAACTTCTTGCCGTCTACTATGGATCAGGGATGGTAGATTACGTACATCTCTATATTTTCATAATTTCTTAACTTTTTTAGGTTTATGTATGTTTTACATATATATTATTTTTCTTAAACCCATTATGTCACTATGACAGTAACATATTGATAATATATAGTAAAATAAAT
This sequence comes from Druceiella hillmani, assembly GCA_039881145.1. NCBI lineage: Eukaryota > Metazoa > Arthropoda > Insecta > Lepidoptera > Hepialidae > Druceiella > Druceiella hillmani. The sequence goes on along the minus strand of JAYKKI010000022.1, from coordinate 24,024,017 downwards.
ATTTTATAACATGTATTAGAATTGGATTGATCCATGTTCATTAAAATACTTTTACTGTATGCATTCAATTGACAGTCTATTAAAAGCTGCTCTAACTTCTTTTCTAATGGCAAATAGGCAGCAGTTGCCAATTGAAGCGGAATTGGCAATAGCCAAAAATACACAAAATACGACTTAAAAAATTTAGCCAGCTTTCAATCGATTTGACTCGAAGTAAGAAAAATTGCCGACAGAAATTCAACGAGCTACACGAATGTCATGTCAAATGCAGAATAAATCCATCTTGGTAGTCACGTGATCGTCTGACTTCAGTGGGAAAAATATTTCAATCCATACTGTAAGGTGCCAATAATAGCAAACATTCGGGAACGCATGTATATGTTTGATGCTCGTTAGGGTTAAGGTGTGGCACATGAATCCCCGGCCAGAACATAGTCGTCGAAAAAAAGATAAATTATAAGTACGTATGAGTACTATAGTAATTTCCTTTTGATATCTTCTATTTTTAAATACATGGAATTATTTTGACATGAAATTATTTTTATTTTTTTAAATTAAAACAGTAATAAATAAGTTATACTGTCTGAAAAAAATATTGATATGTATTAATAAATACCTTCATATTTTAGAAAACAGTATACAGGCCATAGCTTTTGATAAATTTACCTACTTAAATCAATATTATATTAGAATGTGTTCAGGTTAGTTCTTTATCTATCTATTATCTTTAAACGATTTTATTTATTTATATTGATGTCTAACTATGAAACTAAATAAAATTATTAAAAAATATCAAACTAATCATAATATATATTAATGTTATTCCCTTCTAATCCTGATTTAAGTAGGGGAATCTAAGTAAAAATAATTTTTTTTAATGATGCTATCAATATGATATTTTGATAGCATCATTGAAACTGCGCACTGTACTTTGAACATCTTGTTTAGTTTCAAATCAAATTCATTACGTTTTAGATTGCAAGCGCCCATAATATTATAACCAAAATACATCGTCACTATAATAATCTAAAATAAGAATCTCTATTGTGACACCTTATTTCCCTTACTTTTTACAATATTGTATAGTAGATTGTCAAAATATATGCGTACACTTACGTTTTAGACTTTTTTTCAACTCTAAACGTGATTTGACATATAGATTTCTATTGACTATATTAGTGTATTTTTGTGAAGCCAAAAGCTCAGCCCTCTTTTATTCAACTCTCTCTCTTCCTCTCCTTCTAATTTGCATATTTTATGTTATTGTTTTAAAAAATTCAAAGTAAAAACGTAAACAATTATCAAAGAAATTCGATACGAAACAGTGAATTATAAATTACATACAAAAAATGTAAATAAGAAAAAAAACAATAACAAAATATTTAAAATTAATAAATTACAATAAATTGCCAGCATATTAATTTTTTTTCAATGTTAATTAAACTTTATTTAGATTGTTTGGTGAAATAAATAAAATATATTTTTAAAATAATAAAATTTCATGTTAAAATTAATTTCAAATTTAGTTCAATTAAAAATAAAAATTTAGGCATTTTAAAATGAAAATATTTTTAATAATTATTTAAAAAATTTGTTGTGTTTCAAATTAATTTTAACATTAAGTGTTAATAATATAATTTTTTTTAATAAATCAATGAAATTAAATTTAATATTAATTTTAATACAAAATTTTATAATTCTAAAAATTTCATGTTTTCTCATTTTATTATTTAAAAAATTTGTTTATTAACTCAATAAAATTTGAAGTTAATTTTAATTTTAAATTTAATTATCTTAAACATAAAATTTCATTATTTATATTTTTTTTTAATTTAATTGTAATTTTGTTAATAAAGTAATAAAATTTTAAATTATTTTGAGAATTAAATTTAGTCATATTCAAAATTAAAACCTGTTTATTTTTATTTTAAATTTAAATATTTCAAAAATTTAAATGAATATAACGAATTGTTAAATTTACTAAAACAATCTAAGTAAAGCTTAATTAAGAATGTAATTAAATGAATATGCTGACAATTTATTGTAATTTAATAATTTTAAGTATTTAAATAAAGTAATTATGAAAATAAATGAATTTGCCGAAAACTTTTTGTAGTTTATACATTTTTAACATTTAGTAAATTATATAGCAATAATTTATAATCCAAATAAATACATACTGAATTGGAAACGGTCTGGCAAACAATTTGCTTGCAATAAAATCCAGTAGAAAAAGAAATAAATTTTAAAAATATTTACATGTGTTTAAAATTACGGTTATACAGCTGACTGCGCATAATGCTTGCGACTCGAATTGTAACGGTTGTAATTGTATGTGTTCGTGTGAGTATCCACACACGAACACACACAATTCCAACCGTATATAATAGAAAGAGAAAGAGACAGAGAGAAAGAGAGGGAAAGGTCACCTGCAGGGGGGCATAACGTTTTTCCTCACGTGAAGATTTCTGTCAGTTCGCTCTACTGTAAGCCACGTAAAAAAACTTCGTTAAAAAAAAAATATTTACATAATATTAAAGTTCAAAATGGAGATACTGTGACATAATTAATTGGGATTGTGGGAAGCAGTTTTGATGGTGTCAATTTGTTTCAGTAATTTGACGTATAAATTGAAAATATTAAATATGATATGCACTAAAACTTTTCCTTCATTTTTTTCTTTTTGTAAGTGTCTTCTAATGACCTTGTCATAATTACGATAATGTTGACTTTAAAGACGTTCCCTGTATAGTCCTTATATGTGCGTCCTTGATATAGTCCTGGTATAGTATATTTCTTATGTATGTTATGTATTTAATAACAGATCATTAAATCCTTTCAGATCTTGATTATTTGTGTCAATAGGCGTTGATTCACATACGTTATTGTATTTAGATAGGCAAAAAGTAAACAAACTTAAGATCTAGATCAACATTGGGGTTACCCAATTAGCCACACGTAATAATTAAATACGCCTACCGATGGCATAATAATAAATATTTAAACAATGTCTAGACGTAGGAAATAATACAAATAAATGTAGGCACTAAAATTTTCATATGGAATTTATTCTTGAAAACAAACGTCGCATTTTTTATTGCCCTGTAATGTGCACCACAAACCCCTTCACTACAATTTTACATAATTTTCGCTTCTTTCTCCATTCATCGCAGACAGCATGGTAACAGAAATAGCATGATCTTCTAAATATTGTTTGTTCGGTGGAATTTGTTTGTTGAGCAGATTCGGTTGATGTTTTCGATCTGCATGCGAAATTTATTGACTTTCTATAGATGCTTTCGATAACAATCTTAGTGTTGAAATTTCTCATGGTTTGAATATTTTGAGATCAAAAACACAATAATATTTACATAACATTTATATGTAATTTGGAACTACACTAAAAATTCAGATACTGATAAATTTTACATTATTCGGAACAGTTTTTTGGCTATAACAAGGAAATTTCAGACATCAAACACACGCAACTTACACAAGATATTCAAGCGTCCAATACAAGTCAAGACTTGTTTGAAACTGACAATAATTAATGATGCATACGGACAAGACAGTGGGCTTTCCTATTACGATTCCCGAGACAAAAGAATTTGAAAGTGAAACTTCTTCAGCTATCAATTCCTTTGGTTGAATGAATATGCCATAAGGATACCTGACTACCTCAGCTATTGAGCAACGTTATAACGACTGGGTATCGACATAAAAGTTTATGACTTTCTGTTATCTTTGATTGGAGAATATTTTACAAGGTTTTTACATTTCCAGCTTTATGTATTACGTTATAATACGTCTGTGTGTATGTGTCTATACCATATGAGCATATGTAAGTTTATACACTATTAAATGCATTTAAAACCTGGGGGATGCATTCGATTGACTGTAAATTTTTTATTTAAACAGTGATGAGAAAAATTGGAACCAAATTCTTAAAACGTATCAAGCACTCTGAAAACCTATAATACACATCACACTATGAGGGTTCCGTATATATTAAGTCACAAATGAAAATATAATTTATATTAAACAACTACTTTTTTTCACAACGTAAATATATTACTTACTATATTTTTCACAAGCAAAAAAAATATGGTGCATATGTTAAAAGTATTAAGATCTAGTATAAGCACTATAACTTTTCTGTAACCTTTCAGTTAGATTTTACCTCAGTATTTTTTGAAAAGGAGATGGGGGATAAGCCCCATTTCTTCACATTTTTTAGAATGCTTCAAACAAGCCCCTTAAAATGATATCCCACACGATATGTAAAATAATTTTTAAGCCCTATATTTATACCCTCTTTAATTCTCGTATATTGTATATTTTAAAAAAGTTAGCTAGCTCAAAATAAGCAATTATAATAAGCATTTTTTACTCAAAATAAGCATTTATTACTATGCCAAATGTTAAGTTTCTACGCCACATAGTCTCTGTGAAATTTGGCTGTAAATATGGAAACATGTAAGTATATTGCTTACTATATCGTTCAGGGGTATAAAAATATAGTGCACACTTTAAATTTATGACTTCTAAAATCATCGTTATAGTTTTCTGTTAATATTTGTGTGGGCTTCTAAAAACCATATTTCTTTTCATAAAACCTTATTATTTCGAGTAGTTTTGAATTTAAGAAGAGTAGACATACTTTTCTTCATATTTTTCAGTTAAATTTAAATATATAATACTTATTTATTGCACGGAATTATTTTCGGAATTTTTTAGAACAATACATCAGATTTTACTAAAAAAAATTCAACTATTTAATTTGCCCTTTCTAATATCTTCAAATGAACATATTTGTATTTTGCATACTTGTTCATTTGAAGATAAAAGAAATAATATGTTTTTTTACTATGAGACACTTGAGCTTTTTATCACGATAGAGATTTTGTTATTGAAAAAAAAATCACTATGACCGACGGAGAGATAAGTGAGATTGCTTATAAAGATTAATTTTTCCTTTTGAGGTACGTAACCTCATAAAACTAAAGAAAACTAATCGTATTGGGACAGGAGAAGTTTCCGCCTTTTTATTATAGGAGTTATAGAGTTGGAGGTAAAAATAGTTTCTTAAATTAAATCAGTACAGCAGGATCTGGTCTGACCACGCGCGAGGAGTAGAAAAGGCAACAGTCAGGTTTATATCATTATTGTAGTTACGTAGTATGAAAGTTCGTATTCTAGAGGTAATTATTTTCTACTACAACTCAAAGTAGTCTACCACTCGTGGCATAAAACCGTCCGACAAATTTTTTGAAATAATAATTACATCATTTCTATACATTATAAAATCGTACACAATTTAAATCGTCCGTTACAAATTGTTTAAACAATGTGGTCGTTTGAATTATTCTCGAATAATAATTGCTTTTGGCTCTGGAGTTTAAATAACCGAGCTCGGTCTAGTTTATTTCCCAAGGGATGCTGCTTGTAAGAACCGCGGACAGTTACTTAAACTTTGATTCGCAGTCCTTTGTTCGTCTTGCGAGTACATGTTTTTTTTCTAATTCACGTATTTTGTGTAACAAAGAATGTAAGTGTCTTTATTTACTCTACGAATGTTATAAAATATCAAAGAGCATTCCTTACTATTATATGAGTATAAGGAATATAAGAATAATATATTTATCAAATCAGCTACCTTAAGAATAAATACTCAGTTGCGAGTGTGATTACTTTTAAAGTACTTGATGAACATATATCTATAATAGAAATAATAATTTTTTTTAAATATTAGAAAAGGATACTAGGAAAAAAAACACCTACAATCTAACATTACTTACGATTTTTTCATCTTAAGCAATTCCGTTCTCATGTCAACCTTAACTTCAAAAAAAATGTTTTAATCCATTGCGGAAATCAGGTTATTATTATTTTATATGATGTAAATAGTGGAGTGTGAATAATGCCGGAAACCCCAAAGTATATGTAAGTTCAAAAATATGTAACACGTACATAAGTACCCAACTTCAACTAATAGCATTTACTTTTGCCTGGATATCATGGAGTTTATATTAATTGCTATAACTCCAAATAGAGGAAAACATTTTCTATTTAATTTTAATTCTGCCATAAAAATTATATGGAAAATAACTGATCCATTGGTTTTAACAGCCGGCATATTCCTTGCAAGTAACTAATATGCGATAATATTAAACGTCATTAAAAAACATTTCTGCTTTTTTCTTTCTACGCGGTTAAATTTGAAGTCATCGTGGTAAAGTGAAGCTTGATTATGGTTAGAATAATTGTTATTCATACATTTTTCAGCGACAATTTAAACAAAGGTACGCAAACATAAGAAACCTAAGTTCTAAAAACATAAAAATGATAAATCTTATCGCTATAATTATATTCTTAGGAATCTAAACAATATGAAAGTTCTATTAAAACATTCCTAAAAAAATTACATTCGATTGACATTTGACTCGAGATGAAATACATAGCTTCGTAGTTCATCTTTAAAAACTAATCGACCGAATATCATTTATAATATACATAAACATAAAACGAATGTAAAATTATTGTAATTTAAAAAGCAAAAAAAAATTCAAAAGCATTTAATAAAATACAAAACAAAATTTAAATTTCCTCTTTTTTCAAATAAACATTCGAATTCATTGTAAATTCCCGTCAATTCCTAACTGCGAAGATAACATTAATATAACGTACTACGATAATCACTGCAGTATTGCTTAATTCTTTGTCTTATTTTAATTTTTTACAAAATATTAAACGTAAACAATTATTATAATGAAATTATATTCCTGCTGTAAACAAGTAATTCCTTGTTGTCCTTATTTTTCCATATAAAACCAGAAAAAAGTTATTATTTTAACTATGAGGGTACTATTAAGGAGTATCTTGGTTCATTATACAAGCAGGAAAAACATTATGTGCGATATAAATGAGTGGGGAATGCAGGAAGTCGACGGACACTGATAGGGTAGCGCGTAAACAATTCATTTAATGGCTATGAGATCCTTGAGCATTTTTACTGTCGGACTATAAACTGTGAAATAGATTATCCAGTAGCAATAAAAGGCTTTTAGTGAGAAAAAAAGTAAACAGTGTTGAAATAAAGATACATGTCTACGAACTTTCTCTTGTTGGCTTTAATTTTGATAGTTTTAGTTGAAAATTAATTAGAATTGTGCTTAGGAAAATTCTCTCGTCTATCTCTCCATTATCCTTATATTGAAGAAAAATTTATTCTGAGAAAATATTTGTTAATGATGATATATATATATATTCTATACCTAATTTCATAATTATATTATTTTTATAAGATAATTATTTAAATGCTTTTTACCCCAAAGGTCCACAAAGCTGCTATGGTTTCCGAACTTTTTGCAAAATTTTTGCTAAATAATTGATCTGAAGAGCAAGTAACTGTTTATTAATTAAAATTTTTAAAAAATTGTAACTGTTTATAAATTAAAACTGCTTGCTTCTAATTATTTATTTAAATTTATTGTAGAAAATGTTTAATTAGAATTAATTGGCATAAAATATATTGACGTAATGAAAATATTGCCCATACTAACTGCGACACTCAACAGATCAAGTCAGCTTTTACATGTCGCCTCAAATTCTTGTAAAACTTTGGCACTCAAATATATTTAATACAGTTTACAAGTTTATCTGTCAATGAACAAACAATTTTTTTTTAGTAGATAACGACCGATCACAGAATAGGTAATTTGAATAAATATTTAATTATGTAATTTATTGCTGGAAAAAAACTAAATAACGTTTTTGCAACGTGCTTAAATTTGTCGATAACTTTTGTTCATTAATTGATGTATTTTTTTATCGTCACCCTGTTCTCCTTTTTATAATGCATGGGCATGTGACATTTTTCTGAACATGTATGTAAAAAAGGATACATGCTAAAAGAAAATCCTAATGAAGACATGCTACTTAGACAGAGTAGAAGCAATATTTACGTAATGTTTCCTTTAATTATTAACGTCAGGCATTTAAAATTTAATAAAGTAGGTATCAAAATTTAGTTCAGTAACTTATAGCTTTAGGGCTAAAATTTCGGTCTGTAGATGAGTATTTTTGGTGTCTGTTTATAAACGTGATAAAATATAATTATGCTATTATTCGTATAGACACGCAAATAAAAAGAATATATATATTTTTTATTTTCATGAATACACAGAACTATTTAAGAGAATACTTGCAGTAATTTGAAAAAATTGTTTTCATATTTAATAGAAATTTCAAAACATAAAAATGACACATACAATTTATTAAAATCATTTTTAAATCAGGATCACAAACCAGCGGAATAATTTGGCGCTATGTATATATAAATATATATATATATATATATATATATATACACGTATATATATACATACATATATATATATATATATATATATATATATATATATAGTACTTAAGATAATCTCATTAAAACTCAAACAATTATTAAAATTTTAAAATATTACATCAAAAATTATAGTAAATATGAATTATCCTTGGAAATATCAGGTACATGAAATGTTTTTTTTCCATATCTACGGATGTTTAATATCCTTTTTCCACAACATTCTAAATTCACTATACATAATTTATAACCCAAATAATTTTCTTCAGTAATTGTCCAAGCAAAGTGGATTTAATTAACAATTAGTATTACTGAAAACAATTTTGTAAATGAATACAGTCCGACACTGATTTATTACTAGATAAATTAAATTATATATTTATCAACTGATATATTAATGCTTTTTCCTATCAAAAATTACTCTCAATAACATATATTTAGTGAATTCCCTGAGAAAACCACTTACCAAAGCTAAAAAAAAATTTTGAAAAAATTTATAAACGCAGTTATAACTAAATTTTTTTAGAATTTTTAAATAAAGTAATATACTTTTTTTAATAAGTCCTGTATTTTTATATATATTTTTAAAGTTAATATAAAGAAATATCCTTGTCAATTATTTTTAACGTTTGACTTGAAAATACACCGTTTCACAAATTTTGTTATTATGCAAATGAAGAGACACAGTAGCTACACTTTCCATTCATCAAATAAAATATGTTGAACTGCTGCTGAGCAAATTTAACATGAGCAATGGAACCGAACAGTATTCCCGCTGACCTCCATGTATGACTACAAAAAAGCAAATGTCTACCCAAGAGACTATCCATACAGAAAAGCTGTAGGATCTCTGATTTATTCGGTGACTAAGAATAGACCGGACATCATATTGTCTTTGAGACAAATGAACAGAAATCTGAATACTTAGGACGAATCATACCAGAGTACAGTCAAAAAGATAATGAAATGGCTATAATAAACCAACGGGCTTGGACTGTATTAGCTGTGTAATGCCAACATTACAGAATTAATAGACTACGGCGGTAATAAAAAGACTTCGATAAAAAACTGTGATTTCCATAAAAAAAATGCCAACGTATGGATATTGAATACAAATTTATAACTGAAAAATTTCATGAAAATGCTATATAGTTTTATTATGATGAGTACAGGCAATCAATTTGTAGACATGCTTACAAAAGCTTTACTTACAGAAAAATTACATTATTTAAAGGAGGAATTGGAATGTCACAGTAATTATAATTATAACACAACTGTTTATATCTAAGTGATCTTATTTATTATCTCATAGCATCTCCTAGAGTAATTTTAAGTGTATGCCAATCGAAAATATGTACTATACAGTTCTTTGTTTAAACTTCGTTTTAAATTTATATCTACTCTGAATTCTTTTTTGGGTCTCTGGGACCTTATGATAGAAATTGAAATAAGTAACAAAATTGTGTGCAAAAAAAGAAGAATTTGGATATCGATAGTCACGCTGTACTCTTCTAGATATAAAATAATTAGTATTGTACAACTATATTTTAGTTGTAAATCAATACTGAGCACGTAAAATGTTAACTAAGGTAAAATCAGAAATGTATACATGTAAATGTAGAGTGAAGATGGTTATATAATGTTGATTGAAGATGGTTATATAATGTGTAAAGCTTAACTTAGGTAAATTTAGTTGTATATTCATGTGCAATATTGTAAATGTAAGGTGTAAAACATATGTATAAATATAAAACTAAAGCTTAGGTAAAACTTGTTGTCCATCCTTGTGTACAATTGTAAATGCACAGTGTAAAATGTATGTATAAAGCTTAAACTTAGGTAAAGTTAGTAGCATATCTTTGTGCACAGTTGTAAATGAGAAATGTGTAATATCGTGTAAAGATTAAATTTTAGTAAAACTGCTTGCATATTCTTGCGTTTTAATTAAATACATTTATTTCAAAAGATCTTCAGTAAAATGTAAACAGTGTAAATTATTAGTTAAAGAAAATTAGATATGATATAAATACACTTAGAGTAAGGTTGACAGTGTAACTAATATAAATTTTTTACATCTGTCAGGAAGAGTTAAATTAAGGGAGTGTTGAATATTTTCGTTTGTTAGGGTTGTCCCTTCCTGTATAATCCATATAGTCTATGGTAGAGAACAAATAAGAGTGGAGGTCTCTGTCACCGCACTTCGTCTTCCTCTGTTGGGCGACGTGAAGAATTACGGTGACTTTTTTTTCGGGTTCCTCATTAAGGAATATCTCATCAATCACCCACGTAGTTTCACCAGGGCAAAAATAATTTCAACACTTACTACCTGAATACACAGAAGTAACAAAAACGTCTCTATTGTTCATACAAGTAAATCTGTCCATCAAATAGAATGTATGTGAAGTGGATTTCCGTAAAAAATAAAAATGTTTCTCGTTGAGGTCGCTAATTTAACAATAAATTTTTTTTAGAAATATTTTAATATTTTTAAATAGCTCACTAACATTTTCTAGTCCCTTTGATGGAAGGTCACTGACATGGATAAAAATAGGTTTTGATATCCCGTGTACGTAATTTTCAGCAAAAATGAGTATGGTTATTCCAAATAATGAATAGAGTTGTTGAGTAGTAAAATAGTAAAAGCAATAAAATACACATAAACTGGAACATTCTAATTATAGTTTTGTTTCATATTATTCTTACCAAACGCATTGCAGCTATTGCTTGCTGTAAACCTCTAAATGAAAAAAGTCACACTTGGCAAGCGTGACTAAATCTTATGCTAGATTATAACATTCAAAATTATATACAAACAAAATTGGTATTGCAAATATTACTTCTGCAATAGAGCATCCAGCGGGCGAACTCTCCTATGGCCGCATGTATATAAATAATATTAAGATTTGAGGTGTTGATCCAAAGGTATCTGCATTCTTGCTTGAAACGTTAATAACGTTCGTGATAAATAGATAACGCACGTTATTAATATATGTGTGTGTACGTATATATATATATATATATATATATATATATATATATATATATAAAATTTATGTGTACACATGTGTGTGTATGTACTTGCGTGCGTGTGTGTCTGTGTGTGTCTACGTGCGTGCGTGTATGTGTGTTCGTGTTTAGGCAACAACCCAATACAACTGAATACATATTAAAAGGATAAAACTAGATGTGAACAAATAATTACAGAAGAGCTAATGGGAACACTTTTCTTATATTTAATTTCACTCATCATAAACAAGTGGCAATTTTGCACGACACAAAATTTGGTTGTTAAACAGTTGAGTGCAAGATATTATCCACCATGAATGATGAAAATTTCCTCATTATACCGGGCATAGGATATTCTTTTTAATAATTGGAATGTAAGTATTATCTCTCCTAAGTTGCAAAGGAAATTTTGCGTACCAGGATAATATAAGCAGTTAATGGAAAACGAAATTAACTATATTGACTTTCGTACACACTACATAATTAAACGTTCAATTATCGAGATGTGCTACAAAAGTTCTCAATCATTTGATATTAAAAAAATTCCCGAAAGTTACTGATAAGATAGGTAACTACACATGCATGACCTTCTAATCGGGTTTACAGTAAACAAAGTGATTGTAATACGTCGTTGCACCCGTCCAATAGGCAATAGCCGATTTCAGTCCAATACTTGTAACTGAGAGGATCGCAACTAAGTTCTGAGCGTTCGTTTGATTTAAATATAAATTATGCATCTATATTTTACTGCTTTTCTCCACAAATGACTACAAGCAACATTAGAGCATAAAATTTAAGATTAGCAGCGTACATAATGTTGTGCGTCTCTTTAATAACATGATCTGCACTACTTAATTAAAGACCATTCATTTAGTAACATAGTACAAAGAAATGTACTGTGTTTCAAAGCCTGGACTTTTAAAATTGGTAGTCGTTAATTCATGCTTATTTCAACCTTATTATTGCCTGTTTGTCAAGTTACTTTCTTTTCCACTCTGATTTATAAGAAAGCAGTATAAATACACCATGTGTATCTGGCTACCCTCATCTAATTCTCGCGTCTTCATCATCAACTAAATATATTACATTAATCGGTAAATAAATTTTTCTGTATCAGTTCTTGTTGTTAATAAAGTCTTGAATCTCTTTCGGAGTTAATGACGATTAATTTTTATATTTTTTTTTATTTAAAAAGAAATGTTATGTGGAAATAAAGTTCAGAATATTTTAGAAACATACGACGAATTTTATTACATTCATTGTTATGTATATATGCACATTTTTCCCAAACTTTAACTCCTGAAATGCAGTAATTGTATTAATAAACGTTTACGATACGTGAGTTTGATATTATATTAAATATAATGGAGATAGTTTAGTTTTGGTTGCCTATTTGTCTACTTTGATAAATTCTACGATCTACCAATAAGTAGTTTTTAAATTCTTTGAATAAATGGTTTATCTTTATTGGAAAACCATATACTTGACTACAGTGCACAACTAAAATATTAAAGTAGGAGTAGAAATCGTTATACAAAGGTTCTGTACACTAAGGCATATAGAAATATTTAAGTGTAAATAGTATCTACTTTAAACATTTACTCACCCCCACGCTCCTCCCGTCTCCCAATATAATTGATTATATTAGTCGCTGACATACACACACATATATGTAGATGTGTTAATATGATTTATTATAATGCAAAATTGATATTCCTACTCTTTGTACCCTATCCTTTTACACAGAACACAAAAAACCAGAAGAAAATATAGGGTATTGTATTTGCCCCTGAAAAATGTTAATAAAGGTACTTTGGCAAATTTCACGTTTCTGAAGTTGCTTGTTGTAGATGGACAGAGCTACAGACGGTGGATGCGTGGGTCATCTGTTAAGGTTTCCATTTTTACGTTCCAACAAACGATCCAGTTCATATTAAAAATTTGAAACAACAATTTATGGTCATTTAAATCCACGAACTAAATGAGATCAAGCGGTACATCTACCATATATAAGGCTCGTTTACCACTGGATAAAGTATAATTGATTAACTAATCCCTCTGGTTTTAAAAGTTGTCACTACACTATTATATTTTCAGTGACATGTTTTAATTGATACAAATGCGATAACGAACACTTGATTTGCGCGGAACGCAAAACTTTAATATTCATTCTTATCGGAATGACTTAGATGCGTTGCTTAAGAGCTATATTAAAATGCACGCTCGTGTGATATCTCCGCTTCTACAAGACAGAGGCGACCAAGTTATTGGTGTCAGACCTGTAAAAAAGTACTAGTCAATACATTTACATAGTGAAAAATATTATTAAAATTTACAAACAGTTTAATGGAAATACTATGTATCCTTAGGTAATTAGACTTTTATATGTCCGTAAGTGTATATTTCAAAGAGCGAGTTTTACTCCTACCGTTTTATTTTGTACAAGTTGTTTTCTAACTTTCTTTATTATTATATTGCAAATAAATTGAAAATATAATGAAGGAAATCTCTTGATGAGTAAAAATAACTATATAACTGTAAAGAATATTACGTTTTCTTCCGAGAAAGAAAAAAACAATTGATTATTTTAATAGTAAAGTAAATAATAAAGAGCAAATAATTAAAAAAGTTTTTTAAATTAAGTCACTAAGTTAACACTATATTAATGTATTCAACTAATAACTGACAGCTTCTTAACGACAAAATATTATTCGCAAATAAAATCCATTTTGATGGAGAATGAATAAAATTCAATTCTATTTGCAAAGAAAGTTTATTACACTTAAACCTTAAGTAACATTGTGAAACTTTTTGTTAAAGATCCTCCAAGATTTCAAAAAGTTTCTAGCTGTATAGCCTTGCTACTTATGTATATTTTTTTACAAAGTGATCGGAGTGAAGATGTATGTGAAACGAACGATTTTTGTGAAAAATACGTGTTCGTGAAGATGTTCGATAAAAATGCTTTCTCACAATAAAACTTTCACTCTTTTTTTTGTATTATTTTCACTTTCATTCAAAGTTTACAGAACCTTCATGGATGTAAATATTATTTTATTGAATTAAACTGAGATACGTGATCTCAGATTAATTCAATAAAGGGCGTTTGTTGGATGGACTAAATCATTTTTAATCAAGATTTACAAATATCTAAAACTGTCAAGGATATTAAAAATTTTGTACACATATCATTTGTTAAAGGTCAAAGTAAAATGGTAATTTAACTGTCTTCATTTCTGTTGAACCCTTTAAATAGCAGGTAGCAATGAGCACAATCCACTCCGGAGTTATCGAAGCTTATGCCTTCATCAAAGCAACCGCGGACGGAAAGCATTCGCAGCTACTGCAAAGGCTTTACGTTAAGTAGTTCCAAGAGCCATTTGCGAATAAACGCAACCACTGCATGAACTAATTATCAACTTCATAAAAGACATAAGAGGAAGCTTTGCTTTTTGTTACCTGCCCGAATACATTACTCTTCAGGGAAGGTGGAACGAAAGTGGATTGAGTGTTTGGGGTTAATGGCTTACTGCACACAATTTGTATTTATTTAGTCATAATTGACTGAGAATGGTAATTGACTGATAAATGTCTTGGCTAAGTGAAAAAATGCTCCTGGGAGATCATTGTTGAGCGTTACAGACATTGCAGGATATTTATGACAATATGTGCTGAAAAAGTATATTTCTTTGGTATTGTCTACTTATTTACAAAAGAAAAATGTCAGTTTGTTTGTGCGACGTGACGTGGTAAAAAGTGGTTAGATTGTACATGTTTATTGACTTTCTGTATTTTGGATACATGTTGTAATTAAGTATCGATGTATTGAAGAAATTTATTTACAGGTTTGTTTAAACTATTTAATAAATATTCAAAAGGTAAAATAATACAAATTTACTATTTTTATTTAGCATATTTTAGAATAAAAGACATCATTTTAATGGAATATTTCGACAAATTTAATTTGTTACAAAAATCAATTAGGGGCGGTAATCACATTTGTTTTCTTTTATTACTTTTTTGGACATCCGTGTGTGTGTAGATTCTTCTTATTGATTTAAGAGAAAAGAGAAATGACCGCAGCACTACATCCTATTACGGATCAAGGCTGTCTCGACAAGCTTTCTTCAGTGGATCCGGTCAGCGGCAACCGCAAGCCAGCGTTGAATTTTTAAAAGTTTAATATCATTCTCGACACAATCGATACGTATTGTGCGAGGTCTTTTCTAGTGTCCTCCACATTAGCAAAGGTTAGTTTCTTGACTCGGTTGTTGTATTCAAATCTAAAAATGTACCCGCTACCTGATACGAAGTGATTTAATGACTACGACAATTTTGGGTTTTTCTATAAATTTCATGATTAAACAAAATTCTCCATTTGTTACGTTCTTTGACAGGGCCAAATATTTTACTAAGCATTTTTCTTTTACACATAAGAAGTCCATATTCATCTTCCTACAGAATTATTGATCTAATAAGGGTAATATAAATATTAACCTTTATTTCCGGTTTTAAAAGTTCAGACTTCAGGAAATTACTTTGGTTGAAGGTACTTGTCTACATTAATTATCTCAAATATCTTAATAACGTGACTGTGTACAAGGGAGATCAAATAGAAGAAAATTGTAATTTTAGTCTGAAACAATATTTTTCTGCGATTTCTAATTTGTTTAGTATGTTTATGTCTGAATTGGTAATTTTTACCCAACTAGAAATATTTTTCTGTTTTTAAATCAAAATTGTTGTACAAATAAAGAAAATTCACGTAAATTTTTAAGATATTCCCCTTTTTATGTAATGTTTGTGACAATGTGATGTAAATAAATACAATACCCTTTATTCGATACGATTTTAATGGACTAATTGGAGTTAAGCAAAATTAAACATATGCGGGAACTCGCCTAAGTGGGGAGGCCGAAAATTTTATCGTGAAGTTAACAAAACAACGTTTGGTTAGTTTTAATGAATATACCTATATATATATATATATATATATATATATATATATATATATATATATATATAAATACATATATATATATATATATAAAATTAGGCATACATTGTGTTATCTAAAATATTGCGTATGTTTTGGTGCTCATCATTTCAACTGTGTTTTATAAATTTTCACCAATATTTCTTATAAGGACTAATGTTAACCGTCTTGTTTTAAATGTTATGTACCTAAAATATCGATACCATCATCATAGAGTTTGTAAATACTTGTGCCGGGACTTGGTTTTAGCCCTTACATTCGTCTCTATTTACTTTTCCTGTCACGCATTGTCTTCCACTTAATACTTTACCCAAGAATATCATATTATATGTGAAATGACATAGATGTGACTGCCTGAATGTATACGTCATTTTATCACTTCCATCTATGTGAAACAGATGATACGCCTCCAGATTGGTGTTAATTTTAGGGTATTTAGAGTGATTTTCCCTCTACTAACTAAACTTAAAATTCCTCTAAATATTATTGTTCAGTCAAGTCACATACTATAAATTATTCACTTATATAATTATTTGCTTAAAAATTTGCATTATATTTTTGATATTTAATTACTTTTAAGCTATTTTAATGTTACATTCTAGGCCATTTGACATACTTAATTCTGTTTTTCGTGATTTAATTTATCATTAATTTTATCGTACATCATCACGCAATAAAAATAATGTTAATTCACGATTGTTAAGTTACGTTGTAAAGTCATACAGTTTTCATTGCAAATCAAGAGGCATTTTAATCATTAAATTTTAAAAGAGATTTTGAAGAACTGTAATTCTATATGGAACCTATCCAATAAAAATCTACTCAGAGCATTTTTATTTATTAATATTTTTTATATATTAATATTATCTCTATTCTAATATCGGATTAAATTACGAATTGACATACTATCACCTTGGTAACAAAACTAAAAAGCTGAGCTAGCTATCAGCTTCGTAAAAACAAGAACTTGCTTTGCTTTACTTAAAAAAAACGGAATACATTTATTCTTGGAACGCTGAAATAAGACGGATTGAGAGTTTTTATATTATCCGCAGTACATTTTCGGAGCCATAGAGGAACATCTAACTTGTAAAAGAATTATGTTTTATTGTATTATAAATGTAAACTTATATGGTAGATGTAAAATCATCACGACACATATAGAAAGAAACCTTACCCAAAATTCACGTCGGTAAATCTAACTGATGTGTTTTTTGAGAAAACATTTGGGGCGTGTTTACATTTTTGGAGAAAGAAGTTCATTTTAGCCGAGCTTATTCTAAACTCTGGGTAAACGTAATATAATAATTTTGATATGGAAAACCAGAACAAAAATTAGTCTATAATTCAATGAGATTACTTTTTAAAGGTTCGTTTCATACATTTATTTTATGAAAATCGTTTTTTATTGGCAACTCATTCCTCCTCAAATTAGCTAAAAGGGGTAAGTATAGAAGCTTTATTCCAAGTAATTATACTTTATAATAAAAGAAGAAAAGAAAAATATTTAGTCAAAATTTATGACTGCTTGTCATTCTGAGATACGCCCTGCGTTTGTTTCCCGGCTACTCTGAATATTTATATTTGGTCATTCTTAGCCACGGTAAACAAATTTATCTATTTGAAATATTTTATTTCATAATGATATTATTTTAAGATTTATATTTGGCAGATAAATACTGCTTACATTAGAAACTATTATAAATATATATATATATATATATATATATATATATATATATATATATATGTGTGTGTGTGTGTGTGTGCCTGGATGCGTGCATGTGAGTGCGTGTGCGGGATCAGGTGCGGGTGCGTGCGTGCGTGCGCTTGCGTATGGATTTTGAATTTATTCAAAGGTAAAACTTTGTAGTGAGAGCGAATGCATTTTCGTAATTGTTTTGTTAATGTGGATGATATTTGGTAGCACGTTTCACTGGTACGAGTGTTTAATTTTTTCACAGGTCTTGTGGAAAAGTTTAAACTATAAAACTTTATTTTATCCCAATATTTTTTTAAATATTATAATTCCTTGTACGTAGCCAGTTTTTCTGGTGTAGTTTTTCGTAATTATGCAATACCAGTGTGTAAAATCAAACTAGGTCCATGATCCTAATCCTTTCCTAAAGTTTTAACTATATAATAACCCAATTATAGTTGCACACAAGGGTAATTGATTTATAATGAATGGCTTTATTAATAAAACTTTTAAACAAAGAAATATTACTTATTTCAAATGACACATCAATAAAAAAGTCACTTAAAGTTGGCACTACTGGAATATATTATATATATATATATATATATATATATATATATATATATATATATATATATATATATACATATATATATATACATAAATATATATATATATATATATATATATATATACATAGACATAGTACCAGGTGACCGAGCGATGCTCGGTGTATTTCGAGTTTCCCATAGAAACGTTAAATTGTTTTATGGTATTAGATTTAGTTTTAGATTTTCTTCCCCTTCCCCGTCCCTTTGCGTTCACGTTCGCTTTCACCTTCGCGTTTTCGCCTTTGCGTTTGCCTTTGCATTCGCCTTCACGTTCACCCTCGCGTTCACTTTCGCGTTTACCTTCGCGTTGGCCTTTCACTTCCCTTTCGCCTTCCACTACACCTTCCCATTCCCCTTCCTCTTCCCTCATCTTCACCTCGCTTTATCCCTCCCCATCCTTCTCCACATACCACTTCCCCCCCCCCCTTCCCCTCTCCCTTCCCCTCACCCTTCCTCTCCCCCTTCTCCTCGTCCTTCCCCAACCTTTCCCCACAACCGTCTCTCTCCCTTTCCCTCCCCATCCATCCCCCTTCCACTTTCACCGACCCTCTTCTACTTTCACCTACCTCCTTCCCCTTCCCCTCCCCCTTCACATCCTCACCATACCTTTACTCATCCCCTTTCTCCCTCCCTTCTCATCCTCTTCCCCTTCCCCTACCCCTTCAGGTTCCTTTTGCCATTCCCCTTCCCCTCCCTCTCCCCCTCCCTATCCCTCTCCACTTACCAATTTCCCCTTCCCTTTCCGTTTCTCCTCCCCCTTCCATTTTCTTACATCTTGCACATTCACCCGCCCCCTTCCTTCACACCATCACCATACCCTTCCTCTTCTCCTCTTCCCCCTCTCCTTCTCTTCCTCCTCCCCTTCCTCTTCCCCTTCCCGGACCTCTTCTCTTCACCCACCTCTTCCCCTTCGGCTTCCCCTTGCCATTCCCCTTACCCTCTTTCTCCCCTTCCCATTACCCTCTTTACCCTCTTTCCCCTTACTCTCTTTCTCCCCCTTCTCCTTCTCCGCCCCTTCCCCTTCCCTTTCCGCTCCCGCTTCTCCTTCCACTTCCCCTCGCCCTCCCCCTACTCCTCCCCACCTCTCCCCCTTCCACTTCACCTTCCCTTTCCACTTCCCATTCCCCTTCTCCTCCTCTCCCCACCCCCACCTCACTTCCCTATCCCCTACCCCACCTCCCCTCCCTTATCCCCTAACACAAACTTCACCTCCTCCCCCTCCCTTCCCCTGCACCTTCCCTTACCTTAGCCATACCTCTAAATAAATCCAAATTTGTCAGATAAATTTTTCACGAATATAGCCCGTGATAATTCGATGATAATGAAGTAAATGGAAGCTAGAATGCCTTAAGATGATGAAATGATTTCTGGTAGTGACTATATTTAACATTCCACTACCCGCGCATTGATCTCTCAGACTGAATAATAACTTCTGAACTTCTTAGATAAATATTATCTATAATTATCAACCAATAGAGCTAGCGTAACCAGGTTTTACATAGCTTCATAATACGTGACTTAAAACGGTCAAGTATGCGGAAACGCTGTGTTAAACGTAAGTTTGCCAGTTTACCGAACTTATCGGTCCGTAGGACCAAAGCAGGTGTCCGTATCAATGTTCGGGTAAGCGATGTATATTATTTTTTATAACCAAAAAAATTGTTCCTACATTTTATTTGATATCTTATATTATTTTTAAAAAATTATTTTCTGTTTTAGCTCATTTTAACTCACCAAAAATGAGCAAGCGAAATTATTTACAATCGAGGACAAGTTAGAAGCTTTTATAGTGCTCTGTGACTGTGGGTAGGTTTGCAATTAAAACTTAATAAATATTGTACAAGAATGTATGCTTGAGAGGAAACTAAAATATATTATAGAAATATTTTATGTCGGTTCCTGCAATTCAGACATATTTAATTGGTTATGGCTATAAACCTTAGCAATAATATTTACATTATTGTTCCAAGTATTACCTATAATAATTATTTTCTGATCCACCTTGGGAAATCTGTGGTAAAAATTTATAGAGTGACAGTGATGATTACGATCTGTAAAATAAAAAAAAAATAATTCACTGAATGAAAAACAAACAAGAAAAATCAAAGATATTTTGATATCAAAGCAATTATACTCTAATTTCCATATACCACAGAACGGTATTCGCATATATCTATATGAAGAAACTGGAAAATCTGAAATGATTATGGATTATAACGCCAAAAAGAGAGGTGTTGACGCTACGCATAAAATACGCGAGACGTAAAACAATGCAATGAGTAATAACATGTGGCGTATGATCGTTTTTATAATCTAATAAATATATAAGGTAGTAATTAATATATTGTATATGTTCTGAAAACTTAGATAAAAAATTAAACTTCGTAAATTTTTAAGAACACTGTTGTTAGGTCTCGTAAATCATCATGTTGGGAAACCGGACGTGATTTCATTTTTGCTAAGGATGTTAAGACAACGGCTTCGCAATATTTTTAAATTAGATGCTCTAGATGTGTTATCAATAGTAACAATAAAAACAAACCATGTCCATATTATTCGCCAAAAAAACCGTAAGACATGCCATAAGTTCGTAATAAGTAAAAAATATTTCTGTTTGAAGCGAGCAGTTACAGTGTGTTTTTTGATACAGTTAAGTGGTTATTGATATATTTTTCTTACAGGTATGAGCATAGTTCTGAAAATATATTTTTTTATATATTTTTGTCTTAATGGTTTTACGGTTTTTGTCAAAAAAGAAATCCATTAATTTTTTAAAATTGTTTTCATTAATTGTCAAATATTAAAAGTCAAATATCTAATTTATTTCAATGATTAATTATAAATAGGCTAAGTTAGTTTAGTTGTACGATACTGGCAAGTATACCTGTGCTGATAAAAAGTGGAGATATAGGAAATCTAAAATTGTTTCGTAATATTTCTGGATATTTACACTATACTTTCAACTTGACATCGGTTAGAGAATTGCATTTGTAAATATTTCATTGAAATAAAACCTAACAAATTCAGATAGTTATCGAATAATTGGGAAAAAATATGGAAAGGTTCCATTAAAATTGGATTAATTGATTTAAATTTTTTGATAAAGTGAACACTTTCATTAACGGGATCAAAAAGAACTTGTTTAATGGCTAGAGAGCTAAATAATTTTCATAATATTTATTGTTCCAATTTTTTTAGGATATTGTAGATATCTAAAATCTAAATATCATTCCAATGCAATTTCAAGTGTATTTTAGAAATGTCATGGTGCCACTGGCAAAGAGATAAATAATACTTTCTCTTGCACCCTCTTCAATTAGCAAATATTTAAAAATTTTGGAGTAGTTTTATTTATCCAAATTAATTGAACTGTCTGATGTTAATATATACCAAAAAAATAAAGAATTTTCTATAAAATCATTATAAACTTTAGAAAAATACCAAACAATATGTGTACAAGTGAACTATACGTAAGGATAAAGTATGTCGATGTGAATAATAGAAAAAAAAATTAATTGGGACCTAACATCAGAATTATGCTTTTAATACTATATTTTCATAAGAAAAAAAAAGAATTATGTATTAAAAGAATGTGCTGCCGCCGATGTCTTGCTTAATAAAAAATGACACAAAATTTAATTTAAATAAAAACGACAGAATTTTATTTAAATCACTTTTATATATTGTTGTAAGTATATGTTTGTTTGTTACCTTATTGCGCCATAACACTTAAAAATAATATAAACATCAATTCTATTGTGTCCTATTGTGTTGCACATGTTCTAAAGTGAATTTGTGTCAGTTATACTGGATTTATTTCAATATTTCTTTAAGTTTTTACCTGATTTAATTTACTTGATTGTAAAATTATTTTTATATATCTGGATAAAAAAGTCATTTTTATGTTAACGAAATCTTGACATAAAATCTATTGGCAGTTAATTCTTACTTTAATCGTTTTTAACTAAATATGATAGCGGTTTTATTTATGCCATATAATAGTGCATGTAAATGATTACTACGTGTGTTAAGTAGCGGGAAGCTATATATATTTTGCAACACTCGTTAAAATAGTAGCTAGCATCTTTAAATGAATAGATTTTGTAATTGTTATCTTCACTTATTAAATCTATTCAATACTTTTTACGTGAATACCTTTTAAATTTTTGATACTCCATTAGAAGCAATCAAGAAAACTCGTTTTCAATAAAATTGAGAGATGGAATTTGAAATCACAGCTGCGAATCTATTTTCTACTTCCAAAATCTAAGAACAGAACTCGATTAACTGCGTATTAAAGAATGTGTTACGCAGAGAGAGGGTGAATGTATCACATGATTTCGTACATTAGGTCTGTTTTGGAGAGTTTGAAAATTTCCGGGCAGTATTAATTTTGACTCGTTAAAGCTACGAGCCCCATTTCAGTTTCAATTGAATTCTCTTGTCAAGGTCGATCAATTTCGTTTAGAAAAAACTAATTCATAATGGTTGTAGTGAAAGACTAAGGGGAAAAGTTTTTTTTCACACAACAGTTTGAAAATAAATATCTTCGAAATTTGAGAGAATGTTTTCAATATTAAGGACAAAAAAGTTGGGAAATCAAAGAACCAAAACAAAATTCCTTTCATATTAGTACCTCACAATTTTTTTTATTCATTTCAAGCATATGACAGTACCTATATTTTCGACTAATAATTGTGAATTTACCAATAAAGTAATTTTGGTTCGAGGATTCCATGTCATATACGATGACCCCATCTTTTGCGAAATAATGTTTTATACAGAAGATGAACAGAAGATAATGTGGTAAGAAGGGGACATTTCAGGGACATGACCACATAAGTTTAACTATGTGTTGAATCTAACTACCAGATTTTAGCCCAACGAGATAACAAGTCACACAAGTCGGACAATGTAAGAACTGTGGCTGCGAGGAATGTGAACATGACTACAATTTTGTATTGAGCATTTGTCAAAATTAAGCTCCGTTCCACTCGCTTTACTCCATTCATATGCAGCATTCACATTACGCTATAGGGCTCGACACTCAGCAATGCAAGACACTCCGGTGCATAGGTTAGCGGCAACGCATCCAAGTATATTCGAATTAAGCGGATTGATGAAGGAGAGTTTGGACAAGAAAAAGAAAGTTATTAAAATGTGAATCTCAAAATATGTAATTTATTTTGTTATGTAATTTTACTTGGAATAAAATGTTAATTATTTCACATAATAAGGTTCTTTTTAATATATACTAGCCTCATCTGGACAAATAAAAAATATAGGAATTAACAACGACTGTACGGACACGGAACACTTTGTATGGGAGTACAATTTCCACTCGACCACTTTTATATTAATTATGAACCACATATATTTAATACATTATCAGTGTATTACTATATATATATATATATATATATATATATATATATATATATATTTATATATATATGCCAAACATTTTCTATAAGGTAATTAGGAAGATTACACTGATGTGATATATTTTGTATTTTGGATGAAGAAATCTTAAAGAGGTACACACCCTCTAAGGTTTATTTTTTATTCTTCAGGGGAATGCCGATTACCATTGTGATAACGGATGTCGGTAGTTAGAAAAAAAATTCATGTTCAGGAACGTAATTTAACAGAAATGGTATGTATTTATCAGAAATGGTAGTTATAACGGCAGAAAAAGGTATTTATTTTTATTACTTTACCAATTATATTTTATGAGATTGACTCATTTATTTTTATTATAGTAAACTACGTGTGAAAGGATAAATGAAATTAATGAATGAGTTATGTTAGAAAAATATAAAGACAAAGTGTTAATTGAGATTTTTGAGTGAGTCAACGACTGTATGAGTAGGATTCCAGTGCCAAAAAAACGCTCGTAGCTCTCAAAGAAATATTACCCGTGAACACAAGCGTATTCACATAAAAAATGCGTTCCTGATCCCGTCACAACCGTATTTCGATTTGCATATTTACTTTTTACAACGAATTTGAGACTAAACTATAGATTTATAACCATAAAAAATACACTCATAACTAATAAAATAGAAGTTTATGTCTAGCAATTCTATTTAGGTTTCAAAGTATTATTATTATTAACGTCAAAAATGATGTAAATTCTTTTAAAACAAGTTGATAGATTTCAGTAAATATACGAATAATTCTGAAAGTAAATCCGCAAAGTTAGAAATTTGATTGTTAATAAAAATACGAACTATTCTGAAAGAAAATAAGCAATGTTAGAAATTTTATTGGCGTTTCGAATAATGAAGATGAATAAAAATATGCAGAATCATGTAAATTGCTAATTATTAGTTCTTTAAAATTTTTAATTGGTCACAAAAATATAAACCTCTTGTGGTCAGAATAGAATTGATTTCTCAATAACAAGGAATATATTTATGAAATGAAATGTATTTGCTATAGTAGGACAAACAATTTATATTATATGAAATTGTAATTAATTGACATTAATAAAACATAAGAAGCGTATGTTGGAAAATATAAAAAAATGCGATGTGCTCATAAATAGTTAAAACTACAATGAATGGACTTTAGGTTAGCCGCAGATCCATAATGGTTGCCGAAGTTATTTTTGATGGCACGCAATTAATTCTCAAACGAGCTCTCAAACGACGTTAGGTATCAGTTTAATTTACTCAATTTGTTTGAGGTAATTTTTTTATTCATATCAAGTCTAATTCTAAGAAATTGACTTTCAGCTTAACGAAACTCGCGACTTTTATATGTAGAATGTATTACAACACCATTTACATTACTATTTTTGAAAACTGTAATGTTACTCTACTTTGTAAGAAAAAGGCTTACACCTAATAAGTGAACATTAAATTATTTTTAATATACATATATATTTGTGTATCTGCATGTATATGCAGCGAATATATTATACAATGATTATAATAACGATCATCACTGTATAATATATTCGGTATATACACTTACAGACACAAAAAAATATACGTAAATGTACTCTATTACCCAATTTAAATATTTATATATGTATTAATTGAGTACCACAAATCTTCCATGGTTATAATAATAATGTATTGATGTAAATTTAATGGTAACTTGGAACAACTTTATATTAAATGACATAACTTATTATTATATTTTCAAAATTGAAAGAAACACGTTGACGTTCTGTAGCTAAGTAGTTAATTCAGTATGCAGAACGTAACTAAAAAAGGCTTGAGTTCAAATTCCATTTAGAGTACTGAAATATTTGATATATTATAAGTTTTCCAAGATAAAATAAAAAATAAAATTTTTTTTAATTATATTCTATTTGGACTACAATTTCAACCACCCATCCATAAGATATAAATTGTTTAAAGATTGCTGCTCAGATTAATATTACCAACGAGTGTCAATGATGGAGGTATTCTAATTCTAGTTGAGTTCATGTAGTGGATGAAGTTGCATTAGAGTATAAAAAAATAATGAATAAATTTTTTCCCCGAAAAAATCCGCAAAATATTAAATGATCGTAAGTTTGTGTCTGTTCATAATATTGCGATAAATAATAATTACTTTAAGATTTTCAGGCGGCTTAATTTATTAAACCATCTGTAAATTTTTTGACTCACTTGAAAGTTTGAAATTTCTTCTTTGAGATTTTTTTATTACTTTTTCTTTAAAGTTTTTATCACGGAGATTTAATAATATTTTAGAAACTTTTTCTATTTAATTTCGAAAATAGAGAATCACAGAAATTTTAAAAAGCGATAGTAATATTTTACGTTAGACATATTGAAGTAAAAACCGTTAGAAACCTTTTATGCGACACAGTTGGTACCTATAGTCACGCGGTGAATTACGTTTGCTATTCTCTTAATTGTTGTCATATCGTCATAATAAATATTTTTAAAACGACAATCACATATAATCTGGCTAATCATACATAAAATAAGGGTATGAATAAAGAAAATGTTAATTTACTGAATTCTTGTAATAAAATGTTTGAGGTTTACACTAGTTTAAAATCATTTTATCAATAATTTTTCCGTGAAATGAACCATGCTTAGAACTGTCTAAGAATTTGTAGCAAAATATGTCAAATTATATATAAAATAAAGATACACTTTAAGAGAACGTGAATTGCTTTAAAAGAACAAACAAAGAAAAAACAAAGAACCTACTACTAACTACAGATAAATAATTGAAAAATAAATTTCAATGAAACTAATAATTTAAATAGCATTGTTGAAATCGTATTGTCAAAGTTTAGGCATTGCTATATTTAGAGCTATGTAAGCAAACTAGGAACTTTGTAATTTCATTAAATGAGACGAGTAAATAACCCGTCTTCTCTGCAAATATCACCATACAATTTTTAAATATTTTGCGTTTATATTTTACATCTAGTCAGTCCAGAGACAGTCATTTTTTAATACACTTAATTACATGACAACTAAAAACACATTTTTATTGTTTACCCTATCAAGCGGAGTACCAATGGACCAAACTTTCAATATGCAATTAAAAATTATTATAATATTTTTGTTAGATTCACTATTCTCCGCGTTTGCTTTCCACTTATTTTGCAATCATGTTTTTTTTTGAATCATATGTTAAATATTAATAATTAATTACAATAAACCTGAACAGTTACTCCAATTGAAAATAGTTTTGGTTTAGTGATATTGACAAATGGACAGGATCAATGATGGAATGTGCAAAAATACACAAATGTTATTGATATCTTGGTTGACATTATTGAAGATCACTAAACTTACACTATATTAAATTCACGCTCATCCCGACGATAATATTTACTAAAACTGAAATTGGGTTTTTTCATTTAATTGCAAATTAAAATTCCAGTTGCATCGATTAATATGAATATGAAATGAATTAGAATACCATATACTCTGCTTGGACTTTTGTTGATGGTATAAACTGGAATACCAATCTTTAATATGTTTACAACTCTTAACTTTAAAAACCTATAAAACAGTGGTTGAAGTTGTCTATCTGAGAATTTAATATGGGTGTTTAATATTATTCCTCACGTTAATAAACTATTCACTTAAATTCTCAAAATATGTTGACGTGATTTGGCTTTGACCGGGATGCTTTGTTCTTCTACAGTTTTCTAACAAAATCTCCATCCCAATATGACGAAATATCAAAAACTTCATAAATACCCAGAAATCTTTATGCTATATAGCTTTAACGATGCGGTGTCCATATTAAGTGTATTATGAATAGTGGGTTTATAAAGATTTCTGATGACACTAGTTCAAACTTTCTGCACAATCCATTTGGTTCAAACTAATTTATTCTTATTTCAGAAAGATAAATTATATTCTATATATGATAAAATAAACTAAATTTGGTAAGAAATTAATAGTTCTCGAATTAAGCATATGTGGCCATATTTAACTCTTAAATTGAATAAAATTTTATCCATTAATAATTGTTTCAATTTGATACCATAACTTACTTAAACATCAAAATAAATATATTTTACTTCTTCTTAAACTTTATGGCACAAAACTTAGTAAAAAGTCGTCGCCATTGTATGATGGATTGACGATAAAACGTATGGATTTAAACGGCACGTCGCACTGCGTAGATCCGGGTACAATTCCCAACCACTCGTCGAGCTGGACCGGACTGATGTACTAGTTGACTGTTATAAATTGTCCCAATAAATATGCTATATGTATCAAATGTACACATTAAAGTATAAAACCAAATAAATAAATCATAAATATAACGTACCTGTTTTGAAAAAGTAGAGTGATTCGTAAAGAAGTGATCCAAAAGAAATATTATTGTCAAAAACACCTAACGAAAATTACTGGTTTCCATATTTTTTAAATTTATTTTATTACCGGTAATATAAATTTGGACAACACTATAAATCGTAATGTCACATTTAAAGAAAACAATTACTTGTTGTGCGAGGAAAAACAGTTACCAGATATATTGCTGCAGATAAAATATTATACGTTCGTATGTTTCGGTGTACAGTGCAGAAGTTAGAGAACCGTTATAATATTCCACTATATACATATTAATTCACATTAAGCAAAATATATCAATAATAAAAGATTAAATAAAACGGGAAGAAAAATAAATGATTATATATTTATACCTACATTGATCAATATCACTCAACATTACGCTAACGTGAAAATTCGAACTAGAGTTTGGAATATTCCGAGGTTATATCCATTTAATTTAGTATATCATGTATACAACCTGTAAGTAACGAGACGACTAGCAATAAATCACTGAAGTAATAAATTGTTTGTAATAAAACCCCAAATCTATCTACAGTACTACAGAGACTGGAGGTAAGTTCTCCACTTTAGCAATTTTTTCGCTTATTATGCTAAAATTGCAACGCTTTCGTAATTTATTGCTTGTAATTTGTGACCAGACTAAAGATCAAAGTTGAATGGATTTCTGAGTTCGTAAATATTAGAATCTTCCATTTTGTAACATCATTTTTTTACCACATTGACAAAATTTATTTAAGGAAATGACAAATAGCAAATAAAACAATTTTTGTGATTTTTTTAATTAGGTTTTAACATGAAGCTTTTTGAAATTATAGCAGAAATAAACTAAGTCATCAATATGAATCAATTGGCAATAGAGATTTACTGAAAACTCGGTACTCCAATTCGGTAAGTTATATTTCAATAAAAGAGAAAAGAATATTTCTAGGAACTCTCAAAAATTTAATAGAATCAAATTTGACTCAAAGTCTAACCAAAATAAAATAGGAGAATGACACAAGTCCGTATTACTGCGAACTCTCATGTTACATAAAGAGAATAATATATGAAAATATAAGAATATCGTGCGACTTGCAAGAAACATGAATAACACCCATATATATATATATATATATATATATATATATATATATGTGTATAATTATTTATTTATATATATATACACACACACACACACACACACACATATATATATATATATATACATACATATATATGTGTGTGTGTGTGTGTGTGTCTGTAGGTATGTATATGTATATATAATTATTTTAACGACGTAAGTCTTTGATAACCAATAGTACATAAATAATTGATAACAAATAGACCGTGAAATCGAGCTACACACATCTTAGGTACAAGTTATTTAAAACTTTTTTGTTTATTTTAAACCAATCGGAACATAGTATTTTATATTTGTGGTCTTTTCTAAAAAAAATGTTTCATCCATAATATAGTTAAAGCGAATAATGTAAAGTTTTACTTATTTTTCAATCGTACCCTTCCGTAATTTATCCTTGCTGTGGCAATTACCTGGCCCAGACAATGAAACATCCACCTATTCTCACACATAATAAGATCATCGCCAATAGTTTCAATCATTCTAATAAAAAATATCTTTTAATATCCATTTTCTGACATATGAACGTATTTATATATCAATATTTTCCATCATAGAGTATAATTTGTTTATTCCTATTTTAATTTAATAAAATAAAGATTTTATTGTTCTGGTTTTAGAAATATACGTATGTATTTCTAACACCAGAATATACCAAAAGGAAATTACCATTGAACTCATACGTGCATAGCATCTTTACTTTATTTGGAGACTATATTATAGAGAGTGATACACGTTAACTCTAGCGAGCGTCAAACGTACATACATTGATAAATTCCCGAATGACCGTCATTCTTGGCACTTTACACTATGAATTGAATTATTTTTCCTGCTGGAATTGGGTGATCACGTGACTACCAAGATGGACTTAGTCTTCACTTGACGTCGCATCAGCATTGTTGAATTCATACCGGCTATTTATCTTATTTGGAATCAAATGATTTGAAAGCTGTCTAAATATTTTATGTATTTTTACCTAATACCCACACCGCTTCCGACAACTGTCTATTTGCCAGTAGAGTAGAGACTAGGTCATCTTTTCATTTATTGCTCAACTCAATGTATAATGTAAAAACAAGAACCAATCCAGCTCCAACATACGTCGTAAAGTAATTGATGTATTAAAGATTATCCTTAAGAAAGTGACCCAATGAGTTTTAGAAACAGAACATTTATGTAAACACACATGAAAGAGAAAAGATAAGAAATTATGTAACTACAGAGATGTCCGGAATCTACAATCGTTGGTCCATTGTTAGTTGTAGAGAAAGTAAATAATATTATCCTCTTTGCTTTTACGGTCTTGTCGGCTTGCACGATAATTATACTGGTAATAACTTGGTAATTCTTTAAAGCGAAGAGAATTTTGTTATACTGGGTAATCGAAATACGAAAAATACGATCTCTTCAAATTGCCCACCTGAAGATGTTGTCATACAACGAAACGTAGGTCGTGGTTAAAGAAATTAAAGAAAGTAGAAATAATCCTACATCACGTAGTCTCATTTAATTGTGAAAAAAATATTATTTTGATTCTTATAAAATTCATGAAATTTACATGTAGTGTACCAGTAAATTTTAAATCAAGTAAAGGTGAATGAAATACAGGAAGTAAGCGTAAACGAAGATTCGTGGAGATAGATTGAATAAACACTACTAAACACGCTACTGCCATGAATAAATAGGTAAATATCATTAATTAAGTTTTGCAGTACTGGTCAGTCTTATAAAATTTATATCAATAAAAAAGCAAATGTGTAGTTAAACATTTCCTATCAAACTTAATTTTTTAACTAAAATAAAAATAATTGTTATTTTATTTTTTAAAAACGAACAACCATTGATCGCAGGTACATTGTACAGTACAGTAAGCGGAAACGTATTTCCGTTCGTAAAGGTTTATTTCAATATATATATTCCATTATAGCACACCTCGCGTCACTGCATGTTTTGTAGATACTATCACACTTTAATGGCGTCTAGCAGAGTTTGTTTGATTTTCAGCTGCCAGTGAATTATAATGTGTGATCTAACTGAAAACATTCTTGTATCATAAGATAAATTTATTTAATTTGCAGTTTATCACGTTGTTTTAAGGCTAAATATTATAATGAAACTTGTGTCCCATTCATTTCAATAAAACTCTTATTTTAAATTTGTTAGAATCTAATTTATAAACTAGTGTAGAATAAAATATTATCAGATGCACGTACTGATATGGGCATTATTTTTGAAGAAAATGCTATAGAAAAAGCCAGAACCTACCTAAATATCTTCCGAAATCTCTCTTATGGAAATAACAATAACGAAAACAAGGAGGTTTATATCACAAAAAAATCTATACTTATTATATCTGTAGTCATCATAAATTATTGTAGCAAATAGAATAACTTCAAAGCCTCCCCTATGTAGCAGTAGAAACCTAAAAAAATTATACTTCGGCAAAATTTATATTCATATAAATTGTATCTTTCTTAGTTTTAAAAGTGTTATATAGTATCTCTGAATGATCAGAATCTGAATGAATCAAGAGCAAGAATCTGAATGAATTATTAAATATTAAATATCCAGGAACTGACAAATAATTCGTTTTAACAGGACATCTTATAGAAACCATATTTCAGTTATATGAATTCCTACTCAAGGCCTGATTTGAGAATATCGGTCCCGTCAGTTCTTAATTAGCTGAGCGCAAAGTTTCAGTTTTAGGAGTCTCTTTTTTATTATATTTTCTCAGAAATGTTTTTATTACTGAATTATTATTATTGTTTAGAAACTCTCCCCTTTTACTTATGTTAAAAGAGAACCTCAGAAATTTTAAAAAGAAAGAGTGTGATAGCTATGTTATATTTCTAACATGTAAACTCTATATTTACATGTTAGGGCACCAAAACCGTTGCAATCCTTTTATGCAAAGCAGTCGGTATTTATGGTCACGCAGTGAATTACGTCCTCTATTCTTTTACACTTTGTCATCAGGTTAAAGTATGTTTAGAACACAGATTTAAAATACTGAAAGCAGATAACACATAACTGCATTGAAACCGTAACTAAACGGCGGAGTTTATCAAGACACGCCCCTACACATATTTAGGTAGCGTGTCTTAATACAGTGGTGACGCGTATATCATTATAAATATTTTCATATTTACCTAAACTTCAATTTCATATATGGTATATATTATTAGGGACAATTGAAAAGCTTTTGTGTCTTTATTTATATGTATATATATATATATATATATATATACATACATATATATATATATATATATATATATATATATACACACACACACATATACATACATATACATATATATATGTATATATATACATATATTGTAGGATTTAACTAAAGAATATACTAAACTAAAGAATATACGAACAATGTGTATTCAATGAAAGTTTCAACACACGATTTTAGAACATAAATCGTTTTTAACCGTGGATATTCAGAATATCCGATTGTGCAACTGTCAATAGGCTTAAATTTAAAATAATATAGTCAGTATTGTTGCCGTTATCAGGTTTTTTTCCTTAAAAATTTACCAAGTAAAAAATTTACCATATTATTTTGGTTCCCAATTTTTAGGCCGGTCTGTTTTAATTAATTTTATTTAAAGTTTCATTCTTTCTAAATCTATAAATAAAGAACAGATAGTCGATTTATTCAGGAAATAAGTGTTATGCGAAGAAAAATGCTTCTATATATTCTTTCATATAATATGTATACATTTTATAATTTGCTTACCTGAATGAGTCTACTATCAAAAACACTTTAAATTAGATAACATAAAAGGAAACTTGAAAGCGATCTTGAAATTTAAATGATTTATCGGGAAATAAATCACTTTATATCTGCGAGGATGAGAAACCTAAAAATTAATAAGCGGGACAAATTTTAACTATCTTAAAATCTAAATCAACCTTACTTTTTCTGTTAAACAAATATAAAATTGAAATAAATCATCATGGTGCTCTAATAGTGAGATATGAATTCTTAAATTATTTCACAACTTGCAGTCAATAGATACATTTATTTTTTAAAAAAAATTCCTAGTTTATACAAACTTCGTTTCAACAAAAATAAAAACCTTAGTTTCTTACCTAACATCAAATGGTGTGTATTTACAAAGAGGTTAAGAACTTCTAAATATTTATATCTTTATTACGTTAAAAAAGTATATCTGAAATGTTTATGCGAGTCGTGTGTAAACTAAGAATGCAAAAATGTTTTAAATCTGAAATGCTTACATAATTATAACATATATTTCACAATAAATAACGAGCGAATCTCAAATCAAAACAATCGATGTCATATGTTACGTACACATGAAATGCAATATTCTTTTATGAAGTGCTATCACGCATATGGTCACGACATTTACCCATTTTTTGGAATAATTTTGAAATAATTAATTTAAGTAAATTTAGAAATTACATATAAAACATAAAATTCCACGAGGTTGACTATTCGTCTAGTCAATACGGTGTCTTGGTTACATAGTCACTTAGGGCGTGGTGACAGTTTCGATTTAAGAAAACATGAAAAAAATGCGAGCTCCCTCCGATAATTAGAAGTAACACGACAAAAAAAAAATGAAAATATGTCAGTAATCATGATTTTCGCTAAATATTATCCGATTATTTATGTACCATCTGCTTCTTAATATTATAAATGTGTGGTTTAGAGCAAGGGTGTCTTGCTCTGCTCTTGATTGTGGCATAACACGCTTAGAATCCAAAAAAATCACAGGTTATAGGTAAGTTGTAACGAAACTATACCGTAAATTTTATATCTTTTTTTACGAACTAGTATAGAGGTGACAATTTTATGTATGAAATTTTCCAAATAAAAAGGCTATTTATACATGAAATATAGATATATTTTAAAAGAATATGAATTTATAAAATTTCTGTAATATAATATTAATTTTACGCTAAGGTTTACGCTTGTGTTGAATCATTTCATTAATCATTATTCACTTAAATTATTATTCTTTAATACTGTTTCATTAAAAAGGTTACAGAATAATATGCCTAATTACAAGTAAAGCTATACGTTAAAAGAACACGTATTTACAATTTTTTGCAATGATATTAATTTGACGTTTGCACTAAATAATTTTATGGACTGTTTTTTTATCAAAGTATTGATAAAATTATGACATTGCTATTCTTAGAGTCACGTAAGCAAAATAGGATTTTTTTCATTTCATTATTTGTGTCTGTATACATATCATAATAATTTAACTTTGTAATTTTTTAAATAGTTTGTGTTTACGTTTTAAATATTGTGTTTGCATTATTAAATTATTCTGTTTGCATTATATTATATTGTGTTTGCATTATTAAATTCAAAGAGAGTTTTATTTTTAATGCTATGAGAATTCGAGATATATTTTTGTTCGTCCACCCTATCAATTGGAGGATTAGTTAATAGGACTTTCAATATCTAATTAAAAATATCATATTTATTACTCCCCGCGTAAGGGTCACCCTTTTTTGTGATAATATATTTTAAAAACCTAATTGAAATCATTATGATACACTTTAATAGTTATTTCAATTAAAAATGGTTTTCGTTTAGTTATATTGAAAGACATACAAGATAAAAATAAAATCTGTTAAAAGTATGTAAATGTTATCGTCACCCGATATTATTGAATGTCACTGAACTTATATTATAGTGAATTTACACATGCTCAAATAATACCATTTAGTAAAATTAAAAAAAAATAAAATTAAGATCCCAGCTGCATCGACTAATACGAAGTCAATACGAATTATAATACTTTATACTCTGCCATAGAGACTTGTTGATAGCGTTAATCTTTACATCTATCTTTAAGACGTTTACATCTCTTAACAAAAAAAGTTATGAAACTATGGTTGACATTGTTAAACTGAATTTTTTTTTAATACGATAAGTTTTGTAAAAACTTTGATAGCGTTAATCTGAACATCTATCTTTAAGACGTTTAGATCTCTTAACATAAAAAAGTTATAAAACTATGGTTCACATTGTTAAACTGAATTTTTTTGAGTCCATAAGTTTTTAAACACTTTAGTAGCATTAATCTGAATATCTATCTTTAAGACGTTTACAGCTTTTAACTTAATACTTTAAACTGAATTTGTTTTTTAATCAATAAGTTTTTAAAAACTGTCCTCATGTTAATCAAATATTAAGTTAAATTCTCGAAAGATAATAACCTGATCTGGAGCTAACACGGACGATTTATTCTTACACGGTTTTCTAACAAAATCTTTAACCCCAATGTGACGAGATTATCGAAACTTAATAAATGCCTTGAAATTTTTATGCCACATAGTTTTAACGAAATGGTATCCAAACTTGGATACAATTTCGTATTCATAGTAAATTTATGAATGACCAAGTAAACTATTTTTAAAGAGATTAGTAGTTCTCCAAAGTTATTACTTGCATGGCCATATTTAACTCTTAAAATATAATTGAATTTAGTTGATCGGCTTGAATTTTTTTTATTACTAATGGTCTCAATTCTGTTCCATAACTAACTAAAACATCAAACTAAGTATATCTTAAGTCATCTTAAAGTTTATGGGGCATAACTTGGTAAAATGTCGTTGCCATGGTATGTAGGATTGATGACCAGGAGTACGGGCCTTTGACGACATATCCCACTACGATTTTATTTCTTTGCCAGTATCATACATTCGGACAATCCAATGAATAGCAATATCACATTTCAAGAAATCGTCGTAAACAATTCAAATAATAAAATAAAAAATTATGTATTTACCAGATTGTGACGAAACATACACACATGAAGTACTGCTATAAATAAGATATCATACGCGTGAAAAGTCTAAATTTCATAATATTTCTACATCTATATATAAATTCACATTAAGCAATCAAACCAAATTAAGCACCAAGAATAAAATATTAGATAAAATTAGAAGAAAAATAAATGATCATAGTATTTATAAATATATTGATTAATATCACTCAACATTACGCTAACGTGATATTCTCGAAGCAGAATTTGGAATATTCCCAGGTTATATCCATTTAATTTAGTATATCATATATGCCATCTGTAAATAACGAGATAGCTAGCAATAAATCACTCGAGTAATAAATTGTGGTAATAAAACCCCAAATCTATTTACACTAATACCGAGGCTGGAAGTAAGTCTCCTACTTTAGCAAATTTTTCGCTTTTAATGTATTATGCGAAAATTGCGATACTTTCATAATTTATTGCTCGTAATTTATGACTAGACCAAAGATAAAAATGGAATAGATTTCTGAGTGTGTAAATGTTAGAATGTTCTGCCGAATTTTCTGATGTGATTTTTTTACCGCACATGTGACACAATAGATCTAACGAAATGACAAGTAGTAAATGAAATAAATTTTGTAATTTCCTATTTATTTTAATTAATTAAGATTTGAACGTGAAGCGAATGAAAGTTTAGTAGAGATAAACTACTGCTTAATGAGGTGCGTCAATATAAATCAATTCGAGATTGAGATATGCTGAAGAGAATTTATTTCGTTAAATTTTAAGAAAATAAAAAAAATATTTTTAGAACCTAACAAAATCTAAAGTTTCATACTACATTATTAGATTATCGCCTATAGTTACAATTATGAAATACTTAACTGTCGAAATGTTTTATTCTTTAGCTAAATGTTTATTAATTGGGAATCTGAAAGTAAAGACATAATCTATCTATATACTATCTACTACATATTGCCACCTTCATCCAATGGCTATTTGCATTAACAATCTTTTCATTTACTGGAAGCCAACCATTAAATTGTTGCCATGTTTTCGGAGGTATTTTTTCTACATAATGATATAATAATTAATCGACTCAACCTCTTAATCTAATATCCATTCATCAGCACCTATCAAATAAGCGCGTTGGTGATTGTTATTTATATGAATTTTATTTGTTGCATTTTTATTTTTTATTCTTTTGATTGTTATTTCCAAAACTCTCAAGTTCTTCATTGCATATCTTCTTCCTGCGTGTAAATACAATATTTACTACTAATGTTTAAGTATGACGCCTACATGTACAAAAATAACTGAAAATTATTATTTCCTCTTTTTGAATTATATATTTATATTTATTTCAACCCTTATTTATTTACATATGGATAGGGATCACATAGACTTCCCACCTTCTCTCTTGCTTCAAAAGACCGCCCACCCGCTTGAAGGTTTGACTGTCCCCATTTTTATTTTTGAACTTGTTTTTGTTCCCGTTTATTTTTAACTGCGTTTAGCATAATCTGTCTTACAGTAAACCGTGTTCTCATATTTACTATGCAGTATGTAATATCATAATTTTTTACACTAAATCCCTGAAAAGGTCTCACATAAAAACTAGACGAAATACCTAAATTTTTCACTACAAAAAAAATTGAGGTTTTCTATGTACCTTACTCTCTCGCATGTACTGTCTCGTAGAAAACAAAGGTAATTATTATAAATAACGTAACAATTTAGTATTTCCGGCCTTTTTTTATATTAAGGCTAAATCACCATAACCTGAATTTGAAGATTTGCATTTAGGTTTTTAAGATTTGTTAAAGTTTTCGTTCCAATTCAGCTAGTATCATGAAAATATGATTTATGAATTAAAAAAAATTAAAATACCCTATGAAGAATTAGTCATATTTAATCACAAAACTAAATGCATAAAAGGAATTTATTTATCTAATTTACACGAAGCGTAAAGGTATTATTTTAACACATAAGAGAATATTTAAAGAATAGATGAAATAAATTACTAGTGTAGTAATGACGAATCAGTAAATACCTTACCTACTTTTTATTTAGAAAGTTAAGTATGTATATTCTTACTATACACGACTAATTTAAATTTTCAGAAAACAAAATAAATAAGAGGAATTTATTTATATTATTAAGGTTTTCTATTAACGTATTAGAAAAAATTTTAAAAATAAATTACTGGTAGTAGTAATGAATAAGTAAATTCCTAATATACTTTTACCCATGAAGTTAAGTAGATATATTCTTAATATATACTACCAATTTAAAATTAATAGAGCATGTTAACGCAGACGTTATTGTTTTTTTTTTCCTTTCCTATGTTATTAAAGCCAACACTCAATTGAGTTTATTAACTGCATTATGTTTACTTGTCGATTGTCTTGGCTTTTCATCATCCAACGTGAAACTCTCTCAATGACATTTCATTTCGTATCAGAAGATGTACAACATGTTATTATCTTATTCACCGACATCGTTTCAAAGTTCCTTGAAAATTCAGATCAATGCAATTA
The DNA here is from genome assembly GCA_039881145.1 of Druceiella hillmani. Lineage (NCBI taxonomy): Eukaryota > Metazoa > Arthropoda > Insecta > Lepidoptera > Hepialidae > Druceiella > Druceiella hillmani. Next base: position 23,985,122 of record JAYKKI010000022.1, on the reverse strand, counting down.
CCCACAGTTTTACCAAGAACTTAAGCACTTTTTTGTAAAAGTTTTCTGTGGTCAATGAGAAACAAATTTCTGTATTCGTTTGTACCTATAGATTTTATTAGTAAATTTACAAAGTTTAAATAAAATATCTACATACAAATATGCCTTAGGCATTTTAATAGTTAGCAAATTAATAGGCGAATGAGTCTTCAACAAAACCCTTACAAGGCTTCTGTAACGGAATTTGGTGAAGCACAAAAACGCCCGTTATTGAAGGAATATCAAGCAATATTTAATCATATTAACGATGAAATAATTATGTTTGCTATTCACCAATTCCTATGAAGAGAAGCTGGCAAACTTTATGAATTTGCTTCAATTTGATTAAAGGAAAATTGTTGAGGGATTGTTAAAAAAGGTATTGATATAATTAAAGTCATGTATAGCATTGTCCGTACCATGATAAGGAATTGCATCAATTCAGTATAAATCTTATGATATAACATTAGAATATACTGTATGAAATAGAACAGTAAGTATTTCATGTTATAAAAATATTGTAGCGCATAACCTATACTATTAATGAAATTATAGCATAGTGAATTTTGTACATGGAAAGTGTTTTAAAAAGACAGACTGTTATAGTATAAAAAATGACAACACAAGCCAGAAAACCTGTTTCAAAATTTTTGTCCCTCTGTGTGTTAATTTGTTTGTCACGCGAAATCTACTTTACGGATTTTGATGAAATTTGGTGTGGTAATAGTTTATACCTAAAAGCGAAATATGACAAAAAAGATAATAATTTTCCGTATTCCAAATTTCACGCGGGTAAATGTGTCGTGGGGCATGGCTAGTATATTCACGAATAAAGGAAACTTTGGAAACTTTAAAATTTCTTATGCTCCATCGAGGAAAAAAAAAGATTTTACGAGAAAAGATATTTCGCAAGCACGATTATTATGGATAATTTTACTCTATTAAATATGTTTAGGTGAATCACATCTATAAATTTTAGGATCATTGGAAATTGAAACTTAAATATCTGTGATGTTTTACGTAAGTACCTTCTGCGGTACAAGCTCACAATTTTTAACTGACTTTCAAATAGATAGGTAAATATTTATGGATTACTTTTCTCAAATGCAATTTTATACTAAATAATCAAGATTAAGCAAGTTTTACAAGAGCTAGAACCTATAAACGCCTTAAACAGATTAAGGCCATAATAATACGATAGGAAATATAAAGGCAAAATATGTAACAAAACTTTAATGAATATTTAGTTAAAGAAAAAGCCAAGAAAGTTTAATAAAAAATTTTCTGCGCCAAATAAGTACCACTTAAACCCTAATTATATTACTAGCTATTTCTTTGCCAATACACGGGAATACCAACTAGTTTTGTAGGTACCATTACATGGGTAGTAAGAGGGCGAATGATCAGTGATTATATAACTGATTCTTTTCATCTGTAGTTATGAAAACTCATTTTTTACTAATTTTTTTTATGTGGAGGTTTAAAGGCATTCATGAAATAAAATGAAATTTATTTATTTCCTTAATAATCGCTTTCGTCATTTTTTTAGGATTGCACTTTGGAGTATACTAAGTATGTTTAACGTATTTGAGGATATAGTCGTTGTCATTGATCACCAGTGCTACCTTTAACATAAAAAATAAACTAAGCTGATAAATGGATCCCAATGTAAAGTGAATTTTATTTATTTCACTTTACGATAATGTTATAATCTGACTTAATCCGAAGTACAAGCACGTTGTTAATGTTTTAATGCAAATTAATATATCTCTTAACAACAACCGGCGGTACGCTTGATTGAGAAATTTTTCAATTGCAAAAAAAAATTATTATGAAAGTTGGAATATTATATAGAGAGAAAGTATCTAATAGATATTGAATACCATATACAACCTAATACCATGATATTTAACTTTAATACTAAGTATACTATGTTATGTTTTGCATAATGAGAATATCGTTTAGAGTTAATGATATTTCTAATTTTTTTTTTAAATTTCGTATTTAAAAAAATTAATAGACAATAATAACTAATGCATTAAAAACCTAATATATTTTCATGCTACTATTTTAATAGAGTGGTATTTAATAAGATAATATTGAATAGTATATATCCAGTTTTTTCTAAATTATATTTCTCAATTTTCTTACATCGATTATCTATATGAGATTTATAAAATAGAGAAAAGTTTTCTTTTTAATTTATTACATTAAGTTGGCTAATCAATTTTGTTGTCACTAGTTCAGGACATTTCTAGAAATGATATCGGTGGTTCCAGGATAATTTAATATAAATATTCTAAATTAGGATCGATTTTGGACCATTCCAAATTTTCAGTTCAGTCTCTCTAGGGCATTACATCGAAGAACACGGATTTAAATCGACATCGAGTACAGCCTGTTCTACTTTGACAGTTATTGTTTATCAACAACTATTGACACGTATTTAAATGAAGCGTCGAATTGCTGAACCGATTAGCAACAGGTGATGACAAGTAGGTGCACACAAATGCCAATGGCTTAAATGTGGGATAAAGAGGAGTTTTATTTTCTCAATTAAATACCAGAAAAATAATGCTGAACTGCCGGTGGTATATCGAGGTGCTATCCCATAGGGGTTGATTCCCGAGGGGTGTAAATTCAATACAGTAATTTACTACAAACAAACTAAATAATTATTGAACTGAAGGCAGGAATTCGTTATTTTTTCGATATACGTTTATCGTCAAATATTTAAGCTAAAGTTGTATTGTGTTTGCTATTAGAAATTAGTTTATAATAGAAATTAGTTTTAACATACAAAATGTTTCAATCAAAATTCACACCCATTAATAGACAAAATTCGTTTAGGGTCACTTAGAAATGCGAAACAGACATTTTTAAATGTGATAATTCTTTATTTATTCTTGTAAGTTAGCTAATTAAGACCTTATTATTGAAACAAATTTCTTTCACATTCATTATGCACTAAGAAAAGTTGTTTCGTATAATAGTTGGCAGAAAGAATAAACATTCTTTTCAGATTTTTTTACAGAATAATATCTAAAAATTTAAGATTGAAAACCTAACAAACGATCACTTTGTTGAAATTGGGGTAGCATCTCGATTTGAAAAAAAATTAGGAATTAATTTTAGAAAGATAGGCGGGCTTTTTGTAAAGTCTATATTTACAGTGCATTTATATTGTTCAAGGAAATATGTTAAGATAATTTTAAATGATAAAAGTTGAAAACACAAGTCTTATTTAATTTTTTTTTAAATCTTAAGAAGTAGAACAAAATAAAATGGGCACTGTATAATGAGCTCTTGAGGGCCAGTATCTTCGGGAATGCACTGATGACGAAAATAAGCTACTTTAAGGCAGACTTATTAGAAAGAGTTGCAAGAAACCTAGAGATTTTAAAGAAAAATAGACAATTTTTCGAAGAGACATCGCACAGCTATTAACAAAGTCTTTATCAAAATGTGTTGAATTATATTAAAAAATCTCTAACTAGTTATCCGTAAGCTAAATTGAACGAAGCTTTTGGCTGCAAAGGCAAGAAAATGTTTTGAGCCATATTTTATATATAGTTAAGCATACCTTATTATTGTTTTATCTCTAAATTCTGTTAGTCAAAGTGTAGTGAATAATTAGGATTCAGAAGACGGAAAATTTAAGATTTACGAAACAGAAAATTTTATTGTAGAAATGCAATAAAAAATTACTGAAAATTTTTGAACATTTTTGAGAAATAATCTTTTTAGTGAGATAATTTTCTACCTTTTTCCACTTTGAAAAAATCTATAAGCATTGAATAGATACCAAGAATGAAAAGGGATTATTTTTCTCTACGAACTGAAATAATTTAAATTTATTATAAGCAACAAATTACGTTTCATCAGTAAACTAATTTTTAACAGATTGAACAATGTTCATCTAAAACTGAACCTCTTATATATGACGTATGTACATACATCCACATTTATATATATATATATATATATATATATATATATATATATATTTATGTTTATGTAAATAAATATATATAAATAAACGGAAGCTTCTATAGCACAATCGTCGTAGGTGGTACTTCGACGATTTTACGTAAGCTGTTCATTTCCAAGGTAAATAATTATAATACATGTCTATATCATCCGGCAATGCATCGCCACATGATGCAAACCAAAGATAGGTTGCTATGGATCCCGAGACATCGCACAACAGGTTGTCGGGGCAGTCTCAAGTTTGTTGCCATAAAGTTATGGAACGACCTATTCTACCGTTGAAGACGCGTGCATTCATGCATACATTTAAAAGTTTGATCCATAAGTGGCTTTCTACATAGCAAACTGTCAATTTTAAATCCCTATATTAGATGAAAAATATCAAGAGTTTTATGTTGTTCTGGATTTTTCAGACTGTATTATTCGAATTTAGTCGTTTCCGAGTTCTATATTTGGCCCGCAAATACAGTATTATTATTTTCATTATTATTATATTCGTAAAATTGTGAAACAAATGGACAAATTTGTATTCATTATGTATATGTACCAGAACGTAAAACAGATATATCGGATAGTAAAATTTCTACTTTTGAACCAAAATAACGGGAAGGCTACAAAGAAGCGCAATCGAAAATCAAAATAGCACGTATTGGATATTATTTTGTGGCCAAAGAGCGATGATCCAAAAATAGACAGCTCTCGCTTTGAAGATGTAAATAATAATTAATTTTTTGCCAACTATTGCGCTGCAAAATTTTTACAACTCTTGCTTTATCCGCTGAATAAGTGAACTTCTTTAACAAAATTGAACCCAGAATTTGGTGATTTGCTATAATAAAACCAGCATATGCCGTTAGGTATATGTACGTTGGTTTTTAAAATTCTTTTATGAACATAAAAATTAAAATATTCCAATAATTAAAAGAATATGACATTGAAATTAGAATAAGAAAAGAGTGATAGCGACTTTCTTCTCGAAACACCATTAAGGAATATCTTTTTAATTACAAGTCTCAATTTCATCTTTACTTAACATAATAAAGATTTAATTTATCAGTTTATCTAAATCCACGTAATCCAAAAAATACATTAGTAAGCATTGTATAGAACACGCTGGTGGTTAAAGTATTTAAAAATAAACTTTTTCGTGTATTATTTTTGAAAGAAGGTATAAACTATAAATTTGGAACGATATTGCGAGATACTTAGTAGTTTTTATCAATTTTTATCAATGAAGAGGCACTTGGCTGAAACTTTTTTCGACAGAATCAGTTTGTTTTAAAAGGATAACGCCACCATATACACTGCACAAACGAGCATAAACATTGTAAGATAATTGTAACTGATTTCTTGTTTTGAAGACATTTTCCAGTCGATAAAGTTATCGCATTTTGAAGACATATCCTTGTTTCCCGGTAGGGAAAATATTTGGTGAGTCTCTATTTTGATATGGGAGAAATTTCTGCTAAAATAGATCATATGAATCGATATTACAGGATACTTAAATGCTCCCTGCAAACTTGTATTTAAAGATATACGTCTGAGATGGAAAAGATTGTGGCATTTTAAATTTCAGCATTTATGCAATATAATACTTAAAAAGTTAAATCTAAAAATAATTTGTTTAGTTTATGATATCATTGTAAAAATAGCGTTGTATACAAATAACACAACATTTAATATCCTATAAAAAAATAAATAATACATTGTGAATATGCATTATTTATTAAGTAAGCAAAGAAAATAAATGAATTGACTGAGTTAGAAAAATTAAGATGAAAATACGACATTACAAATATACAGGTGAGCTAAACACTATTACAAAAGAAAGGAGATTTGTTACAATGATAAATAAATAGCAGGTTACTGATAAAACATATCATTAGCTATTGTTTTTCCTGTAGAACCAAAACATTTTATAAAAAATAACATTGAACTACTATAACAGCGAACTCGAACAAAAGGGGGTCGGTAAAACAAATGATGATTCCCATGTAACAAAAATCAACTACCGTCGAAAACAAGCAAAGCTCAATCTCTGGAGACTGTTACGGAAAATGGCAACCAACTGTTAGCGCTGGATAATTTCTAGTCTATAATTTATTTATTATTAACACTTTGTAATTTTCGTATCTTTTGAATACTTCGTTAAAATCTCACGGTTTTAATGCCCAATTTTTTTCAGATAAAGAAAACGTTGAAAAGAAAATTTGTTTAAATTTTCGTCTTTGATTTTTATTATTGTTATTCTTCTTATACTGTTTCTAATTCACGCGATATTGAATGTATTTTTTTTAATCACTTTCTGTGCCATCTTTGTTAAAGTTACGTATTTAATCTCTGTAATTTTACTGTAAGAGCCAAGTTCGATGTGCTTTTTGTCATCTGTGACACATGAAAATAGTATCAATTACATTATGCAAGAATACCTGTAATATTTTTATGTGTATATCGTGATTTAAAACCTCATATATAAAGATAATTTATGAATATTTATAGAAAAAAACACTCCTAAATATTACGATAATTGCGTAAATAATTAAATAATTAAGACTCTTTAATAATTTAAGACTGTCAAATGATTATTAAAGTTTTATGTAATTTATTCCCGATTTTGATATTTTTATGCCAAACTATTATCAAGTCATGAAATATAACCAAATTCGTAAATGGTTTTATACCATTCTAACAAAATTTCATCAAATACCTGGATTTTTCATTGCAACAATCATTACTGTTTGCTGGTAGATGTAATACAAATTTTACTATTTAATTACGTTATTGTTTACGGTAGGTTAAATTAGGAAGTACCAACTTTCTTTTAAATACTTTTATATCGTTAAGGAAATTCATTTTAATACTTATATATTTAGTGTATTAGATTTAACGGTTGCAGTTCGTAATTGTGTGAGTTTAACTGGGTTCAAACAAAGTATTTTTATGAAATAAAATCTTGACTTGAGAGCAACATTTATCATATTAACGACGAAGTAATTTTATTTGCGATTCAATGATCTCTACGGAGAGAAGACACAAACAGAGACAGGTTATGAATTTGAGTGGAAGAAAATTGGTGAAAGACTTTGAAACGAAATACAGACATAAATATATTTGTGTTTAAAGGATTTTTAATGTGGCTGAAAATATAATATAAGTAGTATAAGCCTTGAATTTTAATAATGCCTAAAATTCAAACATACTACGTAATATTAAAATATATTACACACAGTGCTTTATTGTCGACTGGCTCCCAGGTTCAAAATTTTGTCGACTGACTAGGGTAGTTTTCCAAAAAAAGCTTTCTTTGACTGCACCACCTGGTAGAAGTATTTGATGAAAGTGTTATTTCTGAAGAAAAAAATAAATCGATATCAAGCTTACCTAAATACATTTGGAAAATAGTTTACGATTGACCTAACTTTGTGTATTAATAGTAAAAAGAATGCCCAGAAAAAAATTATTAATAGTCTTTACAATTCGAATCCAATAAGTATGTATATATATTATGGAGAAAAAGGTATTTTTTGTCATTAAAAAAACTTAACAATAAGTAGTTCCTAGAGCTTTTTGCAAATAAATATAACTAGTAACTCATCAATTAATTCGACAAAAATGTAAAAACGTAAAAATGTTTATAAGCTCAAAGTATAAAATGTACCTATTTCACAGCAATCAGAACGAAAGTTAATAGAGGAATTGTTACTTTTTTAACCAAGTTATTCGTTAGTTACAAAATTTTTCCACTACTTAACTAAATACTAATTTTACACCAAAAATTATTACATGATAGAACTGAAACTTTTAATCCAACGTGGCGACAGTATAAAAAAGAGTGAAAGGGCAATATAGAGATTACAATCTGTCCACTCTTTTAAATATTTAACAGCAGAAAACGGATAAAATAGTACTTCTGTAAATTACGTAGATATTTTAATATATTACTTAATGTTGCAAATGGTTTTGCCGAATATAGAATTTGAAAGAATATTATAAATTAAATATCCAGCAATCAACAACAAATTTGTTTGAATAGTCTCTCTTTTTTTAGCCATGTTTCAAATCTATAAGATCCTCTGCAAAATAATGTAACACGTATTTTTTAATAAACGACCTGAGTGACAGATACTTCCTCAATTCTCAATACAAATAATCATTAGTAAATAATTTCCCGACAAGGATTGATAATTAATGAATAATTTTTTATACGCCTCTTTTCACTAAAACACTTTAATGTTACATTTTCATCGCATGTCCTTAGGCTAAATGTTTACTTTAAAATAATAAAATTAAACATATTTCCATTTCAATTTTGTTTTTTTTTTGTTTCACGTTGAATATGGCAGATTTTCTTAATATTACCTTACTGTGGGTAGTTTTTTTTCAACTGTGATAAAGTTTTAAGTTATTCATTTAGTAAAGTTTCTATCAATCGGAAAATATATAATAAAATTTTAAAGTAAAAAAAACAAAATAGCATATTTCTATTTGGACAATGCGTGCTATCCTGAGAAAAATTTAAATATATTTAAATACGACTGGTGCTATATAATGCCTTTTATCCTAGTTAATTCCTTTGCTCGAAATTCTGTGGAATTCTGTATAGGTTGAATATTAAAAATACAAGATAAAATAAAAACATTCACTAGATATTCACTAAGGGTGCAATGTCTCTCTAAACAGTAATAGCCATTTACTTAATACAATATAACTACTGAAACTTGATACTTCTTGTCGAAAAAATATATTTAAATATCAGTTTGCACGCAGTAGTGAAGACTTATGCAGGTAATGGCCTAGGTTATATGGATAATGGCGAAATATAGTACAGTGTCTTCATAATAGTATGAGCGTCTTCAGGCTGTACAAGTGAATCTTCATGCAGGAAACAATACGGTATATAGTAACTTTTTTCTACAGCGAAACAATATGTATTTTCCAAATGAAGAGTTTCTGCAATGAGTGTTTACAAAAGAAAAATATTAATTTACTGAACAAATTGGCGCTTTGAAAAATTTACTATTTGTCCGTCAGATTTTCTATAGACTTTTCAATTGATAGAGGTCAAGAGAATAAATAAAGCTATAAATGCCTGAGCTTGAAAATCTATTTTTACTTGAGTTATGCTACTTAATAATTTAAAACATTATCCTACGAAAATTACAGAAAAACTATCTGTATTTAAATCGGATATTACAGACTGTTTGTATCAGCTCATAGATTGTACCTACTGTTTTAATTGTAATAAAAGAAACTTTCCTCTAAGTAAAGATATTGCACGAAATGTTATTCCACACATTAGTAAGCTATTGCCAAGCTTTGTGAAAGTTATATTTGTGATATTTGATATGATTATAATAATTTACAGCTTAGATTCTGGGGGTTATACTTTCTGCTATAAAGATTATCAAATCGTCCTATTAACTCAAAACTCATGGAAGTACTGTTACCCCAAGGACAAAATGGGAATTCAAATTATAGTCAAGGGACTATTTTAGGAAAACTTCACCAATAAAGTGATCAGTCCACCAAAAACCAAGCTTCTATATTTTATATGAAAGTGAACTTTTTAAAATCCCTTGGAACAATGGTAGGTTTTACGGAAGAAAAAGAGGTCAACCTCTAAATTTACCATTGGAATCGGTAATGCTTTGTCGAATAGCATATGATTATTTAGAATATCTTTATATTTAATTAAGCAAAGGGGAATAAGATTTAAATGGGCTATATATTTTTTAGTTATAAATTGAAGAGTAGAATTCAAGGATAATATAAAATTAGAAAAAAAACATTGTTTGATGCTACTGAGTGTTCCGTACCATAAGCTTATACTGCGTGCGGACACCACTATGATGTGGTTCAAAAATTTAAAGCGGCCGAGACTCTAAAATGCCACCAGAGGACTAACCAAAGCTTCTAACCGCAATGTAGTTAAAGTCATTATTTTGATTAGGTCTCTAAAAGCGCAAATAAAATGTCATATTATAAACCAAAAATTAAATACATTTATACTTACTTACCATTTTCCATCGTTGTCGCTACCGACACACGCGAACTAACCTAATATAAAGCAATATTTACGTTTTACTGCTAACCATTTTGACTCTATTACGTCATCGCTGGTAGAGGTTTAAGGGTAAATACCCATGTAAGGGTCGTTTAAATAAATATGTTTTAAGTATTAGGGGTATAGGTGAATTGTGGGGATTTTAATCCAAATAAGTCACATATATGTTTCGCGAGGTAGATAACTTGGCTAAGATTAGTTTGTACATTATCTATAAAAGTTGTCATCTTCAGGAAGGGCAAAAGTCAGGATAGTCATATAACATAACTTGCATTGTGATTGTGGGAAAATAACTTGTATTGTCCTCTTTATGCGAAACGTCATCTGTATTCCGATAAAAATCATTTCGTCAATAATTGGATAATTGAAACGCGATGTTGGAGAAAATGATCCAACATATGACTGAATACGCACTGACGAAAATGGAAAACATTTAGTCTGCGGCGAGCGTCTCTTGACGAGTATCCGTTGAGTCGATGGAAAATCAGTCATGCACCTTATCGGAAAAGAGTGTAGTTATCAGCCGTCAGTTGTCATTTCCAGAAGTCATTCGTCAAAGTTAGGTAAATGTATTTCTCTACAATTCGTATAATTTCTTATTTTTCATTTTTGCTTTGACATTTATTTTTTAAATTAGGTTTAATCTGATAAGAAAGCACAGTAAATTGATAAGTCTTTAAAAAAATTGTGTTGTGAAATTATTATACTTAAGTCAAAATTCGGTACTTTTTGAAAAAAGCCTCGAATCGATTTCAATTACATAAATTTTAATTTAATTATTAACATGTACATTTTGAAATTAAAAATATTCACTTTTTATTATCTGTTTTATTTTTAGCTAACAGTAATACTCATATGCTTGATACATTTAAGTAGAAGTTGCAAATAAGAGGTTACGTAAAAGTATGTACCATACTTTCATTTATGTTCATTTTTAATACTGTTATATACAGTATAAAATCAATTAAGTTTTGTATTAATGTTCCACGATTATGATAAGTAATCTGCGATACAATAACACTGAAGTCTCAATTCTCAGCTGGTGTAGGAATTTAGAATGTAATATCGGCTCCAAACGATAATAGAAATCGTTGTTAAGTTATAAGTGATTTCCATTTGCACAGCGCAGATAGTCATTATATTATACGTTCGACTCTATTCACATCCCAGAATATCTTTTAATGATATGTATTTTTGTCTGTCTTACAAATTAATGTCACTACTGCAATTAATTGTGAAAAATATTTAAAATAAATTATATATTCCCCAGCAATAACGCAAAAGTAGGATATCCTGCAGAGAATATCGCCTAAAAAAGTCCTACGTAAAAGCAATGACATGAAGAGGTATCCCACAATAAATGTAATATAACTTAAACAAAACTGACATTACGTACCGTGAGCCAGTATTTGTTAGAAAATAAATATTAAAATTTTAATATCTTTATCTAGCAATAGCTTAATTGGACTATATTTTATCATTTTATACTCCCGTGCATAGCACCAATATTAACAATAATATTAGATCTTTACAATATTTAAAAAAAGGTTTTAAGGACAAAGATTTTTCTTTTATGAACAGTAATAAAATTTCTAGTTTAATTATGAGTTTAAGTTTTTTATTATAATATAACTCTACAACTTTATTTTATCACGATTCACCATTAAACCATCAATATGTATGGCATTCAATAGGTTTATACTAATATGAAATATATAAATTAATTATTTTAGCAAATATATTTCAACGTTAATACGTAATTTAAAGTTATTTTATCATTTTATTTAAAAATTACTTTATTTTGTAAAATTTCACTTTATCTTTTATGTTTATTGGTCATTTAAAATAAAATGTACGTTACTTTATTTAAAATTATATGCACGTAAAAAAATTAATTTGGCGGTATTTTGGAGACAAATGACAGTTTGGTATCTTCGGGAATCTTACTGATAATTTTTTTCGATGACAAGAACCTATATAAACACGAACCTAATAGACTTAGAATATGATTAGAAATCGCTAGCAGAGTCTGTTTAAAATGGTTTAACGTACTAGGTATCCTAACTGCGTATCCGTGTGTAGTTAGAAGATGAGTGGCTACTTTTGTTGCTGTTTTTTTAAATGCTTTTTTCTGCTTCCATTGAATATTTTCATCAATTAATTCTAATGATAATTGGATTGAATTAATATTAGGAACAAAATCTTTCAGGCACGAGTAGAACTTGCACTACTTGGGTTATGAATGCATGTCGACATTTATAAACATTTTCTAGTGAAAAATACTTATATTGAACTGTTAACAACGTCATAATTCTTTAAAAGTAAATATAATAGCCACTATATTTCTCATAGGCACATATATAAAAAAATATACGATTTCACATAGAATTAGGCATCGATAATTTTGGATTTTTTCCTTCCCTTGTATTACCAGACTTTGAAGATTATAGGTCAACCGGAAGTACGCTAGAGGTTTTGATAACCATGTAAAGAACGAAAAATATATTTAAAGGGCCATATCTTTTTGTCGTGCGTACCAAAAAAGGTAATATTTATAACATTGTAAAGCCATAGGCTTCAATACAGGAAACGATTTTCTGAGAAAATTTTTTAACACATTTCTGAGAAAAATTGTTTTGACAGACAGATAAACGGACGGATAACGCAGCAGCTTTCCAAGGGTTCCTTTTTATTTTGAGGAAAGCAATCCGGAAAAATATAAAAAAAATTGCAATGAATTGATATTGATAAATACGAAGGAAACTTTTGAAAAGGCTCTGCATTATGTCAAACTTACTTTAACAAATCAATCCAATTTAATAAATGTTTAATTAAAACTTATTAAGGAAAGTTTAATCGTGGCCTTACAAAGTGTTTACATTTGTAGTTTCATAAAATTAAGGAAAGTATTCCATCATAAATACACGACAAAATTAAAAATAGTAAAAGAATGAGATTTTTACAAGTAATAGTGGGAAAAAACACATCGAAAATATGAAACACATCGAAATCGGTGTGTATGTACGTGTTAGATACGTACATACGTACCCTTTCAAATACATACAAAATCTGGAGGATGCACTAGATTGACTCTAGTTCTTCCATTTTGATAGTGATGGCAGACAATTTTAAAATACAAATTGAACTACGGGGGTTCCGTAGACATTGAGTAGCATATAAACATTTAAGTGTACGTAGCATATATATTAACTATTTAAAAAAATTTCTCAACGTAAATATATTGCCTACAAAACCTTCACGGTCATAAAAATACGGTGCGTTTTTCGAAAATTATATACGACATATTGTCTTTGAGAAAGTCATTCTTGAATATGGAAACACGTAATTGTATTGCTTATAGGATTAAATATGTGATGCACATTTTAAAAATTATGAGATTTGGAATCACGCTATAGTTTTCTTTTAACCTACATTCTTTTCATAACTATATGTTGAATAACTTTGGATATAAAAGATATGTACATTTTTTTTTTCATATATATCAATATATCTCTGTAGACATAATACCCAAATACTTCTGAGAGTTTTATGACGAGCCCTTTCAAACGATACGATTAATTTTGCCCCTCTTAATATTTCGTAATGCATATTTTTGTATTTTATATATGTGCGGGTCAATATGTTTTATATTACGTCTAATTCAAAGTTATTACGTCAAGCGTTTTCTAAAAAAACGGCTGTGACCGATGGATAGACACGTGAGTATGGAACCCCAAAAGACTAAAGAAAACTAATTATATTTAAACAGGACAAATTTACGGCACTGTGTTTTAGGACGTATTTAGTACATATGAGTTTTAGTTAAAATGGGTATGGGTGTTTTGAAGAACTTACCAAGCCGCGTGTAGAGTGTAATTGTCGCATTAATGTCGTTACTATAGTTACATTGTTTGATAGATCAGACTCTGGTGGTTATTATTTTTTGCCACAACTCGTATAACCTACTATTCGTGATATAAAATCATTCAACTAAGTTTTTAACATAAGAACTATATTATTTCTGATCACGACACAATTTAAATTGTTCATTTTAATTTTTTTAAACGATTCATTCGCTTGGATGAGTGTCGAATAATAATTTCTATTGGCTCTCGAGCTCACATAATCAAGCTCTGTTTATTTCCCAAGGTATGCAGCTGGTAAGAACTATGGAGTATTATTTATACTCTGATTCATAAGGAAGAGTAGGCTTGTCTGTATTTACGCTATAAATATTATAAAATTAGAAAACGTAACTGTTATTATATGAATGTAATTAATATAAGAATTATATCTTTATTGAAATGGCTACCTTAAGGTCAAAAATTAAACAGCGAGTTTCATTACGTCAATTTAAAATATTCGAGAAACAAATACTCGTATTTTTTTATCTTTTTTTGAGATTAGAAAAACATTTGATTTAAATTTTTTTTTATAATATAATAAATATAATAAATAATCAAAAAGGATCCACGATTTTTTTTCTTTCTATTGTCATATCCAATTTGAATTGAAAGATATATTTTCGTCTATTGCAGAAATCGGATTATTGTTATTTGATATAATATAAGTAGGGGAGGCTAAATAATGCTGGAAATTTCAAAGTTTATTTAAGTTTGAAAATAATAACATGTACATGAATACCCAATAATTAACGCCCGAATATCATGGAGTTTCTTTTTAACCCAAAATAATGTTAAATTGTAATATTATCATAACTTTAAATTCAGGTAGAGATTATCTATTTGTTTATTTTATTAGCGTGCAATAATCGTGAACTTTATTGTAAAACACACCTGCTCTTTTCCTTTCCAAACGACTATATTCGATGTTATGATAATAAAGTGGAGCTAAATTATGGAAAGAAAGATTTTGATTTATGCATTTGTCAGCGACAACTTGAACAAAGATACGCACACAAAAGTTCCCCAAATTCTACAAACATAATATTGGAAATCATATTGCCATAATTATACTCCTCCAAAGTTATTCTAGAAGCTTCATGAAAATATATATTGGATTGACATATTATTCAAAATGAACTACATAACTTACTAGCTTACCTTTAACAACAGTCCGACCGCACTTTGATAATATACATAAAAGTAAAATGAAAAAAAAATTGTTTTAGTTTAAACTACTGAGGTAATCCCTATCGATTTAAGACATAATAAAATAAGTGCCATTTGTTAAAATCAACCAAAACTTCAAAATATATAAGAAATATATTTCATTTTTACAAAATTAGTATGAGAAGTTTTCCGATCCAAATAGAATATAAAGCCACGCCCATTCCTGACCACGAAAATAGTAGTAATATAACACGTTGCGATAATCTCTTCAGTACGACTGATGTTTTTGTCTTAATATTTACTGTTTAAAAAATATTAAACGCAAATATTTACAAGAAAATTAAATACATTCTGTGAACAAATAATTCATTTGTCCTTATTTTTCCATACAAAATCCAGGAAAAAAGTTATTATTTAAATTGTATGAACACGATTCCAAAGTAATTCAGTGAATTTTATAAGCCGGAAAAACATTCAAAGGAATATAAACGAGCGGGGAATGGAGGAAGTTGACGTTTAAATAGTGAAGGCTGTCGAACACTGATAGGGTAGCGCGTAAACAATTCATTTAATGGCTAAAAGATCCCTGCCAATTTTTATTGTCGACCCATAAACTGTGAAATAGTTTATTCAGTAGTAATAAAAGGTTTTTAGAGAGAAAAACAAACATTGTTTTTTAAAATTAAAATAAAAGCCTGCAAACTTTCATTTATTGGGTGTAATTTTACGACTTTTCGTTCAAAATTCTGTCCTAAGTAGAATTACATTGTCTATCTTTACATTATCCTTACATTGTAGGAAAACTGTTTCTGGAAAATTGCTATGTAAAATACTACGAATTTGAGAAATATTTATTTAGGCATTCATTTTCGATAAACATAAATGTATATGTACGAGGGTATGGTGAAAAATTCTCGGCCTTACTATGAAAGACTGTGATTTTCTTTTAAAAATTATTTTGTTTTCTATATAATCCTCCTTGACTTCAATGCACCTGGTCCAGCGTTTCTCCAACGTCAGTATTCCTTTCCGGAAATGATTTTTGAAAGGCTGCAAAAATCTCCATATACAGCCCTCAAACCTTTTTCATTGGACGCAAAGCTCTTCCCAAAAACAAATTTATTCAAGTTTGAGAAGAGGTGGATGTCTGAGGGTGCAAAATCAGGGGTGCAAAGTCGAACAGATCGTACCCCAAATCCCGCAGTATTCTCATTGCCCGCGCATCTTTGTGATTCAAAACGAAGATTTTTACGACCACACGATAATCAAGTTTATCCATTTTAACGAAAAACACGTAAGACATCTACTGCAAAAATTCGTCTAAACAAACTACTTGAGAGAACAGGTTGAAACTTATCATATAAAGTAACGATACATGCACCCAGACAAAAAAACATTAATTTTTCGTTGATTGGAACGCCATATCTGTATCAGGCCGAGAAGTTTTCACCTTGCCCTCGTATATATATATATATATATATATATATATATATATATATATATATACAGAGTTGGTTATTAAGTATATACGAATTTTTTTTCACGTAAAAGGTTATTTAGAACCCCGAATAAATTGTAATCAGAGGGCGCAATGTCCATTGAATATAGTGGATGAGTAAGTAGAACTCAGCCGAACTTCTCTAATGTATCACTAGTATGTTTTGCAACATGTGATTAAGATTTATCATGTACAAAATAAACTCGATCCTGTTTGACTACTTAATTTGTTAGCTAAACAGTCCAATTGTTCGCAGTAAATTTTTGCATTAATTGTAGATCCCTGTGGAAGGAACTCACAACAAATAATGCCCTTGACATTCCACCAACAGCTGAGCATAACCTTTTTGACGCTTATTTCAGGTGTGAATACTGAAACTCCTATTTCTCCGACACCCAGGCATTGACGTTTGTGTGTATGATTAACGTATCTACCACTTCGAATTGCCAGTTACTAACTAAACCGATGTGATTATATATGTATGAAATTTTTCTGAAACTGTTTGTAAAAAGGTATATATGTAAAAAGAAAAGCTTAATACACACATTTAAACACTGAGGCAAAGTAGAATAAACATTTATCTAACGTTTCATCTATTTGTTAATAAATGTAACAAACACGGTTTCAAAACTTAGTACAGTAACATGCAGGTTTAAGACTAAAATTTTGGGGGGCGGTGAGCGTTTCGGTGTAAGTGTCTACTTACAAACGTCATAAAATATAAATATACTATTTTACGTATGGACACGCAAATAGTAAGACAATGTATACTTTTTTCTTTTAGTGAATTCGCAGAACCATTTAATAGGTTCGTTGTAGTAATTTAAATAATTTGTTTTCACAGTTCATAGAAATTGAAATAAAATACAAATTATATATAAAATTTAATTAAATCATTTTTAAATCAGTATGGCAAATCAACGGAAAAATTTCCGCTATATATGTAGTACTTAAGATGATCCCATAAAAACTAAAAAATAACGATTATATTAAAAAGTATAGCAAATCTGAAGTATTATCTTAGTACTATTTGGAATATTTTTTCCATATCCATAGACATTTAACATCTTATTTCCTAGAAATATTAATTTCTAAATTTACCATATATCTGATAGTCTGAGGAAACTTCTACAGTAATTGTCAAATACAAGTTGATGTAATTAATAATTTAGTATCAACGATAATATTTTTTTAAATAAATTCACTTTTCACTTTCCGATATTTTTGAAGATGTAGACACACTTCCAATATATTCTCCATTTATTTATTTCTAAATGAAATAAATGATTTGCTACTGTGTTTACTTTTTATCAATATTTACTATGAGTAAAAAATATCTTGTTAATTTCCAGAGAAAACAACTTACGATACTTGAACAAAATGTTTTTAAAAATTTTTTTAAAAATCAGTTATTTTTTTAAATTTCTAGAACTATTGGAATAACATTATACACGTTTTTATTTAAGGCAAATATTTTTTATATATTTTGTACTGTTGACGTAAACAAATATCGATGTAAATAATATTTTACCACCTTATTTTTAAAAAGTACTTATTTCCTAATGTCAATTTCACAGTAATAGATTAGAGCATTTTTCTGTTAAACGATAACTTTTATGTAACTAATATAGTAGATGATTGGCGCGTTCCTAGTACAATGGAATAACATTCCACTTTTTTGAAATATATCGGTTGTTTCGGGTAGATTTAAAGATTTGCCGTAGTATATTTTATTTTAAAGAAGGTATATAAAATGTTCATTTCTCTTTACATCATTTTATCGTATCTTTTATAGAAAGTCCGGCATCTAGATACGAAAAGATGATTATTTCCTCCAATCACTGCGTAATATTATATGTTTTCTCCTCTAGCTAGCTATATGTGTATTTAAAACTGAACTAATTATCTATCTAATGACTTGTAAGGAATTCAGCAGTTTTTAAATTAATTCAAAGCATTCACACAAAAACATTATTTCAAGGTGTATGTAACCACGTTAAAAATATATAGGTAATTGTAATAGCCAACCATTTAGTTGGAGTTTTATAGTTACCGATATTATAAAGTTGTTATGCTATTCTGTTGAATATTTTAGTTCATGGGAAAGTCATACCTTTCTTTATAATTCATACACTCTTTGGTAGAGGATATATAAACCGCATCTCCATCACCGCACTTCTTTTTTCTCTGTTATGTGACACAAGCGTTTTGGTGGCTATTTTTCAGATTTCTTATCAATCACCCATGCGGTTACAAAAACACAAACATAATTTAATATATTCTACCTGAACATAAATATGTAGAAAAAACTAGTATATCATTTATAGAAGTGATTCTATGCATCAAATAGAGATTATTTGAAGCGTATTCCTATAAAAAAAATGCATTTATATCTCTAAAATCGTTTAATTGAGATACATTTTTCAGAATTTTTTCAATATTTTCACATAGCTCCTTAACATTTTCTAGTCCGTTTGATACGCAGAATCACCCCTGTGAATAATAAATGTTTTCATACCCCGTGTACATAATTATTAGAAAAAATGAGTATGGTTTGGCAAAATATTGAAAACAGTTTCTTTAGTAGTAAAATAATAATCGCAATAAATCACACTTAAACTGGAGGATTCTAATTACAATTTGGTTTTATTATTTTCACCAATTGTATAACAGCTGCTGCTTGCTGTAAATCTCTCGATCAAAAAAGCAAATTCTAGTCACACTTGGCACGCGTGACTAGATTATATCATGTGCTACAAAATAAAATTTATTTTGCAAGTATTACTTCAGAAATAGAGTATCAAGCTGGTGAATATAGCAACATGCACATGAATAATATCAAGATCTAAGGTGTTGCTTCTAAGGCACCTTTATAATCTGTATGCTTCCTTGTAATCTCGTTAATAAAGGTCATGATAAACAGCTAGTGCATGTTACTAATACACATACATACACACACATACGCGCACGCACACACACACAATTGTGTGTGTGTATATACATACATATATATATATATATATATATATATATGTATATACATATATATATATATATATATATATATATATATATATATATATATATATATATGTATGTAGAGCTTTTGTTTCGCGGCTCCGCCCGCGTGCATTACGCGATTTTGACTGTTTCGTTTCTTCCCATAAAAATATAGCCTATGTCACTCAATGATAACGTAGCAATCTACTGATGAGTAGTTTCGAAGATTACCTCCTACATACAACCTCATTCACGAAGCTGAGCACCGCGGTTTCACCCGCGTACGTCCCAAATATCAACTTAAAAAGTAGTCTATATGGTACTCCTAACTACCTACATATATATATACAATCAGTCAAATCCTAATCTATCTCTGCCAAATTTCTTTCGCATTTGGAATATTAGTAGGTATAGTACACATAATGTTATATGCTAAGGTGATCCGCTTCAGCGTAACACAAATATAAAAAAAAACATAAATAAGTTTGTACAAATAAAACAAAACAATAATTTCTTATAATAATATAGCAATTACAATTTTATGCAGTCACAGTTCTGTTGTTATTTTAAGATAAGGTTATTTGCTAAAAATTAATTTTGTTTATTGAAATTTATTTCTAAAGTTTAGTGTATTAAAGCTTCCTTATAAACAATATTTCACGTAGTTTTAATTCGTGGCAGCAAAATAAATTGATTTTCGGGAGCTCCGACTCGTGATAGGCCCATGAGTAAAGCATTCTTTTCTTGGGTAAGTTCCTACCAAATTGAAAATTTGTCCCTGGGTCTTGTTAATTGTTAAAGCAAGAAAAGTTTTCACCGGAAATTGAAGTCATTTAAACGGAATTGGCAAATCAGTGGGGATCATCGTTATCCCAGGAATATGTGTCACAATTGCTGACACATTGCTCTAGAACACAGCAAATGAAAGTCTTTTTCGTGTCAATTTTCAATATCAGAATCGATTTGATAAATTTAAAGGGTAATTTACATGAACCTAATCAATCTGTATAATGAGACTATCTAGTTGCAAAAGGATTAATAACATGATATCAATGTCATTATATACCTTGGGTTACCTTATCGAAATTTTCATGAATATCATATTAATACACTTTATAATACGCAATATCTCCTCAGAGTTGTAAGAAACAAAATTTTACGCACCTCAGAGGAAATCGAAAGGAAATATAAAAGTAAAATAGCTACATCGGTATTTCTACACTATTTATAATGAAAAGATTAAAAATAGAAATGTGTCCCAAAGATTTTCAATCACTAGAAACTGTAAAATTTCTCCTGAAATTGTAAATTTTCTCTAAAACTGACTCCATCTTAATGAGTTTTTAACCAGTTTGACAGTAAACAAAGCGATTTTAACAAGTCAAAATTCTGCATTGTACATTTCCAATAGGCAATGGCCGGTTTTAATTCAATATTTGTGACTACGAGGATTTCAACCATATTCGTAAATCATTACCGAGCATATGTGCGTAAGTGAAATTACTTTATTCATGATTAGATGTGCCCGCGACTTAGTTACCATGGAATTATGAGTAAGAAAAATTATTAAGAAGTTATCAATATTTTTTAAAAAATTTTCCCTCAGAGCTCTACGAGGATAAAATTTACTAAAATGCTAATAAATGGCGTTTACAACCATATCGGTTTCGCCGGTACTGGTATTAACCTACAAAATAAACGTAAACTACAGATTGACTTACATATTTTTTTATTTGAGAATGAAACTAAAAATGGTAAGCTAAATGGCAGCCCAAGCTAATATAAATACAATACTGAAAACTGCGTCCAAATTAAGCCGTTGCTGAAATTAGCATGCACAACAAAGGTATGCACAGATAAACAAATAAACCGACAGATAGACAAAAAATTTAGAAACTGTTGTTTTAGGCTTAGAAGCGTGTCTTTAGTAGGCACCACTTAGTTTTGCTTAAAAATATTCAATATATAGACTCAGTTTTTTAGTTTTGTTATATGTTACCGCTATAGCTTTACTGCATTCTTTATGTTAGTTTTTGAAACATGTTTTCTATTGACTTTAATTTCTGTATTTTCGAAAATAGAAGAAAGATGATATACTTTATTTAATATTCTTTATTATGTCTCTGAAGAAATTTTAAAAGAATAAAGAAATACATTTGTGGAATAGTTATAATTAAACATTCCAAGTAATATTCACACAATTAATATGGAATATTAATTTAATTCCACTCAATTTAAAAATAAAATTTCAATATAAATAGTTTTAGTGGATGTACATAAGTATTGTTAAACAATATTTCTAAATATGTAAAACTGTCAATAAAACTACACGTCGACACGTATAATAATATTGCGACAGAGTGGATTCTGTACATTGAAAATGTTTTAAAAAAGGTATGGATTTAGCGTATAGAATGTTAATTTATGCGGTTATCATATAAAATTTAAAACAGACAAAAAACAAAAAAATTATATTCTTTCCTTATTATATGCGCACGAAGTCGTAGGCATATACAGTACACAATAATTTAGCAAACATATTATATGTAAACTTTTTATTGTTTTACAGTCTTTAAGTTATTTGAACCCATGAAACAAAAGGTAACAGCCAACATAACCTTTTCGGAGTCAATCGAATCTCACCCCTACATCAACCCAACCACGGAGGGAAGACATTCGCAGCTACTGTAAAGGCTTTACGCTAAGTAGTTCAAAGAGCCACTTAGAAATAAACTCAACCACTGTATGAACTTATTATCAATTTCATAGAAGACATAAAAACAGGTTTTGCTTTTGGTTAACAGCTGAAAGTGGATTGAGTGTTTTGGGTTAATGGCTTGCTTTATATCATTCGTATTTATTTAGTCATAATGGACTGAGGGAGAAATAAAATGTCTTGGCTAAGTGAAAAAATACTCCGGGGAGATCTTCGTCGAGCTTTACGGACATTGCAAGTTTATGATAATGTATGCTAGAAGAAAAATATTTCCTTTTTATATTTATTCACAAAAGGTAAATGTTATCTTTTTAGTGCGGTGTGAAGTAAGGGAAATTAATTGTCTTTGTATATATTTAGTGCATTTTTGAGTCATGTTACGATTAAGAAAAATATCCTTAATTGATTTACCAGAAATTACTTCTTTTTAATTTAACATATTTTAGGATAAAAGTAAATATTTTAATGGAACATTTCTATAAACTTAATTCGTTAAATCGATCTTAGAGGCAATAACTTTTATTTTAGTCTAAAACAATATTTTTCTACATTTTCCAGGTTGTTTAGTAAACTTCTGAATTTATAATTTTTATACAACGACAAAAATATTTTTGTAATTTTTAATCAACATTTTTATAAAAATAAAGGTAGTTGATGTACATTTTCAAGATAGTCATATTTTAAGACGATGCCTGTACCAATGGGATGTAAATAAATACAATATTCGTCATGGAATACAATTTTAATGAATTAATTTTAAATTTGTCAAAATTAAGCATACACGGGAAATCATCTTAAGGGGGCATCTAAAAATTTTATCGTAAAGTTAGCAAAACAAAGTTAGATTAGTTTTAGTAAATGTACCTATACATTTATGTGAAATTAAGCATACATTGTGTTATATCAAATATTGCATATGTTTTGGTACTCATTACTTCAAATTTGCTTTATGAATTTTCTCCAATATTTCGGACGCATTCATGCATGAAATTTACTTCTAATTTTACTGATAAAATATTTAATTATTATCGATACTGATAATATTAATTCAATATGGGTTCAAAAATATTTCTTCCATTAATGTTATTACGTCGTTTTTTTTTGTGAGAAAAACCGATTATTTTCCATAATTGTAACACCTTACGAGTTCTATATTCTTGATTACGGTATCTTATAATGGTTTTGGAATTCACTGCAAATTTAATAATTTTTGAAAATCATTTATTTATTTTTTCAAACATATCGTTGCAATCGTGCAATCACCATTATGTGTATATTTGAATATACACATAATGGTGATTACACGATCGAAACACGGATATATTGAGGACGTGGAAGAATGGTCTGATGAAATATTCAAGAGGAGAGATATGGAAAGATTTTGTAGCAAAAGACATGCCTTACTCAACAAATATTGAGTTTTTATATATTGAATATATTAAAGATATTTGATATATGAATCTTTGCTAATAGCCCACCTGAAGATGTTGTAATACAACGAAACCTAGGTCGTGGTAAAGAATTTAAAAACAAATGATGTAATACTACATCACGTAGTTTAATTTAATTGTCATTGAGTTTTTATATACTTTTCCACTTTCATTGATTTACACCACACTGAAAATAAAATATTGACATTCCAATCGTTACTTGTTTATTACAGACATCAGCTGCAAACTTTTAAGCATATATGGGAACAATAATATTATGTGAATTATATTGTTAAAATATTTAAGTTATAGGGAAGTTTCGTGGTATGGAAAAAATTTAAACCAATTGCCTTTGAAAAAATTTAAATCTTAAGTCATAAAATTTAACAACATGGAAATTATAGATGGACAGCAATTACTTTATTAATTTAGTTCAATCCACAAATTATGGAATCAAAGGAAACATTTTTTTATCTAATTTTGTTGGAGAATGCACCATACGCCGATAAGGAAATATGTAGTGCATCTGAAAAGAATTAGAGTATGCATTTTGTAGTCGTATGGACAAATTGATTGAAGGGCGTTAAATCAGAGAATTTTTTTTATGTATAACGATTTCTTACAAAAGCTTTGAAAAAGAGAATTGATAACAGGTATTGCACATAAAAACTAGCTGAATTTATCACTGGAAATTGAAATCGCAGTAATAGAAAAGTACATATATCTATGTTCATTTTAATTAAAAATATCACCCTCATCTCGGACATTACCAAAAAATAGTTTATAACACTCTTCATTACATTGTATCAAGGACAAAATATGCAAATAGAAAGTCAAAGTATTACAACATACATAGATTAAGCAATCTCACGTTACTACGATCAACCGAAAACAAAACGCTGGTTAATATTTTTCGACATACTCCATATACGAATTGATGAAGTATATATTTGATTTACTACTTTTAATAAAATAAATCCACTTTGCAAATCAAGGTCATTATTTGGATACTCTAGGCATGCGAACTGTAATATTCCAAATGCTATAAAAGAACGAAATTTTCGTATAAAATATGAAAAAGGAGATCGTGAAGATATTTTTCACGGGCTAATATTTTCTAAATTTATGTTTGGGCTAGTATGGGCTAATATTTTTTGAAAAAAAAGTTATTTATCTCGTTTACATAATACTGAAACATCAACTAGAACATCTACTGAACCTAAAAATCTATTAAAAAAGGGGTGGGAAAAACGCTGTGCTTAAAACATGTGATAAATAGTGTTTATTGTGTAGTAGTTGCAAGAAAATTAAGTATAATAAGTATTAAGTATTAAGTATAAAATCCTTTACGAAGCTATCGTATTTTATGCGAAATGTTGAAAAAATGCTACTAATAAGTAAAATAACTTATTAAACTTAAGATTTACGCCAATTTATCTTACAGCTGTTGTCTTTTTAACAATTCATAGACATTTTACTTGCTGAAAAGCTCGTACTCACTATTTGGTCAAAACTGATTCAAAAATAGTTAACGTTATCCATTATAAATATATTTGAAACATCGATATCATCGTCTTAGCGTTCGTAAATATCTATGCTGGGACTCGGTTATAACCATTATATCCCACTTTGTTTGCTTCTACAGTCACGCTTGATCCTCAACAAGCAGAAAGTTACATGCACTTTAACTTTTTATCCAATCATATGGTAATACATATGTAATCATATGGATTTACCTACCGGAATGTAAACGTTATATAACATTCCATTTAAGTGAAAAAGACGGATAAACGTTCACGTCGATCTGAATTATAAGGTATTTATCGTGGATTTCCTCTTCAAGCTAAAATTTACTGATAAACTCTCTAAATATAGTCCACATGCGATAAATCCCTCACATGCGATAAATCCCTCAAGTTTTGAATTAGCAATCTTCCGTGATAGATATTTAAAACAGCACTTAGTGCATTAATTTATTTTATATATGGTTATTTTATGTTTTTCTGGTTAAAATAAATATAATTTTTTTTAATTTAGAAAATTTATAGGATATAAGAAAGGTTGCTTTTGAAAATTTTGAAAAACAAGTTAGCCGAGTATAATGTTGCCAAGTTTTGTACCAGCAATCTTCCGTGATAGGTATTTAAAACAGCACTTAGTGCGTTAATTTATGTTATACATGATTATTTTATGTTTTTCTGATTAAGATAAATATAATTTTTTTTAATTTATAAAATTTATAAGATATAAGAAAGGTTGCTTTTGAAAATTTTGAAAAACAAGTTATATAATTTTGCCATGGTATTCGTACCTGTTCGCAGTATCGACAAAATTGACAATACTTAAATTCATAATTTTGCAAAATTATTTTCTTCTCTCTAATAAAACACATCGCTATCATTTTGCTGTTTGAAAATGACGGAAATGCGTATTTTCAAAATTTTTCATGGGCTGACCACACAAATAATTACATCAAGTCAAGTACTGTGATAATTTTTTTTTTCTCATTATATTAATTTCATCTTTTTCTAATGAAATAATTACGACTTAACACAGAGAAAATTCCAATAAGGATTAATGAAATCACAAAACTTTTTAGCTGCAAAAAAGTAACATACGCTTTTGTTTGTCGATGACTTAGTCATCAGCTAGCAGCATATATAACACGACACTAAATCGTGAATGCGTACTTCACTTAAACAAAAAGTTATTCGAAAAAAGTGCTCGTGCAAACATAAAAATATACTTTTATATAACTTGTTCGTCATTCGTTAGAACCGTCAATTCATAGCTCGATAAAGTCGATTGAGAAGCTGAAGTCAGTAACTCAAAGATTTAGAGTCAAAGTTCGTAACTGGTTGAACGCGTTCGACCTGACTGAATATGAACGAATGCTTCGCTTATATATTGTGACATTTAATCTAAGTTTTGGCTGCTATACGTTACGTTCAAGAAATATTGGTTTAGGATTGCATATGTTTGTGGACGCAATTAGGTGTTAATTTTAATGTAGTTTCCTCTGAAAATAGGAAAAAAATAATACATTTTTAAGATAATAAGATCCTCTCTGAAGTAACTGGACTTGGAATACTATGACGGTTTTTGATAAAATTAAATCGCAGTTTCGCCGTACGAAAAAAATCGTTAATTCAATATATTTAGTAAAAAGTGTTTTTAGTTTAAAGGATAATTTCTTCGCTGTTAAACTTCAAACCTCTGCGTTAAGTTAACATGACAAATACTTTTGTATATTTTTTCTACAGAGGTGTCCTGACCCAGCCAATTTTTATATTTAAATTGCACATTAAATATTTCACTTAGAAGATATTTTTTTGTTCCTGATGATCCCGAATTAGGAATTTCGATGAATATTAATCTAGTGAAACAAAATCACTAATATGTTAAGTAACCCATTGCAAATAAAATAACCGAGTTTCCGAAGTACGGTTTCACAAGCCGCAATAAAAATTTGAATTGATATAACTCCACGCGCAATGGCGTAAGCGCAACTAAACTCGAAGTTACTGAGACGTACAGATGAAGTGGGTAATGGAAACAGTACAATCCAGCACTTTTATACATGTGAGTGTTTTCTGGCACGACGGTGGTTATAAGTTAAGTAGAAGCCATTAAATGCTGATAAGTTTTAGGAGTCATAAACGTTTTGAGACGTAATATAATGAAAAATTGGTTTCGTTTTAATTTTTATTGAAATGGTGGGAAAAACTTCTTGAAGAAATTTCCATTAAATTATAACTTCCTTAAGAACTTGAAAGAAGTACGTAGAAAAAATGCCGTGCATTTGGGGCAAAGTTTCTGAACCTGAGGGTAATTACCCCCGCGGGGATGAAACAGCCATTTTGTCCGAGTTAACTCTGTCCGAGTTAATTCGAGCCCGAATTTTGTTTGTTTTGTAACCAGAATAGATTGCGCACGCATCGAATTTTTATTTGAACCTAATTCTACCTAATTTGCATCAAATTGTTCTAAAAATAAGATACTACGCCGGTTCTACAAATCATACCTGTGTTTAGTGCAAAAAATTATAATGTTCACTAGATATGATTGTATTTTTGTGGATACTAACTTGCTCTACTAGGTCAGTAACTTAAAATGTAACTTTACCTGTTAATAGTAAAAAGGTAGATATTTTATATATGTCTCTATCTATAAGTACACTCCGTGAAAGTGTTTTACTATTGCTTTAGATGCCATGGCTTCTACTTCCGAGAAAGTTCATAAGCAGTTCGTGTGCGGATTGGTTTCAGATATTACTTACTTCTGTAGCTTTGTATTCATTGAAATTATATGAACACATTGATAATATGCAAGCAAAAGAACCTTATAATTAAAAAATCTATTATTCCCATCATTGTTTGATAGAAATTATTCTAATTGAACCCGGGGTTCCCTACACATTTGGACATTTATAAACATTTAATTACACATAAAATTCCTATAAAACTATTTACAAAAGAAAATATATTAAATATATCTTTCATAGGTGCATATTTAAAAAAAATATATGTGATAACTACAAATAACGATTTTCGGATTTTTCCTTTACTTTCGCCGTAAGACCTTGCTTCTTGGCCAAATTTTGTAATACTAGAGCAACGGGAAGTACCCTATAAATTTTAATTTATTTGTGTCAAAACATGTGGTACAAATAATTGTATTTTTAGACTTTTTTTATTGCGTTGACTTAGAATCTTAATTTTTTACAACTGAACAAATACGAAGTTACCGTAGACCTGAGTATTTGGTATTAATTTCAACTTGACACCTCCACACTTTCCTTAGAAAAAGGGTCTTGACTGAGAAACCAGCAGACGAACGGACAACGAAATGCTCCTATAAGGGTTACATTTTTCTTTCAAGGTACGGAACCCTCAAAATAAGTTTAAAATATTTGAGTTCACTTACACACACTGTTAAGGGTTTGAATTATATACATAGACCATAAAATTGTCTAAAGAAGTTTGATGAGAGATTGGAATTTTTACCCAATATCATTCCACTGCTAATGTGTATATGATCTTGGGCTCTTATTTCCTCTTCCCTACTTTTTTCCTTCCATCCAGTTCAAATCCACTTATATCCTCCACTGCTTCTTAATCACTCTAATTACGTAAATATTTACTTGGATTAGCTCCACCTGGTACACAATCTTTATCGTCGCTATGAAAGAAATTTTCTGCGGCTGAGGCATTCTGAATCTTAGGAAAGTAGAAATACAGGGCAAAATATCGAGAAACATTTGAATCCATTGTATGGATATTATTTTGTAACACACTTAAAGGTTTGAGGGAAAGGGATTCTTAGTATGTACAGATTTAACAAACAACATACCAGTATATTTTCTACTTATAGAGTGAAAAGACTATACCAGGAAAATTTGTAAAGATAATTAACAATATTATAATTATAACACGAATACTGGAAATATAAATCTTATTTAGGAAGAAAAAAGAAACTGAAGTGAAAAATCATAATGCACACAATTTTAATATTTTCCATTTATATTTCAGATTTTTAACACAAATATTTACCGATAAAATTACTCCCCGGAATACTAATTAATTCTGTCACCAGTGACTTAATCTTTAACTATAATGAATAAATAATATAGGAGTTATAATGCTTTCGGCATTTTATGAAAAAAAATTATGAGAGTTTAATTTGTAATAATAAAACACACAATGCAATAAGCATCAAAGACAGGATGAAGTTGCTCACTGAACATATATTTACATGCATGTAGTGACTAATACTATATTCATGGTAGTTATTGAGGTGTTTGTAAATGCTCAACAGGTGTTTTACATTCATACAAATCTATGTTATATCTGTGCTGTTAGCCTTTCTTCTCCAGCTCCAATCGTTTTATTATTTTATTTCACGAAAACCTTCCAGTAAATGATATAAAAAGTTTCTAACCATTTCATTATATATATTAGCACTCCAGGGGCTATAAAAGTCAAAGAGATAAGTGTATATTATGTCAACGTTCCTAAAATGATGGTGAAAAACGATCGAATAAAAGTGTCGTAATAGTAATTCGTATTTTAAATTTTTAGTGTTGTAATATATTTTGGGTATAAAAGTATGGGGTCTTGTAATGTACTAATTAAATCTGATATTAATTAGCGATTTC
The DNA here is from genome assembly GCA_039881145.1 of Druceiella hillmani. Lineage (NCBI taxonomy): Eukaryota > Metazoa > Arthropoda > Insecta > Lepidoptera > Hepialidae > Druceiella > Druceiella hillmani. The sequence continues at coordinate 23,955,177 of JAYKKI010000022.1, read as the reverse complement.
AGTTAATTTGAACGTAAACAAGAAATTTGAATTAAATCGATCATCTCTAGTACTCACACGTACAAAGAATCTATTTTTTTTTGGTCACTATGGTGACTGTACTGCCCCGGATTCAAATGCTACACACACACACACACACATATATATATATATATATATATATATATATATTGTTAACATCTAAGCGATCGTAATTCCTCAGCATCCTTTAGTATGGATTGAAATATTTCTCTCATTGAAATCGGACAATCAAGTAACTACCGAGGTAGGCTTAGTTTCCATTTGACGTCACATTATTATCACTGGTTTAATTTATATCGGCAATTTATGTTACTCCTTTGTGCTATGTGTCCTTTGTGCTAGGTAGGGCACAATTTGAGCACTTTTTACCACGGTCAGAAAAATTAATTTAGTTAACAGTTATTCTAGCAGTTAATTCCTTAGCACAAAAGTCAATAGGATTCTGGATTGGTGGAAAACCAAAAACATAAAATTAAAAGAAATGAACTAATCGTAACAAAACAGTAAAACCTACTAAATGCATTAATGTTTCTTTACATAGCAATAGACAATTGCCTTCTTCGTAAGTTTTGTCTATTGAAATTTGTTACTATAGCATAATATGTTTAAATGCTAGTTTTAACATAGTAGAGGTAAGTAGCCAATTTACACAAGGCCTTTATAGATAAAGATACGATTTATATGGAATGTAGCGAAATAGGGTACAGTATGTGGCACGCGGTCTTCTGGGAGAGCGTGAAAAAGTGTAAAATCAGTGGAAAATCTCCAGAAAACGTCAGCATGATTGTAGGTTTTTCAGATATTACTTTCAATCCAAACTTTTGAGAGTCCGTTCTTTTGAGCTTCAGTTTACGTTTATATCTCCAATTTTTAAAAAAATTGTACTTTCATCAAAGTAATGACTGTATTTCGTTAGTATCCAGGATCGTTGCTGGTGAAGTACCCATACCAAACCTATGTACGTATTTACATACGTATGAATCACAAAGATCTTTAAATTACGCATTTTTAAAATGGCATTTTAAATTTGTACTTTTTTACAATGGTCTAAATTACACTCCTATAAAAAATACTCCTATTCCCCGCATAGTACTGACTATAAATTTATCTACGTACGTACATCCGGAATGCTAAGACGACTCTAGAGATATTTCATTTCTTTAAATTGGATTTTTCGTTTCAGCATTTTGTAGTAATATCCGGGCATACCCACATAAATGCATAGACATTCGTAAATATGCCGATAAATATAATACAGACCAAATTTCGTAATGACTGTCTCGGAGTTTTAAGGCCACTTACCCCCAGTCTATAGTTCCTCTTTACCGTCCCTATCAGTTTGCACTTCCAAATTTTATATCTAGTGCCACTAACATACACATACACAGGAGTGAGACAAAAAAGACGAAAATTTATTTTTTTAAAAGAAGTGTAATGAAATCATTAATCATTGCTTGGTTTTATCTTATTGTCGTTGTCATAAAATTTTTTTTGCTGAAATGAAAATGTATCGAAATCGCTTTGGATATATTGTATATATACTTCACGCTTCACCAGCCTATATACAAACGAGATACAAAGGTCAAAGACTGATAAATTAATTCATGTTAATAATATATATTTATCACCAATTCTTTTCTGAAAGTTAAAACAAATAAGGGTTTCTTTTTATTTTTTTTCCTTTTTATGATTTATCCGACATTTTTTTTTACCTTGTGTGTGATTATTGCGCGATTCGTTATATAAGTACAAATAGCCAAAAAAAGGTTCTTGTGAAGAAATATAGTAGCCCATTTTTGCAAGAAGTTAATAAAACATAACTTAAAATCTTACAGAAGTATTTAGATTTACATCAATATATCACCAAACTTCATACTCCATGATATTTGACATTTACTATTACAATACTTTACTTTCAAGATCTGCATAAAGAAATAGTCGATATATTTTATATCTAACATTTTACGTTCCTCTAGATCTCTTATCGAGAATAATAATTTCGCTTTCGTCATCTAATGCAGTCTCAAATGAAATATAACATTACCGGTAGTGAAGGCCTACAAATCTCTTGATATTAACTCGCCCTGATTTACGTTCGGTCTTTTTATGATCCCAACCGCCATATTTTACGTTTCTTCGTTCAATAAAATGCAGTACAAGTACAGGTAACTATTGTAATATTTCAGTGTAAGTTGGGATGTTGATTGCTTTATATAAACTTGTATTACTGCGGAATATTAATAAACAAGAGGTAGAAACTATATTTCCTGGAAAAATTTATTTCCAAAAGCTTAATTTACTGCAAACTTACGTTATAGAATACAGACTAAATAAATTATATTTTTAGGTTTCATATAATAAGTGAGAATGGCGTTATATTATTTCAAATATTATTTCAAATATACGTAGATATTTTAAAACTGCCAAATTACAAAAAAAAGGGATTCTTACTCCTTACTATGTAAATATTAAATTAAAACTTTGTATTTTTGCACATTAATTTACCTGAAGCCCTTTGTAAAACTCAGTGGTCAGTAATTCCATCTGCGTTACTTCCGTTTCTTAATAAAGGAATGTTCTTTAAAAAATAAGAAAATAAATTTTTATTACACATTTGTTAAGATCTTTAGCTGATCCATGCACATACAACATTTATGTATGTAAATAAAAAACTGCATAAACTACCAAGGTTTAAAAGGACGGGCACGCACAAGAACATTGTGAACCCGTAATGGTTCGTATTAGAGTAGGGAATCTTAAATATTAGTAAAAAAAAAATTAAAAAAGGATTTTGACCTATTTTATTATGCTCTTTAACACATTAAATTGGGTGATAAGATAACAAACGTATTATTTTCCTTTATTTAAGTACTTGGTGGGATATTATCTTACTCAAAGACTTCTGAAAAGCATGTAAAATAACTGATATAAATTATTATGATTTCTCCCAGGTGTTGTAGTATAAGAAAAGCCAAAATGTTTCCGTAACCTACCCTTGTAGCAACTTTAAATTGTTAGGTTTAAAGTTTATAATACTTGAGCCATTCATTTGAAAAATAGTTCACTTTTTACAAATAACCGCTAAAGTGTATTAATCCAAAAATTGTATTACTCAGAAAAAAAACTACGATTTATGAAGGTCAATGTTGTTTCAGGATTACCTTTCATTAGATATTATTAAAATTATCTTATAAATAAAAATATTACCTAAATCAATTATTCGCCAGGCAAAGCATTGACGAATACCTCTACTTGTCTTTTTTGTAGACCCTGTTTAAACGGTGCTTAAATGAAACTTTCTTGGGTCTTTTCTCGTCACAAAATAAATAGAACTCTCAATGTGAAAAAAAGTTTAATTAATCGATAAATCTACATGGCGCAAAAACTCAGATGATCATAAAAATATTGATTGAGCACTTGGAAGTCCATGGTACAACTTATAAATTTGGCTACTTAAGCATTGAGCACTGTAGTATAACTTGCAAATTTGGTTTATAGAGGATACCATGTAACAAAAAACTTTGCAACTTCTTCAATAATCCTTAATTTGTGGTAAACATAAGGAAGTGGAGAGCAGAGTGAATTGGAGACCTAAGAAGGTGCTAAACCACAAACCCGAAAGCCTCCGCCAGTGTGATAGCAAAAGATACTTTGAGTGGCCGATGTAGAATACCTATTTATGAAGGCTAGTATTCAAAATTGAAGAATACTTTAGGCATCTAGAAACAACTGTTGATTAAAAGTGGTAGATCGAAATCTTCATAAGGTATTGTGCTGAATAAGTTAGTAAGTAGATTTTTTTGAATGCTCTATTAATTACGCATATTTAATTTAGCGTTTTCATTGCTTTTCTGACACATGCTTTAAAAATGTAAAAGCTTTGAAGAAATGGGTAACACATAAATTTCTAACAACATTTTGAAATAGCCGGAGTATTTTGATATGAAAATAAATTAGAAAATTACTTTAAAAAGTTTAAATTTAAGAACGAGTGATCTATACACACATTCTAAATGAAAAGTACATTTATATTGCTTATGAAATATATTAAGGTAATATTAACCACAAAATTGTAAAACACGAATCTTATTCAAATTGTTTTAAGATCTAACGAGATAGAACGAAACAATATGATCATTGGATAATGAGCCACTCACTCAGTGACAGTGATTTCAGGGACATACTAAGTATGAAAATAAGTACGTTGAGACAGCTTTATGAGATATAATAGAAAGATAGATAATGTTTCTAACAGGGTATTGTAGATGACATGACCTAGTTCTTTGTGAAGAAATATTGAAAGGCATTTAAATATTTGAAACAAATTACCAATAACTACCATGCTAAAGTGAACGAAGCGAAAAATATTATATAAATAAAAAAAATACTATATAAAGAAACATTATGAGTCGGATTTTACATATGATTAATATACATTATTAATGACTTTTACTTTTTGAAGTTCCTTGAGGCCAAGTGCAATGAATATTTTGGTTGGAAAAACGCAAACGCAAAAGCAGAAACGTTTTCGATAGAATCCAAAAACTTTAGAATTATGCACTTATATTTTTTGGGAGATAATTACATAACTTTTTCCACTTCCAAATAACGGATAACCATTATATATATATATATATATATATATATATATATATATATATATATGTATACATATATATATATATATATGTATATATATATATATATATATATATATATATATATATATATATATATATATATATATCATAATATTTTCAAATCAAACCGATTTTTATCAGATTGCACTATGTTCACCTGAACTTGAACTTCTATATAGGTATTGGCCGCGGCAACTTTAAACACTTCACAAATAGCTCGATACAAAAATACAAACTGCTAGCGCGCTCTTTCATTTTAGTATCCCGCTGTGATCCCACGTAACACTCTACCTAAAGAAGGACGGTATGCTTCGAATACTTCATTCTCTAATTTACTAGGTACTGGAATATATATACGACACATTTATATAATCCAGCAATGCCATTGCCACGTCACGCGACTCAGAGATACATTTCTACTCATCTCGGAAAATAGCATAATTTATCGAACAGTTTCAAGATTGCTGTCACAAAAATATGGAATGACAAAATATAGAACGCTTGGATCCACGGATGTATTTAAAACTTTGCTCCGCAAATAGTTTTAGGCACAGCAACCGGCCAATTTAATAACCTTAAAAAGATGAAAAAACCAACATTTTTATATTTCCTTGGAATTTCTTCTAATTATTTTATTAGTTTCCTTTTTCTTTTCCTCCAAATTTTATGTTTTGCGCGCAAACACATTATTATTATATTTTTATTATCGTATTCATGTATTTTAATATAAATAAATAAAAGGAATATTTTGTTCTTCTTGTTTATAAGAACAAGAATATAAAATAAATGTGTCCGACAGCGAACTTCATACTTTTAAACTGAAATAAATTCTAAAGGAAAAGAACTACAAAAAAGTGAAGTGCGTTATCATAATAGCACATGATGAGGATTATATAGAGTGTTGACCCAAACAGAAGTATACTTTCGCTTTGAAGCCATATAAAACAATTTTTTACCAGCAGCAGTTACAAAAATTTTTTGGTGCTGTGCCAAGAAATTTGTGTAATGTGTGCCAAGAAATTTTGCAACTTGCTTTATCCGCTAAAAATTCTTCTTAACAAAATTTTATTCAATGTATGGTAATTTCTTATTATAAAATCCGAATATGTCAGTAGAACGTAGCATAAAATAATAAAAATAGCTTTGGTTTTGTCCCTAAAATCGAAATCATATAACAATTAAAACGTCTCTAAAATTCTTAAAAATATACGTAACTAAGGAACGGTAGCGACTTTTTTACAAAATGCCACTAAGAAATATTGTACAATTGTATGTCTCAATTCCAACATTATGTATGTCTCAATTCCACCATTGTAAACTTTTTATAGAAATGTCTATAATCCGGAAACTTAAAAATTATACTAGTAATTAATGTATTTAAAAACAATTTTGTTAGTGTACAATTTCGAAAAGTATAAACTGTAAATTTTGAATGATATTAAGAGATACCAAACAGATTTTATCGAAATTATTTGAGCGACTTGGCTTGCTAATTTTTTTAAATATAATCAGTTTGCTTCAATCCAATAGCGCCACTACATATGCGGCACAAACGGATATAAATTCAGCAAGGATATTACTATAATTGATATTTTTCATTTGAAAATATTTCTGTACCGGTAAAGTCATTAGATTTTCTTCAATGAGATTATTTATATTGGGGTGAATTTCCACTACAACAAAACATTCGAATCAACATTACAGGTAAATTAAACCGGCCCTACGTTGGAAAACTGTAACACTAATAGTCGGGTTGTGTCTAACAGACCTATATAAAAATTGTAGTAATTTCAATATTTAAAATGGTACAAGAAAATATTGTAATAGTTGAATAATACAACTATAGTTGAAGAGATTTTAGGTAAGCACAAACACCTCTTACTAAATTATGTTTTATGACACGTTTATAAAAGTATTACAAAAAATTAACAAAATAGACCCCTTGCTTTATGATAAGAAAATTCAAACAAACTTTTTTATAACTTGTAATATAGCACATATAAATGAGATATTTAGTATTACTAAAATTGTCAAAACGTGTTGGTTTTATAAATCATCGTATAATCATTCTGACTTTCTGCGCATTCCTGCAGTTCACAATATACGTATTTGTTACAGCTTTGATAAATATAATCAGTTTTTCTGTCTTTTTTGGAAGGACGATCTGAGGTTATTAGGTATCTTGACAGGTAACTCCTCAAAATGTTTTGCTATGAACTCGCTTATCCATTTATGCATCAGTCTTTCCATTTAAAAGGCATCTTTAAGATTTTCCAAATGCTCACGAAGACATTCAAGGCCCATGTTCGTAGAAATTTGTGGCGTTTTATGCTAATCTTGTTATTATTTTTATGTAATATATATGCATTTATTCCAGACATATATAGTAAACCGTATATATATAAATGGTGAAGGGCTATTTTTTTTTTATTACGGCTCACGTTATAAGTTGAACAAAGCTAGTCAGCCACATCTGCCGCAGCTTTGGTCACATTGTAAAATGTGTTTGTCTCAGATTTTTTGTCGCCCCTAGATGTATCAATACTATTATCATGATGTAAGCTCGACATAAATCAAATTACTTTGTTTTTTTTTTTGGAATATGGGAAACGATCGTAAAGTTTTTCTGAAAACCAAACGTAGTTGAATATATATATATATATATATGTATATATATATATATATATATATATATATATGTATACATATATATATATATATATATATATATATATATATGTGTATATATATATATATATATATATATATATATATATATATTTATATATAATTCCTGCGTAAATCTCAAGGTTGAATGTTTTCGAATTGACTAATGCAAAAATGTTTATATCCTATTTGCCAAGCTTTTAGAGTATATATTATCTGAACTTACATCTACTTCTAAATGCTAAAAACATTCCGTCGATCTTAAGATTTTCATCTGGATGGCAGCTATTGCGGTAATTATCTATAAATACTCATGTCATCAAAGCAAAGTTTAATTTAAATCAAATGATAGTTATAATCTTTCCAGATCTAGTTTAAAGATTTTGGCAGAAAGGTGCATTCTGCCACTTAGTCATATCTTTTCCAAAAAATAAGACACTCGCACCTGGCTTTCGAAAGTGGTTGTGGTAGTCGAATTAGTATATAAATCTTGTTATAAGTCAGATGTTGATGAATGGGTTCGATGGCATAGGTCGATCAGGGGGTTATTATCGATATTGTCGTCGGATGCGTCTTAGTTGGTGTCATTTTCTTGGCTGCGAATGCTCAGGTGATATTCTTGTTCTTCAGTTTATAACGAAATATTTTATATTCGGAGTCAGATTTCTGCAAAATGGATAAAACTTGGTGCCCTGCATATTTTTTTCTATACATAATTGTAATAAACCTGAAAATAAATCACTTACAATTTTGTTTAAATAATGACGCAAAATTACGACATTAAATGTATGGTTGGGTCATATTTATCTTTTTTGCGTTTGGTCGCGTCTATCTGCCGGTTCAGGCGGAACACAACTAACTGGTGGTATGCAGCGAGAAACTATGATTATTAGGTCCAGGTACTGAGAAGTATAGCAACGTCGCACATTAATTATAAGATAAACACACGTTTTAAGATGTCACTGTACTATACGCTCGCCGGGTTAAGTGCTTTCTACAAACATATATTTAAAAATATACAATTAAAATTTATCGCATTTTGAAAGTCAACATTTATGAAATGCTATTTTTAAGAACTTAAATCTGAAAGCTATTTTAGGTAGTGCAATAATAGCATTCTGTGCTAAAAAACTTTTTCACAGAATGCAATATAATCTCAATGATATAATACCAAATGTATCTAAATTTAATTTCAACGTCATATTGTGAGAAGGCGTAGAAACTAAATAAAGTAACGGGGAACTGCAAAGCCATAGGGCAAAGATATAAGCAAAATGGACCAACACAAAGTTTATTACGAGAATAACAGACAACAAGTGACTGGTAAAACCTAAATCCGTAACGTATCTATTAACAGAAATATGAATATTAAATTCGGAATTCAGAAAATGTCAAATATAACAAGAAATTTACCAAAAATAATATTCAAGATATATTTATTTCGGTAAGAATAGCAAATAAAATATATATGAACTATTCCGCGTAGTAGTCCATTATCATTAGCTACGCTTCCCTTTTATACGGCAAAATATTTCGTAGAAAATAATATCGACCTCTTAAAACTGTGAACTCAGACAAAAGTGGGTCAGTGATACTAATTTAATTTGAAGCATAACTTAGTTTATGAACTAACTAGAATTCTCCGGTAACAAGAAACCAAGTTTTGTTGAAGACAAGTTATTCAATCTCTAAAGACTATTAGAGAAAATGGCCACCAACTTTTGACGCTATACTATTTTTAGATCATAAACTTTATTATATATTTTTTTTTATTTTCTTCAACGAGGAAAATAAATACGTTCTTAGTCTAGCAATGGGTTTTACTTGGTTTTGAAAACTTGCCAGATATAAAATTATGTAATCTAAGGGTGTTTTTTTAAAAACTACTTAAAACTTGACGGTTTTTGTTTTTAATCCTTTTTTGAGCTAAAGAAAAATCATTTAAATTTCTGACATTAATTTAATTTTTTTTATATTGTTTTAAAGACATGAGGTATTAGAAGGTTTACTTTAACTGCTTTCTTTACTTACGCTGTTAGAGTTAGATATTTAATGTCACATAATTTTTTTCTGAACCAAGTTCGATGGGTTTTGGTCTTTTAGTCATTCATTAAAAAAGGATAATTTTTTAAGCCAGAAAAATAGAAATATATGTAGAAATAGATTTAATATTGAATGTTAATATAGAATAAACTCCAAAATATTTTAAAAATTCCACGATTATCAATATTGTAATACCCTTTTCTCAAATGGGTATTATAATTTTACCTAATTTGCTTATCGAAACCGAGTACTTTTAAACTTTCGTCAAATCGGAAAGGATATCCAAATTCTAGAATGCCTTTATTCCATTTTAACAAAATTTTATTAAATACATGAGCTTCTCTCTGGAGCAACAATTGCTATTTGATGGTAGATGGAATTATTAAATAATGTTTCCAACCATAAAAATATATTTTATACCTTCATTGTATAAAAGCAATTCACAGTATTCTTTATTGTAGGTTGAATAAGAAATTAAACACTTCTTTTTAAAATATCTTGAAATGTTTACAATTCTAATTTCGACAAACCAAAAACAAAATTTTGATTTAGTAAAGAATATTACCAAATAAACAACCATAAAAATAGATACGATTGAATATAACTCATTGCAATTTAATATCCTTCTTTAATCGTATATCGTCCGTATATTGGGTTCGATGATTTTAGTTTATAATAGTATATGTATCACTGAATTTTAAAAAAATATTTTTGTAAAAAAAATCTTGACTATTATATTAAATTGTTAAATTAATATAAGGCTCCTTCTTACAAAATTTTGCACGAGGCCAATAAATTTAGAAATTATTATGTTCCTAATAAAATTTTGCACAAAGGTTCAGTAGCAGACTTCTGTGAAGCACAATAGTGCCATTTGCCGGTCGAATAACGAACAACATTTAATCACATTAGCGAAAAAGTAATTGAAATTGTGATACAATGACCTTTACAGGGAAAAGTTGAGATATGTTATGAATTTTCTTCAATTCGAGTGGAAGAAAATTGTTGAACGATTTTTGAAAGAAAGTGAAAACATAAATAAACTTGCCCAAACAATTTTTATTTTATGTGAAAATGTAATACAATTAATCGAGTGACGACATGAAATAATTATAGTATTAATCATGTCTAAATTCAGACCACATAATACGGATATCCATCGCACGCTCCTATGGTATGTGCTTTGTTATCGACTATTGCCTAGCGTTGATTTTTAAGTATCGACTCAGGTAATTTTACAAGAAACTCACGTTTATGTAGCTTTTTGGAAAGGGGGTATGTTTCTGTAAAAGTACGTGCTACAATTAATTTTTTTTAAATATTTATTTTCTTTTAAATTTAAATTTGAAAAATGACGTGCGTCTCTGTCCATTGCTCTATGTGGATGTAAATATGTATAACTACCAGTTCTTGGCTGATTTTGGTAATTATTTATTTCTTTCGATTTTCTAACTTTCTAAATAGGAGTATATTGATCTTCAGAATGACTTGTCAATTTAATTTTGATAATTAATTTTCTTCAATAAATCTCTCTCTTTCTGCTCAGAGACAATTTGTTCTCCGTTGTTTTTAATTCTTTTTGAATTTTATTACAATTGCTTATTTATATATGAATAACTCCGGTTCTGCAATTTTAGTTTTTTACCTTAAAAGGTGTTCAATTATACAATGCTTCTAGCATTAAAGTAGTTCAAAACTCTACTAAGATAATATTTATCGTAATAGAGGACATTTTGCATGGTCAACTGTGATAACTTATAACTACCTAATAAATCATATTTTATAGATCATATTTTTACATTGTAGATATATTAGAAATTAAAGCCGCTAAAAGTTAACATCATCGCTAAAAGTTAGATCTTTTTATTGAATTAGTTTCAAATAAAAAATTGCTTTCACGACAAGCAGCTTACAATTTTTAAAATAACTTGGAAATTATTTAAATATTATTTTTATCAAGCTCTTATTTGGAGTAAAAAGTAAGTTTACATGACAGAGCAAGTAATCTTATTAAAAACTAAGAAATATAAATACTAAAAATAGGATATATTTGTTTACTACGTTAAACACATACAATATACCAATTCAAATGTTATGCCTATAAGCAGGAACAGTACCTGTGATTAAACTCAGAATAGGAAGATGATATTAGAACTGCCCATGGAGCTAGCAGTTAAATAATATTAATTTATATCACTTTTGAACAGCAAAAAAATGTCAGGTCTGTAAATTTGTTGACTTGTAACTTATTCCGAACCTAGTGTAAAAACTGATAGGAATGTGATAAAAAAAATATTTTTAATTGTACCATCGGGTACAAGTATTTGACGTGAGCATTATTTTTAAAGAATAGGATACAGAAAAATTTTGATTAACTAAATATCTTCTGAAAATTATTAACATTTACCCGTGCTTCGAACTTTAATAGAAACAACAATACCTAGAAACAATATTAACATTTTTATAACTCGAAAAAACTATAAACTGATAGAGAAAAAGAATTTATTTGAAGATTATTTTTATCAAGTGTATTTAGGAATAAAAAGTAAATTTATAGGACAGAGCAGGTAATCGTATTGTATAATTAAGAAATATAAACATTAAAGAGTGGATTAAATTGAGGTCGATTTATGAAATCGACTTTTCTTTGCGTTCCTCAAATAGATTTCTCGTGTTCATTCTAAGTTTTTCAAGTTGTGTGAAACTATATATCACACTCAAAGCTTAAGAAACTTTTAGGAAGCATCGATCAGTGAATTGCTATAAAAACAGAGAGAAAATTTACATCTTTCATACCTTGAGAGGATTGGTTTGACAATGGTGACTTTTTAAAAGCACTGAGAAAATGATTTGTTTTACGTTAGTATAAAAAAAAAATAAAAAAGCGACTTATGCGCTCATATTCAATTACTAAAAATATGTGCATAATGCTCGTACAAAAAGATTAAAAATTATAAAAAATATCTCCGAAACCATTTGATGTAGAAACTTGAAATCGATATCCATGAATGTAATAAAATCGTAGAATGATATTTCAAACTTATTCACATGTTTTAGTCAGTCACCTGCTACCGCCTTTAATCGTAACTGTCCAGTAAACCATTATTATCTCAACCCATATTTTGAAATTATGGGTTTCTTATCTTCACTTAACCTATAACCAAACAGGTATATACATTTATAAGAATAGAATGGAATTTGCAACGGAAAATCGTTCGTTGCATCTCATTTTCGAGTCGATATATACATGCAATTTACTGTGCCACTGTGAAATTTCATACTCTCTCGTCTTTAACTGAACAGAAACATCATGGTTATGTAACATTTTTGTTCATTTGAATTTATTTATATATTGTTGTAGTATGAGTAAAAGCTAAGCAATGTAAAGGACTAAGGAAGTCAGGCCATATATTCAAGAATTGAATTTAGAGTTAATAAAACTTAAGTTGTAAAGTAAAATATAAGTGTGCTTAATTTCTTTAAGTCATTAATAATATTTAGAATGATATAATTTAAGAAATAATTTAATCGAGGGAACATTCGTAATAACTTATCCCAAAAGAATCGCCATGAATACATATATTCATATCATGTATTCAGTTTCTCACAACCGGCAGTTTTTTTTTAAATTTTATTAATAATAAAACAACTGTAAATTTTACTTTTTATTGAAAATAAATTTTCTTTTATAGAAATGTAATCGTAACTTTTATGTAAATAAACGCATTACCATTAATCATATACACATTGCAGAAGTGCAATGCGCACATACACACGTTATTTTATAAAATGTTATTTCATTGCGTATCACATTAGTGGTGAACACCAATACATTTGCTAAATAGCAAGAAATTGCTTGATTTTCGAATTAATGTAGTTACCAGTAGTATTTCTTATGTGGTAACTGACAGCAAAAAGTACACGTATCCAAAATTTGCTGACGATTTGTAAATGTGTTTGCAATGTTACACACCTACAATATACAAATTTAATATTAATTTTATAACAAAAGTAGAACCAGTAACTGTTATTTAAGACAAAATCAAAAGACAGAGTTAGTACTATTCACAGAACTATAAATGAAATGATCCTAATTTATGTAAATTTTACCCTGCAATAAAATAATACGACTTGTAAGTTATTAAGAGCCTGTAAAAACATAAAGGAATATGTGAGATAACTATATTTTAATTGTACTAATACCTAGGAACTGGTAAATTCATTTAAAAAAGTGTAAGACGAAAATCGTATTTTGCTAAAAGCTCCAAGTAATAAATATACCTTTTACAGAGCAAATAGAAAAGAAAAGAACTACACGCATGTTCAAGTTCAATGTTTGTGAAAATAAATGGCGATCAATCGAGCATGATAAGACGAAAAGAAGACCAAGAGTTTTATCTGGATAAAAAAAGCTTTCCCAGAATGGAAGCTTTATTGAGATATGTTTGCCCAAATTTCATTATCGTGATTAAAAGAATTGTCACTTTTTAAATAAGATGTTCCTTTCTCATAATATATTTCTACAACTTAACCAAACAGTATTTATAAATCGATTACCGGTATTAAAGACAGAACTAAAGTTTTTATTTTAACCAGACAATAATAGAGAAAAAAGTGTAAAGCAAAAATAAATATTGCGATCTTCTTGCTATTTTAAATATTTGATAGTAGAAAATAACCAAATGGTGATTTTGCAAAATATAAAAATATCTTAATGTATTTTTTAATGTTGAAAGCAGTTGTGTGCATAAAAGAACATTATAGATTAAATACCTAGAATATCAAAAAATATTACAGATTAAATATTCAGTAACCAACAACTAATTCATTAGTACAGTATTTCTTGTTCGAATCGTATTTCGGATATTTAAAATCCTCAGCAGGATAATATGACTAGTATATTTATAAAAAAATGCCTGATTGATAAATACCTCGCAACACAAGTAATATTAATAAATATTTTTCCAACAAAGATTGATAATAGTATACATTTTTGTGCATGACTCTATCAAAATACTTTAATGTCACATTTACCTCAAACTCTACACGACAAATTTAAAATAATTATATAAAAACTATTTTTATTTCCATCTTTTTTTCTTTCTTAAGTAATCAGCATAATAACGTTGAAAGTAACAGAACAAAAAATAAGTTTCTTTCTTCTTCTAATTTTCTCAAGGTAAGAGGTTCTGAGGTGAATTTAAATAAATATATACGCGGTTAGCTTTTTTCAACAACTACAATAATAGTTAATTCGTATTAAAAAAACTCAATAGAATTCTGCATTAATTTAATATTGAAAAAACAAGGTTAAAAAAACTAAACAATCTTAATAGAACATTGAAACCTCACTAAGTGCGCAATGTCTCTATATAATAATAGTAATTATTTAACTTCATACAGTATGATTACTGAAACATGTTACTTCCAATAGCAAAATATATTTAAATGCCAGTTTACACGTGGTAGTTGCAACTTATACAGACAGTGGCCTAGATTTTATGGATAATGGTGAAATATGAGACAGTCTATTGCCCGCGCTCGGTGGCGAGAAAATGAATAAAGTGAATATTGACCGTATTCAGGCTGTAAGTAGACAAAAATGAATCAGCGTGCAGGAAATACTAAAAGATAATATTTTTTCACGTCAGTGAAACACTATGTATTTTTTATACAAGGAGCGTCTGTGAAAGGAACTAATTCGGTTAAAGTTATTTTATCTATGCTTCCGGAATATCGGAAATTTTACTACTGTGCTACTAAGTTAATAGTATCAATAGAAAACTTCTCGAAAACCTAAGAATACTTGTAACCTTTTTGGAAAATTATTTCACTTTAAGCTTTTAAATGTCTCTACTTCCATTATTCATCGATAGAAATAAAGTGAAAGAAGTAAGGAAAAAAGGATACTTTCAAAAGAAATATGAGTAACTAAGCACTTCACTTCGGAAATTCACTCGGAGTCTATACATATATACATATGTACGTACACATACACTATATACTAAAGTATATGTATTTTGAAAGACGCATCAATTTTGAAAGGACCATCAGATTGATGTTCATATTCAGGTCAACAGACGTTTGATTTGATAGAACTCAAGAGATGAATAAAGTGATAAGTGTCTCAGTACCCAGCTCAGATGCTTATCCATACTTTCCTTGTTGTATGAACCAATATCCTACGAAGAACTAATTGTATTATTATCGGACATCACGGGCTAATCGTATTGGACCATGGATTGTACCTATAGTTTTTATTTGTAATAAAAATAATCTCGGCAAATAAAGACAAATAAACTAATTTATTCCCATATATTAGATAGGTTTTACCAGATCACGTAAATGTTATGTGTATAATATTTACTATGTTTATAATATTTGACAACTCAGAGTATAGAGATAATTTTTTTTATCATAACTCTTTAATAAGTCTGTTACAGTCGATAAGAATTCTTCTAACAATTTTTTGGCATAATACGTGGTTAGTTGATTTAAATATGGTCGTGTCATATTTTACTAATGAAATTGATTAAATGATAATTACTTTACTAATCATTTTCAATGAAAATTTTGTACAAATTTTGTACAATTTCCCTAAATGACGTAGACATGCATTAACGAACATCTTTTTTAATTCCACAACAAATAAGACGAAATGACAGTTATATATTCAAAAGGAAAAAATATTATATTATCAAATTATTTCAAAATTTCCTAAAAGTACCTTGTCTTGTAAATAAAACCTAAGGCAAAATGGAACTTCAAGATTGTAAGGTATAAGAAGGATTAAATAGTTCTCTTAATATTAAGGGGATTATTCCGTTTATGATATACGTAGATATTAAAAGGGATTTTGCAAAATTTAACCCTTAAATGTTGAAATGATGTTGAAACATAAGGGATATCGAAATGAAGAAATATAGCGTGATTTTTCCTTGTTAATTTGCCATATATGAAAGATAATACTTGCAATGGAAAATATTCCATGCCTCTATTCGGTAAAAAATAGACCTGCGATGATAGCTATCCGCAGTACGGAAGACGTCCTGCAGACAAAAGTGGCTTTATTGGAAACATGAATGGAGTAGATCCTGACAAACTTTGAATAGTTTCTTATGATGTTGTTTTTTTTAATAGTAACGCTAAAATCAAATAATTAGAAAGTGAAATCAATCAAATATGTTTGTTAACAGATAAATAAGAGATCTGACGAGATCATAAATAAGAGATCTCTATACGATGAAAAATAAGAAGTGAGGATACATGAAAGCGGAAATTATATAAGTAGCTCAGAATCATTATAGCCGATTTTCGGGTTTCTGCTTCATGAACTCTTTCTTACCATGTTTTCGCAATTCATGTAAACAATAGTCGAAGAGGTATTTCACCGAAAACCAGTCTTCTGTGTTTTATTAAAATAGATAGCCACAAAAACTTTTGGAACAATTGTAGATTAGGTAGATAGAAAGAAGAAAAAGAGGTCAACCTTTTAACTACACTGGAAGAGGTCATGCTTTGTTGAAAAGAGATGATGGATAATTAGAATATCTTTATATGTAATAAAAAATAATGTATCGAAAATCTAATATCGTGGAAGCTTCTAAATTTACATATCATGTGATATTAATATCATGTGAAATTAAGCTTGCACCAATTTCTAGTTTAAATTTGACGGGCAGAATTAAGGGATAATACAAAATTGGAAAAATAAATATTGTTTTGTCTTACTGGGTCTTTCATACCACAAGCTTATGATGCATGTGGACAGAGCTGTAATATCGTTCAGAAATTTAAAGCCATTGAATCTCTTCTTTGAAGATTTGTAAAAAGCCCAAATTATATTTCATATTCATTAACCAAAAATTAAACTTACCTACATTTACTTACTATTCTTCCACCATCGACGCTACGGACACACGCGGTCTAACCTAATTTAAAACTATGTTGCTGCTTACCGTTTTATACCTATTGTGTCATTGCTGGTAGAGCCTTAAGGATGAATACCTGTGTAAGGGTTGTTTAAATACATATGTTTTAGGTATTAAGGGCATAGGTAAATTGTGATGGTTCAATCCAAATAGGTCAAATATGTGTTTCGCTATGTGTATAATTTGGCTAAGGTTAGTTTGCATATTATTCATAAGAGTGTTCATTTTAGGAAAGAAAAAAGTCAGGTCCGTCAGTGTGGCATACATTATATTATGATGGTGGAAAGCAACTTGTATTTTTACCTTTATTTTACGCGTAATGCTATCTGCATTGCATTATAATAATAATTTCGACAATAATTGCTTAATTGAAATGCGTTGATGGAGAAAATGATATAACATGTGGCTGAATGTGGTGGGACGCGTTTCTTGAAGTGTATATGTTGAGTCAATGGAAAGTCCGCCACCGACTTTATTGGACAAATCTGTAGTTGTGAGCTGTCAGTTGTCATTCACAAAAGTCGCTAGTCTATATTGTAGGTTATATCTAAATTTATTCGTTTCCGATTCATAGTGCCTAGATTTCACGCCATTTAAAAAAAATGTATATAATCTAAGAAAGAACGAGTGTATAATCTAAGAAGAAATATGTATATCTTATTTTTATTTTTATTAATTTTCCTTGCTATCTAAAATATATCAAAAATAATATTTTTTTTAATAATGTCCTACGTTTATGAAAAATAATCCGCCTTAATTCCGCCCATCAACAATAGATTACTAGGAATTTACAGTTTAATGCTGGTTCCAAACGATGTAAGAACTCGCGGTCAACTAGATCTCATCCTCATGTAAATGTTTTAATCTATACATTTTTATACAGAAATAACGAGTAACAATTCGAAAACGAAGAATCGTATAGTACGTTTTATTTCGGGAATCAAATTTGCCCCAAAATGCTACATCAAATATATATGAATGTATTGTTGAGTGAATTTAGGTATCTCTCTTACCTGAAAGTGTTCATTAATTTGTAATTCATATTATTGAGTAAACGATCTGAAGATTAATAAGTGTAGCTAAAATCTTACTAATTGTTGTTTTGACTAATGAACTGATACACTATAATCTTAAAAAACTTAAAAATAAAGTTACGAAATTAACTCCATTAGGCTGAATTTCCGATGAATTTCATTATCCTACCTAAGCTTAAACATTAATGTACTGAATTTCAAACTACTTACCTGTTCCGTATATTGCGACTGAAAATAAAGACCATTTACAACGAACCACCCAGTAAACATAAGAAACTCAAATACTCGTAGTGTACGAATTTTATCTGGAAAACTTTGTCATGGCTAAATTTGTCTGGAAAAGTTCGTCATGGAAAGAAAATCTGGATTTCGAATTAGAAACTTTACTGGAAAGCAGGTCAGCTCATTTTTGAGTTATTGAATAAAAAGCTACCAACAAATTTTGAGATTTAAAAATATCATTTTTTTAGTGGAATTTCCGGTGTTTACGTGATTGATGTATCCTTTTATTTAAGACATTATATTATTTACTTGACACCGCCTGAAGGAAAAAAAAACATAATTGAAAATGGAAATTTATATCCATTCACGTCAATATTAAAATTGAAAAGTACAGAATTTTGTTATTAGTATTAAGTACAGGCGCACAAAAAAAATATTAACATTTCTTTCTAAATAATTAGAATAATTTCTGAAATCAAACTTGTGGTTAAAAATTTTGATTGTTTAAATATTTTCTAAACATTTTATTACAAGAAAAGTTAGGTTGGTATGTAAATCATAATAAGAAGAAAAAAATCAGAAACCATATCCCTCGCAAACTGAGAATTTGAGTGAAAAATCACTTTTTATGGAAACAATAATACCACAAATGTAATGACAAAAATAAATTTTAATAAACTGTCAATCTGACAATGTTAGAATCCATTTAATAAATCGTGCTACCTTATTAATCTACAAGTCAAAGCTAAAAGCTAATTTTTCCAACTTCATTTTCTTGTCTAAAATATATAAATGATGTTTCCGTATTCAAAATTTATCGACTTGCATGTCAAGAGAAAATTTACTATTTTTAAGTTTTGCTTAGATTTTTAAATAATTTATTTAAAAACCTCATGTCTAGCTTACAGGTTGCCAGAAAGCGCTGGACATGGGCTAACACCAAAAGTACAATAGATAAAATAATAATAAACTCCATAATTAATGAAATAGGATAAAACGCACATTAATTTAAATAAAACACTAAAGTAGCTGACAATAAATCCTGAACTATCAAACAACTCCATAACCGTATTCCTAAAGCGGTTAATGGAGCATGAAAATAACAAAATTGGGCGCCTCTCTTTCTGTGTTGATTAACATAAGCACGCGAATAACAGGTAAGTATTGCGAGGTGTTCATGCACACTCTAGTCACTCTAGTCGGGACTGCCTACAAAAATAAAAACTTAAAACTACGAAATAACAGTAGTTTTATAAAATTTTTAATTTTAAAATCTGCGACAAAAATATTATCCAATAACTAGAAATCTATTTTACCACACTAGTATAATAACTCCTAAGCCACTATTTAATACTTATTGCATGATGTATTGCAGAGGTCAAATATTAAAAAAAATATATATTATATGACATTTTTAAACGCAAATATTGATAATATTTTTGGAATTATTTTAAAATAAATGTTTGTTTTTGATATTCATTTTTAGTGTAAATATATTAATATATTTAGTATTGACCGACCGATGTTTTGGTTTCGGCCAAATTTTGGCCAAAAAAGAGGTTTCAGCCGAAGTTTCGGTTTTAGCCACAAATCGACCGAACCATTCGGTTCAGGTGAAACATCGTTCGTGAACTCTCGGGTTGCATTCGCCTGTACTCTGGCATTTATGTCGCAGGCGTTTCGTAGCCACTTGACCTTCAGTACGTCGTATGAAATAACGGTGAGTGTTTATGCCTTTTACGAAATATTTTATATAACGATATTCTGTCTGAGTATTAAATTTAAAAGTAAAATGAATTAGAGTGTGAGTGTGTGTAGGTAAAAATGCACAAGAAGGAAGGAATCCTATTTGGTAGTTTCGAAAAAAATACTATTGATTGATCCAAAGCAATATGTGAAATTTTTAATAAAACACTTTGATTGGAAAGTCATGCACCCAAAAAACAAGCATTACATGGAGTAAAGCATCATTTAAGTAAATTTCAGAATTTGTCTGTGCACTGGAGAGACATCTTCTGAAGCAACAGTCGGAATTAGACAACATATAAAATAGTGAATCAAATATACAAAAACGAAATAAAGTCTCTCTAGAAGTAATGAATATTGATCAATTTGAACTCATCACTAAATCATGACTAAATTTCACACAGAATAAACAAAGCAATTAGGATTTGATTATTGTCGATATTTTGCCTTATTGATTGGTAAGTGGTGATGCATTCCGACGACTTAATTTTACTGATCCTGACGCTTTTCACAAATATAGACACAAGACTGAACTTTTTTTTCGCACAACATTCGTCAAAAATTTAGTGGGAAAATCCAAGTGGTTGTATGTTACTGCTGACATATGAACCAACGCAATTAAAACATGTTCCCTTCTCAGCTTTATAGATAATTTATTACTAGAGCATCAACGCCTGAATGTTATATTGGGTGCCATATATGGCAAGATTTTTTTAGTATTGAGCAGTAATACCACAAATATCGCTTGTGTTATGCGGACTGGACACTATAAGTCTGTTGGCTGTGTATCACATACGCTGCAATTTTTGATCAATCATTCATTATTTGCGGACGAAAATCCCAAAGAAATAATAAGATAATGCCAAAAATTCACCTTCACACTTTGCTTTTTTTCACACTTTCACCGCCGTGAGCCAGAGACAAAAAAATAAAGAAAAGCCAGAACCAATATGGATTGCATGAACATGCTTTGGTTCAAAATGTTGATATAAAGTAGAACAGTACCTGTTTGATGTTCCAAAGGCTTTTAGAGCAATAAAATGCAATAAACTTGTATACCGTATAACGTGGTAAATTAGATATATTTTGCACTACCGAATGGAATTATTTTTGCACTGGTGAATTATAGCTGGCCAATTGATCAGCTACATCTATGCCTTTTTTTCCCTCGTCATAAGTACAATTTTTGGCTTTTACCCAGAAGACATCTTTATTTCTTGACTGTGACAAGTTGACATTACAAATACTTCTCTTTTGTCACGATATTTTAGTACAGTTATGAAGTCATTTTGTTGCGCAGATAACCTTTCTGCAACATTTGCTCTATGACATCCTTTGGAATATTGCGTCTGTTTTTACGAATTATAGAAATTACGAATATTCGGAAAAATTAGTTTTATGATATATGAGGTGTCTTGCTAACGGAGTTCTAGCGTAATAATTATCAGTAATCAAAAGTCGGCCCCCATTCAACAATCCTTCGAACGCAGAAATTACAACAGATCCTGGTTTCTCCGATCCATGTATTTGCCGATCTTGTCCAACATAAATGCAATAACTCCACGTATAACCGTCAGCAGCATATCATTTATATACTTTGATTCCGTATTTATTACTTTTCTGAGGATTATAAGTGCAAAGCCCAAGCCTCCCTCTAAATTATACCATTGACTCATCAACGGCTACTATATCTCCAGGCAGGTAAACTTCCCGCATATTGCTTATAATTTAATCGATCAATGGTTAAATTTTGAACAACTTTTCGTTATTCGAATGTTTACTTTCGTTATCTGTGAAGTGCCAACATTTTAAAATCAAGGTGAATAGACTGTATGATGTTTTTATTTTATGTAGTAGAGGGCGGGGATATATTTTTTTCGTTTTCCAGTAGCATTCAATATTTGGAAAGTTCAACAAACCAGTAAATAAATAAATGGCAATAAAACGCTTCATTTCTTCTACAGAGGTTTCCATCTTTTTACACGATTACTCATACAATTAGGCAATGGATTTTTTTTTGCGCATACCGGTTAGTTTTGTCGAACATATACTCAATGATTTCAATTTTGATAATCTCTATGAAAATCGACTTCAAATCAGAATCTTCCAAAAACTGTTCGTGTTGACGTTTACCACCAGCATAACCGTTAAAATTTCTCGTGGCGACTGTCTAATATTGTTTGGCCAAGTAATTCAATCGAGGAAAGTGCATGCTCTACAAAAATATTCGCAGAAGAATTCATCATACATCGTGATCAATCATACATCGTGATCGATAAAATCAGAAATTAGCTGTAGATTTTCTTGGCTGGTATCCTCAATCAATTGTCTAATTGTTAAGACATTTTTCTCCGTGGGAAGTGAAATATCCTCATTATGATATAGTAATGGATCCATGTTACCTTCTTTGATTGAGTCTTCTATAGCCGGATCGCCAAAATCTTGCAGCAATTCATCTTCACCTTCACTATCTTCGAATATTCGCCATATTTGAGCGTCCGTCAAAGTCTAAATGACATTGTTATACGATAACAACACACAGTATACGAAAACTTTTATTCAAGGTTAGTAAACTTTTTTGGCGTATGATAATTCGCCAGTGTAAATTTGATAATTCAATGGATATGAATTTTCTGCATCGCATATCCACTACATTTTTATTCCATGTTTTGCTGTCTAAATGGTATATACTGACTAAATCTAGTTTGCCCTCTGTGTGTTCAAGCTAAAGTTGCTCGTCGACTGCCAACGTTTCGTTGGTTTGTAAAACGCTTATAACTTGGCATTAAACATTGACCGTATATTGCGGGCAGGTTCTACTTTTTCTTCTTTGATACGAACTTCATGAGTATTCGCATCATCAAACTGAAAAAAATTATTATTCTCCGATAAAACCGAATGATGCCCATCATGGTTCTATATAACAGATGAGAAGTTAACTTCCAAATATCCGATGAATGATCAGTGTACAATTTTTTTGCACCTGATATTATGAGAATTCACAAAAACGCATAGAATTCTTGAAGAACTAAATTTTTCTACGTCAAACAATTGACCTTTCGTACGGTTTGCCTTATTTTATGCTTTATAAATAGTATTTTCCTTCTTCTTATTATGACAAACAATCAAATCGATTATTCCAGCAGCGAAAACTCTTCAATGTTTTGGTGACCAATAAAGTGTCTATGCTATTGCTAATGTGGTCCATATTTTTGCCGAAAATATTTTTATCTTAAATTGGTGATTTTTTGATCAAATAGTTTTATCTTTGCCCATAAACATTGTCGTAGACTGTAATGGTTCACTACAGTCAATTCATCAACATCCATGTTTAAGTCAGCTTCACTCTAACGATCTTTCACAAAATATAAAAATATTTTATTTTCAATTATTTTTTAATATTAAAATCATAATATTAAAAAATATATTAGCATTTACAGATGTTTTATTGTCAAACACTTCTGAACGTCTTTTTCTGGGCACGTAATCCTCATCGTCATTATCTGAGGCATAATATTCGGCCACAGAATCATCTCCCGATAGTTTACTCAACTATGTGGCTTACTCTACTACTTTAAATAATAAATAAGCGATAACAATTACATAAAATATTATAAGCATTACAAAACTACTGACATTTATGTTAGTTTGAAACTACCCTGAAAATGCAACTACTGATAAATTTTTAAAATTTTATAAACTATTTTTTTACTACAATGAAAGAATTTCAAACACATATAGTGTTCTCAAAATATTTATGCATCCATTAAAAGTCAAGACTTGTTTAAAACTGACAATAACGAATGACGCATACATTAGTTGCGACTGAGACTTTGCTATTCCCCTTCTCTGTTCCCCGTTACAGTTCTACCGAATAAATATTGAGATAGTGAGCTTTCCCACTATAATTCTGGAGAAAAAAGAATTTGAAGGTAAAACTTCTCCAGCTATCAATTTCTCTTATTGAATAAATATACCATAAAGATACCTGGATACCCCAGCTATTGAGCAATGTTATAACGATTGGGTATTGACGTAAAGGTTTATGAAACAATCCAATTTATAAAATATTTCTATTTTCTTTAATTGGCAGATGTTAAGAGATTGCTTAATGTCTTTACAAGGCGATCTCATTTGTAGTTTTAATTATTGCGTTAGTACATAAGAGATAATTAATAAAAGTAAAGGACAAAAGGTTTTAACCAAAAAAATTGTAGATAAGTACGAAACATATCGAAGTCTGTATGTATGTGCGTATGACATATGAACCTCCGTAAAAATGTACGCTTTTAAAGGCATATAAAATCTGGAAGATGCATTGAATTGATTATTGTTTTTTTTTAATTTAACAGTGATGAGAAAAAATTGTTGATGACAATTTAAGTATGTGTTCTACAAATGTGTCAAGTACTAATACAAATTGCGTCATGAGGTTTTCGCATATGGTATATATATTAAAATATTTACAAACAATAATATATTGCCTACTGTATTTTTTGAAAGTATAACACGTGGTTCATGTATTAAAATTTATAAGATTTAATATAATATCCATCATTTTTTTGGAACCTTCTTTTCATGCTCTATATTTTCATATTTTAGGATGTCGTTTTAAATATAAAATTTGACAAAAAATAATTTTAAATTTTTTACAACAAGCGCTTTCAAGCAAGGGATATCCGACGCAATATATAAAATGTTTTTTTACACTTCCATTTACGTCCTCTTCAATTCTTGTATGCATATCTTAAAAAAGTTAGCTAGCACAAAATAATAGTAAGATTCTTTACTATGCCAAACGTTAAGTTTCTACGCCACATGGTTTCTGAGAAAATTGGCTGTGAATATGGAAACACGTAAATGTATTGCTTATTATATCGACCATAGATACAAAAATATGGAGCACATTTTAAATTTATCACATCTGGAATTATTGCCATAGTTTTCTGTCTACTCTTGTATGAGTTTCTAATAATTATATTTTTTCATGATAATATTCCAAATAGCTTTGGATATAAGAGTAGTGAACATCTTTTGAATATTTTTAAATATACACTAAATATGTAATAATTAAATATTAAAATTTCCTAATTATTTTTGAGACTCTTAGGACAAGTCCTTTCTAACTACACCCCAGACTACAGAAAAAAATCAAATACGTAGTTTGCGCTTCATAACATTTCCAAATGAAATGTTTAAATACAATGCAACATTTTAAGGTTTTTTTTATCAAGCGGTTTCCGAAATAAACGACTATAACCGACGTATAGCCACGTAAGTGATAATTTTACTTCCGAAAAGGTTCCGTCTTTACTTTGAGGTACGGAACCCCAAAAATCTAAAGAAAAGTAATTGAATTCCAACAGTATAAGCTTCCACTTCTGTATTTTAAGAGGTATACAGTACCTGTGAGTTTTGGGATAAAAACAGTTTCTTTTATGATAAACCGGTATAGGAGAACGGGTCCGATCGCGCCCGAGGCGTAGAAAAGGTAACAGCCACGTTAATATCGTTGTTATAGTTAAGTTGCTTGAAGAGCTTATACTTGTAATCTAGAGATTGTTATTTTTTACAACTCGGAGAAGTCTTCTCGTGGTACAAAGTTTTTGAAATAATAATTACATCCATTCTAAATATCAAAAACACGTCGAATCTAAATCGTATGTTACAAATTGTTTAAACAATCCAGTCGCTTGGATAAGTCTCGACTAATAATTGCTTTTAGCTCCCGAGTTTAAATAACCAAGCTCCGTCTAGTTTATTTCCCAAGGGATGCTGCTTGTAAGAACTACGAACAGTTATTTAAACTTTGATTCGCAGTGCTTTGTTCGTCTTACAAGTATATGTTGTTTTTTCCAAATTTTTTTTGTCTGTATTTACTTGTGACGTGTCTGTCTTTAGTCTATAAATATTATAATAGAAATAAGTTGTCGCCATATATTTTTATCCTTTTTGTGGATTATTCCTTTTTGTGGATTAAAAAAAATTAATTTTATAAGTGATTTCTTTAAATAATAAAAAAGGATGCTTGCAAACAAAAGCTTACAATCCAAAATAACTATGACTTTTTCAGCTTAGGCAATTCCGTCCTCGTGTCAATTTTAACTTAAAAAATTGTTTTTGTCCATTGTAAAAATTAGGTTATTTTTATTTGATATGATGTAAAAAGTAAATAATACTGGAAACTTCAAAGTATATTTGAGTTTAAAAATATACAACACGTACATAAACACCCAACTTCAATTAATAGCAGTTACGTTTGCCTGCATATCATGGAGTTTACTTTTTTGGCCAAAAACACGTCAAACTACAGTTTTATAACAACTCCAAATAAAGGCAGAAATTTTCTATTGACAAATTTCAATTTTGCATTAAAAATGATTTCGAAAATAGCCGATCCATTGATTTCACCAGCCGGTATCATTATTTCAGTGAATAGCGCGCGATGATCTCGGACTTTTTTGCAAAAGACACCTGCCCTTTCCCTTTCTATATGGTTACATTTGATGTCATAGTAAAGTGGAGCTGTATTAAGGGAAGAAATATTTTTATTCATACATATGTCAGCGATAATTTGAACAAAGATACACACACATGTGATGATCATAAAAAATCATATCCCCATAATTATATTCCTAAAAAATGTATCGCAAAGCATATAATACAACTTCCTTAAAAAAAAAGAATGTATATATATATATATATACATATACACATTATTCGAGATGAACTACAATTTTTTAGCAACAGGGAAGTTCAGTCTCTCTGTTGCTAAAAATCTTTGATAAAATATATTTTAATGTGAAACTGAAAAAAAATATAATTGTAATTTGGACGACTATGATTTTTCTATAAATTTCATTTAATAAACTAATCAAATTAATAATACTTATTAACATACAACAAACAATTTAAAATCTCACACGGTTTCCAATTTGTATGATATACTTTCTGATTCCATTAGGATATAAGTCATTCCTAACCACGAAGATAATTGTAAACGTTATGATAATTACTCAAGTACTACTAATGTTTCGTCTTAATATTTTTGTTCAGAAAACATTAAACGTAAATCGTTATAACAAAATTATATCCATGCTGTGAACAAATAATTCATTTTTCCATAGAAATTCTAGGAAAAAAATTATTTTTTTAAAGATTGCAAAGAAATTCGTTGAATTACATAAGCAGGAAACCATTAAAACAATATAAACGAGTGGGGAATGCAATAAGTTGGCGTTTAAATAGTGGAGGCTATCGAGCACTGATAGGGTAGCGCGTAAACAATTTATTTAATGACTATGAGACCCGTGTGCATTTTTATGTTTGACCTACGAACTGTAATATAGATTATCCCGTAGTAATAAAAGATTTTTAGTGAGAAAAACGGCAATTTGTTTAGTTTTTTAAATAAGAGTACGAACCAGTAATACCAATCTACAAACTTTCTGTTATCCAGTGTACTTTTAATTGTCTTTGTTCTTAGCAAAATATTATGGTCTATCTTTCCATTATCCTTACGTTCTAAGAAAAACTTCAAATGTTTTAAATAATTTTCCTACTTCTGGGGAATTGCTAAGAAAATACTTATGAAATTAGGATTTGTTTATTTATGAAATTAGGATTTGTTTACTTATTCATTTTCGATAAATGTACATAAACTTTTTTACATTTGAATTCTCCGTTTACTTCTTCAAATTCTGTTAAATTTTGAAATAATATGATATTACTAAGTTTATTTAAAAGTTTTATACGAAATTTTCCCGGCGCCATCATTTTCCTAAAATTTAATAGATTAAAGGTTTTGAACACATTGAACTACAATGTGGCCCAGCTTGTTAATTTATTGCAAAATATTTGTTATTTAATTGACCTCTCCGGCAAGTAACTTTTTAAATGCAATTTTATTCCATACTTACAATATATTTTTACATTTATTTTAGAATATTTTGTGTTTACGATGTTGCCATAAGATGATAATAGCATGTTGAACGCTTGAGTCTGATTGGCTCACCATAAAATAGCTTTTCTTAGAAAACTTAAAGACTGTAATATTTTTGAATAAATTAAAGCCCAATGCTCATAAAATATATGGATAAACGAAAATATTTTCGATGCTAAATATAGTACTTTAACTGCGGTGCTGAACACATTGAGTCAGAATATTAAACTGATAATTAACCTAAATTAACTTGTTGATGGTTAAACATTTCCTTTGAGATATTTAAAAAAAATTTGATACTCGAATACACATAATATTGTTTACAAGCTTATCAACCAATCTGCGAACAATTTCTGTCAGGAGGTTACGACCGACCACAGAGAAGCTTAGTTTAGTAAATATATTATTACGTAACTAACTGCAGTTAACATTTTAAATAAATTTTATTAATATGCAAATAATATGCAATGTGTTTAAATTTGTCGATGACTTGGAATTATCAATTCCTGCATATCGTCAATCATCGTCATTAATGCTTATCGTCAGCCCTATTATTTTTCTTTATACCTCTAGGTATTTTAGACTTTTCTGAAACTGTATGTAAAAAAGTACATATGCAAAAAAAACCTGCGAAATGAACATGTAAACCCTCAGATAAAATAGAAGCCACATTTACATAACATTTCCTCTACTTGTTAACATCGGGAATTTAGAATGTAATAAAGTCGGTTTCAAACTAAGTGATATAATTTGTAGCTAAATGACTAAAGATTTGAGCAATTCGTGAACGTTTTCGGTCTCAGTGAAGTTGAAATATGTATATGGTGTTTGCAGTAATTTGAATAAGTTGTTCTCATATTTAGTAGAAATTTCAAAATATAGGAATGACACAATTTATTAAAATTATTTTAAAATCAGTATTATAAAACAAAGTATTTGATTTGTCCTCAAAAATATTTTGGACATGAAAAAAAAAAAGAAATATATATATTTATATATATATATATATGTATACATACATATATATATATATATATATATATATATATATATATATATATATATATATATATATACATACATATATATACATATATATATATATATATATATATATATATATATATATATATATATATCATCATAAAAAAATCACACACACTTTGACGCGACAGCAATTTTAGTCGTTAAGTAGTTGAATACCATGGGCAACATTTTTTAAGGTCGGTAGACGTTGATAGTTGTGTGAGTGTAGGATATTATCGGTTAAAACAAATTAAAGTTTACTCAGTATTGCGGGCCATAGGATGTTCCTTTTAATAATTGGAAGATTAGCTTCATAAGCGCAATATCTATACTGTGATGCAAAGAACGGATATGTGATATATCCACAAGGAAATCAGCAGAAATCAGTATAAAATGAAAGTAACTATACCTTATCATGCACACGATTCTTCACCAAACGTTCAAATATCGAAACGTTTTCAATCATTATAAACTGACAGAATTAATGTCAGTTTATAATGACTGAAAACGGTTATAATGATTGAAATGACCATCTTCATTAATCATTCCCGGATATTTCTTCTATATAAATATAAATCTTAAGCATTTTCGTTACACTGTACCTCCGTCAAATGACCACAAGTGACATTAAAGTGTAAGTCTTAGGCCTGTAGGCAAACATAAGGTTATACGTGTATTTAGTAACGTGGCTTGGACTACCTAATTAAAGATTATATCATTTACAACTACATGCTACAAAATGAAATTCCGGCAAATACTCATGTTTCCAAATTATAGACCATTCATTTAGTAAGATAGTAAAAGAAGTGTACTGTGGTTAAAAACTTAACCTACTTCAATCGGTAGTCGTTAAGTCTTGCTTACTTCAGTCATATTAGTGTCAATTAATCCATATTAGTGTCAGTTGAATCAGTCATATCAGTGTCAGTTATCAAGTCAATCATATTAGTGTCAGTTGAATCAGGAGTCAAATAACTTGCTTTTCCAATCTGATTAATAAGAAAGCTGAATAAATACACCAAGTGTAACTGGCTATCAAGATTTAACTCTCGCTCAACTAAATATACGAAATTATTTTTTGTTGAGTACCCGACGTGAAACCCTGGTATATCAACTGTCGGATGTTTAAATTGACAATAAATATTCTGAACAAATAAGTAGAACATAGAATGTGGTGGTATAAACAAAATCAGTCCGACATCAATTTTTAACCACATACTTTTATTTGCTTCTTCTTTAAATAAATTTCTAATGTATAAAAGAAAATTTAAAAAAAAATACAATTTGTATTGCACTGATTCTTCTGTATATGTTATTACTCCTCATAATTTGTTAATTCCTAAACTGAAAATATTATATTTAAAAAATTGCAATACATAAGTCTAATACAGATAAGTCCGTTTACCACGACTTTACTAATGATGTTCGACAGTCCTAAGCGACGCAGAAGCAACCTCACGGGGTTTTCATACAAATTACTATTAATTTACATCAATTTAATACGACTTCGCTATGAGCGACCAATCGCTTTAGACGATTTAATTTATCAATAAATTGTCCGGTTGAAAGACGAGCGCCTTACATATTTATAATGAAATCATAAGTAATGAGCATCTCATGAACACCCTCACTTCCTTGCATAACGCTGATTTGCTTGCAACAATTTTAGTGTTTGACTATTTTTGATGGGTGATTAGGTACGCCGAAATATATTCCTTGAAACGGAATTGTTCGTCAATTTAAGACAAAGGTATTATATTATAGAGTTTAAAAGCTGGTGCTGGAACTTATTTGACTCGAAGCGTATCCGTAGTTTTGAAAGCTGCATAGTGCTGAACGTGTTGGTTTTTTTTTATTTCAGCGATGATACTAAATATGGAAAGTATTATATCTCGTTTACACAATGCTGTCCGTAATTCTTATTAGTGGACAAAAGCTAACCCAAAACAAATTAAAATCACAGCTTTTTACGCTAGATATTTAACTATATATATTTTCTATACATGTATTTTTTATTTGCAATTTAAAGTTATGTGTTGTATTACATACATAATAATTATACCAAAATTAAATAAATCTGAAATATATTTTTATTTAAAATAATATCTTGATTTTGCTAGCTAATTATTCCTTAGATATTCCAGTAGCAGAATTATAATTAGAAACTAAATTAAAATTATCAGTCCGTTTCGTGCGTTATCCGGTTATTAGGACGTAATATCACTGGTTCTTTGGCTGTCGCTATATGCGGATTCTACTGTATATTATGTTATACATAAAATTCCAACATTATATTTGGGGATCCTTTAGTTATAAACTTGTTCTCTTAATTAATATTCTACACGACAAAAGAAATAAAAAATAGACCACTTTTTTGCCCCTTCATAAAATTTAGTACATTAAATATTTAAATATATATTACTAGAGAAACATTGATCGTCATTTCTGCCCGAGACCCCAACAAGATCAAATAGCACGTCTCCCAAATATGAGACGCGTTTACTACTAAGTAATTTATAATTCATCAATAACTTACCCTCGTTTCAGAAGTGTACCCCCGTATCCTCGTTTCACTACACGATAATATTCACTAATCGATACATTTTCGAAAGCAACCTCTGATTTACATTTATCTCAAAACTTTATAATTGTTTCTCGTGGAAGTGACTTCAACAAAAACGTTGTTTTGTATCATATTGAAATGTTACATTTTTATGGTATTCCGCCACCCAATTATGTCTCCTCTTCTACAAGATAAAAGTAGCAATGTTATTTATCTTATACTTGTGAAAAAATACAAGACAATACAATTATAAAGTGCAAAATAAGATTAACATTTACAAATGGTTTAAAAGAAAAACAATATACCCTATAGTAATTAAATTTTATTTCTCCGCAAGTGTGTACGAATATTTCAAACACCGAGTTTTATTCGCATTGTTTTATTTTGTACAGGTTTATATTCAACTTTCTTATTATTATACTGTAAAAAAATTGTGAATATAATAAAGTGAATTTTTTGGCAAGCGTGTTGAAAAAATTATTGCTATTTTGACTAGAAGTAACTATTTTAACTGTATTGACTATTATGTTTTTTTCACAAAAAGAAAAAAACAATTAATTATTTTGGAAAATGAGAAAAATTATACAAAGCAAATATTAAAAAAAATTATTTTTATAAGTGACTAAGTTGTTACTATACCGTCATCGCATCAAGTTGCCAGTTTCTTTACCACAAAACATTGTTTGCTGGTGAAATCTACTTTGATGGAAAATAAATACAGGTCACTTATATTCGCAAAGAAAGTTGAGCTTGTGAAAATTTTTTAAAAATATACTTCAAGATTTCAAAAACTTATTAGTTAAATACTGCTACGTCTTATCGACGTAAAGAAGAATAAACTACGAAAATATATTTTTATGTACATAACATTTCGCATAATAAAGAAATTGAATTTTTGTGAGCACTATTTTCACCTTCGAAGTTTATAGAAACTCCATTGATATTAATCTTATTTTATTGCAATATATTTAGATCATGACGAGCGATAATCTACAATCTTGAATACGTCATGAAATAATTAGTCTTTCTCATCATAAAACAAGAAATAACATATCTGAACTTTCGTTTCAAACTTACCGAGAGGTTTACTGAACGAATCACATTTTCATTATTTCATCCAAATGCCAAATCTAATGAATTTTCTCGATTTCAATGCATAAATAACAAACGAAACTCAATGTTTGGTATCTCTTTCTGTTTAGTCAAGTTTACGTATATTTTTTACTCGAACAATTAAAAAATTACTTAAATACGATTAAAATGTTCTTTTTCCATATGAAATTTCCATATTCATTCATTTACCAGTATTTTCCTACAATTTTCTATGGTGGACCTTTGTCGTAATATATATTAGCAAACTATGAGAAAATTTGTTTTTGTATGTGTATAAAAAAATACAAAGCCCTCCTCTACAATCTTGTGATATTTTATCCACTTACGTAGCTTGTAGTCTTTATCTCCCTCTCTCCCTCAACCCAGCTGTCTCTCTCTCTCTCGCTCTTGCTCTCTCTATCTCGCTCGCTCTCTCCCTCTCTCTCTGTCTCACGCTCTGTATATTTCGTAGGATTACTTCATAAGGCAAAGTTGTTAATGTTTCTATGTCATGCCCACAAACAACTCTTTTTTCTGTGGTTTTCTGTGGTTCAACCAATGGTTCCGTCGTGTCAGGTTGGCTTCCTTCAAATTCTGCCAACGTACAACAGTTCACTCCTCAATTCACATTCCATTTTCTTCTATGGGTTTCAAACTTAAGTCCGTTTAGATACAAATACAGATTTCGTACAGAGCGCACAAATTATATAGGTCCTTTTTTATTTGAAGTTTTATAGTATCAGTGGGAAATATTAAAGAGTACATAGAAATTCACTGCACTTTTGACATACCTAACAAAGCTACATTTAAAATAAATCGAAACGGCTCGTTAAGAGTGTAGAATTCACCGTACATAATTAGATTCAGCAAACATTTAATACCATGCTTTAAGAGCAAATTTCATTTATGTATGATTTGTTAAAAACTTTAACATTTCATTTATGTATGATATTATTCCATTATTAGTAAGCTACTAATAATAGAATAATGCGATCTTTTCCAGCTTCTTGCAAAATGAACCAAGTCAAATGAGAGTTCAAAAGTATTTCTTTTGAAGTGATTTTTTTTTTATTTATGATAAATAGTCACCAATATGAACTTCTTAGCACGATAAATGTTTAATAATACTCAATATAGCAAGTAAGATGGAAACAAATTTTATCATAAAAATATAAAAAACTATGATATCTGATTAACCTTATTTTTTTACAATAGAGTTTATGTGAATTTTTCTAACCCATTTTTTATTGATTTGAATCTTTGTGTGTTTAGAAATATAGAAACGACGATAACATATTTTATTTCAATATTTTTCAATATTCTGAAGACATGCAAATAAATGTTTAAAAAATATATATATATATACGGGTTCCTCATAATTAAGGGTTTCAAGTAATATTATCAAAATTTATACATAATTTAAAATTTTTTTCGGGTTAATTAATTTGTAAACTCGATAAAATGTTGAATATATATATATATGTGAGCGTTTGTGTGTGTATATATATATATCCACACACACATATATATATATATATATATATATATATATATATATATATATATGTATGTATATATATATATATATATATATATATATATGTATATATATATGTATGTATATATATATATATATATATATATATATATATTTATGTACAATAATCTTGTGCATATGTGTTAACATTAAAAGTGAAATGATAACATTTTACTGCGTTTATATCTATTGAACCGTTCAGACAAAAGGTAGCAGTGAACTTAATCTACACCGACAACCGAAGCTTACGCCTCCATCAATGCAACCGCGGAGGGAAGGCATTCGCGGTTATTGCAAAGCCTTTGCGCGAAGTAGTTCCAAGAGCCATTTACGAATAAACGCAACCACTGCATGAGCTAATTATCAACTTCATAAAAGACATAAGAGCAAGCTTTGCTCTTTGTTAAAAGCCCGAATACATTTCTCTTTAGGGAAGGTAAGGTCCTAAGGAACGTAAGTGGATTGAGTGTTTTGGGTTAATGGCTTTCTGCACATCATCCGTATTTATTTAGTCATACTGGACTGAGGGAGAAATAAAACGTCTTGTCTAACTGAAAAAATTCTCGAGGTAGGTCATCGCTGAGCTTTATGGACATTGCAGAGTATTTATGATGATGTATGCTGAAAGAGGAACGTTTCCATTGTACATTTATTAACAAAAGATAAATATTGGCTTTTTAGTGCGATGTGAAGTAATAAAAATTAGTTACCCTTGTATATATTTATTAACTTTCTGTATTTTTGATACAGTTTATGATAAAGTATGTTTTAAATAAATTTGTTTACATATATGTTTAAATTTTTTAATAAATTTGAATGTAAAAAATTAAAATTTTTTTTTTTAATTAAATATGTTAAGAAATATGTAATATTTTAATAGAATCTCTTTGAGATTTAATTTTTTTTTTAAAATCGATCCAAAAGTAGAAAATGGTGATTATATTTTGAATCAATATTTTTCTACATTTTCAAGTGTGTTTGGTAAACATATTTCTGAATTGCTAACTTTTTTTTAAATCAAATTTTCATCAAAATATAAGAAGTTCATATACTTTTCAAGATAGCCCTCTTTTCGGTAGTCCTTGTAACAATGGGAAATAGATTAAAAATACAATTCGTTGCATACCATTTTAATGGATTTACTGAAATTAAGCATATGCGGAAAAAGCCTTATTGTGGAAGCTGAAAATTTTATCGTGATATTAACAAAACTTCCTTCGATTAGTTTAAATAAATAAACCTCAACACATACGTCAAATTAAGCATGCATTGTGTTATGTAACATATTCCACATATTTTGATACTTATGCATCAAATAAATATTTTCTAAATTTTTTATAATTTTCGCTGTAATATCTTTTTTAGTCGTGACCGACATTCAAAAATATTTCTTTTTACATAATTATGTTTATTACCTCGTTTTTCTTTTCTTGGCAATACCGATTATTTTTCATAATTAAAACATCTAATCACCCGTTATATAATATATATAATGATAACGGTATTTCACAATTTTTTTTAAATATGCTATAAATTTAACAATGCGTCAAAATTGTTTATTTATTTATATGTTCAAACTTTGATGTGCACGTAAGGTAATTACGATGGCACGAGTAAAATTCCCCCTCAATCTATGACGTCAAAGAATGGCATGACGAAATATCAAAAAGAATCGCTTCAACGGGACAGATGTGGAAGAATATTGTGGCAAAAGGAATGACACCAGTACTAACCGAAGAAATCTGGAATTTCTAATTATTTTTCCGCCTCCATTGGTTTACACTATTTTGAAATTAATCGTGTATTCAAGAATGATTGGAATGTCAATATTTTTCTAATCATTACTCGGACATTACAAACATAAGCTGCAAACTTTTAAACGTATATGGGGACAATAACCTTAACTGAGTTATATTGTTGAAACATTTTAAAAACGGAAAGTTTTGGGATGTTGAAAAATTTAGACCTGCTGCTTAAATTATAAATAAAAAAAATTATGACGTTCCACATTACATTGAATCAGTACTAAATATAAGTGGAGCTGTAAAGAGAAAGCCACAATATTGGTCTACAACATACCATAGATCAAGCAGACTCACGGTCAACGAAAAGCAAAACCCTGGCTGATATTTATCAGCTTACTCCATATAACAATACATAATGCATATATTTTATTTACCACTGCTAATCATAACTGAAAAAAGTCTACCTTGCAAAACGAGGACACTACTTGGGAAATCTATGCATGCAACTTGTAATACCTTATAGAGTACAAAATCGGTACAAAAGGTACATGCCGCGAAAAAACAGAAAGGCTACGAGTTTGTCTGGATACGAAATGTCAAAATTTATGTGAGGAAAAGTGCCAGGGATAAGTCTTCCGTAACCAAGGGCCAGAACGATATGCAGAAAATGTGACTATTCTTTAACAGCATATTTACTCTCAAAATTACCTGTGTGTTATATGTAATATGTGTAGAATGTAATTGCTCTTGTATTGTTATTAATAATTATCCTATATTATTCACGATTGAAAATAATTTGAATTATTATTACTCAGTCAAACAAAGTCGAAAATTTAAACACTGTTATAATATCCAACTCCTGCATAGTTTCTTTGTCGATCTGTTAGTGGTATGTTTGTATTGTAATTGTCTGCTGGATAGGTTTCAACTATCTCGTATTTCATTGTATTTTATTTCATTTATTCTAAGTTAAACTAACCATTCATTTATAAAATATGAACGAACTGGAAAAATTATCAGTTTATTGTGAAAATTGTGGCGGAATCAAAACCAAGACTAATGAACTGCTCATGAATATTCGAACAAATGACTACGACGTAATTGTACTTGTCGAAACTTGGCTCCACCAAAATATATTTGACACCGAGTTCATAGACGACCGTTACACGGTGTTTTGACGTGATCGAAGCCTATCCAGTAGCATTAAATCGTATAGAGGTGGAATTGTTGGAATGGTGGAAAACGAGGATTTGGAGGAACTATTTATTTCTTTGCGAATGAAGAATTTCTCCCTTGTATAATGTGTTGTTTATATACCTCCAAAATTTTCGCAAAATATCTATAAAAAACATTTTTGCAACTTACAAAATTTATATACTGACAATTTTAGTAACCACGTATTAATTGTTGATGATTACGATATTCCAACCCTAAATTAACAATTTATGGAAAATTGTCCCTATGGCATCATATATGACAGCTCGGACCCCTTAGTTACCCTCGTTACCGGCGTCACCTCGTTCATGAAATTGCAACAGTTTAATTACCTTAAAAATTGTAATAACAGGACTCTCGATCTCGCACTGAGTAATTGTAAATGCAAACTCACTTCTACGGAACCATTACTTCGTGAAGATCGCCATCATCCTACTTTCCCCCTCACAATTGATTGCTGTCCAGAGGTTGCAATGAAAAAGGCTGACTACTCAAAATACAATTTTCGCAATTGCGACTATATTGCAATCAATAAGGCGCTAGAATCCATAAACTGGGAAAAGGAGTTCCACCAGCTTTCAGCTACCTGCGCTGTGGACAGATTTTATATAATTATCTTTGACATTATCAATAAATTAGTTACAAAGAAACCACAAAAAAAAGGAAACATCAAACTTGGTACACTCCTAAATTGATACAGGTAAAAAACGTAAAGAAAAGTTCTGGGTAAATTGGAAATTATATTGTAACTTCTCCGATTACTTAAATTTCTCTAAATTAAGAAGTCAATTAAAGAAAATATCCCGGTTTTGTTTTCATGACTACGTCCACAATACTGAGAAACTTACTAATAACAACATAAAAGGTTTCTGGTCATACGTGTCATCACTAAAGAAGTCAGAAGGATACCCATCATCGATGAATTTCGAAGGTTATGAATCGAATGACATTCAAATTATATGCCAAATGTTTTCTAAGTTCTTTAAATCTACCTTTGAACGGAATCCACCTCTAGATCCAAATGATATTTGTGAATCCTTTGAACAAAAACTACCTCCTCATCACAATTTGGCACTTCAGACGGATATTAATGTCACCTCCATCTGCTTCCAAAGAGATGAAATAACTAATGCCCTCAAGAAAATCAATCCCAATAAGGGAGCAGGTCCAGACAACATTGAATCAATATTTCTTAAAAACACACACGATACGATTTCTGCTCCACTCACCATAATATTTAACATGTGTATCGCGCAAGGTACGTTTCCCGGGTGCTGGAAAGATGCACATATAATACCAGTATATAAATCTGGCAGTAAACAATCTATCGAAAATTATCGGCCTATTTCCATTTTGTCAGCAGTATCTAAGGTATTTGAAAAAGTGGTTTACAATAGGATTTATGCGACATTGCATCGGCATATTATTGAGGAGCAACATGAATTCGTACGAAACGGATCAACATTAACCAACCTGTTATTGTATACAAAATATCTCTTTAAATCTATGGATTGCAGGACACAGGTTGACTCCATCTACACAGATTTTAAAAAAGCTTTCGACAAGGTTGATCATCTCATCTTGCTAAATAAACTCTGTTTCAACGGTATAAAGGGCAATTTACTTCGTTGGTTCGTTTCCTATCTCAGCAACAGGCAACAAGCAGTCAAAATTAACGGTTTTATATCACCTCACGTTCCCGTGACTTCAGGGGTACCTCAAGGTTCCATATTGGGTCCCTTTTTGTTCATCATGTTTATAAATGACATCAGCAATTGTTTTAAACACAGCAAGTTCCTGTTATGTACGATCTAAAGATTTTCTCCAAAATAAGAAATTCTTCTGATCATTCGAAGCTACAAGAAGATCTTAACAGACTAGATGCATATTGCAGAATAAATAAGATACAATTAAGTCACAGTAAGTGTAAATCGATTACCTTTTCTGAAAATAAGACAATCTATTTTCATACCTATAACATAGGTAGTCATTCTTTGGAATATGTTAATTGCATACGTGATCTTGGTGTAATGTTTCATCAAAAGCTACATTTTGATGTTCACCTAAAGCAGATCACATCGCGAGCTTATACTTTGCTAGGCTTTGTCTTACGAACTACCAATCCCTTTAAGCAAATGAGAACGTATCGAATCCTCTACACAAGTCTTGTGCGATCTCAACTTGAATATGCTGTTGCCGTCTGGAATCCATACTATCTTACATACTTTGACATGATCGAAAGAGTACTAAAACGATTTATACGTACACTGCAATAACGCTTCAATATGTCCAAAATAGACTATTATAATGCATTGTATACATTTAAATACCGTACTCAAATATTTAGGAAAGACTGGGGATATATGTACGTAGAATATTACTTTCATGTGGGAATGTTAGGATATAAATTAACTTTATTATTAAAAAACTCTTATTTTGTATATCACTATGACTTCTATCTGTTTTTTCTCCATAGGCGATAAATAAATAAAAAATAAAAGAACGGCTGTTAACTACGCTCAAAACGCGTAATAAAAAGTCTCTGATTTCTGGTAATTGCAAGCAATATAGTTGTAAAAACCATTAAGATCCTATCGTGTTTTTTGAAAAATGTTGAAATAATACTAATGATAATTAAAATATCGAACTAAATTGAGATGACACGTATAAAAATTTGCTTATTTTCTTATTCACAAAGTTACACTCAAGGGCAAATTATATTGAAACTAATATTATTTTATAAATTCATACACATTTTACTTGTTAAAATGCTCAAACTTATTGTTCGGTCAAGCAAAAAAAAGATTGTTAAAGTTAGTACTTATAGTTAAGTTATCCTTTGAAAATTATCTAAAATATTGATATCATCATCATAGAGTTTGCTAATACTTGATGAGACTTGGCTTTTACTTCTTCTATTTGTCTTTATTCGCTTTTCCTGTAAAGCTTTATCCTCAACAACCATAATATTACGTGCACTTGAATATTTTACTCGACCATATCGCAACATACATGTAATGATATTAATGTATTATCTGCCTGATGATATATCACCTTCCAGATGGATACGCCTCCACACCGGCGTGAATTATAGGGTATTGATCATGATTTTTCCTCTAATAGCTACACTTATAACTCCTTTAAGTATTATAGTTCAGTCATGTCACATGCGATAAATTACTCATGTTTTGAACCACCAACTTTCTACTATAGATATTTAAAACAGCAGGTGTCGGGTTACTTTATGTTATATTTAATTGCTTTTATTTGTTTCTGGCTAAGATAAATTTAAACTTTTCATAGTTCAAACCATTCCTAGGATATAAGAAATATTGCTATTAAACATTTTTACTAAAAATGTATTTTGTTCTCATAATATTTTTAAAATATAATATAATATGTCAACGGTATCTCCACGTGTTCCTATTATCCGTAATTTAGACGTTAAAAATCGTTCTTCTCATTAGAAAATGATCATGATTTAACGCAGAGAAAAATGTTGATAAGAAAACTCAAGATATACTATTTATATTACGTCTTTATTCAGCTAAAAAAAATAACATTCTAATAAATATTGGTCGATGACTTAATTATAAGCTAGCAGTATATATAATAACTAGCATCACGATACTAAAACCTGAATACATACTTTAGTTTAATAAAAAAATTACTCGAAAAAATTGCCCTTGCAAAAATAAAAAAAGGCTTACACAACTTGTTCGCCATTCCTTAGAACTGTCAGTTCATAGTTCGATAAAGTCGATTCAGAAGCTCGAGTTAGTAACTCAAAGATTTAGAGTCAAAGTTCGCAATCAGTTGAACGCATTCGGCCTGACTGAATATGAACGAATGATTCGCTTATATATTGTGACATTTAATCTAAGTTTTGGTTGCTTTACGCGTAGATAAAGCCTCCATGTATTTATGTTATGTTCAAAAAATGTTGGTACACTGTTATACCGACTATGAACGCGATTCAGTTTCACTTTAAAAGTAAATTCGTCTAAAAATGGGAAAAAGAAAAAAAACACGTTTAAGGTCATCATATTTTTTCTATCTGAAGTAATTCAAATTGAATAATTTGGAAAGGTGATCGACTTTGACAAAATGAATGATAAATTATATCACTAGTTTTCCAAAAACAAAATAAATCATTTTGTCTAAAACAAGTAATACACAAAACTCGTTATTTCAATCGTTTTTTCTAAACAATTCGAAAATTAGAACCAACTTGCATTGTGTCCAATATTTTTAAAACTTTTGAAACAGATTAGGGGTGCAGAAAATATTCATTGATCGAGCCATTAATTTTATTTACATATGTAAATCACAAATTTCCAGTAAGGGTATAAAGATGCTGTGCATTTAGTGACATACGAGTAAAAAGCAGCAAAAATATATGTGGTAACAGAGTTGAGAAACATTGTTTCCATATTTTTGCAGCGTACATATTAATGGAATATTGAACGAAGCACCCTATTTCAGGATTATGTATTCAATGGATCCGAAGGTAACTATGTCGTAAGAAAAGTTTGCTTATTTGACGGTTCGTGTGGTACGAAATAACTCCTAGTTATAAAATACGATCAATAATTATTTGTTCGAAAATTGTATTTAATATTACCCACGATTGCGGGAAACGGGGGCGGACGGGCTGAGTGCCTTTTTTCAATATTGTAAATAACTTTAACCTTTGTAGGTTGTAAATATCGGAAACCTAATTTCTTTCAGTTGTCAGTTTACTGTACTATATAACGTTAATACATAACGCATATATGTAATTTAAATTAAAATATTTAATTATAATAGTCGTTACGGACTGTAAATAACTTTAACCTTTGTAGGTTGTAAATATTGGAAACGTAATTTCTTTCAGTTGTCAGATTACTGTACGATATAACGTTAATACATAACGCATATATGTAATTTAAATTAAAATATTTAATTATAATAGTCGTTACGGACTGTAAATAACTTTAACCTTTGTAGGTTGTAATTATTGGAAACCTAATTTCTTTCAGTTGTCAGTTTACTGTACGATATAACGTTAATACATAACGCATATATGCAATTTAAATTAAAATATTTAATTATAATAGTCGTTACGGACTGTAAATAACTTTAACCTTTGTAGTTTGTAAATATTGGAAACGTAATTTCTTTCAATTGTCAGTTTACTGTACGATATAACGTTAATACATAACGCATATTGGCAAATTAAAATAAAAAAAAATTATTATAATAGTCGTTACGGAGTGTAAATAACTTTATCCTTTGTAGGTTGTAAATATCGGAAACGTAATTTCTTTCAGTTGTCAGTTTACTGTACGATATAACGTTAATACATAACGCATATATGCAATTAAAATTAAAATATTGAATTATATACTGATATATGTGGTATCAAGGTAATTAATTAAAAATTTGCATTACATTTATCGTTTTCAATTAATATTAAGCTATTTTCATGTTGCATTCTTAACCACATGACATATGTAATTAGTTTTTTGAAGATTTAATTTACAATAAATTCGTTTCCTGAAGATTCAATTCACAATAAACTTGTATTGTGCATCAGCATGCAAT
Source organism: Druceiella hillmani (assembly GCA_039881145.1). Classification (NCBI taxonomy): domain Eukaryota; kingdom Metazoa; phylum Arthropoda; class Insecta; order Lepidoptera; family Hepialidae; genus Druceiella; species Druceiella hillmani. The sequence continues at coordinate 23,912,167 of JAYKKI010000022.1, read as the reverse complement.
GAAAACCATGACATGTAATTTACGACTGCAAAATAACAAATTTTAGAGCGATACAATTTCATAGGAAATCAAGATACTAACTATGCACTCCGTCATCAGGTCCGTAGTGCAACTGATGACAGACTACGTAGTTTTACTAAGAACTCCTCAACGGTCGACGGTACTAGGCTCCTTGGAGAAATTTAATAAGGAGTTTGAAGTCAAGACGGGGTCGGTGAGAGAGCGGGAGGGACACATCTAGTTAAGAAGAAGACAGAGGGAGAGAGAGAGAATAACTATGTTTTTAATGTCACATTCTTGGCCACTTGACATATTTATTTAGTTATCTGAAGATTTGATTTACAATAATTTTTATCGTGCATTGGCATGCAATAAAAACCATGGCATGCTTAATTTATAGCTAAAATATTATAAATTTTAAAGCAATATATTTTGCATAGCAAGTCAAGAGACTAACTACGCAGTCCATCATTATGTCCGTAGTGGACTTAATGACGGACTGCGTAGTAATTCTAAAGAACTCCTCAACGATTGAGAGTATTAGGCTCCTTTGAGAAAATTAATGACGAGAACTCAAGACTGAATCGGTGAGAGACTGGCGACTCTTCTATTTAAGAAGGAGACAGAAAGAAAGAAAAACTACGCTTTAATGTAACATTCTTGGCCACTTGACATACTTAATTAGTTTTCTGAACAATACCTTCTGTAGTGAATTGATACGTAATAAAAACAATGGCATATTTAATTCACGACTGCGATATTACAAATAAAATTTCGAGCCATACAGTTTGCATTGCAAGTCGAGAGACTAAATACGGAGTCTGTCATTAGGTTCGTATTGGACCTGATGACAGATTGCGTAGTTATTCTAAGATCCCCACAATTTTGCGAGTATTAGGCTCCTTTGAGAAATTTGATAACGAGTTTGAACTCAAGCTAGAGCCGGTGAAAGAGTGGTGGACTTATCTAGTTAAGGAGAGAGAGAAAGAGAGAGCGGCGTCGACGAAGCACCGATTTATAATACATGCTAAAGTGCCAAATTAAATGCATATCTTATTGATGGGTCAAGTGACATTTTTTTTAAGTTTTGTTAAAAAACAATTCATCTAAAACTAATCGCAATTGTGTGCAACAATAATTAATTACGTAGGTAAAACTGGAGGAAAATATTATCAACATTACAAGGATGAAATGAGCTTTCATAGTTTATAACAAGGATAAAATGAGCTTTCATAAATTAGATCACATCTATGAAAGAATTTAGCACTCATATAAATCAAATTTACTACGAAATAACGTTCACCGCTAACCGAATATAGAGATGTGTGCTATTCTGATATTAATGAAGAATATTTGTTTAATTTGGAACGGCTTCAAAATTTATGCATCCGGTATATCTTCGACCTCAGAAAATATGATCAAATTTCTCAATACGGGTCACTTTTCAAATCGCTGAAGATCCGTGATCGACGCCAACTTCACATACTTACACTTCTTTTTAATATATTAAAAAATCCTCAGAGCGCTATTTATCTTACTGGAAAAGTTAAAGATTTGTCCGCTCACGGTCTTGGGCTACGATCTGTAAATTCACTCACCCTACTTATTTCATAAACATACCTCTACCACTTACAACAAATCCCTCACTGTCGAAGTAGCAAAAATTTCGAATCACTTCAGGAAAATCACGTTCCTAAACATTTTCAGATATCGTGCCAACTAAATTTCAACACCAATTGTTATGGTTGACTGGGAGAGATTGCTCAGGTTGCAATAAGTCCGTCATATGTACTTTGCCTATACACACACACACACACACACATATATATATATATATATATATATATATATATATATATATATATATATACAGGCATATAATATTTATATATTTTTTCTTGACGGTTTATGTATAAAAAGAAAAATATTAATTTTTAAAAATTATTCTGTTGTTTATAGATTAACTCTTAAAGTTAAAATTTGGATAAGTGATACTATTGATTAAAACTTACCCCTTATTATTACATTTTTTATTCATTCGGCTAAATAATGTTAGGTCTATCACACTGATCATTATACCTATCCTTGTAAAAAGTATGGGTATGGGAAAGTCAAAATGTTTCCTAATACTTAAGAGTTTTTACTCTTTATTTTGTCAGGATAAAAATTAATATGTTATAAAAATTATAACAAATTATGAGGCGCTTACCTCACTTACCAAGCAACGATGGCCGCACACAGTTAAACGCAGATGACAATCTCAAATAATATAATTCCAATAACAACAACCATGGATAAAGCCATGATGTGGCAAACAATGGCTGTAGACCGCTCATCGCAACGCCTCGATTCGAGCGGAAGAACTATTACGTCAATGAATGTAATCATTTAAACGACTCATTTTTCGTTTCACCGAGGGCCTGTGAAAACAATATTCACTCAAATTTCACAACTTACATTTATATTTTTTATTTTAAGCGACATTTTAGAATTAAACTTAAATATATTCAAAACAGTGTGACAAAAAATATATTTCACATAAAATTATAACTAAATAATATTGATCAGAGGTAAGAAAACCAATATTGGAATAAAACAGTTGCCAAAGAACAGTGAAAGCTACAATGAATGGACTTTATGTCAGTCGCAGATTCGTAATGGCTGATGAGGTTATTTTTAATGGCTGGCAATTAATTCGTAAACGAGCTCTCAAGCGATGCTGGGTATCAGTTTAATTTACTCAATTTGCTTTGAATGGCTTATTTATTCATGATTTCGTGTCAAAAGGTTTACGGTTTAGGAATTATTGTTTTCATTTAAAGAAAATTGGCAACTATTTTCTATTTCCATTACATTACTATTTACTTCACTATTGTAAAAATGGTGATTTTATTTTATTTAGATAAGGAAAAAAGCTTTCCACATTTCAAAAATAACAGTAGGTGAAAAAAGCATTGAATTATGCTAGTAAATTACAAATATTTAGTACTAATCATTTGTATTTATTTTGAGTAGCATAAATGGTCATTTTATATTGCTTTACACACAAACACAGGTATACACATATATATATATATATATATATATATATATATATATATATATATATATATATATATATATATGACACAGACTGTTCATATAAAACAGATCGGAATGCGTCCGGTCATTGTTACCTAAAGATTTACTATTTCACAATAAAGCAGAAGTAATCATTAAACTTTTAAGTTACTTATTATTGTACAAAAAATATAACATATTGACATAAGATATTTTGAACACTTTTTTCCATTTAATATTTTACTCTAATATAAAAAAATTTATTTTATTTCCATTTGAGAATAAATAACTGAATGTGATAACATAAACGTATTTTGTAACTTCATTCATTACCTTCTGGGAGCTGAACATTGGTACAGTAAACCCACACACGATTTATTTGAAAATAAAATCGAGTACACTTCATCAATGATAATTAATTAGTTGTATAATAAGATTGTATCATGAATATCCAATAAAAGACGTTTTAAAAAAAATTTATTACCTATTCATTAACATTGACAAAAACAATACGGATATTTTTAAAGGTATAGATTATATGAAAATAAAATTGCCATTGGACGCATTTATATAATTTGATATTTAAATTATACATGTGATAATTTACAAGTTACTTACCCATTAACTAAAACTTAATTAATTAGTACTAATGTTGAACTATTTATATGCAAAGTAATATTATACAGTAAGTGTAAAAAAATTAATTATGTAACATAATTCGGTAAATATTCATCACGAAATTTTATTTCTTAGTTAGAAAACTTAGCTAAAAATTATTCGGATTTTCATTCCACTTTGAGTAGTAAGACTATTTGTTCTGTTGTAATAATTTAAAAATATAATAATATTTAAATCACGAATATAAAGTGCGTACCTCGCCTTGACTACAATTATGTTAAAATTGTAAATATCATTGTAAATATAATTTATGTTCAGGTTAATATTATAAACGTACCATTTAGTCCATTTAGTAAGTACCTCAAAAAATTACTGTAAAATTTGTATTCCTAGAAAAACTTTATGTTCATTTGGTCGTAAATTTGCTTGTATACACCACACTAAGTTATAAAGGAGCCACTACTTTAACGTGCTTTAAAGGTTTTGTTAAAATAAGTGTTATACCATTAACTCTAACCTTCAAACAAAAATGGACTTTCTTTTTTTTAAGTTAGTAATATCTTCCCTTGTTTGAAAATTTAATATCACTGAAGAGATTTACCTACAAAAATTAGGCATACTCATTAAGTTAAATATACTTAAAATACAATTTTAAATTAAGCGAAAAGAAAAATGAATTATCATTTGTTTTAAACTTCTATTGATCAATATTACCCAACATTACGCCAACGTGATGAACTTGAACAAAAGTTAGGGTCTTCCTGGATTATTCCATTTAATATGTTAATGCCTCTGTAAGTAATGAAACGGTTAGCAATAAATCACTCAAGCAATAAATTATTTGTAATAAAACCCCAGATCCATCTAAACTAATGCAGGAGACTAGAGGTAAGTTCTTTACTTCGGCAATTTTTTCACAAATAATACGTTATTCGAAAATTGCGATGCTTTCGTAATTCATTGCTTCTAATTTATGACCAGATCAGAGACCAAAATTGAATGGGTATCTGAGTGTGTAAATGTTAGAAAGCTTCGGCAATTTTTTCATAAATAATACGTTATTTATGAAAAAATTGCCGAAAGCCATTATAAATATTTTGCAATAATACACAAGTTTAAATAGAGCGATCGACATTCTGACTCACATTGAAATATTACAGTATTTTCCCGTACTTTTACTACTGGTACATAGAACGAGGAAATAGAAGAGACGTCCATTGGGATCATAACGAGCCCGAACATAACTCAGGGCGAACCAATATCGAAAGATTTGAGGGTCTTCACTACCGGTGATATTTTATTTCATTTGAGACTGCATTAGATGATGAAAGAGGAGTTATTTTTATGGACGTAGGCTGGTGGTGGGTAAGATGTTAGGTAAATAATATATTGACTATTTCTCTAGGCAGATCTCAAAAGTAAGTTACTGTAACAGTAGATGTCAAAGATCATGAAGTATAAAGTTTAGAGACGTATTGAAATAAATCTGGATGCATCGCTAAACTTTATGGTTTATTTTATAAAATTCTCCCGATGATATTAAATGGCACATTTCAGTTATACGAAGAGATACTGTATGTATGGGCTTGTTGACCTTCCCACAAAAACCTTTTTTTAGGCTGTTTTTACTTACTTAATTAACCTCAAAGACCCTATATTAACACCATCATAAAATAAAACTATTTTCAACACCATACTTCAACATTAGCTACCCCAATGTAAATGTAAAGTGCCATAAACATATTGTCAAAAGTCTAAAAAATTAATTTACGACTGTATTTTATACAAAAAGATTTGTTTTATACTTTTGAATGATTTGAATATATTAGAAGGTTATGATGAAATAATTTATTAATCACCAAATCAATCATTTCCACAGCCTAGTTGATATCTGAATTATTTTCTTTGAGAAACGAAACTTTGATGCAATAATGAGTGATAAATTTGCTATATATTCTGCTAATTATATTCACAATTTTTACACGTTCATTTTTTTCCATTATTTATCTTACTTTAGTGAGTTTCACAAATAAATGAAACTACGTGAAGTAGTATTATTTATACGTTCCTTAAGTTCTTTACTACGACCTAGATTTCCTAGTATTACAACATCTCTAGTTGGGCTATTAGCAAAGATCTTTGCTAATAGCCCACCTGAAGATGTTGTGATACAACGAAACCTAGGTCGTGGTAAAGAACTTAAAGAAAGTAGAAATAATCCTACATCAAGTAGTTTCATTTAATTGTAAATAATGAATATCTACAAAAATTCCGCCAAATATATTCAATATTTAGTGAGTTTGTTACTAAATTTTAAGCTTCGTCTTACAAAAATATTTTAAAATTTAAATATCACCAAAAAATCAAACTCTACTTTAATAGTAGCAAAGACGACACAATTTCAGTTTAAATTTTTGGTGACTTACGTATATTAAAAAAACTTGGCATTGTGTATATGTAAGTAATCCAGACTGTAAATTTGTTTATGATTTATTAAATTATTGCTTAGAGCTCAAATACTGTAATTTTCAACTACTGTAATTATTAAATTTTATTCCACAAAATATATAAGAACATATTTTGTGGAATCTCATCTAATATTATTGTAGAAAAAAAACTTGGTTCGGTTATTTATTTTGTTAGCTACTAGATTTGCTATTTCCTAGTAAATTTCTGCATCACTCGTTAATGCAGAAAAATCCTTCGGGAAGCAATTCCTTCCAGATAATTTTTTGCTATCCCTTCAGCAGCTCAACATTATAATTGTGGTATTCAATTAATATTTGTATACTAAAACTTCTCTTTATTCCGCATTAAGCCATTAGTGTTTATGTGAGTCTTCTTTTCATCGCATGCTAATAACATGTTAAAAATAATTTCCTCTGTTCGATGTTTCATTCAAATACATGCTAATAATATATCAATATTAAAATAATGCTCATAAAGTAGAATAGGCCGAACATGATATCGATTTAAATTAATTTTGTTTGATGTTATGTACTCGAGAGTCGGAACTGAAAATTAGAAACGGTGTTTATTTAAACGCGCTTCAGCCTATTTATACCTTATAATAAAATATCTTGGAAACATCGACAATCTTTCTAGGAAAATTTCGAATTAGTAGCTAAAAATTAATTAGCCAAGTCAATAGAAGAAACATGTAAAAAGAGAGTAGGTAGAAGAAAATGCAAAATTGGAAAATGAGAAAAGTTTTTATAAAGACTATACAATAAAATAGGTCCTAAAAAATAGTGTTACGTGAAAAATATTTTTGTATTTAAAATAGGTGACTTTAATTGGACTTCAATTTAGTATTATTCGTAGCTACTTCCTGTGGCTTCCTGTACTTCCTGTGGCTAAATTATTTTATTCCAGGACACTTGTTATTCTATATTAATTTTTTTTATACAGGATATGTACATCTGACCATAATATGATTGGTTGAGCCATGACAGAAGGTTATATTTCTATTTATTACATGTTACGACAGGTTAGAAAGGACTGATATAAAAAAATGGTGAAATGCAAGCTATTTATGTATGCTTTGTGTTCATGCCATTAATCATTCCAAATTAAATATTTATAGGACCGCACCCCGACTTTGTTACGTTTTTAAAAATTCATAAAAAGCTTACCACGCTTATAATACAAATTGTGCCTCAATATGTTTTCTTTCTATACCCCACAGGATAACCTTGTAACAATATTTTCTTCTTTCCCAATTTGAAACCTGAAGGAAATCCACAGAATAGAAATTTACCATTTTATACCACACGTTTATAACTGGGACACTATATACTATCTCTGTGCGAAATTTCACGTCAGTTTCTGTACAGATAGATGAAAAGACGTAAGGACGGACAACCAATTGATACCCTAACTGTTCGGTTTTCAAAATTTTGGCACAGAACACTAATAAGATATTGATATAATATAAACAAATTTCATAAGTGCAGTTCGTGTTTAGCAGTATGAACAACTCTCAAGGGGATTTTACAAACTAAACTTATTCGCATTTTGTCAAATATTTGTTTCATAAATAATATATTTTTTTAAAAGTAAGTTTTCAATTTTACATTCCTTACCCTTATTATTAATGACATAAGCAGGAATTCCAAAGTTATAATTCAATTACAATTGAAACTTTCATAACTATTTCATTTTATCTTACATTAGAACCCCCATTTCACTTCTTCTACAGGGTTTAATTTCAAGAAGTTATTAATAGCAGCCCATGTGGTATTAGAAAAATGTTATTATTCTTTTAAAAACAATTTGTATTATCCATGAGTAAAAATGAACAGCCTTTAATGTATGATTTCAGTCCAGTTAAGTTTTTTTTCGTTTTTATAGGATATCAAATTGAATTATTCGATGATGTAACTCAAGGGAAGAACAAATTTTCGAGCTTCAAAACTAATTGTTTTGCATACGTATGTACATTTGATTTGAATATAAAAACCACAGATTTCGATGTGATTCGTGCTCATCCACTTATATTTCCCTTGAAATAAATTCTTTTCACCTCAGTTTCATTGACTCCTATCCTCGAGGCTAACGTAATACTTTCATTATTTTGATAAAAATACAAATTAAAAAAATTGTAGATCAAAACGTAAGCTAAGCCAACAAAAATATACTCTTAAAAGTTTGAGCTGAGAGTGACGTCAAAAGTCCACCATTATGTAGAAGTTTTCAAAATGTTTTCTATTTAATATATTTACTCAATAACAGTAACGTTTCAAATATTTCTAAAAGCCTAAAAAAAGTTGAACTGAATTAATATTTTTGTTTCATAAGTACATATCAACCGTACTCTTCGTATATGAAATACATAGTGTTTCACTGAAGCAAAAAATTACTCTTCCCTGTACTCTTTTCTACACGCCCATTCGTTGTGCGCCCTTATCGTTTGAACTCATTCAATATTCATAATCTTCATGCTCTCGCACCCGAGTGCAACTAGCAGACTGTATTATATTTCGCCATTATCATTTTCACAAATTGGCCATGTGCGTCTTCCACGTGCAAACTAGCATTAAAATATATTTACGTTATAGCAAGTAGCAAGTTCAATAGTAAAAGTTTCAAGCGAAGATTTCAAGCGAAATGGCATTAATATGTAGAGCTATGTAATGAACGTAGTTAGGGTTAAATGTTCCATTAAGGTCATTTTGCTTTTTTAATCTTCTATTATGTGTAGTCAACTTGTTTGGTTTTCTACTGTACTTTGAGCAAAGGAATTTACTTCCGCGATAGTTAATAATATAATTTATTTAAACTTTTAGGACAGTAGCACACAGAATACAAATAGCAATGCACTGTTTAGTTTTTTTAAGTTAAGACTTATTTTGTGTCACTTTCTTCGATATTTCTTTGTGGAAGAATATATGCGATTTTGCATCACGCAAAGTAATACGCATTTCGGGTATGTTCAACAGTAGGCAGAGTATAGCCTAACAGTTCATTTTGTGGTATATTTTGTAATAGACAAGTTGACTGATCGTACGAATCGATGCGATCGACTAAGAGGAATCGAGTTAGTAAGCGTTTTTTTTGTTTCTTCGCTTGGCCCAGTGAATGGATTATCTAGGGAACGTGACGGAAGTCTGAATTGGAATATCGATACTCGATTTTTTCTTCTTTTTTTATTGTTTTTTTCCTAAAAGTATCATATGTTAATAGGATTCAAATAAAACTTCCTTCCAACAGTGGTCAGATTATGTTCAAGATATTAACTACTCGTTTATCAAGAAGACATATTTTTTCTTCAGACACATCTATTTAGTTATTATGTGGTATATTTTGTACGTAATTACATAACATTTATAAATTAGTTGAGCGCATTTTTATGAATTAATATATTTATTATAAAATTATTAATTCAATTAAATTTACATGTTTTTCAATGTTTGTATTTAAAATTTACCACATACATAGTACGACTATGTTAGTTTTCAAAATTTTCACTTACATGTCACTTATTTGTTATCTTAATTACACCCTGTTTTTTGTGACTTTCAATCTTCGTAATATTTTCTGTGATTGCTGGAAGAACTGCTCCGATTTCTGAACCACTGGTAATAAAAATGAAAATACATTTAATAACCACTTTGAAATATTTATTTAAGATACGACCAAAGAACGGAATTACGATATTAAATGTTTTTATCGTCATTTTAAAAAAATGTCGTTATTATACCATGTTGGTAATTATATGTCAATGATAATTTGAATAAAGAAATGAAGCGAAGTCATATACCTGAAATATAGTTTGGACAGAAAGCTCTGTTCAAATGAATTAATTGCAGGTTTCCGGATGTTCAACACATTTTATTTCTATCATGACACGCTTATAATATTAAGAAAGGCTAAAAGAAAATATAGACACGTACACATTTTTGTTAGTTCGGCAGAACCTTCAAAGATTATCGTTGTCTCTATTTTTCTCTTATCTATTTTTTATATTATTGTCACATTAAAATCTAAGTTTTGAATATATCATTTACTATATCTCTTTTTTTATATGAAAATACGAATGTTACATTCCCAGCATATAATATATATTTATTGTTTATTACATCGCAGAAAAACGTTATACTCAACGAATATATTTGGCAAAAAGTAACTAATATCCTTCTAATCAAATTAATGAAATTTAAGCAAATATTTTCAATGAAGCTAAGAAAAGTTTTTTCACCCAGTTAAAATTGTTGGTCTTACTTTCATCTTATCATTCCCGACTGATAGCAATTTATTTTCACAAGTGTGCACTTTGAACATGCGCGCAGTTCATTTCCTTTCTGCTTTGCTCCATAATAGATACATTTTGTACCAAGTACAAAATGTTTTCAATAAAATACGAAGTCCGTTTTATAACTTAATTGAATGAATTTACCAGTTTCTAAATATATTTATTTTCGAATAATATAATAATTGTATATTATTTGGGACTACTAAAATCGTTAAATATTTTTTTGTGAGTTTATGTTTTCCGTTTTTAGTTATGTCGCTTATTCATAAAAATTGCTATTTAATTTCGTATCTATTTATTATTTATAACACTATATTTATATCACTCATGTCAAGACTTCAACTGTGGTGTTCGTCGCAGGGCGCACCTCACGTGGCCCAATCGTACTAACTCATCATTTTATAACATTCCTCTTCTTAATTAATATTATACACGTAACAATTTTCATATATTACTATAAATTTAATCATGTACTTGGATAAAGAAATTTAGACGAAAATATTACGTAGTTTTTATAATCATTAGTTTTCTTACCTCATTTATTGCTATCTCTAGATTCTTGTTCTCTCTTATCTGTTGATTTACTACTATCAACAGATTCTTTAACATGCGCATAAAAATATTTCCACAATCGTCTTCAATTTCATACTAGTGCGGACAAGTAATTTTCTCAATGCATTTTCCACAGATTCAATCTTATCATCACGTATCTTTTTAAACTTAATATTCTGATCAAGTTGTAGTCTTTAAATCTTATTTTTCCTTTCTCTCTATTATCCTCAGCCTCATTTTTATTTCAAATTTTTGGCACAATATTAGGCTGGATTTTTGTCATTTAAATTCCTAATAAATAATATATTAGCCTGAGATTGAAAAAAAAAAAGTTTTTCATAATTCTCATGAAAATATTTTTTGGAAATATTTTTTAATCTGTAGTCAAATTTAGTCAATTTACAATAATACTTTCATATCGGCACCTGCTGATATTGTATAATTATTATACAGATATTTACCTAAATAATTTGTTACTTCAAAATCTTTCAACATCTTTTTTATCTTTTCAATTATTTATTTTATTAATTCAAGCTACTTTGGCAGGATCTCTCTCACAGAGCTCATTCTTTCGTCATTAAAAATTAATCTAGAAAGCTAATATCTCATGTAAGAAAATCTGATTTTTCTTTGTTAAAACTGACATTATGTAAACTTACTAGCTCGAGCACTAAGAATAGGATATAACACTATGTTTATGTGTGCTAAAAGACGTATAATTCAAGTTTTCAAGTTCAAGTTTTACTCTAATGGTCTTATTATTTATGTAGATATTTTCATACCACTCACTAGCATTAGCTGCATATTATCAATGAAAAAGCTTTCCACACATTCTTATACTTGAGCAAGTAGTTGAGCTGATTGTCCTGCATTAGCATTAATTTTCTTCCGGTGCATTTTTGCAAACTGATTTTTGACTTTATAGTAGCAATTTACGCCGTTGGCAGGAAAATTATATGTTGAAGACCACTAATTGCCACATTTAAAACATTGTTTAACATAATTTAGATTTGCCAATATTTAATACAGATTCCTCGTTATTTTCTGGGGTATTAATTGTTTCTGTCACAATTCTGAGGCTTTGCAAATTGAAACAGCTTTCTCATATGTTAATCAACTTCCCTTAATAATGGTTCTTTGACATTCAATTTGTTTATCCTCCCAATGATAATGATGTCACGAATTAGTTTTTTACGCATATTGTTCAATTCGCAGTTTAGGCTTATATTTTCTAAATCTGTAAAAAAATTATGACATGATTCCTGCCATCAGAAGCTAATCGTAGTCTTCTGCAATCGCAAAAAAAATTAAATTGTTGCATACCGTAGTTTCCAAGCAATTGTGAAGTTTATTTATCCAATAGAACGTAAATCATGTCTTTGACGTTGTTCTAATTTACCACCTTGATTGGTCTGTTTGTTTTGATCTGTTTCTGGGATTTTTGCACAGAGAGTAGACACGTCTTCAGTAGTCAATTCTATTCAACACTCTAATAACTTTTAAATTTCATTTATATTAATGGGTTTTCTTCTAACACCATGTTATGTTTTAAGTTATGTTGTTTTTTCATATTAATTACTAATTTATTTCGTATCTATATATTAACTTATAACACGATACAAGAAACTTCATACCTGTCAAGACTTCAATACGCCAATAGTAGGACGGTTTACCTTCAAGTGGGCGTACTGTCTTTTTTGAAAGAGGAAAGGGTCCGGTTAGTCCTTTCGATTGCTACTTACATATAAAGAAGGATTTAAATAAATTTATTTATGTAAATAAAACAAGAAAGAAAATATTTTTCAATAATTTATGTATCGTCACACTTTACCATCGGTAATAATAAATACAAAAATTATCCGAGAGAAGGAAATTGGCAATGAAAAATTTGAAACATCAAAAATAAGATTGCAAAATAAGAATACCGCAAGAAAAGATGGTATAGTTACATAACAATAAATTAGAAATTTTAAAACTTATAAAAAACTTTTATAAATATTACGTCGATACATAATACGATAAATTTTAAATGAAAACTTTCAAGTACGTAACCACCTCAAAATGACTTATTTTTTTATATGAATATTACGACCCTCTCACCTGATTCTAGTAAACTTTCATTTGCTTTATTTTGAAGTCAAAAAAAATATTTGAAATAAATAAGAAATTTAACAAAACGTCAAAAACCATTAATTATTTTTATTAATTGTGATCTATCGTATCATGTAAGCTGTAAAAATAACAACATAAAAATTGGCAAAATATTCTAATATTAAATTCTATCAACTTTGACCTTTAGTCTAGTCATAAATTATGAAAGCATAGCAAATTTCGCATAATACATTATAAGCAAAAAATCTGCCAAAGTAGAGAACTTGCCTCCAGTCTCGGTAGTAGTCTAGATAGATTTGAGGTTTTGTTACAAACATTTTATTACTTGAGTGATTTATTGATAACCATATCCTTACTTAGAGATGGCGTATATAACGTACTATATTAAATGGATATATCCGAGGGATACCCTATTTGTTGCTTCCAAATCATCAGATTAGCCTAATATCAAATGACATCGATTAATAAAAGTATAAACCGAATGATTATTTATTTTTCTTCTCCCTTCATTTAATATTGTATTTTTGTTGTATTTTATTTAAGGTGAGTCTGTGAATCTTTTAGGTAAATTTTTGCGTACATAAAATTTTGAAACGAAAATTGCGACTTTCTATGAAATTAGGTATTACTAAATAAAAAAAGAAAGGACCTTTTTGTTTATGAGTTAGAATTTATGGCATTATACTCTTTTTAACAAAACCTTTAAAGTAATGGCGCCTTTATACTTCAGAGTGACGAAAATTTTCTTTTAGCAAATTTACGACCAAATGAAATGCTAAATTTTTTAGGATTAAAAATTATGGGTTAATTTTTTGAAGTATTCAATAAATTTATTAAAATGCACCTCGATCTGAACATCAATCTATATGACATTCATAATATACAATTTTAAGGACCTGTAAAACAATGGTTCTAATTGTAGTCTAGGCAAAGTACGTATTTTATTTGTCATTTAAATATTATTATGTTTAGAAATAATATAATTAAGAAATATATATTACAGGAAAAAAGATATTTACTCGAAGTGGAATTTGAATTCAGACAATTTTTGGTTAAGTTTGGAATATGAAATTTACTGCTATGGTACAGAAACTAAGAAACAAATTTTGATATAAGTATACATGGAATTATTTTTCAATTTTAAAAATTAATAACAAATTATTTTACAGAATTCAAAATTGGTTTATGTTTGGCTACTTCATATTTAAATAGTTAAACATTTGTAATTGTTTAAGTAACTTTAAATTTATTCCTGTAAAATGGCCATATCGGTTCTATTAATGGTGCGTAAGTTTAAAAAGATATTATGAAATATATTTACGCTATCACATTCACTTTATATTTTAAAATGAAAGTATATTTGAATTTCGGCTAGTAAATTAATATTTTTACGTCGGAATTAAGACACTGAATGGAAAAAAGGGTTCAAAGTATCCAATGCCAATAAGTTATACATTCTGTTTAACAATAAATAATTTAGAAGTTTGATTATTTGTGCTCACGTCAAAACTGAACGATATCTCTGACTTTTGCAATGCTTTATAATGATGTAGTAGTATAGTTACAATGACTAGGTGCGCTAGGATATGTTCTATTACACGATTATATATATATATATATATATATATGTATATATATATATATATATATATAAATACATGTACATATATAAAACATTTTATAGTAATCACTTATGCGTATATAAAAATAGTTCAATATATGTTTTCATTTATCAATTTCTTTAAATGAAGAAATCTTTCTACTTAACAGAATGAAATAAAATTACTATTTTTAACAACAGTAAGATAAATAGTAATATAATAGAAATAGAAAATAGCAGCAAAGTTTCTTAAACTGGAAATATAATTGAGATTTCCAGTAATCCAGTAATTTTAACCGTAAATCTTTTTATACGAGTTCATGAATAAATAAGCCATTTCAAGCAAATTGAAGAAATTAAACTGATGCCCAGCATCGTTTGAGCGCTCGTTTACGAATTATTAGTGTGCCATTAAAAATAAACTCATCAACCATTACGAACTTGCGGCTGACATAAAGTGCATTCATTGTAGCTTTCACTAGTAAATGGCAACTGCTTTTTTTCAATACTTTCCAACATTCTTTACTTACCTCTGATCAATATTAATTAGTTATAATTTAACGTGAATTATACTTTTTGTCCCCCTGTTTTGAATATATTTAAGTTTACAGGGAATATTTGATCAAAAAATAAACCTGTGTTTTCCGTAATACGTATTTCGAAAAGCATTGCCAATCTGTAAATTTTCTTTAAAATAAGATATTTATTACTACAAAAAAAATTAAATGTTTATTTTGCCAAACTACTCCGATTTCACTTGCGTTCAAATTATTGAATAATTTGAGGAATTTATGATAATTAACATTCATTTAGCTCTAATTTTTTTTAACAATATTTTCAGACTTTTCCATTTTTTAAGATATCAGAAACTAAATGAAATATCTACACGATATTTTATATAATCCACCTTATTGTTTATGTTAATAATAATGACGTTTGAAAACAAAAATACAACTGTAAGATTTTGGGTTTGAGTTCCTGTTGTTTTCTTAAAGCTTCGGTGAAAAAAAAATGAGTCGTTTAAAATGATAAATTCATTAAGAGAATGAAGTGAGTGTGTAAATAAAAGAAGACGGAAGGTAATTGTACAGAGGACGCGGCCTTGGCTTTCACGCGAGTACGCCTTTTTCAACTGCTTATAATTTATTGAGAGCCGCGAATATTTTTACTTGTCAACGGGATCCAGACGTACTCTCGCTTTGTTTGACGCACTCAAAAATCTCTAATAAATCTCATGCATCTTCACTGTTACTGTAACTATTCACAGTAAGTCTGCACTAATATTTTGTACACGATACTGCTACGTCTTCAGAGAAACTTAAACGAGGGGATTAGATTTACTGGGTCAAAATCAATGCTGCGCAGAAAATCTCAGATGCGCTAAAAGAAATTTAAAATATAAATGAAACCATGCAAGATGTTTGCATCATCTCGGCGTATCAAAATTTTCGACCTGTTGGCTATCAGTTCAGATAATTTGACTTTGAGATTTAAACAATAGATTAGCAGAAAATATATTCCCTAATTTTGCTATCATAAATTTTTCCGGATCGCTAGAGTAACGAAATTTGAAAACGTGTTGACATAAAAAGTTATTACTAGATATGGCAAGTTTACATAATAATTACAACTGTTGCTTAATAATTATCAGCTATTACTTTATTTGGTGTTTTGAGGAACTTGTATCTGCTGCCATTTTTAACATATACAATATATTTTTCCTCCTCTTCTTGTGTGTAATGTTCCCTTGAGGTTAGGTCGTTTTTTTTCATTTTGTATTTTTTTTCTTTTCTATTAAATTTTAAACAAATTAATTAACTAGCAGGATAATTGCTAAACAAATTTATTTACTTTTTTCAAACTGCCCTATTATTTGGGCAGTTTAGTTTTAACGTAATAATAATTACCTACATATTAAACCTACTACTTATAGCAATGTCCAAAACATTTTTTCATGCATTAGTTTACGTTAATTTGTAGCACTTTATATCCCTAACCTAATTACTGAATAAGAAAAATAACATTAAAATGAGTATATCTTGGTCACTTTAAAATATCTCTATAAAATATTGACATTGAAAGGAAATACAACATTACAGTGTTTCGAAAGAGCCATACCTACAAAGAAAATTGATTCCCTTACCACTCGTTATTAGAAATTCATTTTGATAACGAAAATTTGAATTAAAAACTGTCAAAAACACTGTATGTATGTGTATATATATATATATATATATATATATATATATTTATATATATATATATATATATATATATATATATATATATATATATATATATATGTATATATATATATATATAAATTTTTGTAAGAGTACTATTTCGTTACGTTTCTGCTGTTAAATCACAAAGGCATTGGCATTTTTGTAGTTTCTAATTTTCCTTCAAACTCTTTTATTAATTATTCTCATATTGAAGCTCAAGTTGTGGTTCTATCATTTATTACATTTTATTGATGTTGAAAAATAGCTATTACACTAATATTTTAAGATTAAAATTGACTTTCACACAAGAATAGAGGTACGTTTAGAAGTAAGCAGGGTGAGTGAACTTTCAGATCGTAGCCCAATCAGACAAATCTTTAAATTTGATAGTAAGATAATTTGGGCTCTGAGGATTTTTTAATATATTAAAAAGAAGTGTAAGTATGTGAAGATGTATACACGATAATTATATTTGAGAAATGACTATAGACAAATGCGTTTACGTAGATAGTTTTTTCTCAACTTTGGCTGCCAAACTAGACACATATACTAACGTAGGCCTGAAATAAAAGGATGTTTTTTCCCTTTCATAAATATGTTGGATTACTCGTCACTTATACGGTTAACAGCTTGGTTCTTCTTTAAAGCATAGAGAATCTTGTGATACCAGTTAATAAAAACTACGTAAAATGATTCATTAAGGCAAAGTTTTTATTAACAATATATTATTCGTGTGTAAACACAGTGTGTAAGTACATTTCTTGTAGATAAAATGTAAATAAGATGTGTAGGAACTATCGCACTTTATATTGACGTCTTACAGAGTTTGTTGGATTTTTTAGCTATTAGCGAATTGCAATGTGTGGTCTGTCTGTACACATTTTTAATGACACGAGAAGTTTGTTTAATTTTCGTTCCGCACGTTGTTTTAAGACTACATGTTTTGGAGAATTTTGTCTTCATTTCATTTAATTTTAAACAACTATTGGAAAAATATTAGGATCCACTGTAAAATCTAGTAGGAAATAGTACCACCGAGTACACATACTCGATGAGGGTACTGTTTTTGTTGTAAATGTTATAGAAAAAAAGCCCACTGATTTAAGTATTTTCTGAAAATAATTAATATATAACTTGACTTTTCTCCATTAATAGACCCGGAGGAAGAAACTTTTAGTCTCAAAAAATATATATATTTACTATATTTTAGCCATTATAAAAACTTACTGTAAATAGTTCTACAAGCTCTACATATTTAGGAACTGGTAAATTTAATACGGGCTCACATAATATGGGCTCCATGTTTTGTTAAAAATTCTCTATATAAAATGTACAGAGCCAGTAAAATGCTTGAAAATGTAATTGCGATCAAACTTTAATGTTAAGGTGAAAGAAAAATAATAGGTTTTATTTAGATCAAAAAAAACTTTCTTAGAATGAGATCATCACTTAAAATTATTCACCTAAATTTCATTATCTTGAATTTAATAATATTCATTAGCAAAGGTATTCTTTAGTTATTGCATTGGCTATAAAGTAAATTTTAATCTTGAAATATTAGTGTAACAGCTATTCTTCAACATCAATAGAATGTAATAAATGATAGAACCAAAATTTGAGCTTCGATATGATAATAATTAATAAAAGAGTTTGAAGGAAAATTAGAGACTACGAAAATGCCAATGCCTTTGCTATTTGGCAGCAGAAACGTAACGAAATAGTAATCTTACAAAAATTGATATATATACATACGTACAGTGTTTTTGTTATACAAATGACAGTTTTTAATTCAAATTTTCATTATCAAAATTAATTTCTAATAACGAGTGGTAAGGGAATCAATTTTTTTTGTAGGTATGGCTCTTTCGGAACAGTATAATGTTGTATTTCTTTCAATGTTAATATTTTATAGAGATATTTTAAAGTGACCAAGATAAACTCATTTAAATGGTATTTTTCTTATTCAGTAATTAGGTTAGGGATATAAAATGCTACAAATTAAATTAAACTAATACATGAAAAAATATTTTGGACATTGCTATAATGTAGGTAATTATTTTTCAAGCATGACCAAATTTTCTTTTAATAATTCAATAAATTTTCTATCTGCCAAACATTAAAATTAACAAGAAAACTAAACAGTACGTTATTATTTGCGCAGGCTGTACAACCATCAGAAAAAAGTAAATAAATTTGTTTAGCAATTATCCTGCTAGTTAATTCATTTGTTTAAAATTTAATAGAAAAGAAAAAAAATACAAACTGAAAAGAAACGATCAAACCTTAAGGGAACATTACACACAAGGAGAGGAGGAAAAATATATTGTATATGTTAAACATGGCAGCAGATACAAGTTCCTCAAAACACCAGTTAAAGTAATAGCTGATAATTATAAAGCAACAGTTGTAATTATTATGTAAACTTGCCATATCTAGTAATAACTTTTTATGTCAACACGTTTTCAAATTTCGTCACTCTAGGGTAGCGATCCGGAAAAATTTATGATAGAAAAATTAGGGAATATATTTTCTGCTAATCTATTGTTTAAATCTCAAAGTCAAATTACCTAAACTGATAGCCAACAGCTCTAAAATTTTGATACGCCGAGATGATGCAAACATCTTGCATGGTTTCATTTATATTTTAAATTTCTTTTAGCGCATCTGAGATTTTCTGCGCAGCATTGATTTTGACCCAGTAAATCTAATCCCCTCGTTTAAGTTTCTCTGAAGACCTAGCAGTATCGTGTACAAAATATTAGTGCAGACTTACTGTGAATAGTTACAGTAACAGTGAAGATGCATGAGATTTATTAGAGATTTTTGAGTGCTTCAAACAAAGCGAGAATACGTCTGGATCCCGTTGACAAGTAAAAATATTCGCGGTTCTCAATAAATTATAAGCATTTGAAAAAGTCGTATTCGCATGAAAGCCATGGCCGCGTCCTCTGTACAATTACCTTCCGTTTTCTTTTATTTATACACTCACTTCATTCTATTAATGAATTTTTTTTCACCGAAGCTTTATAAAAACAACATGAACTCAAACCCAAAACCTTACAGTTGTATTTTTGATTTCAAACGTCATTATTATTAACATAAACCATAAGGTGGATTATATAAAATATCGTGTAGATATTTCATTTAGTTTCTGATACCTTAAAAAATGGAAAACTCTAATTGAAAATATTGTTAAAAAAATTAGAGCTAAATGAATGTTAATTATCATAAATTCCTCAAATTATTCAATAATTTGAACGCAAGTGAAATCTGAGTAGTTTGGCAAAATAAACATTTAATTTTTTTTGTAGTAATAAATATCTTATTTTAAAGAAAACTTACAGATTGGCAATGCTTTTAGAAATACGTATAACTGAAAACACAGGTTTATTTTTTGATCAAATGTTCCCTGTAAACTTAAATATATTCAAAACATGGGGACAAAAAGTATAATTCATGTTAAATTATGACTAATGAATATTGATCAGAGGTAAGTAAAGAATGTTGGAAAGTATTGAAAAAAAACAGTTGCCAGTTACTAGTGAAAGCTACAATGAATGCACTTTATGTCAGCCGCAAGTTCGTGATGGTGGATGAGGTTATTTTTAATGGCACACTAATAATTCGTAAACGAGCGCTCAAACGATGCTGGGCATCAGTTTAATTTCTTCAATTTGCTTGAAATGGCTTATTTATTCATGAACTCGTATAAAAAGATTTACGGTTAAAATTACTGGATTACTGGAAATCTCAATTATATTTCCAGTTTAAGAAACTTTGCTGCTATTTTCTATATCTATTATATTACTATTTATCTTACTGTTGTTAAAAACAGTAATTTTATTTCATTCTGTTAAGTAGAAAGATTTCTTCATTTAAAGAAAATGATAAATGAAAAAATATATTGAACTATTTTTATATACGCATAAGTGATTACTATAAAATGTTTTATATATGTACATGTATTTATATATATACATATACACATATATATATATATATATATATATATATATATATATATATATATATATATATGTATAATCGTGTAATAGAACATATCCTATCGCGTCTAGTCATTGTAACTATACTACATCATTATAAAGCATTGCAAAAGTCAGAGATATCGTTCAGTTTTGACGTGAGCACAAATAATCAAACTTCTTAATTATTTATTGTTAAACAGAATGTATAACTTATTGGCATTGGATACTTTGAACCCTTTTTTCCATTCAGTGTCTTAATTCCGACGTAAAAATATTAATTTACTAGCCGAAATTCAAATATACTTTCATTTTAAAATAGAAAGTGAATATGATAGCGTAAATATATTTTATAACATCTCTTTAAACTTACCCAACATTAACAGAACCAATATAGTCATTTTACGGGAAAGATTTTCTATAAAATAAAAGTCATTCCAGAACTTTACATCACTTGATATTTAAATTATATATGTGATAATTTGAAAGTTACTTAAACAATTACAAATGTTTAACAATTTTAATATGAAGTAACCAAACATGAACAAATTTTAAATTCTGTGAAATAATTTTTTATTAATTTTTAAAATTGAAAAATAATTCCATCAATACTTATCAAAAATTTATTTCTTAATTTCTGTACCATAGCAGTAAATTTAATTTTCAAAACTTAACCAAAAATGTTTTGAATTCAAATTCCACTTCGAGTAGATATTTCTTTTCCTGTAATAATTTCGAAACGTAATAATATTTAAGTGACAAATAAAATACATACTTTGCCTAGACCACAATTACAACCATTGTTTTATAGGTCCTTAAAATTAATATTGTAAATGTCGTATAGATTGCTGTTCACATTAACAGTACCAAGGTAGTTTAGTAAGTTTATTAAGTACCTCAAAAAATTACTCCATCATTTTTAATTCTAAAAAATTTTGCGTTTCATTTGGTCGCAAGTTTACTAAAAGCAAATTTTCATGATCCTGACTTGTAAAGGCGCCATTACGTTAAAGGTTTTGTTAAAAAAAGTATAATGCCATGAATTTTAACTTAAACAAAAAGGTTCTTTCTTTTTTTATTTAGTAATAAATATTTTTATGAAAAGTCGTCCTCTTCGTTTTAATATTTTATGTACGCAAAAATTGACCTAAAAGATTTGCCCTATCACAGACTTACCTCAAATAAAATATAACAAAAATACAATATTTAATCAAAGGAGACGAAAACTAAATAATCATTCGGTTTATACTTTTATTAATCAATGTTACTCAACATCAGGCTAACCTGATGGTTTGAAAACAATAATTCGGGCATCCCTCGGATATATCCATTTAATATAGTATGTTATACATCTCTAAGTAAGGAGACGGCTATCAATAAATCACTCGAATAATAAATTGTTTGTAATAAAACCTCAAATCTATCTAGACTACTACCGAGACTGGAGGCAAATTCTCTACTTTGGCAAATTTTTGGCTTGTAATGTATTATCCAAAATTTGCTAGGCTTTCATTATGTATGACTAGACTAAAGACCAAACTTGAATAGATTCCTGAATTTGTAAATATTAGAATATTTTGTCAATTTTTTTGATGTTATTTTTATGCTTACATGATACGGTAGATTATTAAAAAAATTATGTAATGGTTTTTTCCGTTTTGTTACATTTCTTATTTATTTCAAATATTTTATTTGACTTGAACATAAATCAAATAAAAGTTTACTAGAATTAGGTTACGGGGTGGTAATATTAATATAAAAAGTAGGGAAACATTTTGGGGTGGTTAGGTACTGGAAAGTTTTCATTTTAAATTTATCGTGTTATATATAAACGCAATATTTATGAAAGTTTTTTTATAATTTTTTAAATTGATAATTTAATAAGCAAGTTGATTATAATGTAAATATACGATCTTCTCTTGCGGTATTGTTATTTTACAATCTTATTTTTGATATTTCAAATCTTGATTGTCATTTCCTTCCAGCGCATAATGATTGTATTTACTATTACCTGATGATAAAGTGTGACGATACATAAATTATTGAAACAAATTTTCTTTCTTTATTTTATTTATATAATTACATTTATTTAAATCCTTCTCTCCTCTCTAAATCTTCCCTTTATATATAAGTAGCAATCGAAAGGACAAACCGGGCCCTTTCCTCTTTTAAAAGACAGCACGGCCACTTGAAAATAAACCGTCCTTTCCATTTTTTCACACTTAACACACCCCATCTCTTACTAACTCCTCTTCTGCCTAGTAGTAATACGAAGTATTTAATTTTCTAATATTTACATTAAATGCAAAACGAAGCCTCGCGTTCTTGAGTGACAGTTAAATAAAAACCAAATTATATGTATAAATCATTCACTAGGTTAATAAATTATAAATAACTGATGGCGAGTATCAACTCCTCCTTAATTAGGCTTCAGTGCAGATAATATGATGACAATTCGTGAGATGTGTCTCTGGATATACACCGTATTTTGAAAATTTTTCCAATTCTTGTAAATGTTTCTGTGGTGCCATAAATAAAGTGTAGCTCATCTGCCAATTGAAGACTCATTAGTTGAGGATCCTCCTTAATTAGGTTTCGTAATCGTTGAACATCCAATTCAACAGGACGTCCGGTACGGGGTGCATCTTCAAGATCCTAGTCCTCATTCTTGAACTTTTGAACCAAATATTTACCGTCGCGTAAAACATCGTGGACACGCCCATCGTATGACATATATTATTTATGGCAGTCTTTGTATCGTGACCCAAATGAAATTCTCAAAATAATAAAATTCATATTTGTTATTAATTTAAATCTATAATCTTTTATGAAATTCACTTGAAGCTTCGACGCTTACTGCTGTCGACTGACTGCGTTTTGGTTTATTTATACCCTACATTAAAACTTTCTATAAGTTTTGATAATCTTTCTAGAAAAGCCCCGATGTTGTAGATACAAACTTACTAGTCAATCTAATATATTAAGTGTCATGTCAAACTGGAAAATTAATATATGTATATTTCCTGACAAAATATACCGATATTAAAGAAACCATTCTAGATAGCATTATTTTAGTTAACTGTTTCCCAAGTTTGGCTCCTAGACTAGTCACAAACCTTAATGTAAACCCGGAAAACCGTGACGGTTTGTTGCTTTTATGATCTGCTTGGCTCGTACGATAGTTAAAGGTTTGGTCTTTCTTTAAGATCTAAATAATATGATTCCAAATATTGAATATATTTGGCGTTAATTTTGTAGAAATTCATTATTCACAATGAAATGAAACTACGTGATGTAGTATTATTTCTACTTTCTTTAAGTTCTTTACCACGACCTAGGTTTCGTTGTATTACAACATCTTCAGGTGGGCTATTAGCAAGATCTATGCTAATAGCCCACCTGAAGATGTTGTAATACAACGAAACCTAGGTCGTGGTAAAGAACTTAAAGAAAGTAGAAATAATACTACATCACGTAGTTTCATTTAATTGTGAATTTGTTTCCAATTATAAAAATATGAAATATAGATTATGAAAACATTATTTCAACTAATATTTAAAAGTTAAATACGGAATGTGAACGTAAAAGTTTGATTCTTAGAAAATGTGAGTGTAAATGAACAATTCATCGAAATCTATAATTAGATAAAAAATTTGAGAACCGCATTAAGATTTTGGTTTAAAAAAAGAGAAACTTAATAATTAATTAATTAATTGAGCTATGAATATTAATATTGCCATATATAATTATATATGGCGATATTATAGCTGATTAACTAATTGCAAATAAATAATTGCAATACTCAGATTAATAAAAGCAATTAACTAATTGCAGTACTCAGGTTAATGAAATCTGCATCAAAAACAAAGTAAATACGTAGTTTTAATATTTCTCATCGAGAAATATTAAAGTTATGCATACCTATATTAGTTCAAAAAGTACACTACAAAAAGTGTACTATCGCACTTTATCGGTATAAAATGACGTTTAACCCGATTTCATTTATCAGCGGACTGCAATACGCCATCTGATTGTATAGTACCGTATGACATGAGAAATGCATTTTAATTTGCCGTATTACATATATTGTTAATTCTACATATTACAATACATTTTGTGTTCACATTATTTCTTTTGAATTAATATTTTTAATATCCTTATATATATTCTAAAATTAACAGAAAATATTACCCTTGGAGACAAATATTCGATAATAGCGCCATATTTAATTAAACGATATAAAAATGCGTCAAATTTTCTAAGTGTCTTCTGAAAATATTAAACAATTAGTATTAATTTCTTTCATTAAATTAACCATAACATTATAACATAATGAGTTGGTACGACTGGGTCACGTGAGGTGCGCCGTGCGACGAGGACGGCGTATTGAAGTCTTGACAGGTATGAAGGTATAATTATTATGAAAAAACAACATAACTAAAAACATAACATGGTGTTAGAAGATAACCCATTAATATAATTGAAATTTAAAGGTCATTAGAGTGTTGAATAGAATTGACTACTGAAGACGTGTCTACTCTCTGCGTAAAAATTCCGGAAAAACATAAAAAAAAATAGACCAATCAAGATGGTATGGAACAACGTTAAGGACGTGATTTACGTTCTATTGGAGAAATAAACCTCACAATTGATAACAAAGCACTTGCTTGGAAATTATGGTATACAAAATTTAAATTTTTTTGTGATTGCTGACTACGTTTTTTGATTTTGATTGATTGATTGGCTACGATTAGTTTCTGATAAAAAAATATCGGTGACTAAGGCCTAAAATTTAAAATTCATTTAAGTTGGTGAAAAAAGCAACATTTGTCCATGTCAAAACAAATTTACTACTTTATTCATTCCTTAAAAATCTATCACAATAGAAAGACGTACCTTTTTTACGTAAAGTCAAGGACCACAGGAATCAAGTGATAATTTGTTACAGATTTTGTAAATAAAAGCCTAAACTGCGAATTTAAAAATATGCATAAAAAACTAAACCATGACAACATTATCGTCGGAATAAACAACTTGAATATCAAAGAATCATTGTTAATGGAAGTTGATTAACATATGAGAAAGCTGTTTCAATTTGAAACAGCTTTCAGAATTGTGACAGAAACAAGTGAAAAAATCTGTACCCCAGAAAGTAAAGAGGAAACTGTTTTAAATATTAGCAAATCCAAAATCCAAAACAAATTACAATTTACCGAAAAGGGAGGTTAAACAATGTTTTAAATGTGGCAATTGGTATTCTTCGACACATAATTTTCCTGCCAACAGCGTAAATTGCTACTACTATAAAGTCAAAATTCATTTTGTAAAAATGGACCGGAAGAAAAATAATTCTAATGCAGGACAATCAGCTCAACTACTTGTTCAAGTAAAAGAATGTGAAGAAAGCTTTTTCATCGATAATATACAGCTATTACTAGTAAGTGATGTGAAAATATCTACATCAATAATAAGACCATTAGAGTAAAACTTGACACGGGTGCGCAAGTGAATTACATGTCTTTTAGCACATATAAACATAGGGTTATATCCTATGCTTAGTGCTCGAGCTAGCAAGTTTACATAATGTCAGATTTATCAAAGAAAAATCAGATTTTCTTATATAAGATATTAGCTTTTAATAATATATTATTATTATAATTTTTTTAAGATTTATTTTTTATTATGAAAGAATGAGATCTATGATAAAGATTCTTCCAAAGTAACTTTAATTAATAATGTAAAAAATTTAAAAGATAAAAAAGTCGTTGAAAAGTGTTTACTAAATATCTATATATTAATTCTACAATTTCAGCAGGTGCTGATATGAAAGTATTATCAAAAAATATGTTTAATTTCAATGAAATATTTATCACGGAGATGCATTTAATGAATTTAAAAAATATTTGACTAAATTATGAATTAAAATTTTCTTTCAATCTCAGGCTAATTTATTAGGAATCTAAACGACGAAAAATGATTTATTAGGATTTTAAATAGACGAAAAACCAGCTTTATATGTTGCCAAAAATTTTAAATAAAAATGAGGCTGAGGATAATAGAGAGGAAGACAAATTGGAATATTATAATATCTACGTAAAGGATTTAAAGACTTTACAATTTGATCAGAATATTAAGTTTAAAAAGATACGTGAAGATAAGATTTGAATCTGTGGAAAATGCATTGAGAAAATTACTTGTCCGCACTATTATGAAATTGAAGACGATTGTGGAAATATTTTTATGCGCATGTTAAAGAATCTGTTGATAGTAGTAAATCAACGGATAAGAGAGATCAAGAATCTAGAGATAGCAATAAATCAGGTAAGAAAACTAATGATTATAAAAACTACGTAATATTTTCGTGTATATTTCTTTATCCAACTACATGATTAAATTTATAGTAATATATGAAAATTATTACGTGTATAATATTAATTAAGAAGAGGAATGTTATAAAATGATGAGTTAGTACAACTGGGCTACGTGAGGTTGTAGTAGTAGTATCAAATAATATACAGTTATTATATTTGTAGTCATTATGAAAATTTATTATCAAATAAATATATTTAGAAACTGGTAAATTCATTCAATTAAGTTATAAAACGGACTTCGTATTTTATTGAAAACTCCAAGTACAAAATGTGTCTATTATGGAGCAAAGCAGAAAGGAAATGAACTGCGCGCATGTTCAAAGTGCACACTTGTGAAAATAAATTGCTATCAGTCGGGAATGATAAGATGAAAGTAAGACCAACAATTTTAACTGGGTGAAAAAACTTTTCTTAGCTTCATTGAAAATATTTGCTTAAATTTCATTAATTTGATTAGAAGGATATTAGTTACTTTTTGCCAAATATATTCGTTGAGTATAACGTTTTTCTGCGATGTAATAAACAATAAATATATATTATATGCTGGGAATGTAACATTCGTATTTTCATATAAAAAAAGATATATAGTAAATGATATATTCAAAACTTAGATTTTAATGTGACAATAATATAAAAAATAGATAAGAGAAAAATAGAGACAACGATAATCTTTGAAGATACTGCCGAACTAACAAAAATGTGTACGTGTCTATATTTTCTTTTAGCCTTTCTTAATATTATAAGCGTGTCATGATGGAAATAAAATGTGTTGAACATCCAGAAACCTACAATTAATTCGTTTGAACAGAGCTTTCTGTCCAAACTATATTTCAGGTATATGAATTTGCTTTATTTCTTTATTCAAATTATCAAGGACAAATAATTTCCAACATGGTATAAATAATAACTACATTTTTTTAAAATGACGATAAAAACATTTAATATTGTAATTCCGTTCTATGGTCGTACCTTAAATAAATATTTCAAAGTGGTTATTAAATGTATTTTCATTTTTATTACCAGTGGTTCGGAAATCGGAGCAGTTCTTCCAGCAATCACAGAAAATATTATGAAGATTGAAAGTCACAAAAAACTGGGTGTAATTAAGACAAAAAATAAGTGACATGTAAGTGAGAATTTTGAAAACTAACATAGTCGTACTATGTATGTGGTAAATTTTAAATACAAACATTGAAAAACATGTAAATTTAATTGAATTAATAATTTTATAATAAATATATTAATTCATAAAAATGCGCTCAACTAATTTATATATGTTATGTAATTACGTACAAAAGATACCACATAATAACTAAATAGATGTGCCTGAAGAAAAAATATGTCTTCTTGATAAACGAGTAATATCTTGAACATAATCTGACCACTGTTGGAAGGAAGTTTTATTTGAATCCTATTAACATATGATACTTTTAGGAAAAAAAACAATAAAAAAGAAGAAAAAATCGAGTATCGATATTCCAATTCAGACTTCCGTCACGTTCCCTAGATAATTCATTCACTGGGCCAAGCGAAGAAATAAAAAAAAAGCGCTTACTAACTCGATTCCTCTTAGTCGATCGCATCGATTCGTCCGATCAGTCAACTTGTCTATTACAAAATATACCACAAAATGAACTGTTAGGCTATACTCTGCCTACAGTTCTACTCAGCCTACTGTTGAACATACCTGAAACGCGTATTACTTTGCTTGATGCAAAATCGCATATATTCTCCCATAAAGAAATATCGAATAAAGTGACACAAAATAAGTTTTAACTTAAAAAACCTAAACAGTGCATTGCTATTTGTATTCTGTGTGCTACTGTCCTAAAAGTTTAAATAAATTATTTTATTAACTATCGCGGAAGTAAATTCCTTTGCTCAAAGTACAGTAGAAAACCAAACAAGTTGAATACCCATAATAGAAGATTAAAAAGCAAAATGACCTTAATGGAACATTTAACCCTAACTACGTTCATAACATAGCTCTACATATTAATGCCATTTCGCTTGAAATCTTCGCTTGAAACTTTTACTATTGAACTTGCTACTTGCTATAACGTAAATATATTTTAATGCTAGTTTGCACGTGGAAGACGCACATGGCCAATTTGTGAAAATGATAATGGCGAAATATAATACAGTCTGCTAGTTGCACTCGGCTGCGAGAGCATGAAGATTATGAATATTGAATGAGTTCAAACGATAAGGGCGCACAACGAATGGGAGTGTAGAAAAAAGTACAGGGAAGAGTAATTTTTTGCTTCAGTGAAACACTGTATTTCATGCACGAAAAGTACAGTTGATAAGTACTTATGAAATAAAAATATTAATTCAATTTATCTTTTTTTAAGCTTTTAGAAATATTTGAAACGTTACTTTCGGACTATTGAATTCATATATTAAATAGAAATCATTTTGAAAACTTCTACATAATGGTGGACTTTTTACGTTACTCTCAGCTCAAACTTTTAAGAGTATATTTTTGTTAGCTTAGCTTACGTTTTGATCTACAATTTTTTTAATTTGTATTTTTATCCAAATGATGAAAGTATTACGTTAGCCTCGAGGATAGGAGTCAATGAAACTGAGGTGAAAAGAATTTATTTTAAGAGAAATATAAGTGGATGAGCACGAATCACATCGGAATCTGTGGTTTTTATATACATATAAAATGTACATACGTATGCAAAACAATTAGTTTCGAAGCTCGAAAATGTGTTCTTCTCTTGAGTTATATCATCGAATAATTCAATGTTATATCTTATAAAAACTAAAAAAAAACTTAACTGAATTGAAATCGTACATTTCATTTTTACTCATAGATAATACAAATTGTTTTTAAAAGAATAATAACATTTTTCTAATAACACATGTGCGGCTATTAATAACTTCTTGAAATTAAACCCTGTAGAAGAAGTGAAATGGGGGTTCTAATGTAAAATAAAATGAAATAGTTATGAAAGTTAGAATTGTAATTCAATTATAATTTTGGAATTCCTACTTATGTCATTAATAACAAGGGTAATGAATGTGAAATTGGAAACTTACTTTTAAAAAATATATTTTTTATGAAACAAATATTTCACAAAATGCAAAATAAGGCCAAGTTCAGTTTGTAAAATCTCCCGGAGAGTTGTTCATAATGCTAAACACGAACTGCACATGAAATTTGTCTATATTATATCAATATCTAATACATCAATATGTTATTAGTGTTCTGTGCCAAAATTTTGAAAGCGGAACAGTTAGGTAATCAATTATTGGTTCTTCGTCCTTACGTCTTTTCATCTATCTGTACAGAGATAGACGTGAAATTTCGCACAGAGATAGTGTATAGTGTCTTAGTTATAAACGTGTGATATAAAATGATAAATGTCTATTCTGTGGGTTTCCTTCAGATTTTAAATTGGGAAAGAAGAAAATATTGTTACAAGGTTATCCTGTAGGGTATAAAAAGAAAACATATTGAAGCACAATTTGTATCATAAGCGTGGTAAGCTGTTTATGAATTTTTAAAAACATTTTTAAAAAAAAACGCCTATTAAATTGTTGGTCCTCACTTTATTGCCTGAAGAATCCCTAAACAAATGTGAAAAAGTCGTTAATATAGGAAATTATAAATTATTGAACGAATAATTTTAGGGTCAAAAAATTTCAGCGTGATTATTTTTTATAAACAGTGAAATTGTTTGTTCCATTATAATTACAGACCCAAAGACTTTAGGGAAAAGGTTTTTTTATAAAAAATATTATTTATAATATAAGAAACAATTTTTTTTGGTACATATTTTTCGAAATGTTTAACTTGGCTTAATTTAATCGCTCCCCACTCAGCTCCACGCAAATGGTATGTGATAGTATTTTGGTGCGGTAGCGCAGACAAAATTAGCCTCTTTTGAGAACAAAGTCGGAGTGATTTCTATAAATATTTAATTTAGAATGATTATTGGCATGGACACAACTCATATATGAATAGCTTGCATTTGACCACTTTTTATATCAGTCCTTTCTAACCTGTCGTAACATGTAATAAATAGAAATATAACCTTCTGTCACGGCTCAACCAATCATACTATGATCAGGTGTACATATCCCATATAAATGAAATTAATATAGAATAACAAGTGTCCTGGAATAAAATAATTTGATGAGAGCGAAGCCACAGGAAGTAGCTTCGAATAATACCAAATTGAAGTCCAATTAGAGTCATCTATTTTAAATATAAAAATATTTTTCTCGTAACACTATTTTCTAAAACCTATTTTATTGTATAGTCTTTATAAAAACTTTTCTCATTTTCAAATTTTGCATTTTCTTCTACATACTGTCTTTTTACATGTTTTCTCTATTGACTTGGCTAATTAATTTTTAGCTACTAATTATAAATTTTCCTAGAAAGATTGCCGATGTTTCCAAGATATTTTATTATAAGGTATAAATAGGCTGAAGCGCGTTTAAATAAACACCGTTTCTAATTTTCAGTTCCGACTCTCAAGTACATAACATCAAAGAAAATTAATTTAAATCGATATCATGTTCGGCCTATTCTACTTTATGAGTATTATTTTAATATTGATATATTATTAGCATGTATTTGAATGAAACATCGAATAGAGGAAATTATTTTTAACATGTTATTAGCATGCGATGAAAAGAAGACTCACATAAACACTAATGGCTTAATGCGGAATAAAGAGAAGTTTTAGTATACAAATATGAATTGAATACCACAATTATAATGTTGAGTTGCTGGAGGGATAACAAGAAATTATCTGGAAGGAATTGCTTCCCGAAGGATCTCTCGTTAATGCAGAAATTTACTAGAAACTAGCAGATCTAGTAGCTAACAAAATAAATAACCGAACCAAGTTTTTTTTCTATAATAATATCAGATGAGATACCACAAAATATATTCTTTAAAAATTAGAAGAGTTTTTGAAGAATATGTACAAGAGTTGAACATATTCTTTAAAAATTACAGTAGTTGAACTTGTTCTAAACTCTAAGCAATAATTCAATAAATCATAAAAAAATTTACAGTCTGGAGGACTTACATATACACAATGCCAAGTTTTTGAATATACGTAAGTCACCAGAAATTTAAACTGAAATTGTGTCGTCTTTGCTACTATCAAAATAGAGTTTGATTTTTTGGTGATATTTAAGTTTTAAAATATTTTTGTAATACGAAGCTTAAAATTTATTAACAAACTCTCTAAATATTGAATATATTTGGCATTAATTTTGTAGATATTCATTATTCACAATTAAATGAAACTACTTGATGTAGTATTATTTCTATTTCCTTTAAATTCTTTACGACGACCTAGGTTTCGTTGTATCACAACATCTTCAGGTGGGCTATTAGCAAAGATCTTTGCTAATAGCCCACCTAGAGATGTTGTAATACAATGAAATCTAGGTCGCAGTAAAGAATTTAAAGAACGTATAAATAATACTACGTCACGTAGTTTCATTTATTTGTCAAACTCACTAAAGTAAGATAAGTAATGGAAAAAGTGAACATGTAAAAATTGTGAATATAATTAGTAGAATATATAGCAAATTTATCACTCATTATTGCATCAAAGTTTCGTTTCTCAAAGAAACTAATTCAGATATCAACTAGGCTGTGGAAATTATTGATTTGGTCATTAATAAAATATTTCATCATAACCTGCTAATATATTCAAATCATTCAAAAGTATAAAACAAATCTTTTTTTATAAAAAGCAGTCGTAAATTAATTTTTTAGACTTTTGACAATATGTATATGCCACCTTACATTTACATTGGGGTAGCTAATGTTGAAGTATGGGGTTGAAAATAGTTTTATTGTATGATGGTATTAATATAGGGTCTTTGTGGTTAATTAAATAAGTAAAAACAGTCTAAAAGAAGGT
The DNA here is from genome assembly GCA_039881145.1 of Druceiella hillmani. Taxonomy (NCBI): domain Eukaryota; kingdom Metazoa; phylum Arthropoda; class Insecta; order Lepidoptera; family Hepialidae; genus Druceiella; species Druceiella hillmani. Next base: position 23,878,986 of record JAYKKI010000022.1, on the reverse strand, counting down.
TGTGAGAAGGTCAACACGCCCATACATACAGTATCTCTTCGTATAACTAAAATGTGTCATTTAATGTCGTCGGGAAAATTTTATAAAATAAACCATAAAGTTTAGCGATGCATCCAGATTTATTTCAATACGTCTCTAAACTTTATACTTCATGATCTTTGACATCTACTGTTACAGTAACTTACTTTTGAGATCTGCCTAGAGAAATACTCAATATATTATTTATCTAACATCTTATCCTTCACCAGCCTATGTCCATAAAAATAACTTCTCTTTCATCATCTAATGCAGTCTCAAATGAAATAAAATATCACCGGTAGTGAAGACCCTCAAATCTTTCGATATTGGTTTACCCTGATTTATGTTCGGGCTCCTTATGATTCCAATGGACGTTTCTTGTATTTCCTCGTTCTATGTACCAGTAGTAAAAGTACGGGAAAATACTGTAATATTTCAATGTGAGTGAGAATGTCAATCGCTCTATCTAAACTTGTGTATTATTGCAAGATATTCTCAATGGGTGGAATGGAAATTTTCCGAAAGAAAGTATTTTCAAAAGATTTACCGGTTACGAAATTACTAACCACAAATAACCAGAAAATAGCTTCATGTTATTTCAAGGTGAAAACAAAATTACTTTCAAATAGTTGTGGCATTCAAATATTAAATTTGTGATTGAATTTATTCGAATAAGTAAAGTTTGGAAAACATTTATTGTTACTAATATTAGTAAGATGTGAAATAAAAATACGTAATTATATTACCCAATAAAAACAATTTTATAACTATTTATTATCAATTATAATGTTTAGGTAGTATTAGAAATTCCCATGGAGAGGTAAACCCATTTTACAATATGAAAAAATTTCTTCAGAAAAAAAACATTTCGTCCTGTCCCGATTGATAGCGGCGCTAGATTATATTAGAGGGTGTTTATTTAATTTTTTTAATATTATATTATCCAGCTTACTAAGGATATCCAATAGGTAAAATTTCGTTATGACTTGTGATTCAGATTTCACACATAATAATTATATATCTTTCATGATAAATAATTAAAAAAGTATGTTACGCAAGATCTAATATTCAGCGGTCTATCCATTTTTACATAATCATGGTTAGACTTTTTTTTGTATACTAATGTAATGAATAATCAGCAAACTATTCATGAAATACCCATATAAACATTATAAAGCTCTCTTTCTCATTTGCTTTATTAGAAATGGATCACAAAGAAGAAAGGAGTGGGGTAGCAAAAACAAAATCTTTAAGCTGAGTTGGGCGAAGTGATTAAATTTCTTGTTAAATAAGATAAATCTTGGACTAATATCAAGCAATATCTAGGAGGTGGTTAGTGAGATCCTTCCCCTTCCGCTAAGAGTGAAAAAATGTGCATTATAATTTCGTATACGCAGAGAATTGATTTATCCGGAAACTCGCCTAGGTCGGCTGTCGGACTCGATCACTTAAGAAACGTAAAGCGAGGTGAAAACGTTAAAGTTGTTTGATCAACGTTTGAGGACTAAATAAATGCTTTTAATTCTTATGGCATGGTCTTTTGAAACTTGTGTTGTGAGTTCCACATTGTCACTTAATTAATTCAGTGTACAATGAGTTCGGTTTTGGCTGTTCAAAAAGTGAGATGCATGGAATATTGCATTGATTCGGTATCCCCTCTTAGATCTAAAAGAAAAGTTGTAGACTTAAATGTTTTCAAAAATGAAACGAAAAAAATTGTTTTTTGTCATTATGAGTCAACTTTCCATTATATCAAAATTATTGGCCACAAAGTATTTAAGGCTACAGAAATCTAAAAGGGATAAGCATAGAAAATAAAAAATGGTCGCCATGAAGGAGTAATTATTATAACGATCTCAAATAATAGGGAATAAAGATGTAACCATCCTGCATCTAACTGAAGGAAAGTCTTAGCCAGGCAAGAATTTTCTTGTAGTTTTATACTAAGAATTAATTTTAATAATATAGGTATTAATCCCTACCTAGAAAATTATATATTTGCGGTAAAAAAACATTTGTAAAATATCGTCAGACCTTAATGTACGGCATTTGCTTCTTTTACCAAATAATTATCTCATCAACTAAGTTATCACATCTGGCTGTATATGAGATAAGGTTTTAATCTTGATTCATGTTTCACAAATAACTGCAACGAAAGGAATAAGATAACTTAGAAATGTTATAACTCGATAGGCTATATTTCGTTAAGGTCAATGTTATTAAAAAATTACTTTTTACCATAAAGCTATTAATAAAATTATTAATAGCCTTATAGTAAAAGGTCATTTTAGAAGTACAAATACCTCAATAAATTATGTTAGATTAAGTATTATAAATTTTAAGGAATGTTTTTCTATGGATAGCCTTTTGCGATGGAGCTTAGATGAATAATTCAAGCTACACTTCACATTTATTGTTAATTTAACATCTTTATTTAACATTACTTGATAGAAAAAAAGAAAAATCAAAAGAAAACTGAATTTCTCATAGAGTATTGTTATAATAGATGGAATATAATTTCAGTCAAATTTAATTAAAAAATATGCAATCAAGAAAAACTTGGGTTAACAAAATCCGTTCCGTGTGAAGTTCTACACAGTTTATTAATTATATCAAAGCTTTATCACGACATAGTTACTAAATAATAAAAAAAAATATTTAAAAATATTCTTGGGAGCACAAATTGTAATAACGAATGAAAGTAACAATAAGAATTTTTTCAGAAGAAAGTTATTTTATATCCCATTTAAGTAGCTTTTTAAATATTATTACTATTACATACATTATAAAACAAACCATGAAGCGAAGCTTAACAATGCCATAAAATTTTGTCCCAAATAAATTGATTGTAATTAAAAATAACTTTGTCAACAAATTCAAATTCAAAGATCTCAAACTTTTAAATCACACAAAGCCTTTTGTTATAGTTTTTGTAGAGAAAATCCGAATCCGAAAATTTTCAAGCCTCATCATCAATCTATTGTATAATGTTAATATTTCCGTCTGGTTATGAAGGCATATTTTTACGTTTAATCGCGTTGTAAAACATAAGATACATATTTTATTTTCCCATTCGATTGAGTGATATAATTTAAGTCGCTTTAATTATGTATTAATTATGCTTTTAATTATGGTTTAATTATCATTATTAGTGCTGTATATAAGTTGGATAATATTTGTTAAAATACAGGATAAATAAACCAAAATATTTATAACGTTTTTTTATAGTTACGTCTTAATTAATTGACCAGTATTACATACATATATTTCCGTTAAATATTAGAATTTGAATTTAGTTGAGATTGTGACAGAAAATAAAGCAAAGAGGCTGAACATATGTTATCAATAATGTTATCACTTTATGACTGTTTTCAAATGAAGTATAACGTGGAACTTGCGAATATATTAAACAAAAGAGGTTTCTAATTGAAGCGATGCAATGAAAATAAATCGAAAAAGGTTAGGACTTATAGATCACGACCTTCTGATTTGGACATTTTAGAGAATATGAATAATAATCTTCTGAACTTCAAAAAGACCTGAACAAATCTGTGTAATTAAAGACTAGGTTAATAGCAGGAAACCGCCACCTCAAATCTACTTTAAAAATGTTTAAAACCTTCTTCAATCTTCTCTCGTTACAAGTGAAATAAAAATCTTAATATACAAAACGATTATTAAACCACTAAATTTATATGGTGCAGATACTTAGATGGTACTTGGAAGTCTGTGGAGCAACTTACTTATTTGATTATTTAAGCATTAATCCGTAAGGTCCTACTTGTAAAACTGGATTATGAGTGATACAAAGTGACATGACACACAGCCTCTTATGATTAACCTCCGATTGTAATTCTCACTGGGATCCAGACGGTCCGATGGCCGGACCGCGTATAATAAAATGGAAACGAACAGTTTATAGCAGTGGTTCTAAACCACAAACCGAAGGTCGATCCTCCAGTAGGAAGACAAAATATAGATTGACCTGCCGACCTATAAAAGCAGCTATACGAAATTGGGAGAGGCTGTTGGCATCGAGAGACGACTATAGAAAAAAAAGACGAGGTCTTCATGGAATATTGTGTTGGATAATTAAGGAAATTATATAGATAATTAAGTTTTGTCGGAGAGCTTAATCGCAATATATTTCGAGTTTTTATTTAATTAAATCGTTTTTTTGCTTTTCTTCCATATTTATGGATATATAAAATGTGAAAGATATATCAATTGGCGGTGAAACTTGTTATTGTGATATAATTCTTGGAAGTGTAAGAGAATTTACTGGGAAAAAAATAAGAAATCACTTTAAAATTGAAATAATGGAAAAGGTAAAATTTAAATCCACTCAAAATATAAAGTGCCTTTACGTTGTTTTAGAAAATAAATTACGAAAACAAAAATTTACAACAGATATCTTATTTAAATCTTTTTAAGATAGTATAGCGAAACGAAATGAGCGATTAGTAATAAGCCACTAGGTGATATTGTTTTTGGGAAAACATTAAATGAGAATGGAAAAAAAGCTATATGGCGACAGCTTTTTGAGATGATCTATGAACGAATTGCGCAAAGAGAACAGAACAATCATCAATCTTTCGAACCAGGTAATTTTTAAAAAAATATTGATGGTTATTATGAGAATTAGTAAGTATTAATTTCAATGGCCTTTATGATTTAAAGTTTTCTGAGGTGAAACATAATGGACATTTCTGGAATTTAAAAAATAACTAAAAATTTTGATAGGATCAATGCAATGGATATATATGTTGAAAATCTTTAAAAAATTCACCCAACATTCTCTTAAGTAAGATAGTCGTATCTGTTTTGTCCCTCCTGTGAAATATTCAACCATTGAATAGATAATTACATCTAGAGGCAATAGAAATTGTTTTTGAGGATGGAAATAATATGAAAATATCAAGAGCAAAAAATATATTTCATCATTAAATAAGGTTTGTAGGTGAGGTTAGTGTAATAATAACCCTATTAACTAATAACATTTTCACATTTATATTAATTACAGGCAAATGAAAAAATATACTTGGAAAATTGGAGATGAAGGCAGAAAATTATAAAGATGTAGATGAGTGCAGACACGATTAAAAAATACAGGTTTTCACTAGGATTAATAAAGAACAAGACGGATAAAATATATAAATATGATGAAGCTATTAAAAAATTTTAAAAAACGTGACTGTAGTAAATCGTAATTCAGAAAAGTTTGATTATTTCAAAGGACTTCAAAACAAGTGGAATCATAAAGATATATTTACTTCAAAAAGGACTTCAAAACAATTGGAATCATAAAGATATATTTACTGCAAATAAAATCTACAAGGATTATTTCATATGGTTATTCATTATCATAAGATGTTGTTTTGTCCGTAAAAGGCAAATTTTTTTGTGGAAAATGATATCGACGTACAAAACTGGGAACTCGAATAAAAGTGGGTCTGTAAAAATTATTATTTATTAATATTATATATTAAGTATAACTTAGTTTTGAAATAAGTGGGAATTCCTCGGTAACGAAAAGTCAAGTTTGGTCCAAGCAAACTACATTTACGTCGTCACAATCTCTAGAGACTAATAGAAAAAATGGCGACCAACTGTTTGCACTGGAATATTTTTTGTCTATTAATTCTTCGCGATTTCCCTCCACGGAGAATATCAATACTTTGTAATTCAAATAATTAATAATATATAAATAATTCAAACAAATAATAATAATGAGGTGTTGCTTGATTTTTTAAATTTTGCCGAGTTCAAACATATATGTTTAACCAACTATGTTACGGTATTAACACTTCGATACATATTTAGACACTTGTAAACATTTGAATGTATGTAAGCATGTATATAATATTTCTATGAATGTCTTTACAAAAACTCATTTGTTTACAACGTAAATATACTGTCTTCTATATCTTCCACAGGCGTAAAAACATATTGAATATTTAAAAAATTATAAAATCTATGATAATCTTTATAATTTCCTTGTTATCATCTAGTCGAATTTTACCAACACCGTATTTTTTATTTTTGGTACCTTAGTTTTGGAAATGAGGGGAGAGTTGCAACTTTAGCCTATTCTTTTAAGTTATATTTTTAAATATGCAATTTTAAATTATGAATTTCGAATATTACATTAAATAACCTGGAAAATGGAAAAAAAAACTTTTCAGGAATTTTACTTATAATTATTACATGAATATTAATATAATTGCTATTGCAAATTTTAAAATATATAAACCGTACATAAATTATCAGATATGATTTCACATACATTTTTTTTAAATTTTGTAAGTTAATGGCAAAATTCATATCTATCATATCTAGTTTGCTTAAGTACGAAAAATATTTAGTTATATTTCGTAACCAAAAGGAATATGGTAGAAAATTGTGAACTGTTTCTAATATTTTCTGTCCAGACATAACTTGCATATGCATATTTATTTTTCACGAACACTTGTTAGTTCAATCGCTTCCACTTTGAAAATTTCCATATCGTTAGTGAGATTTTCGGACGTCCAGAAGCTAAAGATAGTGATGAGGATCATATGGCAAAAGTTGAAGTAAATCCTTTACAAAGTAGCTCTACATAATATTAAGTAAATTACATAAAGTTTAAATTGCGTTGGTGTCACAGCTTGGACTTTTTGTTGACTTTATATAATAATTGGAAAATTTTTGTTTTCTAAGAAACAAAATTAGAAATTTCTATTGGAACGTGCATGAAATATGTTTTTGTATTATTTTAAGATTCGGCAATAATGTCTCCGGAACTCCTGACGTTATTTGTAAATTCTTTATAAATTTTCTTCCATAAATTTTTGCAGATTAATTTGATTTTCTATGTAAAGGAAGGAGAAAAGAAAATACACTTATTTCTTTGTTACAATCGCAACGAATTGTCGAAGATCAATATTTACCAAGAAAATACAAATATTTTCCTTAAGGCGCATGTAGTAGGTAATAAAATATTTCGTTTTTCTTAAATATTTTTAAATAATGTTCGATTTTTAAAAAAAAATTAAAATAAATATATTTTTCTTTCTAAATTCTTTCTTAATATTATATGTACAATCAAATATATTTTTTAAGTGATTACGACAACCTTAAATGATGTAGAATATTACTGTATATAAAATGACTAGTACTAATGTAAAATACTGTAATTTTACAATTTTATATATGCAAAAATAATATATGCACTATACGAAATTTCGAATAGGAATAGACATTATGAACTTGCAATATGTGTGACTTAATATGTTTTCTTACTATTCCAAATTTTAAGTTACTACGTCAAAGGATTTCTGAGAAAAATGGCTGTGACAGACAGATAGACAGATACATGGGTGTTATAAAGTTTTGATATTTTCTTTTGATGTATGGGATCACAAAAATATCTATGCGTATCTCTTAAATTTCAACCTTATTTATTTTTATTTTAAGTCCTTTTTTAACTGAAGTGAATTTTGAAACAAAATTTTCTCCATTTTTGACATTTACATATTTATATATACGCGAAAATAAAAGTTAAATACGCTATTGAAGAGATTTAGAGGAATTGTGCTTTTAATTGACTGCCAAAGCCATTTATAACATTAAAAGATCTGTCCAGTACGACTAGAACTCATGCTATTAGGGACTGTACATATTTAAACTGGTATAAACATTTAACTTTATGTACTATTTACAAATACACATTCTGCATTACATAATATGCCTACTATATCTTTCACAGGTTTAAAAACGTGGTTCATATTGCAAAAATTACATCTAAAATCATTGCTATACTACTTCTATAATCTTCTCTGAGGATTCAAAAAATCCTATTTTTTTATTATTTAGAAATTCTAATTAATCTAAAATTTATCAATATGATTCACGAAGCATATTTTATTAAATAGATATAAGCTTTTATAATTGACCAGAGGAAATATTTTGTCCCGCACATAGATACGTGCGGGTTAACATATTGCCTTACTATGCCAAATTTAAATTTCTGCGTCAAGTGGATTCTGAGGAAAATTGTTTATAATAAAGAGACGGACATACATGTAAATTATTTTACAAGAGTTCCATTATTCTTTTTGAGTTACGGAAATGTATAATTAACCAAGTAAATAAATTGTCAAAATTCGAAACTCATGCTTATAAATTGAATTGATGCAGTGCCTATTATTTTGTTTAGTCCAGGTTAATTTTATCCCTAAGCTTAATTATAATCTAAAAACGTTGTTTATATCCTTAATACCCACTAAAGTATCGTATATATAAACACCGACTACCAAATTAATGGATAATTACTCCAATTCCTATCATAAGCCAATTATCAAAGTATGACTATTCCATAGCCAAGAGAGAAAAGTATGGCATTTTAATCTAAATATATTATTTCTAAAAGGTGTTTTTTGCCCGAGCGGCTCGATCTCTTTAACTACTGCACCAAAAAAAATTAAAAAAATACCCACTTAAAGCTTACGTTTTCTACTTTGGGCGAAAAATATAAAAAAATTCGAAAAAAATCTTTTTGTTAATAAAAAAATTAATTTTTATAACAATTGGCATGAGCGCCATCTGTGGGCGACACATCAAATATCTTAGCCAAATTGTATACTTGGAACACGCTAGATGGCGATATAGTGCGAAGACTTCGCACGGGTCAGCTAGTATAATATTTATACAATCTGCCTAAAGTTAAAATGATGTAAAGTAATTGAGAAAATTTTTTTTTATGTTTTGTCTTAAAAAAAAATTAAAATTTACGGTAATAGAATTGAATTTTATGATATGAACATATTAAATTTATTTAAAAAACTTAGCGTTCGTTTATATAAAGTAACAAAATTTAGACAAAAGACTATATTTGTTTTAGATCAAAGAAAATTATTAGTGATCAACTAGAGAATTTAAATAATCAAATAGTACTGAGCAACTTTTATAACATAAGAAGGCTTAAGTGGATGAAAAATATATATAACAAAACAATGCTTTTAAGAAAACCGCATCGAAAGTTTTTTTTTATTTGAATGACCAATATGCAAAAGAAATTTATATGTGTGTGTATATATAGATATACACACACACATATATATATATATATATATATATATATATATATATATTTATAGGTAATGCCTAATATAAATATTCCGAATTTGCGCACACACGCATTTTAATTTAATTACAATTTTTAGAACCATTTTTATTGGATATCACATATCTAACAATAAGCGAGAATTTATGTATATGTATCCATACGATGATAACCCACGACCAACCACGTTCACGTAATAACACGCTAAAGTAAAACGATGCCCACCTCTATAATGTCGCCACCACCGCAATGCCATGTATCGCCATCACCGATCCTATCGAATATTCATACTGGTCATACGCTTGCAAGTGCAATACTCCATTGCCTGATGACCCTTTTATTGTAATTGGTTCGTCCTCTTGACAAACCAATTTCAATAAAAGCCCTGGTTATAATATATCAACTGGTATTGTAATATTATGACATTTTCCTCTAGTATACCACCTGAAGCATACATACTGTGTAACTTTAATTAAATATTGCATCGATGTAGACTATCATAGGTCTATATCTTCTGGCACTGTGTAAGGCGAACATTATAAAACGAAATGTTGTAACATAAAAATGGGCTTGTGTTTTGAAAAACATGATTTTCCTTAGTTTGCGGCTATTTTTATTTCAGAAACTTAGTTCAGACACGGTAACTTAAATAAAGTGCAAACAGATATATCGATCGGATCAACCAAATTTTGTAATGTCAGTGTATTTTCGGACGGCTTTCTTTCAAAGCTTATTTCATACAAAAATTTTAATGTGATGAAACTTGTTATCATGCAATTTAGTACACAATTCGTGAAATATAGGTTGAAATCTGCGTGAAACCTGGGCGAAATCATATATAACTATATTTATACAATTAAAATATCAAAATTTATAAAATAAATAAGTGTAAATTTTCACTATTTTAATATATTACGTTTTATAATTTTACATATTCATGATGATATTTAAAATTTGCCTCAGTGATCCGTCGTTTACAGCCCCTGATTGAATTGCGTAAAATATTTTAACTGACGTGTATCGTCGGGTTATCGTACGACCCGGGGCAAACTCTGTATTTGACATTGCCTCAGTACTGTTAAACATATTCGTAAATGTCAATATATCAGTTCCAATCGGACGGTAAGTTATATTTTAATTCTATATTCCCACATTACAGGAATGAATAAAATTATCACATTCACCCATTAGTTTAATGGTGAAAAATTACTGATTAACACTATCAAAATACTCATTTATGTGATAAAGAAAAATCATGTCTCTTGCTACAATCCCCTTTGTAGTACAAGGCAATAACTTTTGAATTACTAGTCATTGATTTTTTTTAAAAATAATTTAATTATATAACTTACCCACCCTCTGTTATAATTTATAATTAAAATCCCAAAAAAAATTGTGATCAAAAAGCTCTTTGGATTAAAAAGTTTTAATCGTATAATCGTACAGATATTCTGTATAAAAGGATGTCGGTATAAATATAAATCTACTTAGAAAAACCGGAATTACTTGATCTATAAATAATAAAAACGTATTCCCTAATTACTACGCTTTTTTTTCTTCAGAAATACCTTTTTACATATATCTGCCCATATTTTTAATAATAGTACTCTACTTACGAAATTAATAATAAAAAGCTTAAACGCAATTACGAGCAGGCAAGAGGAATACTTTCTCCAATAAATAAACTCGTTATGTGTCGCTTTATTCATGTATCATCCCGCTTTATAATATATATTTTATTTATTTTATATCGTAACGATTCCATAACATCTCTGAATACTCTATATAATTTCTGCAGCAACATAAATCTAACTTTGGCAATTGCTATATAAGTACGAATTTGCTGAGCAATTGCTTTATAAGTACGAATTTGCCAAATGTCATGCCGGAATCCTTATACCTAATAATGATTTTTAAGGACTTAATAAGAGTTTTGTAGAAAATTTCATAAAATACAAATAGATTTAAAGAATTTTTATTGTCAATATTGCACCACGTATAAATTGTTATAACGATCGACACACAAAAATTAGACTGTGTGGTTTATAGTTATAACGTCATAACATTTTTTTAGATATCTAAATTTCTTTAGACGTGACAAATAAACTAAACAGCGAAGGAAAACTAAAATACCAAAAAAAATCCACAAAAAAGTTAAATTTAAGACTGTGTTATTTCACAATCTGTTATTTAAAAAAAGACATAATAAAATACTACAGAGTTTTTAACATGCTTTAAATAGTGAAAAATTATATTTATCAATTTTAAAATGACCGTAATAAAGACTATAACACTATTTAAAATTTGCTAGTTCGTATTACAACTAAATTAATAAAAGCTGTAGAAACATAATGACACAAATACAATGAATTATTGTATAACAGAAGGATAATCCGAAAACTTTTTATTAAATAATCGGAGTAATTATCAGATCCGACCCTGCATAAGCAATAAAGAATAGAGTCTGGGGATTGTAATTTCGAGACAAGTTTTTGTGGGATGAAAATATATCTTCAAGGTGTAAATTATATATGAGTTTTAAGAGGCACTATTTCGCTGATTACGGTCAAGCCACCTCATGTTGTGAGTAGGGCTGGCAATTTTTTTTCCCTTTTCATATTTATGAACTGTATTTTTTTGTAATTTTAATTCAAAATTGATCAAAAAAATATTTGCATTTTTGTATTATTTTTCAAATATTTTTGAATTTTGCCCAATACTTCTGTTCATGAATTTAATAAAAAATTTGTGAAACTGACAAGACAATTTTTAGGCATATTAGATATGTCAAGAAAATACATTAAAAATAATAGTGAATTTTGCAATCACAATAATCAAAATTGTTATTTTAAATTTCTTCAAAATATATATATATATATATATATATATATATATATATATATTTTATAAAATAAACATTTACATATACATCAAAGCTACCTTACTGTTCAGAGCCAATTTTTTTTTCTTTCTCTCTCTTTAGATAATTGTAAATTATATCTATTTGTAATTTTAAATAAAATGACGTTTCTTTTTTTAATATTGAAAAAAACAACAATTTTTCAAATACTTTTAATTTTACCTGTAGTTCATGTATAATGTAATCAAATGAAATGAAACTCAATTGAACAGTTTTTTCTTAATACCATGTTAAAGATGTTATAAATAATTAAACATTATTGAGAATATTTATACTAAAATAAATAAATTTTTAATGAAAATTTCATAAAAATGTATAATGTGTAACTATTGTGGGAAAAATAATGGAAAGTGACAGAAGGTAGAAATCAATATTGAAGCTGATATCAGTATACAGTTTAACTAAAGTTGACTTCAATATAATATTTTGAAACACATGGTCCCAATTAATAAATAATATACAGCAATAAATAAGGATAGCATAAAAGGATAATGCAATTAGGTGATCTTAATTGAGTGGTTTATTTTCGATGAGTTTTGCTACGGGAGCAGGAAAAATAGTGACATATTCGTGAAGTAGTGTAAAAAATTAGTTAGCATATTTTTACGTCACGTAAATCGAGCTATTAGAAATATCAAAAATATTGGAGAATATATATATATATATATATATATATATATATATATATATCCTTTGTTCGTATTTCGTAAGTATAAACCGATAACACATAAAATCACGAATAACGTCTATGACATAACAGAATGAAACATTGATCACACTTTTCACCTCCCCTTTAAAAGGTGACATAACATTGTAGTCCATTTCTTCATCACGTAGTACTTCTACGCCACCCTTACTATTTGGGTACTCGTAAATTTATAAAGTGCCCTTTAAGTTGGGTAGAAACGTGTTTGCCGCTACGTCCACGGGTGATCATTTTCTTGTATGTTTATCTTTTAGAAATGAATGTTTAAAATGTTTATCTTCTTCAGGCGTGTATTATTTTCTCAGATAGTCCTTTATAAATAAAGCTCTGTCTGTTTATACAGGTTTCGGGAAAATTTATAATTTAGAAAAATATAACTATCGCTTAGAGGAGATTCATTTATTCAAAATTATTATAGCCATATCTTAGGTAATCATTACCATTTTAGACATAAAATACACATATTTTTTACATTAGAAGGCATGAGAATAAACATAAACCATTACACGTCAGTTGATGATACGTATTTTAAAAAAAAAATTATACATACGAATATTTAATGTAGACACATGTCTACATATTTATATCACATGTCATAATTATCACTATCATTGATCTACGGTTCTTTCACTCCACATTTGGTTGATTTAAAACGAAAAATATTTTACAATACGTGTCCTTCTTCTATGTAGAAATAATTGGTCATAAAGTGTAAGAATTTCTGTGAAACTGTGTACAGGCAGAAAGTTGGAATTTAGCATCGACCATATCTTATTTAAGAGTGTAGCTTTACCTTTGTTAAAAATGTGTGTGCGTATATTAGTATTATTGAAACAAAAGAATTTTAAGATCAAAAAAAAGAGTACAAAATCTGTATATCTTATTCACTTATTCAATATAATGAATATTAATAACGTTTAAAAAAATAAAAGACAGTTACAATTTATGTTTATTGATACACACTGATAATGTTGAAAAAAAATCTTTGTCGACTATTGCTCTGTCTGCCATAAGTTATTACTAGGTAAAGTGTGATGACGAAGGAGGATATCTATTTCATATCTTTCCACTGATAGCTTAATATTGTCTGTTTTTGTCTTTTTTCCCAATCACAATCGATTTTATCTTTCTCCGTTTTTCCATCACTCCTCTTGTAATATAACAATTACTTGAATTAGTTCGTTCGAGTCGTCTAATCTACATCAGACAGATGGGAAATTAGTAACGAATATTTCATATACTGTTTCATCTACTGCGTGTCAAGTAAAATTTTCTTTTTGAGAAGAATATAATCATATAATCTTGAAAATGTAATAAATATCGCTCCGTAATATGTATAAATGTTAAAATATCATTACATAAATTTTACAATTTCTTATATTGTAACTGTCAAATAATTCATTTTTAAAAGATTTTATTTCTAACACTAGCTACCAAAACAACAAGGTTACAAATTACATAGAAGACACTTTCATGTTGTATTCGATTGCAGCCAAATTGCAGCTGGAATTCTGGAGCAGAGAACGAAAAATGTGTTATTTATGCTATTCAAGGTGCTATAAATTATTAAAAAGCAAATACAGAATAAATAGCAAAATTACTAGAAAAATATATTAGTCCATATTTTAAATATCTTTTTGTTATTTAGAAGAATTCAAATCAAATACACTGTGTTCGAGTACCCTTAGTATTAGCAAGTGAAAAAAATTAGGTAGTAGCAAATGACAAAAGTCTATATAAATATGTGTAATTTTTATTTTTTTCTTATTATTTATAATTTTACATCTGAATCATAATAAAATGTAGAGTCTTTCAAAAGTTTTTACAAGAAGCTTTTTATTTATGTCTTTAAAATCTTGCTTTTATTATTTATATTTTATTCAATCAATATTATACATTCAGATATATACGTTCACTATATATCTGTTTACTGTCAGAAAATGAGAATTCACATAGCTATGTATTATTATTGAGATATTGAATTTTCAATATCATCAGTATAATATAATATATTCTGAGACTCACACGAATATGATATACAATTTATATTTTACATATGCACAGCCAAGGACCCAAATGTGCTGAACGTTAGCTCTAGAGAGCCTGAAGCGAATAATGGCAACTTCCGGACGACAGTCCTCCTTAGCGCTCTACAATAGTATTTGAAAGATTTCTTCCTTTCAAATCGAACGACCACATGAATACCGTGAAAGTTACGTCTGAATTTGACGTTGTATTACGATGATTCGTCGAACTCGTATTGGCAATTTATCTTACTTTGAATCAAATGGATTGAAACCTAGATAAATTTGATAAGGTTGATAACCCACTACTCTCGAATACTCTTTAGTTACCAGTAGAAAAAAAATGTTCTATTAGCAAATAAAATTACGTAAATTGTTTAACGTAAATAAATTATATTAGACCTACATCATTGATTCGTAAATCCAATTTTAACCAATTGAGTAAAGTGAGTTTGTTTCAAAGTAAAAGTCGTCTACTGAAACAATTACTAACTCTAGTGTACACAATAATATATCAAATGTATTTGTATTTTGCAGGTAAAAGTAAAATGAACAACTTTAGTTAAGAAATTTAGAATCACGTATAGAAAAGGAAATGGAAATAAATTACACGAGTTTTCAGATATACTTAGTCACGGAACATTACGTAGTTCGTAGTCATCCTTACCTAAGAGGTGATGTGAAGTTATTTTGGAATCAGATCGATTGGAATTGTAGTAAATTTTAATACAATACTATTATGAAATTAGGAAATGGACTCTAGATGACTATCTCCTTGATGATTTTTCTCAATTTTATATGTCGAACTTGACGCCCTAATGACTTAAATTCGGTACGACGCAACGTCTTTATTGCATTTATGGATAGGAATATATATATATATACATATATATATATTTATTTATTTAATATATACATATCCATTCTACCATTGGCTAAACTCATTTTGCTCTTACAGTTAATATTAACTAATTTTAAATACATTGTTAATTATATCACAAATCTGATGGATCCAATTTATTACAAATCTGATACTGCAATATAGATGATCGAATTTTAAAATTAATTTGTTGCATTTTAGCTGACACTTTGTAATGCCTTTATAGGGTTTGGTAGTTAAACTAGGAAATTTTTAGTTTCTATCTATTCATCTGCACGTCACAGCCGTTTTACTGGTAGATTTTTAATACTATAAAATCGAAATTCACCCCCTTAACATAAAATAAGGCGATTTTTTATTCATTTACTCCATTGTCTGGCATGGGGTTAAATAAGTCTTTCAAGAATATTCGGGTTATGTCATTAAAACTGTTTTGAATCGGGTGTTCTCTTACGAAATATTAAGCTTTAAATCGGTAATTTTTTCTCCTATCAACTAAGTCTCTCTTTTCAAATATCTCATAACTATTCACAGTATTAGTATACATGAAAAGAAGTTGAACACAAAATTACTTATGACATTTTATTTATTTATATTTATTTAACTTTACTGCCAGCTTAGAAAACTAAGTAAGCGGAGGACTTATTGCCACATGGGAAATCTCTTAAAGCTAACCACAATATATTAGATGAGAACATTATGACCAATTGCAGATTGTAAGTGATTTTTAAACATTATTTAGACTGATAATATAAAATAAATAATAATATATGGTATTAAAATATAAAACTATAATATTCCTATTATTTTTGTTTCTTTTATTTATTTCAAATTCTGAAATGTTGGTCGAATGAAGATGAAAACAATAATTTGTGTTTATAAAAGCGAAAAATATTGTTAACTATTTAAAACTTTACTAAACTATCGATACAGCTTGTATAAATAAAAAATGTTGTTTTTTAATACTGCAATAATTCTATGAAATATTTGAATATTTCAAATCTATCGTAACGATACCTTATATTTTAGTTTTGTAGAGAATTGGTTGACACATCTCTCGGATATTTTGTGTTCCATTGACCTAATACTGCGAATAATAATTCCACTTTCAATAAACTGGTCGAATTGATAATAATTATTACACTTTCCACAACATCACCTATAGTAGAGGCCGCAAATCTTTCCATTGTGACTCGCCCTGATTTATATTCGGTCTCCCTAGGATCCCAATGGACGTGCCTTACATTTCCTCGTTCAATGTATGGACATAAACGAGTACAATGGAACGGAAATATTTTATTGTAAGTCGGCATGTTGATCGCCCGAAATAGATTTCTATTTTTGTGGAGTACTTATCAACGATATATGAAAAGACTAGGATTTACTTATTCTGAAATAATGTTAACCTTATCATGGGTTTAATGTACATGTAATAGGTATCATACAATAAGTGCTTCTAAAAATAAGAGAAATATATTTTTGCAGACTTTTTAACGTATTTAATGATGCTACAGTACATCACAAAGAATAATTGGACAATAATATAATGCCGATGGCAAGTGCTTGTTAGAATAATGAATTTTGAATTTATTTTCATTACCTACGCTATTAGGATTGTTAAATTTTATTAAGAACAATGTAGGAAGGACAAATATTTTACAAAAAAGTTACCCAAAAACCTATTTTTAAATTTGCACTTCCATTTCCAAAAAAATTATTATTAAATTGTTTCGTTTAGAATAAAATCAGTTTGGACAATATGGTTTATGCTGTATGAACATCTAATATGTATCATGAAATTGTCACAAAAATGATGAAAAATCTTAAAAATAGGTCCATTAATTTTAACCTTCAAATATTTTTTAAATTTTGAATTAAATCTTGGGCTATCAAATTTGTAAAATATTTCTTTAAGAAAAAATTGTTTTACGTCTAATTGCATTTGTCTATTGAATATCATTACTATTAGATCTTCTGAATTCACGATTAAAGTCTAAAGTCTAAAGATACATCTTTCCGATTTAATTGATTGCCATTAAAAATAACTTTATCAGCAAATACAATTGCAAGTATTTATAACCCGTAGATATCATTAGCTTTTCAGAGACAAGTTATCTTTTAAACCTTTTTACAAATGTTCGATTTAGTATCAATATTTGTTAGTATGACTAGAAAGTTATGTCGTTTATATTTTACCACGTTTAAAAGTTGAAATATACAATTTATTTTTATGTTCTACTGTCTGATGCAGTAAAGAAAACAAAATGATGCATTGATGGTAAATATAACTATTACTACCGTATCTTCGTTTAGTAACTTTTGCCAAAGTACAAGGAAATTATTCGGCATTAAATGGGATATACGTAATATGAAATATATATATATATATATATATATATATATATATAAATATATATATATATATATATATATATATATACATATATATATATATACATATATATATATAAATATATATATATCATACTCAGGATAAATATACGAAAATGCTTATAACTAAGATATATAATAGCCAACTGTATATTAAATTGTATAAAATGGAATCAATAATTTGATTATAATCTTCTAAAGTAATTAATGATGAATATGTCTGTAGCACATAAATATTAAAAGAGTATTTAAATTGAGAGTACGATTGTTTTGCTATATTTGTTACGAGCTTCAAATTTATTTAGTATCTCCATTATGTTTCTAAAACGAACTCAGAATTATGAAAGATCTGGGAAAAATTGGGCAACACGTGTGTATACATTTCTTTTAGTATTTTCAAATGAAGGAGAATTATTTTGTAAATGTAATTAGTTTTTAAATTATATTTTTAAAATCAAGACTTCATAAATTTTTTTTTTAATTGACACTTGACTTGCGAAATAAAATTAACTCACTGCTTCACAATATGAAAACTGTTAATTGCCTTACGTAAAAGTACCTATCTTTCTAACTTAGATGACATCGTGAATGACATGGGACTTGAAAATCATTTATGGCCATTCTCTGAGTTTTTTTTTTAAATTACTCACACAAAAGAGTTTTAAAATATATATATATATATATATATATATATATATATATATATACATATATATATATATACATATATATATATATATATATATATATATATATATATATATATATATATTCCGTAAGAGATATTCAGAAACTGGATATTACTCATTTTCATTTTTGGATTAGAGCAGTGTGTGTTTGTAAAATATATTTTAATTATTTCAAAATAGAAAATACGTTACCAACGTTAACCAAAAATACAATTGAAAAGACTGATGAGAGAAAAGAAAAGATAATAGGTGTTAAAGTAAAAAATTGTATTACTTTTCTCGTGTCATCTGCAGATATTTATTCCTAAAAACTACCAAAGTATAAAAGTGCGATGCGCTGGGTGAGTATTAAAATCCTAACAGAAAATTTATTCCAAAAAATGAGTTTAATTATAAAGATTTAATGACTTTGCGATAATTTTTATAGCGGATCTTAAAGATAATTTACGATTCCAATACTGCAACGTCACATCCATAGTTATGATCATATCGAGTTGATATTAACAATTGAGGTCGAATAAATATTAAAGCGAGATATAGGTTTAAGCCAGATGTTGTCAATCAATCGTGCACGTATATTTAAAATTTCAAATTATTTATTAAAATGTAATTAATGAGATACTTAATTTTGGGCATTCCGAGAAAAAATAAACCGAAATATACTTTCAAGCATATTTTGGTTTGGAAAAAGAAGATACAATTGACATAAGCAAACAAAATTACACAAAAGAAGGAAAAGGATGATATATCAAAGAAAAACTATGTGAAATACGAGAAAATGCAATACAGTAAAACTTATATTAAATTTTAAGAAAAATTCCTTACTTCAAATTAAAATGAATTAACTTAAATCGATACACAAAATTTAGAAAGTAATTTGAATAATGTATTATACCAATAAAGAATAAGGAATTGTATGTTAAAATTATAACGCCCAAACATTTTCTGCATAAGCACACTTACTTAAACATTAAAGTAGTAAGTTACGATAGAAATATGTGTCCTCATACAGAAAAGAGCATTTATTTAATTAATAAAAGTTATTTCAATTTATTGAGAACAATTATTTTATTTCCTGTTTTTGAAATTTTTGTTATCAATGGATATCGAATTATAAACACGGCGTGGTAATATATTACTTAAAGGCAAAAAAAACAATTACTGAATGTTACGATAATTTAGGAGTGCTCTGTGAGAAAGCTTAATTTATTGAATTCCAGACGTGTAGAACCGATCAAGGTTTCTCAGATGAATTGCACATTTCTATACAAAAGGAATTCGTGCCTTTATAAAATGAATGTTAAATAGTGTAAAAAAAAACAGAAAGCGCGAGAGAAGTTTAAAGTAACTATTAGGAATCTACTTGCATAGTAGTTTTTCTTTATTTATGTCATACAATTTAACTTTCTTGGACTTATATGCATGACTTGAATACTGGCAATGGTATCTAAAACCGTTAATTTGGACTCAAAATTTAACACGATGAAATGAAGTATATTTTGCTTAAAAATTAATCAGTTTCTTAAAAAGTGTTTTTATTAAACTGTTACGTGTTATTGCATGAGTATTACCAATAAGTAGAACCTAAATAAATAAAAATATAAGAATAGGTTTGATTATATATTATAGGTTTATTTATTATAAGTTATAGAAAACTAACTTCAATAGACATATTTTTACTAAAAATTAAACAAAATTGTGTCCAAATATAATGAATTTATTTTATTTTTTTAACAATTCAACAAAACAAGTCTTAAAAGTACTAATTTGTCCAAAATAAGTGTGTAGGTCTCCTATTTTCACTGTGAAAAAGTAGGTTATTCCACATCTGTATCAGGTTGTTCCTCGCTATAGTTTCCTTTACCTTATATTACGACTTAATCGTTTTTACCTAAATTGACTTTATATTTTGTTTTTAAACATATCTGAGTCTTCACACACGTATGTAGGGAACGACTAATTCTTTCTATTTCAAGTCCATTCATCTAAAACAAAAGAAATGTGCGCTCTGTCTAATAATAAGGAGAAGATGAGAGGCTAAACCTCTGGCCCGCGATTCCATTTGAAGCTCAATAACTTTGTACTAATGTTTATTTATTTACTGGAATTGTAATATTTCAAAATTATATATTTTTATCGTCATCCAGTTTTTTTCTTATTAAACATTTTCAATAAACTCTTTCTATTAAATTTATTTAGACTAGACGGAAAACAGAAAAAAATCATATTTTATCACACAAAACAAAAAGGCACCGTTCGACTACACACTTTAAAATGCCCGTATTCCTTATGACTTGACGTATGTAATACTGGTAATCGTATGTATGTAAATATATACATATATATATATATATATATATATATATATATATATATATATATATATATATATATAATCGAAAAGTAATGCTTAAACTTTATTCGTTTTTCATATTATGTTCAAATGTAAATTTCCTAAAATTATTTACGTTAAATAAAATAATAAAAGCTTAAGGACTATGAGAACTATCAAGAGAAAACAAAAATTTTCAGGTTGAAAAACACGGTAATTGAATTACTATCGTAAAGTAATTGGCTGAATCGGCCGTCAGCTTTCCTGTCAAATTTTGCCTCCTAAAATTTTTCCACTTTAGATAATTTGATGTCTGTCAAAATTTTCACTCATCACGGTAGAAAAAATTATATGATGTCTTCTTCCCAAGTCGATACTGTCAAAATCTAAGCTCTAGCGGTAACATCTAGTTCTGGGGTTAAATCAATGGAAGGTACGCTTATTTCTAAGACACAAGGTTATTTTG
Source organism: Druceiella hillmani (assembly GCA_039881145.1). Taxonomy (NCBI): domain Eukaryota; kingdom Metazoa; phylum Arthropoda; class Insecta; order Lepidoptera; family Hepialidae; genus Druceiella; species Druceiella hillmani. The sequence continues at coordinate 23,857,454 of JAYKKI010000022.1, read as the reverse complement.
CAGGCGAACAAAACCTAAACTCACATTGTTAATATCGAAAGATAAAGATGGAGGGCAAGCAGGTTTTAGCAAACTCATTAACAAAGGATATTTGGTAATAACGGTAAAATTTTAATAACAATAAACAAATTTTATCATTCACTTGAAAAATATTTTAAAATAACACCTAAAAAACAATAAAGATTATTTTTTCTTGAAGACTGAAAAGAAGAAAAAGCATTTAAAAATATTTATTATAATGGAATGAATATTCACGTAACTTTTATATCTGGTATTATGTGGATGTCAGAAATTAAAACCCTCAATTCTCAAGAATGCGAACAAAAATAAAAAAATATGCAAATTCGTAATTTAAGATCTAATTAAAAATTAAAATATGTAGTTATTTTATAATAATAACCGGTTCAATTACTTTTGTCGCACATATTTCTAATTTTTATCGTCAGCAAGTATTTGAATTAAAAAAATGATTCACTGAAGCAATTACTTGAAAGCCAATTAGTTTCCATATATGCTTTTTAAAACTAAACCCTAAATATATTTCATCAATATTTCTTCATTAATATATGTTTAATTTCTATGTCGATCATAAGATTATATGTCAAAGCGGTGTTCCGCTTTAACTTAACTACTGTAGTTAAGGTAGGCTAAGATATGAATAGAATAAAAATTCTTAAGAAAAAAGACTAACTTCAATAGACATATTTTTACTAAAAATTAAACAAAATTGTGTCCAAATATAATGAATATCTTTTATAATGAATATCTGATATATCTTTTCTTCTACCCCTAGTCTTTTGACTAGGGGTAGAAGAAAAGATATATCATATGACACTTGACTATAAGGATAATATTAGACAGTAGTGTGTTCAAAGCAGATAAAACTTAAGAGATTCATTTGCGAAAAGCAAATTTAGACATCTGTGGGTTTGAATGGTTATTTGGTAAAATAAATAAATGTCAGTAAATAAAAATACTTCACCCCACATAATATTTCAAAACAGTCTCGTCGAATAATAGATAACAATATTGAAATATGTGTAAAATGTTAATTTTTTTTAAAATAATTATCACTTCTGCAATTTCTTTAGGCGAAATGTCTTTACATACAATGTCCTGTTAGAAATGGAACGACAAAATTCCAAGTGTTATTGATTTATGACCTATATTGGATATTAAAACTGTAGATTGTCAAGAATTTTAGATTTAGCCTGACGGTTGTCAATATTGAGCTCATATATTCTTATTTACAAACCCTTCATTAAATTCTCCTTGTATTTATCGATTTTCGTGCGGCGTAAACTATTCATGACGATTATAAATGCAATGTTCTTGTGCGTAATTATGTGAAGGAAAACCGAAACTTCATGTAATAAGAATTGTGATGTAAAGTCTTACATTGCTGTTTGCATGAATTATTTATTAAACGGAAAATAATTATTTTAATTGACTGAAAGAAAACCTTATTTGAAAAAAGATAAAATTATAACTACACCACCTATACAGACATAAAAAATAAAGAATATGAATTTCACGAAAGAACGAAGAAAGAAAATTCAGTTGTCAAAAAATTAATTAGTAACATGTATATTAAAAATAAATTATTTTAAACGATAGTCATTTTGGGAAAAATTCTCATTGAGGACCGAAAGTGTTCTTATAAATGAAAGAGTTTAAAAATAGTTTTAAAACATGACCCAAATTTAGATTGACAATTTGAAACATGTCTCGTTTCATTATTGATAAAAACAATTACAAGCATTTAATTTTCTTATGCCATGGATAAAAAATTTAAATTCAATTAACTTAAGGGGATCGCAAGTGCTGAAAAGTTGTTTATTTTTTTTTACAATAAATAAATTTGTCGATCGGATATTTTAATTGATTAATTGACGGATGATTTCTAATTAATTTCCCTCAATTAAAATAAAAAATATGAATAAAATAACACTATTTTATGTACATGAAATAAAAAATCTCCACTTAATATTCCCCTATGACAGCAACGTTTACCTTCTATTTATTAAACACAACAGGTTTGAAAAAATAATGGCGCCAGTTGAAAACATGAATTTCGTATTTCATATTTACTTACGCCGTTTAAAATGCAATTTTGCGTTTAACTCAGTACACATGAAAAAAATTAAACTTCTTTAGCTATCAAAATCGATTTGTAAGTATTTAGTAATAGGTAAAACGGCAGAGGGAGATAGAGAGAGAGAGAGAGAGAAATAAAATACTAATTTACTATAAATATCACTCACTGTTGAAATATAGCACATGTGCATGCGTACTCTTAAAACTTGCAAGCGATTTTGATACTATAGATTTAGAAAAATTAATAAAATGCCATTAAAATTAATGTAAATATTTTAAAAAATCTTTGTATTAACTTACACAGACAATTATGAATTAGAAAAAATAGTCTTGAAATTAGTTCAAAAACACGGCTAAATGCAATTGAAGGAAGTCGGCATGTATTGATTGTGTTATAAATTACATTTAAAACAACTCTATGTGTGGGTTCATTGCGAATTTATATATAAATTAAGTACGTAAGTTTTTAGTCTTGCAATAAATGAGTACACGCAAAATTAGTAATAAAACCATCACAAGTAGGTAAATAAATCGACAAAATTTTTACAGTTTACATTTGACATACATATGTAACGTACAAAAGAGCTGATAGCTGTAGTGAGTGCCATTTTTGTTTATTTTCGCACATACGTACACATGTTCAAATTTTGACAGTTTACCTTTGACACATATCCTACGAAGTTTTTTGTTTTCGCGCAAGCGTACCATTCTTGTCTTATTCTATCGTGTTCATCTTTCTCTCGCGGTTGTTAGCTAAGTACATATTTTCCGTCTTTCTTGCGATAGACCTGTTACATCCAAAATATTACAACTAAATGTTGCAACAACGAAGAAAAACGTTGCGTGATTGCAAGCACGTTACGACCTTGTCGTTCTATTCTCATCACGGCCAAAGAAGTTTCACTTCAAAAGAAATTATTAATTGAACAGATTTTAATTAATGAATGCGTTCAAATATAGAATCAAATCCAACATTTATCAAATAAATATTTATAAGTAGCTGCCATAATAATCATTGGCATATAAAGAGAATGATTAAGCCCGTTTTTTTAATGAAATATGGACAAAAATTTAGATAAAAGGCAGAGTATTTTAAAATATTTCATTCTTACTATATGTTGTTGGCGCACTTTCATTGTAAGGTGAATTTTTGATATTTTTTCTTTAATTAGCACCATTTTTAAACTCGGAATAATTTTACCAACCTGCGAATTTAATATAGACTTGATCTAATATATTTTTAAGCCAAATTTCATCGTTATAACAAAGAAAAATGCTTTTCATAGCATTTACTTTTCACAGTATCTACAAATTTTGTTAGATTTATGTGTATAAAATGTAATAAGCGATCTTGAATTTGGAGGTCCATGATCAATGAAAGTATTATGAAATGGTTTTAAAATAGGTTTATCGTTGTAAAATTTCCCCTAAGTTTGTTTAACTTGCTTTAATGTAACTTTAACTTATTCTTTTTTTTAGATCTTGATTCACAAAACATTTTTTATCTTTTAATGAAAGAATTGTTTGTTTGCACTTCAAAATATTTTAAATCCAATTTTGGATTAATTAAAAAAAAGGGATAAGAAAAAAAATGTGCGTGTCAGCTCCGACGCGCGACTGGAGTTTATTCTTTAAGAACGATTGTCTTGGAATGTGTATAAATAGGTAACACTGTATATAAATATAAATATCAATGTCATTATAGATAAATAAAAAATTCTTGGATAAAAAAAATTTTGACAAGAAAAACACAAATGGACATGAACAAATTTATATAGCAACAAAATTAAAAATAATTAGAACATCAGAATAAAAAATTAAAATTAAAACATACTTTTTCATTTTGTAGGATAGAACAAAACAAATAATTACACATAATGACATTTCATATAAGCGAACGATAGTAAACTATGTGTCAAATTCTGTCATTGCGATTATGTCATAAAAAAATGCCAAATAAACATACTGATATCTCATTCTAAAGATACCCAGAAATTTTGAGCTGAGAGAACACCTAACGGTTACACTTTTTTAACGCTTTGATTTTCCTTACCGGGCCCATTATATTGAAATCGATTCTTAACGAGTCAACTCTAAAGATATAACCAATAATGAAAATATAACGAAACAATTTCTTTATACTGTACACGTCATGGAAGGTAGTCAAGTAAATTCGACATTAATATGACCGCTGTAATTTATTTTCGTTGAAATACTCAGTATTGTCATTTATAAATATCTAAATATTTTAAACCGAAGAAAACTTTATTGTAGTTTATATACTTTCAAATTAATCTTAATGAATCTATTTTCTTTTTTCTTATTTTCAATAAAAGCACAAATCATTAAAATCATACGCCTTGTTTCTCTTTCAAAATGGATACTCATTCAATAATTTATTTCACGAAGAAAAGGCTTTATTTTCATTAAAAAAGGTTTCAAATTCAGAAGTATGTATTTCCGTTTTAAGTAGAACTGTTTTAGTCACATATTTGTTACCCTTTTTGTGTAGATTAAAGTTTATTTCTCAATTAGAAACAGTCACAGAATTCAGTACGATAAAAAGTACTTTCAAATACATGACAGACTTGAATAAGGCACACTGTACACTATTTGACTAAAAGCATTATTTAGCCAATACAAAAAAAAATAAGTTAACCTTTCAGAAAATTAAATCTTCTGGTATTTGTGATTTTAAATGGAGGTGAATCATTTTTTTTGCATGTGGAAATATTCAAAAGCCCGTATTACTTACAAATTAAAAAAGTAAATAAGAAAAACTAATTGTCTCCTGATTTTTTAATATTTTTAATATAGTTTTTTTCTTTGACTTTTTACTATATCACCTGAAAGAATATCTTACTAAGCTTAAAAAAAATTTATTTGATAGTTTTATGTTCCAGAAGTGTCGCTAGAAATCTCGACAAATATTTTTCCAAAAACTATTCGACGCAGAATTTGTGAGCTGACAAATATAGTACTCAATTTTTTTTTATTTCTCTGAGATATCAATAAAAAACAATTTATATTTACTTTCAAACAATTTCTGCAGGATTATACGTGAGATACTTCCAGACATCGTTAAAAATATCCAGAAATATATTTTACTTCACTCTTATTTTCGAAACTACTAAAGCTAAATGTGGAAAAAAAACAACGTTACTAGCAGTTTATTTACATTTCAATCCGAAAATTGTAGCGATTATTCTAACTATTTTCATTATTGAGGTATTCTCGTTCCTTGGAATTATATTTTATAATGAAAAAATATATTAGCATTTTTAAATATTATACTGAAATACTTTATATTAAAATATTTATACATACTTGAGTGTTACTATATAGATTATTAATACACACCTAAGTGAATACAAAACCCTCATAATGTGAACTTCAACGTTAATTAGCGGGCTTATCCTCAGAATAAACTAAACGTGTCTAATTCTTCTCATCCAGAGGCCAATTCATTTACAATATTTCCGGAGAAAACTCAATATGGTGATCTTGAAAAGTTAAAAAGAAATTTAATATGCACTAGAATCAAAATTCATAAAAAAAGATCAAATTTATTCCCGCCAGTATTTTCAACCCAAAACTATGATAATAAAATAATAAAAAAAGCTCTAAATAAATAGTTTAAACAAAATATTTAACCATTTCGAATAAATAAATTAATGGACACACGGGTCCTTATTTTGGGATAATGCGACATTGCGAAGACGGTTTAAGTTAAATGGTATTAAGTGGTCAAGAAGCGTGTTGTTCATTCTTTATCATGCTAGTCAGCTTATTTTCAATTTATATGTTATGTTAAAAATAAATAATTGGACTTAGAAGTTAAACTAATTGCATTTATTCTGCATTTTTAACCGTTAAGATACTAATTATAAATTTATTTCTTCTACATGTTTAAAACTTTTTTGAAAATAATATGATCTCGGTAATTTTAGAAGATTTATATTTGAGCACGATTTCATTGTATATCGAATAATGATCCTTTAAAATTTTACCTATAGAATATAGAAACGAAAATTGTTATTTTCTATAATTTTAATAATCCTGCAGAGAATGTGTAAGAAATATCAGTGTGCCAAATCTTTCCATTTTGTTATTTATTGTGTTCTTTTAAATAAGTTAAAAGCTTAATATGTATCTTATATGTTATATACATGTATTTATATATATATATATATATATATATATATATATATATATATATATATATGTATATATCTGTTCTTTAACTTTTATATTTAGAATATGACGAATAATAATATATTCAATTTTTTTTGTCTGAACAGTTTCTTTAGCTATATTTTTAATTGTACGTGAAGAAAGCTGCAGACAGCAGAATTGCTGAAAAAACATTCGTATTACATTGTAAAACATTCAACAGCTTATAAGTATATTAATTTCAATAACTTAATCGAAACTAATCTACAGCGATTAGTGCTGCATAAATTTAATTAATTGGTGAAAATAACTTTAAACTCGTGAAAACAATTGTATCGACTTTTTATTTCAAATTTGAACCAAGCAATTAAATTTTTTTCAAAACTTTTTACATATTTATAAAAATGTCCATTAATGCACGGTCAAAAAATTAAAAGTATTAAAAAAAATTTCAAAATCTACAAATTTTATTACTTTTACTTCAGCTTAAATCACCATCAAGTTTTAATTGCGGAAAATTTTATTTCGAATGTTGTCCAAAAATTATATTTGGTAAGCTAATATACCAAATTTAAGTGTCATCAAACCTCACACTTATTTGGCAGTCTTTGCGTCAAACCAATAAATTATTTCATACAAATTAACATGAACTTGAAATTTAAATCAAATAAAAACAGTAATTCTTTTAAAATATTAAATGTAATAAAATCGTTTCCCAATAATTCCTGAAATGTGAAGTATTTTCTCATACCATGTGAAACTGTTAATATTGTTACATAAACAGTTCTAATGACATGAATTTTGACTAGACAACTTAACGAGTTTAAACGACTCCGATAACGAAATCTTATTATAAAACGAGTACTGAAAAATGGTTTATCTCTGTTTGTTACATTTTTTCTTGAATATATATTAAATTAACTGTTCTACTGGAAAATAAATGTTCAAAAAGCATGTTGATAATTAATATATGTTTATTAATTAAAAGAAAATGATAACAATAAAACACCAATATTCTTTCGTCAAGTATTCTTTGCGTTAAATTATAATAAATCTACTTTACAAAATGTTAATTCTAAATAAATAAAAAATTAATAAAATTGGTTGAAAATCTTGAATTCGTTGGAAAAAAGAAATATCTATAAAAAAAGTTATTTTCAATAAACTGGAATATCCTGTTCATTTTAGATATCAATAGTATATCTTTTAGGATATTTTCCGCTATCATATTTGAAGATATTTTCCGCGTAAGGCCTAGTTTACTGTAAACTTTGATTTGGCTTATGAATAGTTTAGGCCATTTAAATCGTTTAGTACCATAAAGTCGTGTAGTAAAGTACATGACTAGAATATAACATTTCTCATTTCTGTGTACACTGTTTGTGAATTGAGAATCGTAAACTAATCACAAAAGTATAATTCTCATATAATTATGACGAATCGAAGAAGCTTGCGAAGTACAAAATTTGCAAGTCAATAAAATTACATATATAAATATATGTATATATATATATATATATATACATATATATTTATATATATATATATATATATATATATATATATATAATATTTATATATATATATATATATATATATATATATATATATATAATATTTTGGCGATTAATGAAAATATTTTTTTGGAAAAAAAGCATTAAAAAATTGCTTGCGGTTAGAAAAGACGTAAAATCCAATGGCTCCAATTTTAACGACTCAATCACTACACATCACGGAATTATAAGCCCTAATAAGTCTAAGGAAGTTCTACTGAAGAGTACACAATGGCGTCTCTTTATGGATAAGCCACAGTAACAGTTTTAACTCAAAAAAGAGGCGTTTACTTAAATAGCGTCACATATAATTTTTGCCGTCAATTGCCATCGTAACAGCATGTATGAAATTTGAAAAATTAAAGAATTAATGCAAAATTTAATCCAATATATTCATACTTATTTAAATAAATACCAAAATTATTTTAAACGTTTTCTGTAGCTGTCGTTGCATACCTCATGAATTGAATTAGTAGAAATAGTTAAATCAGAATTGGAAAGAGAAATTAGAAGGTTTTTTAAAGTAAACAAAGATTGATTTGCACATTTTGATGACATAACGTCTGTATGTGAATTTACACTCTCTGACTTAGAACCATAATAGATGCGATGAATTCGCGTACAGAGAAAGGAAATAGATTTGAACAGATAATGCTTTTTACGTGGCAAACAAATGTTAAACATTCATAATTCCGAAGTTTTAATAAAAATACTCGTGTCCGGAAAAAAATAAGAAATGTTATATTCAGAAAAGTACCCACTTTAAAATTTACAAGTATATACTATCTACAGACATATATAATGAACAAGATTATTTTATTTTTGTATTGTGTATATGACTAATCAAGATGTTTTTCCATTGTAATGTTTCTGTTAGTGAAAACAAAATGTAAAGGTGAAATTTATAAAAAGAAAAAACCTTTTTTAAATATTTTTATTTTATAAACGTAGTTAACTGTGCCATTATCAATGAAAAGAAAACAAAATTTTTGACTGTGGTAAGTCAAGAGACCTGAAAATGCATCACTAGTGGTGAATGGCCATACTTTTGAAAAATTACCGAATTTAAATATCTTGGAACAATTATCACCAAGAGTTGAAATTTACTACCGTTCAATGCTAGGAACTAGATGCTACTTAAGTTTAAGAAACCAACTTAGATCTCGACTCATTAGCAATAGAACAAAAATGAATTATCTTAAAACGCTAATTCAACTGGTAGCCCCCTATGGCAGCGAAAGCTGGGCATTCTGCAAGCAAATGCAAAACAGATTACTAATTATTGAAACGAAACAATACTACGCAAAATCTTACGTGCTCTCCAAGAAAATAGGGTTTGGCGAATTCTTTAAAATCACGAGAATTATATTTGATATAAACAACCAGTCATTGTTACTCATCAATTAAAACCCAATAAGGTATCTTGGTTACTTATTTATATCTGAGGATAACAACCCGACCAAGCTACTAACTCTCGATAAGCTAGGGGATATCAGAAAACGGGGAAGACCTGCAAACAGATGGCTTGATGATGTCGACAGCGACCTAAAAGTGTTAAACTGTAAACATAAAGTATGTGATAGACTCCCATGGATAAAGCTCTTTAAGACGGCCGTGGCCAGTTCTAGGTTGTAGTGCCAAGAAGAAAAAGAAGAATAATTAGATCTTACAAATATTTGTTGGTAGAATATAAATTCACACGAAACACAAATAGTACAAAGAGATCTTGGTAGAATATAAATTCACACGAAAACTTAAATTTACAAGGACGTAATAAAAATGTTAAAATACCTGGCAACAAAAAAAAAACGAATCATACACAAAGTTACACGTCTTTATCTTCATTTTAAAATGTTACCTAATATTATTGTAATCTTTATTACCCATGTAAAAGCAATTTGCTCTCTTTACAGAATTTTCATAAATTCATAAGTTCCCGTTAGTTGAGCCAAAACAAGGCATTGCAACACCCACGCATGACCAGGGCTTTATACCTACGTACTCCTAAGGCTGAGTGTTTAAAATATTTTATATGTTTGATAAGGGCTTTATTTTTTCCCAGAGTTATTTAGCAAAAGGAAGGTAGCTTTGAAGACGATTTGATTACATTTTCGGTAAAGAGTTTTTAATCTTCATGTTTTTCAGACTTCTATCCCTTGTACCGCGAAATTACAATTTTCGGCTGTTTTGTTTTATATTGAGATTTGAAGGAAAATTATTTACATTTTTTAACAGCAATAAGCTTTGGCATGAAAAATTCGCTAAACATATGTTCCATTATCAAAGTATACAACCTTTTCATATAATACAACTTATGAAAAATATCCATCCCTTGTTGGAAAAAGAAAAAGGCCCAGAATTTTTTTCTAACTATAGTTCTCCGATACTTACATTTGACATAAATAATTATTTTAATAATGTTTAAATTAATTTGATCTTTTAATGCATTCTCCACTAAAATTTCGTTATTTATTTAATTAATGTAGATATTTTCTGGTATGACAAAGGTAAATGGGCCGTGCAAACTCAGTGCAAATATTGAGTCAATTCTCCATGTCTAGTTTTAGCTAAAAGAGCATGCTTTATTATTTACTTATTCAAATTCAATTTAAACTTTATTAAGAAAACTAAATGGCACTGCCTTTTGTTTTTTAAATATTTCATTGGTTTTTTTACAAAAAATTGCCAATTTGAAGGTTAATTTTCTGGTAGCTTCTTGGTAAATATTTGTTATTCGTAACTATTCCTCATTTTCTTTTCTTTTTCAACGATTTGATTATGAATAACCAAAAACTTTATGAATATCTCCTTTTTGTCTGGCACTTGCCATTTCAATGCCTACTAAACATTCGTATTTTCCCAAAATACTGATACCCGGCGTAGATAGATTTAGGCAATTCAAAGTCGGCGGTAAGTAATACATCAATCTGCCTGGCCGTTAAGTGTTCCTCTGTTTCCAGATCTAATTTTCTTTACTTTTGTTTTCTTCTTATCCTTCCTGTACTTGTGTTGAATTAGTTTTTGGATTTAAATTTTTCTTTCTAAGAGTTTCTATACAATAAGAGTAAAAAAACCGAACCGTTACCGTAATACTTTAGGGTTAGTCCCTTAGTTTTCCAAAGAGTTTCGAGCAAATAAACAAAAAAGAAAATTATAAAGTTACATTTAAACTGCTGCTTTATTATCCTATTTAAAAAAAAATAAAACTAAAAGAGGCACTTAAAAAACATTTTGAACATACTTGTTTTCTCTTTCACAGTGTAAGTATTGCACAAATATGTTTTTAAATATTTTTCCTTTGAAAGTTAACACCACGGAAATCATCCAAACATTGGCGTTTTAAACATTTTCTCATTAACAGGTAAATCTTAAAAACTTATATACAGTATGGAATATGAATACTATTTCATCAGGAATTAAGTGAACAAGTACAATAAATTAACATTTAGTATAATCACAAATATTAAGTTTACTTTAAACTATAATCATTTGTTAGTTAAAATTAACAAGAAACGTAGGTTCTATTGTTAAAATTATACTTTATTATATCATGTTATAAGATATAGTTAATAAGAACACTTGTATACACATATTTAAAAAAAAAATTATTTAATCTATAATATCATGGTGTATGTAATTTTTAATGATAAACGAACCTTAGTATCGCAAGACCGACTAGCACGACTGGTTGATTTTTTAATAATACGTATTTTTATTTGGAAAGATTACTCTTAGTACTTTCTATCTGTCTATATACTTTTATAATTTTTCTTTTATGCGGAATATATACAATACTTATCTCTAATTTGTAGTTGCTCGCAACTCATAATTTCGACGAGTATAGTTACTTGTAACTAGTGCTTATATAAACTTTTAGACCTACGTGGTTGAAATTTTACAAGTATATTTCTGCTTTGCTTAAAGTTCTCTAATAATACGCATAAGAAATAGTTTTTTTTAAATATTTTTCTGATGCCTTCGCTTGTATAGGGGATTAAAAAAACGTTCACGGTTCTCTGGGAGGAGGGTTAGATAGGTCAATAAAATTAAATTTACGTTTTATTTACCACTTCTCACTTTTTTATACACGTATACGAAATATTGCATAGCTGTTCGTAATTTACATATTTTCAAATAAGACTATTTAAATATTCTGGAAATTTCAGAAAATTGGCATTGAAAATTATTTTCATATGAAATTATTTCGAACTATCAAAATAAATTATTAAGCACAAGGAAATGGATATTACTAGTCATCTGAGATTACTAATGCACTTAAGATAAATTTATATGAATTATTAAAACACGTATTAATATATTTAATTTTTAAAAAGTATTGAAGACGAATCGCAATACCAGGGTCCAAATATTAGAATATTAGAATCCTCAATCAGATACTTTTATGAAAATATACGAGCACAAAATAAGAATTTATAAAATATGGATTGTTAAATGACTACATAACCCCAATTCATGCCTGGACCGATACGCACTGGGCCGGTTTTTAATGTAAAAGTCTACTAATTGATTTCCTATCAAAAACAAAGCAATAAGCATTTAACTACCAGTATTTTTAGGGTATTTAATCCATAATCACTAGAGCACTATAAAACGAACACACCAACATTTTCACATCTGGGAAATGAAAGTTTCATTCCTCGAAAATTTCCTATCTGGGACAGAAAATAAATACTAACCAGAGAGTAAATACTAACTCCGCCGAGTGACACGTCAACACCTGTTATTGACTTGTACCCTGCCGCAACCTTTAGCAGGAAACCGTGAAGCATGTTTGCTGTCATGAATTGGCTGATCACACAATCTCTGTGATAGATCCTGATCTGACGTCAGGTGATCCGGTCTGCACCCTTTGTGATAGATCCGGTCTGCACCTGACGTCAGATCAGTATCATCCGCTACTAATATGTATCCGTATATATTTTGTTTTCCTTGAAGTCTAGCACATCAGCAGCAGCGTATTCAACTTAACTACAATTGAATTGCACTTGATTCGTACACTGATGAGGGTGGCGATTACAACAGCAGCAATAAATATTTTCTTCATCAGACAAGAAAATAAAAAAGAACGCTAAGCCCATAAAGGGTGATTTGTCATCCTCAAATGATGTTATTATTGTGGATCTTATGGTATAAAATTCGGAATGATCAATAGAAAAAATATGGTAGTATTATCAGATAAGAACCAATGAACGCATGAAGATGTAAGAGTTATTTATAATGTGGGAAATATCAGTGTGAAAATAATGTAAAATATTAAAATCAATTACTGATTACTTTGTACTATATTATGTTTGAACTCATATTTTCTTAGTAGACAAGTTGTGAAATAAAACAACTCGTTATGCAGTGTACATTTATTTTATGTCTCGTCAGGTGTTAAATCAAATGCTAATAAAAATAACGGTTAGGGCAATCTTCTCTCTTAATTTCATTACCTTTATTTGAGAAATTAATATCGGTTCAGGAAATAATTCTAAGATGTAATGAAATATCATTATAATTTTCATCAAAGTTTGGTTGCAATAATTTGAATGAAATTTTATGACCATTAATATAGAATATAATAAGACAACTTGTAATGATTGAAATTGCACATAATAGACATTTTGAATAATAAAAACTCAAGTGATGAATAGTATCCAATAAACCGTTATTAAATCACCAACAGAATATTATGTTAATAACCAGTTTGTTATTTAATAAGAAATTAAACATTTAACACCACATGTTTCCTTAAATGTGAATTATTTCTATGCATTGCAATGCTTAAACTATCTTGTAATCATCATTCTACACCATTTGCTGTAATATTATTTTCCTAATTTTTGTGTAGTTTACTCACAATACCATTAATTTATTGGTAATCGAACATAAGGTACTTTCACAATTGCACAATATGTTTACACATACTTAGGTTGTTTTCACTAATGTATATTTATTGTAAATATTTTATTAAAATTAATAAATAATATGAGCATTTATATATATATATATACATATATATATATATATATATATATATATATATATATATATATATATATATATGTGTGTATATATATATATATATATATATATATATATATATATATGTATATATATATATATATATATATATATATATATATTTATACATTAGTTGGACATAATGGTTGTGGTAAATCTATTTTTGTTACAAACTTCATCAAAATTGTTGATAAAGTTTGTGGTGTAACCTCTGAAAAATTACTTAATACTATGATGAAATGTAACTTTTATACGATTTGAATAATGTATATTATCATCGAGGACTAACCGATTGCACTTTATTTAATATTTGGATTTACATCAAACCTCGTAATAGTGGGTGATACAATGCAAAAAACTGATGAATTAATAATTAATATATTCGCAAAAGGTAGTTATTATACATTAAATAGTTAAATCTATATTTTATTGACAATATAAGATAGAAAATGCTAAGAAAATAATTAAAATTGAACAAAAACTTCACTACGAAAGTACTGATAATTTAAAAAAAAAAAGATTTATAAAAAATGTACAAGATTTAAACCTTAAAATAATTGCTGATGATAAATTGATTCTTTACTAATCAACTTAATCAGCCTAATCGTTAATCGGTAGAAACAAGAATTCGAGAGGAGATTAGTTTATCAAATTATCGACCAACTATCCAAAAAGGATCATTGTTAAATAATAACATAAAAGATTATAACGAAAACCAAGGTGAAACTAATTTAAAAGATAGAATATATCAGAAAACTCAGTTTGAGGGAATGAATGATAACAAAAAAACCTCACTCCAAAACCTCAATCAGAAAAGTAAAAAAAAAAATCACAGCCAGAATTTATAATCACTTTATACCTTCAATTAATATAGTCAGTTTACTTAACGACATTGTGAGGACATTAAAAAATAATCCTGTTGGGTGAAAAAGTTCTTTACTTTTAAAGGATATTATTATACCAATAGATTTTATTAGAAATCCATAACGATATGAACCTACAAATCTATTAGATCTTAAAAATGTATCTGAACGTTTCTCATTATAAGCGCAAAGAAAAAATTAACACTGGGTGCATGGACTTCCGCAAGGTGATGATGTTTTTAATCTCAAATAAAACAATAGGATTGATAACGAAACGAAAACTTTTCCATATCTTCGTAATATTAGGAGAAAAACTATGTGGGGAAAATGGAATATTTATATAAACTTAAAAAAATATATTAAGATCTATCATATCTAGCCGATTATAAAGAAAAGTTAGTAAATGCAAAGAGTGGAATATTGTCAAGTTCTCAAATTAAGTTTTGGTAACAATCACAGGAAACATACATTGTCTAAAAACCGGAGCGAAAAATATACATATCTTTCGGATTTAAGATTCTGATTTAATAATTTCATACGATCGTTCATAACATTCTAATATAAAACTGTGTCCTCTTGATATCAATATTAATAACATGATGAGAGTATGTGTAATTATGATAATACTTATGAAAAAGTGTGGAAAGTAAAGAGTTTAATACAAACATTTTGTGTCGTAGATCATGTACCAATAAATGAAACTAAACATGTTTTTGATATAGATTTTGTGACTAATTTGAGTGATGAAATTTTCATAATATGAGCAGTTTTACCAAAGTCACCTTTTACTTTGTGTGAGATAAAATATTTAAATTATGAAAATATTGGTTGTACTTTTTATAAAAAAAAGTTACAAAGATGATTATCGATTTTAGCATGCGTCACAAAATAAATATATCAGAAAAAAGTTTTAGTGAAACGGAATAGTTATTCAGATTGGTTTAATAGTTAGATTACTTGTAATAGCTGTGATCAAAACGATCTTTATGTTACTTTGTTAAGTAATAGTTCTATGCCATATTTCCTTGATAACACAAATAGTAAATTCATAATTAAAATATCAAGAACAATAAAACTTGGCGGTCGCTGGTCTATAAGTATAATATATATGAATTTCAATATCCTTGTCAGAATCGTCAGTTAAGTATAATATACTATTCTCTACGGTCTTCATTATACAAGAGTTTAATGTTCGTTTCGCCATTTTTATCTGATGGAGAAAATAGTTATTGATGCTATTGTAACTACGACTGTCATCAGTGCGTAACTTTTGTTTTCTTGAGCTATCATTGTATTTTTGTAATCCAGCATCTTCTGCGCAGAAGAATGAATTCACTTCATCATGATTTTCATAATTTTGTAAATTTACCAAACTGTGGATTAAATTATAACATTAATGTTACTTTAGATATAATATTTATACAATAAAATAAATATAAATAATAAAGTTAGAATGATAATAAAGTAACTTATCTATATTATTACTTCTCAAATAGTCGAGTACATCAGATAGATAATTGCGATCTATCATTATACGATCTAATTGCTAAATTTGTATCCAATTTAATAACAGAATTTGTATTATTTAATAAACTCACAATTATTGCTAGATTACTGATTATATATATATATATATATATGTATATATATATATATATATATATATATATATATATATATATATATATTTATATATATATATATATATAGATTACTGATTATATCATTGAACTAGTTATTTTGTCGAATTCAAATAACACCATTATTAACATGTGTAAAATTCGCCAAGCATATTAGGAAATATTTCAGAATCAAGTAATAAGTTACATATTTATTTTCAAATCACTGATTACGTTTCAAAAGTATATACATTTTTTTTAAAATATACCAAATTAATTTTAATTTTAGATTAAATGTCCTTTATATTATAAGTCATGCGGAGGAGTAAAGATGAAGGAAATTGTTTTATAGCAAGTCATTTATTTTAGGATAAATATCTTCATATTAGATCTTATACGGAGGAACAGATGTGGAGAAAATTATTTTATAGTAAGTATAAGTTTTGGTTATGTTTTACTAGATTAAGTTAAATTATGTTAGATTTGATTAAATTAAATTAGGTTAGGTTAGATTATGTTAGATTAGGATAAGTTACGTAGGTTATTTTAGATTAGGTTGGGTGAAGTGACGAAATGGTATTCTGGAGCATGTACCCTCCACAGTTTAACAATTTGCAGCCATTATTCCTTTTCGTTCGAGCAAAATAACCTAAAAGCAATAAATAAATACCAAAGAACAAAACCAAAAATATGAAAGGACAAAACAACTTATCAAGAATTGAGCTAACTAAAACGGTACTATAATAACAATAGCAGCCAGAAATAATGAAATTAGTAGTAATATGTGTACAATAAAAGAAAAAACTATCATCCAAATTTGTGATCTAATGAAGCAAAAATATTGTTCCAAAACGTATAAAGCACATATAAATGTATAAAGCAGAAGGAAATTAAAAAGTCGTTTATTTAAAACTTTTGACACTATTAACAAAGTTCGAAAACATCATGGAATATATTAATGTTATTATCAATAATAACCACAAATTGACGTGTTATTTAAGGTAGATCACAGGTTATAATAACATTATCAAACAAAGTTACTTTAAAGTGTTACGTGACATTATCATTTATTTATTAAGCACGCCGTAAAACCTCTAGCACACGAAGTCTCGTATATTCATAAAATGTCCGTTAAGTTGAGTGTGATACGCCCTCACCGCCCTTCTGGGCAGTTAATAGTCGAGGAGGCCTTACGTGACCAACGGCGCCGCTGGCAAGTTAACCTTTCAGACGTTTGTGTGCTGAATGTTAAATGTACACAAATTTCGACAAATCATATTCACACGAATTACATCGTGCACCTTCATTATGAGTTAAGATTAAATGAAGGTTTTTAAAGTAGATGAAGAATATTGGTGAGAGAAGAATGCTTTGAAGAGAAAATTTTTAAAAACACATAGAACCTAGTTTTTATCATTTAATTTATTTGTCTATGATCGACCAGATCAACATATCGATAACACTTCTAAGATACTTGGAGGAAGGATGAAATATCTGAGAAACGTGTAAACTCGTTCTTATTCAAAATAATACTTTTGTAAATTACTTTTTCTAACACTGTTGATGATTATTAAAACTTAGCATTGAATAATAACGCTTACTTTCGCGAAGCTTTCAAATTTTACACTATGCTTGTAAAACTTAAACAATTTTGATTGAGATTCTTTGAGAATTATTCCTATCATAACATATTTTTAAGAAATAATAATTTTGTTTTAAGTATTCCTTTATTTTATAAATGTTTAATTTTGTGTGAGAGAAAGCTGAAAAAAATTCTTAAATTATCGGGTTTGGTTCTATAAGACTAAAAATAGACCTATTACATGAAAATAAAAATCGTCTATATTTTTTTTCAATCGAAAGTCAAATAATGTGAAAATATGTATATTTCACTAAACTAAGGTTTCCTCCTCTATATTTTTTTAGTACCGGAAAGACAGATAAACCTATGTATTACTGAATATAGCGGAGTACATCTGCTCGTACAAAAACACCATAAAAAATTACTGTGAAGTATTTTTGACGCCAGAGTTATCGGTTTGCTGACACCATAGGTTTATATAATCGCAATGTAAATTTGAGTCCTTAAATTGTGTCTTGTGCAGTTATTAATTTAGTTAAACTACAACTTCCACAGCGCGAGACCGATTTTTTGGTATTGAGTTTTATCTTTCTACACTTTATAAAATAGCTTACAGTTAAAATATTAAAATTGATTTAAGTTATTAATATTTAACTTTTGAATATATATCGGCCTCTAAAATGTGAAAAGTTTTCAAAAACTATGATGATGAAGTAAAGTCGTGAGAAGCCAAAGAAAATCAAGATTTTCCATGTTGGGCAATGACAGTCTCGGTGGGAGAGCCTCAAATTGCACTATCGGATCGTGAGAAGACAATATATTGCACACCATTTTAAAACTAAAACTTTGCTAAATTTGGTTAAAAAGATGAATGAATAACGTGAATGTTACCTAACAGATTTAAACTTTGTTACTAATTCAAAATTATTTTTTGAGATTTTCACTACATTGCTGGAGACCGACAATGCTTTTAATATAATACACTTTGCCTAAGAAAACTTTACTGTAGATTTAAAAATGTAAGATATATGACAAGTTTTTGCGACGAGGGTGAGTATTTTTCATTTACACGTGAATACGATAAAATAAAACCCTCGTAAAATTTTCACGCGCAAGAAATAAAGTTTCATTCAATGGAAAATCCATAGGCAGTCAGACGGATTTGTCACATATTAATTCTAGTTAGCATCAAATGTATGCTGCTGACTTCCGGTCGACAGCCACTCGCCTAACGGAATTGTGGAAAATATTTTACTGACGTAAATCAAACGATAATGTGGGCGCGATAACAGATCTGGTTTGCATTTGACGTCGTTTCGATATCGTCAATCGAATTCATGTAAACATTTCATATTATGCGAAGTCAAGGAAATTGAATTCTCGCTGGATTAAAACTTTACGTTTGACATAAAACTATTCTTAGATCTTCGATATAACTTACATATTAACTCTGATCATAGAATTATGCTTAAATCAATTAAAACAATAATCCCTTGATATCCTGTGATATTCTTTGAAATTATCGTGAATAAGAAAACAGTAAATAAATGCTAATACCTTACCAATGAAATATTGTGCGGTGAATTTTGGAAAATAATGAAAGTAGTAAATCGTTTATGTTCATAGTTAATTGACATGAAATAACAAACATTTTGATTGCTTTAATTTACGTATTTAATTTCACAACGCTTTTAATTTTAGATAGTTACAATTTTTACATCCAATACTTTTCACGTATCATGGCAATCTGGTACATCGTATTTTTTTCTAATTATGAGTCACCGATAGACCATCCTCTTTACAGATTTTTACGCATAATAGGTCACACACATACGTGCATATGTACGTAAACGTGTGTTAGTACTATTATGATCGACTGTTGATTCATACAGTTTCCAAAATTGCAAATTGCGAATACTCAAAATCATAAATGGTAATTCCACAAATAGAGAAATTTTACCCTACACACACCCCACAATTTTTTACGTGTAATGTGAATTGCACTGAAAAATCATTTGTAAGAATATTTTAAATTTCTTTAATCCCTCCTCTTTTATGTTTATTAAAGCTGATGATAGGACTTTCTTTAAGATAAGTGAGAGTGATTTTTTTATTCATGAGAAAACCAATTTAATCCATTTGACCATGAAATATTTTAATTGGACAAATTTTCTAATTTCCTTCAATAAGACTGTGGATTCGTACAATTTCCAAAAACCTTTTTTTTTATTTGTGAATACTCAAAATCATATATGGCAAATCCACAAATAGTGGATTAAAATTTTACCCTACACACACCCTACAGTTGTTTACGTGTAATATGAATTGTATTGAAAAAATATTTGTAAGGATATTTTCAATTGCTTCGATAACTCGTTCCCCTTTACGTTTTTAAAGCTGATAATAGAACTTTCTTTATGATAAGTGAGAGTGATAAGTGTGAGAGTTAATTGGACAAATTTATTAATTTCTCTCAAAATTGCAACTAAATGTATGTATTTTAATCTTAAATTGGCAATAATATGCCCATATAATATATAATAACCTTATTCCGTTCCGATACTGATTTAAAGTAAATCTGTTATTGTAGCTTATAGTTTGTTTTTGAACGTGTGAACATTCTATTATACATTATAAAATAAATGAAAATGTGAGTTGAGGGCCATTTTGACCCAATTCAGTGAAATCATTAGATATAATAATAGGGTTGAATTTTCTACCAATTTCAGTAGTGAGCTGAATTTTGATTGATTTTAAATATTCAATTTTATCATTAAACATAATACTAAGTGTGAATTTTCTATCAATTTCAATACACTGAACTGAGGTGAAATTTGATCAATTTGTTGCCCTTATGTTCAAGTCTTCAAATAAATAATTTTTGATTAATATTTTTTTTCTGTAATTCTATTCCAATTAAAATAAACTGTTTACTTGAGATAAATAGAATAAGTTTGAAACTACATCTGAGAATAATGGACTACAAAAAAATTTAGTTAATAATTTTTCAAATTTTTCGACAACTTTTCAAGAGCTGTAGAACAACTATTCAATCAAATGTAGCAATTTCGAAAGAAGTTATCAATATGTAAATTGTACTTTTTTGTTATCAAATAACTGGAACTAATTCTCCGTAAAACAAATAATAACATAAGGTAGCAGGTTTTGTTCCATATAAAATCAAATAAATCGTGTTATTTCAAAATCTTTTCCCCATTTGAATATCTTTATTTCACTTAACTCATTCTCCTAGATGTGCTCACACACAATTTAAAATTTTTATATCTTTAATATTTACTTCAATTACATATTTTTCATTTCCTACTGAGTAGTTTTTCTTGTTTCACGTTTATTTGATCCCATTTCCTTGATTTTTATTCAGCTGTTCACTCTTTTCTGATGCTTTAATAAACATCAAAACGTACGGTAAAAAATTACAGAAAGTTAAAGAAAAATACAGAAAATTAAAGAAAAGAACAAAAGGAAAAAAAAAATTTATTAAATATTACACCCCAGAATACGTGTACTCAATATATATCAACAATACACTGATTGTAAAATATTTATAGCTATATAATTGTTACTTCAATTACAATATATTAACCTTATTCCGTTCCGATACTGATTTAGAGTAAATCTGTTATTGTAGCTTGTAGTTTGTTTTTGAACGTGTGAACATTCTATTATAAATCTGTCAATATTTTTCTTCACAACGTATTCTTCATTTGTTTTCAAATATCCGAAAATACAATTATTCTCCTCTGTATATTTATGAAATTGATTTGGAGAACTGTTAATATGTAAAAAAGAGAAATTACTATCACAATCACCCATACGTAGAGCCAATCCTTTTATTAAGTGAATACATTTTAGCACGGAATTCATGTGCTACATATTAAGCCTTACGAACGTCAACATTAAATTCTGAACGGCTGTCATTCCCGGCACCTTACAGTATGGATTGAAATATCTCTCTCACTGAAATCGGGTGTTCACATGACTACCGAGATAGATTTAGTCTGCATTTGACGTCGCATCAGTATCACTCGTTCAATTCGTATCGGCAATTTATCTTACTTCGAGCCAAACGAATTGAAAGCTGGTTAAGTTTTATTTCGTGTATTTTCGACTACTACCCATTCTGGTTCCAATTACACTCTACTTGTTTGTAAAGGAAAAATTGGAACAGTTTTTCTTTTACTGCTTAACTAAGTAAAATAAGCAACCTTAACAAAGAAATTAAATTTCATTCCTATTTTTAAACTTTAAAACAAATCCTTAATAAAAACAATAAGAATAGTTAAATTGAAAATAAAACTCACATATTAAGCAGACACCAATAGAACTCTAGTACATACGATAAAGGACTTGTATTATATATTATTTAAAAGAAAATGGGATTACGAGATTATAAAAAATATTTATGTAATATATTTATGTAAAAGTAAATAGTGAAGAAATTATGCTGTATATTATTACAGTATAAAGAATTAAGAAGTCTACCTTCACAGATAACGAGACGCGGTCGAGAAAGTTAATATTCGATTTGAAAATGTTAGAAGTGTTAATTAAAAGTGATAGATTATAATATGTTTACCTATGTATTTCTCAATGCCTACTCGTACGATAAATATATTAGGAAAATGTTGATAATTGCGGTACTCTAGTTAGATTTTTCTATTGACCGAATAGATGCAGGTGTGGAACATTGTGATGCCTTATTTCTTATGTCCTTTTTGGCTCTTAATTAGATATTCGGATAGCCGGTATATAATTAAATAAGGGGATATATATATATATATATATATACACATATATATAAACTATTCCATTTACAATTATTGTTTTAATTTTCATGTCAAAATCGTATAAGTTTCTGAAGCCCTGATTTTCGATAATTTTAAGTTCAGTATTTCCAGAAATAAGAAAGACAGGTAACATATTTTCTCCATATTTTTTATTACATCCGAGAGATATGTTATCTAATCTTACAACTTTTCCATTCCGGAGGATAAATGCGATATAAAAAATCGATTATTTGCTTTACTCCCTCTCCCCTAAAAATCCTATGTAGATATTGTTGCGTATTTACGGTTGAGATATCTGCGGGTAAATATGCTTTGTTACAATGCCCAATCACGAGTTTTTCTGTCAAGCGGTTATAGAGAAAAACGGCTATGACAGACAGAAAAATCGACAAGTGAATGATCTCATGAGTTTTCTGTTTTATTTAATTTGAAGTAGGGACAATAAAAATATCGATATATATAACAAAAATTGGAAATTAAAGACACTTCACTTGACGTCAAGACGTGGCAAGTAAATTATCAGGAATAACTGATTAAAATTGGTGCTATATATAAGATAATCACCTATCTGAAAATTCCGTCCAAAATATATTTTTTTTTAAATTGTCTTTTTGCAATATAACAAAATATCAGTATGCAATAAAGATAATAGATCATTCTTTTCGTAAATCATGATGAATACGTGCACACCTCCCAATTGAACAGTTCCTATCTCGGACCATGGCATGCGACCAACTAAAAAATATCAATTATTCAAAGCTTCACGCATAAAAAGTGGTAGAATGTTAAAAAAATAAATTGCCAAGTATTTCATATGTTTGAAGATTGCAAATAAACCTGGAGGGAAAGTCTTAGATAAAGTGAAAAGGTCTAAGGATAGAATTGTATTTAGAGGAAAACATATTACGAAATGTGATGTTAAAAACATCTAACGGTTATAAATATTGTCGAACCACATATATTCTGAGTACTTAAAGTCCATTCTGTGAAACGAGATGTATTTTTTTCTCTTCACAATTTAAGACAGTATTTCCATATTTAGCAAGCGTCGACAGATTAACATTTAACCATTATTTGGCTTTTCTATTATTTACTTGACATATATTCACGTCAGTAAATAATTATTAGTCAATACTTTTTTACTATTGGTATAATTAATATACCTTAATACGCAAATATTTCAACCAATTTAACTTCATTTTATGTAGCGATCCAAATAGAAATGAAAATTTTACATTAATGTATATATATATATATATATATATATATATATAGATATACATATGTGTGTGTGTGTTTGTGTGCGCGCGCATATATATGGTTTAAAAATTAATTTGAATATATAAATAATTTTTAAACCATATATACAAAAACTTAAAGTAGAAATAGGAAGTTTAACATTTAGATGAACACATTTAAAATTATAAAGTAATTTTTTCAAATGACTTATTTCCTTTATCCAGGAAAATTACAGCAATTACCGAGGTATTAAACTGACGTCCCATACACCAAAAATTTTGGGAAATTATTCTAGTGAACCCACTAAACAAAACTGTCAAAGTTACCCCTAACCAATGTGAATTGACCAGCGGAAGGGAAACAACCGGTGCAATACACAGTGTGAAAATTTTGACAGAAAAATTTAGATCGCCGAAGAAAGACCTACACCTTGTATTCATAGACCTAGAGAAAGTTTCTGATCACCTACATAGAGATCTGCTTTGGCCAGCTTTGACCACAATTAGTCCCGGAACAGTACATATCCTTGATTAAACATCTATACCAAGGAATAGCCATAAGGTAAGGGTTAGTAGCCTCTCAGGCCAGACTGACATATTTTAATTTAAAGTCTTAGTTCACCAAAGATACAAAATAAGCCCGTTATCGTTTAACTATATCACAAAACGTCTGCAAAAACCTGCACTTTGGACACTGCTATACCCTGATAATATATTTCTTATAGCCGAAATTCAAATAGAAGTACAGGAACTACTAAATGCTTCGCAAAATGCACTAGAGAGGCGAGGTCTTATAGTGAAGAGAGACAAGATTGAATATGTGCGGTGTGATATGTCTGGAAATAACTCATCAG
The DNA here is from genome assembly GCA_039881145.1 of Druceiella hillmani. NCBI lineage: Eukaryota > Metazoa > Arthropoda > Insecta > Lepidoptera > Hepialidae > Druceiella > Druceiella hillmani. The sequence goes on along the minus strand of JAYKKI010000022.1, from coordinate 23,832,640 downwards.
TAACGACTGAAGGAACATCTTTGAAGAATGTAAACAGTTTGAGTATCTCGGTTCAGTCGTAGCTTCGAAAGACGGCACTAAAAAGACATCCAGCACAGAATAACAACCGCCTGGCTTAAATGGAGACTACTAACCCGAGTGCTATGTAACGCTGGAATGCCCATCAAACTCAAAGGTCAAGTTTACAAGTAGTACGGCCAGTGTTTGGGTTGGAATACTGATCAATGACCGGACGGACGGAATGGCAAACGAACAAAAGATGCACGTCAAAGTAATAAAAATGTTGCGTTGGGCCGGAGGAGTTACAAGACTGGACAGAATAAAAAACAAGTACACTGGAGGAATGTTTTAAGTCCCAGGAATTGAGGAAAAACTGAAAGAAAATCGCTTGCGTTGGTACAGGCACGTTATGAGGCGCAGCGAAGATCATGAGACCAAGGCAGTGTTAAAAATAAAAAAAGGAAAAAGAGGCTGAGGTCGACCCGCTGCCACCTGGAAGAGCACTACAGATAAAAATCTTAAAATTATGAATTTGCATTCAGTGAAGATACAAGATAAACTGTTGTGGCAAAAATGTACGTAGAGAGCTGACTCAAATTAGATATGACACCTTAGCCATAAGAAAGAAGAGTAATTTCCCTCATTCGATATTCTTCGTATCAGATATGTTTTTGAAGACAAGAATATATGTTCGATTTTCTAATACTTAAGAATAAATACATTACCATTAATAAACATGTTTATATCGTATATTCAGTTTTGTAATACCTGCAATTTTATAACATTTTTATCAATATCAATACTGTATATTTTTTGCTGTAATAACATTTTTATCAATATCAATACTGTATATTTTTTCGTCATGAAATAAAAAACAAGTACAAAATTTTTTTATAAAAAGAAATTTTTTTCTTTAAAAAACCGAATAATCATTGATCGCATATATATTTAAATGTTGGAGTTTGGTTTCATTGTTTTTGGTGCAGTGCGAAATACGTACATTAGTCCATGAAGTTCTACTTCACAATGTATACAGTGTATCAGTGAATTCGTTGTGGGTACCATTATACTTTATTCGCATCCAGCGGAGTTTATTTTATTTTCAGTTATCAGGGAATTGCAACACACGATCTGATCGTGAACAATTTCGTATCAAACGAAAAGTTTATTTTAAATTGCGTTTTCCACATTTAACTTTAGGACAACATCTATAATGCATTTTGCGTTTATTTTATTAAATTTTGAAACATATTTTTTTAAAAATAGATTTCTTCATATTGTTTCTTCAGAAAATTTGGTTTGTACAATTAAACGTTAATCTTTAGCAAGGTTATCTATCTGAAAATAACAATTTTTTGATTTCGAAGATAATGAAGTTAGTAATAATAGTTACTGTATCACAGATATAACACGTATATTGTGTATAGATATAAAACGTATATATGTACAAAATTCGATAGCGACTAGTAAAATGTCTTACGATAATACACATTATATCAATTAAAAGTTTATGGCTGAAATTGGAAAATATTATTTGTAGTTTTACATGGAATCGGAGAATGAAATCGACCTTACCGACGGAAATAAAAATGAAAATATTTGTGTTATATAATTTTTAACCGATTAAGGAAAATGTCAGGTCTGCAAATGTAACAAGTTGCAATTTATTAAGAATCTACTGTAAAAACTGGCGAGAACATGCCAGACAATTCAATTTTAATAATATCATTTGAGACATAAATCAGTGAGGATTGTGCTATTTTTTAGAAAATTGTATAACGGAAGCTAGTTTATCTTAATATCTTCTGAAAATAATAAACATTTATTTTGACTCTATCTTGAAATAACGATAATCGGACAAAAGTATATATTTCATGTATTTATAACACCAAACTAACATGAAATTAAAACTTATTTAGTTCAGAGTGAAAAAGAATATCTTTCGACTGTCGTGATCTAATACTAGCAAACACTTTCAGACTCATTTAAAGAAGAAAAAATATATCTTTGGTCTTAGTTTATATTTATGGGTATGGTGTAACATAAACTATGCATTCCCAACCCTTCTCTTTCGGTGTTGTTCACAATAATTTTCATTTAAGATGGTAACTAATCCAATGATACCATCGCTATATTGATCGATGCCAAGTCCTAGATTTAATAACTCGAGTTGACATTGACTAACATGTGAGTTCGAATTAATCGTGAACTATATCCCTGCCAAACTTTATGAGAATCTATCGTGCCATTTAGACGTGATTGAGTAAGAAACATCTAAACATATTTCCACGTGATATTAGTATTTCAAATGTTCAAAGCCGCGGATAACACATGTCTTACTTATCACTCAGTTAAACAAACGTCCGTTGCATAGTTATTGGCCAATCAACATCAAAACTGTCTCAATTATACTATCAGTGCTACGCAACACCAGGGCAGTATGTCTTACAAGGGGAAATTCTAAATAAATATAATTTGACCAAAAACATTTTCTGTCATCAAATTAATTCATAAGGCAATTTTTTCGAAGCAATGCGTCGTGATATTAAAAAAAAAGGTTTTTCGTACCACCATAAACAATTATGGAGGAAAAGAGATTGACAATCAATACAAAACTTAACAGCGAATAGATCTGAAAGTTATTTGCTGATAAACAGAGCTAATAAGAGAAAAGATTATTAAAAAAAGACGTAAAACGATTTTCGTATTTTGTTAGAAGCTCCAGGTACAAATGTATCCATTACAGCAAATGTATCCATTACAGTGTAAAATAAGTTGCGCGTATGTACAGTTAAACGCTCAGAAAATAAATTGTGATTAATCGGGAATGATAAGACGATTGGAAGACCAAAGGTTTTATCCGATGAAAAAACTTTTTTAGACTGATTGAAACGTACTTGCCTAAATTTCATTATCTTGATTATAAGAAGAAATATTTTTTTTTTGAACAAACAATTATTTTAAGAAGTTTTTTTTTTTATTCGTTAAAATTGCTTTATGATTTTACAAACAATAAACTTAAATATTAGGCTGCAAGTATAACAAATATAATACAAATTACGTCAATAAAATGTCAATAAATGACAGAATCGAAAATTTTATTTCAATATAATAATAACCAGAGAAGTATTAAAAACTCAATCTTAAGTTTTCATCTTCAGATGGTTTTATATATACTTTCATTTTTCACAAAAGAGCCATTTAGCATAAAAGAAGAAGGTTGTTTTCAATAAAATATGAGTGTTTCGCTGAAATCACGCAGGAGCTTTAGAATGTATGAAAGTACGAATACACGTGCGTGTATACATAAGAAAGTATTTGGTATAAAACCTAAAGTGAGTATTTTGGCTATTACTTTATTGGCTATAAAACATGAAGTGAGTATTCCATTTATTTATATTTTTATCTAATAATGCTCAGTGATATGAATAAGCCAAAAATTTTCAAGCTAAGATATTATTTCTGTCTTTGAGTTAAGCAGCCTAGGTCCCATAAAAATTAAAGTAAAACTAATTGAACTGAAAACAAATATTGTATACTATTTATTTTTATACCTATTTTAATTTTAGTTGGAATAGTATTTCCGAAAATAAAATTGAAAAAGTGAATGTTTCCCATATCGTGGAAAGATACTAGTAGGTTGTGTGCTAACTTTACACGCCTTGTTAAAGCCATTACTGGACATATTTTATTTAACAGCTCATATCCGACAAATTTTTCCTTTCTACCGTAATTCGGATAATTCTGCTGAGGTTGAAATTTGTAATGGTGTGATATTGTCGAATCGTTCGTAATTAATTTGAAAGGCTTAGTGTTAACTCGTATTTTTTTTAAATCGGACAGCAACTACTGCTAAAATCTTTCAAAATTCATTCGTTAAACATGTTATGTTCAAACAAAGAAGTAATGGAAGTATTGGATTTTAAGATAATACCTGGTACTTGTTAAAGTTTAATTATAAGTCCTAATGAATTAAATAACTGTCATGTAAGGCGACATATAATCAAATCTTCCACAGTACATTTCACTGTTTTAATCTTCTCCTTGTTTGAAGACTTAAAGTAAAAAGTATTCCAGGTATCTACAAAGCAAAACTTACGACAAATTTTGCACAAAAAAGTATTCCGCAGATAAACATGAAATATATCCGATTAATGACGATTAGCCCAAAGCTGCCAAGGTTGAATAAAAAGATATATTTAAATCTGCCAAGGTTGAATAAAAAAATATGTTTAAATCGACGAAATTATGGACTGTTTTATGTTATAAGTTAACATTTGTCAATAATTATTGGTTTTAACTAAACAATTTTTTTATAATTTTCGTTATCATCTGGAATAAATTCTTGTAAATAAATTTTCCATTCGTTTAAACGCACTTTTATGCTTCTAAAACTCAATCCAAAATAGGGTCTTCTTGATATCTTATTTTCGTTAAAATTATTATATACTGAAGCAAATTTTTGAAAATTTTATTCTTCAAGCAGAATAAAATAATCAAACTTTGAGGCAATCATTTGTTTTGGCTCTTATTAGTAAAATTACTTTATTCGTTACGAAACTTCTCATGTAACAGGTAACACTAACAGCTTTAGAATATGATAAATGGGAATAACTGGCAGATTTTAATAGTAATTTTGCTAATATTTGTATTTCAAAACAGTCTCCGTAGCACTATATGAATCGTTTCATTCGATCGAACAACTGAGAAAAAAGTCAGCCCTATCTTCTTGAACTTCTCTTCCTTGGAACTATTTGTATCAATGGCGTTCGTGAATCATGTTTCTTGCAGCATCTTTTATTCTTAGTGTAAAATTTGTATTAATGAGAAGCTATATAGTGCGAGATCAGGGTTGAATAATATAATCCGTCGTTTGTCTCTGAGTGCGCAGGCGTGTTATCGTAATGAAGGAGGATTTTCCTGCGAGGTCATTGCTCTTATACTTTTTAAAAATAATGGACAAACAATACTATACTAATATGCGGTAACTTTTTTTATTTTTTAAAATCTTATTATGTAATTATCTTTTCGACTGAAGAACGACGCAAAAATTTTTTACAATGTTTCATCCTTTCTTTACTATTATGGACGATGCTTTAGAATGAAAGCCTCACTGTTCACCTCACGCCTTATTTTTGGATTTGTAACACTATATCTGTTTATCGTTACTAAAAATGAGGTTGAATACAACATTTAAATAGGTCGAATTTGTCTAATATTTTGAGACATAAATCAACGCGACGGTATTTTTGACTTTCATTCAAATCACAGGATATTTATCTAACATAATACCTGAGGACTCTAAAAATATCTAAAGTTGCACCAAATATACTAATGGTTTATTCTCTCGCCAGTATTTATTCCGAGCTGTAGATCAACATCAACGTTGTCTTCATTTATTGCCGTTAAGGAATATACCTCACGCAGATCATCACTGAGATTGATACGACTACATTTGAACTTGTTAAACTAGTTGTAAATAGTAGCAAGGGGTAAGAATTCACTATGAATTCCATCACTATGAATTCACATGAAATTCAAAAGAATTCATCATGAAAACTAATCAAAGACAGTTGCTACTTTACTAATGATTGATGTTACACACATCAACGTTGTCTTCATTTATTGCCGTTAAGGAATATACCTCACGCAGGTCATCACTGAGATTGATACGACTACATTTGAACTTATTAAACTAGATTTAAATAGTAGCAAGGGGTAAGAATTCACCATGAAAACTAATCAAAGACAGTCGCGACTTTACTAATAATTGCTGTTACACTGAATGTCACAAAATTTTCTAGTCTACATTAATTTTGACGCGCTAGGTAAAATTTTTAAAGTGCTGATAATTTATAAAAACCAACGATAAAATTAAAAAAAAGGACCTTAATGTGACATCAAGTGTTCAAAGGCAAAATTTCAAATTTGTCACAAGCTCTATTACAAATGACCAGTTCTAAAAACATTCACTTCTATTTTCGAATATAATTATTTTTGGAATAGTACAGATTTATTGTCTTCAAAAAATCTGAAACTCAATTATTTTGATTTTTGAAAATATTTCCATACCTACATATTTGATAATCCCACACTCATTGTTGAAACTATTTTTCGCGTTAACCATATTAAATAAACAGTGTTTTGCTCTTGATATTTATTTAATTGTACTAATGGTGTTTTATTATGTTTACCTATTTTTATGGCTTTTAAAAAATTGATTGTGATAAGTAGATGACTTTCAATACAGAAGTGTCTATTATGATAGATATCCATTATATTTGTTGCACGAAATCTTTTAACTTTTCTATAAAACCATTAGTTTTTCCTGTTATCAACTATGAGTCCAGAAAGCTCGAATTTAATTTTGAATAATAGATTCACATACTTTGAGCTTGATCAAGATATGATAATAGAGTGAAATTTGTCGAAAGAAATTCCAAAGTGGTGGAGAGAGGGCCCATAAGCATGGTATTATTTTGATTTATCCGACGATTTCTTTGGTCATAAATAAAGAGCACGGTCGTAAATAAAGAAAAAGATAGTGAGAGGATCTCCTCGATGGCGAGGTGGAAATTTGTTGAGGTTGGACTTGCTCGACTTGTCTCGACATAATAAAGAAAGTTATTTTGTATGTAAGTATTTGCGGATACATACAAAGGCATGAAGCATCCAAGACACCAATAAGTAGATAGGTAGGTAAACAAGTATGTAATTACAAATACAAAGGTATGAGATATCTATATCATTATTAAGTTCGGAGGTAGATACGAGTATGTTTATATATAAGTATGTAAATATGGAGTAGATAAGAGAAGGGATGTTGACTTTGTATTGATTCCTCATAATTGTTTTTTATTAGAAATATTTATTTTAATTATATCTTTAATTTGAATTTGAAGTTTTATAATGCCTTTCATGTTTTTCTTTTGGTATTAATATTACAATTTTATTAAATGACACCCTACATTTACCAGCATTTTTGGTAATGTGATGAGGAAAATTTCATATATTTTATAATAGTATATTGAAACAGCATAGGTTTTACTTTTGCTTCTTTTTAAATACTAAACAATATCCAAAAGAAAAAGGCATTGTGGAAAGAACTTTATGCAATATAACATAAAGTTTCACAGATGCATCACAATTTTTAACATTTAATATCATGGTACTTAAATTTTAATATTTGTGTAGGGAAATATTCGGTATACTACATATCTTATATTATACATTCCATCATTATTATTCCCAATATAGGCTACACTGGGAATAAAAATTTTGCTATCATCAGCTAACACAATTTGAAATGAAATTGAATATCACCGGTAGTGGAGGCCTGCAAATCGCCCGATATTGGTTCGTCCGGATTTATGTACGGTCTCTTTATGATTCCATTCGTCGTTTCTTATATTTCCTTGTTCTAAGTACTGCTCTACAACTACGAGCTAGAACCGTAATAATTAATTGTAAGTCAAGATATTGATTGCCCTATCTAGACTAGTATTTTTGTGGGATATATTCAATTGAAGATCAAATAGAGATTTTCTCGAAAAGTTATTCCAAAAATATTTACGTTAATAAGTAATCATTAAATTTTAAATTATCGAAGAGTTAATATATTCAATTTGTAGAAGAAATTGATAGAATAATTAAAATTTTGCAACTACAATCATTACTAATATTATAAAAAAATCATGTAAAAGTTGGATATCCTTGCTGACTACTGGCATAGTTTATAAAAATATTATCCAATAATTTAGATATATATTTATGAGTTGATTCCAATGAACACAGCACTATTTCAGGGAATAATAAAAACCATTTCTTTGCTTCCAATAGGTATTGTTGCCATACATCTAATTTATCCGATAATATATTATTTAATTTATTTACAATATCCAACTATTACAATAGTTATAATTGATAGTCCATAAAATGTTAATTTTTATATTAAGAAAAGGTGATCTGTATTAAGTTCACACATACATTATGCGATAAACTTGAACAATTCAACAAAATCAGTCATTAAAAATTTATTGTGTAATACATTGTTTTGAAATTAATAAGTATACCCATTTTAGTGTAAATAATTAGCTATTCAAAGGCGTACGGTAAAATCAACAATTCTCTGACGTACCCATTAAGAATAACTATGGTCTCACTGAATGTTATCTTATTTGTATCATTAGATATTTTTTTCTAAATCAAAGTGGGTAGAGTAAAAATAAAAGGCTTGAAATTTAGTATCGTGTAGTGATTCAAGCCCTTGGTAAAGAAAAGTAAGCTTTGATATCGGCAACGTCTAAATGGTATTCATTGGTATTCTTTGCTGCCTTATATCCTGTAAAGGAATGAACCATACGATTTTATTTACACACAAAATTGGTTAAGGATGAACTTTGTCTAGGATGGCCCTGGGACGCAATCAATGAAGAAAATGTAAGTGGAAATCTGATTATGTTATGTCAATATTTAAAGAATAAGGAATTAGAAACTAGTTTTTATTATTTAGAAAAAAATACAGTAGTGTTGAGAAGTTAAAATAAGTTTGAAATGTCTTTTAGCTGTTCAATAAAAGTGAAGGAGAATGAAACAAAATTTATTCTTGATATATAAGAAACTAATTTTTTGCTCTATATTAATTGGAATCATTACCTGAAACGTATATTTACAAAATTGTATATAGGTAAGTAAAAATTAATTAAACTGGCAGGAGTGACGGGTGGATATAAATAAGGTCGTGATGAAATTATATTGGCGTCATTTTTGACTAAAAAATCCTAAAAATGCGAGTAATCGTTTGAAAAAGTGTTTTCTTTTAAGATTGCCGTATAATATATTACATTGTGTGAGTGGATAAAATAACAATATTTTACTTTATTTATATTTTTAATGCAACCTTTCTCAAATTATATAGGTATAAGTCAGTGTAAAAGATTTAGGAAAAATTAAATAAAAAGGCAGTCAAAAATTACAAGCATCGTTGGCGCTGCAAAATAATAATGGCCAGAATTTTCATATTTAGCATCGTTTAATTTTTGTGTTTTAAGGCCTGAAATAACTGAACAATTTATATAAGTTAATATTAGGTTCTTAATTATCATTTGACAAACAAATTATGCTACATGATAATTGTAACTCAGAAATGATGTAAATCATAGAAGTAAATTTCATACAGGTCAATATTATTTACGTCTAATGACCTTAAAAGCAAAAAATATTACCTAATAAATTACGCTCGAGGAAATATTAATATACAAGATATTCACTACATAGAACCTTTATGAACGGAATTTAGATTAAAATTTCAATGTTCAAGCTTTATTTTATTCTTCTTTTTAATATATTATTTTCAGTTAAAATTTTTTGGGGTTATTAGAATGAAATTTCTTTTGATAAAAATTAACGAAAAAATTAAATAATTCTAAGAATTCCAACAACGTTGTTATGAACGATGAAAATTTATTTCAGACCAAGTTAATAATGAAATATATAATCAAGATTTATGTACATAAAATCGATTTCGTGTAAAATTCTATTTTATTTACTATTATTATTATAGTTGTATTTTTAACAATTTACCAAATGATGAATACATTTAAAACATAGGTTCAATGAACGGCATCAGTATTACCTTAAAAATATGTTTTATAATACAATTTGGAGCTATGGAGGGTTGTAATAGTACAGTTGTTCTTCAAAAGGAAATTTTTTTATGTCCAATTTAAGTTATCTCTTGAATTTAATTACTATTACACACTTTTATCTGAATTCAGGATTGGATAACATTTTCCAGATAAAATAATTTAATTAAACTGAAGCCTAACAATATCTGAAATTGTTCTAAGAATGAATTGCTTGCCATTAAAAATAACTAATAAATAACCTTTTTACTAAAACTCGTGTTAAAATGTGATCTTCTTGTGCATCATACAAAGACCACTTATCCTAGCTTTCACAGAGATTACTCGTTTTTCAAGTTTTGGCGATGCTAGATTTACCATTAATATTTACCAGGTTGATTAGAGAAGCAGTTTTTTTTTATATTTGAACACGTTTTAAAATTTCAGATGTACATTTTATATTCACATTCGAAAGGGTGATGCTGGTTAAGTAAATTAAATAACGCTTTGTTGTGAATTATCGCTATTAATCCTGTATTTAAGATTGAAAATATTTAAATATGTAGGATAAATAAAATACATGACAAATATTCCGAAATACTGATGTCACCGGTATATCATAGCCATATCCTAATCTAAGTACTCACGCAAAATGCTTATTTCCATCTATCCGAATTTTTATGTTATGTGGCTTAGATGTGTACGCTATCTAAACTATCTACGTAAAATATACACATAATTCATTAGGAAAAAGATGGTGACGCGTCTGCCTAATACACCATGGATTAGGTGCTTTTCAAACTGTGTGACTTTTTATGAAACAGAATGGAATGCACTAAATACGGAAGAGTTTCTACTTCCATGAATAATCATCTGGCAAACTTATTTCTTCAGGAACAATATCTTACACTCAACCAGACTTACTGTACATATATGAGGTATTAGAATAAGTTGCTAGCAAAACTTGGCAATGAAATATAAAAATGAAATTCTTGGAGAAAATAAAATTGCGTAAAGTTTTGGAAACAGAAAAACAGAAGGGAAGGATTAAAGAAGAGAGATATGAAAAGAAATGGAAAGTGAAAAGTACATTGAGAAGAAATATGAACTTGACAGATAATTTTTAAAAGCTTGAATGTACGGTTAAAATCTGATGTCAGAATTGAGTTTATTCAACAACTTGACCACAAAAACAATAAATGAATGCCCATAGAAAAAGGAAATGCGTATAGGGAAAAGAAGCTCTAGAAATTTCAAAACGTAGCAATGAATAGAAATGATTGTGAATTTTACAACAAGATGAGAGGGACTGTGATGATATTTGAAGATATTATGAAAAAAGGGAAAGAAGATTACATCCATCAAGAATATCTATCCACATGAAGACTTCATTAAAACTGATGTTTTAATAATATCTTCCAGAAATATTAATATTGAATTGCCTGATAAATATGAAGGAAAAAATCTTTAAAAGTTATGAGGAAAAATCTAGAGAACATCTAAGCGAATCGGAAGTACTCGCGAAACTAAAGAATAGGTTATTACTTAATTTTCATTAATAACTAAATTATTATTAATTAAATTACGGGATGTAGTATTACATCTACTTTATTTAAATCCTTTGCTACTTTTACAATCGTACATATTGATTTACATTCAAAATAGCGTTTTCAGTATTGTTTATTTTACATTTACGTGAATACAATATGACCATCAATGATTGAATTAATTTTTTATTGAATACTTTTTTGCTTTTATCTGTTAGTAAAGATAATTGAGAGACACTTTGATTTATAATAAAGTTTAATTAAATGAAACTACGTGATGTAGCATTATTTCTACTTTCTTTAATTTCTCTACCACGACCTAGGTTTCGTTGTATTACAACATCTTCAGGTGGGATATTAGCATAGATTATCTTTGCTAATATCCCACTTGAAGATGTTGTAATAGAAGGAAACCTAGGTCGTGGTAAAGAAATTAAAGGCAGTAGAAATAATACTACATCACGTAGTTTCATTTAATTGTGAATAATGTATTTCTACAAAATTAACGCCAAATATATTCAATAAAGTTTAAATAAAGATATGTATAGAGTACATGTTAGATTGGCAGACATTTAACATTACTCTACCTAATATTACACTAATAAAATCACTCAGACATAAACATTTGTGTTACAATTAGTAATTGCTCTGCAATCTCAATTCTTTCCTTCATTGATATAAATTTTAATTTGGATAAAGCTTTTGTAAGCATTTCTGCATATTGATTGATAATATTCAGGTAATTCAATTCTATAATGTTTTCAGGTACTTTTTCAGTTAGAAATTCGTATTTAATGTCTCTATGTTTGATTTTTTTGTGAAACTCACCGTTTTTACTGTACTTAGGTTACTTTTTTATCTATCTTTAAACGCGCAATATTTTGATTGTACTCACTAAGGTTAAACAATAACTGTTTCAACCATATAGCCTTTTTGTGTCTGCAATGATTGCTACGAACTCCGCTCTGTGTTATTTTATTCAAATAGGAATGAAAGAGAATAAATAAAGAAAAAGAAATTAAAAATAGATTTGCTTGAATGAGAAAGTATGTAAAATGTATTAAATCTGTTCCACATGGTACTTCATTGTCTCTGGATATCCTTTCTCCTGTATAAAAGAAAATATTTTATGCATAATAAAATTCAAGTATAGAAACGGTAAATTCAAACAAAAGTAGGTCAGTAAAACTAATTTAATTTGGAGCGTAACTTAGTTTGTCAACTAATAAAAATTTCCCGAAAACTAAAATCAAGTTTCGTCAAAGACAAAGTACATTCAGGTCATTGCAATCTCCAGAGACTATTAGAGAAAACGGCGGCCAACAGTTAACGTGGACTACTTTTTGTCTATAAATGATTTATTATCAATTCTTTGCAACTTTTTTCAACAGAAAAAATAAACACATTAACAGTAGGAAAAAAGTAGAAAAAGTAAATTCAGTAACAGGCCCTGCTTGAATTTAAAAACTTGCCAAGTACAAATATAAAAGTTACGATAATTGATTAATCAGGTTTAAGCATATGTTTTCCATTTTAACTTTATTTTCTTCCCATATAAGCAAACTCCCTGGTAATATAACTATTATTTACCGCTATTTCCACATTTGATTTCAACCTTTTTTAAGCTAATATGACAGTCTTAAAAGAACTTATCCCATTTTTCACATCCGTGTTTGATAGGACAAATAATTCTTCTGGTTAATTAATTTTGAATTTTAATGTGTTTCTAATGTTTTAGAGATTTCCTGAATTGATTTTAAAAAAAATAACAAGTGTTAAAACTCTCTTGCCAGTTATAATTTGTAATTTTACAAAAATTGTTCCATTATTTAAAGGTTCTTAGACAAGACATTAAAACATTATTTATATCTTTCATCAAGCCAAGGGAGAATACTCAATTTATAGAATAATATTAATTTATTTCAACCAAATGGAGTCATGCATTCAAAGAAATTTTAATTCCCTGAAAATTTATTAGGAGGAGCATACAAACTTCCAAAACACTACGTAATATAGAAACCCACACGTGTTAACATATTACGTCACATAATTAGTAATGTGGAAAAACATGTGTTTTTATGTATATTATATAACTATTTAAAATAAAGCATAAAAAAACGCAAGACATGGCATTTCGCCTTTCCGACGATTTTATTTTAAACGCACTTTTTAAAATAAGTTTTGTAATTTTGTATAAATGCAATGCATTAAAGGAATTCCGCATTGTATTAACTTCTAAATTATTGTTAGAGAAGACATTTTGTAAAGCTATCTTAATAGCTTGTCTCTACCTAACCTAACATAACATGGGTCATGCGCTACATGAGTCAAATCTATACATTTCAGATTTATAAGAAAATGATATTTAATGATCGCTTAAAGTATTAAAAAAAATTAACTCTGATGACGAGTTTGAAATTAAGTTCTTAATTTATTATACATTATTTAAATATCATTGTTATCCAGTGCATTTTCATTCCAAATTGCAAGATTAAGTAAGTAATGTTATTAAAAACGAAGACCTATAACCACTAAGTACGGAATAAATTCAAAGGCGATTTGGAAATGAACTTCTGAGAAAACAACTTATAAAAATATTTAATTTCGTTTGTCAATAAATGTATTAATTCTGGATCTTCAAGCAGAGTTATATTTTATATTTAAAGGTTACATTAAAAAACTTCCATAAGGTATAGGCAAATATATTACAAGAGCAGACTGGTTTTTCTACTAAAATCTTTAAAAGTAGAAAAAAAGTTTTATATATATATATATATATATATATATGTGTGAATATATATATATATATATATATATATATATATATGTATATATATGTAGATACATAGATACACATATTTTTTTTATTTTACGCAAGCATTGATTAGATGACACAGAATATACATTGGTTTAAAATTTGCCAAAATTTTCTAAAAGGTAAGTTTGATAAAACTTTGGAGGCATTTTTTTTAATTTACTGAGTTATCTTTCTTTAACATAAACCATGCAAAGTCTATCACAAAAATAAAATTTCCAATTCATACCTTTTCCGTTAAAAATATCTTCGAGCAACAGGAAACTATAGCATAGTAAGATAACTTAATTTGTCAATTTTCATTGAAGAGTATGTTTAGAATACTTTTAAAAACAAATAGTGCAGAAATAATTTCTGATCTCGATATTTATGTCATTTTTTTTCTTTTCTAAGGGAACCGGGAAAAAGTCGACTTATATATTCGTGAAGTATTAAAAATGTATTGCCATTTTTTACTATTAAAAAATATATTCTGGTTTGAATGCATTAATATTAAATAGAAGAATAATTGAAATCATATTAAATAATTCGGATTGACTATAAAACTTGACAAAAATATTATTCTCTTAGCGAGATTTAATAATAAGAAGAATTCAGAAGTGCAATTGAATTAATCGAGAAATATAAATACTCGTATATCTGACATATAAACCAATAACACACAATCTTATAAAATATATAGGTAAAATCAAGGAATATAATGTTGCTTCCACTTTTTGACTTCACGTTAGAAGGAGTCATTATTTTATACACTGTCATTTATTTATTCACTATGTAAAATCAATTCAATGTTATTATTTGGGTACTTATAAATATGTTAATATATTTTTGAAGTGACAAATGCATAACATACACACACACGCACACATGTGTTGCTTCAGGGTATATATATATATATATATATATATATATATATATATAAGTGTGAATTGTTGCAGTTTAGCATCGACTATATCAGCTAGTTTTCTCCTTGATGAGACATTGTGCCTGCGCGTTAATTGTCATAATCAAATCAAAAGACTTGTGAGATAGAAGCAAAAGAATACAAAATATATAACTTTTTTTCTGCATTTAAAAAGTTTCCAGAGTAAATCAATTCACTCTTGGATTAAGTCAGTTTTTTAAGCTTCAAGCGTAAAATTAAGCTTAGATTGGAAACTCAGAATTAAAACTAAAAATATTGTTGAAAAACGCAAATGAAATATTTTTATATATTGTTTTCCCAAAAATCTAATTTCAAACCGTCTCCAGATTTATTACGTACTTGACGACTATAGTTCTTACTTTTTAATAAAGATATTTGATCTTGCAATCTGGAATGAAACTGTACTGAACAATAGTTACATTTAAACAATTTGCAGCAAATGAAGAATTTAATTTCAAAACAATTAACTACTTGTCATGAAAGTTAATTTTTATTACTACTTTAAGCTATGATTAAATATGAATTTCTGGTAAATCTAAAATTTATACAAGTGACACTTATAACACTTGACCCACTTTTTATTAGATAAAGATAAGCTGTTACGATTGGCCTTGCAAAATATCTTTTCTAACCATCATTTAGAAGTCAATATAATGCTGAACTCCTTAAATACTTTTAATTTATACCCATATATAACAAAGTTATGTAAGAAATCACGGTAAAATAAAATTGTCGCTAAAACTACAAAACAAAATAATATCATCGGTAAACTATTTTACATTATTTATTATCATAAACAATTTTACATTATTTTGGTTGTAAAAATAATTTTAAACTTATCATAAATCGAGTGTACCCAGTGTTTTCACAAAGTATGTAATTAATTTATTTAATTTTAATTAATATTCCATAATATATTTTAATGGATAAAATAAATTCTACCAAATATTATATAAGTTGTACCGCAACAAAAATGTATTCAAAACCAACAAGGAATTTAAGGAAATATGAGAATATGAAAACTAAACCTGTAGCGTAATCACTTTCTAAAAATACTCATAATTTTTAAATTCTTGATTTCTTAATTTTTAAAACAAAAAAAAAACAAAAATTTTAGTAACACTTGTCGAGCTATATTCAAGGGCCTTTAAAATGTTAGTCCATAGAGTATTAAAAAACTACAGAGTTTAAAAATTTACTGTTGTTGATTCAGTCAAAAATAATTGCTTTTTCAAAATGAGTTAAATTTCTGTAAAATAGACGCTATATTTTACAATATCACTTCAACCAAGACGATAACGATTCGCAAGCTTCTATAAAAATTCGTGTTGTTTAAAAAATGATTCTTTTGTTTCCGCCCAGGAAATTTTTAAGTTAAAGATATATTTCACTCTGATCGACAATCGTTGAAAAAATCGACGAGTTTCTCTAAGAACTTGAAGAACTGATTGTTGAACAAAAAAAAACACACCACAACATTTGAATTGACCAATATGTATAAATTAACCACTTTATTATTTGGGTACTACATGAATTTACAAGGTGTACGCAAATAATAATACAAGTAGTTAACTCCAGATATTAGATTCTAATCCCATCAATTACATTATTTGGTGGGATTAGAAGGGAATTGAACATCATGGGTTACTTCAGGATATCTAGTGTATTGATTCTGCTCTACTGTCATCAACTAAAGGAATTGAAGTGTGCAAAATAGATTAAATGGCCACAATAGTTCAATAGAAAAGGCGACGTCCTCCATTAAGATTATAATGGACCACATACATTTTTGATATCTTGGCAAAAAGTAAAGACCCTTGGTTTGAACGTTTTGATAGTATTAACTTATGGCCCGGATATTTCTCCTTTCAAGTACCAACTGTTTTGATGTCTGTTGAATACTTAATGGTGTAAAGCAAACTAAAAGAAAACTGTCAAAATCACTTGGTCCATTTTATGATGCAGAAAGAATAGAAGTTCTATATTTATGGTATAATGGTTTCACCAGGAAAGTGATAATAAATTATCAGCCAAAAAAATTTTTTGATTTAATAAAGTTATTTTAATAGTGAAAAAAATGTACTTAAATTTTGGTGAAAAAACGCAACGAACTATTTTCTTTTTCTAATACAAAAACATGCCTATTTTGGGAACATACCCACATATGTGCGTGCTCCTTTCGGCAGACCATTGAAAGTACATGAGAGTATTGTTAAATTATATGTAAGCTTTTTTCCGTCAATAAAAAAATATTAATTTTGTAATCAGAAGAAGAAATAAAATAATCAGGCAAAAATAATAATAAAATAAATAAAAGCATATTCCGGCTCTTATGTCCACATAGGAAAAGGATTTAGGATTAACAGGCAAAAAGGAAATCCAATAAGAATGGAACAGTAAAGAGGGGAGTATGGCGTTTGAATCTATACTGTGGCACTCAAATGTTTAATGTGACCATCAAATATGACTAAATGGTTCGAAAAGTAACGTATCTCTTAGCAACAAAATCTTTCTATTAATAATATATGGATGATAAATCAAAGTACACATAATTTTTTTAATTATGTAAGTTATTAATTTATTGGTAATAATAATATAGTATTTTAATAGATTTGATAACCGCATGCATAAAATATAACATGGTGACCTATTTATCGGGTAGTAAAAATAATTGGCCAGCCATTTCGTAAATTCACAAGACGGCTGCTAAGCTGGGGCAATACGTGCTCACCGCTCAACTAGAGAGTCTCTGGCTGATGCGATCGTACGTGATCGACTGGAATTTTATAGGTATGTACGTTTCTCAAAGCTTTACATATAGAATATTCAAAGTACATCAGCAAAAGCTACAAAAGCTTTTACATACAGACAGCGAAAATTTCTCACAGGTTCAAGTAGTTAAGAAATATTTTTAGGAAAATTGAAACACCTTGCGACAATATCTTGTTAATGGGAAAGCATAGTAGTATGAAATATATATATATATATTTATATAAATAACATAACATATATATATATTTATATAAATATACATATATTTCATACTATTATGCTTTCCCATTAACAAGATATTGTCGCAAGGTGTTTCAATTTTCCTAAAAATATTTCTTAACTACTTGAACCTGTGAGAAATTTTCGCTGTCTGTATGTAAAAGCTTTTGTAGGTTTCCCATTTCCATATATATATATATATGTATATATATATATATATATATATATATATATATGTATATATACATATACATATATATATATATATGTATATATATATATATATATATATATATATACATATATATATATATATATATATATATATATATAAATATTTATATAAAATAAGGACTCATGGGTGGTAAATTGTATTGCACAGTTTTAAATATTTTTGGAAGATATTTATGCTAAGCATTTCTAGTTATATTCGAGATTGAATTAAAATTTTAAATTGAATGTATTGAAACCTAGGTAAATTATAATTTGAATTTAAGTTCATTACAAGCTACGCTTAAAAGAAAATTGTGTAGATTGGTACAGCTTGTAGTACTGATTGTCCGTAAATTGTTTGCCTACTCCCTTTTACACATTTAACGTAAACATAAAAATTAAAATTTGTTTGTTTATTTTGAATTCAACTAGAATTTTATTTCTAAAATTCCAGCTTTTTGTGTTAAATTTTTAATTCATAAAATTGTTATATTCGGTTAAATTGTATCTAATTAAACTAAATATTTACTTTTATTTACCTAGATTTGCTTATATAATATAAATAAAAATCGTTTAGAGATATTTTTCCAGTTCTATTATGCATTATAAAATTGTTCCTTTGAAGGCCCGTGAAAACAATTTCATGTGTAGATCTAAGGAAAACATTAACAAAAATATTTTCAAGGCCATTATTAACAAAGTCAATATAATTTCTGTAATATTTTTGATAAGATGAGAATATTTAGCGTATTACATCATGAAATATTCGAATTTACAAGCCTAATAAATTTAGAAAATTAAATGGATATTTAAATATCAAAAATCTATATTTATAAATATAATTATTTATTGAGAATCCGATAATAAATAAATGTACACGATACCGCTATTTTAATTAATTCATATTTAATAGTCGTAAATGAGGCGTAATTTCAAACACAAATTACTTATGTAAGTACTCTTTTCTATATAAGCAAGCTATTTTAAATAAAACTTTCTAAATATAAAAAGAAGTAGAATTTTGTAATCATATTACAAAAAATGGAAAATGAAAAATGTCGATTTCTAAATTATACTTATTTTGTTCAAATTTTGTTAAATTCATGCTTATTTTGTTCAGAAAATTATTCACAAATTTAACTTATTTTTCTTTCAATTTCTCGTTAATTTCAAAAGCAAAATATCTTCAATAAATACTCAAATACTTAATACATCGTTTCAAGTACATTTTTTCTATTTCATGTATTAAATTCTAGAGTACCAATCATTTTTTATATAAGTATGAATAATAAAGAAATTCTATTATTTCAATATTATCCTAGGAAATTTATTTCTCTTGTATTCCACTTTCTGTTAATCTTGCAAAATAACTTACTAAAAATATAAATAAAAAGGTGCAAAAATACATTTTGTTTCATTTTATTTATTGACCCGATTCAACACCAAACGTTAATTTATATTTTAAAATAACAACTAAAAATGTCCCAAAATTCCGGACACTTAACCTATGAGATTTCAAGACACGATACCATCGGAGTTAAATTTTGCTTACAAGCATAACGTACGTTATCTTAAAATATTTGTATTAGAAAAAACGCCGAAAAATTGAGTTTCGTTTTCTACATTTGTAGTATTCCTAGAGTTAAGGGCCTTTTTTGGGGCTACTAGGAAAGCTCGCTCCGATCTGACAAGAATTCTTCTGTTGAGTAGATGCCGGCCATTTTTAATGGTTGAAAAAGGTATTCTGTGAGGAAACTTCATTTTTTTAACTACAAACGGATATTTTGATGGAATTTATATATGTTAACTATCCTTCTGCCAGCATGTACAGTAATCATTGTAACTTCTACAATATACCTGGCTCAGACGTACTTCTTTATTATTTATCTAACTGTTGACACCGAACATATACACCTCCAGAAATTGTAACAAGTACAGAAAATAAATTAAGGCTAAATTAGAAAATCATAAACTGACTTATTAAATTTATATAGAATTAATAACCGAAACAAGTAACAGCTTATTTTGAAACGGAAAATCAAAAAAATTGAAGGTCCTCATATTTACTAACCGTGATTGAATATTTAAATAAAGCACAAATGAGCATAACAAAGTTACCAAACAATAAAAATAAAACCAGATTTCAATTTAGTTCAATCAAAATCTGTGTAAAATTGGTATGCACTCGTGTTGAAGTGGCATTATTATTTCAAATAAAAAAAAATATCGTATGTTCGGAGCTAAAATGCAGCTGCGAAATTGTGCACTCGTGGTAATGGTACCTGTTTGTGCTCTAGCGACTGTGATATCGTGTCTGAAGGCCATTGCCCCACCAGACGACCGGACGCCTTGGCGACAAATTATTATTATATAATACAAACAAACGTTTAAGTAGCTAAATCGTTAACACATAAAGAAATATATATGTATATATACATATATATATATATATATATATATATATATAAAAGATATGTGTAAATGCATGTGAATGTAAGTATGTATATACGTAAGCATATATGTGTGGGGGTGCGTATAAACGATGAAAGATATATGTGGATATGAATTGGGTGATTGCACTGAGTTTACGTATATTCATTTTGAAAGCTATGTCAGTATATCGGCATCTATAGTAATTTATTTCAGTTATCGGAAAATTGCAACATATGATCTGACTCTGAATATTTTATTTAACACGAGAAAATGTTGGTTGTAATTTGCAATTTCTATATATAATGTTACGATTAAATATTTTAAAAACACTGTAGAGATTTCATTTGAGAGACACTTAATTCTTATTTCGAATATTATGTTATTTGTTTTGGGTCAAACATAATTATTTTATGTTGTGATAATGGACTATTTATTTAAATACATTTTTTGTAGCGGGAAATGGGGCCTGTGATTCCACATAGAAACCGCAAACATATTGTTAACTTATATATACAACGAATGTACTAAAGTTCATGGCGAGCTACATTAAACTAGCACATACACACAAATACAGACGCATTCAAACGTTTTCATTTTACGAAAGTGCCATTTTTGTAGGTCCATCATGATTTGCTTTTTTTCGGGAATGATGAAACGTATAGAAGACCAAAGGTTTTAGCTGGTAGAACATTTTTTTTGTGGAATATGTTCTTAGTTAAAGTCTTGTCCAAAATTTAATTATTTTTATTAATTGGAAATTTTGTTTCTTTTCATTGTTATATTTGTTGGAAACAAAATTACATGCAGCACGCTAAACGATGCATTTGGATTAATTTGATTCAATCGGCGTCCTTTATTGAACGGCTTTCAATTATTTTACTTAAAATTTACCTAAATTGTTAACTTAGAGAATAGAAAATAGAAAGAATAAAGAACCATAAGAGAAAGCATATAGAGTTATATAGCGAAAACTCACTAAACAAAACTTTTGCCGAAATTACATTTTCAATATATGATTCTAATGGATCCCAGGATCACTTGAGAAGTGAAAAATGTAAGGTTTTTTGCACATGGTTATTCATATAAATTAGGTGTACTTCATGTAGTGACGTAATTTATCATCGTATTGACTAATCAAAGAAGAAATTACACTTAAAATTTACTTAATCTATAAAAGTAAGTACATATCGAGAAACAACTGAATATAAAAACAATATTTCGCCAAAATAATCAAACAGAGAAAAAAAATTAAGCTTAAATGTCAACCGTTAAATAATACAACCATAGCAACTGCAGCAATACGACAACCATTTTACTTCTGTACGTGCACAGGTTCTTGAATATTATAGCTGCGAACATTCTAGTATACGTGAAGAATGTTGTATTCGAAATAAATTCAAAACAATACATCTTATCTGCGTACAAAAAAAACATAAAGTTTATCTATTTTCACATTAGAATTTTGGGTAATTTTTTAAAATATGTTTTAATTTTAAGAAATGTTGTCTCAAAAACTCTAACTTTTAACCGCCAAATCCAAATCGACTGAGCTAGCCTCACAAGCCAAGCTCAGTCTTCCGGTTGGCAAGTCGAATCCTCGGAAGCTAAATTAAGAGCTTGCGAGGGGGACTCATGAGCCAAGGTTAATCAATTTGAGCAGTCAGTCTCTTATTTTAATATTACCACAACATGTCACCGTTTTAATATTTCGTGGTTATTTATTAAAAAAGAAGACAAAATAAAAAAAATTCTGGGCCAAAAAATTATGTAATAGAGAAATAATTTCTTTCATCTCGTTTGACCATTTGGTCTCAAATGTTATACGCATGTTTGTGATATCGATAATCCCCAGTTACAGTAAAAATACAAAAATGTATCAGAAAGCTTGCTTATACTTGAGATACTTATACCAGCCTGCAATATGTTTAGAACGTCAAAACAATCTCTATCCTCTATAGTTATAGAAATATATCGTGTAATCAAGGTATTTAAAAATATTAATTAATCAGATGCTTTTATTTATTTGCATGTATTTAATTAGTTAATAGAACTGGCGTCAAGATAAAATCGGATCCTTGAGTGTGAATTGATGTTGGTATCGCCGGCAGATTTTCACCAGAATCTGGTGATGGAGTTAGAGTTTATGTGATACCAGCTTTAGATCGGGGTAACTTCTGATTTTATTTTGTGTTATATCCTGGTCTGTACATCTAATGTCTTTTTGCATTAGTATATTTTTTAATTTCATGTACGACATTATAGGAATGAAGTTCTTTTACGCGGCTTACAGTTGTACGAACTGACAGAAATCGTAACGTAAGGAAAAAGTGTTTTGCAACCTCCAGGCGACCTTTTCCTCTATTTTTATCCATCTCTTTCTATTACATACGGTTGTAAGTGTGTGTGTTGTGCGACCATCAACATTGTGCGCGTTCAGCTGTTTAACCTCAGTTCTAAACAAGTGTAAATATTATTTAAATTTATTTTTGTTTATCCTACTGGCTTTCTATTATAAGCCAGTCATCTGCCAAAACGTTTCCAATTCAATATGTATTTTTTGCATTATAAATTATGAATTATTGTCATATTATTTATTAAATATTAAAACTTTCTAAATAAAAAAAAAATTCTGCATATTAATTTATTTTCATTAATTAAATAAACTTCATTTAGATTGTTTCAGTAAATTTAACAATTAATTATATTCATTGAAATTTTTCAAATATTTAAATTTTAAATTAATTAATTAGAGAAAACTTTCGAAGGACAAAAACGTAGCTATATACGTACGTGTAGATATTATGTACACACCCATATATATATATATATATATATATATATATATATATATATATATATATATAAATATATATATATATATATTTATATATGCAGTATGCAGTATATTATACATCAGCATTAATTATTTGATATTTTTCTGCGTGACAATTACCATTTCATATAACCATTGTGACTTCAAATTTAGTGCTCACTATTGTAAAATATATTTCAATGCCATTTGCACATGGTGGTTGAGGCTTGTATGGATAATAGTGCTCTAGGGAAAATATGGCACAGTCCACTGGCTGCACTCGACTACGGGCACGTGAATAATATGAATATTGAAAGAGTTCAAGCAGTAACGGCGTATATATGATCACCATGCAGGACAAAGTACGGAGGAGAGTATCATTTCGCTTCAGTGAGACACAATGTATTTCATACACGGTTCATAATAATTTATGGATGAAATATTTACATGGTTGAATTTTTTTCGTACTTTAAAAATATTACTTTTGTACTACTCATTTATATTATCACCAGACTACTCACTAACTTATATTTAGAACGGAAAACTTCTAGAGAAGTCTTTTCGATAATCGATTTTTACGGAACGATAACTGAAGAGTTCAAATGGTCATTAAAACTGTAAAACTACTGAATGTCTTCTATCTTATTCCCTTAATGAGTTAGAAGCCTCTGACTTATTAACAGGTAGACGACTGTACGAATTTACAGATGAATTTGCCTTTTGTTTGCAACATCGTCTGCACGTCCATCCATCTATCAGACAGAGGCTTTCAACTTCTAAAGGAATTAAGACATTATTATTATAAAATTAATTTTCACCGTTGAAAAAAACATTTAGATATTAGTCTGATTTGTACATAACCTTGTTATATTGGGCATGAATTATTTAAACGATTTTATAAAGG
Organism: Druceiella hillmani; assembly: GCA_039881145.1. Classification (NCBI taxonomy): domain Eukaryota; kingdom Metazoa; phylum Arthropoda; class Insecta; order Lepidoptera; family Hepialidae; genus Druceiella; species Druceiella hillmani. The sequence continues at coordinate 23,808,377 of JAYKKI010000022.1, read as the reverse complement.
TCGTATTCAAAGTATGAGTAAACAATGTAACATAAATTAAAAACTGTCTTCTCTTTGTGTTTCCGTAAAAATATTTCCGTTGTTTACCACGGTTAAACATAATATTACTGAATATTTCTTTAGTTAAATCTAACCTAAATAAACTTAATAATTGCTTTTATTATCACTCATTGCTAAACTGTTTATTATAAACGAATTCTTGTTAGTAAATATCATTACAAGGCATCTATCTTATTACTCTATATATAACATAGCGATACATGCTGTTGAATTTATACATCGATAGTATTCATATAGAAATACTCCATTCATATTTACCATATATGCCATAATATTATGGAGTACTGAATAGAATAAAGTAAAATTACCTGTGCAAAAAAAGCACAGGAAAAATAAAAAGCGTATAGATTTGGGAAATTTTCGTAAAGAATTATTTGGACAACTCCAAGGAACTATAAAAAAGAAATAAAGTATTTTCTCTCTGTGGCCTATCAATTAGTTTATGTACAGTCACGTTTATCTGATACCTTACTTATATTGAACAACTAAGGATTCCTAATGTAAAATAGAGGAAATGTCATCTCGCTACAACGTGAAAATTTTAAGACATTTTTCTACTACTCTGTTTACAATTTCCTACAAACATGCGGTGTAGGAATATGCGTTCGAGTGGAAAACTTCGTTGCGCGATTATAAAAATATGTATCGCCATCTATTGATGTACATAGGTACACCATACATTTGTTTAGTTGCTGCGCATCGATTAGTTGAAAACTTTTTTGTTATCGTCGTAATAATTCGAATAAATTGTTAATAATATTCATTTATTTTAATTTTCTCCTTCAGTGAACTGATTGCTAAGAAATTTAAACTAAATATTACCTATAGCATGAGTTTTATTTTGTATACAAATTTGGTCTGAATTCTGTCAACAGTTTTTAAGTGATGCGTGGATAAGCAAAAACTTAAGTAGACAAACAGATGAAAATTTAAAAAATGGTCTTAATTTTATTTTGTCATTTATCCTTCATTCCACAATTATTTTTCGGCAATTTTTTTTACGTGTAGGCATGTAAAATTTACAATTCTATCATAAGTAATGATTGGTGCATTTACATATGATACATAGCAGAAATACTATTAAGTTGATTCAGATTTTTTTTGGTTTACTACAGGTTTGATTTTATAGATAATGTCCTGATGTAACTACTATCACATATACTATTTTGTTTAACAGAAAATAATTTCCAAGCATTTACCATGAAATATATTAATTGGACATTCGTCATTTGTGGTAGAATATATTTTTATTGTTGGTGAGGTAGGATAATATACCTCTTGATCCATATTTCATCTATTTTATAATTTTTCCATATTTTTAATTGAAGTATTTGGAAATAAAAATACATGATTTTGTAATGTTTTAAAAATTAAATAACACGAAACTTAAGAAAATAATTTAATTACACTGAAATATCAGGCTAATTCATAAATAATAAAAAAGGTAACAAAACTTAACTCTGCGAGTTTAATATTAATCAAAACATAACAATTAATATTTACTTACAATCATGTGTTTTATTATTATTTTTAAAAGAAACAAAAAATGCTGCAAAATAACATTTTTTCTGTCAAATAAAGTGTTTCGCGGTTTTAAAAGTAAGTTTTCAATTCAGATTATGAGGCTTTCAGCAAAATTCGATATTCGATAATTAAAATAAAAAAATAATTGAAATTCCTTACCACGTTTACCAGAAATAATTTCGTATACTTTTAAGCCTCCTTTATTCTTTGGCGGAAGTAAAGCTTGATAAAGTGTTTGTTAACTCGGCACCGCATAACTTACTTTATTTTTTGTTTTTTTTTTATTTTTTGAATATTTTTTTGAGTTCTTAGAGCAAAACATTAAATTGTAGGCGTATATGGTTTTAGATTGTAGTACATGATCTTATATCTTATTTGGTAGAAACGCTTTAAGAATATACTTTAGTGCCATGTATCTAAATATAAGTATTATATTCCTATCGTAATGCTGCTTAATTACGAAGCCACACAAGGTTTATTAAAAAGAAAAATATAATTAAAAAGAAATTAACGAAAATTTTAAATGACATTGCAGAGTAATGGCACTTTTAAACTTATATCTTTCTATAATAGGAACTTATTTGAATAAGATGAAATAACTTACACCATTTATCGGAATCACAAGCGAACTTAAAATATCACTATATTAACATTTATTTAACTATACTTTTTATTTAATTTTACAATTTCGTTCTCGTATTTAATTTCTAATATGAGATATTATTAATATGCTTAATTCCAAGTCAGATATCTTTTTAAGAACAATTAGCGATATGCTTAATCGAGTAATTTTTAAATCGAAATCATTACCAAATTACTAAAATTGGAATATTCAATTAAGAAGAACCATTGCATTTCAGTAAATTATACAAATTGCAATTTGCTGAAGGTTAAAATGGGGTAAAGTGATTGAAAAATATATTTTTAAGATTTTATATTTCAAAAATATAATATTTTACAGGTATGACACTCATAAAATTTTAACCCTATCAAATAAACACATACAATTTCTCTCAGAGAATATTGCGTTTATTTATATAAAGTAACACTATTTGAAAAAGAAAATAAAAAAATATTTTTATTAAAAAAAATTTAAGTGAAAATGAACCACTTTTATAATTTAAAAAGGTTCGAGTCAATGAATGTTATGTGTAACAAATCTATTATTGCGACAAAATCGCATTTAATTTTTTTTTGGTCGAAACTTTAACGCAAAAAATATCTACCACATTGATTATTTATAATTTTTGGTTATTTATGTCTTTGAAAATATTATTTTTAGTGTCCTAAATATAGTACTTAGAATACGAACGTTTTATTTATGTGAAATAAAAGAAATAAAAAATACTTAAATTCTACATATAAAAGAAAAACACACAATCTCGTAAATATGTTTTTATTTGAAGAGAGGACATAATTTTATTATTTATTTATTAACCATGTAGAAATAATCCGCCCACACCATTGAGCCACTGGTAAATTTAAAAATATCCTTTAAGTTGGGTCAGAACGTGCTTACCGCCTACGCGTTATCAGCTTCTCTCCTATTTATCCTTCAGAAATGAATGTTTAAAATGTTTGTTATTCTCAGGCATATATTATTTTCTTTTTTCATTCTGTATATATAGATCACTCTCTATTTACATACTTTTCGAAAGAATTATTGATTTAGAAATACATAATTATAGCTTGGAAAAGAACTATTTATTCGGGATTCTTACAGCCATGGCTATGTAATTAACAGACATAGAAGATAATAAATTGAAAATTGTATCATGAATTTTGAGTAATTGGATAAATAAATCAACATATTTTTGGAAAATATATAGCATAAATAATTATTTACAAGGTGGTAATGGACGGTGTTTACAAGTTTCTAATATAGAAGAATGTTCACCGTAAACAGTTCATTCCATGTATGCCAGTATACATTTCGTTGAGTGACCAAATTTAAAAGATCGATTTACAAACTTTAATTACACAATGGGATGAAAAAAAGTAATTTTTAAAAATTTATTTTTTATGTATGGCGCTATCAATACCAATTATTTGAATATTCGTACTCCCATAGAAGACGATGCAAATTCAAGAGAAAAATCACGCACGACTCGATGAACTTCATTGACGTCGATGTGGGCAACACCGACGTCAGTGAAGTTCATTGAGTCGTTCGCGAGCCCGCACCGTAAATAGCAGTCCAAATTAACCTTACAAAACCGTAGTACAAATGTTTATTTTTCACGCGCGTAAACCCATCTATATGCTGTTGCCCATCGTGATAATCGTGCGTCGCGGGAGTGGTTTTATCCGCACCATCAGTTGGCTGCTACCTTAGTACGAATGGTGGTGTTTCGCGTATGTTATCCCATCTAATTATTACAAGATTATTACAAAAAATATTATTACTATGATTGCGATTATTACAAGCAACCACAATAAACACTAATAATACAACACGGTATGTTAATTCTAGTGGGTTATGTGGTGTGCACAATATAAATGTAAAATTTAACAAAGATTTATAAAAACGCGCCAGTTTAAGCGAAATAGAGTTTACTTCGGAAAGGATTAATATCGGTAAGGAAAAGATATACGTAAGTTTTCAATTACTGTCAATAGGTATAATTCAATCTCTTAAATACGCCTTAAATAAGTTACTGACTTTAATAAAATAATGGCAATCATTATGACCTAAACCCATAAAAACTATGAAGAGAAAATTAGAAACTTATTTGACAAAGTAACGTACACACAAACAGGCTTGCGCCCGCACATAGGTTTCTAAGACGCATCCTCCTAACTAAAATGAGTGGGGCGGTTATTCATTGATTTTTTTTAAATCGAACATATGCTTCTAAAATTTTGTTTTTCAATAAATAGTGAATTAAAATAAATATTTTTGTTTAAATTTGAGCTCTAGAGTATTATTATTATTTTTATTTGAGCTCTAGAGTATTTTATTTTGGCTACTGCTAAACAAACTATCATGGCACATTTTTCATTTATTTTATTATTGGGTATTATGGATTTCGTATAAGATAATTAAAATATATGTTAAAATAATAAAAATATTTTGGTGTGTTCCTCGTTATTAGTGCTTTAAATATGATATCCCGCATTTCATATACAATTAAGAACGTTTCTTTTCGGGTATTTAGTTTTTATCTCCCCTGAAATTTTAAAATGAATTATTTTAAGTTTTAACTTGAGGTATTTCACCAAGTTTGATCAGTTATTATGCCAAATTTCAAGTTTCTATTTTAAGCGGTTTCTTTAAAAAACACTCTCACATACTGATGGATAGAAACGTGAGTAAAATTTGAAGGGCTCTGTCTTTGGTTGTGAGGTAAAAATTAAAACAAATAATATTATTTCTCCATGAAATGAAAGAAATACATGCTATATCAAGGATAAGAAAATAAAACGGACATGAAAAAAACAATATATTAAAACACTTTAGCCTTTAGACGACCAAAAAAATTATAAGGGTGGTTACGAAACCATCCCTTCCATTTACAACGAAATAAGTAGTTCTTGAGTAGAAAAGTAGATAGCAACATATAATGTTGTGGCTGTGATATGGAACCTATCAAAAAGCATTGAAAAATATAGTGAAATAAATCAGCGGTTATTAAATATAGTGTGGTTATTAATTATAGATAACTAATTGAAAAATTCATTATCTTATCATCCTACCGACATTTTCGTGAGTATACTAGGTTTCGATTTTTGTCAGTAATTTTCTAAGCGTAATACCTCTGTTTCCAAATGGCTTTGCACTTATAAAATGTATCTTCCAACTGTTAAAAAGAAAAATCCTATATTCCGTATTATTGGTTGAATTTTCATTCTTAAAATTAATGGTTTCCTGCCTTCACGAAGTTATCGCCCTTCATTATACTATTCTACAATTATAATGAACTAGCAATTTATAATGAACAAAACATCAATAAAAACAAATTAGGTGGATCTATTCATTCATCACACTTAATATCAAAAAATTAATTTTTTTTATATTTTAATTTGTTCATTTCATTGTTAAGTCTTACTATTGTGTTACATCATAGTGTTGTAATTTAAGTCTTTTTGTTTCTTTTACGTAAAAATACCATCGATCAGAAACAAATTTTTTAAAACTGCAAGAGATTTATAGAATTTAGCCACACTTAATTACCTAGTAATTATTTAAGGCGCTCATATTATTTAAATATTGCTGTTATTCGATTTGCTAACAAAAGTTGGTTAATGTTTTAATATAAATAAATTTAAATATTTTTCTTTGTAGAAATGGAAATTTTATTTCCAAATCCTAAAGTAATTAAAGACTTTGTAATATCTCTAAACAGAATTTTTATGGCAAACAATGTATAGAATTTCTTTATCTGATAAAATAATTTTATAAATCAAATACGAATTATTTTACATAATCTTATCTTTTCATAAACTATTTCAATGGTATATGTAGATGGTGCATTTTAATTTTTCTATGTGGGTAATTTTTACTGGAATTAAAAAAAAGGAGTTGCTTAATTCAACGCTTATGTTTTTTTAAAATATGTATAGCTCTAGCCCGGAAATGTGTTTTGCAATTTTTGTGATTCTTCCTTTATTTCATAAATGGTTTCAGATGTTAAAAGATTCAGGACCTAATGATATACTACGGAAAAAATCTAAATAACTCATCAACACATAAGAATACAATGTCTTTCTGAGCAAGTAGTTACCAAATTTCAATTTGGTAACTACTTGCTTCAAAATATTTACTTTATAAGTAAATATTTTGGCGGTATATTGTTACCTGGATCTAACGATGAAGCAAAAATGTGGTGAGAAAATCTTCAATTATGAGGAATAAATGATTTGAATATGGATTTGTTTGATTTATCTTGATGAGTCTCTTGATCATAAATAATGACCCGAGTCTGATTATGTACTCCAAAGGTCGCGAATTATGGGGAGTAAATTGGCCGAGTTTTTTAGTTACCAGTTGGAAAAAATGGCTAACGATAAAACCGAAATGTTACGATCCAATTGTGAGGCAAATATTAAATAAATTTAGCTCATTTTATTTGACTTGACTGGTTCTTTAAGCAATTTTTCATATTGAGCGAAATATGATAAAAATACTAAAAGGTGTCAACAGGAGGTGATGAAGAGTAGGCTCATTAACTTTGAGCCCTTTTATTTACTGTTAATAAATAACGCCAGTGGGATAGTAATGAATTCTAACAAGAACTTGACTACGTGGAACTTTTTGAATGGAGTTTAGATTAAAAATTCATTGCTTAAGACGTATTTTGTTCCTTCCCTTAATTTAACATTTTTATTTAATACTATTTATGGTTATCCAAATAAAACTTCTTTCTATAGAAATTAACGAAAAACTAAATCCTTTGACTATTGTTACGACGGATGGAAATTAATTTCATACTAAGTTAATAATGTTGTGAGTAAAATTATTTTCATGTAAAATTCTGTACCATTTACGATCATTAAAAAACAAAGCCGTAACATTAAAAACTTTCAAAATGATGGAAATATTTTGGGAATAGGTTCAACAAATGGCAACAAATTTTTCCTTAAAAGTATTTTTAAGAACCTTAATTAATTACGGACGTTTTAAGAATAAATTATTTCTTCCAACAGGCAGTTTCTCGTCGAATTTAAATTGTCTTAAATATAATTACTCTAACATATTTTTTATAAAATTTCATGATTAAATAAGCCTTTCAGGTACAAGTATTTAATTAAACTTAAGTAAAGAAAAGGACATAAGTAAAAGGCATTATTAAGCCTTTTTAAGGAATAATTGCTTGCCATTAAAAATAACTTTTTCAGCAAATTCAAATCCAAGTGTTTCCTTTTCCATATCATACGAAGCTCAGTCACCCTAGCTTTCTCAGAACGACTTTTTTTTCAAGCCTCTTTGATGAGGCTGAATTTACTATTAATATTTCCCCCGGGAGAGACGGGTTTTTAACTTAATAAAATGCATCTTAATATTTCAGATACACATTTTATATTCACATTCAATTGAATACAATACTAATTCAAGTCAAGTAAATTAAATAACACCTCAATATAAAATATCATTATACAAACTGTATCTAAATTTAAAAGCATTTCTCAATGTACAAGATAAATATTCCAAAATAATGATATCGCTTATATATTATAGCTGCATCATAAATTAAGTATTGTGGACGCAAAATTTTTATTTGTATCTATGTACAAGTATGTTTGGGGATAAGAAGCACGAGACGATTCTCAAAACCTATGCTGAGACAATAAACTGAAAGTGATGTGAATTTTACAACAAGGTAAAAGGGACTAGGACGTTATTCTTAACGATATTGTAAAGCAGCGGAAAAGTGTGTGAAAATTGCCTCGGCCACGAATCTTCATTTATATCAATGCGTATGTATGAAAAACTGTAATTGACGATCATGATAGGCTTCATTTAAGCTGATTTTTTATACTTATCTTATAAAATGTTAAATGTGTACATTTCTAACAAATATGAATTGTTTATTTCAATTGAAATAATCACAGACGATAAAGAAACGATTGCTAAGCCTATAATATTAAAGACCTGTAGGGTTCAAGATTTTTAAGATCAAAAATGTATGACAAATTTAGAGATTTATTTTAAAAAAATACATTCAATGAGAGCAATGTGGTGAAAAAAGTTGAAAATATTTGGAATTTATAGAGGACAGGCTCTAGATTTTTTTCGAAAATCGTATTGGAAGTGATCGCCGAACTAAAGTGCAGGTTAGTAGCAGTGGAGATCTGTTGCTTCAGTTTCTAAAATATTCTTCGATTTTCTCTCGTCAAAGGACGACTAAATCTCTCACTTTAAAAAACGAATATCAAACCAATATTTTACACGACACAGATTTATAAATTAGAAAATTACTTCAAAAAGTTGAAATACAATAAAATAAAAGCTTTATATATATTTTAAATGTAGAAAACACAAAGATTTTTCAGTAAATATATTGATAATAATGAAAAAAAAGTTGAAACACAAGTCCATTTGAATCGTTTTAAAATCTTAAGAGATGGAGTAAAATAAAATAAGCTCTGGATGAGCCTCTAAGTGGTAGTATTTTGAGAACCTACTCAGGACCGAAATAAGTTACATGGTGACAATAGCCTCAGAAGCATATATGGAAAACATATGTACAGACATAGAGAACGGAACAATCAACGGTCTTTTGAACAGAGTATCGCCAAGATATGAAACAGATCATTTTCATGTTGAAATCTGTTTAAAAACTTAAAATTAGTTAGTAGTTTACTAGAGTGAACGACGTTGAAAATACTATAAAAATATAGAAATACAGCGAGTCGTTATGTACGACTTTCACGGTTTAAGATTCAATCATGTTAAATGTACAGCTTGGGGATTTGCAAAACAGAAAAAAAAATCTGAAAGGAAGTATGCCAAAAATCTTTGGAATTTATAGGCAATAGAATATTTATACTATAAGATATTTATATTATTTCACTTCCAGAAATAAATGACTTATAAAAAATAAATTTTTTATAAGTCAAAAAATTAAATCTCGTAATTAAACTGATTGTTTTCAGATGACTTTATGTACATGTGATATAATATTTCGTTTATTTTAATATTTTAATTCAAGCAAATAACCGAATGTAAGATCGTCCTCATATCTATTTGGATGAGAATCTCAACATGTCCGATGGCAAATTTAATGTTTTTAACTAAATAAATTCGGAATGGAATTACTACAGAGATACGGAGTTGTATATCAGGATAACCGGCGCTGTGGGTTATTTAGTAGCCATATGGTGCTCATTCAGAGAGCAACGTATTTTCGCAATGATGGCGTAATAACTAATGATTTTGCGCTAATTATATTATTGTTTAACTTATCTGTAACTGTCGCAAAATGTTCCGAATAAGCGATGCTTCTCAGCAAAATTGTATTCAAATTGTGTTGATTTTGTATTATAAAATTAATGTATTATATAATGATTAATGTATTAAATATATATAATAAATAATGTATTAAATATTAAAGAGAAAATTGTATTTCTGTCTCTGCAAAATTAAGAAAAATGATTTTAAAACACGAATAATAAGGAATGTTGGCTACTTTTTCCACAAAATACAATTAAGAAATTTTATATTTTTTCATTTCAACTGCTTTTTATAAAAGACAATACGACGATTTACGTTCATATAATCCATAAAATACATTAAGGCCTCGTGTATTTTGAAAAACTAACACGTAAATGTGACCCTTTGAAAAGAGGCATTGATTGTAAATTCTGAATGACGTAACAAAATATTAATATTTTTTGCAGAATCACTTTGCAGCAATTATTCTTTCAACTAAGACAGCTCATTTAAGTAGAATATGCACATACTATAGAGGTGCGATAAATAAGGTAAGAAAATTATAACCAGCCTATGAAGACACCTGCCTAGCAGCAAGATTACAAGATGTGATTCCATTGGATTATATTACTTCAGAGTATTAAAGTGATTGTGGTTTAAAAATCGGTTTACCTAAAATGTTTTTTTAAAAATGAATTTTAAAATTAATATTTGTAGATAGTAAAATTAATAGTGCAACAATAGTGCTATGCAATAACATTTTCACAAGAAAGTACATAAGATCAGTCAGAGAATTTACATATAATGAATATAATATTAATCTATAGAAATGTCATGAGGAAGTAAAAGAAAATAGATTACAGGAAAATTATATCCGAGTTTTACACTAATTTGGAGAAGTGGATACGTAAATAGGAACTGGTAAAAAATAAAGAGCAAGCAAAAGTACGCTTAAAAAGAGAAGGAATTTATTACTATGATACAAAAATAATAAACACTAATTAAACCTATAACCATGAGGTGTTTATTAAAAAAGAATTAGAATTAATATACTACGACTATGAATTTAATAACAAGTTAAATATTAAAAATAAGTTTAATTCAGTAAGAAAATTATCTAAAATGTATTATGGCTATTCCACGTGGCACTCCATTGTCTATAAACACTCTTTCTTCTATAGAAAACTAAATATGTGTGTATAATAAAATACGAGTATTGGAACTGGGAATTCAAGCAAATGTGGGTCAGTAAAACTAATTTAATTTGGAGCGTTACTTATTTTGTCAACTAATAGCAATTCCCCAGAAACAAAAATCAAGTTTCGTCGAAGACAAATTACATTCAGGTCGTCACAATCTCCAGAGAATATTAGAGAAACAATGATCAAATCTTGATGCTGGACTACTTTTTGTTTATAAATTATTTATTATGAACTTTGCAATTTTCTTTAAGGGAAAAGATAAATACGTTAAAAGTTCCGTAATGGGTCTTGCTTGATTCTAAAAACTGGCCAAGTATAAATATAAAAGTTATGTAAAGTGTTTGAGAAAGATTTGTGCTTTCCCTCTAAATTTCAAATTTATTTTCTTCTCTCTGAAACAAAATAATTAACTATAAACCGAATTTAACGCTACTTCCACATTTGTTTTCAATCTTTTTTAAACTATTATGACGATCCTAAAAAATGCCCCATTTTTTCACTTTCTTGTTTTTGATAGGACAACTATTTATTTTGGTTAATTAATTATGATTTTCAATGCGTTTTTATTGCTTTAGATATTTTTTGGAGTGATTTTTAAAAATATTATTTTATAATATTTTTAAAATACAAAAGATTGTCACGTATAACTGGTAATTTTACTAAAAATTGCTATATTTAAAGAAATTTTGCTCTTTTTAAAAATATATTAGAAACTTCCAAAACACTACGAAATGTAGAAATCCAAACACGTACCAACATATTACGTCCTACAATAAATAATATTAAAAAACACCTGTATTTTTATGTATATTATATTATCATTTAATATATAACGTAAAAAACACAGGATACCGGCTTTCGTGTTCCTGACGATTTTATTTTAAACGGATATTTTAATATAACTTTTGTAATTTTGTATGGAGTTCTGTTGACTTCTAAATGATTATTAGAGAAGATACTTTATAAGGTCAATCATAACAGCTTTTCTCTATCTAAGATAATATGGGTAAAATCTATAAATTTTAGATTTGTGAGGAATTGATATTTAATAATAGCTTAAAATAATAAAAAAATTAATCTTCATGACGAGTAGTTAATGATTTTGAAATTAATTTCTTTATTTTCTACACTTTATTTAAATGCCATTGTTGTACAGTTCATTTTCATTTCAAATTGCAAGATCAAGTAAGTAACATTATTGAAGAACTAAGACCTATAATCGCCAAGCTCGAAATAAATTTCAAGGCAGTTTGGAATTGAACTTCTGGGAAAACTGTTCATAAAATATTTAATTTGGTTTGTTAATAAGATTTTTGTGTCAATTATGGGTTCTCAAGCTGATAAATTTTATATTGTATATATTATATAGGACTATATTTTATACTTGAAGGTCATATGAAATATCTCCGTAAGGTATAGACGAATACATCACAAGGCCGGACTGGTTTTCCTACTAGAATCTTTTTAAAAGCAGAAAAGGGAAACATTATATTCACAAACACACACACACACACATATATATATATATATATATATATATATATATATATATATATGTGTGTGTGTGTGTGTGTGTGTGTATGTATATATATATATATATATATATATATATATATATATATACACGTTTTCACTTCTGGTAGCGTAACACGTTATACTCATAGCTACAAACATACTATTAACATTAGCATGTCAGTGACGCGAACCCATAAGATTCACTAGTAAAAATGGCTTAACGATTCAGTTATACTTCTGTATAAAAACTACCCGGAATCGTTAGAAAAACATAAAGTTTAAGTTTATTCAATTATTAATTTTATTAAACATTCAAATTTATTTTGTCACCATCAAAGTAATCTCTATCGTTTACAATACTACTATGATTATGCCGGATCCACTCTTCCACACACTTTTCACAGACAAAAATTGGTATGGCTTTTAATTCCCAGTGCGAATACAATTTGATCAATCTAAGTCTTCAATCGATTCAACAATTCATTTAATTTACTCAATTCAATAGACTAAATCTATTAATCGATATCTTTAATTGATGCATTTTTTGCAAGAAATTATGCTCTTTTGAACCAGTCTCGCGGCGACGTGTCTCATGCGCAAAACATTGACTAAAATACCATGAACGGTCATTTTATCAATGTTGCACTCGGGAGCCAACTTTTTAATACTGAAGTGACTAATATACAATAATAATGAATTTCAAGCACTGATTTTTACATTTTTTGATGTTATCGTCACTGGCTGACGTTGAAGACCGTCCGCGACCAGGCAAATCTTCGATCATTTCACGTTTCTTATTGAACGATTGGTTCCAATCGTATGCCTTTATTTACAATATTGTCCAGTCATCTTAAGTTTCTTTAAACGTTTTTAAAGATTCAGCATAAGAAATTTTGCTCGAAACACAAAATTTAAGGGAAACACTTTGTTCAACGTTCTACCCATAATAAAATTCAGAGAGCAACTTTGAGGTTGACCTATTGCGACAGTTGCTGTGAACACACAGGTTGACAGATCGTACTCAAGTTTGGCTTATTAATTAGGAAAGATTCTACCAACTAAAAAAGAAAAAAAGAAAATCAAGGAACAATATACTGATCTCACTTTTTGATTTCACGTTAGAAGAGGATATAATATTGTCATCTATTTATTAACCACGTAGAAGTAATATATAATGTACATAATATTAAAATTATGTAAAAAAAAGTCCTTGAAAAAACGTATTAAAATTATATAAAAAAATCCAAAATTTCAGAAGTTAAAATTTATAAAATGTATTCGGAATAACATCAATACAAATTTAAAGGAAATAAGCTAATATATGTAATATGAAATCACAGTAACACTTCTAACCATATAAGATCATTATTTTATTGTGCATATATAATGCAGCTGTGGACTTAAATGTACTAAATATTAGTTCTCAACGAGTGTCCAATAAATATTTTTACTTCTGATTGATTGTCATCCTAAGCGATCGACAGCGTCAGGTAAAAGATTTTTCTGATTCAAATCTAGCGACCGCGTAATAACCATGTTAGACTGCATCTACATTTGGAATTGTATATCCATCATTCATTGAATTCTTGTCGGCAATTTATCGTACTTTGAATCAAACAGATTGAAACCTGGTTAAACTTGGTTGGAAATGTGGAAAAAATTGTCCAACTGAATTTAATTAATTGAATGGATTACCATAAATTAATTAGATGAGACCTATAACATTGATTCTTTAATTCCTTATTTGTCAATTGAGTAAAGTAAAAGATTATTTCAAAGTAAAAGTCGTCTTTTAAAATAATTAATAACTTAAAAATATTTCACTATGAACTGACTTTATTAAAGTAGAAGTTAAAAATAGTGACAAAAATAATTTTAGTAAAAAACGTTTAAGTAAAAGCAGGTATAAAAATTAAAAAAAAGAAAATACGTAAGTGCAGAAATTTATGTAGTCTGTTTTAATTGGTTATATAAGTATTGTCATGATATTGTTTTAGAATCACATAAAATGCAGCTGCTATTAATATAAATAAAGTCTAATTTAAAAAAAGTCTAATATAAATATAAAAAAGTCTAATATAAATATAAAAAACTCTTATGGTTATACAGTTATAGAAGGAAGTCTAGGTGACTGTGACGTGTTGATTTTTCTCAATTTTTTCTATCGAATTAGACGGTGCATTCACACAAACTCGGTTTGATGCATTTGTAGACTTGTTGGCGCTATAATCAGTAAAATTATAAATTGGCGGAATTGGGAACTTGAGTTTATCTATTTCTGCCTTTCGATTTACATTATACTAAACACGATGCAGTTTATTGTAGACTTGACGCTATAATCAGTAAAATTATAAATTGGCGGAATTTGGAACTTGAGTTTATCTATTTGTGCCTTTAGATTTACATTATACTAAACACGATACAATTTATTATAGACTTGTTGGCACTATAATCAGTAAAATTATAAATTGGCGGAATTGGAAACTTGAGTTTATCTATTTTTGCCTTTCGATTTACATTATACTAAACACGATACAGTTTATTGTAGACTTGTTGGCGCTATAATCAGTAAAATTATAAATTGACGGAATTGGGAACTTGAGTTTATCTATTTTTGTCTTTAGATTTACATTATACTAGTTTATTTCACGATTTCAAATGTTCTCTTAAACATATAGCACTTAATTCAATTTTATTTCAGGACTTAATCTTTGATGATGATAATATATTTTTAAACTTAAATTGAATGTAATGAATTTAGTTTTTTTCCAAAATATGTAATTCGTTTATTTTATATTAACTAATTTTCTATAATATCTTTTAATACACAAATTCGATTGCGCAAAATGACATACAATTTAATAAGTAATAAAGATGTATTTAAAGCAAACGAGGAATTGAAGATAATGATAAAAAACGACAAAAAAATTTGTAGCTTAATCACTTTCTAAAAATACTTATAACTTTTATATTCTTGATTGTATAAATTTCATCTATTGTATATTTGTCAATTGGGACAAACGATGCAGCGAACAGATTGGGGAAATAATTCATATTAAATCAAGGGAAAAGTTGATTGTGCAGTCGCATAATTTTGGTAACATTTAACCTATCAAGCCTACTCTATAGCCCCTTTAGAAGTGCAATACAGAAAACATTAAAAACACTATTGAATTTAAAAATAATTGTCATTTGTTAGTGTAGTCGAAAGTTATCGCGTTTTTTTAAAATAAGTCAAATTTCTGAAAAAGTTGCTATTTTTACAATATCATTTCAGCCAAGACATAACGATTCGCAGGCTTTTGAAAAAATCGTGACGTTTACGGTGAAGATGCTTTATGACAATCGACAGCACACACGTCATTCGTTTGTTTCCATTTTGAAAACTTTGGAAAATTTGACGCATCGCACTCTCGTAGACCAATCATTGAAAAAATCAATGAACGTTTCTAAAAATATTGAGGAGCTGAAAATTGACCAAAAATATACCACACCACTTGAATTAACCTATATGTATATATAAACTAATCACCTGAATTAACAGTGAAAAATTTAATGGACCGATTTTTCATCTGTAAGTCGCTACTGAAACGAAAACAAAACGAGGTATATTTGCAAATATTGCAAAAAACGATGAAAAATTGTTTTTCGAGGCGGATCAAGCTGCACAAATATTGGCAAATCCCGGTTTGATGCCACGTAAGCTTATGCTTTATGCTTGGTGGGACTAAAACGTAATCGTGGATCATGAGTTGATTCAGCGTAGCCAGAGGAATAATTTGACTCTACTGTCAATAATTAACGTGATTAAAATACCCAATATAGAGAAAACGGCCAGAATTTGCCACTAGGAAAGGCTTCGCCTTCTATTGAAACAATTCTAGACTATACACATTTTAAATACGTTTGTAAAAACTTGAAGGGCTTGGCTAGGACGTTTTGATGCAACAATTATGTGGCTTGGATATTTCTTCGTACGACTACTATTTGGTTTGCATTTTGCAGACTTTTCTTTATGGTGTATACTTGACTTCAAAAGAGGCTTATGGAACTCGCTTGATTCAGTTTATTGTCTGGAAATCCAAGAAGTTCTATATTGATGGTATAATAAATATGGCAATAATCAAGGTAGTATGGTTGGGTTTGGAAGAATTATAATTTTTTGGGACGATTTTTGAATCTGCACTGTGGTATTCAAACGTTTAATGTGACCATAAAATGTGACGAAATGATTTAAAAAGTTAATTACTTCTTAGCAACAAAATTTTCCTTTTAGTAATATATGGATGATAATTTTAATGAGTCACGTGAGTTACCAATTGGTTGAAAATAATTTTATAAATTGAATCTATTAGGTAACCACTTACAGTATAGCATATAAATAGGTTATCTTATTTATCGTGTATTAAAGATAATTGACCAACCTTTTCGTAAATTTACAAGATGGGTGCTAAGCTGGGGCAATACGTGTTCACCGTCCAACTAGAGAATTGCTGGTTATAGCGATCGCACATGACCGATTGAGAATCCGTGAATATGTATGTTTCTCAAAGCTTTACACGTAGAAAATTCAAAGTACGTCGGCAAAAATGGCGTAAACATGCAGACAGTGGCAGATATACCGTAGAAGTATTTTACGGAAAATTAAAAGGACTTGTGACAACGTTTAGTTAATAGGAAAACATAGTACGACATATAGATTTAATATACATAGCTTACAAATAATAAGAATTGTAGAGTTTGAATTACTTTTTAAATATATTTATGCTTAATATATCTGCTTATTTCATAAAATATTTGAGATGGATAAAGACTTGAAATTAAAATTTAAAATTGGATGAATTTAAACCTGAATAAAATAAAAGTCCAATTTAAATTCGAAATACTAGCTTAATATAACAGAAAATTGTTTAGATTGTTATAGCTTATTGTAAAACATATCCATAAATTATTCGCGTACTCCTTTTTTCACATTTACTTTACTGTTAACATAAAAGTCGATATTTCTTTATTGATTTCATACTTTACTAGAATTACCAAAACTATTTCTTTTATTTAAAATAATTTGTTTATAATTCTTTCCATAACAGATTTTTCCCACAATCCTAATTTATCGATTTAAAATTTAAACTCTTGCTTATTGTGTTAAATTGTTAATTCATGCACTTTAAGTAAGGTATAAACTTTAATCAAACACTATTTCTCTTATGGTCCTCAAATTGAATGTCCCTGATAGTCCTGTGGTAAAGTCTCCAAAACCTAGAATTTTAAGGTAATTTTTACATTTTTGTATACTGCAATATATGTTATAATAGGGAAAAGATGTATACTATGGAAAAGTTTGTTTCAAAATAAGTGCACACCAACTAGACTATATTCACTTATTAAATTTAACCCGCATAAATACAGCCTGCATATATGAGCTACAACCATTATTTCGTTATATACATATGCGTACAAAACCTGCGCTCCAGTTAGCTATAGCGTGAAGGTAGCTTCATCGCAAAAGTATTCAGTTAAATTTGATATAATAAAACTAAACATTTACTTTTCTTTAAATATTCTTCCAGTTTAATTATGTATTTTAAAATTGTCTCTTTGATGTTCCGTAAAAATAAGTGTATATGTAATTGAAACATATTTAAAATGAACCATAATTTTAAATAATTTTAAGTAATAAATATAACTAAAAATATGTTATTACGTGTATGTGAAACCGGGTAATAAATAAATATACATAATTCCGCTATTTCATTTAATTCATATTTAATTGTTGTGGAAATGACATATTTCCAAAAATAAACATGGTAAAAGAATTTTGTGACCACTTTATTAAAATTTAATGTGAAATACCTTGATTGACAAGTTAATTTCCTGTTTATTATACTCAGAAATCATTATTCACGTTTCTTTGAAAACAAAATATATTCTATTCTCAAATACCTCTTTATAAATTAATTTGTGTATTTCTTGTACTTAATTCTGGAGTACTCCTCAGTTTTTATGTAAGTATCAATAACAAATAAATTCTAAAGCTTCAATATTATCCATAGAAATTTAATTCTCTATTATCGTCCCAGTTTCTATTGACATTGTAAAATTACTCACTTATATAATAAATAAGGACGTACAAAAATAAAATTTTGCTTCACTTTTCTTCACTTTACTGGCCCCATTCCACCATTCCACACAAAAACGTCTACTTAAATTTTGTAATAAAAATTAAAAATGCTCCAGAATACAACATTTTTAACTTATGGGATATAAAGATACGATGACATCTGAGTTAAATTTTGCTTCAAAATATAACAGACAATTATTTAATAAAATGAAAAACTGAGTTTCGTTTCCCACATTTGTAATATACCTGGGGCTAGGGTCTTCCTTGCGCTAATTAGACTAACCGGAGAGCTTGCCCAAGAAAATGCGAAATAGATCCCTCTGACCAGAATTTTTCAGTTAAGTAGATGCGGAAATTTTCAAGACTTGAAAATGATATTTAATGAGGAAAACTTATTCTATTAACCACAAACGGATATTCTGATCCGATTAAAGATATTCATGAGATGTTGACTCACCGTCTATCAGCATATACAGTAATCATTTTAACATCTACATTGCACCTAACCTAGACGTATTGCTTTATTAATTTATTTAACTGCTGAGACACTATTCAAAATAAAGAAACGTTACCAATATTGTAAACTTAAATGGTATGAAATTATAATATATATTAGATAGAAAATGAATTGAGGTAAAATTATTAACTGATCAACTAAATTTAAATAGAATTAATAACTGAAGAAAGTAACAGATTACTTTGAAACTGAATATTAAAAAAAATTAAAGTACTCGTCTTTGCTATCCGTAATTAAATATTTAAATAAAACTCAAATTAGTACTATAATGTTAATCTAAATAATAATGTAAGCAGATTTCAATTTAATGTATAAAAATCTATGAAATATTGGTGTATAAAAAATTCAAATTTTTGAAGCGAAAGCTGTAGTGTAATTGTGTACTTGGGTAACTGTACCCGTTCGAGTCGTAGCGACAGTGATACGACCAGATGCCACGGCGCCAAATTACTTTTATATGATACAAGCAAACCTTTAAGTAGCTAATTCGTAAACACATTAGATGCGTTGAATATAATTATTTAGTGCACTATTTTTCTCAGGCGGGTAATAAAAAGTAGTAAATTGTTCAGTTTCGGGTATATATATATATATATATATATGTATATATATATATATATATATATATATATGTGTGTGTGTGTGTGTGGGTGTGTATGGAAAGATATACGTGGACATGAATTGGGTGATTGCACTGAGTATATTCGTTGTGGATATTATAGCAGTACATCAGAATCTAAGGGAATTAATTTCAGGTGTTAAAAAAATGCTACCTGCGATTTGATAATGATATTATCCATATGTCACGAGAAAAAGTTGGTTTTAATTTGCAATTTCTATACAAAATCTCAGGATTAAATATTTAAAAGATACTCTGTAGAGACCAATATTATGTTATATTTTTTTGCGTCAGATATGAATTATTTTATATTGCAACAACATTATAGACTACCTAATTTAATTAAATTTTATAAAGCAGGAAATGGGGCCTGTGATTCCATAAAGAAACTGCAAACATATGGTCAACTAAAATCAACTCGCGGTCATTAGATCATTTCTTTTCACATTCGTTTCAAAATACGTTTCTTTTAACGCGGTGGTTGTTGTGTTTATGGTGCAGGTTCAAATGGTAAAGGTATTGGTTTTCATACAACTTAATCTTGAGTATTTTTACTGTGCTGATCAGAAGATGCTACTTGATTTGAAAACGTTGATATATTCTCTATCTTAATAGAAGTTCTACTCTTTGTCTATAAAAACTAATTTTTTTTCATTTACGCACACCGTCAATAGGACAAGAAAAGCTTTTGGTATGAAATGAATTTGAGATAAAACGGAACTTCACATCTGGTATAGAAGCAGTGAACGGTAAAAACAGCACTCTTCAAAGACCAATATATAGCAATACTGTTGGGATTCATTGGAAAAATCTTACTAGTATAGTGCTATGTGCCTTGTTATATTCTAATTACGTTTTCTTGTATGTTTATGTCAAAAATTGAAGGGTCCATTTCCGATTGCGGGATTTTTACCAATAGGAGTTTATATAAAAAATGTAAACTGAACATTTCTAAAGCGCAAGTATTTTAAATACCATAGGCAATTATTACAATACACGTCATATACCATTGGAAGATAACTTATTAGCAGATACAAAAGAAAGAGTATTTATAGACTTGTTAGAGCCCAAAGATTTGTTGAAAATGCCTTTGGTATTCCTAGTTTAGTCTACAGAATTTTGATAAGACGTAGTTACTATAAAATCACATAATTATTATCCAATAGTTTAGCGATTTTTTTTTACTACTTAGGGCTTTACTACTAAAGAAATATTCTAGATATTCTCGATCTTTCGCTCCGTTATAATCTTGTCAACCAGTCAATCTTTTTTTTCAACTCGGGTACAGGCAATTTCTATTCCTAAGTGATCTTTCTCCAGCAATATTTTGCTTAAACGATCGATTTATTGTGAGTTCCCAATTTTAAAACTGTTACAATATTTTAAATCATCTATAATATAGTTGAATCAAACGAACATTGTCTTCATCACCAATATTTTTTTTTATTTTGCACTTCAAAAAATTACTTTCAAGGTAATTGAACTCCACATTTAATGTTGAAACACTTTTGGAATACATTTACGTAGCTACATACGTACGTACAGATATAGATACTCAAAAACCCCAAAGATAATTTTGTTTATTCATTTCAATGTTGCCTTGAAACAATTTTATTTTCTGAATTAATAATCCCGTTCCTGAATGCTAACGCAATGCTTTTATCTTTATGGCCAAACCAAAAAATAATCATAACACTGCAGAAAATTACACACCATTTATTTGATGTCTTTCTGCATGGTAATTATCGTTTCTTAGAACCAATGATTATGATTCTTCAAATTTAGTGCTCGCTATTGTAAAATAAATTTAAATGCCAATTTGCACGTGGTGGTTGAGACTTGTATGGATAATGGTGCTCTAGGGAAAATATAATACATTCTACTAGCTGCACTAGACTGCGAACATGTGAATGATATGAATAATGAAACAGTGCAAACAGTAACGGGGTATATACGATCACCGTGCAGGAAAAATTACTGAGAAAAGTATCATTTAGGTTTAGTGAGACTAAATGTATTCTCTACATGTTTGATGAAAACTTACAGCTGAAATATTTATAATTGTGAAACGTATACCTCTAAATATATTTTCGTAGTGAAGTAAAACGTTAATATTTTCAGTTAATTTAATAAAAATTATCTTTATATTTAAACGACAGATGCGTGGATGAGGTGAAGAGACGTACAGTGATGACAAGATGCGGTATGGAATAACCGAATAAAATATGGAGGGACCGAAACATTATCCATGCCACTAAGACCTGGTGTTCCCCACTAAAACTCTGGTGTTCCCCATATTTTCTCTTCGCCGTGAAAACATGGACGCATACTTGAGAAAAACAAAATAGGCGCTCTTGAAATGTCGTGCTGGAGAAAAGTGCTGGGGTATCGTGGACTGAGTTCCGCACAAATGTCTCTCTTCAGAAACTCAGCATCGAGTAACGTTTATTAAAACTTGTTCAGATCCATGCGGTGGAAAAACTAGATCAAGTCTGCAGTAAGCGGTCTCCTATATGAGTGCAACAGAGCGACGACAAATAGGGAGAGATGGAGAAGCATCCTGAGGCATACAACAGCGGCCATCCACAACAGTACTGAATGCTAAGCAAGACCTCTCTGTCAAAAGCAAAATGGCGGAGAAGAATATTTAAGCGTTTAAGTGTTTATGTATTCATTCATGTGTTATTATATATTTAATCAGTACGTCAAATTTATTTTTAATATTTTTTTTAAGCTGGCATATGTTTAGAAGACCTTTGCGAATCATAAAGCTTAAATTCTAATAACTGAATGAAAAAATTTGGTTTAAAAATTTATGACTGATTTACCATTTCTAAACTAGTAACACCGATTTCATTAATTAATTATTTCAAAAATAACTTGTAAACTTTGCTTTAAAAATTATGGCATCTAGAAAGACTACAATATTATGCAAATTATTCCCCACAAAAATAAAGCCATGGAAACATTTGAAATTGTAATTTTTATAACAGTAAAATTTGTATTCAAAATGCTTTCATTGTCCAAAAATAATTAGACAGAAAATAAACTGGGTTTTACTAATTAATTGAAATTCCGTACCTGAAAAGGAACAAAAACTGAACTCCTACAAATTCACTTACCTCTACTTCTCTGTCTGTTTGTTAAAGTTGTTTTTCTTACAAACTGTTTTGGGTAGAAACATGAAATTTTGCATATTAATAAAGCGTGGTAACCTGCATACATCTCAATATATAACAGTCAAAAATACACATTTAGAGACGGTACATAAAATACCCATTTTTTTTAATCTTCTTCCTCTCTTAGACAGAGATAACTGAAAAAAGATTTTAAATTATCGTGAATAAAAATATCATAATATCTTTCTTGAGGTCTTGCCAAAAATATCCCCAAATACTTTCTCAAAAATCGTTAAACGTAGAATGTTTGATATAAGTTAAAACATATTAATCCGCATATATCTCAATAGTCAAAAGGGAAGGAATTATTCATGTGGATATTTTTGAGGATACACATATTTAAAAATATCATATATTTTAGAATCTGACGATATCTTTATATTAATGAATTGGAAGTATGTGCGGTTTCTGAAAAGTAAAGAGATTAAACTTAATTCTTCTGAAAAAAAAGAAATAGACACAACCCATAATATTTGTAAATATATAGATCAAGAAGCGCTGGAAAATGGGGGAGCAAAAGAAACTTGAATCTATTTCTTCCGTTCCTCAATAATCTAAGTAGAAAGTTTATTTTCTCCAGTTAAGTGTTTTCATTAAATATTAGATTACACTTGAGATTTGTTATTCTACATAATAGCAGATGAAATGCGTAATATTTTTAGTCATTAACTAAATAAGTTTGAAATTTTATCTTTAAATTAATTTTAATGAATATCATATTTCGTTGATTAAAAACTAAACTTTGTTTATTTCAGTGAAAAATTAGCGAATGAATTCAGGGAAAATTTAGAAAATGTTTTTGCTTTGAAAGTAAATTTTTGTTTCACTAAATTTATACAAAATAATGTAGGAGTCATATGTAACTCATTATTACACTCTAAAAAGCCATTATGGGTTGTTTTTTTAACTAGTTTAATTTAAATATATAGAGTAAAAATAAAACAGGCTTAACATTTCAAGTTTGCTTGCTAAAAATTTAACTTTAAATTTTCAAATTATCTTTTGGGGTAGTTTAAATGATTTTTTTGTTCAAAACTCCCTTAGTATCATGTAACTTTCTTTTTGTTTTTTTTATGTTCGCTTCTAATCTTTTCTTCTCTCTATAATAACGCATGTAGGTTAAAGGTCGCATTCGTATCCACCTTAAAAATTTAATATTTGCTTTTTGTTACAACAGATGCGTCGTTTTAATTATAAGTTTAGACGAGCACGGAATATATAAAAATAGAATAACAAAATGTCCTAATAAATTTATGTCTGACTTATAGTTGCTCTTAAAGGTCAACTATAAGTCACTCAACTTTTACTTTCCATCCAATATTTTCTAGTGCTGAGGGCTGAGAAAAATACAACACAGATATCACTCTCATATTTTATCTATGTGTTTGAATGAGTTAAATATTTGTAAACAATTGTAAAAAATTTAATTCCTTTCTAGTAGCAATTCAAAATAGGTAGATAAAATTAAAACAGCCCCGTTTTGATCGTCAGTTATCGTTATTGTAAATCGATGTAATAGTCGTTCATTGACAATCAACGGATGTATACTAAAATTTAGTATGTAAGCATGTTTGTTATCACCGTGATATACAAACGCATTTAATATTATTTAATCGACCGATCGCTAACAATTTGTTACGTCTACACGCAGATAGATCAAAAAGTGAAGGGAATAAACAAAGGTTTTAAATTTTCGTAAATAAATGTTAAATAATAGCCGATTAATATTATTATTGTCTACCATAAATATTTCTATATTTGGGCTTAAATATTCGAAGTTATTAAATTAGCTACATATTTTTCATGCAGTTTTGTGGCAATTAGTCGACAACGGCCGACCTTAAAAAACAAAAAGGATTAAAAGATCATAAAAAATTATATAATAGCAAATTTATTGTAGTAATAACTGAATTAAAGGTAAAAGATATATTTTCTGTAATTTCTGTTTCTAATAATTTTAATATATAAAGGACACATATCTTGAAATACTAAATATTTCAAATAAAATAAAAATAAAACACAAAAATTCAGCTACATGAAATAAAACATTCCTTTCCTTTAATTCTAGCCAGGGGACCATTCAAATATTTGATTTTTACAAGCGTAATGACATCACCCGTTTTATGTAAATAAATCGACTGTTTCCACGAAGGAAAATTCGTTTACATTTTCAACATGTTTCATGTATCTTTTTTACTATTGGAATTAAAATTCCATAAAATACCAAGTTACAGTTGGTATCTGGGGAGAAAAATTATAAAAAAATTGGTAAGGTAGAATGAAGAGAATTGTTTTTATTTTATTTCAGTGTGAAAAAAGGCACTTGGTTCTTATTAAATATGAAAGAGACTTAAAAAATTATTTACAATGTCATGTATAACAGAAATTATCAAAATTGCATATAATTATCTTTGCCATAATTGATAACTCCAGTTTTATTATTTTTTTCTTTGTTTCAAATTCGAAAATATTAGCAGAAAATATAATGAAAATAATTTGTATATTAGGAGAGTGTAAAAATATATTCTTAGGGAAAGGTTGACTAACCTATCGTTACGATATTTGCTGACGTAAGTAAAAAGTATTAATCAGTTTAAATTTCACTAATTGGATGAAATACATTATAAGTTTCGGCTAAATATTTCAGATTTTAAAAATCTTCTGTGGCGATAACTTATATATGAATTTTGTAAAGAGGACTACCTGTCTCTAACATTTTATAACCATGAACTACGTGTGTCTAACATTTTATTTTCCACCGGCCTACATTGAACATAATAATACCACTTTCATCAGCTAACGCAGTCTCAGATGAAATATAACATCACCGGAATTGGAGGCCTGCGAATCTCTCGATATTCGCTAGTTCTGATATATATTTCGTCTCTTTATAATCCCAAAGACCGTCTCTTACCTTGCCTCGTTTAATATATTGTAATATTTTTTTGTAAGTCAACATGTTGACTGTTCGGATTTTTTTTGCTTGACTTTTAACAATATGGGATATTTAAAAGATATCATGGAAAGATTTATGGCAAAAAGGCT
Organism: Druceiella hillmani; assembly: GCA_039881145.1. NCBI lineage: Eukaryota > Metazoa > Arthropoda > Insecta > Lepidoptera > Hepialidae > Druceiella > Druceiella hillmani. Next base: position 23,782,722 of record JAYKKI010000022.1, on the reverse strand, counting down.
TGGATTTACCAATCCGAAGACAAAAAGAAGATTTTAAATACATATAAGAGATATCGTTGAAAACAATTGTTTGAATTGTATTTTTATTTTAATTGCCGAAATTAGACCATCTTAATACAAGATATTATTTGAGAAACATGCTATTTGGAATTCCTAGTCCATATTAAATTTTCATTTTGCGCTAGTGCTTTGTACAGCCCTGTATTTTGTGCGAGTAAAAATTGATTTGTATCTTAACTTGTCATTCCCTAATTTGCATTTTGCTCTTTTATAAAATCACGTGTTGGAAGTGTGAAAATTATAATATATTAAACGATAATAAAAATTGGAAATTCGTCGTGACGAAAATATTATATAATGAGATACGTCCATTTACGACGTATCTGCCCTAATGTATGTGATCATTCAAGTATCTTGCTTGCCTCGTGCATCTCTCTCCCTCGCTTTGCGGCCCACCTCTGATGTCACCTGTACATACACGACTCTGTGAGTGCAAACCTACTAATTGGTTAACGCAAGGTTAGCGCATTGTTTGAGTGTGGCACTTCATAGAATGTTGTTTCTTCATTTATAATTAATATATGTGTGATGAAGAATGTGTAAAAACATAATGGCCTGGTTAGTAAGTTTTCTTTATTTATGAGAAGAAAGTGCCCTATTATGCCATACTCGTATATTTATATCGTATAAAAGTGTTTTTAACTATGAATATCTGAAATAAGGTACATTAAAATGCCAGCTCAGCTTTCATTTGACCTGCTTTACTTCAATTGACTTAGCGAAATAAATAATAATCCCAGCCATAACTAATAAGTACTTTGTGTGTGATTATTTAATTAATTACATAAAGACTTGTGGTTTAACTATAGCCAGGCAGTTTAAGTATAAAATAAAAGACATATTAACACTATTCTTCTTGGTTAAAATTTATTTGTTTTCAATAAAAAGAAAACAAAACATATATATTACGGTATTCCAGTTTGCCTAAGATTACCCAAATTTTATAATTATTCATTTTTTTTTGTTCCAGTAGCCTTCATCTGTCTTCGAACCGTGAATATTATTGAAAATCCTCATATAATATATTAAATAGTGAATCCACACAAATACTAATCTAGCTTTCCGTCTTGGCAATATTTCAGAAACTTTTATATGGATGATGGGTGGTTTACAACCAGAATTAATAATACTAATAGTGGTTAATAAAACGTAGAATAATTTTAATCGCTTGATACTTATAGAAAGTAACATAATTTTTTTTTTATTTTGGGACAATATGGGCTGAGCTCAAGTTATTGCTGTTCCCATTACTACTAGATAAAACAAATCAACCATTCTGTGGTATAACCAGAAAGAATAAAATTACCAATCTGGAAAATTTCAAAACATATATTTTTTAATTCTACAAATCATGACGGTTAATATGCAACAACAGCATCTATAAATAATGTATAAAGTGTTTTGACCATTTTAAAGAGGTGTAACTGTAAATTACACAGAATTATTAGACAAAAAAAATTGCCAAGTGCGCCTAGGAAATGTGAATTTTGCATTTAATTTACTTAAACATCCTTCTTTCAATTGGAACTATGATTCACGAAATAAAGTAATTATTTTATCTGTGAAATAAAAGAGTCCTTATCTTCCAATAAAAACTTGAATCTGGTAAATTTTCTTGTATAAACTTAAGTACGGCGCATATAGTCTAGAGAGTTTCTTATACCGGACGCCACTTTATATAGTAATTCCTTAATTAATTATTTTTTTGTAACGGACGAGTTTTAATTTTACTTACATGCCTAATATGAAATATATTTTGATTATGTAAGAAAACGTAATCGGCGCATGAAGAAAAGTGAACAGTAATGAAATATTTACCAATATTATCCTTCATGAGTATAAATGAATAAAAAATTAAATGGGGTATTTTTCTATGACATATTTATCATAATGAAATGATGTACAGAGTCCATACATCCATGTACCGTAGGTATAATGGACCTATGGATTGAAATGAGATTTAGGATTTTTCCATTTCTCCAATTGGAATTTGGCAAAAAAATATTTAGACAACTTTTTAGTATTCCGAACGTTCTTTGCAATGATGTATCATTTGAATTATTTTACTGTTAGGTCTAATTAAGAATATTTTATATATTTATAACCGTTGCCGTTTTTTTATCATCTTTTCTAATCTACGTGCTGAACATAAAATTTTGAGTTAGCTATTTTTTCTCATAAAAGTAGTTTATATCAAAAATAATCATGAGGTAAAATTTAATATTATCTAAGATTTTTTAAGAAATGTTTAAAAAATGATGAGAAAATGACAATAATTTATTTCGGAAAAGACATCATTCTTACTTTTAAAATATTTTTAAAGCACTGAATAAAATTCTAAACTATCTTAACAGTAAAGTATTTCTTTAAGTAAAAATAGTTTTACGCCCAATTAAACTTGTCTATCAAATATAATAACTATCACACTTTCTGAATTCGTGATTAAGTAAGCCTTTTCAGGCAAAATGATGTAATTAAACAGAAGTCTAATAATACCCAAAGGCGCTTTTACGAAATAATTGCTTGCCATTAAAAATAAGCTTATCCGCAAATTCAAATGCAAAGGTTTCAAGCCTGTATATGACATAAAGCTTATTCGTTTTAATTTTTGCTGAGACGATCTGTTATTCAAGGCTTTTTGCAAATATTCGGTTCATTACCAATATTGGTTACTTAGATTAGAATGCCATATTTTTTTAATATCGATCGCATTAAAGTCTGAATATAAATTTTATTTCGAAGTTCAGTTGTACAATAAAAGTGAAATTTGTTAAATTACAGTTTGGTATGAAATATCAGTATTACCGCAATATCTTCAATTAATAACATTTATCAAGGTATAGGATAAATATTCCGAACTACTCATATCAATACTGTGTTAAAGCCTTGCAGTAAACTGAATTGTTTATACACAAAATATATGTGTACTAAAAGGTGGTCTTATTAAAACCAACATTTTGACCCTTCTATTCTAAAGTATTCAGCCTCGGAAGCTGAAAAATATTGCAAATGCGCTTTAATTGAGAATTCAATTGCAGTGTCTTGTTATTAGCTTATGCTTAATATAGTAGCTTAATTACTTTTTTGTAACCCATACCAAGTATTTTTGAAATTTGAAATATCGTCCAGAAATAATATAAACTTTTACAAATATTTGAAAATAAAAAACTCTTGATTAGAAGATACAATTTAGAAATCATTCAGAAAAGATCTTTTTGAATTGTATCTATGATTTGCAAAAAAATATACCATTCTACGAAAAGTGCTATGTATAGTCCGATATAAATTTCAATGCTTCACATTTATATAACTTTATTTATATGATTAGTTCAGATTTTAACGTGCACGAGACTATAAAAGTAAGTTTTTATTTATATATTAAAATTGAATAGTTATATCTTTACAGACATACCTAAGGTATTAAGTTCTTTTCTAAATGTTATTGTTTTAAAAAATGCAGGAATATTCAATTAGAGTGAGTAAGACGTGTAATTAGTGACAATTTAATATAATAAATGTTCGTGAGTTATTATTTCAGACAATAAATTGACGAAGAAAAAAGCAACATGGCTGTATCATGCAAACGGAAATCAAAAATTCTACGTAAAATCTAAACAGAAACGGTACGATAGTCAATAATCTTCTATTTGTCTTCCTAAAAGAAAATTAATTCCGTAAAATGATGTTAAAAAATAGAGGAACGTTTAGGATTTTGAGATAATATTGAAGGAAATATTGGAATTAAATTGCGATCCAAATAAAATTACGCCATATCCATTTTTACGGTCACTACGAATTAACATTAACCCAGAAAATAAATAAATTCTAATAGGGCAGATTATATGATACATAACAATGATTTGGCGGAAAAACTAACCTCAGGAAACACACATCCGGTTTTTAGTAATAATTTTTTTACATAAATTCCATAATTTTAAAGTATATAATGGACTATTTATTATCACGATACAGTGTAAAAAAGTGGATTTGATATAAAAAATGTAAGAATAGCCGGCAAACACTAATGCACGATCACTGAATTAAAACGATTGACTAATTAGTCTGGGTATGCACGCCATTGTAACACCGACCACGATGACCGATATCACGATTAGAGCCGCAAAGAAGAATGCAGCATATTTAAAATAATTATACGCGGATGAAACACCTCATGTAATATAATAATTATCATTTGATCATCCCGAGTAATCCAGCCTATATACCACCGATCATGATGACCGGTATCGCGATAATAGCCGCGAAGAGAAATGCAACATAATTACAATAATTATATGCGGATGAAACACCTCATCTAGTATAATAATTACATTTGATCAACCCGAGTAATCCCGCCGATATATCACCGACCATGATGACCCATATCGCGATGATAGCCGCGAAGAGGAATGCAACTTCTAGTATAATAATTATTATATGATCATCCCGAATATTCCCGCCAATATACCACTGACCACGATAACCGATGTCGCGGTGATGGCCGCGGATAGGATAATTAGGAAAATTATATAAGGATGAAGCAGCTAGTATAGTATGACTTAACATTATTGGACTTGCCTAAAATTTCACGATATGAAAATCATTCAGTAACGTCGACAACTAAGTTGAAAATATCCATATTGTTAACAAGAAAAGGAGTTTTCATTAAACTATTTTTTAATATTATATGGGGATTACTAGTAAGTAACACTAGAACAAAAACTAACATCAAAATAGTTTTTATTTATTTGCTATTAGTCTTAAAAATTAATTTTAAATTTCCCCTTTTTTAATAATGAGCAAACATATATTTCTCAAAAAGAATGAACTAACTTCACCGTTGGGTGAAATTAGTTCATCATTTTTGAAAAATATATGTTATCTTACGGATCTCTTACGGGTCTCTCACGGATGTTAATTTATCTAGTAGTGTAAGTTTCGAATTTTTTTGGTCTAATAGAATAAATTTCGACTATATTATTTTAACCTGTATGTGCCACATCCCTTGTTCCATACAAATATGTCTGAGTACTCAGCTTCTTGCAGGATACAGCTTATTGTCCAGGCGATTCATTTAAGATAAAAATATACATAATATTTTATTTCAGTCAAATAAAAAGTATTAAATATTCCATTAATCACAAAACAATATGTCATGCATTTTGAACTGACTGCACATTCAAAATCTATTTTACCACAAATAAAGTCGTAATGGTCTATCAGTTCAAAAGTTTCAAAATCTGCGAAGTTAGTAAGTTTTTAAATAGTACAGGTGGAACACGAGTTTAGGAAGATTGAGTTAAAAAGATTGATTCCCTTATCTAGCTTCATTTGTAAACATTTTGGCTGTCGAATTTGATATATTTGTATGATCAAAATTCAAAAATTCATTTGACATGACTTTTCTGAAGCTGGATATGAAACCCACGGCACACAATTCTATTTTACATTTAACAAGCTCGTATCAATATTTTTTGCTGTTACATTTTAGGAAATGAATTTTAAAAAAGATCCATATTTTCAAGTTGATTTAGTTTTTACTTATTCCAAATTATCAAAAGATATTTTATCTATAGCTAAATAAAATAAAAATCGGCCAAGTGCGAATCGAAATCGCGCTCGAAGGATTCCGTTGCATCAAACGATATTAAACTTGTAAGTTTGTATTTCTCAAAGACACTGTGAAAAACAAAGTTACTACTGTGGTCGGTACCAAGTATAAGCCATATATTAAAAACTACACAACACATATTATTCGAACCAATTTTCGTTGAAAGTTTATTTAAATCCTACTACTTCAATTTTTTTTTCGGCATTTTACACGTCTTAGTTGAAAAATTAGAGAGCAGAGATTCATTTTTTAAGGCTTAGTTCATTAAGGGATGATTCTTTATAGGGGATTCAATTTTTAAGACTAGAAGTGTATATCTCACCAAATAATAACATAAATAAGAAAGGTATTTTGGAACTTCTATGCCATTTATAAGACCTATCTAATGATACCCCACATGCCTACATGCATTGGATTTTTTTTCATCTCTCAGTAAGATATGCAGAATGCTAGTATTATTTTGTATTCATCATGCCACTATTTCATTATATAGCAGTTCATAGAAGATACTAAATTTCATCTGTAAAATGCCAATAGTAACCGAGTAAAATGGTGATGACTTACAAGGGTTCGGTTCTGTAAAAAGGATATCAATACAAGGGTAGACTTACACGTTGAGGACGCTAATATTTCTAATACCTTAAAGTATAAAATGATATAATTTACATATTTCGAATTATATGAAGGGCAATAGCATGGCATTCCTTCTTCATATTATACCGACTATGCTTATTTATAGTTGATTTTAACTTATATATTTTGTTAGTGATAACTGGTAGCCAAATTTTAAAAATTGAAAAATACTGTATTTTTAGTCATAAAATTTCATGACATTAGGTACATTGTAAATAAAGCACAAAAAATCGCAATCGTTATGAGAATCATCAGATTTACAAAAGAATTTTCAAATTGGAATATATGGTAATTGAATTATTATTAAAGAGTAATTCGCTGAATCGACTGTCAGTTTTCCTGCTAAAATTTGTCTCCGGAAATTTTTCCACGTTAGATAATTTGGTGCCTTCTAAAATTTTACTTGTCAAAATCTAAGCGATGGTAGTGTGGGGTTTATTTGGCAGAATTTAGCCTATTTCTAAGGCACGAGGCAATTCTAAAGCTGAATAAATCTATTCTAAAATAAACTAGTTAATGTCAAAGTAAAATAGGAGAGGAGGTTTTAGTTAATCGATTTAGGGCAGGATAAAGTAATTATTTTATGGGCGAAATTTGTAATGACACTTTTTCAATCACCCAAAGGAAAATCCTTCAGAATAATACCTAAAATCTAATAAAGTTTAATTTCCACTAACAAACAAATGAATGCAAATATTTCATCATGTTTATTATGAAATAATGAAAGGCCATGTTATTTTTAGACTTCTACTTCAAAATCATTCTAAACGGCGCTTATCTCATAAGCTAATACTTAAGGTATTAATAAGGATATTGGGAAGAGGATATTTAGCAAATTATGTATAAAAAAAATTGAAATTTTCTTGTAGAGTGCAGATATCGTATTTTAAATAGTTATTAGAACCTTTTTAGTTATTTACTTAAAAATAAGCAAAATGATACGAAAATATACCCCACTTTCCGTTATTTCCAACATAATTGAAATTAAAACTATAAAAAAGACGAGGCTTTTAGAAGTATACGCAAGAGTAATAAACTGTAACGATGTTTCTGCGTATCCAAGTTTTTGAGATATTCAAATTAATATATATATATATATATATATATATATATATATATATTTATGTTTATTATACTAGGAAGGACGTAATATAGGAAGCGTGTGATAGGTTCAGCATGTTGATTTCAAATGAGGTAGGGATTCCTGGATTTACGGGCCAGACTCGTACTTGACCGGTTTTTATTCATTGCATTATAGAACTATATAAAAGTTAAAACTATATTTCCTTCACGCTAAACCCTATTTTTCGTGAACGTGAAGGAAAATTTTAAAATATACAAATTCCTCATTCATTGTACAAAACAATTTCTAAACATGTGTTGCAGAGAGTTCTAAGATTTTTCATCTATAAATACTTGAATTGAAAATTGTTCACTGAAGTACACATGAACAATTTTCACGTATAGTTAATTTATATCTAAATAATCTTTCCAGGAAAAAATATTCGAATTTATTATACAAGACTGTCTTTTAAAAGGAAAAGTTTGAAAGTAATTTTGTACATAATGTAAATTTAGATGCGTTGTTTGAATTAATTCTTTTTTCCATATATTACAGGTATATTATTTTCCCATACAAGGACTAAAAAACTTAAATTTCTTCCAAATTGAGGGCTCGTAAATTTTGAAAAATTAATTTTGCCAAGACCTTTAAATAAAGATAATTTTTTGTTTTTAAGTTCACCCATAGTTATTAGTTACCTTCGCTAAAAACAAATTTTAAAAATAAAAATATTTGAGAATAAATATTAAAGATAATTAAATATACTTTTCATCCAAAAGATGTATTATTTTGAAGCTTTTTCTTGTCCTGTATGCTTAGCATACTTTTGTAGTATTTTTGAATTTGTATTTTTGGCAAATTTTTATATATTTTGAATTGCCACCATTATGGAATTATTAAATTTTACCTATTTACGAATTTAGCCTAGACTTTATTCTATGCTCTTTTTGAGCCAAGTTTCCTTCAGTCTAAATAAAAATAATTTGTTTTTCAAAACATTCACAAATTTTACTTGTGTACATATATATACAATTTTAAAGCGGCTTTAGATTTAATATCTGGAGATCAAGACCGATGAAGGATAGAAAAATCATCTCAAGATTTAAAAGTCTAGATTCCCGCAATAAGTTTATTTTTTTTAATTTAACATTTTTTTAGTGTATCTTAGTGCCTTTATATTTTTGATCACTTATGCTTAGTTGTATTTATATTTTTTACATTATTTTGTTTCATCCTGATCATTGCAACCATCTTCATTCTTCAAATAATGAATTATCTGTTTTAACCTCAGAATAATTTTAGTTTTATCATTAATTTTAAGTAATTTTTAATGTTTTATATTTAAATCTGTGTGATAAAATTTGAATAGAAAATGATGAAAAAAAAAAAGTGATATGTATAAAATATAAACGTTTATCATCATCTTTGTTAATAGCCCACCTGAAGATGTTATAATACAACGAAACTTAGTTCGTGGTAAAGAACTTAAAGAAAGTTGAAATCATACTGCATCACATAGTTTCATTTAATTGTGAAAAATGAATTTCTACAAAATTAACGCCAAATATATTCAATAATAAATTTTTATTAAAAGCTTTGTTTTGGGGAAAACATTAAAACAAAATTTTTTAATAAAGAAATTTTGTATTGGTAATCGTTCACTTTCACCCAGTATTATAATATAATTTTATTATGAATATGAATTACCTGGTATTACTGTGGACCATGACTGAATTAAATTCATCAAAAACATTTTCAAGGTCTCTCATCCTGGAACACCGCCGACTGATTCCTCTACCATATAGGAAAATTCTCAGTGGAAAATTCGAAAATGGAAAACATAAATACCTCGATTACTTCTCTAGTCATGATGATCACATTTTTTTATGAAGATATAGTTAATTTAGTAGAAAGTTATTGGCCCATAGCTGAAAACCTCATTAATAACGAAGAGAATGAATATTAAATTCTTGTTATTTTGCTTTTAATTTCATTCTTGAAGTTCGTATTTTCAATGATTTATTAATTTGTGAATTGTTAAATTCAATTACAATCAAGAAGGACTTTATTTTGTAGTGTTATTTATTTTTTTATAAAAGTTAAACTGTTTAAAAAGTTTACTGAAAATAAAAGTTCCATCAGCAATCAATATAAAAACAAAATAAAAAATTATTTCCCTTAAGCAAGAAAAATGAACAGTTTTCATTACAATTTATCATAACATTTTTTTCATTACACACACACACACACTAACACGCGCATGCACGCACACACACATACATACACGCCCGCACGCGCGCACGCACGCGCATACGCGCACACACGTTCTAACACACACCCATATACATGCATGCACGTACACTCGCACACACGCACACACGAACAGAAGCATACACGAACACAAGCACACATGCACTCACGCACACATGCGCACTCGCACACATGTACATATGCACACACGCACACCTACGCACACGTACGTACGTACACGCATACACTCACGCACACGCGCACGCACACGCACGCGCACACGTACATACACAAGTCAGAAGAGTGAATACTCAAAAAAAGTGAAAAAATTCGATTGAGGTTAGAATATGTTAATTCAATTAATTTTCTCCAGTTTGTATATATGTTAGTAATCAGTATATTTGATAACGTCACCGTAGTCAGAAAAAAGTCGTTGGTCTAGGCACGATGGATGATGAACGCTGGCCAAATTATTACGGATACACCATTACTAAATATTGAGGAATTGTAAATTTTAGAAAGATATATATTAGAGCGCATGATAGCATTTTTTAATTTTATTATAGATAAGTTTGAGTAATTGTGGTCATTTAAAAAAATTATGCTGTATCCAGACAGCGCTGCACAACATTTTCTCCCTGAATTTTAGAGAAACCGCACTTACACAAATGAGATAAAAAACAAGAAATCATTTATAAACCTTCTTTAAAAAAGGACCCTTTTACCAAATTTAGAAAGGAAATTGTAATCAACCAAAAAGATACATAATATAGACGATTAAATATTAATTAATGGTATGTGATTAACCATTTTATTGTTTTTGTTAATTGATTTGTAAATAAATAATAATTTTAAGGTTATGTAACCCCTCCGAAAATAAAGCTAATAAAACAAATTTCATAAGAGTCTTGAAAAATTGAGACTAATGTCAAAGAACACAAATGGAAACAACGGCACCGGTTTTTATTTTCATTTTAAAGTGGTGCGTAATATTAGTCCCGCCTTTATTAACCACTTTAAAGCTATATTAATTCGTTAACTCAAAACACTCCCGGTAGTTGAGCCTAAACGTAACACGAGTGTTAAAATCTGATAAAATATGTCTTAAAATCTGATATAATATCCCACGTCTGATAAAATATTTTATTCGCTTGGTAAAGGTTTTATTTTTATCATAACCATGTAGCTAAAAAAATCTTGAATTTGAATAAAATCTAATCACAGTCTAATAACTCGAATTAACAACTTTATGTTCTCCATAAATGTGTACTTCGTTGCAAGTACCACGAGAAAATGAAATAAATATGTATTTTGTTGCAAGTACCACTTTTTTTTACACAAACGCTCTTCAAGTATACTCAATTTGATGCACGGAATCACTTCTATGAATAATGGTTTGGTGTCAAATTACATTTACACGTGTTATTGTGTGCATGTATTCCTATAGGTCCGTGAAACTTACGCCGTCTCCATGCAACGTCCTCCCATTTTGGTATATATTTATTTGAAGAACGATACACACTGAAGTATCAAATTTGATTCTATATCTTAGCGCAGTCAACAATGACAATTTTGCTAATTGATTTTTGTTAATTTTTTCATATGGCAAAAGTAAGGTCATCATCTAAACTAGGTTAGAGATAATGTAAAAAATATTATTATATTTATATGTCCTATCAAGTTTCTACTAAAATATTATAATGTGATAATTATATTATGTGTTATAACATTATTTAATTTAATTTTATTAAAAAAAGTAGTTAAGTATCAATTAGAATTTAATAATTTAAAGCAATATTTTTTTTTGGTATTTTTAAAAAAATTAAAATATGCTAATTCCACAGTAAAGTGGATAACTTAAATGCAACATTTTCATCACTTGTACGCTATTTCTCGTAAATATTTTTTTATTAATAATATGATCTCTGCGAAAATTCTATGAAATTCACCTGTCCGACCGACGTTTTTTAATTGCCTATTTCATAATTTATTCTCATAGTCAACTATACTCTGCGTGGCCCAAGTTCATTTTCCACGTATGCTAGTAATTCGAAGTAGGTAGTAAGTAACCATTAAATTAAACGACGGATCTAGGGTTTTTCCATCTTTAGACATCACTTTTATGACGTTTTCCTCTGTTGTTATTTTCGGATCATACAATAAAAAGTTCAAAACTGAACCTATCATAACAATCACGTTACCCGTCTCTTAGTTTGCTAGTTTTGTTCACTGGTATCCATCCTTCTAGCTGATAAACATAGTCGATTTTGAGTTAATTAATAATAAACTAATCTCTTCAATAAAATATAAAAAGATTTATGGGAACAAAAACACGTATCACAGCACTAAATTTAAACATTCAAGATTACAGATTAACCCTTACATAAGTATACGTACCAACAGATACAACAAACAAAGGGGAGATCGACGATTTTTACTTGATAGTTAATCAGTCAAAGGAACTTGGAAAATTGGAGAAGCCAAGCAAAAAAAATGGATGTGACAAAAAAAACAAAAAGAGCTGAAGTTTGTAGACTTTACACTTGAAAACAAATTAAAAATAATCAACATTTGCTTTAGGAGAAAAACAAAGTCAAAAATGAACCTAGAAATTTCGAAATGGACGACACAAAAATTAAATAGATTTTAGCATATCAAATTGTATAGGAATAGTTCAGAATATGGAAAATATAAATCTGAATTACTCGCCAAAATAGAATAAAAATTAAATTTTTCTAACAAAAGATGAGTAAGTAGAATCTGAGTCTGACATTATTGTTTCAAAATTTTTAGGTTTCGAAAAAAAAAACCTCATACTTCTCGTCTTGCCTGCGTGTATGTTGGTCCACCTGTCACACTCTCCTATTTAATACTGTTTTAAAACTTTTATGCGTTAAACTGTATGCTTCAAATAAAGATCGCGATTAATATGTGAAACTTATATTCCTATTTTTAAGGTACCTTGGTTTATTAAGAAAAGGAGAGAAACAAAATACTGCACCCCGTTGATTGGAAATATAGTCAGAATATTGTTAAAAGTTAAATATAAATTCCATTTTCTACTTTTCATATTTTCGTCCCATTTACAAAATATGAAGCCTCAAAAGTGGCAATATATACCCCTTTTCCATTTCCGAACAAGCTGATGTAAAAATTTGGAAAACTCCCGAAAATAAGTTTTGATGATTATTTCCAAACGAATTAAGTCCCAACTTTATCAGTTGGAAAATGCAAAAGAAAAATAAGTAGAAGTAACGCAGATGGACATTACTAGACGACTGATTTTGCAAGTGTGCCTAAAGTAAATCAATCATTAAGATACGTTTAGTAAACGTATCTTAATAATCAATTATTATGATACGTTTACTATTACGAATCGGGTAATCATACAATCGCTGTGATAGATACGGTCTGTATCTGATTTCAAAATGATCTAATTTACAGTATTTGTGTACTCAAACATATTTTATATTTCTTCAAATCCAACAAAAGAAGGACTTACTCAGCTAACTTATAATATAATTGTACCTTGTAAAGAAAACAAACAATTTAAATGCATTTTTTCAGTGGTATTGAAACAGAAACATTTGATGGAGAAATATGCATAATCTAAAAAATGTTTATTCAAAACATTGCTTTTACTACTGTTAACTTCATTTAATTTTGTGTAGTAATTTTAGACGACATGTTCATGTTTTATTATGAACTTTACACTTTCAGAAATTGTTGCATAAAAACGATGAAAAAATATTTGTGAAAAATGATTAGGCTCGAGGTAAATTTTCAATGCATATATTGAGGAAATATTTTGCGCATTTAAAAAAATTTGAATCTATTAAAGGGAAACAGTAAGAAAAATTTTAAAAAGAATAAAGAAGTCGTGCGTCAGAAATATTTATTTAAAGTATTAGATTTCTCAAATACTCAATTTTTTCCATAAACAAAAGGAACAAAATTCTCAAAATACACTTATTTATTTATGTGGAAACAATCGTATAAAATTAAATTTTATAATATGCAAAAATTTAGACAGTTTTGAAAAATTTTTGTCCATATACACCGAAGGCTTAATATTAAATGAAAATGTTATTAATATTTTATGGCAAAATCATAAATGATATTTAAATGCTATTATATAATTAAAATGTTATAACTTAAATTTTTTATTTTTCGAAAAAGAAGATTTTCTAAATGCAATTTATTTAATCACGTGGTTATATATATCACGTAATCACGTGGTTATACATAATATAATTAGTGTACACGTGAGTAAATAAGAACAATTAATTTATATGAAGGGAATAGATATATGCTGTGGGCTTTTTGAGTTAAACTTTTAAGCCAGGATAGCTACATCATCAAAATTTAGATAACTTGAAATATCGCCAATAGTTTTACATAACTCATTATTTCTGGCAAAATCATACCGTAGAAATATTGTCAATTTACGCAAACTAAACTACTGCAGCTATACCGAAATAAGCTTTTGAAATCAATAAAATACTTTTAGGATATATATAGCTGTTTACTAATCAATGTTTTTCACAATTTAGTTACATCAAAAGAATGTGCCGTACAGTTCTGTACTCGATAAGAATGCAGTAATAATATAAGTAAACCGATGGATAAAATAAAAAATTGGAAGCATCACGTATATGACATTTGTTTTAAAACTTACATTAGTGTCAATAGAAATAAGATGTAACCTAAAATATATAGGAATAAAGCAAGGAATGAAAAATTGGGGAAAGAAGCTATTATAACAACAAGAAGCTAGAAGTAATTAAAATACTAATTAAATGTACAAAATAAAAGGAAAATTTTCCAAATGAAGCGAAATCTGTATCAAAAATATTGCTATAAAACTGTATTTAATATTTAATATATTTTACCAGTGGTAAAGAACTTAAAGAAAGTAGAAATAATACTACATCACGTAATTTCATTTAATTGTGTATTTAATATTCTTATGTGAGTGACGCTATGAAGAAAAAAATTAAACGAGATAAACTTTGATTCTATTAGCAGGCTATAAAACCGTAGAAAATAACCATCAATGATATTAAGAAATTTAGAGTTGATAAAACAGAAAGATAGATCAAAGGCTAGAACACTAACATCAGTGAACAACTTTACTTTAAAATTTGACGTAGGTTATCACTTATTTAGTAAGCACGTCGTAAAACCCCCAGTACCCAAGACCTCGTAAATTCATAAAACGTCCATTTAGTGTGATACACTTTCACCACCTTCCTGAGCAGTTAATAGTGTAGGCAGCAATATAAATTTGGCAAGTTTTATTCACGCGAATTTCCTCATGCATTTTCGTTATAAGTCAGTGGAGAATAAAGGAAGGTTTTTGAAATGGATGAAAAATGTTGGTAGAGGGAATACCTTAAAGAGAACGTCTTTAAAGATACGGAAAACTTCTTTTTAATATTTCATTTCTTTGTCTGTGATCGTTAGAACCAACATACAGATGAAACTTTTAACAAACTTTAAATAGAGACGAAATAATTGGTAAACTCTTTCTCATCCAAAATAATATCCTCTTAAAACAATTTTCGTAATATTTTGATGTGGTTATCAAAATTTAATACCGGATAATAATGTTCATTGAGGTAAAGTCTATAATTTTTACACTGAATTTATAAAAACAATTTACGTTCAGGCCTTTTGGGAATTACAAATTAAAGAAAATTTCATTAATTTTTTATTGTTCGATGTTTTATAGGTGTTTAATTGTGTATGAAATTGAACTGGCAAAATTCTTTAAGTTATCGGGCATAGTTGTTTTAAGACTAAAAATAGAACTCTTATATGAAGAAACGGAAGATAATAATTACATAATTTTTTTTTAAAACAAGTCAAATAATGAGAAATTTTTTATTTTTAGGAAAACAAGTTTATTTTTCTGCATATTATTTTTAATTAGATTATTTTTAATTAGATTCTTTTCAATTAAAATTAGATTCTTTTCTTTCCCAACAGTATGTTGTTATGAAAATCGATTAAATTTGCCGAACCGTCGGAAAAATCTGTGAATAACTGAGAAAGGTGGAGTACATTTACTCGCACAAGAACGCTATTCGAATGTCACTGTTACTCAACAATTTTGACCAGTATCCATCTTTCTTAAGGCCAGTTATCCGTGCACTGACGCCACAGAATTATCAATTGCAGTGTAAATTTGAGTTCCGAAATTGTGCTCTATGTTCTTGTTAGTTTAGTCTGACTCCAGCCTCCGTAGCGCGAGCTTGATTTTTTGAATGTTAAGTTTTTACCTTTTTACGCTTCTCAAAATTTCTTATACATATTTATGTATATAAATATGTATATATATATATATATATATATATATGTATATATTTATAAATTTTTGTACTTATGTAAGGTAACAACATTAAATATATGAATATTTATCGACCTAAAAAATATGAAAATTTCATAAAAATTATGGAAAACGTCAACACGATGAAAAATCGTGATAACGGAAAGAAGATCCAGATTTTTGAATAAGCTCGGTGGAAGAGACCCGAAAGTCTGACCGTCAAGGTGCCAAGGCTCCGTGTCTCAAAATAATTGTTCATGTCCCGACACAGACTCGTTCGTTTTTTATTCATTATGGCAATAATTAGTGACGAATTAAAAATCAATTAACTCCGTCCATGGACTGACTAATTTAATACTAATTTTAAAAAACTATTGTTTTTTTTTAATTGTATTAAATTAGTCGTTATGAGTGAACTCTTTGTTACATTTAGGGATTTAAACAAAATGAAATATAGGAGCACTTACGAAGAGCGCTAGTTTATGTAGTGACTTCGGATTATAAATATGATTGAATTTTTTTAAAAAATTTTTATTTGGAGTGATGTATCTATTTATCTTCTTTTACTACCATAAATATTTTAGCTTCTTTTTAATTGTACAGCATGCAGCCCTTAGTGGCGAACCATTATGTATCTATATAGAAATGATCAAATGTGAAACCTTCTTCGTTCTCCGATATTTCATGGAGAACGAGACAACAAAGTTTAGTATATTCCTATTGTCCATTTATTTATTTATTGTAATATAACATTTAATAAATTATAAATAAAATTTACATGGGTATCAAGCCACATTCATAAGTAAACAACATTCGTAGATTAACGACCGCCTTCATAAGCATAAATAGGGCCCCGCAGATTGTCATAAAATTTCGAGTGAAATAAAAAAAAATTTCAGTTGAAACTTCTATTGTAACAATTTTCAAGTAAAATTTTTTTAAAGTAAATCCAGATTTTTAATTTTTTGAAACAAAATATGAGATGGGAGACGATACGTCCATTTAAAAGAATTTTTTTTCTCAAATTAGTTTGAAACTATGTATATATAAATAGTTGATATTATATATAAATAGTTGATACGATGTACAAAAAATAAAATAACATATTAAACAGTGCAATATAGTTTGTTTATTGAAAGTATTTAATGGTAGTTCAGGAAATGTTTTAAAGTGACAGTCTGATCTTTATGTGGACACCATATATTCACATCAATAGATATTTAAAATGATATCCTATTTATACCTATTGCAACCAATTTTATTCTTATAATTCAATAAGAATTATTTATTAGTATTGGGAATTTCGTGGAATTACACGTAATTTACATGCTGTTACTGGCATACCACCTAGAATACCTAAACTGCGAAGCAGCTAATACTCTCTTTTTATGGAAATCGAACAGCTTTATTTACAACATGATTTATTGATTGAAAAAATGCAACAATCTCCTTTACCATTGATAATCAATAGAGATACAAGAATTCAATCAATATCATATTTCTATAATGGACAATTAAAATAATAAAATATTTTTTAAATTTGTTCTATTTTCACAAAATACCACCAGTAACAGTTTTATGTGAACCTCCATTTCTCAATAAAGAGATTACTAGAGATGCAAGAATTTAGAATAGAATTATAAACTTTTATTTAATTGGCATGATATAATATCATTTATTTTTACCATAAAAATCTAAAGCTCAATTTTCTTGTATATCTGCAACAATTCTATCTAAAATATTTGAAACAATACTTTGCATGAATAAACAATTAGAATTAAGAAAAAATTCTCATCTTTGACAACTATTAATTTAATACACCCATCTTGTTAGATATATAAGTATTTATTTTATTTTTACCATTTAAACACCTACATGCTTCAGCATAGACAATAAACAAGGCAATCACTATAAACTTAGGCCAAAACAATTTCACAACTCCACTCGAAAACATCAATTATCAAAACACGAAGCTCGTTATTTGATTCCACATCTCAGACTACCACAAAATAGCTGACAAATTAAAACTGAAATTAAATTCCTTATTTGTCTAGAACACTGTAGTTATAGATAATTTGAGTAGGTACATTATCTACATTACTATTATGGTATATTACATGACATGAAAAATTTAATCTCTAACATAAGGATAGTAATATATTAAAACTATGGTGTAGAAGAATAAATCTATAAAACATATTCATCTATAGAAAAGTAAAAAAGATATTATTTCTTACTATCGGTACCTTCATAAATAAATCCTCATTTTATTTTAAATAAATTAATAATGTACACGAGGGAATGCACTGTGAGGCTGTGAGGGACAAACGGTTAGCTATTATGATATTATAAGGATATGCTTGCCACAATACGGAACCATATAACTTTTAGTTCGACTTTTTGCCATTACAGTTATTCAACTAACCAACAGATCGATATTATTAATTTAGAAACACTCTTCGTTCATTATTTTGTTAACAACAGACAATGGTATAAATAGAATACATTTTATTTTATAACTCATGACATTTTGCTTTATAGCAATGCCAAATGAACAAGATGAAATAAAACCGATGTAAACTTTTTACTTTCGCGAAATAAAGGTTTCATTCAATATAAATTTATAAAGAATGAGGCGGATTTGTCACATATTAACTCTAGTGAGAGTCAAACACATGTTTTCGATTTCCGGTCGACCGCCACTAGCGTACCGGAATTGCGTGAAATATGTTAACTGATATAAATTCATCGCAAGAGGATGATAACAGATCCGACTTGTATCTGACGTCGTTTCGGAATCTTCTACCCAATTCATTTATATAAACGTTTTATCTTATGCAAAGTCAAGTGAATTTAATTCTCGCTAGAATAATTATAAAATAACTTGAAACTTAACGCTGTCCTTATTTCTTAAAATTTCTGGTCATAAAATTCCACTTAAAGCAAATTAACTTGCAAAGCGCTTTGTGGCATTATCCAAGCTTGCTGGATAATGCTGTAAAATAATATATTCTTGCTGTTCATTGGGATCAGGTTCCTTAAAATTATTGCGAATAACAAAACCGTGAATTGTTACCTATACCCTAGCAATAGAAAATTATCCGAGAAATTTACAAAATAATGAAAAGAAACTTGATTTTGTAATGTTAAAGTATTTGTTTTTATAGTTTATTAACATTAATAGTACATAAATCCCTCAAAAGTAGTATATACATAATACCCTATACATAAATCGATTAACAAAGTATTTCGACAAGTATGTTAACTGTTCGTTCGTAAATATTTTTTTTCATACTTTTTTATTCTCCTTGCGCTAATTTTAATTTAAAAAAAATTGTTACAGCTTATGAAAGAAATTATATAAACAAATGGCATACTTACGATCGTGTAAGTAATCTCTTACAGCTAGTAGTAAATTGTGAAGTAACTACGTGTACGGTGGTTTCCATAACTCCTTACATTTATTATTCATATGTAGTATTAATTTCGTTGAAAAATTATCTCAAAAACTCTGAAAAACTCTTCCTACATTATGTTTTTTGAGGCTGGTAATAAGACTTCTTTCAAGACGAACTTTTCTGTCACAACGTCGGGCCAGTGGTTTCAGTTTCGGCAATTTTGCATAGAATATGGTATTAAGATTGGTACGCATCTGATCCGATCACCTTATCTAGGTTTATTATACTCTTGCTCCATTCCTTTCATCTATTTTGTTGGACTTTCCAAATCGCCATTGTTCTTACTAATAATATGAATATGGTGAAGTGTTTTAGAATATTTTGATGATGAATTGCGGGTAAGATTTAAGTAATTTCTATTCTCAAATTAATGTCTTTAGTTATGTATGCTTCCACATTTTACATAATATTCTTCCGCATCAATATATTTAAAAAGTTAATTGTCTTCCATTAAATTATGGACACTACTTTTTAATGTAGCATACTTATAACAGCGGTCTGTTTGACAACATAGGGCCGCTATTTTATTCAGCTCAATCAGAATTTGTAATGTTGTGATAAAGAGATATGTTCTTGGCTTCCTGCCATATTTGGTCATTATTCAATACGGTTAGAGAAATGGATATAAAATGAAATATATTTTTTGTTATATTTTTCCACATTTTAAAAACTTTGCTTTCTTGAAAGCATTAAAGAGTTTTATATATATATATATATATATATATATATATATATATATATATATATATATATATATGCACATTATTATTATTATTTTCGATAACAAAATACTTAGATTGACTCGTAAAAAGCTTTAAAATTACATACCGAGCTCTGAAAAGAAAAGCCTTTTCTATAGCTAATAAGAAAACAACTTAAGGACTGAAGCATAAAAGGACAGGTCATGCAATTCGTGGAAGAGATGAGCTCTGGGAAGAAAGCTTCTTTAGTGATGACCATGTATCGGAAGACGTAAAATAGGATTACTTCCTTTAATAATGGATGGAGGATTGATCAATAGGATTGATTCTCTAATAGGATTGATTCCTTGATAGATGGCCAGATTAACATATAAAGATCACAGGAAGCTATTGCATGCAAGTGGCACGGGATCGATCTATGTGAGAATCTATGGAGAATATCTATGATCAGCAGTAGTCATAAATTTATTAGGATTACGGCGCCTACGAAGAAAAGAGCGTAGTAGAACTTCACAACCCAAAACCTATTATAGAAAATTAATATGCCAAGATATACATAGCAACAAATTATTCTGTATTGAACAAAAATATGATATATTTAATAAGTAATATTCTACTGTAACATTAAGGTCTATTCTGAAGTCGTCTTTAAGATACTCTTTCAAACAATTAATCGATCATGTCCGTATTTTATTTTAAAAGAAGGGATTGAAGTCGTATGCTAAAGTAATCTTTTGTTTTAGTTAGTTGAATAAAAATTTTAAGGAATATATTAGATGAAATTATGTTACTAGTTAACCATATAGATTGCAGTTGTTAATTATTGTTGGTAACCGATAACTTTTGGTGTATATAATTATTTTCAATATTTTCGTAAATTTTTTATTCAATCTTATTCCCAGAGTTTTGTAAGCCATGTTGTATTTGTAAGAAAAATTATAAACAAATCACAGCTCATTGTGTATGCATAAGCACTTTAATTATTTTTGCATTTGTATTCTCCGCTGGAAAAAGCATAGACTTTAGTCTCATTTGTAAAAAATCTTGTCGTATTGGGCATACATTTTTTTAACGATGTTACATGTAAGAGAATGTATTTGAAATATGAGTAAATAGTGTAAGGAAAATAAACGTGGTCTTCTTCTTTATGATTCTATAAATAACAATATTGCTATTTTTAGCCACGGTTAAACATAACACATAATCGTTCAGTTCAATCTAATTCAACTAAACCTAATTACTGCTTTATTATCATTCCATCACTAAACTGTAAAAGATTAATAAATATGAATAGTATACATAGCCTTGGAGTTTAAATACTCAATTTAATTATCAAGTTTCTACTCGTTTTCCTCTTAGTCAATATTTAGTTTAATATCCCACATATTTTACAACATAGCCATACATACTGTTGAATTTATACATTGATAATATTGACATAGAAATAGTCTAGTCGCATATACGATATATGCAGAAGATGCCATAATATTATGGATGATGTCATATTATACAGTAGAAGGAAAAGCACAGAAAAAATAGAAAGAATGTCGGTTTAGCATATTTCCTCAAAAAAAATTGTTTTTCTATGTTGCCTATATATTTTTTACGTATATAACACGGTAATATTATTTGATAGCTTAATTATGTTCTACAACTAAAGACTATTGAAATAAAATGAAGCAAGGGTTATCTCGCTACACTGAAAGAAAATTAAAACCTTTTCCTTCAAATTATGTGCACAGCTCCTATTCGTCCACAACTTCCTATACGTAGATCACCGATAAACACACGAATAACTTTTTTATAATTATAATTCTACATTTTATATATAGCCATGCTAATTTTGCGGATATGTGTCTGGATTATAAAAATACGTATCGCCATATATTTATGTATATAGGTACACTATACATTTGTTTAATTGCTACACATCGAGTAGTTAGAAACTTCTTCGTTATCGTCGTAAAAATGTGAATAAATTGTTGACAATACAAAATTTGTGTATTTTCTCTTTCAATGAACTGATTGCGAAGAAATATAAACCAAATGTTACCTTTAATTTAAATTTCGTTTTGTCTAAAAACTTAATCTGTATTGGGTAAAAAGTTTTTAAATGATGCGTGAACAAGCAAAAATGCTAGTATATAAACAGATAAAAGTTCCAAAAATGAGCTTAGTTTTATTCTGTCATTTATTCTTTTTTCCACAAAAAGCAAAGCAAAGTTTACCGTTCTACCATAAATAAGTATTAATGTATTTATGTACGATACATCGCACAAAAATTAATTAAAATTTCAGGAATTTTTGAGAAAACAAGTGAGGGATCTTATAATGATTCCATTTTTCTTTTCAACGAACCTTGAAAAGATGTTAAAAGAGAAGAAATATGACAGAAAAAGAAAAATATGTTTGATTTTATAGATTATTATGTGGCTATTACTATATATACTATTTTGTTTAACAGAAAATCAATTCCATCCACTTAAAATTAAATATTTAACTGGACAAACTTAATAATTTCCTTCGATGTTACTAGGATTCATTTAAGACCAGTTGTTTAGCCTCCCGAAAAGTTATTATTCTTTTTCAATTAATTAAATTTCTGTTAGATATTTTTCAACAGTTTCCAATTTATTTGAAAGGCTCAAAACTATATTTTAATGAAACAAGCAAATAGAAAGAAAATAATTCATCGTGAACTACGCCTCTATTTTTCCACCGTTTAAATGAGCAAAGACACGGGTGAAGGATTTACTTTCATCGGTTTCATTAAAATTTTCAGAAAAATACTTCTATTATAATATTTAATCAGTGCTCGATTCCACGTCGCCAAGGTGGATTAATGTGGCATTTTTTTATTTTGTAATTTTCTAATATTTTTAATGGACGTATTTGGAAATAAAAATACATAGATTTGCATATTCCAAAAATGAAATTATACGAAATGTATTAAATACATTTAATTATATAATATCAGGCTAATTTTCAAATTGTAAAAAAATGCATCTAAATTTAACTCGACAGATTCTATGGTAATCAAAACAAAACAATTAATTTTTAGCTACAATCGTGTATATTATGATTATTTTTAAAAGAATAAATAAAAAAAAACATATCTATAATGTTTTTATTTAATTCACTGCAAATAAGTTTTTATCTGACCATGTAAACTGTTTTGCAATCTTAAAAGTGAGGTCTTAAATTCAGATAATGAGAATTTCAGCAACATTCTATAATTAGTTAAAATAAAAAATAATTGAATTCTTCGTGTACTTTTGAGCCATCTTAATTCTTTAGATGAAGTAGAGTCTGCTATAGTGTTTGTCAACTGGATACCATAAAACTTAGGTTAGTTTTTCTTTCATTTATTGAACATATTTTTGAGTTCTTAGATAAAAACAAAAAAATTGTGGGCATATATGGTTCTACATTATATTTAATAATTTTATTAGGTCTTGTTCGGTAAGAACACTTGAAGATCAGACTTTACCACTATATTTCTGAATATAAGTATCACACTCTTAAGTTAATAAAAAGACTTTAAAATTAAATTGATGACACCCCAAAACTTAGCTTTATTTTTAAATGATATATCAGTGTTTGTGTATTTGTATATTTGTATGAGTGTGTGCGTTTATGCTTGCGTGTGTATGTGTAGTAATTCTGATTTATTTATAGTTGTTTGCCGCCAGTTTCATGAATATTGGTAACTCAATCTCAATCGTCTTAGTAATTGCTATTACAAATATTTGTTAGTGTCAAAAAAGCCGCGAAATATTTTCGGTTTGAGTTATTATTATCTTAAAGTATTTTCACTTAACACTTAGATCAATTATGTTATATTCTGATATCCATTTTTCAGATCTTAACACCCGGTTTACATGCGATTTTTAATATGTTTTGCCATTATTGTACGTCATATTTAAACTTTACTTTATTGTATAAATATCCTTAATTTTTGCTGGCTATAGAAGCAGTACCATTGATAAATATATCAATATCAAAGATAAAAGACCTGTTTTTTTTAAAATAATTATCTTAAAATCGGTTGGTTTTTCTAGGCGTTCGACCTCTATATTTTGATATTTTTATGATGTATTGAAAAGTTTGTTGTAATGTGGTCTTCCCAGATTTTAAATTTTCATAATATAATAACGTACTTTTATGTAGATTAAAATTATTTGTAAACTTAGAAGATTAAAAATTTAATAATCAGTAAAGTATTAAAGTATTTTTAGAACTATGAACGATGTACCGGTGTATAAAGCTCTTTTTTTCAAATTAATTGCTCGCAATAAATTTAAAAATTAAGTGTAAGTAATTTCTCATCGGGGCTTACACAGATTTTTAATTTTTAGTCGTATATAACATTATTATAATCCAGAAAAATTATTAGCTAACATTGACCACTAATATGATTTTAAAACTTTTTCTTTCATTTAATAAAATATTATTTAAATGTTACTTAAAATAATCATGAAACCTATTGATAAACTATTTGTTTTTATATAGAGGTCGACTTTTGCTCGAAACTATGATATTCCTTTTTACGAGGGTGTCGAATTTTCATCGTTGAAATCTTCAAACGATAATACTGTTTATTCAATAACTTATTATAATGCTGCTCAACGGAAGTTCTTTCGGAAAATTCAATCAAAATTATGTCTAGTAAAAAGGAGCCATTTTCTCCAAAAATATATTGTGTAAACAAAAACTACATTTTGAGGTAATTTTAGGAGTACCATCATTAATTCTGAAGATACCATTTAAAAGTGTTTTTTTAATAAATATTATGTGACTTGGTAGATAGGCAACACCACACTCTGAGCATATTACTTATATTTAGAGATATAATTGGTAAGTCTATCCTTCATATATTTCTATTAAATAAGACCTAATCAAGTTATGTAATAAAATACAAATCTATACATAACTACAATTTATAGTTTTAATCAAGGAACACAAAAATAACCTAACGTAAGCTTATGAAGACAGTGCCCAGTGGTAAGACACATTGTACATTTTTTCATAGTTTATGAAAATTATTTTTATATAATACTTTCCACAATGATAAAACTCACCCGCTTGCATAAAAGGTGTACTGAGTGATTTAAGATAAATAGTGTCACAGCAATGTCTGCTCGATCTGGTAGAGCTAATGCCGTGCTCCCAGGCTTTGCACGGTTATTTAAAGTTTTTTCTAATTTTTCAGAGGGCTATATAAACTGGCCGCCATTGAGTGTGTTTTCTTTTTATACCAATATATTTAAGGTAATTTTTGAGTATTTTTAAAATTCTCAGCGTCTTGAATTAAAATCTGCTCTCAAGATAGTAAAACAATTCAAAAAATAATGAAAACATATGAAATTTGTTTGGTCTGGAAAAAGCATATTTTTTGGAATAATATAGATACAAATGTGATATATATTAACAAATATGACTAGAAATGACGTAAGTGACATTTTTTTGATTTACTTTTATAAAGTAAATAATCATGAAATACATTGTAGTAGTTAAAATTAAATTTTTACATTTCTATCAATATGGGACAAGCAGAGTCCAATTTTGTATGTTTATATGGTTAAATATTTAGCTTCACCTTATAGATTTACAAAATTTTTTAGTATTTCATGTTTCCTTGGTTTTTACAAAATACAAATCTATGTCATTTAATAGTAAATTGACAACGAAATACTCAACAATTAGAAAATAAATAAAAACGTGTTTCGAGATGGTAATATGGGTGATTTTTTATGAATTTCCTAGTTCTGAACTGAAGTTAATTTTAATATACTCTAAAGTAAATTTATTACCCTAGCCTCTGCTGATTTAAACAGTAGAAAAATATTTACAAGTAGTTTTTAATGAATTATTTTCGTTCTGTTATGATATTTCCAATAAAACAATAATTTGGACATCCGATCGCAGTTAAAATAATATGTTCATTTGGATAAACTGAGGAAGTGTTTGAAAATATGGATGGAAATAATAATATCTGATAAAAATGCAGTTAGTAATGTTTCAAATATATCAGTACGTTTTTAAAATGCTGAAGAACAAATATTTATTCAAATATACCAACTCAAAGAAATTATCAATATATCAAAATGCAGTATTTCATTATCAAATAGCTGGAACTCTCTCTGTGTAAAACAAATTATTATATGTTTTAACATCTTTATTTCATTTAGCACACTCTTTTAAATGTGTATTCACACACTGAGATTTCTAAAAAATTAACAAAAATATTGATAATATATTTATCGGCGACCAGTTATTTTGTGTCTGCGATTACTAATACATCGTCTTTAAAAACTATGTATTTGACTAGTAACAAAGATTTATCTTGGACAACGTAAAATCTTTTATTTTATTTGCACTAAGCAACTTGAAAAGAGGAATTACTTCATTTTGACACATGTGCAACTATTATTTACCTTTTAGTAATGTGAATAGCAGGAATAGGGAATTCTGTTCTGTGAAAAAAACATCTCTCGCAGAGAACTACACGACAAGCAGTGTAACACGGTCGTATTTTATATTACGCCCAAAGTAACACATTTAGTTGAATATAGAATAATCTCTCGCTATGTGTTCTTTCATATATTAATTTAAGCAAACAATTATTTGAAAAAAAAAGATTGTATATCTATGATATACCATACATGTCACTAATATATTTTACAGACTACATATATATAATATATATATATATATATATATATATATATATATATATATATGTATATATTATATATATATATATATATATATATATATATATATTAATTTGGAGATATTTAAAATATCATTGAATTAATATAAAATAAAGATGCTCATTATTTTTAAAATTTGACATTAGTTTCATTCTTGTACTTAATTTCTAATCTAAGCACATTGTTCATTTCCTTAATGCCAACTCATGTGTCTTCTTAAGAACAATCAGCGGTATGCTTGATCGAGAAAATTTTAAGTTTCAGTCATTAGTAAATAATTACCAAATTTGAAATATTCAGTACAGAATAGGTATGGCATTTCAATAAAGTATATATTACAATTTGCTTGTGGTTAATATAGTGTAAAGTTATTGAGAAATATGTTTTTAAGGTGATGTTTCAGGAACGTTAGTAACGTTCAGAGACTTAAAATTTTGACCATATGAAATTATACCACACAAAATTTCTCTCTTTGGGTTAATTTATACAAAGTAGCAAAATTTTTTAAAGAAATTAGAAATCATGACATTTTTTCAAACTAAAAATTTTGTAATTAATTAACAGTAAAAATTTACCACATTTATAAGTTAAGAAGGTTGGAATAGATAAATGGTGGATAACAAAATTATGATTTCGAGACGATCGCATCGTAATTTTTTTATTGTTAAAAACTATTACATAAAAAATATTTATCACATTGATTATTCGTGAAGTTTTTGTTACTTATATTTTTGTAAATATCATTTACAGTATTATAAATATAATATTTACAAAATAAAAATTGTATTTATGCCAAATAAAACAAAGTAAAAATTACGACTCCCACCCTTCTACTCATTGTACGTAACGTGCATGCACAAGAAAATTATGAATTCTTTGTCCATTTTAGTGATGGAACATGAATGAAAAATTCTAAATTTAATTCCAAATTAATACATACTTGGATATAAAACATAATATATATATATATATATATATATATATATATGTGTATATATATATATATATATATATATATATAAATATTATTTTTCAATGAACATTAACATAATGAAGAGTAAAAGGCTCTTGTTTCGTTTGCCCGCATCCATTTATATAATAAAGGCATACAACGTTTTTCCACTGAGTAAGAGCAAAATGTTATTACTTTTACGCGCTTCTAATTATAATTTCATTTTGTAGCAATCTGAAAAACTGATGAAGTACTAGTTATATATTAAAATTTTGGATAATAAATATAGGAAATGTTTTTCATACAACATAATTAAAACCAATAATATTAAAGAATATATCAGATTTGAAAACATACATCATTTAATACACTTTATAACTATAATTGAAATTAGGAAAGATTTTCCACCTCTGCAAATAAAGATAGAAATACTATAGCAACAAAACGTCGAAAATTTGATTTTTAGTCAGAAAATACATAAACAAAATTCTTCTGGATTTCATTTGAAGTCGTTAGTAAATATTTAAATAACATTATTTTATTCTACATATAAACAAATAAAGCACGTAATGAAACTTTAACATTATTTTATTCTACGTATAAACAAATAAAGCACAACTTCGTAAATATTTTATTTATATTTCTGAAGAAGACTTAATACGTCATTTACTTATTTATTACATAGAGGCAATCCGCCAGAACTAATTGGCTACACATAAATTTATATGGTATTTTTAAGTTGGATCAGAATGTGCATACTGCTGCGCCTACGCGTTATCAGCTATTCTTGTAATTTCCCTTCAAAAAAGAATGTTTAAATTTGTATCTCTTTAACACGTATCTTAGTTTCTCGTTTACTCCTACGTAAATACAACTATCTCTATTTATAGACTTTTCGAGATATTTGATGATTGAAAATACAAAACTTTTGCTTAGAAAAGAAACATTTTATCAGGATTTTTTAGCTATGGCCATTTAAGTAAGAGATATAAAAGATACAAAGTATTATTTGAAATTTTGACCACTGATTGAAATATAACCCTTTATTTGATCAGCAAGGGGTTAATAATTTTACGCATTGCATTTATTTCAATTTTATTCCATATTTAATGAAATTAAAAGGAAGTATATTAAGTAATATAACTCATTCAGAGGAACACTTCTCATGATGTTTTAAGCCTTGGAAAATTTAGATGAAATTATATTTCAATAGGTTGAAAAGCTTAAGTTTAGAATCGGCCAAATTTTATACATCGCTACAGATTTACTTTATTTCAAACTTTAAGAACACGCATTAAAATCTTCATAGGGTGTATCTGGTGGTCAAAAATTTGGTTTAGTTCTATTTTTGACCACCAGATTAAATGCCTGTATTGAAATGTATGCGAATAAACAAAATATTTAGATACATTTATCTGAATACACCATATATATAATATTATAACTTATGTTAGCAATGATATTTTCATAGTTTCACTGCTAGTGATAAAATTATTTTGGGCATATGTCGACTAAAATTAATTTGAATGAAAATTTGCAAACATCTATTTTCTCCTTCCGTACTTTTTCCCTTCCATCTGATTCAAAATTTGTTACATCTTCCACTTATTTTTTGCAAATATAAAACGGACGGCCAAAATTTTGCAAAAGATTGAGGAGTATATTTTGTTTATTAAAAAAAAGCTCTTCAGTATACAATTACTTTTATCGCAAGCACACTGATGGTAATATAATCATTTTTAAATATAAAATTATAATTTTAATGATAATGTTATTAACTTTATACCGTTCTGATAGTGATTTAGAGTATATCACTTATCATCGCCTGTAATTTGTTTCCTGACGTATATACAAATTTATTACTATTGTATTAATAAATTTTTACAACATATTAACATACATTATTCGTGTTTTTATTTTAAATAAATTAATTTAATGAGTGTATTAATAAATTGTATTTAGAATACTAATAAAATACATCATAAGGAAATTAATATTGCAATCACACACACGAAAAACCAATCCTTTACTAGACAAATATATTCAAGCTTGGGATTTATGTGTTGCACATAAACTCTTAAGGACATCAACCTTAACTTCCGAACAGCTGTCATTCTCGGATTGAAATATTTCTGCCTCTGAAATCAGGCGAAAACATGACTACCGAGAGAGATATAGTCTGCATTTGACGTCGCATCAGAATCACTCGTTGAATTCGTACAGGCAATTTATCTTACTTGGAGTCAGATGGACTGAATCTTAATAAGTCTTGTTTTGTATAATTTCGACTACTACAGATTTTGTTCTTAATTTCATAATAGTTTTAATTCAGTTATAAATTAGATTACATTATAGTTTCAATTTCATATTTGTTTTCAATTTCATTATAATAGCCAGTAAAGGAAAAATAGTAAAAGCTTTCTTTTATTACCTATCTAAATTCTATGAGAAAACTTAATAAATTATTTAAATAACATCTACATTACTAAACACTTAAATTAAACCTTAATAGGAATAATACCTTTTAAGTTAAAAGACACTTATTAAACAGATACTTATTGAACTTTAGCGTAATTAGCAAAAGGCTCATTTTATTATAGATTGTATAAAAAAAATGCCATAATGAATTTAAATAAAAATAATTATGAAAAAGAAAGGAGTGAATAAATTATTTCGGTAGATAAAGTTATGAAATTTATCATTGCTGATCAATGAGAAATAGTTTTAAATTTTTGTGGGATTTTGGGAGAAAAATGGGATATCGATTTATAAATATTAGAAATGTTTATTAAAAGTGATAGATTAGAATATGATAATTTAAGCATTTCCTTATATATACGATAATCATATTATGGAAACGACAATCATATTAAGATTGTCCTCATATCTATTTTGATAAGAATCTCAACATGCCCGATGGCAAATTTAATGTTTTGAACTAAATAAATTCGGAAT
Organism: Druceiella hillmani; assembly: GCA_039881145.1. Classification (NCBI taxonomy): domain Eukaryota; kingdom Metazoa; phylum Arthropoda; class Insecta; order Lepidoptera; family Hepialidae; genus Druceiella; species Druceiella hillmani. The sequence continues at coordinate 23,751,995 of JAYKKI010000022.1, read as the reverse complement.
GGATTTACTACATAGATGCGAAGTTGTATATCAGGATAACCGGCGCTGTAGGTTATTTAGTAGTCATATGGTAGAGGGCGACGTATTTTCGCAATGACGGCGTAATAACTAATGATTTTTGCGCTAATTATATAGTTGCTTAACTTAACTTTAACTGTCACAAAATGTTCCGAATAAGCTTCTTTGCCAAATTTTATGCAAATTGTGTTGATTTTGTAATATAAAATTAGTGTATCTTGGTGTCAGACTTGACATGAAATATTAAAGAGAAAATTGTATTTCTGTCCCTGCAAAATTAAGAAAAAAGATTTTAAAACAAGAATAACAAGGAATGTTGGCTACTTTTTCCATAAAATTCAATTAAGAAATTTTGTTCGTTTTCATTTCAACTGTTTTTTTTAAAAGACGATACGACGATTTACGTTCATATAATTCATAAAATACATTAAGGCCTCGTGTATTTTGAAAAACTAGTTCGTAAATGTGACCATTTGAAAAAAGGCATTGATTGTAAATTCTGAATGACGTGACAAAATATTAACATTTTTTTGCAGTCACTATGCAGCAGTTATTCTTTCAAGTAAAACAGCTCATTTAAGTATGATAATGACACTGCACATACTATTGAGGTGCGATAAATAAGGCAAGAAAATTATAACCAGCCTATAAAGACATCTGCCTAGCAGCAAGATTACAAGATGTGATTCCATAGGATTATATTACTTAAGAGTATTAAAGTGATTGTGGTTTAAAAATCGGTTTTCCCAAAATGTTTTTTTAAAAATGAATTTTAATATTAATATTTGTAGATAGTAAAATCAATAGTGCAACAATAGCGCAACGCAATAAAATTTTCACAAGAAAGTACATAATATCAGTCAGAGAAATTACACATAATTAATATAAAAATAATCTATAGAAATATCATGAGGAAGTAAAAGAAAATAGATTACAGGAAAATTATATCTGAGTTTTACACTAATTTGGAGAAGTGGATACGTAAATACGAACTGGTAAAAATAAAGAGCAAGCAAAAGTACCCTTAAAAAGAGAAGGAATTTAATACGATGATACATAAATAATAAACACTAATTAAACCTATTACCATGAGGTGTTTATTAAAAAAGAATTAGAATTAATATACTACGACTATGAATTTAATAACAAGTTAAATATTAAAAATAAGTTTATTTCAGTAAGAAAATTATCTAAAATGTATTAAGGCTATTCCACGTGGCACTCCATTGTCTATAAACACTCTTTCTTCTATAGAAAACTAAATATTTGTGTATAATAAAATACGAGTATTGGAACTGTGAACTCAAGCAAATGTGGGTCAGTAAAACTAATTTAATTTGGAGCGTTACTTATTTTGTCAACTAATAGCAATTCCCCAGAAACAAAAATCAAGTTTCGTCGAAGAGAAATTACATTCAGGTCGTCACAATCTCCAGAGAATATTAGAGAAACAATGATCAAATCTTGATGCTGGACTACTTTTTGTTTGTAAATTATTTATTATGAACTTTGCAATTTTCTTTAAGGGAAAAGATAATACCTTAAAAGTTCCGTAATGGGTCTTGCTTGATTCTAAAAACTGGCCAAGTATAAATATAAAAGTTATGTAAAGTGTTTGAAAAAGATTTATGCTTTCCCTCTAAATTTCAAATTTATTTTCTTCTCTCTGAAACAAAATAATTAACTATAAACCGAATTTAACGCTATTTCCACATTTGTTTTCAATCTTTTTTTAAACTATTATGACGATCCTAAAAAAATGCCCCATTTTTTCACTTCCATGTTTTTGATAGGACAAATATTTATTTTGGTTAATTAGTTATGATTTTTATTGCTTTAGAGATTTTTTGGAGTGATTTTTAAAAATATTATTTTATATATATAATTTGTAATTTTACTAAAAATTCCTATATTATTCAAAGACAAGACATACAAAATCTTATTCACATCTTTCATCAAGCTAAGAAGGACCCTCAATTTTTAGAAAGATATTAATTTCTCTCAACCCAATTAATTTATGTATTCGAAGAAATTTTGCTCTATTTGAAAATATATTAGAAACTTCCAAAACACTACGAAATGTAGAAATTCAAACAAGTACCAACACATTACGTCCTACATTTAATAATGTTAAAAAACACCTGTATTTTTATGTATATTATATTCTCATTTAATATATAATGTAAAAAACACAGGATACGGGCTTTCGTTTTACTGACGATTTTATTTTAAACGGATATTTTCACATAACTTTTGTAATTTTGTATGGAGTTGTGTTGACTTCTAGATGATAATTAGAGAAGGCGCTATATAAGGCCAATCATAACAGTTTATCTCTATCTAACATAATATGGATCAAGCGCCATACGGGTCAAATCTATAAATTTTAGGTTTATGAGAAATTGATGTTTAAAAATAGCTTAAAATAAAAAAAAATTATCTTCATGACGAGTAGTTAATGGTTTTGAAATTAATTTCTTTATTTTCTACACTTTATTTAAATGTCATTGTGGTACAGTACAAATTGCAAGATCAAGTAAATAACCTTATTGAAGAACTAAGACCTATAATCGCCAAGCTCGAAATAAAATTTAAGGCGGTTTGGAAATGAACTTCTGGGAAAACGCTTCATAAAATATTTAATTTGGTTTGTTAGTAATATTTTTGTGTTAATTCTGGATTCTCAAGCGGAGCCATACTTTATACTTGAAACTCATATGAAATATCTCCGTAAGGTATAGACGAATACATTACAAGGGTGGACTGGTTTTCCTACTAGAATCTTTTTAAAAGCAGAATAGGGAAATATATTCACAAACACACAAACACACACACACACACATACATAAATATATATATATATATATATATATATATGTACATATATATTTATATATATATATATATATATATACATATATATATATATATATATATATATACATATACATATGTAATATTATTTTTTATTTCACGCCGGCACTGATTGTTTCAAATTTCTGGCTGAGTGATACGTAATTCCGGTACCGTTAATACAACATCTACAATATTATTGACAAAATATGTTTTATCAAATTTTACATTAGCGGTTTGAAATTGTAATTAATCATTTTTCATATTGTATTGCAAAAAAGTGGGCGCTTGTGAGTTGGCGAATTACGAAAGAAGTACAAATTTGCAATAGGCTACTTCGTAATCGTTATTAAGTCAAACTTACCGGAAGGTACCACTTGGTGTAATTGCAAATAATTTTATTCAAAATTTCTTAAAAACATATGATATAATTATTCAATGAAAAAAATCTTATGTGTGTTTATAACCACAAAATAGAAGTGAAAACTTCTAATATGTATATATATATATGTACATTTATATATATATATATATATATATATATATATATATATATATATATATATATATATATGTATATATATATATATATATACATGTTTTCACTTCTGGTCAAGCGCAACACGTTATACTCATAGCTACAAACATACTATTAACATTAGCATGTCAGTGACGCGAACCCATAAGATTCACTACTAAAAATGGCTTAATGATTCAGTTATACTTCTGTGTAAAAACTACCCGGAATCGTTAGAAAAACATACATGTTTAAGTTTATTCAATTATTAATTTTATTAGACATTAAAATGTATTTTCTCACCATCAAAATAATCTCCATCATTTACTACTGTGATTATGCCGGATCTACTCTTCCACATACGTTTCACAGACCAAAAGTGGTATGGCTTTTAATTCCCAGTGCGAATACAATTTGTTCAATCGAGGTCTTCAATCGATTCAACAATTCATTTAATTTACTCAATTGAATAGATTAAATCTGTTAATCGATATCTTGAATTGATGCATTTTTCCCAGGAAATTATGCTCTTTTGTACCAGTCTTGCAGCGACGTGTCTCATGAGTAAAACATTGACTAAAATACCATGAACGGTCATTTTATCAGTATCCCACTTAGGAGCCAACTTTTTAATACTGACGTGACTAATATACAATAATAATAATTTTCAAACACTGATTTTTACATTTTTTTGATGTTATCGTCACGGGCTGATGTTGAAGGCCGTCCGCGACCAGGCAAATCTTCGATCATTTCACGTTCCTTATTGAACGATTGGTACCAATCGTATGCGTTTATTTACAATATTGTCGAGTCACCTTAGATTTCTTTAAACATTTTTAAAGATTCGGCATTAGAAATTTTGTTCGAAACACAAAATTTAAGGGAAACACTTTGTTCAACGATCGACCCATATTAAAATTCGGAGAGCAACTTTGAAGTCGACCTATTACGACAGTTGCTGTAAACACACAGATCCACTCAAGTTTGGCTTATTCATTAGGAAAGATTCTACCAACTAAAAAAGAAAAAAAGACTTATTTCTTTTAAGCGGTCTCTTTTTTTAAAGATTCCAAGTACAGAATTACTGTCATTTCAAAATTGTCCGAATTTCCTAAAATATAAACTGCTGGTAAAATTTTGGAGGCATTTTTTTGAAATCTATTGACTAATCCTCCTTCAAATAGCATATACCATGCAAAGTCTGTTACCAAAATAAAATTTTCAGATCACGCCTTCAGCATTAAAAAATAATTAAGAACAACAAACGACTAGAAAATAACGATATGAAACAATTTGTCGATTTTTATTAAGTAGTTCGTTTTGAACGAGTTTCAAAGATAAACAAAGCAGAAATAATTTCCGATCTTGCAATTTATTTCATTTCACTCTCTTCTAATGGAACCAGAAAAAAATTGCCTTACATATTCGTGGAGTATTTAAAATCTATTGTAATTCCATGTCAGGAATATGGCTAGTACCTTCTATGTCATGTAAATAGAACTAAAAATATCAATGAAAATATTCAGGTTTAAATGCATTAATATTAAAAAGAACAATAGTTGGAATAACAAGGTGTAATTTGGATTAACATTCTGGTAACACTTCCCCACCTCTATAAAATAGACAAAAATATTAATCTTCTCGCGAGACTCAGTCATAAGAGGAATACGAAAATGAAGTTAAATTAATCAGGAAATATTATTACTCGTATATATAAAATATAAAGCAATAACACCCAGTCTCATAAAATAAATATGTAAAATCAAGGAACAATATACTGATCTCACTTTTTGATTTCACGTTAGAAGAGGATATAATATTTTCATCTATTTGTTAATCACGTAGAAGTAATTTTAAGTACTCTTTAAGTTACTGATACGGCCACGAGTGATCAGTTTCTTGAATATTTATACTCCAAAACTTAATGTTTTAAACGTTTATCTTTCTGACACGTATTTTATTGTCTCCGGCAGTCCTATATAAATAGCGTTCTTTCTATTTATACAGTTTTGAAAGGATTTATAATTCGGAAACATGTTATTATTACTTAAGAGAGATTAATTTATTCGAAATATTTATAGTTAATCTTAGGGAATAGTTATTTTCCGGGATATGCAGATGTTTATTTATATATTTTTTTTCAGTGGAAGACAGGCAAATAACAATATTAATTACCGTAAATATGTTAATATATTTTTGAATAACCAATGCATATAAATGATATGTCAGTGGATAAAGTATCTCTTACATATCAGTAGATAAAAATGAATGTTTAATGCAAACGGATATTTATCTATTGACCGATATACGTATCTTTTCTGCTTTTGAAGTTTCCAGCGAGAAAATCAGTCCGCTCTTATGATATACCCATCTATGACTTACGGCAGTTTTTTAAACTTTGAGTGTAATATCCGTATCCGTAATATCCGCTTGAAAACTCAGAAAAAAGCAAAAAATATTATTGACAAACGCAAATGAAATCTTATTACTTTATTTCCCAGAAGTTTACTTCCAAGTCGCCTTCAGATTTATTCCGATTACTTTACCATTGTAGTTCTTAGTTTTTAATAAGGTTACTTAATATATCTTGCAATTCGGAATGAAACTGCATTGGACAACATTAACACTTAAATAATTTCTAGTAAATCTTAAATTCATAACTGTGATCCGTATAATATTTGACACAGACAGAGACGAGCTATTACGATTAATCTTACAAATTGTCTTCTCTAACACTCATTAAGAAGTCAATATTACACAAAACTCTTTTAATGTATCTTGTACATAATATTAAAATTATATAAAAAAATATCATTATAAAAAAATCGTCGGTGAAACGAAAGTTCATATCCTGTGTTTCTCATATTATATATTAATTAATGTCTCAAAATTTCGGAAGACGAAATTGATAAAACGTATTCGGAATAACATCAATACAAACTTAAAGGAAATAAGCTCATATTCGTAAAATGAAATAACAATTACACTTCCGACCATATAAGATCATTATTTTATTCTGCATATACAATGCAGCTGTGGACCTAAATGTACTAAATATTAATTCTAAACGATTATCCAATAAATATTTTAAATTTCTGAATGACGGTCGTCTTAAGCAATTGACAGCATTCGGTGAAAGATTTTTCTGATTCAAATCCAGCGACCGCGTAATTACCATATTAGACTATGTTAAATTGCATGTACATTTGGAATAGTATATTCAACTAATCGTTGAATTCTTGTCGACAATTTATCGTAATTTTAATCACATAGATTGAAACCTAAACTTGGTTGTAAGTGTGGAAAAATTGTTCTACTGAATTAAATTACGTAAATAGATTACCATAAATAAATTAGATGAGACCTATGACATTGATTATTTAATTCAATATTTGTCAATTAAGTAAAGTAAAAGATTATTTTAAAGTAAAAGTCGACTATTAAAATAATTAATAACTCAAAATATGTCACTATGAACTGACCTTATTAAAGTAGAAGTTAAAATAGTGATAAAAATAATTTTAGTAAAAAATCTTTAAGTAAAAGCAGGTATAAAAATTATAAAAAAGAAAATACATAAGTGCAGAAATTTACGTAGTATTAATAGGTTATATAAGTATTGTCATGATATTGTTCTAGAATCTCAATAAATGCAAGTACTATTAGTATAAATAAATTTGACTCTTAAGGTTATACAATTATAAAACTAGATGACTGTCACGTGTTGATTTTTCTCAATTTTTTCTATCGAATTAGACGCTGCATTCACGCAAGCTCGGTAAGGGTCTTTGATGCATTTGCAGACTTGTTGGCGCTATAATCAGTAAAATTATAAATTGGCGGAATTGGAAACTTGAGTATATCTATTTTGCCTTTCGATTTACATTATACTAAACACGATGCAGTTTATTGTAGACTTGACGCTATAATCAGTAAAATTATAAATTGGCGGAATTGGGAACTTGAGTTTATCTATTTTTGCTTTTCGATTTACATTATACTAAACACGATACAGTTTATTGTAGACTTGTTAGCGCTATAATTAGTAAAATTTTAAATTGGCGAAATTGGGAACTTGAGTTTATCTATTTTTGCCTTTAGATTTACATTATACTAAACACGATACAATTTATTATATACTTGGCGCTATAATCAGTAAAATTATAAATTGGCGGAATTGGAAACTTGAGTTTACCATTTATGTCTTTAGATTTACATTATACTAGTTTATTTCACGATTTCAAATGTTCTCGTAAACGTATAGCACGTAATTCAATTTTATTTCAGGACTTAATCTTTGATGATTGTAATATATTTTTAAACTTAAATTGAATGTAATGAATTTAGTTTTTTTACAAAATATGTAATTCGTTTATTTTATATTAACTAATTTTCTATAATATCTTTTAATACCCAAATTCGATTGGACAAAATGACATACAATTTATTAAGTAATAAAGATGTATTCAAAGCAAACGAGGAATTGAGAATAATGTTAAAAAACGACAAGAAAATTTGAAGCTTAATCACTTTCTAAAAATACTTATAACTTTTATATTCTTGATCGTATAAATTTCATCTATTGTATATTTGTCAATTGGGACAAACGATACAGCGAACAATTTGGGGAAATAATTCATATTAGATCAAGGGAAAAGTTGGTTAAACTATCAAGCCTATTTCCTATCAAGCCTACTCTAACGATATATAACTATAAAAGCCTACTCAATTTAACCTATCAAGCCTACTCTAGCCCATTTAGAAGTGCAATACAGAAAGCATTAAAAATACTATTGAATTTAAAAATAATTGTCATTTGTTAATGTAGTCGAAAGTTATCGCGTTTTATAAAATAAGTCAAATTTTTGAAAAAAGTTATGTTATGCTATGTTTTACAATATCATTTCAGCCAAGACGTAACGATTCGCAGGCTTTTGAAAAAATCGTGACGTTTACGGCAAAGACGCTTTATGACAATTGACAGCACACACGTCATTCGTTTGTTTCCATTTTGAAAACTTTGGAAAATTTGACGCATCGCACTCTCGTAGACCAATCATTGAAAAAATCGACGAACGTTTCTAAAAATATTGAGGAGCTGAAAATTGACCAAAAATATACCACATCACTTGAATTAACCTATATATATATAAACTAACCACCTGAATTAACAGTGAAAAATTTAATGGACCGATTTCTCATCTGTAAGTCGCTACTGAAAGGAAAAGAAATCGAGGTATATTTGCAAATATTGCAAAAAACGATGAACATGTTTTTCGAGGTGGATCAAGCTGCACAAATATTGGCAAAGCCCGGTTTGATGCCACGAAAGCTTATGCTTTGTGCTTGGTGGGACTAGAAGGTAATCGTGGATCATGAGTTGATTCAGCGTAGCCAGAGGAATAATTTGACTCTACTGTCAATAATTAACGTGATTAAAATACTCAATATAGAGAAAACGGCCAGAATTTGCCACTAGAAATGGCTTCGCCTTCTATTAAAACAATGCTAGACTATACACATTTTAAATACCTTTGTAAAAACTTAAAGGGCTTGGCTGGGACGTTTTGATTCAACAATCATGTGGTCTGGATATTTCTTCGTACGACTACTATTTGTTTTGCATTCTACAGACTTTTCTTTATGGTGTAAAGCTGACTTCAAAAGAGGCTTATGGAAATCGCTTGATTCAGTTTATTGTCTGGAAATCCAAGAAGTTCTATATTAATGGTATAATAAATATAGCAATAATCAAGGTAGTATGGTTGGGTTTGGAAGAATTATAATTTTTTGGGATGATTTCTGAATCTACACTGTGGTATTCACATTTTTAATGTGACCATAAAATGTGACGAAATGATTTAAAAAGTTACTTACTTCTTAGCAACAAAATTTTCCTTTTAGTAATATATGGATGATAATTTTAATGAGTCACGTGAGTTACCAATTGGTTGAAAATAATTTTATAAATTGAATCTATTAGGTAACCACTTACAGTATAGCATATAAATAGGTTATCTTATTTATCGTGTATTAAAAATAATTGACCAACCTTTTCGTAAATTTACAAGATGGGTGCTAAGCTGGGGCAATACGTGTTCACCGTCCAACTAGAGAATTGCTGGTTATAGCGATCGCACGTGACCGATTGAGAATCCGTGAATATGTATGTTTCTCAAAGCTTTACAAGTAGAAAATTCAAAGTACGTCGGCAAAAATAGCGTAAACATACAGACAGTGGCAGATATACCGTAGAAGTATTTTATGGAAAATTAAAAGGACTTGTGACAACGTTTAGTTAATAGGAAAACATAGTATGACATATAGATTTAATACACATAGCTTACAAATAATAAGAATTGAAGAGTTTGAATTACTTTTTAAATATATTTATGCTGAATATTTCTGATTATTTCATAAAATATTTGAAATGGATAACGACTTTAAATTAAAAATTAAAATTGGATGAATTTAAACCTCAATAAAATAAAAGTCGAATTTAAATTCTAAATACTAGCTTAATATAATAGAAAATTGTTTAGATAAGCTTATAGTAAAACATATCCATAAATTATTCGCGTACTCCTTTTTTCACATTTACTTTAATGTTAACATAAAAGTCGATATTTCTTTATTGATTTCATACTTTACTAGAATTACCAAAACTATTTCTTTTATTTAAAATAATTTGTTTATATTTTTTTCCATAAAATATTTTTCCCACAATCCTAATTTATCGATTTAAAATTTAAACTCTTGCTTATTGTGTTAAATTGTTAATTCATGCACTTTAAGTAAGGTATAAACTTTAATCAAACACTATTTCTCTTATGGTCCTCAAATTGAATGTCCCTGATAGTCCTGTGGTAAAGTCTCCAAAACCGGGAATTTTAAGGTAATTTTTACATTTTTGTATACTGCAATATATGTTATAATAGGGAAAAGATGTATACTATGGAAAAGTTTGTTTCAAAATAAGTACACACCAACTAGACTATATTCACTTATTAAATTTAACCCGCATAAATACAACCTGCATATATTAGCTACAACCATTATTTCTTTATATACATGTGCGTACAAAACCTGCGCTCCAGTTAACGATAGCGTGAACGTAGCTTCATCGTAAAAGTATTCAAGTTAAATTTGATATAATAAAACTAAACATTTACTTTGCTTTAAATATTCTTTCAGTTTAATTATGTTTTTTAAAATTGTCTCTTTGATGTTCCGTAAAAACAAGTATATATGTAATAGAAACATATTTAAAATAAATCATAATTTTAAGTAATAAATATAACTAAAAATATGTTATTACCTATACGTGAAACCGGGTAATAAATAAATATACACGATTCAGCTATTTCATTTAATTCATATTTAATTGTCGTGGAAATGGCATATTTCCAAAAACAAACATGGTAAAAGAATTTTGATACCACTTTATTAAAATTTAATGTGAAATATCTCGATTGACATGTTAATTTATTGTTTATTATACTCAGAAATCATTATTCACATTTCTTTGAATGCAAAATATATTCTATTCTCAAATACCTCTTTATAAATTAATTTGTAAATTTCTTGCACTTAATTCTGGAGTACTCCTCAGTTTTTATGTAGGTATCAATAACAAATAAATTCTATAGCTTCAATATTATCCATAGAAATTTAATTCTCTATTATCGTCCCAGTTTCTATTGATATTGTAAAATTACTCACTTATATAATAAATAAGGACGTACAAAAATACAATTTTGCTTCATTTAATTACTGGCCCATTCCACACAAAAACGTCTACTTAAATTTTGTAATAAAAATTAAAAATGCTTATGGGATATAAAGATACGATGACATCTGAGTTAAATTTTGCTTTAAAATATAACAGACAATATTTTAATAAAATGAAAAATTGAGTTTCGTTTCCCACATTTGTAATATACATGGGGCTAGGGGCTTCCTTGGGCTTATTAGACTAACCGGAGAGCTTACCCAAGAAAATGCGATATAGATCTCTTTTACCAGAATTCTTCTGTTAAGTAAATGCGGATAATTTTCAAGGCTTCACATAGTTATTCAGTGAGGAACCTTATGCTATTAATAACAAACAGATCTTCTGATGAGATTAAAGATATTCATGAGATATTAATTCTCCTTCTATCAGCATATACAGTAATAATTTTAACATCTACATTGTACCTAACCTAGACGTATTGCTTTATTTATTTATTTAACTGCTGGAATTAAAAATGTAAAAATTATTGTCAATAACGTGCACCTAAATGCTTGGAAATAATAATATATATAGAATATAAATTAAAGTAAAATTATTAACTGATCAAATATATTTAAATAGAATTAATAACTGAAGAAAGTAACAGATTACTTTTAATATTAAAAAAATTGAAGATCCTCGTCTTTGCTACTCGTAATTGAATATTTAAATAAAACACAAATGGGTACCATAATGTTAATCAACATTAAAATTATAACCAGATTTCAATTTAATTCAATAAAAATCTATGAAATATTGGTATATAAAAAATTCCAATTTTTGAAGCGAGCATGCTGTAGTGTAATTGTGCACTTGGGTAATTGTACCCGTTCGAGTCGTGGCGACAGTGATACGACCCGTTGCCATGGCGTCAAATTAGTTTCACATGATACAAATGAACCCTTAAGTACCTAAACCGTACACACAGTAGATGATTTGAATATAATTATTTAGTGCACTATTTTTCTCAGGTGGTTAATACAAAGTAGTAAAATGTTCAGTTTAAGCCAATTGTATTAACCAATCTCAGTCATTTAAGTGCAAGAAATTCGAAAAATCCTTTGCATATATATATATATATATATATATATATATATATATATATATATATATATATATATATGTATATTTGTGCGTGCGTGGGTGTGTATGTATAAAAAATAAAAGATATACGTGGACATGAATTAGGTGATTGTACTGATCTACGTACATTCGTTGTGGATATTATTTCTAAGGCATTTAATTTCGGGTGTTGGAAAATTGCTACCTGCGATTTGACAATGATATTATCCATATGTCACGAGAAAAAGTTGGTTTTAATTTGCAATTTCTATACAAAATCTCACGATTAAATATTTAAAAAATACTCTGCAGATTTTTATTTGAGAGGCATTTTATTTTTATTTCGAATATTATGTTATATGTTTTGGGTCAGACATGAATTATTTTATATTGTAACAACGTTATAGACTATCTAGTTGAATTAAATTTTATAAAGCAGGAAATGGGGCCTGTGATTCTATAAAGAAACCGCAAAAATATGGTCAACTAAAATCAACTCACGGTCATTAGAACATTTCTTTTCACATTCGTTTTCAAAGTACGTTTCTTTTAAGGCGGTGGGTGTTGTGTTTATAGTGTAGGTTCAAATGGTAAAGGTATTGGTTTTCATACACCTTGGTCTTGAGTGTTTTTACTGTGCTGATCAGAAGATGCTGCTTGATAGGAACCGTTGATGTATTCTCTATCTTAAGAGAAGTTCTACTTTTGTCTATAAAAACAACATTTTTTTCATTTACGCACACCGTCCATAGAAGAATAAAAGCTTTTGGTATGAAATGAATTTGAGATGAAACGGAACTTCACATCTGGTACAGAAGCAGTGAAGGGTAAAAACAGCACTCTTCAGAGACCAATAGATAGCATTACTGTTGGGATTCATTGGAAAAGTCTTGTTAGTATAGTGCTATGTTCCTTGGTAGATTCTAATTACGTTTTCTTGTATGTTTATGTCAAAAATGAAGGGTTCATTTCCGATTGCGGGATTTTTAAAAATAGGAGTTTATATAAAAAATGGGAAAAGTGTAAACTGAACATTTCTAAAGCGCAAGTATTTTAAATACCATTGGCAATTATTACAATACACGTCATACAAAACCATTGGAAGATAACTTATTGGCAGATACGAAAGAAAGAGTATTTATCGACTTGGTAGAGCCCAAAGATTTGTTGAAAATACCTTTGGTATTTCTAGTTTAGTCTACAGAATTTTGATGAGTCCTAGTTACTATAAAATCACATAATTATTATCCAATAGTTTAGTGATTTTTTTTACTACTTAGAGCTTAACTACTAATAAAGAAATATTCTAGGTAGATGTTCTAGATATTCTCGATCTTTTGCTCCATTATAAACTTGTCAACCAGTCAACCTTTTTTTTCAACTCGGGTACAGGCAATTTCAATTCCTAAATGATCTTTCTCCAGCAATATCTTGCTTAAACGATCGGTATATTGTGAGTTCCAAATTTTAAAAGTGCTGCAATATTTTAAATCATCTATAATATAGTTGAATCAAACGAACACTGTCTTCATCACTAATGTTTTTTTTTATTTTGCACTTCAAAAAATTAGTTTCAAAGTAATTGAACTCTACATTCAATTTTGGAACACTTTTGGCATACATTTACGTAGCTACATACGCACGTAACGATATAGATACTCACAAACCCCAAAGATAATTTTGTTTATTCATTTCAATGTTGCCTTGAAACAATTTTATTTTCTGAATTAATAATCCCGTTCCTGAATGCCAACGCAATTCTTTTATCTTTATGGCCAAACCAAAAAATAATCATAACACTGCAGAAAATTAAACATCATTTATTTGATGTCTTTCTACATGGTAATTATCATTTCTTATAACCATGTATTATGACTCTTCAAATTTAATGCTCGCTATTGTAAAATAAATTTAAATGCCAATTTGCACATGGTTGTTGAGACTTGTATGGATAATGGTGCTCTAGGGAAAATATAATAAATTCTACTAGCTGGACTTGACTGAGAGCATGTGAATGATATAAATAATGAAACAGTTCAAGCAATAAACATATATACCAAGTATATACCCCATATACGATCACCGTGCAGGAAAAATTACTAAGAAAAGTATCATTTCGCTTTAGTGAGACGAAATGTATTCTCTACATGTTTCATGAAAATTTACGGCTGAAATATTTACCTGATTTAATTTTTTTTTATGCTTTATAAATATATGGAGTAATTCTTTTGCCATGTTAATTTATATTAACAATAGAAAACTTTCAGAAAAAGCTTTCAAATATTCGATTTTTACGTAACGGTAAATGACGAGTTCAATTGGAAATTAAAAATTACTTCTGTTTTATGATAATTTTAAATATCTCCCTTATTTCGTTCATAATTTAGAAGCCTTTGACTTATTAACGGATGGACGAATATCCAGACCTATAGACAAAATTCGCCATATTTTATAATTGTGAAACGTATATTTTCGTAGTGAAGTAAAACGTTAATATTTTTAGTTAATTTAATAAAAATAATCTTTATATTTAAACGACAGATGCGTGGATGAGGTGAAGAGACGTAAATTGATGACATGATGCGGTATGGAATAACCGTATAAAATATGGAGGGACCGAAACATTACCCCTAAGACCTGGTGTTCCCCACTAAAACTCTGGTGTTTCCCATATTTTCTCTACGCCGTGAAGACATGGACGCATACTTGAGAAAAACAAAATAGGCGCTCTGGAAATGTCGTGCTGGACAAAAGTACTGGGGTATCGTGGACTGAGTTCCGCACAAATGTCTCTCTTCAGAAACTCAGCATCCAGTAACGTTTATTAAAACTTGTTCAGACTCGGATTCTAAAATTTTTTAGTCACGTCATGGATGGATATAGTAGCTCCATAGAACGAATTGTTGTGCAAGAAAGAGTAGAAGGCCCCTTATACTACATCGGAGGTCGTCGATGCGGTGGACAAACTAGATCAAGTCTGCAGTAAGCGGTCTCCTATATGAGTGCAACAGGGCGACGACAAATAGGGAGAGATGGAGAGGCATCCTGAGGCATACAACAGCGGCCATCCACAACAGTACTGAATGGTAAGCAAGACCTCTGCCAAGAGCGAAATGGCGGAGAAGAGTATTTAAGCGTTTAAGTGTTTATATGTTCATTCATGTGTAAGTATCCTAGCAGTTCAAATTACACTCATATTTAATCAGTACGTCAAATTTATTTTTAACTTTTTTTTTAAGCTGGCATATGTTCAAAAGACCGTTGCGAATCATAAAGCTTAAATTCTAATAACTGAATGAAAGAATTTGGTTTAAAAATTTATAATTGATTTTCCATTTTTAGACTAGTAACACTGATTTCATTAATTAATTATCTCAAAAATAACTTGTAAACTTTGCTTTAAAAATTACGGCATCTAGAAAGACTTCAATATTATGCAAATTATTCCCCACAAAAATAAAGCCATGGAAATATTTAAAATTGTGATTTTTATAACAGTAACATTTGTATTCAAAATGCTTTCATTATCCAAAAATAATTATACAGAAAATAATCTGGGTTCTACTAATTAATTGAAATTCCGTACCTGAAAAGGAACAAAAACTGAACTCTTACAAAATTCACTTACCACTACTTCTGCCTGTCTGTTTGTTACAGTTGTTTTTCTTACAAACTGTTTTAGATAGAAACATGAAATTTTGCCTATTAATAAAGCGTGGTAACCTGCATACATCTCAATATTAAACAGTCAAAAATACACATTTAGAGACGGTAAATAAAATACTATTTTTTTTAATCTTCTTCTCTTAGAGAAATAAGTGAAAAACGATTTTAAATTATCGTGAATAAAAATATCATAATATCTTTCTTGAGGTCTTTCCAAAAATATTCCCAAATACTTTCTCAAAAATCGTTAAACGTGGAATGTTTGATATAAGTTAAAACATATTAATCCGCATATATCTCAATAGTCAAAAGGGAAAAGTATTCATGTGGATATTTTTGAGGAAAGACATATATAAAAATATATATTTTGAAAAACTGACGATATCTTTATATTAATGAATTGGAAGTATGTGCGGTTTCTGAAAAGTAGAGATTAAATTTAATTCTTCTGCAAAAAAGATGAAATAGACACAACCCATAATATTTGTAAATATATAGATCAAGCGCTGGAAAATGGGGGAGAAAAAGAAACTTGAGTCTATTTCTTCCGTTCCTCAATAATCTAAGTAGAAAGTTTATTTTCTCCAGTTAAGTGTTTTCATTCAATATTAGATTACACTTGAGATTTGTTATTCTACATAATAGCAGATGAAATTCGTAATATTTTTAGTCATTAACTAAATAAGTTTGAAATTTTATCTTTAAATTAATTTTAATGAATATCATATTTCGTTGATTAAAAATTAAACTTTGGTTATTTCAGGGAAAAAGTAGCGAATGAATTCATGAAAAATTTAGAAAATGTTTTTGTTTTGAAAGTAATTATTTTTGTTTCGCTAAATTTATACAAAATGATGTAGGAGTCATACATAACTCATTATTACTCTCTAAAAAGCCATCGTGGGTTGTTTTTTTAACTAGTTTAATTTAAAGACATAGAGTAAAAATAAAACAGGCTTACCAGTTCAACTTTACTTGCTGAAAATTTGAACTTTAAATTTTAAAATTATTGTTTGGGGTAGTTTAAATTATTTTTTTGTTCAAAACTCCCTTAGTATCATGTATCTTTCTTTTTGTTTCTTTATGTTCGCTACTAATCTTTTCTTCTCTATATAATAACGCATGTAGGTTAACGTTGTCATTCGTATTTACCTTCAAAATTTAATATTTGCTTTTTGTTACAACAGTTGCATCGTTTTAATTATAAGTTTAGACGAGCACGGAATATATAAAAATGGAATAAAAAAATGTTCTAATAAATTTATGTCTGACTTATAGTTACTCTTAAAGGTCATTTCAACTTTTACTTTCTGTCTAATATTTTCTAGTGCTGAGGGTTGAGAAAAATACCACACAGATATCACTCTCATATTTTTATCTATGTGTTTGAATGAGTTAAATATTTGTAAACAATCGCAAAAATGTTAATTCCTTTTTAGTAGCTATTCAAAATAGGTAGCTAAAATTAAAACACCCACATTTTGATCGTCAGTTATCGTTCCGGTAAAATCGGCGTAATAGTCGGCCATTGACAAGCAGCGTATGTATACTAAAATTTAGAATAGAAACATGTTTTGTTATCACCGTGGTATACAAACGCATTTAATATTATTAAATTTCCTTTCTTGATGACCACACTCCATATCTTTGTTAAGCGATTATTTTTCGCAGGAGTAAATGCATTAAGGACCGATCGCTAAAAATTTGTAATGTCTAGACGCAAGATATTTTGAATTAATAATATTTTATACAAATACATAGTTCAAGAGGTGAAGTGAATAAATAAAGGTTTTAAATCGTCGTAAATAAGTAAATATTAAATATCCTAATATCTGTCACTATTTGAAATTATTAACTTAGCTACGTATTTGTCGTACATTCTTGTGTCAATTAGTTTCCGCGTAAAAGATTAGTCGAAAACGACTGATCTTAAAAAACAAAAAGGATTAAAAGGTCATAAAAATTGTAAAATAGCCAGTTTATTGTAGTAATAACTAAAAAAAGGTAAAACATATATTTTCTGTAATTTCTGTTTTATAAATGTTTCTAATAATTTTAATATGTAAAGGACACATATCTTGAAATACCAATTATTTCAAATAAAAAAACAATAAGACACAAAAATTCAGCTACATGAAATAAAACATTCTTTCCCTTTAATTCTAGTCAGGGGCCCATTCAAATATTTGATGTTTTACAAGCAAAATGACATCACCCGTTTTATGTAAGTAAATCGACTGTTGCCACGGAGGAAAATTCGTTTACATTTTCAACATATTTCATGTATGTCTTTTACTATTGGTATTAAAATTCTATAAAATACCAAGTTACAATTGGTATCTGGGGAGAAAAATTATAAAAAATTGGTAAGGTAGAATGAAGAGAATTATTTTTATTTTATTTCAGTGTGAAAAAGGCACTTGGTTCTTATTAAATATGAAAGAGACTTAAGAAATGATTTACATTATCACGTATAACAGAAATTATGAAAATTGCATAAAATTATCTTTTTCATAATTAATAATTTCAGTTTTATTATTTTTTCTTAGCAAAAAATATAATGAAAATAATTTGTATATTAGGAGAATGAAAAAAATGTATTCTTGGGAAAAGGTTGACTAACCTATCGTTACGATATTTGCTGACGTAAGTAAAAAGTTACATTCTGTTTAAATTTCACTAATTGGATGAAATACATTATAAAGTTTCGGCATCATATTTCAGATTTTTAAAATCTTCTGTGGCGATAACTTGTATATGAATTTTGTAAAGAGGACTACCTGTCTCTAACATTTTATAACCATGCACTACGTGTGTCTAACATTTTATTTTCCACCGGCCTACATTGAACATAATAATACCACTTTCATCAGCTAACGCAGTCTCAGATGAAATATAACATCACCGGAATTGGAGGCCTGCGAATCTCTCGATATTCGCTAGTTCTGATATATATTTCTTCTCTTTATAATCCCAAAGACCATCTCTTACCTTGCCTCGTTTAATATATTGCAATATTTTTTTGTAAGTCAGCATGTTGACTGTTCGGATTTTTTGGGCTTGACTTTTAACAATATGGGATATTTAAAAGATATCATGGAAAGATTTATGGCAAAAAGGCTTGGATTTACCAATCCGAAGACAAAAAGAAGATTTTAAATACATATAAGAGATATCGTTGAAAACAATTGTTTGAATTGTATTTTTATTTTACTTGCCGAAATTAGACCATCTTAATACAATATATTATTTGAGAAACATGCTATTTGGAATTCCTAGTCCATATTAAATTTTTATTTTGCGCTACTGCTTTGTACAGCCCTGTATTTTGTGCGAGTAAAAATTGATTTGTATCTTAACTTGTCATTCCCTAATTTGCATTTTGCTTTTTTATAAAAACATGTGTTGGAAGTGTGAAAATTATAATATATTAAAGGATAATAAAAATTGGAAATTCGTCGTGACGAAAATATTATACAATGAGATACGTCCATTTACGACGTATCTGCCCTAATGTATGTGATCATTCAAGTATCTTGCTTGCCTCGTGCATCTCTCTCCCTCGCTTTGCCGCCCACCTCTGATGACACCTGTACATACACGACTCTGTGGGTGCAAACCTACTAATTGGTTAACGCGAGGTTAGCGCATTGTTTGAGTGTGGCACTTCATAGAATCTTGTTTCTTCATTTATAATTAATATATGTGTGATGAAGAATGTGTAAAAACAGAATGGTCTAGTTAGTAAGTTTTCTTTATTTATGAGAAGAAAGTGCCCTATTATGCCATACTCGTATATTTATATCGCATAAAAGTGTTTTTGACTACGAATATCTGAAATAAGGTACATTAAAATGCCAGCTTAGCTTTCATTTGACCTGCTTTACTTCAATTGACTTATCAAAATAAATAATAATCCCAGCCATAACTAATAAGTACTTTGTGTGTGATTATTTAATTAATTGCATAAAGACTTATGGTTTAACTATAGCCAGGCAGTTTAAGTATAAAATAATAGACTTATTAACACTATTATTCTTGGTTAAAATTTATTTGTTTTCAATAAAAAGAAAACAAAAAATATATATTACGGTATTCCAGTTTGCCTAAGATTACCCAAATTTTATAATTACTCATTTTTTTTGTTCCAGTAGCCTTCATATGTCTTCGAACCATGAATATTATTGAAAATCCTCATATAATATATTAAATAGTGAATCCACACAAATACTAATCTAGCTTTCCGTCTTGGCAATATTTCAGAAACTTTTATATGGATGATTGGTGGTTTATAACCAGAATTAATAATACTAATAGTGGTTAATAAAACGTAGAACAATTTTAATCGATTGATACTTATAGAAAGTAACATAATTTTTTTTTTATTTTGGGACAAGATGGGCTGAGCTCAAGTTATTGCTGTTCCCATTACTACTAGATAAACAAATCAACCATTCTGTGGTATAACCAGAAAGAATAAAATTACCAATCTGGAAAATTTCAAAACATATATTTTTTAATTCTACAAATCATGACGGTTAATGTGCAACAACAGCATGTATAAATAATATATAAAGTGTTTTGACCATTTTAAAGAGGTGTAACTGTAAATTACACAGAATTATTAGACAAAAAAAATTGCCAAGTGCGCCTAGGAAATGTGAATTTTGCATTTAATTTACTTAAAGATCCTTCTTTCAATTGGAACTATGATTCACGAAATAAAGTAATTATTTTATCTGTGAAATAAAAGAGTCCTTATCTTCAAATAAAAACTTGAATCCGGTAAATTTTCTTGTATAAACTTAAGTACGGCGCATATAGTCTAGAGAGTGTCTTATACCGGACGCCACTTTATATAGTAATTCCTTAATTCATTATTTTTTTGTAACGGACGAGTTTTAATTTTACTTACATGCCTAATATAAAATATATTTTGATTATGTAAGAAAACGTAATCGGCGCATGAAGAAAAGTGAATAGTAATGAAATATTTACCAATATTATCCTTCATGAGTATAAATGAATAAAAAATTAAATGGGGCATTTTTCTATGACATATTTATCATAATGAAATGATGTACAGAGTCCATACATCCATGTACCGTAGGTATAATGGACCTATGGATTGAAATGAGATTTAGGATTTTTCCATTTTTCCAATTGGAATTTGGCAAAAAAATATTTAGACAACTTTTTAGTATTTCGAACGTTCTTTGCAATGATGTATCATTTGAATTATTTTACTGTTAGATCTAATTAAGAATATTTTATATATTTATAACCGTTGCCGTTTTTTTATCATCTTTTCTAATCTACGTGCTGAACATAAAATTTTGAGTTAGCTATTTTTCTCATAAAAGTAGTTTATATCAAAAATAATCATGAGGAAAAATTTAATATTATCTAAAATTTTTTAAAAAATATTTAAAAAATGATGAGAAAATGACAATAATTTATTTCGGAAAAGACATCATTCTTACTCTTAAAATATTTTTAAAGCACTGAATAAAATTCTAAACTATCTTAACAGTAAAGTATTTCTTTAAGTAAAAATAGTTTTACGCCCAATTAAACTTGTCTATCAAATATAATAACTATCACACTTTCTGAATTCGTGATTAAGTAAGCCTTTTCAGGCAAAATGATGTAATTAAACAGAAGTCTAATAATACTTAAAGGCGCTTTTACGAAATAATTGCTTGCCATTAAAAATAAGCTTATCCGCAAATTCAAATTCAAAGGTTTCAAGCCTGTATATGACATAAAGCTTATTCGTTTTAATTTTTGCTGAGACGATCTGTTATTCAAGGCTTTTTGCAAATATTCGGTTCATTGCCAATATTGGTTACTTAGATTGTAATGCCATGTTTTTTTAATATCGATCGCATTAAAGTCTGAATATAAATTTTATTTCGACGTTCAGTTGTACAATACAAGTGAAATTTGTTAAATTACAGTTTGGTATGAAATATCAGTATTACCGCAATATCTTCAATTAATAACATTTCTCAAGGTATAGGATAAATATTCCGAACTACTCCTATCAATATTGTGTTATAGCCACGTAGTAAAGTGAATTGTTTATACACAAAATATATGTGTACTAAAAGATGGTCTTACTAAAACCAACATTTTGACCATTTTGTTCTAAAGTAAATAACATTGAATATTCAGCCTCGGAAGCTGAAAAATATTGAAAATTTGCTTTAATTGAGAATTTAATTGCAGTGTCTTGTTATGAGCTTATGCTTAATGAAGTAGCTTAATTACTTTTCTGTATCCCATATGAAGCAGTTCTGAAAATATCGTCCAGAAATTAGATAAACTGTTACTAATATTTGAAAATGAAAAACTCTTGATTAGAAGAAACAATTTAGAAATGATTCAGAAAAGGTCTTTTTGAATTGTATCTATGATTTGCAAAAAAATTAATTATTAAATATAATTAAAAAAAAATATGATTAAAAAAAATTCTATGAAAAGTGCTATGTATAATCCGATATAAATTTCATTGCTTCACATTTATATATCTTTATTATATTTATATACTTAGATCAGATTGTGATGTGCACGAGTCTATAAAAGTAAGTTTTTATTTATTTATTAAAATTGAATAGTTATACTTTTACAGACATACCTAATGTAATAATTTCTTTTCTAAATGTTTTTATTATAAAAGCATGCAGGAATATTCAATTAAAGGGAGTAAGATGTAAAATTAGTGACTATTTAATATAATAAATGTTTGTGAGGCAGTATTTAAGACAATAAATTGACGAAGAAAAAAGCAACATGGCTGTATCATAACCAATATTGAAGGCAAAAAGTCTACGTGAAATCTAAACAGAAACGGTACGATAGTCAATAATCTTCTATTTGTCTTCCTAAAAGAAAATTAATTCCGTAAAATGATGTTAAATATAAAGTTATAAAAAATAGACGAACGGTTAGGATTTTGAGATAATATTGAAGGAAATATTGGAATTAAATTGTGATCCAAATAAAATCACGCCATATCCATTATTACGGTCATTACGAATCAACATTAACCCAGAAAATGAATAAATTCTAATAGCGCGGATTATTTGATGCATAGCAATGATTTGGCGGAAAAACTAACCTCAGGAAACATGTCCGGTTTTAATAATAATTTTTTTACATAAATTCCATAATTTTAAAGATTATAATGGACTATTTAATATTACGGTACAGTGCAAAAAAAGCGGATATGATATTCAAAATGTAAAAAAAGTCGGCAAACACTATTGCACGATCACTGAATTAAAACGATTGACTAATTAGTCTGGGTATGCACGCCATTGTAACACCGACCACGATGACCGATATCGCGATGAGGGCCGCGAAGAAAAATGCAGTATATTTAAAATAATTATACGCGGATGAAACACATCTTCTAATATAATAATTATCATTTGATCATCCCGAGTAATCCCACTTATATACCACCGGTCATGATGACCGATATCGCGATAATAGCCGCGAAGAGAAATGCAACATAATTACAATAATTATACGCGGATGAAACATCTCATCTAGTATAATAATTACATTTGATCATCCCGAGTAATCCCGCTGATATATCACCGACCATGATGATCGATATCGCGTTGATAGCCGCGAAGAGGAATGCAACTTCTAGTATAATAATTATTAATTGATCATCCCGAATGTTCCCGCCAATATACCACTGACCACGATGACCGATGTCGCGATGATGGCCGCGGATAGGAGTACAGGAAAATTAGGAAAATTATATAAGGATGAAGCAGCTAGATAGTAAAACTTAACATTATTGGACTTGCTTAAAATTTCCTGATGTGAAAATCATTCAGTAACGTCGGCAACTTAAGTTGAAAATATTCATATTGTTAACAAAAAAAGGAGTTTTCTTTAAACTATTTTTTAATATTATATGGGGATTACTAGTAAGTAACACTAGAACAAATACTAACATTAAAATAATATTTATTTATTTGCTATCAGTCTTAAAAATTAATTTTAATTTTCCCCTTTTTTAATAATGATGAAACATATATTTTTCAAAAATATTGAACTAATTTCACCGTTGGGTGACATTAGTTCCTTATTTTTGAAAAATATATGTTCTCTTACGAATCTCTTACGGATGTTAATTTATCTAGTCGTGTAAGTTTTGTATTTTTATCGTCAGAGTAGATTGTTCAATATATTTGTCAAGTTGTTCCCTACTACTTCTTCTAATAGCATGAATTTCGATTATATTCTTTTAACCTTTATGTGCCACGTCCCTTGTTCCGTACAAATATGTCTGAGTACTCAGCTTCTTGCAGGATACAGCTTATTCTCTCTTTGTCCAGGCGATTCATTTCAAATAAAAAACTTTTATTTCAGTCAAATAAAAATAAATTATTTATATCCATTTCCATTAATAACAAAACAATATGTCATACATTTTGAACAAACTGCACATTCAAAATCAATTTTACCACAAATAAAGCCGTAATGATCTATTAGTTCAAAAGTTTCAAAATCTGTGAAGTTAGTAAGTTTTTAAATAGTACAGGTGGAACACTAGTTTAGGAAGATTTAGTTAAAAAGATTGATTCCCTTAACTAACTTCATTTGTAGAAATTTTGGCTGTCACATTTGATATATTTATATGACTAAAATTCAAAAATTCATTTGTCATGACTTTTCTGAAGCTAGATATGAAAACCATGGCACACAATTCTATTTCACATTTAACAAGCTCGTATCAATATTTTTTGCTGGTATATTTTAGGAAATTAAGTTTAAAAAAAATCCATATTTTCAAGTCAAATTATCAAGACATATTTTATCTATAGCTAAATAAATTAAAAATCGGCCAAGTGTGAATCGAAATCGCGCACAAAGGATTCCGTTGCATCAAATGATATTAAACTTGTAAGTTTGTATTTCTCAAAGACACTGAAAAACAAAGTTACTACTGTGGTCGGTACCAAGTATAGCCCATATATTAAAAACTACACAACATATCTTATTCGAACCAATTTTCGTTAAAAGTTTATTTAGGTCCTACTACTTCAATTTTTTTTTCGGCACTTAACACGTCTTAGTTGAAAAGTTAGAGGGCAGAGATTCGTTTTTTTAAGGCTTAGTTCATTAGTGGACGATTCTTTATAGGGGATTCTATTTCTAAGACTAGAAGTGCATATCTCACTAAATATTGACATAAATAAGAAAGGTATTTCGGAACTTCTATGCCATTTTTAAGACCTATCTAATGATACCCCACATGCCTACATGCACTGAATTTTTTTTCATCTCTTAGAATGCTAGTATTATTTTTTATTCATCATGCCACTATTTCATTGTATAGCGGTTCATAGAAGATACTAAATTTCATCTGTAAAATGCCAATAGTAACCGAGTAAAATGGTGATGACTTACAAGGGTTCGGTTCTTGCCATTTGGTTACGGAACTGTAAAAAGGGTATCAATACAAGGGTAGACCTACACGTTGAGGACGCCCATTTTTCTAATACCTTGACGTATAAAATGCTAAAATTGACATATTTCGAATTATATGAAGGGCAATAGCATGGCATTCCTTATTCATATTATGCCGACTATGCTTATTTATAGTTGATTTTAACTTATATATTTGATTAGTGATAACTGGTAGCCAAATTTTAAAAATTGAACAATACTGAATGTTTAATCATAAAATTTCTTGACATTAGGTACATTGTAAATAAAGCACAAAAAATCGCAATCGTTATGAGAATCATCAGATTTACAAAAGAATTTTTAAATTGAAATATATGGTAATTGAATTATTATTAACGAGTAATTCGCTGAATCGACTGTCAGTTTTCCTGCTAAAATTTGTCTCCGGAAATTTTTCCACTTTAGATAATTTGGTGCCTGCTAAAATTGTCACTAGTCACTGTAGAAAAAATAATCTGATATCTTCTTCGCCTGTCCATACTTGTCAAAATCTAAGCGATGGTAGTGTGGGGTTTATTTGGCAGAATTTAGCCTATTTCTAAGGCACGAGGCAATTCTAAAGCTGAATAAATCTATTCTAAAATAAACTAGTTAATGTCAAAGTAAAATGGGAGAGGAGGTTTTAGTAAATCGATTTAGGGCAGGATAAAGTAATTATTTTATGGGCGAAATTTGTAACGACACTTTTTCAATCACCCAAAGGAAAATCTTTCAGAATAATACCTATAATCTAATAAAGTTTAATTTCCATTAACAAACAAAAGAATGCAAATATTTCATCATATTTATTATGAAATAATGAAAGGCCATGTTATTTTTAGACTTTTACTTCAAAATCATTCTAAACGGCGCTTATGTCATAAGCTAACACTTTAGGTATTAATAGGAATATTGGGAAGAGGATATTCAGCAAATTATGTATAAAAAAAACTGAAAATTTCTTGTAGAGTGCGGATATCGTATATTTTAGAACCTTTTTAGTTATTACTTAAAAATAAGCAAAAAGATACGAAAATATACCCCACTTTCTGTTATTTCCAATATAATATGAATTAAAACTATAAAAAAGACGAGGCTATTAGAAGTATACGCAAGAGTAAGAAACTGTAACGATGATTCTGCGTATCCAAGCTTTTAAGATATTCAAATTAATATATATATATATATATATATATATATATATATATATATATATATATATATATATGGATATATATATAAATATTTATGTTTATTATGCTAGGAAGGACGTAATATAGAAAGCATGTGATAGGTTAAGCAGAGGAATTCCTGGATTTACGGGCCAAACTCGTACTTGACCGGTTTTTATTCATTGCATTATAGAACTATATAAAAGTTAAAACTATATTTCCTTCACGCTAAATCCTATTTTTCGTGAATGTGACGGAAAATTAAAAAATTTACCAATTACTCATTCATGGTACAAAACAATTTTTATACGTGTGTTGCAGAGAGTTCTAAGATTTTTCATCTATAAATACTTGAATTGAAAATTGTTCATTGAAATACACATGAAAAATTTTCACGTATAGTTGATTTATATCTACATAATCTTTTCAGGAAAAAAATTCGCATTTATTATACAAGGCGGTCAAATTTTTCCGAAATAATTTATATCACAATTTATACCATTCTTTTAAAAGGAAAAGTTTGAAAATAATTTTGTACGTAATGTAAATTTAGATGCATTATTTGAATGAATTCTTTTTTCCATATATTACAGGTATATTACCTTCCCATCCAAGGACTAAAAAACTTAAATTTCTTCCAATTTGAGGGCTCGTAAATTTTGAAAAATTAATTTTGCCAAAACCTTTAAATAAAGATAAATTTTTGTCTTTTTAGTTCACCCATAGTTATTAGTTACCTTCGCTTAAAACAAATATTAAAAATAAAAATAAATATTAAAGATAATGAAATATAATTTTCATCCAAAAAAAGTATTATTTTGAAGCTTTTTCTTGTCCTATATATTGTAGGATGAATTTTTGGCAAATTTTCATACATTTTGAATTGCCACTATTATGAAATTATTAAATTTTCCGAATTTATTCACGAATTTAACCTAGACTTTAATCTATGCTCTTTTTGAGCCAAGTTTCCTTCGGTGTAAATAAAAATAATTTGTTGTTCAAAACGTCCACAAATTTTCCTTGTCTCCACATATGTACAATTTTAAAGCGGCCTTAGATATAATATCTGGAGATCAAGACAGATGAAGGATAGAAAAATCATCTCAAGATTTAAAAGTCTAGATTCCCGCAATAAGTTTATTTTTTTTAATTTAACATTTTTTTAGTGTATCTTAGTGCCCTTATATTTTTGATCACTTATGCTTAGTTGTACTTATATTTTTTACATTATTTTGTTTCATCCTGATCATTGAAACCATGTTTATTCTTCAAATAATGAATTATCTGATTTAACCGCAGGATAATTTCAGTTTTATCATTAATTTTAAGTAATTTTTAATGTTTTATATTAAATCTGTTTTATAAAATTTGAATAGAAAATGATGAAAGTAAAAATTGATATATATATAATATAAACGTTTATCATCATCTTTGTTAATAGCCCACCTGAAGATGTTATAATACAACGAAACTTAGGTCGTGGTAAAGAACTTAAAGATAGTTGAAATCCTACTACATCACGTAATTTCATTTAATTGTAAATAATGAATTTCTACAAAATTAACGCCAAATATATTCAATATTAAATTTTTATTAAAAGCTTTGTTTTGGGGAAAACATTAAAACAAAATTTTTTAATAAAGAAATTTTGTATTGGTAATCGTTCACTTTAACCCAGTATTATAATATAATTTTATTATGAATATGAATTACCTGGTATTACTGTGGACCATGACTGAATTAAATTCATCAAAAACATTTTCAAGGTCTCTCATCCTGGAACACCGCCGACTGATTCCTCTACCATATAGGAAAATTCTCAGTGGAAAATTCGAAAATGGAAAACATAAATACCTCGATTACTTCTCTAGTCATGATGATCACATTTTTTTATGAAGATATAGTTAATTTAGTAGAAAGTTATTGGCCCATAGCTGAAAACCTCATTAATAACGAAGAGAATGAATATTAAATTCTTGTTATTTTGCTTTTAATTTCATTCTTGAAGTTCGTATTTTCAATGATTTATTAATTTGTGAATTGTTAAATTCAATTACAATCAAGAAGGACTTTATTTTGTAGTGTTATTTATTTTTTTATAAAAGTTAAACTGTTTAAAAAGTTTACTGAAAATAAAAGTTCCATCAGCAATCAATATAAAAACAAAATAAAAAATTATTTCCCTTAAGCAAGAAAAATGAACAGTTTTCATTACAATTTATCATAACATTTTTTTCATTACACACACACACACACTAACACGCGCATGCACGCACACACACATACATACACGCCCGCACGCGCGCACGCACGCGCATACGCGCACACACGTTCTAACACACACCCATATACATGCATGCACGTACACTCGCACACACGCACACACGAACAGAAGCATACACGAACACAAGCACACATGCACTCACGCACACATGCGCACTCGCACACATGTACATATGCACACACGCACACCTACGCACACGTACGTACGTACACGCATACACTCACGCACACGCGCACGCACACGCACGCGCACACGTACATACACAAGTCAGAAGAGTGAATACTCAAAAAAAGTGAAAAAATTCGATTGAGGTTAGAATATGTTAATTCAATTAATTTTCTCCAGTTTGTATATATGTTAGTAATCAGTATATTTGATAACGTCACCGTAGTCAGAAAAAAGTCGTTGGTCTAGGCACGATGGATGATGAACGCTGGCCAAATTATTACGGATACACCATTACTAAATATTGAGGAATTGTAAATTTTAGAAAGATATATATTAGAGCGCATGATAGCATTTTTTAATTTTATTATAGATAAGTTTGAGTAATTGTGGTCATTTAAAAAAATTATGCTGTATCCAGACAGCGCTGCACAACATTTTCTCCCTGAATTTTAGAGAAACCGCACTTACACAAATGAGATAAAAAACAAGAAATCATTTATAAACCTTCTTTAAAAAAGGACCCTTTTACCAAATTTAGAAAGGAAATTGTAATCAACCAAAAAGATACATAATATAGACGATTAAATATTAATTAATGGTATGTGATTAACCATTTTATTTGTTTTTGTTAATTGATTTGTAAATAAATAATAATTTTAAGGTTATGTAACCCCTCCGAAAATAAATCTAATAAAACAAATTTCATAAGAGTCTTGAAAAATTGAGACTAATGTCAAAGAACACAAATGGAAACAACGGCACCGGTTTTTATTTTCATTTTAAAGTGGTGCGTAATATTAGTCCCGCCTTTATTAACCACTTTAAAGCTATATTAATTCGTTAACTCAAAACACTCCCGGTAGTTGAGCCTAAACGTAACACGAGTGTTAAAATCTGATAAAATATGTCTTAAAATCTGATATAATATCCCACGTCTGATAAAATATTTTATTCGCTTGGTAAAGGTTTTATTTTTATCATAACCATGTAGCTTTGAATAAAATCTAATCACAGTCTAATAACTCGAATTAACAACTTTATGTTCTCCATAAATGTGTACTTCGTTGCAAGTACCACGAGAAAATGAAATAAATATGTATTTTGTTGCAAGTACCACTTTTTTTTACACAAACGCTCTTCAAGTATACTCAATTTGATGCACGGAATCACTTCTATGAATAATGGTTTGGTGTCAAATTACATTTACACGTGTTATTGTGTGCATGTATTCCTTTAGGTCCGTGAAACTTACGCCGTCTCCATGCAACGTCCTCCCATTTTGGTATATATTTATTTGAAGAACGATACACACTGAAGTATCAAATTTGATTCTATATCTTAGCGCAGTCAACAATGACAATTTTGCTAATTGATTTTTGTTAATTTTTTCATATGGCAAAAGTAAGGTCATCATCTAAACTAGGTTAGAGATAATGTAAAAAATATTATTATATTTATATGTCCTATCAAGTTTCTACTAAAATATTATAATGTGATAATTATATTATGTGTTATAACATTATTTAATTTAATTTTATTAAAAAAAGTAGTTAAGTATCAATTAGAATTTAATAATTTAAAGCAATATTTTTTTTTGGTATTTTTAAAAAAATTAAAATATGCTAATTCCACAGTAAAGTGGATAACTTAAATGCAACATTTTCATCACTTGTACGCTATTTCTCGTAAATATTTTTTTATTAATAATATGATCTCTGCGAAAATTCTATGAAATTCACCTGTCCGACCGACGTTTTTTAATTGCCTATTTCATAATTTATTCTCATAGTCAACTATACTCTGCGTGGCCCAAGTTCATTTTCCACGTATGCTAGTAATTCGAAGTAGGTAGTAAGTAACCATTAAATTAAACGACGGATCTAGGGTTTTTCCATCTTTAGACATCACTTTTATGACGTTTTCCTCTGTTGTTATTTTCGGATCATACAATAAAAAGTTCAAAACTGAACCTATCATAACAATCACGTTACCCGTCTCTTAGTTTGCTAGTTTTGTTCACTGGTATCCATCCTTCTAGCTGATAAACATAGTCGATTTTGAGTTAATTAATAATAAACTAATCTCTTCAATAAAATATAAAAAGATTTATGGGAACAAAAACACGTATCACAGCACTAAATTTAAACATTCAAGATTACAGATTAACCCTTACATAAGTATACGTACCAACAGATACAACAAACAAAGGGGAGATCGACGATTTTTACTTGAGAGTTAATCAGTTAAAGGAACTTGGAAAATTGGAGAAGCCAAGCAAAAAAATGGATGTGACAAAAAAAACAAAAAGAGCTGAAGTTGTAGACTTTACACTTGAAAACAAATTAAAATAATCAACATTTGCTTTAGGAGAAAAACAAAACCAAAAATGCACCTAGAAAATTCGAAATGGACGACACAAAAATTAAATAGATTTTAGCATATCAAATTGTATAGGAATAGTTCAGAATATGGAAAATATAAATCTGAATTACTCGCCAAAATAGAATAAAAATTAAATTTTTCTAACAAAAGATGAGTAAGTAGAATCTGAGTCTGACATTATTGTTTCAAAATTTTTAGGTTTCGAAAAAAAAAAACCTCATACTTCTCGTCTTGCCTGCGTGTATGTTGGTCCACCTGTCGCACTCTCCTATTTAATACTGTTTTAAAACTTTTATGCGTGAAACTGTATGCTTCAAATAAAGATCGCGATTAATATGTGAAACTTATATTCCTATTTTTAAGGTACCTTGGTTTATTAAGAAAAGGAGAGAAACAAAATACTGCACCCCGTTGATTGGAAATATAGTCAGAATATTGTTAAAAGTTAAATATAAATTCCATTTTCTACTTTTCATATTTTCGTCCCATTTACAAAATATGAAGCCTCAAAAGTGGCAATATATACCCCTTTTCCATTTCCGAACAAGCTGATGTAAAAATTTGGAAAACTCCCGAAAATAAGTTTTGATGATTATTTCCAAACGAATTAAGTCCCAACTTTATCAGTTGGAAAATGCAAAAGAAAAATAAGTAGAAGTAACGCAGATGGACATTACTAGACGACTGATTTTGCAAGTGTGCCTAAAGTAAATCAATCATTAAGATACGTTTAGTAAACGTATCTTAATAATCAATTATTGTGATACGTTTACTATTACGAATCGGGTAATCATACAATCGCTGTGATAGATACGGTCTGTATCTGATTTCAAAATGATCTAATTTACAGTATTTGTGTACTCAAACATATTTTATATTTCTTCAAACCCAACAAAAGAAGGACTTACTCAGCTAACTTATAATATAATTGTACCTTGTAAGGAAAACAAACAATTTAAACGCATTTTTTCAGTGGTATTGAAACAGAAACATTTGATGGAGAAATATGCATAATCTAAAAAATTTTTATTCAAATTTATAATAAAAACATTGCTTTTACTACTGTTAACTTCATTTTATTTTGTATAGTAATTTTAGACGACATGTTCATGTTTTATTATGAACTTTACACTTTCAGAAATTGTTGCATAAAAACGATGAAAAAATATTTGTGAAAAATGATTAGGCTCGTGGTAA
This sequence comes from Druceiella hillmani, assembly GCA_039881145.1. Classification (NCBI taxonomy): domain Eukaryota; kingdom Metazoa; phylum Arthropoda; class Insecta; order Lepidoptera; family Hepialidae; genus Druceiella; species Druceiella hillmani. The sequence continues at coordinate 23,719,422 of JAYKKI010000022.1, read as the reverse complement.
ATTTTCAATGCATATATTGAGGAAATATTTTGTGCATTTAAAAAAAATTTGAATCTATTAAAGGGAAACAGTAAGAAAAATTTTAAAAAGAATAAAGAAGTCGTGCGTCAGAAATATTTATTTAAAGTATTAGATTTCTCAAATACTCAATTTTTTCCATAAACAAAAGGAACAAAATTCTCAAAATACACTTATTTATTTATGTGGAAACAATCGTATAAAATTAAATTTTATAATCTGCAAAAATTTAGACAGTTTTGAAAAATTTTTGTCCATATACACCGAAGGCTTAATATTAAATGAAAATGTTATTAATATTTTATGGCAAAATCATAAATGATATTTAAATGCTATTATATAATTAAAATGTTATAACTTAAATTTTTTATTTTTCGAAAAAGAAGATTTTCTAAATGCAATTTATTTAATCACTTGGTTATATATATCACGTAATCACGTGGTTATACATAATATAATTAGTGTGCACGTGAGTAAATGAGAACAATTAAATTATATGAAGGGAATAGATATATGCTGTGGGCTTTTTGAGTTAAACTTTTAAGCCAGGATAGCTACATCATCAAAATTTAGATAACTTGAAATATCGCCAATAGTTTTACATAACTCATTATTTCTGGCAAAATCATACCGTAGAAATATTGTCAATTTGCGCAAACTAAACTACTGCAGCTACACCGAAATAAGCTTTTGAAATCAATAAAATACTTTTAGGACATAAATAGCTGATTACTAAACAATGTTTGTCACAATTTAGTTACATCAAAAGAATGTGCCGTATAGTTCTGTACTCGATAAGAATGCTGTAATAATATAAGTAAACCGATGGATAAAATAAAAAAATTGAAAGCATCACGTATATGACATTTGTTATAAAACTTACATTAGTGTCAATAGAAATAAGATGTAACCTAAAATATATAGAAATAAAGCAAGGAATGGAAAATTAATAAAATAGTAATTTAATTGTACAAAATAAAAGGAAAATTTTCCAAATGAAGCAAAACCATTATCAAAAATATTGCTATAAAACTGTATTTAACATTTAATATATATGGCGTTAAATTTGTAGAAATTCATTATTCACAATTAAATGAAACTACGTGATGTAGTATTATTTCTACTTTCTTAAAGAAAGTAGAAATAATACTACATCACGTAACAGAAATATTTACTAGATTTACCACTGGTAAAGAACTTAAAGAAAGTAGAAATAATACTACATCACGTAATTTCATTTAATTGTGTATTTAATATTCTTATGTGAGTGACACTATGAAGAAAAAAATTAAACGAGACAAACTTTGATTCTGTTAGCAGGCTATAAAACCGTAGACAATAACCATATTTAAATAATCATATTAAGACTTTAGAGTTGATAAAACAGAAAGATAGATCAAAGGCTAGAACACTAACATCAGCGAACAACTTTACTTTAAAATTTGACGTAGGTTATCACTTATTTAGTGAGCACGTCGTAAAACCCCCAGTACCCAAGACCTCGTAAATTCATAAAACGTCCATTTAGTGTGATACACTTTCACCACCTTCCTGGGCAGTTAATAGTGTAGGCAGCCATATAAATTCGGCAAGTTTTATTCACGCGAATTTCCTCATGTATTTTCGTTATAAGTCAGTGGAGAATAAAGGAAGATTTTTGAAGTGGATGAAAAATGTTGGTAGAGGGAATACCTTAAAGTGAACATATTTAAAGACACGGAAAACTTCTTTTTAATATTTCATTTCTTCGTCTGTGATCGTTCAGACCAACATACAGATGACACTTCTAACAAATTTTAAATAAAGACGAAATAATTGGTAAACTCCTCATTCAAAATAACATCCTCTTAAAACAATTTTCGTAATATTTAATGTGGTTATCAAAATTTAATACCAGATAATAATATTCATTGAGGTAGAGTCTGTAATTTTTACACTGAATTTATAAAAACAATTTATGTTCAGGCCTTTTGGGAATTTTTTTAAGCATTACAAATTAAAGAAAATTTCATTTATTTTTTATTTTTCGATGTTTTATACGTGTTTAATTGTGTATTAAAGTGGACTGGCAAAATTCTTTAAGTTATCGGGCATAGTTGTTTTAAGACTAAAAATAGAACTCTTATATGAAGAAACGGAAGATAATAGTTACATAATTTTTTTTTAAAACAAGTGAAATAATGAGAAATTTTTTATTTTTAGGAAAACAAGTTTATTTTTCTGCATATTATTTTTAATTAGATTCTTTTTAATTAAAATTAGATTCTTTTCTTTCCCCACAGTATGATATTATGAAAATCGATTAAATTTGTCGAACCGTCGGAAAAATCTGTGAATAACTGAGGAAGGTGGAGTACATTTACTCGCACAAGAACGCTATTCGAATGTCACTGTTACTCAACAATTTTGACCAGTATCCATCTTTCTTAAGGCCAGTTATCCGTGCACTGACGCCATAGAATTATCAATTGCAGTGTAAATTTGAGTTCCGAAATTGTGCTCTATGTTCTTATTAGTTTAGTCTGACTCCAGCCTCCGTAGCGCGAGCTTGATTTTTTGGGTGTTAAGTTTTTATCTTTTTACGCTTCTCAAAATTTCTTATATATATATATATATATATATATATATATATATATATATATAAATATATTTATAAATTTTTATACTTATATGAGGTAACAACATTAAATATATGAATATTTATCGACCTAAAAAATATGAAAATTTCATAAAAATTATAGAAAACGTCAACACGATGAAAAATCGTGATAACGGAAAGAAGATCCAGATTTTTGAATAAGCTCGGTGGAAGAGACCCGAAAGTCTGACCGTCAAGGTGCCAAGGCTCCGTGTCTCAAAATAATTGTTCATGTCCCGACACAGACTCGTTCGTTTTTTATTCATTATGGCAATAATTAGTGACGAATTAAAAATCAATTAACTCCGTCCGTGGACTGACTAATTTAATACTAATTTTAAAAAACTATTGTTTTTTTTTAATTGTATTAAATTAGTCGTTATGAGTGAACTCTTTGTTACATTTAGGGATTTAAACAAAATGAAATATAGGAGCACTTACGAAGAGCGCTAGTTTATGTAGTGACTTCGGATTATAAATATGATTGAATTTTTTTAAAAAATTTTTATTTGGAGTGATGTATCTATTTATCTTCTTTTACTACCATAAATATTTTAGCTTCTTTTTAATTGTACAGCATGCAGCCCTTAGTGGCGAACCATTATGTATCTATATAGAAATGATCAAATGTGAAACCTTCTTCTTTCTCCGATATTTCATGGAGAATGAGACAACAAACTTTAGTATATTCCTATTGTCTATTTACTTATTAATTGTAATGTAACATTTAATCAGTTATAAATAAAATTTACATGGGTATCAAGCCACATTCATAAGTAAACAACGTTCGTAGATTAACGACCTCCTTCATAAGCATAACTAGGTCCCGCAGATTGTCATCAAATTTCGAGTGAAAAAAAAAATTCAGTTGAAACTTCTATTGTAACAATTTTCAAGTAAAATTTGTTTAAAGTAAATCCAGATTTTTAATTTTTTGAAACAAAAAATGAGAAGGGAGACGATACGTCCATTTAAAAGAAATTTTTTTCTCAAATTATTTTGAAGAAATGAGTTGGTAAATAAATCCTCATTTTATTTTAAATAAATTAATACTGTACACGAGGGAACCCACTGTGAGGCTGTGAGAGACAAACGGTTAGACGTGATGATATTATAAGGATATGCTTGCCACAACACGGAACCGTATAACTTTTAGTTCGACTTTTTGCCATTACAGTTATTCAACTAACCAACAGATCGATATTATTAATTTAGAAACACTCTTCGTTCATTATTTTGTTAACAACAGATAATGGTATAAATTGAATACATTTTATTTTATAACTCATGACATTTTGCATTATAGCAATGCCACATGAACAAGATGAAACAAAACCGATATACACATTTTACTTTCGCGAAATAAAGGTTTCATTCAATATAAATTTATAAACAATGAGGCGGAATTGTCACATATTAACTCTGGTGAGAGTCGAACACATATTTTCGATTTCCGGTCGACCGCCACTAGCCTACCGGAATTGCGTGAAATATTTTAACTGATATAAATTCATCGCAAGAGGATGATAACAGATCCGACTTGTATCTGACGTCGTTTCGGAATCTTCTACCCAATTCATTTATATAAACGTTTTATCTTATGCGAAGTCAAGTGAATTTAATTCTCGGTAGAATAATTATAAAATATCTTGAAATTTAACGCTGTCCTTATTTCTTAAAATTTCCAAAATAAATTCTGGTCATAAAATTCTACTTAAAGCAAATTAACTTGCAAAGCGTTTTGTGGCATTATCCAAGCTTGCTGGATAATGCTGTAAAATAATATTTTCTAGCTGTTCATTGGGATCAGGTTCCTTAAAATTATCGCGAATAACAAAACCGAGACTTGTTACCTATACCCTAGCAATAGAAAATTATCCGAGAAATTTTCAAAATAATGAAAAGAAGCCTGATTTTATAATGTTAAAGTATTTGTTTTTATAGTTTATTAACATTAATAGTTAATTTCATAAAAAAAATTTCACGTTCACTACTTTTAATAAAGAAAATATTTCTTTATTAAAAGTAGTATATACATAAATCCCTCAAAAGTAGTATATACATAATACCCTATACATAAATCGATTAACAAAGTATTTCGACAAGTATGTTAACTGTTCGTTCGTAAATATTTTTTTTCATACTTTTCTATTCTCCTTGGGCTAATTTTAATTAAAAAAAAAAATTGTTACAGCTTATGAAAAAATTATATAAACAAATGGCATACTTACAATCCTGTAAGTAATCTCTTACAGCTTGTAGTAAATTGTGAAGTTACTACGTGTACGATGGTTTCCATAACTCTTTACATTTATTATTCATATGTAATATTAATTTCGTTGAAAAATTCTCTCAAAAACTCTGAAAAACTCTTCCTCCATTATGTTTTTTGAGGGTGGTAATAAGACTTCTTTCCAGACGAACTTTTCTCTCACAACGTCAGGCCAGTGGTTTCTGTTTCGGCAATTTTGCATAGAATATGGTACTAAGATTGGTACGCATCTGATCCGATCACCTTATCTAGGTTTATTATACTCTTGCTCCATTCTTTTCATCTATTTTATTGGACTTTCCAAATTTCCATTGTTTTTACTTACAATATGAATATGGTGAAGTGTTTTAGAATATTTTGATGATGAATTGCGGGTAAGATTTAAGTAATTTCAATTCTCAAATTAATGTCTTTAGTTATGTATGCTTCCACATTTTCCATAATATTCTTCCACATCAATATATTTAAAGAGTTAATTGTCTTCCATTAAATTATGGACACTAATTTTTAATGTAGCATGCTTATAACAGCGGTCTGTTTAACAACATTGGGCTGCTATTTTATCCAGCTCAATCAGAATTTGTAATGTTGTGATAAAGAGATATGTTCTTGGCGTCCTGCGATATTTGTTCACTATTCAATACGATTAGAGAAATGGGTATAAAATGAAACATATTTTTTGTTTTATTTTTCCACATTTTAAGAATTTTGCTTTCTCGAAAGCATTAAAGAGTTTTATTTATATATATATATATATATATATATATATATATATACACAATATTATTTTGATAACAAAATACCTAGAATGACTCGTAAAAAGCCCTAAACTTACATACCGTGCTCTGGAAAGAAAAGCCTTTTCTTTAGCTAGTAAGAAAACAACTCAAGGGCTGAAGCATAAAGGTCAGGTCATGCAATTCGTGGAAGAGATGAGCTATGGGAAGAAAGCTTTTTTAGTGATGACCACGTATCGGAAGACGCAAAATAGGATTACTCCTTGATAGATGGGCAGATTAACATATAAATATCGCAGGAAGCTATTGCATGCAAGCGGCACGGGATCGATCTATGTGAGAATCTATGGAGAATATCTATGATCAGCAATAGTCTTAAATTGATTAGGATTACGGCGCCTACGAAGAATAGGGTGTAGTAAAACTTCATAACCCAAAACCTGTTATAGGAAATGAATATACCAAGATATACATAGCAACAAATTATTCTGTATTGAACAAAATTCTGATATATTTAATAAGTAACATTCTACTGTAACATTAAGGTCTATTTTGCAGTTGTCTTTAAGATACTCTTTCAAACAATTAATCGATCATGTCCGTATTTTATTTTAAAAGAAGGGATTGAAGTCGTATGCTAAAATGATCTTTTGTTTTAGTTAGTTGAATAAAAATTTTAAGGAATGTATTAGATAAAATTATGTTACTAGTTAACTATAAAGATTGCAGTTGTTAATTATTGTTGGTAACCGATAACTTTTTGTGTATATAATTATTTCCAATATTTTCGTAATTTTTTTATTCAATCTTATTCCCAGAGTTTTGTAAGCCATGTTGTATTTGTAAGAAAAATTAAAAACAAATCACAGCTCATTGTGTATGCATAAGCACTTTAATTATTTTTGCATTTGTATTCTCCGCTGGAAAAAGCATAGACTTTAGTCTCATTTGTAAAAAATCTTGTCGTATTGGGCATACATTTTTTTAACGATGTTACATGTAAGAGAATGTATTTGAAATATGAGTAAATAGTGTAAGGAAAATAAACGTGGTCTTCTTCTTTATGATGCTATAAATAACAATTTATAGAATCATAAAGAAGAATCTATAAACAACAATTTTGCTATTTTTAGCCACGGTTAAACATAACACATAATCGTTCAGTTCAATCTAATTCAACTAAACCTAATTACTGCTTTATTATCATTCCATCACTAAACTGTAAAAGATTAATAAATATGAATAGTAAACATAGCCTTGGGGTTTAAATACTCAATTTAATTATCAAGTTTCTACTCGTTTTCCTCTTAGTCAATATTTAGTTTAATATCCCACATATTTTACAACATAGCCATACATACTATTGAATTTATACATCGATAATATTGACATAGAAATAGTCTAGTCGCATATACGATATATGCAGAAGATGCCATATTATTATGGATGATGTCATATTATACAGTAGAAGGAAAAGCACAGAAAAAATAGAAAGAATGTCGGTTTAGCATATTTCCTCAAAAAAAACTGTTTTTCTATGTTGCCTTTATATTTTTTTACGTACATAACACGGTTATATTATTTGATAGCTTAATTATGTTCTACAACTAAAGACTATTGAAATAAAATGAAGCAAGGGTTATCTCGCTACACTGAAAGAAAATTAAAACCTTTTCCTTCAAATTATGTGCACAGCTCCTATTCGTCCACAACTTCCTATACGTAGACCACCGATAAACACACGAATAACTTTTTTATAATTATATTTCTACATTTTATATATAGCCATGCTAATTTTGCGGATATGTGTCCGGATGAAAGCTTCGTCGCGCGATTATAAAAATACGTATCGCCATCTATTTATGTACATAGGTACACTATACATTTGTTTAATTGCTACACATCGAGTAGTTAAAAACTTCTTCGTTATCGTCGTAAAAATGTGAATAAATTGTTGACAATACAAAATTTGTGTATTTTCTCTTTCAATGAACTGATTGCGAAGAAATATAAACCAAATGTTACCTTTAATTTAAATTTCGTTTTGTCTAAAAACTTAATCTGTATTGGGTCAAAAGTTTTTAAATGATGGGTGAACAAGCAAAAATGCTAGTATATAAACAGATAAAAGTTCCAAAAATGAGCTTAGTTTTATTCTGTCATTTATTCTTTTTTCCACAAAAAGCAAAGCAAAGTTTACCGATAAATAAGTATTAATATATTTATGTACGATACATCGCACAAAAATTAGTTAAAATTTCAAGAATTTTTGAGAAAACAAGTGAGGGATCTTATAATGATTCCATTTTTCTTTTTAACGAACCTTGAAAAGATGTTAAAATAGAAGAAATATGACAGAAAAACAAAAATATGTTTGATTTTATAGATTATTATGTGGCTATTACTATATATACTATTTTGTTTAACAGAAAATCAATTCCATCCACTTAAAATTAAATATTTAACTGGACATACTTAATAATTTCCTTCGATGTTACTACGATTCATTTAAGATCAGTTGTTTAGCCTCCCGAAAAGTTATTATTCTTTTTCAATTAATTAAATTTCTGTTAGATATTTTTCAACAGTTTCCAATTTATTTGAAAGGCTCAAAACTGTCTTTTAATGAAACAAGCAAATAGAAAGAAAATAATTCATCGTGAACTACGCCTCTATTTTTCCACCGTTTAAATGAGCAAAGAACACGGGTGAAGGATTTACTTTCATCGGTTTCATTAAAATTTTCAGAAAAATACTTCTATTATAATATTTAATCAGTGCTCGATTCCACGTCGCCAAGGTGGATTAATGTGTCCATTGAGACATTTTTTTTATTTTGTAATTTTCTAATATTTTTAATGGACGTATTTGGAAATAAAAATACATAGATTTGCATATTCTAAAAATGAAATTATACGAAATGTATTAAATAAATTTAATTATATTATAATATCAGGCTAATTTTCAAATTGTAAAAAAATGCAACTAAATTTAACTCGACAGATTCTATGGTCATCAAAACAAAACAATTAATTTTTAGCTACAATCGTGTATATTATGATTATTTTTAAAAGAATAAATAAAAAAAACATATCTATAATGTTTTTATTTAATTCACTGCAAATAAGTTTTTATCTGACCATGTAAACTGTTTTGCGATCTTAAAAGTGAGGTCTTAAATTCAGATAATGAGAATTTCAGCAACATTCTATAATTAGTTAAAATAAAAAATAATTGAATTCTTCGTGTACTTTTGAGCCACCTTAATTCTTTAGATGAAGTAGAGTCTGCTATAGTGTCTGTCAACTGGATACCATAAAACTTAGGTTAGTTTTTCTTTCATTTATTGAACATATTTTTGAGTTCTTAGATAAAAACAAAAAAATTGTGGGCATATATGGTTCTACATTATATTTAATAATTTTATTAGGTCTTTTTCGGTAAGAACACTTGAAAAATAGACTTCATCACTATATTTCAGAATATAAGTATCACACTCTTAAGTTAATAAAAAGACTTTAAAATTAAATTGATGACACCCCAAAACTTAACTTTATTTTTAAATGATATATCAGTGTTTGTGTATTTGTATATTTGTATGAGTGTGTGCGTTTATGCTTGCGTGTGTATGTGTAGTAATTCTGATTTATTTTTAGTTGTTTGCCGCCAGTTTCATGAATATTGGTAACTCACTCTCAATCGTCTTAGTAATTGCTATTACAAATATTTGTTAGTGTCAAAAAAGCCGCCAAATATTTTCGGTTTGAGTTATTACTATCTTAAAGTTTTTCACATAACACTTAGAACAATTATGTTATATTCTGATATCCATTTTTCAGATCTTAACACCCGGTTTACATGGGATTTTTAATATGTTTTGCCATTATTGTACGTCATATTTAAACTTTACTTTGTTGTATAAATATTCTTAATTTTTGCTGGCTATAGAAGCAGTACCATTGATAAATATATCAATATCAAAGATAAAAGACCTGTTTTTTTTTAAATAATTATCTTAAAATCAGTTGATTTCTCTAGGCGTTCGACCTGTATATTTTGATATTTATATGATGTATTGAAAAGTTTGATGAAATGTGGTCTTCCCAGATTTTAAATTTTAATAATGTCAGAACGTACTTTTATATATATTAAAATTATTTGTATAGTTAGAAAATTGAAAATTTATTTTTAGAACTAAGGGCGATGTGTGGGTCTCGTTTTTTTTCAAATTAATTGCTCGTAATAAATTTAATAAATAAATATAAGTAATATTATTTCTCATCGGGTTTACACAGATTTTTATTTTTTAGTCGTATATAATATTAATATAATCCAAAAAATTATTAGTTAAACTTGATTACCAATATGATTTTAAAATATTATATAAATGTTACTTAATATAATAATGAAACCTATTGATAAAACATTTGTTTTTGTATTGAAGTCGACTTTTGTTCCATATTTCCTCTTTACAAGCGTGTCGAATTTTCATCATTGAAATCATCAATCGATAATACTGTTTATTCAATAACTTATTATAATACTTTTCAAAGGGAGTCCTTTCAGAAAATAAACAAATTCAACCAAAATTATGTCGAGTGAAAAGGATCCATTTTCTTCAAAAATATATTTGGTAAACAGGAACTATATTTTGAAGTAATTTCATTAATTCTAGAAATATGATTTAAAAGTGTTTCTTCAATAAATATTATGACTTGGTAGTTAGGCAACACCTTACTCTAAGCCTATTACTTATATTTGGATATGTAATTGGTAAGTCTATCCTTCATATGTTTGTACCAAATAAGACCTAATCAAGTTATGTAATAAAATGCAAATCTATACATAACTACAATTTATAATTTTAGTCAAGGAACACACAAATAACCTAACATAAGCTTATGAAGACAATTCCTAGTGGTAAGACACATTGTACATTTTTTCATGGCTTATGAAATTTTTTTTTATGTAATACTTTCCACAATGATAAACCTTACACGCTTGCATAAGAGGTGTTTGAACTTCTGATCAAATTTATACCAAAGATAAGGGATACCCAAAAGCATACAGAGTGATTTTCGATAAATAGTGTCACAGCAATATCTGCTCGATCTGGTAGGGCTAATTCCATGCTCTCAGGCGTTGCATGGTTATTTAAAACTTTTCCTAATTTTTCACAGAGCTATATGAATTCGCCGCAATTGAGTGTGTTCTCTTTTTAAACTAATATTTTTAAGCTAATTTTTGAGTGTTTTTAAAATTCTCAGCGTCTTGAATTAAAATCTGCTCTCAAGATAGTAAAACAATTCAAACAATAATGAAAACATGAAATTTGTTTGGTCTGAAAGAAGCATATATTTTGGAATAATGACATTTTTTTATTTACTTTTATAAAGTAATCGTGAAATACATTGTAGTGGTTAAAACTACATTTTTACATTTCTATCAATATGGGATACGCAGAGGCCAATTTTGTATGTTTACATGGTCAAATATTTAGCTTTACCTTATAGTTCTACAAACTTTTTTTCAATATTTCATGTTTCCTTGGTTTTTTCAAAACACAATTTTATGTAATTTAATAGTAAATTGACAATGAAATACTCAACATATTAGAAAATAAATAAAAATGTGTGTCGAGATGGTAATATGGGTGAATTTTCTATAAATTTTCTTAAACTGAACTGAAGTGAATTTCAATATACTCTAAAGTAAATTTGTTTCCCTAGTCTCTGCTGATTTAAACAGTAGAAAAATATTTACAAGTAGTTTTTAATGAATTATTTTCTTTCTGTTATGATATTTCCAATAAAACAATAATTTGCACATCCGATCCCAGTTAAAATAATATGTTCACTTGGATAAACTGAGGAAGTGTTTGAAAATATGGATGGAAATAATAATATCTGATAAAAATGCAGTTAGTAATGTTTCAAATATATCAGTACGTTTTTAAAATGCTGAAGAACAAATATTTATTCTAATATACCAACTCAAAGAAATTATCAATTTGTAAAATTGCAGTATTTCATTATCAAATAGCTGTAACTCTCTCTGTTTAAAACAAATAATTATATGTTTTAACATCTTTATTTCATTTAGCACACTCTTTTAAATGTGTATTCACACACTGAGATTTCTAAAAAATTAACAAAAATATTGATAATATATTTATCGGCGACCAGTTATTTTGTGTCTGCGATTACTAATACATCGTCTTTAAAAACTATGTATTTGACTACTGACAAAGATTTATCTTGAACAACGTAAAATCTTTTATTTTATTAACACTAAGCAACTTGAAAAGAGGAATTACTTCATTTTGACACATGTGCAACTATTACTTACCTTTTAGTAATGTGAATAGCAGGAATAGGGAATTCTGTTCTGTGAAAAAACATCTCCCGCAGAGAACTACACGACAAGCAGTGTAACACGGTCGTATTTTATATTACGCCCAAAGTACCACATTTAGTTTAATACAGAATAATCTCGCTATGTGTTCTTTAATATATTCATTTAGGCAAACAATTACTTGAAAAAAAAAGATTGTATATCTGTGATATGGGTATACACATGACACTGATATATTATACTGACTCTTGAAATTTGGAGATAATTACAAAATAAAAAAAATATAATTCATATACATTCTTAACTATAATGAATTATTAATTTTAAAAGAAATAAGGGGGGGTGGATTGCAAAAGTGAAGAAAAAGGCTGCGGCCAATAAATATATGTGAGAATTCGACAATGTTCTGGAATATTGTAGAAATTATATATATATATATATATATATATATATATATATTTTTTTTTTCTTTTTATATATATGTATGTATATATATATATAATACGTAATATTGCTTATTTAAAAATCCAAAACTTGGAAAATGGCGGTTCATTATTGTGGATTTTTGACAAAATGGAACTTGAAGCGGGAAAATTGAACCGGGAACCTAAATTACTCAAAAGTAAATCTTTGCTATATTTGATTCGATACCAAACTAAATGTTTCAAAAATATTTCCTTACTCAATTTTCAAAAGTTATTGGCCGAAATAGCGACCAAAATTTTTAATTTTCAAAATTGCTACATACTTTTGCGATCTACATTTTAATACCTTTTGCTTGAACCATAGTCAGATTTCTTAATTTGCAAAATTTTACGCTAATGTACCGTTTGCTTGATACCACACTCATTTTTTTTTAGTTTCAATAAGTTCTCCACAATGACAGCTAAAACTAACTGAGAAAAGAATTAGAAAACGACTAAACAAGTATTGAAAAATGAATCATTTCTCTTAAACTCGACATTCCAACCACCGTTTATAACAAATGAAGAAAACTAAAAGTCGAAAGCTCAGACAAGCATTTGCACAAATGGAACTAAAAGTAAAGTTAGTAGCAGATCTACATTTTTTTAATGCAAATGCAACAGCGGTACTGAACTGCATAATTAATATCTAGAGTGCCGTTTTAGTAAATATTATAATTATTAATTCAATTAAGACGTAAAAGTAACTGGATATGATTAAATATTAAATTATATTTTGGACAAATTTGTGAATTTGAATATGCTCGTTTCTGGAATAAATATACGCATTACTGATAGGTTCAAATCAATATAATTTCTTTAGAGCTCAATCAGTTAAGTATTATGAATAAATCAAAGGCGTTAAAAAACAGGCAAAAATAAAATAAACAAAATGACGTGTATGAATAAAACCGGTACTTTTAAGGATCCGTACACACTCAGGTACATACTTAAATATATTGCCAAAAAAAAACAAAAAGAAAATATGTATATATATATATATATATATATATATATATGTATATATATATATATATATATATATATATATATATTTCTAAAGCGTACGAAATAAGGTAAAAAGATTATTTCTCTTAAACAATGTGAAATGTCAGAAACCTATTTATTGATCTAAAAGGAACAAATTATGAGTTATTTTTTTATACTTTAAAACATATTCAATTCATAAATATTTAATATAAATTATTCTATACTATTAATAAAATTGTAACATACTTGGAAAATATTTTTGAAAGAAAAATTTCTTTATCACAAATAATGATATTATAAGCCTAAAAACATATTTGAGAATTGTTATCTATCTGTATGTTACTTTGTGCGTTTTACCGCAAGGATTTTGATGAAATTTTGGTATGCTAATAGTTTATGTTTTATATCCAAGAGTAATGTGATAGAAAAAACAATTTCAAAAAGTTTTTTATTCCGAATTTTACGCAAATGAAACCGCGGAGTACAATTAGTTATAAAAGTGTGAAAAAAACCATTTCAGAACATTAATATATTCCAACACAGTCTAAAAAGTTCATACAACGACATTTTGCATATATGCATGAATTATGATTTTCGTTTCCATTACATTTTCTATCCATGATAAAATGTTATTATTATATATTCATGTGTACGAACGCAACGGAGATAATATTTCTTAATGTCGTTATGTTAGAATTATCTTGCAAATTTATCCATCTGGATGATTGATATTGGGATTGAAACAGATTTTATTAAGGTGAATTAACATAAAACATTTTTGGGAATCACAAACGAATTTAAAATGTCATTGAATTAATATTTAATAGAGATGATTATTATTTCTTTATATTTGACATTAGTTTCATTCTTGTACTTAATTTCTAATCTATTCATATCCTTAATGCCAACTCACGTGTCTTCTTAAGAACAAGACCAAATAAAACAAAGTGAAAATTACGACTCGCATCCTTCTACTCATCGTACGTAACGTTCATGAACAATAGAATTATGAATTCTTTGTCCATTTTAGTGATGGAACAGGAATGAAAAATTCTAAATTCAATTCTAAATTAATACATACTTGGATATAAAGCATAATATATATATATATACGTATATATATATATATATATATATATATATATATATATATATATATATATACATATATATATATACATATATATATATATATATATATATATATATAATATATATATATATATATATATAAATATAAATATTATTTTTCAATGAACATTAACATAATGAAGAGTAAAAGGCTCTTGTTTCGTTTGCCCGCATCCATTCATATGATAAAGGCATACAACGTTTTTCCGCTGAGTAAGAGCAAACTGTTATTACTTTTACGCGCTGCTAATTATAATTTCATTTTGTAGCAATCTGAAAAACTGATGAAGTAATAGTTATATTTTAAAATTTTTGATAATAAATATAGGAAATTTTTTTTCATACCACATAATTTAAACCAATAATATTAAAGAATATATCAGATTTGAAAACATATATCATTAAATACACTTTATAACTATAATTGAAATTAGGAAAGATTTTCCACCTCTGCAAATAAAGATAGAAATACTGTAGCAACAAAACGTCGAAAATTTGATTTTTAGTAAGAAAATACATAAACAAAATTCTTCTGGATTTATTCATTTGAAGTCATTAGTAAATATTTATATAATATTATTTTATTCTACGTATAAACAAATAAAGCACGTAATAAAACTTCGTAAATATTTTATTTATATTTCAGAAGAGGATATAATATGTCATTTACTTATTTACTACGTAGAGGCAATCCGCCCGTACTAATTGGCTACACATAAATTTATATGGT
Organism: Druceiella hillmani; assembly: GCA_039881145.1. NCBI lineage: Eukaryota > Metazoa > Arthropoda > Insecta > Lepidoptera > Hepialidae > Druceiella > Druceiella hillmani. Next base: position 23,704,088 of record JAYKKI010000022.1, on the reverse strand, counting down.
ATTTTTAAGTTGGATTAGAATGTGCTTACTGCTGCGCCTACGCGTTATCAGCTATTCTTGTATTTTCCCTTCAAAAAAGAATGTTTAAATTTTTATCTCTTTCACACATATCTTAGTTTCTCGTTTACTCCTACATAAATACAGCTATCTCTATTTATAGACTTTTCGAGATATTTGATGATTAAAAATACAAAACTTTTGCTTAGAAAAGAAACATTTTATCAGGATTTTTTAGCTATGGCCATTTAAGTAAGATATATAAAAGATACACAGTATTATTTGAAATTTTGACCACTGATTGAAATATAATACTTTATTTGATCAGCAATGGGTTAATAATTTTACGCATTGCATTTATTTCAATTTTATTCCATATTTAATGAAATTAAAAGGAAGTATATTGAGTATTATTACTCATTCAGAGGAACACTTCTCATGATGTTTTAAGACTTGGAAAATTTAGATGAAATGATATTTCAATAGGTTGAAAAGCTTAAGTTTTTAGTATTGACCAAATGTTATGTATCGCTACAGATTCACTTTTTTTCAAGTTTTATGAACAGGCAATAAAATCTTCATAGGGTGTATCTGGTGGTCAAAAATTTGGTTTAGTTCTATTTTTGATCACCTGATTAAATGCATGTATTGAAATGTATGTGAATAAACAAAATATTTATATAAATTTATTTGAATACACCGTATATATAATATTATAACTTATGTTAGCAATGATATTTTCATCGTTTCACTGCTAGTGATAAAATTATTTTGGGCATATGTTGACTAAAATTAATTTCAATGAAAATTTGCAAACATTTCTTTTCTCCATCCGTACTTTTTCCCTTCCATCTGATTTAAAATCTATTACATCTTCCACTTGTTTTTTGCAAATATAAAACGGACGGCAAAAATTTTGCAAAAGATTGAGGAGTATATTTTGTTTATTAAACAAAAGCTCTCCAGTATACAAGTACTTTTATCGCAAGCACACTGATGGTAATATAATCATTTTTAACTATAAAATTATAATTTTAATGATAATGTTATTAACTTTATACCGTTCTGATAGTGATTTAGAGTAAATCACTTATCATGGGCTGTAATTCGTTTCCTGACGTGTATATAAATTTATTACTATTATATGAATAAATTTTTTACAACATATTCTTTATTTGTGTTATTATTTTAAACAAATTAATTTCCTGAGTGTATTAATAAAATGTATTTAGAATACTAATAAAATATATCAAAAGGAAATTATTATTGCAATCACACAGACGAAAAACCGATCCTTTACTAGACAAATATACTCAAGCTTGGGATTTATGTGTTGCACATAAACTCTTAAGGACATCAACCTTAACTTCCGAACAGCTGTCATTCTCGGCACCTAATAGTTTGGATTGAAATATTTCTGCCTCTGAAATCAGGCGAAAACATGACTACCGAGAGAGATTTAGTCTGCATTTGACGTCACATCAGAATCACCCGTTGAATTCGTATCGGCAATTTATCTTACTTGGAGTCAAATGGATTGAAAGATAGCTAAATTTAATAAGTCTTATTTTGCATAATTTCGACTACTACGGATTTTGTTTTCAATTTCATTCTAGTTGCCAGTATAGGAAAAATTGGAAAAGCTTTCTCTTATTACTTACCTAAATTCTATGTGCAAACTTAATAAATTAATTAAATAACATCTATATTACTAAACTCTAAAATTAAACCTTAATATGAATAAAAACTTTTAAGGTAAAGGTCACTTATTAAACAGATACTTATAGAGATTTAGCATGTATAGCAAAAGGCTCAGCTTATTTTAGATTATATAAAATAAAATGTCATATTTAATTTAAATAAAAGTTATTATGAAAAATAAAAAAGTGTATAAATTATTTCGGTATATAAAATTATGAGATTTATCATTACTGATCAATGAGAAATGGTTTTAAATTATTGAGGGATTTTGGGAGAAAAAGGAAACATCGGTTTCTAAATATTAGAAATGTTTATTAAAAGTGATAGATTAGAATGATTATTTAAGCATACATACGATAACTATATTATGGAAATGACTGTAGATAATTGCAGTATTGTAGATAGATTTTTCTAACTTCATCTGCCAGAATACACACAGGTTCGAAAAAGGGTTCTTTTTGGTTCCTAAATGAATTATTCGGTTAATAGCTTGTTATTTGTTTAAGGCTTACATGCTATATATTGCTGTATTGCAAATTTGTCTTCATTCGTTTCATTCTAAATCATGCTTCATTCTAGATATATTATGTTATGAATTACAGAGACCCCATACAATATTGTGTAAAACACGTTTCATTTTACAACTTAATTTTGATTACACGAAATACTTAAATTTAGTTTTTTCTTCTACCGCCATATTGGTATCGAATTTATAATTCGTTTTAATCAATATCACATAACGTGTTATTTTTGTACATAAAATAATTGTCCAAGTTACAATGAAACATAAATTCTTGCAACCTAACTAGTATTTACAGGAAATAGAAAAATAGAAAAATAAAACAGGAATCACAGTGAATTTATTTCTAACTAGTTTTTCCCCCGGGTAGTAGTGGGAGTGGGAATATTCATTCTTCGTGCAATCATGCACTTCATGTATATGCGCAAACGCTGTATCCGTCAGAATTCCTCGTCGTGATAAAATGCTTTCGTACTACATCGGCAAATGTAGGAAAGGTTAACTGACTACATTTATTACTAGTGAAATATAAATGATAAGAACATAGCGTCAATTTTTAAATTTTAAAAAAAATCAAAATGAGCTGGATATATTAACAAGCAGACAGTGAAAATTATTAACACATTAATTCATAAGTTTTACAAGAAACATTTGTGAATAAGATGTTCAGTGATAATACTTTTATGTATCTCTAAAATTCTCATTGTGTGTTACATATTGATCATGGCTTTATGTAATTGAAAACTTTTCTTGTAGTTTCATAGGGAGGCATAATTTGTTAGCATATGTATTCTATTCTATATAGCTATAAACAGCCTAATTTTTATCTGACATATGTATTATTTATGAAATTTTTTTATTTAAAGTCTTATATTTCATAAAAGGAATTGGAGAGTTCGCATAAGAGTTGATTTTATAAATTCAATAAAGTAACGTAATATGTTTAACGGAATTCCATTCCATTCTAACATATGATCGTAAAAAAAATATTTAGGCTAGCAGCAACGATAATTGCTTATTCTTAATTTCCTCAGTAAAAAAAAACCTGTAAACCACGAGTAGTTCTACTACCACGAGTAGTTAAACGTAAATATTTAGGCAGTTAGAAACATTTATGAATACATAATAATTCTATTAAACTATTTAAAAGATTCATCTTTAACAACGCAAATATATGGCGTACTATATCACTGATATGGTAAGTGTAAAAATATGGTACGTATTTCAAAAATATCCTAATCAGATTTTGACAATCCTCTTTTTCTATTTCAGTATTTTTACCCCAATACATTCGTATATAATAGGGAGGAATTTCCATTTTTGCATCTTTTATGTAATATTTTTTAAAATTTTGTAATTTAAAATATTAAAATTTGTTTATCGCTTTAGGGAAATAGGCCATATAAAACGATGCCCCACACTACATACAGAATTTTTTTTTTTTCTTATAATTAGCCTAAACTCCATGAATATTTTTGAGTATTATTGAGGTTTATGCTTCTGAGAAAAACAGCTCTCACAGGCTTATAGATAGTACACGAGTGAACTTAGAAGCGTTCCGTTTTCCTTCTAAGATACGAAGCCATAAAAATTAACATAATAGTACGTCTCCGTGAAAAGATAGGAAAATATATTATATAAAGGATAAAAAAGGCAAACAGAAATTAAAAAAAACAATATAATTAAATACTTTATTTGATGACAAAAAAATTATAAGGAATAGCGAACTACTTAAATAAGTTACTCTTGAGTAGACAAATAGATAGCAAAATATAATATTGTGGGTATGGTATAGGACCAGTCAAAAAGTATAAGAAAACAGGCTAAATGAAATCAGCGGTGTGATTATAATATTATCAGAAAATTTATTTCCTTGTTATCCTACCAATTTCTTCCTGGTTACTTATTTCTATTATTTGCAACTTAGGAGTGAAATTGCGCTTATAAAATTTATTTTCCCTCTGTTTAAAGGAAAAATCCATTATTATTTGGTAAATTTTTATTCTTCGTAGTCAGTAATTTTCTACCCTCACGCAATCATCCCGTCTTCGCTTCACCACCCTTCAGAACCGATTTTTGCCAGAGCTGCTCAACTACTTGATTGCAATTGCACTAGAGTGTGATTAGTTTATGATAAATGAAAGTATATTTGTTCAAACATTTCAAAATCTTCCGTTGTAATTCTTTCATAATATTGCGTTTAGGTCAAACCTCAATTAATAGTAGAAATATAAATTTTGTAATTAATTCTGCGTCAATTAATTGAGTGCACCATCCACTTAAAATTACAGTAGAAATAACAAAAAGAAAATAAAAATAAACGGCCAAGTGTCAGTGTGACCTGCACATCGGAGGACTCTATCCCTCTTGAAGGAAAATCACTTAATTTATAAAAAGTCATCACTGATAATGGCTTCCTAATTCAATAAATACTTAACATTTCATTAAATAATTAAATAAAGACGTATATTTATATATATATATATATATATATATATATATATATATATACATACATATATACATATATATATATATATATATATATATATATATATGTATATATACACATACATATATAAGTTTTCAACTAATAAACCTCCCTCTGTGTTCAAATTTTTATATCGAGTCAATAAAATCAATCAATAATAACAGAAACACCGTCAGTAAGTTCCGTCCTTGTAGAAATCTTTGAGCCTTTGACTGAAAAACCGGTGAAGTTAAATTTTGATACGAATTTAATTTTTAAGTTATCTATCACACAAATTATTAGATAGCGAGCGAAACAGCTGGTAACTTGATAGTGAAAGAACTGGAGAATACGGTGTGTGAAGTAGCATATTCCATCGAAGTGGAAATATATGATGGGTGATATGATGACAATTCGTGGATTACCCAACTGTATTTTGAAACTTTTCCCAATTCATGTTTCTATGGTGCCATGACTGCAATGTAGCTTATCTACCAATTTACAAATTGTCAGTCTTTGATCCTCCTTAATTAGGCGTCGTAATCGCGGAACGTCCAATTCCCAGAACGTCCGTTACGTGGTTCGTCCTTAAGATTTTGCCGTTGCGTAAGACACCGTGGACTTACCTATCGTATGACATATATTATTTGGGGGCAGTCTTTGCAACGTGATCCAGACGCAATTCGTAAATTAATTAAATCTGTATTTTATGTGGATTTAAACTCATTATCTTTTATGTAATATATATATATATATATATATATATATATATATATATATATAAATACCTACCCTGATAACCAAGGGATCGAATATAAAAATAATTTCGAGTAATTAATTTACTCACCCCCCCCTCCTGCTCCTAAAATATCGATGCGGATATTGTTTAATGTTACCTATTGAGATATGTCCCGTTAAATATATCTTGTTACAATGCCCAATTTCAATTTTCTCCGTCAAGCGTTTAGAGAAAACCGGCTGTGATAGAAGGAAAAATCGACAAGTGAATGATCTTATAAAGGATTTTTTTTTTCCTTTTGAGCTACGAAATCCTGAAAACATCGAAATGTACACCAAAAATTATAAATCAAAAACGCTTTACCTGACAATTAAATGAAATTACCTGATGTAGTATCATTTCTACTTTCTTTAAGTTCTTTACCACGACCTAGGTTTCGTTGTATTACAAAATCTTCAGGTGGGCTATTAGCAAAGATTTTTGCTAATAGCCCACCTGAAGCCAAAAAAGATCTTTGCTAATATCCCACCTGAAGATGTTATAATACAACGAAACCTAGGTCGTGGTAAAGAACTTAAGGAAAGTAGAAATAATACGATATCACGTAGTTTCATTTAATTGTGAATAATGAATATCTACAAAATAGCGCCAAATATATTCAATGCTTCACTTGACATCAAGGGGAGGCAAAAAAATTATCAAGAATGACTGATTATAAAGGATGCGGTATCGAATTAGACAACGGATATAATTAAAACAAACATAATTTATTTTAAAAGACTACATATGAATGAACATCAGGACAACATATTTATTAACTGTCTCTCTCATTTTAAATAAAGTACCAATAAGATTGAAAGAGACATTTATAAATCACCCAGCTGAAAATTCCTTTCAAAATATTGTTATTTTAAAGATTATCTCTTTTAAATATAACAAAATCTCAATCTGTAATAAAGATAACAGATGATACATATCGTAAATTATGTTGGAGTAAATATATATCGCCCAATTGGACAGTTTCTATCTGAAACGATGGCACATGACCAAATAAAAAATCTGTAAGTTCGTTATTCAAAGCTTTATGTATATAAAGAAGTGATAAAATATGAAAAATACATCGACAAGTCTTTTGTTCCCTTGCAGATAGTCAATATATCTCGAGGAAAGGTTTTAGGTAAAATAAAAAAGGACTAAGGATAAAATTGGATTTAAAGGAAAATATAATATTAAAAGTGACGTTAGAAACATTGTACGGTTGGAAATATTGTCTGATCATATATTTTCTGAGCAGTTAGAAGTCTATTTTGTGAAACGAGGTGAAAAAGATTTAAAATATTCTTTAGTGTATGAGATACAAACTGTATTTCACAAAATTGTAGCTTTGTTTATTATGTATTTATCAAAGTGGATTTTAATCTCAGTGATCTTAACTACTGGATAAATTTCAAGGGTTTTGTTTTCTTCACATTTTGAGACGATACTTCAATATTAGCAAGAATTGTCAAAGTAACATTTAACCACTATTTGGCTTTTTTATTAGTTGCTTGCCATAAATTTATGTAAATTATTTATTAATAGTCTATACTTTTTGTTAGATTTAAATAATTAATGTGCCTTAATACGCAAATATTTACGTAAATTAATCTGCATTTTAAGTAGTGGTCCAAAAAAATCAAAACTTTCTATTTATATATATAATACGTTTATAAGTGAATTTACATTTTTTTAACATTTCAATTAATTTATAATTAATAGATATAAATCTTTTGTATTATATAAACAATTCGTTTTCAATTAAGAGCGACAAAAGATAAAAAATATAAAGTCGAAGTGGAAATATGAAATTAAAAATTTAGATGAACGCATTGATAATTAATAACAATGATAATAATAAAATAATTTATTAGGAGTTTGATTTTCCTTATTCTATAACTTTCGTTAAATTTTTCCTTACTCGACAATATTCATTTAATTAGATTTTCTAGTAATTAATAATCAATATATCGCCATGAATAAATATGTTCATATCGTATATTCAGTTTTGTCGTATCTGCAGTATTATAATTTTTTTTATTAATAACAAGGCAATTTTATAGTTTTGACATTTATAATCCAGAATAAATTCTCTTTTATAAAAAGAAAACTTTTTTTTTAAAACCGAAAAATCACTGACCGCATGTATATCGAATTAGTGGGATTTTGTTTCATTGTTTTCGGTGCAGTGACCACATACATACGTTACTTCAAGACGTTTTATTTCGCAGTCACCAATATATTAGTTCAAATTAATTATGAACTAAGTCCGTGCTAAATATATGAATATATCGATCTGTAAAGAGATGATTGAAAAAGAAAAAAACCGCGTATAAAAGATCAAAAGTGTTACTCGGTTAAATTTAAGTTAATTGCTTACTTATTAGCTAATCAACATGTAAACTATCGCAATTACATTATTAGTTGTACCCAACACCAGGGTAGTCACTCTCACAAGGAAAACTCCAAAAGAACAAAAATTGATCAAAAGTGTTTTCTCAAATATCAAATGAATGCATAATGGAACCTCCTGTTAGCAATCCGTCAAGATATTCGAAAAAAATATTTTTTCGTGCCACCTTTCACAATTATGGAGAAAAAGACACAATCAATATAAAACTTAACAACGAATATATGTGAAAACTATTTGCTAATAAATACAACTAGTAACTGGAAAGTTTATTCAAAACGACATAAAACCGTCTTCGTATGTTGTTAAAAGCTTCAACTTCAAATGTTGGGTACATTTACAGAGCAAGTAGAACGAAAGTGATTTGCGAGTATGTACATTTAAACGCGCAGAAAATAAATTGCGATCAATCGGGAATGATAAGACGAATGGAAGATTAAAGGTTTTACACGAATGAAAAAACTTTTTTAGACTCGGAGCTTTATTGCTAATGTATATGCCTAAATTTAATTATCTTGATTTTAAAAAGAATTGTCACTTTTTTCAACAAAGAACTTAATAATAAAAATAGTTTTACGTCAATATAATGTAGTAAATGACGGAATTAAAAGTTGTATTTCAATATAATAATAATCGGCGAAGAGTGCAAAACTTAAGCTTAGATTTTAATTTTAGATTTGTCTCATTTATACCTTCCTCAAAACGATAAAAGCATTGCGTTAACCTTCATAAAAGTGTCAATTAATATAAAGGAAGAAGGATATTTCCTACAAAAACGTGAGTGATTAGCTAGAATTACACAGGAGTCTTTATAAGTTATACATGTACGCTCGCACGTACGTATATATGAATGAATACTTTAAAATTCTTATAAAACCTGAAGTGAGCATTCGATTAAAATGGACATTTTTATTTGATAACGTTAAGTGACGTGAACAAACCGAACATTTCCAAGCTAAGAAATTAATGGTCTTCGTGACTTAAGCAGTATTTGTCCTATAAAAACGAATACTTATTGGATTGAAATCGAGCATTGTAAGCTATTTGTTTTGATACTTATTTTAATTATATTTGGAATGGTATTTCCAGAAGTAAAGGTGAACAAGTAAATGTTTTCCCATACGTTTGAAAGATACTGGCAGGTTGTGCACTAGCTGCACACAAAAACGATTGTCGTGTTATAGTCACTACTATGAATACTTTACTTAACAGCTCATATTCGTGAAATTTTTTCCTCTGCTCTAACTCGGATAAGTCTGTGCTACTCTTGATGTAAAATCATTCAACCAAGATTGTAATACCAGGTAGGTTAATTTATAATCAATAGGTCATTTATTTTATTATTCTAAACCACACATTGTATATTTTGATTAAAAGTCTCCCTTGTTTTATTCCAGTTAAAATTTTGCAAGAAAATTGTTCAGTTGCAGCGGGCATCTGCAAAGGAATGATATTTTGAAATACCAGTCAGGTATGCAGTCGGATTCAATATTATCGAGGGAAATGTTAGGTTATTATATTAATTCAGAAATTCGAAGCGGTATTTTAAAAAATAAATAATCAAAAACATAATATACAGTTACATGAAAATAAAGTTTTCAAACCGGGTATAAAGTTTGTCATGGAGAAAACCAATTATACGGTTCTCATTCAATTAAAAAAACCTTGCGTTATATGATGTTGGCAGCTACTAACAAAAGATTCGTCAAACCCTCAAAACGGTGAATTAGTAGTATGATTCTGTTAACGTGACACTTACCAAAAATATTCTAAAAACTTTTTTCCACAGTTGTCTTTATTATTATAAACGACTGAGGAACTGAAATGGATGTTAGAAATTTGTAGCGAAGTAATATTATTGTATGGTTCCATTAATTTGTAGGGTTTAATGCCAATACGTAAGTTCCTTTTTTAAAAGATAGCAACTACGGGGAGAAATTTTTGAAAATTCACCCATTAAACGCGTTAAACCGATATTCAAACATAGAAGAAATGGGAGTACTGGAATCTATCATAATACATGGCATTTGTTATTGTTTTAATTATAAGTTCTGATGAATGAAGTAACTTTCATGCAAGGCGACATATAATTGAAAAATTCAGAGTGCTATACACCATGATAAATTGTTTTGATCTTCTACGCATTTGAACACTTAAATTAATATTACCCTAGGTATCTACTAAGCAAAACTTATGACCAGGGCTACTCGCACAAAAAAAAAAATTCCACAGATGAACACCTTTTCAATCATTGTAATACTGCCCTTTTAAGAACGTTTCAGGATAATATCTATGCTTAATGCTTATACTCCATAAAGTCGATAAAATATATTTTCAAATATGCAAACAAGGTGTCTATGGAGCTCCAAAGAGCAAGAATAACAATTATATAGGAAAGTGGACAGTATAAAATTGTTTGTACGAAATATAGACTATTCTCGTATTTTTTGCTTATGAACGATTCTTTGCCATGTTTAACCGCATAGTTTATCTGTAGTTAGGTTGACTTCACCAGCAAAGGGAATAGTCTACCAAAAACTATGTTCTTTTACTGTATTGTAGACTACTTTGCAAAAGTTCTTGAATAATAGCATAGCGACATACTATGTTTCGAATATTGGCAGATTCGATAGGGAAAAAAGGAGATTTACATCACCAATAAAGCGACTAACCCACCAAAAACTGTGCTATTCTATATTGAACTATATCAAGTAGATTACTATGCAAAAATCCATCGAATATTGCATATTCCGTAGTACTGACATACTATATTTCGAAAATTGGCAGATTCGATGACAGAAAAAGTGGCGTCGATTAATGTTTTTAAAGCCAGGTGTAAAGAAAAAGTATATTCTGGACAGAGTATGTACGGAAATCCCAAGTAATATGGGGTGCTACTAATTCAATGCACTTCTACGTAAAGTTCGATACCAACATCATTTGAAAAATTGATGTTGTTATCGGACTTTAAGATTAATGTGATACGTCTTACATTCCAATATAACTTCGGGGTTGCTTTCAGACGATTTTTATTAAAATCCGTGAAACCGTGCGTTATAAAATGTTCTTTATATTAAGACAAGACACTTGGAATATCCATGTTACGTGTGTATATTTATATATATATATATATATATATATATATATATATATATATATTTATATATGCACATTCCGTGGGAATTGATTTTAAATATGGAATAATATTTGTTCTGAGAAAAATTAATTTCACGCGAGCAACGTCATGAAAAATACTTAGCTAGGGCATTACAAAACTATTAATAAGTCTTAAAATTGAATTTATTTCTTTTGACTTATCTGTTTAAAAAACATATTCCAATAAATTTTCAGCTTAAGTTGAAGATTTTTCTGGGAATATCATCGGAGTTTTGGAGAATTTTAAAATAAAATATAAATAGGCCAAAATATATCTAATTAATGCCCAAAGCTGCCAAGGATTTTACATAAAAAATATATTTAATCGACAAAATTATGGACGTTTTTACGTTATTACCTATCGTTTGTCCGCAATTACTGATATTAAGTGTACATTTTTTTTAATTGCACGATAATTCATCATCATCCAATACAAATTCTTCTAAATGTATTATCTATTCGCAAAAATACACCTTTACGCTTTCTAATACTCAGTTAACAATAAAGTTTTCTTAAGATCTTATTATCATTAAAACAATTAATATTAAAATAAATGTCTCAAAATTTTATTCTTCAAGCAAAATTATTTTACTTATCAAGCTTTTAGGCAATCATTTTCTTTGCCTCTCATTCGTAAAATTATTTTATCCCTGATAAAACTTCTCGCGTAATAGGTAACAACCAAAGTTTTTGGAACACCACAAAGTGAACAAAGTAGCATATTTCAATAGTAACTTGGCTATTATTTTTTATCTCAAATCAGTGTCCGTAGCACAATATGCATCGTTTCATTCGACTGAACCTTTGAGAAAAAAGGTCAGCCAAAACTTTTTTTACTTGTCTTCTTGGAAATATTTTCATATACAACGTCCAGGAATCACGTGTCCTGCAGCACCTTTTATTCTTAGTAATAAAAAAAATCACGTGGTGCGAGGTCAGGGCTATGAAACGAATGACATACAGTTTACCTGACATAGTCAAAAATACTCAGTCGTTGGTCTGGCTCAGTACACAGATGTATTGTCATGATGGAAGATTTTGCTGTTAGTTCCTCTCGAAGTTTTTTTCAAATTATAGGACAAGAGTACACTAATGTACGGTAAGTATTTACTTTCATTTCCTAAAAGCCTGGTTGTAAATAAACCGTATAACCGAAGAACGATGTAGCATTTTTTATCAATATTTCTTCATTTTTGTAGACGATCCTTAGAATGAAACCCACACTGGGCACCTCACCTTTTATTTTCAGGTTTCTAACAGTATATCTAGTGATTATCACCCAAAATGTTGACGTTAATTCCTAATTTCTAATTTTTTTTCAGTTATCTAAATGAAATCTCTTTAGAAAAAAATTAAAGTAAAAATAAATTCTTAGATTATTACGATGGATGGAAATTAATTTCAAACTAAGTTCATTATGTAATATATAATTGAAACAAATTTGTGTTAGCAGAATTATTTTCAAGAAACATTCTAAACCATATACGATTACAAGCAAATTCATATCATTAAAAACTTACAATATGATAAAAACATTTTGAAAATAGGTTCAGAGTATTGTAGTAACATTACTTAAGCTTAACAAAGCTTTTTTGAAGAAATAATTGTTTGCCACAAAAAATAACTTTTTCAGCAAAATCAAGTTTAAATGTTTCCATCTTGCATATCATACGAGACCAATTATCCCAGCTTTCGCAGGGACAACGCGTTTTTCAACCTTTTTTGTGCAGCTGAATTTACTATTAATATCGTCCAAGTTGATTAGAGAGGCGGGTTTTTTTTAATGATAAAATACATTTTAATATTTCAGATATATATTTTTTTCAAAATCATTTGACTGATACAAGTAATTAAATTAAATAACGCTCTGATACAAAATATCATTATTACCACTGCATCTAAATTTAAAAACATTTCTCAATGTACAAGATAAACATTCCGAAATACTGATATCACCTTTATATTATTGCTCCATCATAAATTAATCACTGTATGTATGCCAATTTTTCATCCAAACTTTTTTTGTAAATGTGGCTTAAATAGACAATCCGCTTAAAAAATAATGTTATAAAATAAAACTTCCTATCAGAAAATGGTTCTATATTACAGCGCTATCACTTTTCGTGTAATAAAATTATGTTTAAATTTTATTAAAATCGTATCTAAGTCTCATAATATTGGTCATGGTCGAAGATAAATTTTCAGAAAGGTTGACATTACTACGTTTAGTGGTTACGTCAGTTTATTCTATAAACTATCGTCGGTAAACTTTTTCTATCACTCGCCTAATTTAAAGTAGCAGAAAGTACACAAGGAATAAAATAATATACTAACTTAACATTAAACTACAACTGAAATTACTCAATTTATGCATTATTTGTGAAATGTTCCACCCAAAACTGACGAACTAACTTGAAAAGTTTTTTACAGTTAAAAAGGTTATTTTTTGCTGACTTACAAGGCTCCTAATAATTCTCATGGCAGTCATGGCTAAAGTAACACACACACACACATGACAGAAATGATCCCTTCATATGCTTTTCCTAGGCTGATTGCTACTACCACCATAATGGATTCTTCCATATCTTATCTCAGGGTTATCTTCATTCACCTAAAGTGAAATAACTCAGTTAAACTAAATCGGTAAAAAATAATCGATTCACCATAATGGCTCAATGACTGATGTATCCGTAGAACGGTTTCGAGATGGAGATTCTGAAACAAATAACTCTGGCATTATGTACCGTATATTTAGTGAGTTTAAAAATTGATTATAACCCGTATAATTTCTTTGGTAGTTGGCAGATTTAGAACAACAACCAAATGCATCTATGTATTTAGGTAAACAACAGTACGCTTTTAGTATTGCTATGTTTAAATCAAAATATAGGAAACGAACGCCTACAACCAAATGTGCAAATTATTACCCCATACATATTAATATTGAATATCTCTGTAAAATATTTTAGAAAAATTACAATTACGAACGATAACGATATAATATTATTAATATACAAATAATACCAATATGTATTAATCAGATAATCCAATCAATTAGTTTTAACAAAACTTCCTAATATAATAAGATTCAAGGTGGTTTATGAATATATGTTACTCACTCGACATAATTCATTAAGAAAATAGTATTACGGTTGCCTAATATACCTTGAGTTGCTTTCCAAACTCTGTGTGATTTCTTATGAAAAAGAAAGAAATGCATTTAATACGAGAAAGGGATGCATAATAACGAGTAAAATATCATCCGACGAACTCATTTCTTTAGAAGCAATCTCTTACGCTCAATCGAAATTATAGTGATTGTTCATAAGGATTGGTTAATAACCAAACATGATAATAAAATCTAAGAAATAAATCTTTGAGAAGAAGAAATGTCGGCTGTGGTTTCGAATTAGGATTGAGGAATAAATAATGATTAAAGAACAGAAGCAAAAAGCAAAGCTAAAGAGGTATAATTTTGTCAGACGAGTTTTAAAAGCTTGAATGGGTGATAAAAGTCTATGGTCGGTATTTTGTTTGTTCTAAAATTTGGCAGTGCTAGCGATACATGAATTCCAGTAGAAAAAGGTAGTATGTTTGGTGATAAGGAGCGCGAGAAATTTTTGAAAACGTAGACCCAGCCAATAAATAGAAGGGTTTGCGAATTTTTCAACAAGCTAATAGGAACTGTATTATAACTGCATTGTAACTATATTTTAAGATGTTATAAAGCAGCGAGAAAGAAGGTGAAAATTATGTTCCTTCCTACCGTTCGTTTCGTTCGTTACCTTCATAACCGGTTCCATTTAAATTCATGTTTTTTATTATCTTCTAAATAGGTTAATATTAAATGTAACATATATAACATCGCTACAAATATTAACACTTGATTTTAACTGAAATAAATAAAGAAAATAGAGAAACGACCGCTAAGCATGTATTATTAACGTCCTTTACGGTCTAAAGTTTTCTGAGATGAAAAGTAATGAATAATTTAGAGATAATGAAAATATTATTTTGTTTAACAAAACATTTTTAATGAAAGCAGAGCAGTGGCAATGAGTTGAAAATCTTTAGAAAATGAAAGGTGTAACTTCTATTTCGGAAATCTTAAAAATTTATAAGCAGAAATCCTCAAAACTTTTAAACAAATTTTAAGTACGCGCAAAGCTAAAGTATGGGTTAGTAACAGGAAACATCTGCTACTTCAGTTGCCAAAACCTTCTTCGAACTTTTCTTGTCACAAGGCAACTAAATATCTTACTGTAAAAATGATTATTACCTAATTTACTTAACCTGTACTTTTATACGAAGCAGATTTATGATAACTGAAGAAATTAATTTAAAACTTGAAATACGGCGAATACGAACTTCACATACTTTTTAAAAGTACAACGAAGTTATATTTTTTAAGAAAATATATTAATATTTACGAAAAAAAAGTTGAGAACACAAGTCTTATTTAAATCTTTTTCCTATTTCTTTCTTTTACCTGTATAGAAAGAGCGGAACCATCATCAATCTTTTGAACCATTGTCATGTTGAAATCTATTTAAAAACTTAAAACTGGTTAACTATATACTAGAGAAAAATACTATAAAAGTGGAGAAATATAATTAGTCGCTAAGCATTTGTTATAAACTATTTTTACAGTATAAGGTTCCCTGAGGTGAAAGGTAATGAACAATTTGGGGATTTAAAAAACTAAAAATACCCTAAAATTTAGGATGAAAAAAATTTTTAGAATTGTTAGGCAACAATGTTTTTGGTAAGATATTTATATTTTTCTTCGCTTCCAAAAAAAAAAAAAGTATATATATATATATATGTATATATGTGTATATATATATATATATATATATATATAAAGTTATTACAAGTCAAAAAATTATGTTTTGTACTTTAACAATTTTATTTAACCAAATAACCGGAAATTTAAGGTCTCCGTCATGTATCTGATTGAGTACCTAAAGTAAAGACGTCCGACGTCAATTATATTTATTTCGAACATAATGAATTCGGAACGTAATTACTACAGCGATGCGGGGTTGCATATCAGGATAACATGCGCTGTGGATTATATAGTAGCCATATGGTGTTCATTCATAGAGCAGCAAACTTTCGCTATGATATCGAAAAACCAATGATTTTTTCGCTAATTATGGCGATGCAAAATTTCCGTAACTGTTGCAAAATTTCCCGAATGAGCGATGCTACTTAGCAAATTTTTATTGAAATTGTGGTAATTTTATATTATAAAATTAGCGTTTGTCAGTAAGAGTTTGTATATTAGTTTTAGACATTACATGAAATAATAAAGAGAAAAATTTAGTTCTGTCCCTGCGTTTAAATCATCCAGTAATTTAAACAAAATCACTTCAAAACAAGAATAACAAATTAATATTAGCGACTTTTTTCGTAAAATGCAATTAAATATTTGTTTACTTCAAACGCAATTTTTCAAATTTAATCTTGAAGATTATGCAACCTAACAAAAACATTTTAGTGACCTACATATAATCCAGAAAATAAACTAATAACTCATGTCTTCAGAAAAACAAACTCTTTCGTGTGCCCTTTCCGGAAGAGGCATTAATTGTAAATTCTGGATAGCAAAATCTCAACCGTTTTTTAGAGAGTCACTTTGCAGCAGTCTTTTTTTCAAGGAAAAGTACTCATTTTATCAGGGTGCTACTGCACACAATACTTAAACTACGATAAATACTATAAGAGAATTATTAGCAATCTCTGAAGACATGCGCCGAAATGCAAGGTTATCAGATCCGAGTACATATGATTGTTTAAGAATATAAAATACAATAAATATCCAACTACAACTATACCACTTAAATATAATATACGAATCAACATTACATTAATCAAACAATTTCTGCAAACATGTATTTAAAAATATTCGTTTAAGGAGAGTGATTATGGTTTACAGGTCGGCATTTCTAAAATGTTATTTTTAAAAACTTAAATATAAAAATAATATTCGTATATAATAAAATCTATGCAACAATAGCGATGTTCAAGAAGAAAATCACAGGAAAATTTACAATATTAACGATGAAAATTACATATAATGAATATAAAATTAATCTGATCGATATATCACGAGGAACTATAAGAAAATAAGTTATATGGAAATGATGTGAAAATAGTAACTTGTAAAAATAAAGAGCAAACAAAACTAAGTTTAAAAAAAAGAAAAAATTTGTTACGAGTATACATAAATAACAAGTCATTAATAAAACGTATAACCTAAATGGTGGTTATAAAAAAAGAATTGGAACTTATCTTTTCTAAATTTCAACTTGAGATTTTAAAAAAATGTAAATAATAAAAATAGGTTTTATAGTAGGAAAATGAGGTAAAATATATTAAGGGTATTCCACAAGGTACTCCATTATCTTTAGATACCATTTCTTCTGTAAAAAGCAACATTTTTTATGTATAATAAAACCCGAGTATTAGAACCATGAACTCAAACAAAAGTGAGTAGTAAAAGTAATTTAATTTGGAGCGTAACTTAGTTTGTCTACTAATAGAAATTCCCCGGTAACAAAAATCAAGTTTCGACAAGGACAAAGTACATTCAGGTCGTCACAATCTCCAGAGACCGTCGGAGAAAACGGCGACTAACTGTTGACGCTGAACTACTTTTTGTCTACAAATTATTTATTATCAACTTTGCAATTTTTTTAGCAGAGAATATAAACACATTATAAGTTCAGTCTTACTTAATTTTAAAAAACTTGCTAAGTATAAATATAAAATTTATGTGATGTGTTTAACAAGGTTAAAGCATATTTTTTAACGTTTAGTTTTATTTTCTTCTCACATAAACAAATTATTTGGAACCATAACCCTTATTTACCACTATTTCTATATTTGATTTAATTTTTTAAGGTAATATGACGGTCTTTAAAAACTTGCCACATTTTTTACGTTCATGTTTTTTAAACAGCTAATAAATCTTCTGGTCAATTAATTTGGATCTGCTCATATTGCTTTAAAATTGTTTTTCATTTATTTTTTTCTAAATATGAAGTCATTTTTAACACCTTCCAGCATTTATCCTACTTCAAATACATATTTATTCTTTATTATACTATTCTATGAAACAAGTTCAAAGAATTTTTTCTCAATTGTTCAATTATTCAAAGGAGATTGTAGATATTCATTACGTGGGAACAAATGTGTTAACATATCAAGATTACAAACCTTATTATCTTTTTTATTATTGAAAATATTTCGCGTTAATTTTGTAAAAATTCATTATTCACAATTAAATGAAACTACGTGATGTAGTATTATATATAGTTTATTTAAATTCTTTACCATGACCTGGGTATGGTTGAAATATAATATTTTAACCACCTATAATATTTATTCCACCTTAAGATGTTGTAAAACAACGAAATCTATGTTGTGGTAAAGAATTAAATATAGTAGAAATAATAAGACATCACGTACTTTTCTTTAATTGTGACAATTAATTAATGATAAAATTTTAAAAATATTAATAATTTAAAACTCTTTTATTATTTATAATGTTTAATTTTAAAAAAGTTACTCTCTTACCTAGATATTCTTAAGAAAGACATCGAAAATCTTATTCATATCCTTCATCAAGCCATGTTCAATTTGTAGGATAATAGCAATTTATTTCAACAAAATCCATTCATGTATTCGAAGTAATTAAACTCTAAAAGCGTAATAGTTTATCTCTATCTAATATAACATGGGTTAAGTGCCATACGAGTCGCATCTGTAAATTTGACATTCATCGGAAATTTTGTATTTAATAATCGCTTGAAGTAATAAAAATTAGCTTACGTGACAAGTAATTAATGGTTTTGAAATTAACTTCTCAATTTATTACACATTATTTAAATATCACTGTTGCCCAGTGCATTTTCATTCCAAATTATGGATAAAGTAAGTAAACTTATTGAAAACTAAGAATAATTTTCACCAAATACGAAATTAATGCGATTTAGAATGGAGCTTCTTGGAAAAGAAATTATAAAAATATTTAATTTGGTTTGGTAATATTATTTTTTATGTTAATTCTGAGTTTTCTAGCGGAGTTCTGTTTTACAATTGAAGGTTATATAAAAAACTTCCATAAGATATAACGATACATTACAAAGGCGGACTGGTTTCCCTACTGGAAACTTTTTAAAAGCAGAAAAAAAATGTTATGTGCTTACATACCTCTTCATAATATATTTTTTTATTCTACCTCGACACTGTTTATTTAATATTTTTAGTTGGAGGATAAATAATTTCCATACAGTTAATAATGTAACATTGATATTATTCGTGTATTATTATTGACAAAATAGGTTTAGTGAACTTTCATAACAGTTGGAAATTTTAATTAATAATTTTCCACGTTGTGTTGCAAAAAAGTGGGCAGTTGTGAGTTGGCGAATTACAAAGAAGTACAAGTTTGCAATATAATAATTCAAAACCTTTATTAAGTTGAACTTACTGGAAAGTAGAACTTGGTGGAATTGCAAATGTTTTGATATAAAATTTTATAAAAACATATAATATAATTACAGAGAGGGACAAAAATAAGAACGTGTTAAAAGATCGAAATTGGATTTGAAGTCGACACACTCAGACACGTGTCAGCCTACACACTACCAACTCAGTCCTAATTCTGTATTAAAAACTGCACAAAGTCGTTAAAAAAACATACAAATTAAAGTTTATTCAATAAATTTATTTTGTTGCCTTCAAAGTAATCCCTATTGTTTGCGATACAACTGTGATAATGCCGGACGTATTCTTCCACACACTTTTACAGGCTAAAAATGGTATGGCCTTTAAGTCACATTGCGAATTTCGTTTGATGTCTAAAATTGAGCCTTCAATTGATCAATTGATTCAGTCGATTCAATCGATTCAATTATTCATTCGTTTTACTTAATTTATTTGAATAAATTAGTCAATCGATGTATTCAATTAATACCCTTTTGCAAGAAATTAAGCTCTTTCGGAACTAGTCTTGCGGCGACGTGTGTCACGCGCAAAACATTAGTTAAACAATCATGATCAGTAATTTTATAAAAATTCAATTCTGTAGCCAATACTCTAATATTGAAAAAAAATAATTTCCAAGCACTGATTGTTTAATTTTTTCGGTGTTATCGTCAGAGGAGACGTTGAAGGTCCTCCAGGACTAGACAAATTGTTACAATTCCACGTTCTTCTTTGAACGATTTGTACCCCTCATATTATTAAAATTGTTAATCCTAGTAGCGTTATTAAAATTGCAAGTCATCGTAGACCTCTTTTAACATTTTTAATAATTCGATACAAGACAGTTCGTTTGAAACACAAAATTTAAAAATCAAAAAAGGCAAACACTTTTTTGCAGACCAACTTTGAGGTAAAACCATTACGACAGGTGCTATGAACACACTAGTGGATTGCATTCAAGTTTGATTTATTAATTAAGGAAGGTTCTACCAACTGAATAAAAAAATATTGATTCTTTTTGAGCGGTTCATTTTCTTAAAGATTTCGGTTAATTTTTGTACGAATATATATTCATTTGAAAATTTTCAGATTTGTCGATCTTTGAAAATTGCTGGTTGTATGCTATTTGTATATCTAATTTGAAAGTTTTGGTAAAACTTCGGAGGCATTTTTTTTTGGTCGATTTTGATTGAGTTGTCTATTTTTAACGAGTTTTATAAATAAATAATGCAGAAGTAACTACCGATCTTGCAATTTGTTTGTATCGGAAACGGAATCGCCTTATATATATGTATATGTATATATATATATATATATATATATATATATATATATATATAGTACATTTCTATGTGTCACATAAATAGAGCTAAAAATATGAAGGAAAATATTCAGGTTTGAATTCATTAATCTCCAAAAAAAAATATAATTTATAATTGGTTAAGGAAGTCGATATTTTGCTTACAAAAATATTGATTTCCTAGCGAGATTCAATCTTAAAAAGTATCCGGAATGTAATTATATTAATCAGGAATTATCAATACTAGTATATCTAACATATAAAGGAATAGCACCAAGTCTCATAAAATATATATGCAAATTCAGGTGATAAAATATTAATCTCACTTTTTGACTTCACGTTAGAAGAGGACATAATATTGCCATATACTTATTAACCACGTAGAAGCCATTCAACCTTACTATCTCAGTACTCGTTAATTTATAAAGGACCCTTTAATTTGGGTCAGAACGTGTTACCGTTACGACCACGCGTGATCAATTTCTTGTTTATTTATCCTCCAAAAATGAATGTTTTAAATGTTTACCTTTCCCGCGCATATTTAATTTTCTCCGGCAGTCATACATAAATACCTTTCATTAGCATTTTTAGAGAATTCGTATTTAAGAAATATGAAATTAACGCATACAGAATATTCATATATCCAATTTTAGAGAATAATTATATTTCGAGGTACGCATTTATATTTTTTTTCAGTGAGGCGTATCCCTCTATAAAATATCGTAAATATGTCAATATATTTTTGAATAACATATACATAAGGTCTATTGGTCAATAGTCTTTTTTATATCATTAGTTAAGATCAATATTTAATCCAGTGCAGTTTCATTCCAATTGCAATTGGGAATGAAACTGTACTAAACAACATTAATATATAAATAATTTTTTGTTAATCAAGAAGTTAATTTCAAACCAATTAAATACTTATCATGAGAGTCAATTTTTTTTTTTGCTTTAAGCGATTGTAAAAAATAAATATGTTATAAATCTAAAATTTATATATACGACCAACATTGCGCTTGACCCATGTTTTCTTAGATAGAGATAGTTTATCATGGTTTGCTTTTTAAAACGTCTTCTTTAGCAATTATTTAGAATTCACTATCATGCACAACTTTTTTAATGCATCGAAATTACACATAATAACTAAATTATGTAAAAAAATTCTTGAAAAATGAATAATATTATAAAATTTCATGAAATGACACTTTTACCTATTCGAAATAACATCATTTCAAATTTAGAAGAAATAAGGTAATATATGTAAAATTAAATAACACTCATAACCATATAAGATCATTACTTTGTTCTTCGTATATAATGCAGTTGCGGACCTAGATATACTAAACATTATCTCTAAACGATCAACAACGAGAAACATTATCCAACAAATATGACTGTCATCCTTAGTAATTGACAGCGTGAGGTGAAAGTTTTCTCTGATTCAAATTGATCAAATTGATCAATCAGCGTGATTGCCATGTTAGATTGTGTCTTCATTTGACATTGTACTTTTATCATTCGTTGAATACTTATCGGCAATTTATTTATCCAAAACGAGACTTTATAAATCTTGTTTTGGTTTATGATTGGTTGAAAGCGAGCAAAAGTTTTTTTGCTACTAAATTAAATTATAATAATGGATTACTGTATTTAAATTAGATGCGACCGTTATAATTGACTCTCTATTTCAATCTTTGTCGATTGAGCAAGTTGAGATTATTTGAAATTAAAAATCTTCTATCGACATAATAACTAACTCAAAAGTATATCACTATGAACTGATGGTCAAGATCAAAAAATGATAATAGTTTCAGTAAAAAACGTTTAAGTAAAAGCAGGTATAAAAAGAAAAAAATAAGAAAGTTTATAAATGTGGAAATGTATATAATCTGTCATTACTGGTTATATGAACAGTGGTATGATATGGTTTAGAATCACAATAAATGCCGTTTTCATCAATATGAATATAGTTGACTCCCATTGACTTAATTACCACATCATCAGTAGGAGTGGCTGCTGTAGTACGAGCATATAATATTTTTGGAACATAATTAATGTAAGATAAATACAAAACTGCGCCTAGGAAACTACCTTAATGGACGTTACCTTTAATAAACTTCAAATATGAGTACGAATCTTTACATTTAACCCGAAGGAATGAACCAGGGGCTAGTCTCTGTCATGTAAAAATTAACGCTTGCAATCCACAAATTATCGATTGTTTTTTGACTTTTGGCGCACAAAGCGTATTATCCAGAATCTTTAGCGATAATTTAATTTATATATTTATAGCAGAAAATAATAAAAATAAAATATTATGAAAATAATATTTCTCTTTGGATTTACATTATACAAAATCTGACACAGTTTATTTTATTTCGAATATGTAAACGAATATTACGTAAACAAATTTTACTTTAGGACTTAAGTTTTAATGGTTGTAAAAATGTTTTTAAACATGGCATAAATCTAGTGAATTCAGTTTTTTCACAAAATATCTGAATGATTTATTTTATTGTAATTTATATTCTATAATAACTTTAATTTAAAAAATCTATTACTTCCAACAATATACAAGTTATAAAGTTACAAAGTTGTGTTCAAAATAAACAAGAAATTGAAGGAAATTTAAGAACATGAAAAGTAAAACCTGTAACAGAATCGCTTTCTAAATATAATTTTAGTTTTTATGTCCCTAATATCATAAATTTCATCTAGTGCACATAAACCAATTGGAACAAAGATGCAGCGAACAATTTGTGGAAATATCTACTTACGTCAAAGAAAACTGTTGGCTCGGGAATCGCATAATTTTGGTTAGATTTATCAACTCATCCACAAGCGCGTTTAAAATGGTAGTTCATAGAGCATTAAAAAAACTGTAAAGATGTTCAAATGATTTGGAAAGTAACATATATCATAGTAACAAAATCGTCCTTTCAATATTATGTGGATTATAATTCAAAATAATCCTAAATTTATATATCACGTAAGTTACCAATCTGTTGAAAATAATAATATCTTGTTTTAAATTAATTGATCAACATATATATTATAAAATATAACATTATGCCTTATTTATTTTATAGTAACAACAATTGATTAGCAATTTCGTAAATTCACAAGATGGACTGCTACTTTGGGTCAATACGTGTTATCCATCCAATAAGAGATTCTCTGGTTGAAGCGATCGTACGTGACCGACTGAAAGACTGTAAGTATGTACGTTTCTCAAAACTTTACGTGAAGAATATTCAAAGTAAATCGGAAAGGGTTGCTTTCAGATGCAGACAGTGAAAATATCTCAAAGAAATATTTTAAGAAAAACTAAAAGGCTTGCAACAATATCTTGTATGTTTATATATATATATATATATATATATAAATATATATATATATATATATATATATATATATATATATATATATATATATATATATATATATATATATATATATCTCTATATATAAACAGAAACTCCGGATACGATGGAAATAAAGGTTTCAAAATAACTGCATACAAACTAAACTATACTCGCTTATTAAATATAGCCAGCGTGTATAAGCTAAAATCACTTTTCTATAGTTAGCGTACAAAACCTGCGCTTCCCTTAGCTACAGCGTAAGCACAGCTTTATCTCAAAATTATTCAGTTAAATATTATTTAATTAAACTAGGTGTTTACTTTTATTTACTTTTATTTATTGATATTTACTTATTTCAAATAAATAAAAATTGATTTCAAATATTCTTCCAGTTCAATTATATATTTTAAAACTGTCTCTTTGAAGGTCCTTAAAAACGATTTCATATAGAAATAACACATTACCAAAAATATTTTCAGGACCATGATTAAAATATTAATTGACTTTCAGAAATATTTTTGGCATAATGAGAATATTTTACGCATATCATATATATGAAATATTCGAATTTACACATCAAATAAATTTATAAAATTAAATATTTATTTACGATCAAAAACTTAAATTTAAAATAATATTAGGTAATAAATATAATGAACAATGTATTATTATATATATTTAGAAACGGATAATTAATAAATATGCATGGTACGGTTATTTACATTAATTCATATTTAATAGAAGTAAAAGTATTTTAATTAGTATTTTAATTAATAGGTAATTCTAAAAACAAATGTTTTCATGCAAAGACTCTTCTCTATATATGCAAGCTATTTTAACAAAAACTTCCTAAAGACAGAAACAGCATAAAAATGTGTGACTGCGTTATAAAAAATATAACATAAAAAATCTAGATTTGCGTATTAAATTCTTGTTCCTGTTGTTCAGAAAATCATTAATAAATCCAATTTATTTTTTCTTTCAATTTCACGTTACTTTTTAAAGCAAAATATTTTCATTAAGTTTCCAGGTGCTTAATACATCGTTATAAATACATTTGCATATTTCATGTTTTAAATTCTGGAGTACCTCTCAGTTTTTAAACAACTATAAGTAACTAAGAAAATCTATACCTCCAATATCATCAGCAGATATTTAATTCTCTATTTTCATCCCAGTATATATTACTTTTGTAAAATTACTTAATAATGTCATAAATAAAAACGAACAAACACTGCTTTTGTTTCTATTCAATTATTGACATGATTCAATACTAAAACGTCTATTTAAATTTTCCAATAAAAACTAAAAATGCTCCAAAATCCAAGACCCTTATGGGATATCAAGATATGATAACATCCAAATTAAATTTTGTTTCGACATAATAGTCGAAATATAATTATATTTTGTTTCGACATAATAGTTGAAACATAATAGTCGCAGCCGTGGTATGTTGGGTTGATCGCAACGCATACGGCCTTTGACTGCGAGGCGCACAGCGGGGATCCGGGTTCGATTCCCAGCCGCTCGTCGTGCGGGGCTGGACTGGTGTTCTGGTTGGCTATAAGAGATTACCTTTGTTGCAATAAGTCCATAATATCTATAAATTAGATACATTAAAGTACAGAAATAAATAATAGACTTTATGTGAATGTATCTACATTGGAAAAATACTCGGAAATATTGAGTTTCATTTATCACATTTGTAGTATTTCTGGGGCTAGTGACTTTCTTATTCTAGTATAACCAGACTACTAGAAGAACTCACTTTAGAATATGCGACCTAAAATTCTCCATCTAACAAGAATTCTTCTGTCAATTCTTCTGTCAACAAGTCGGCCATATTCAAGGGTTAAAAAGATATTCAGTGTGGAAACTTTGTTCCCTTAACCTTAAACGTATATTCTGATGGGATATTCATACATTCATGACATGTTAAGTATCCTCCTACCAGCATATACAGTAATCATTGTAACTTTTATACCCATAAATAATCATAAAATCTATAAATAATACCCATAAATAATAATAAAATATAATACGTACAATAAATAAATTAAGGCTAAACCAGAAAATCTTGAACTAATCAATTTAATTTATATAGAATTAATAATTAAAAGAAAGTAACAGTTTACTTTGAAACTGAATATAAAAAAAATTTAACGTCCTCGTTTTTGCTATCCGTAATTAAAAAATTAATGGGCATTATAATATTAATCACCACTAAAAAAAACAGATTTCAGTTCATTTCAATACAAATCTATGAATTATTGGTGTGCACTCGTATTGCATTCGCGTCACTATTTCAAATAAGAAAAAAAACTCGTATGTTCGGAACGACCAGGCAGCAACGTAATTGTGCACTCATGGTAATTGTACCTGTTCGAGCTGTAGTCTCGTGTCTCAAGGCCATTTCCCCACCAGACGACTCGACGCCATGGCGACAAATTACTATTATATATTACAAACAAACCTTAAAGCAACTAAATCGTAAACACATATACAGTAGATACGTAAGTGGGGATGGAGAAAATAGCATTAGCGTGCTAATTCTAAGTGCTATTTACAAAATACGTTTCAACATGCTATTAACATTTCGCAACTAATGCTTATTTGCTAATGCCATTTAAATATTAACTTTAGATGACCGATATGTTGTTCGCAGATTTATTCCTTTAGCGGTCGCTTAAGTATTTATACCATGTACAACAATTTTAGGTTTTCGCAACAGCTAAATACTGTTTATATATTAATCGATTATTACATAAACGGCATAACACTCAATGTAAAAAATCTTGTGTTATTGTTACGAGGGATTTGCTCTATTCGACTAATGTTTTACGTTAATCGTGATCATATACATCTACATTAAAAATAGGTTTGTGGTAAAAGATATAGGGTTTTACATAATTATTTGCACCTTTAATTATTATGTTTATATTTTGTTTGTGTTTTAATTTTTTTAATGTATATTTTTATTAAAATTCTGTTGATCAAACGTGAAAATATTTGATAGTTATCATAGAACTCTACTAATTATGTTTGTTTTCATTTTTTAATCTTGAAAATTAGTTATCAAGGGTCTATATCTCACTTATTGAACTTTTACAAAGGTTATATATGGCATACTTATCTATGATAAGTATGCCATATATGACCTTAGTAAAAAACATTTTTTTATAAATAGTCTATCAGCACATACAAGATTTTAAAACCAAGTGCACGAGTGCGTGTAATGTGATAGGCATTTCGAGCAGGCGTCAATATCCACCAAAATTTAGGCCTCTGAAGCAGGTACCATCACAATTACACTATAATTATCAAGTGAAACTTTAGAAAAAAAATCAACGAGTACAGCTATTAGTACAAACGGGTCGAAGTTACGGACTTGCAAGATCTTCTTCGACAAAGGCAAAAAATTAATACGACCAATCATTATCAACAATTCGTGATAGTAGCCAAATTCTGGCCCTTTTTACTTTTAAATGTTTAAAGAATTATATTATTATATTAAAAATAAAACTTTTATTGTTTTCAAATGATTCGTACGTTAACAGTCAGATACAACATTTATTACGTATTTTGACGTATATATTTCATTTATGTCGGCTGTCGAATTTTTTGACTTATTACATTTAAATCTAAATTAACTGCCAAATAACATTCAATGTTTACATTAAACGTTATACAAATCGAAAAAAATATTTATGAAACACGCTAACTACGACAATAACTAATTACGACGGTAGTACGAACGGTTGTGTTTCAATTTTGTCGTAATAAATTTGTTTATATCACTACGTTACACAACTTTAATAATTTGAATAAAAGGTTTTTACAATTGAAATGATTAAATATTTATTTATGAATTGAATTCTAATCATTCAATACTGGAATTTCATTCAAACTGAATTCTAATCATTCAATTCAATACTTTAAGGACTAATTGAATTAACCAAACTTAATCCGACATTAATCAAAAAGTGGGGCTGTTTACTGCTGATCCCCCTTTTATATTAAGGCGAAGTAGTACTGGTTTCTGATATTCCTTTGTTTGTTATAGTCTTTAATGGTTTCAGGATTATGTGGTTATGATGGATGAGTAGTAAAGATAACGATGAAGGTGAGTAATACCAACCCGATGAGCGGCAGGCCTCTTTACCTTGTGTGAAGAAGGGCTGGACAAGTTCCTCCGGGTTTTCAATGTGCGTTTGCGGATTTTTCTTGAAGCAATCCCTAATCCTTATTATGTATAAAAGGATTCAGATAACTGCGAAATAGGTTGGCATATTCCAAAATATGTGACCAATAATATCTGCTTCATTAACTCCTAGTAGTTGTTCATTATCTAGTAGACCTTTTAATTGATGAATTTCATTCGAAACTACGGTTTGTATTTTTAGTACTTTGAGCTCATTTTGTATGGTGATACATGTCATCGCGAACGGGGGTGCTTCTAAATAATACGCTCGTTCATATTTTGAAAAAGCATGGACTATAGTTAGATATTTAGTTCTTTATACTGTAAATGTATCCATATGAATAACTTCTAATGTCATTAGGAATAGGGGCAGTCTGCATTGTATACATAGTTGGATTTTTTCGTATTTGATAATTTTTAAAATTTCGCCTTTAATAATATAGTCTTTTATTGTTTTATTTATCTCAGGTTAACAGTAATTACACTTTATTTGTTGCTCGGTTTCTGAAATTCCTGCAATTGCTTTTACTTTCGTAATACTTTTTTTTACTATTTGAATTGTTCATAGATGTCGATTATATTTATTAATTAGGTTTTACGTAGCACAATATTGAATATATTTGGCGATAATTTTGTAGAATTCATTATTCACATTAAGTTCTTTACCACGACCTAGGTTTTGTTATATTACAACACCTGAAGATGTTGTAATACAACGAAACCTAGGTCGTCTAGCGCTAGCGTCTAGCTAAACGCTAACCCACCTGAAGATGTTGTAATACAACGAAACCTGGGTCGTGGTAAAGAACTTAAGGGAAGTAGAAATAATACTACATCACGTAGTTTCATTTAATTGTGAAAGCACAAGGTTATGTGACGAGTTTTTGAAAGTTTATTGTAGCGTTGATACGAGTAGATGTAGATATTCTTAAATAGATAATAGTATTGTATATTCGCCACTAGGTTCTATTTTTTAATAAATGGATTTTTTCTTTTTCTGTGATATTAATGTGAATTTGTGTTAGAATTAATTTCCTGTTGGGAAACATATTTATGATTTTAGTTTCTGCTGATGAACCAATATTTTTTTTAATTGCTTTTCAAAACGGTTTATTAGAAGTTCCGAAATGGGCATCTTTAATATAAGGTTTTCTATATTTGTGTGTATAGTCCCTGTTCGTTAGGAATTATCTCTTCAAAGTCGGGCAATTGAGGTTATTTTAGGTTTCCTATTAAAAAAAGGTTAAAACGTGAGCTATAGCTTCGTCCGATATGGATAAACCTGAAAACGTTGGGATTTGTTACCATTATTTATTTCTATTGAAGAGAAAGGATTGTAATTTTTGTTGTCCTTTTTATAAATGATTTTACAATAATTTTTTTCTAATTTTAATCTCCGTTTAACTAATCTGGAGATTGGTTGTATAAGGGGATATAACCATTATAATAGTTTATTATCGGTGATGCTAGTGATCGATCTATCTTTCATATATCTATGGCTTAAAATACTTAGTTGCCCAAACTACATTCATCAACATTCATCAACGTTTCTTTACAAAGTTCAAGGCTTTTCATAAATTCGTCAGTGTATTTGAGTTTTGATCCTTTTTTCAAACATTATGTTAAAGGTTTCGTTATTTTTGTAAAATCTGCCCTAAATTTTCTGTAATAACCTAAGAGTGCTAGAAATACTAAATAAAATAATTATTTATTTCTTTTGCCGTTTTAGTAATAAGATATTTTTATATCACCTTCGCTTTGTCGGTACCAGTTGCCATTTCTTTTTTTTGGACTGATCTAGTTTTTTGTCAACTATCCAAACTGGACATGACCACGAAGGTTCAGAATCCCTTATTATGTTTTCTTTGAGCATTTGATTTATTTGTCTGTTTATTTTGTCTTTTTAAGCATAGGGGTATTGGTATGTTCTATTATAAATTAGGAGATCATCCGTTGTTTTTATTTGATGTTTTACTTTACTGGTGAAAGTTAGTGGAGCATATTTATAGTAAAATACCTCTTTACATTTTTTACAAAGTTTGATTAACGCATTTTTTTCTTCGATATCTAAATGTGATAATCTCTCTAAGTACCTAGGTTTTCTACGTCGATCGTTTGTTCGGGACAATGACTTTCAAAATTAAAAATGTTTTTGAATAGATTTGGTCTCTATAGGTAAAAATAGACTTACGATAAGGTGTAGATTCATCTAAATGAACTTTAGTATAGGTTTGTCTGACCGCAAATGTAGTTTCTGGTATGTAACATGGTTTTATGAATGTTTTTTGTATGTATATTTCTTTGTCTTTGATTGTAACTGGGATATTTATTCTTTCTGAAGTGTGGCAATGAATAGTTTTTTTCAAGGAGTTATTATTGTCAGATTTAAATATTTTTATAGAAACATCAGAATTGCCAGTTTTTACAATTTTGTTACGTAGTTCAACTTTAGATTTAATTTTTTCTAGCCTGTCGAGTTCAATTAGATCGTCAAATACGTAATGTAATTTATATGTATGACATTTAAAGTTTTGTTTAGTATGGAACTCTTGGAATGCTGGTAGTTTTATTGAATATTTACTTCCAGTAATGCAGCGTAGGTTTATTATTGAAAAAGGGGCGTAATTTATAGCGTAGTTTTACAATAAATTTTTATAGTTTTGTGTCCGAGGAAGGATTCATTTGCCTCTGTGTCCATTAATAATTTCAATGGTGGATTATTAATCTGAATGTAAGATAATCTCTTCTGGTTTTGAGCATTTATCTCTATTAAGGGTAGGGTAGTATTTATCTATATCTAGGTCTAAGTCTTCTAGAAAATTTGTTGTACGGAATTACGTATGTCTGTTTTGATATTTTCGTTATAATAAGAATATACAATGATATCTTCTGAATCGACACAATTATCTAATGAATAATCATGGTGTTTTTCGGCAATATAACTAGAAGGACCAGTAATTTGAAAATAATAATTTTGTTGTTTCTGTGTGGTTTTATTAGAAAAATTATGATGACCACTCATAGGGGTTGATTTTTGTTGACGCCAAAGCTGCTGTTTGTTCGGAAGGGATAAATTTTGTTTAAAAGTTTGATCCTGGATGTTTTTAAATATGTAAGAATGACCTTTGTGCGGAAGTTGTTTTTGTTCATTACTACACTGTTTATGGTTTTGGTTGTTAGTAATAGGTTTCTTATCTATTCATTTCTTTTGAAAATAAATTGTTCATATAATTATTATATTGTATAATTTTCTTGATATAAATAAATAATTTATATAATTATTACAAATTAAAATTTTCTTCCTCTTTTACATACTTTTTAAATTGGCACTTTAAAATTTGGTTTCAAAATAATTAAACATCGCGTTAAATTTTGAAAATCTTTTGGAATATATTTGCCTAGTTACCTACGTATATATAGATATAAATATTTACAAACTTCGAAGTAGAATACGTGACCCTTCCAATTTAGTGGTCACCATTATAAAATGTATTTAAATACCAATTTACAGATGGTGGTTGAGGCTTGTGTGGATAATGGGGCTTTAGAGAAAATCAATGATACAATCTACTGTCTGTACTCTATTGCGAGCACGCTAATAATATGAATATTGAAAGAGTTCAAGCAAGTAACGCTGCATATATGATTACCATGTAGGACAAAGTACGGAGAAGAGAAGCATTTTGCTTTGGTGAGACACAATGTATTTTATCACAATCGATTTTTATAGAAAAATAACTGAATATTTCGAACGGAAATTAACAATTACTCCTATCGAATAGCAATTTCAATTATCTATCTTATTTCCTTCATAAGTTAGAAGCGTCTGACTTATTGATTTATGGACGAATGTGGTAACCCGTAGACAATATTGCCTATTGTTAGCAAACTTGGCTATAAAATTCTTTTATCCATTCATCTATCGGCCAGAGACTTCTCACTTCTTAATAAAAAAGACAAATACTGATAAATTAGAATTTATTTAGAATTTTTAGCAAAGTTATTTTGTTGGCCGAAAAATAAATATTTTATTGGTGCTTGTCCCACACAATCTCAGGTTTCTCACCGTTTACGATAGTGGTGGGAGAGCGATGTAGTTTTTATTATATATTTTCGTAGGTTATATAATATACAATTATTTTAGTGAAGGTAATTAATGTTTTCTTATGAGGTTATACAATGAAAATGTTACATTATATGTAATTGATTAAATGGATGTTATTCTCTGCAATATATTTATACAATAGCAAGGGCATCTAAGGGTTGGAATAAGGTTGTAAAAAACCTATTTAAATATACATGGACCAAAATTATTTCTTATTTGATAAAAATTTTTTTCAACAAGTCAATGCAATAGGCTCCCTCCTCAGTTCTCTGTTAGCGGAGTTATTCATGAACAATCTAGAAACCAGCCTCTTAGACATTAAATTAGCGTCCAATGCAGTATACTATTATAGATACGTAGATGACAACTGATAAATAATCAGCTGGAAAGGTACACAGCTTTCACTTTCATTAGACCAGTTTCTCAGCTTTGCTCATTCCCTACGTGAAAAAAATATAAAATTTACTTTAGAGGTAGATTCCCATAATAAACTTACATTTCTAGATATCACATTAGAACCCAAAAACAATAAACATAAATTTAATATAATTAGAAAAGACATATTTGCCGATTCCATAACTAATAATCATTCACAACGCCCTTGGTCCATAAGTTAGCAGCCTTCCATTCGATGATTCACAGAGCTTTAACTATCCCACTTACCCATCTCATCCCATCTCGGATACAATATTATTATTCATACATAATACCTTCTGGATATACCAGCTCGTGCAAACCCTGCTTTCGTTATTGTTATATATAATATTTAAATACTGTTGGAAGTTTCTAAGAGTGAATCTTTACAAATTATCCACCTGAAGGTGTTGACATACAACGCAACCTAGGTCATGCTAAAGAATTTAAATAAAGTAGAAATAATACTACATCACCAAGTTCTATTTAGTTGTGAATATAAATTTAATGTGGTTTATGACATAATGAAATAAAACAGCCTAAACATTTTCACTTTATGTTTTCAAAGTATCTACTGGATAGTTTAAATGACTTCTCCGTTAAAGACTTTCTTGATGTCATATAACTTTTGTTTGTTTCTTCGTGTTCGCTTATAATATTTTATTTTCTCCATAATGACGTATTTAGCTTGAAGTTTTTCATTCTCATCCACTTTGAATACTGAATGTTTGCAATCCATTACTCTTTGTTACAACAGATACGTTGTTTTAACTTTAAGTTCAAACGAACATTGAAGAGATAAAAGTTAAATATCAAAAGTGTCCTAATAAGTTCATATCTGACTTATGTTTACTATTAAAATTCACTGAAACTTTTATTTTCGTGAAATTTAACCGTTCGTAACCTTTTCCTTATAATACATCTACAACTGTTTTCTAGTGCCGAGCGTTAAGAAAAGGACCACACGTCACTCCTCATATTTTCATAAATGTACATGAATAGCTTAAACACTTGTATACAACTATAAAATTTTTAATTCCTTTTCAGTCACGATTTAAAATTGGCAGCAAGAATTCAAACAACTCTGTTTTAAACAGTTTTTCAGTTAGGGTTCCGATAAATTCGACGTAAAAGTCGATCGTTAGCCATCAAAGAATGTATACGGAAATGTAGTATGTATGCTTGTTTCCTTGTCACTGTGACATATAAAGGCATTTAATATTTTTAGTCGCATTTAATCATGACCATACTTCATATTTTCGTCAAATGACTATATGTCGATCGAGTAATGCATTGAGGAACATTGGTTCCACAATGAAGTTACCTGCTAACAATTTATACTGTCTCATAGAAGGCAGCTGATCGGTATTGTATTTTACATTTATCTTTCACAAATATTTCGTTATTTAGGCGAAGTTTGTATCTACGTATTTATCGTGTGTTTTGGTGGTAATTGGTTTTCACCCAAGAGATCAGTTTACTTGATATTAAAAAGCAAGAAAAATTCAAAAAAACTATAAGAAAATTGTAAAATAACCAGTTTTTAGCAGAAATAACTAATAACATAAAATATTTTCTGTAATCTCTATTTTACAAGTGTTTCTAGCAATTTTAATGTTAAAATGACCTACGCTTTGAAGCTCTGTGTAAAAACACTTTTTATTTCAAACCCAAGAACAACAGGATAAAATTGCGCTAGATGAAATAAAATAATTTTTTCGTTTATATTCAGCCTGAGGTATTTTCTAATATTAAGTTTTGTGTTACAATAATGATGTCACTTGTTTTATGTAAAAAAAAGAATATTGCGACGAAAGGGAATTAATTTGTTTTTTAATGTATTTCATATATCTATTAGTATTGGTACTAAAAGTCTATGAAGTACTAACCTGCAATTGAATATCTGGATAGAAGAGTTATAAAATAGTTGACAAGATGAATTTAGTTGACAAGATGATTGATGAAAATGACTTTTATTTTACGATAATGTGAGAAAAGGAATTTAGTTTTTATTAAATATTAGCGGTGCCTACGAATTCTTTTGCACGTAATTAGTAAAAAAAATGTTTTTTCAAATAATTTTTCATAGATTGCACCTTGGTATATACTATTACCATATCATATTTCATCACAATCCTTCAAATAGGTTTTGTCTGTCAATCCGTGATACCCGCTCAAATTTACATACAGAAAAACACAAAAATTTTAAAAATTCTGGCTTTTTTATCTTTCTTTACGG
This sequence comes from Druceiella hillmani, assembly GCA_039881145.1. NCBI lineage: Eukaryota > Metazoa > Arthropoda > Insecta > Lepidoptera > Hepialidae > Druceiella > Druceiella hillmani. Next base: position 23,668,936 of record JAYKKI010000022.1, on the reverse strand, counting down.
TAAATCAATCACATCCTTAAAATATTTTTAATGTTAAGGATTTACTCTGCTACAATTTTATTAACAGTATACATGAAAAAGTCTTCAAAATTATTTAAAATATCACCTGTAACCGAAATTATAATTGCATCATTATCATAATTGAAACCTATATTTTTATTTATTATTTATTTTTTTTTTCTTTATTTAAAATTTTAAATATTAGTAGAAAATATAATAGAAATAATTCGTATTTTACCAGAGTGAAAAAATATATTCTTAGGAAAAGGTTGACTAACCCATTGTTACGATATTTGCTAACGTAAATAAATAGTTACATTCTGTTTTAATTTCACTAATTGGATGAAATGTAATATAAAGTTTTGGCTTCACATTTCAGATTTTTAACATATACTATGTCGATAACACATACCCGTATATGAATTTTGTATAGAGGTATATACGACGCTCTACCTATCTCTAACATTTTATTTTCCACCAGCCTACAATGAGAATAATAATTCCACTTTCATCAGCCAACGCAGTCTCGAATGAAATATGACATCACCGGAAGTAGAAATTCGCAAATCTTTCAATATTTGCTCGCCAACATTTATATTCGGTCTCTTTATGATCCCAAACACCGCCTTACATTTCCTTGTTCAATATATTGCAATATTTTATTGTAAGTCAGCATGTTGACTGTTCGGACTTATCTGGGTTGGATTTTTATTATTGTGTGATATTTTACGGATATTATCGAACAATTTATGGCGAAAAGACTTGAATTTAACAATCAGAATATAATAAAAAAATTCAAATACACGTAAGAAATATCGTTGAAAACGATTGTTGGAATTGTCTTAATTGCGGAATCGGACAATTTTTCCTACGTTATATTATTTGGCAAACTTACTATTTGGAATTCCTAGTCCATATTAGATTTACGGTCCATCCGTTACACCTTGTTTGAATAAAAATTTATTTATGATTTAATTTGTTATTCCCTAATTTGCGTTTTACTTTTTATTAAAGCGTCTGTTGAAAACACGGAAACCACAATTTATTAAACAATAATTATAATTGGAAATTCGTCGTGACGAAAATGCTCAGTAAGAGTATATGTCCCTTTACAGCGTATATGCCCTCAGGTTTGTGATCATCTGAGTACATTGATTGCCTCATAAATATATTCCCCTCACTTTGCCGTCCACCTCTGATGTCGTCTGCACGTACACGACCCTGTGGGTGTGAACCTGCTGTTAGGTCCATGCGAGGTTAGCGCACTGTTTTAATGTCAAATTTCATTAAATCTTGTTTATTTTTTAATAATTACTATGTGTGTGATAAAGGTGTATAAAAAGCGAATGGCGTATAAACCTACTTAATAAGAACTCATTCCTATTTAGATGTATTGCAATTTGTATTAACACTCCTCAAATAATAGGTAGCAATAATTTTTTTGTAATTGGATAAATTATACACCCCCTTATTACGCTCGCCAAACCAGGAATTTGAATATTACTATAAAGAGGGTTGTAATAAAAAAATATCCGCAAATTCAAAGCATGCGCCATATTAAATTTCCTCAAAAGCTCTGTGTTCTTGTTTGACTTCAATTTAGTTTCCAATTTTTTTTTTAATTTCAGCTGTGAAAATGCAACTAATAAACTAACTTTCATACTAAAATATTAGTGTTTATTTAAACTATAAATATTTAAATTATGTTCAACTAAGTATACAATTTCTATGTATATTACGCGTATATATTTTAACAAATACAGAAATAAAGCATGCCTTAGATTGGGAAATGAATTTCTATTGTGTCAAAGTGTATACCTTAAGTAAAGGGCCTTTCAAATGCGAGTCCTACTTTCATTTGACTTGTTTCACTTCAATTTCCTTAGCAAATTAAATATGTCATAATCCTATCCATAACTATTGAAAACTTAAGACTTGATTGTTTAATTAATACCATGCATAAATGTGGTCTGACTGTAGCCAGAAGGGTTAACTCCACTTAAATTAAGGTGCCTATCACAAAATTGCATTCTGAGAGATTAGGTATACTGAAGCACAGGGACAACTTGCCAGGCGTCAAGAGTTCTCGTCGCTGTGCTGTAGCTACGACTTAACGATTTTGATACTTTTTCAACTCTTGAGTTACTTGTTAAATGAGATATGTTAGTATTGTTAACAATGATATGTAATTCAATAATCAAGGGAGGAACTAAAACTAGCAGGAAATCATTAAATTTAGGAAATACTGGATTTAAGGGGCAGGTTGGCAAAAACTGAAAGGGCATTATCAGTCAATGAACTTGAACAAGTATTTCATTGTTTTTATTATGCCTATGTATAACAGTAAGCGTTTTTTTAATAACATTGTTTATTATTTTTACTGAATCAAAATATTTTATGACAGTGTCGTATAAAAAGGCAATAATAACACGAGTGACGTTTCTGATATAGGAGCAGCCAAGTATCAAAATAGGTTGTACGAGTGTTATTATTGCTAATTATGAGCAGTGTCCTACAATAATTGATCTATGACCAACAAAGTGAAATATAGTTTGTGCAAAATAAATTTATTAAGCATCAAGAAAAATGTCGCCGAGAGTAAAAATCTTAAAAAAAATACTTAGAATTTTTATTTATATTTATATTATTTAAAATTTAAATAAAATTTTAATAAATTGTTTACATATTTGAAAAGTAGGCCGTCTTTTTCTTTGCTGTATGTAATGAATGAAACATTAATGTTCACCTAACTTTTGACACGAAATTGTATTAAAGTTAAAAAAATACTTTATAATTTAATCCCATTATGATCAATATTATGCAACTAATAACAATTTCAAAATTGGGACTTTACGAAGCGGGAGTAGATCAAAGAAATTAAAAAACTATGTGCCTCAGTGGCATAGATCTGGCTTTTCGAGAGCCGATTATTTGTGGATACATCTGGGAGCATTTACTTCTGTTACCCCGAAATGTGGCCCAAGTTGACCTGTTTTTACACTCATGGTAAAAACAAGTCAACTTGAGCAACATTTTGGTTTTCCAAAAAACATTATCTCTGGGAACCTTCACAACTTTCTTTGCGTAATCCGGACCAGTCTACACTTAAAATTAGCAAATATTCCTATTTGCAATATCAATTTCGCCTTAGACTTGATAAATCCAATCGTGCTGTTCATTCATAGCAAGTTTGCTAGAATGGTTCCAGTATTTAACAGTTCTGGTTAGAACATTTAATTTTCTTCCATGCAGTCGCTTCTTCTGGGTCAATACCGAATGCAGAATATGGACATGTAATCTCAACTAAACTTTCTCGTCATCGATAAATAGCCATTTTTCGATTTGCACATTTTTCGATTTGAATGTTTTCTCATACACCCAGATGTTCCAATCCCTTGGTTTCATTATCTGTTCCATGTCTGACGGAAGGTACATGACTTAAATTATAGCTATACAAAATAGCTTTCACCAGAGGGGCAGACTTTTCGTTTGCATGTCTCTTACAGATTTTTGAAAACTTTGATGCCGTCAAAATGCATCTCTGAATTTCGATCCGTAATGCGCTTTTGCTTGGAGAATAGTATTGCGCTAGATTTCAAAACGGTTTAACATCTGTTGCTTAATATTTTTTAAGAACAACTTCTTTGCGCTGTCAAAATCATTTGGTTCATATCTGGACTTTGACATTCATTGCCATAATGTTCACAATAAACCTTGATTTTACGGCGCTTTGGCGAGTTGTGTAGTATGTACTTTGTCGTTTTCGTTCTAATTCCTTTATAAACTTTCCTGAGCTCTTACCCCACCGTGTCTTGTATAAGATGTACTTCGGTTTACTGTCACTGAAAGTAACTGCTGCTGGCGTAGCAGTGTGCTTGGTATGAACAATTTAAATTTGCATTAAAAAATAATAACTAATCTACGTATAAACTTGTCCGTATAAAAAAATTGTTTAATATAAAGAGTTGCAAAGAATGCTTACATGATCAAAGTTAAGTAGTCGCGCTATACCGTTTAAGGTCGATCGTTTGGCGTAGAAAAACTTGGACGCGAGTCCGATATTAATGAGCCCTTGCGCGGTATTGAAAATGACCAGCCGACGCATCGCAATGTGTACCAATTTGATAGTTGTAATTGCGTTTTTTTAAATTTTACAATTAACTATTTTTCAAAAAAATATAAAATTTTGATTTCTAATGAAATAACAATTATTCTGGTGCAAATTTTACGTAATAATATTTATGTAGTAAGGAGAAATTTACAGAAAATTCTGAGCGTCCTAGTAGTTTTGTGGTTTTGAATGGGATTTTTTTCTCTAGATATTCCATAAGTACTTAAAACTTCTGAGACCGGTATAAACTAAACCACTATTTATGAAATATTACCGTATATCTTTCATTTCGTTTTTTATGTACTATTTTTTAAGTAATTCTATCCATGAGCTCGAAAAAATGCTGTCGCGCATTTTATGAAAAAGCTTGCTTCGGAATTTTGACTTAAATAAATAAATGAGAAAAAATTACAAAAGGCGTGGCCGCTATTAACTAACGATTTCGACCATTCAATAAGTTAAAGTTGTTGAAGTTTTTCTATTTCTTAGAATAAGAACGCCGAAATTGGCTATTTAATGCAAAAATCACAATCATAATATAATAGGCCTCACAATTAAATGAAACTACGTGATGTAGAATAATTTCTACTTTCTTTAAGTTCTTTACCACGACCTAGGTTATTAGCAAAGATTCTTGCTAATATCTTTGCTAATAGCCCACCTGAAGATGTAATACAACGAAACCTAGGTCGTGGTAAAGAACTTAAAGAAAGTAGAAATAATACTACATCACGCAGTATCATTTTATTGTGAATAATGAATAAATTATATATATTTATATATATATATATATATATATAATAAATTAAATTTTTTTATAAAATTTTCTTTAAAAATTTATTATAAATTTTTAAATAAATTTTTTTTATTACACATTTTTATTGAATAAATTATATATGTGTATATATATATATATATATATATATATATATATATATATATACATATATATATATATATAAATATATATAATAAATTAGCGCCAAATATATTCTATAATAGGCCTCTTAAAAATATATATACACACCTTTCTTGTATTGGGTAAAATTTATTAATTTTCCATAATAAGAACATAAAAAAAAACTATGTAACAGTAAAGCAATTTACCTAGAATTACAAGAATTTTACGATAATTTATTTTTTAATGCCCTAATTTGCCTTCTAATCTTAAAAAAATAATGAAAATACGTAATATAATAAATAATGAACTCACACAGATACAGAACTAGTCTTTAATTTTGGCATTATTTCATAAATTTGTCTGTAACGCATCATACACTGCAACGCATTTTTTATTTATGCGTGACGAGTTTTACGATAGAATGGCATGTTTTTTTCTTACTACGCAAGACTGGTTGTGCTCAGATTATTATTGTTAATGTTACTTCTAGATACAATAATTCATCGTTTTGTAATATAATTAGAATGAATATAATTACCAAAATTTGAAAAGAAACATATTTTAAATCTACAACTTTTGAAGCATAGTATACGATGAGTTCATCTATAAAAAAAAAAAAGTTTTTTAACGTTTTTAAAAATATGCTATTGTATATTATATAGAAAGATGGAGCAAAAAAACATCAAATTTTATAGTTTTTCAATACTTATACCGTTTATATTCTTAATTCAATTATGATAAGGGAAATTAATGCAAGAGGTAAAATATTTAGAGTTTAATTTGCTTAACCATTTATGACTTTGATTTTCAAGATAAATTAATACATTTATTCTATGAAATGAAAGAGTCCTTATGGTCCAGTGAAAACTTTAATGTCGTTAATTTTATTTTGAACATTTATAGACGTATCTAGTTTAAATGGAGCCTTATAACAAACGAGGCTTAAAATAGTAATTTCTTAATTTCATTTTTTTGGAACATACAACTTATAATTTTACCTACACATGAAATATAAAATATATTGGAATCACTTAAGAAGACATAATGATATAAATTTAACCAAATCGTCGCATGAGAAAAAGTCAATAATAAACAATTAATTAATTAGGAAATTTTCCTTTATGATGAAAAAAATATGACATTTTTCCAAAATGTAACAAGGAAAATGAAGTGAAGTTTTATTGGAATGCCGTAAGTATCATGAGAAACGGGAAGATAAGGAAAACAACAAAAATTTCTTCAATTAGTATTTTGAAAGTTACTTGCTACAATATATTATTTGTATTATTAATGTTAAGATGAATTTAGTCTACTATAAAAAATCGACTTCAAGCAAAAATAATTTTACGCCGAATTAAATTTGTCTATCGAATATCATTACTATTAAGTCCTCTGAATTCATGATTAAGCAAGCCTTTTCAGGCAAGTGCTCAAAGGTCCTTTCATGAATTAATTGCTTGCCATTTAAAATGACTTTATCAGCAATTCAAGTTCAAAGTTCCAAGCCCGTAGATAATATGAAGCCGTAGATAATATAAAGTCAATATTTTAACCTTCGCAGACACGAGCTGTTTTCAAGCCTTTTTGCAAATATTTGGTTTTGTATCAATATTGTCTAATTTAATTGGAATGGTATGTTATTTCAATATCTGGATACACACTTTGTTTTAAAATTCAACTGAACAATAAAAGTTAAATATGTTAAATTACATGGTATGAAATATCAGATTACTGCGGTATTTTCATTTAATAACATTTTTCAAGGTAAAGATACCAATTTCAAACTATTCATATCACTGCTATGTTAAAGTCACGTAGTAAATTAAAAGGCGTATAAACAATATATATATGTGTGCCTAGGGGAGGTCTTATTCAAACCAACATTTTGGTTAATATTTTCTAAAGTAACACTGAATATTCAGACACGTAGGTTAAGAAATGTTAAAAATTTATTTTAATTTTGAATTCAACCACAACGTATATCAATGAGCTTATACTTTATGTTGTAGTTTATTTTTTTTTCTGTACCACACGGTACGTCAAACAAATATGAAAAGTATCGTGAACAAATTAGATAAACTTATGTTCATGTTTGAAAATTATGTACACTTGATTAGAAAATAAAATTAGGAGATGACTTGAAAAAAACTCCTTTCATTTATAGTTTTAATTTGCAAAAAAATATAATTCATTATTTCTGCAAAAAAAGCTACAGTCTGATATAAATTTGAATGTGTTAAATTTTCTTGTGTAACCTTATTCATGCATCTAGTTTAGATGGCGTTTTATACCGCATGTGACTATGAACGGAATTTCTTAATTTAATTTTGAATTGGAGTAATTTTAGTTTTACATATATATTTAAGATATTAAATTCTTTTTTAATGCCAAATTTAAAAAAATACAGGATCATTCAATCACAGGGAATAAAGTGTAAAATGTAAAATGTAACTGCGTAAAGGATCATTATAAGGCAGTATTTTTGAAAATATACTGAAGAAGAAAAAAGCTGACGAAGAAAGATGAGAAATGTGAACAGAAAAAGCAGGACCGTCAATAATGTTCTAAAAAATATACCACGCGGACCTGAAATGAATTTTTCTAAAAGTATATAACGCACAACCATTTTCTACATAAACATACTTTTACAGTTATTAATTAAAACTGTAAAATTATGTTTATATATTTAAATATTAAGCAAATTGATGGCGACTCGAAAAACAAAAAGTGGAGTATATGTTGTTTAAAGATAATGTTACAGAAAATAATCGATTTAAAATCTGATAATTAAGAAATTTCAAACTGGATTAGACGGCAATTTTTTTTTAATTTCCTTGCTTATAATTTTTTACAATGGCAACTCCATTTTTTTAGTGGAAAACTATAATTTTGCCTGCTTTTTTGCAATCGTGTAAAACTAACCAATGTTTCCTCTATTTATTGCGTACCTCTATAACAAAAAGTTCAAGCCTACGTAAAATAAATGGTCAATCTATAAAAAGATAAACAAAGTGAGGGAAATAAAAAAAAACTATGTTGTAAGATTTATTTTCCTTTATTTGTATATTTATACTAACGCATAAAACGAAAAAATTGTTTTTTATTGATTGGTTCGCATTAATCACTGGAATACTCACCTGATCTCTTTTTGTTTCATTCTTACTTTAGCTTACATTTTAAGAAACATTTTCACGCTCCTTTTTTGTTGGTACAGATTAATTGACGCAGAAAAGTGAAAAGTGTGAAAATTATTTGGCTTTTTTGTTTGTTCGTTCGCACTAACCTCGAGAACCACACATCCGTTTGAAAAAAATATTTTTGTTTTTTATTCAAACCTCTTACTTGGAAGAATATTATGAGACATATATCATCACGATACAGTGTAAGATAAGAGATCAGTCATAAAATGTGTAATAAAAGTCGGCAAACACTATTGCACAATCACTAAATTGTAAAGATTGACGATCGTCCGGGTATTCCCGCCGATATAAGTATCGCCGATCAATTTACATTCGTAAATAATTATCCTAATTTTCCTTCACTGCTTTAATTTCACTGAATATAATCTAGTATATATTTCACTGAATATAATATACTATATAGTACTGATATATATTTCACTGAATATATTCTTCTATAATCATCTGATCGTTCCGAGTATTCCTTCGAGATATATATGATCACTCATTCGAGATATATATATGATGTCGTAATAATGACCATTAAGAGAAGTGTAACATAATTAAGATAATTCTAGGCAGATGAAACAGCTAGTCTAGTATAATTAAACCTTCTTGTACTTGAATAAAATTTTATACCGTGAAAATATGGGTCATTCTATGACAGAAAATTTGAACTAAAAATAACAAAAACAGTGGTACAAATTATACCACTCATTTATTACTTTAATTTAAAAAATTAAAATAATAAATGAGTATTTATTTATTTTTAATTTAAAAAAAAATACATCGTGGAGAAGGATTTTTTTAAAATAATTTCTTATTATTGTATCGGGATTAAAAGTAAGTAAAATCTGAAACAGAATTAATACAGAATAATATTTATTTCTTTGCTTTTAGTCCATAAAACTAACTCTAATTATCACCTTTTTCACTATCAATGAAAAATATGTTATTTAAAAATAATGAATTCGCTTCAGGATACAAGCGTTTTATGAATGATAATTCAGATAATATGGTTTAAATTTTATATTTTCATCAAAACATGGATTCTTCTATATATTTGTCACTTTATTTTCTCGTTAGCAAGAATTTCGGTTACGTAAATTTAGCCTATATGCGCTATGTTTCTTGTTTTATTTTAAAACCTATCTGGTTCCTCAGTTTCTTGCAAGATAGAGGTTATTCTTTTTTTATCCAGTCAATTTATTGAAAATAAGATTAATTTCAGTCAAATAGAGAAGAATTATTTTTATTTATTTCCACTAATAAACAATATATCACGTATCTTGAACAAAACTGACATTTTAACAAATTTTTTCAAGAAGAAAGTCGGGTTGGCCTCTCAGATCTAAAACTTCTGAACCAAAACACTGAAGAGGTTAGTAAGTTTAAAAAAAAATAGGCCAAAATGCCAGTTTGCGAAGGTTAAGTTAAAAGAATGAATCCTTTCACTAGCTCATTTGTAGAAGCTTTATTCATATTAAAAAAAATTATTCGTCACTATTACCAAAGCCAGATACAAAACACTCAGTACGTAATTTCAACTCGCGTTTGATTGGGTTCCACTAACATTTTCTCATTGTTTTATTTTAGGAAATGAAATTCAACAAAATTCTACGTTTCCGTTTTGAACCAGTTTTCTCTCATGCAAAACTACTAATAAATATTTATTCTTCCAAAAAACAAAAAAATAATATCGGTATTAGGGTAGAATTGGACATTGAGTATACCCGTATTTATTATACTTTGACGTATAAAATACCAATAGCAATAGCATGTCATCCCTTGTGTACATTATACCGATCATGCTTATTTTTAATTGGTGTTAACTTATCTATTTTATCATTTATAAATAGTGGCAAAATTTTAAAATTTAAAAATAATGGGGTTTTTAAATTAAAATTTCATGATATTACTTACATTAAATAAAGTACAACAATTGTAATTTATATGGAAACCATTAGAAAAATAGCAAAATATCCAGTTTTAAAACATGGTAATTTAATTATTATTAAAGTTCGAAACGGCTGTCAGTTTTCCTGCCAAAATTTGTCTCAGGAAATGTTTCCACTTTAGATAATTTGGTGCCTGCTGAAATTTTCACGAGTCTCTGCAAGAAAAATAATCTGAAGTCTTCTTCGCCTGTCGATACTTATCAAAATCTAAGCGACAGTAGTGTGGGGTATATTTAGCAGAACTTAGCTTATTTCTAAGACACGAGGCTATTCTAAAGCTGAATAAATCGATTCTAAAATAAATTAGTTAATGTCAAAGTAAAATGAAAGAGAGGAGGTTTTCGTAAATTGATTTAGCACAGGATAAAGTCATTATTTTATAGGCGAAATTCGTAACGACACTATTTCTATCAACCAAAGGAAAATCTTTCAGAATAATACCTAAAGGGTAGTGATAGTTAGTTTCACTTAAGAATTAAAAAAATAAACTATTTTACCATATTTGTTACGAAAGAATTAATAGCCATGTTGCTTTTACGGTTCTAAATGCCAACGGCATACTAATCGGTAATTATCTCAACAGCTAACGTTGAAGGTAACATAAGGAAATTGTGGGGATAGGGGATATTCAGCAAATAAGGTACTAAACATATTCTGATTTTTTTTTATACAGTGTGTATACCGTTTTAAAAGGCTAAAGTTATGCTAGCCTCTTTTTTATCTTCATATATTTTTCTGAGATAAACGCACCCCATCTTCTCTTATTTCTGATATTACTGAACCTATAATTATGAAAAAGATAAGGCTTTTAGAATTCTGCGCATAACTGTAGAAAAAATGTAACGATAATTCTACATATCATAGTTATTGAGATATTTACACTAACATATATCGCTCCTGCCTAATTATATTAAGTATTATTTCATGTGTTAGGAAGTCCATATCACTGGTGGCATATGGTAGATGGAACATTTTGATTTCAGACAAGGTAAAGAACCATCAACGCGCAAGCTGGACTCGTAGGTACATGGACGGGTTTATTTCTTTCATTATAGGAATACAATGAAGATAAAACCAAATGCTTTCTTCACGCTAAACTTTATTTTTCGTGAACGAGAACGGAAATCAAAAATTGCAAATTCCTCCTAATAAAAATTTGCAATCGATAAATACTTGAATTGATATTTGTTCATTGAACATAAGAACAATTTTCATATATAGTTAATTTAAATGTAAATATTTAAAAAAAATTGTTAACATTTTTTAATAAATAAATAACTAATAGCTATTTAATATGGAAATCAATAATTAAATTGGGTATCAAAGCAAGAAAGACTGCTGTGGATGTGATACGTAAAGGTATTAATAGAACATACACTCCTTGAGAAAGAAGGATGATAGACTAATAAGCGGAAGGATAAATATCGAGTGAGACTTGATAACTTCAGGAACATTATTAGATAGATGTATGTTAAAAGAAGGTGAAGAAAAAAATTTGACAGAGATCTGTCTAACAAAAACCAATCTCTGCTATACACTCTTTATTTGACAGTTGGTTAAATTAACATATAATCATATAATACAAATATAAAGTACTTATAATGCAAGTTTCGTTACAGGATATATAGTTATGTTCAAATTTGGTTTATTTATTTACTTTTTCTCAAATAATAACTTCTGCTGCTTTTTCTATACACCTATTTTGTTGTCGTTTAACCCTGTCTTAGAAATACGAAAACAATTAATTTTAATTCATAACGCATTTAACACTTTAAATATGGATTGTTATAATTTCAGGTGAAAGATAGATTTCAATATTGACCTCATGTATGACCTACCACGTCTCATTTGAATACTTCTTGTATTTTCTCAAATAATAACTTCTGCTGCTTTTTCTATACACCTATTTTGTTGTCGTTTAACCCTGTCTTAGAAATACGAAAACAATTAATTTTAATTCATAACGCATTTAACACTTTAAATATGGATTGTTATAATTTCAGGCGAAAGATAGATTTCAATATTGACCTCATGTATGACCTACCACGTCTCATTTGAATAATTCTTGTATTTTCTCAAATAATAACTTCTGCTGCTTTTTCTATGCACCTATTTTGTTTTCGTTTAACCCTGTCTTAGAAATAAGAAAACAATTAGTTTTAATTCATAACGCATTTAACACTTTAAATATGGATTGTTATAATTTCAGGTGAAAGATATATTTCAATATTGACCTCATGTATGACCTACCAGGTCTCATTTGAATACTTCTTGTATTTAACGACCTTCGTGCGGTTTTTTATGAGGATTATAATCCACTGTTCATGTGCACTATTATGTGTACGATAAGTGAAATTGCATTTAGAGTCAATTAAAATAGAAACTTGATAAGGAATGAGCATACTTTTAATTTTTTGTCCCGCGTTATTATTTACATGAAGTATTAATTAAACAGAAAATAATTTATTAATTTAATTAATGAAGAAATGTAACTGAGATGAAAATTATAACCGATAACTAACAGAGTTGTAAAACATGAAGAATATACTCTTAAGAATTGCTTGAAAGGAAACTTAAATAATGGAGAAATAATAAAAAAAAATGATTTTAAAACTACTATAACTTATAATTCCATAGAATGAATGGACATCACTATTAAGCAAGTTAATTTTTTAATATTGATAATTTCTTTCCCTAATTCATAAAAATAATAAAAAGTAATCGTATTGGGGAATATACAAATTATTTTTTTTAAATTTGAGGGCTCGTAAATTTAGAAAAATTTGTTTATTATATTTAAATTACAAATATTTATAAAGAAATAATAAAAATAACGAAATATACTTTTCATGCAAAAATATATTATTTTCAAGCTTTTTTTGGTACATATCCTTTGTCTACTTGTGTTGTAGGACGAATTTTTAGCAAATTTTCATATATTTTGAATTGCCCCCATTTTGAAATTATAAAATTTTACCTATATATAAATTTTATATAGACTTCATTTATACTCTTATTGTTCCAAGTTTAGTTCAGATTAAATAAAAAGAATTTGTTTTTCAGAACATTCACAAATTTGCCATGTATCCACATATAAACAATTTTAAAGCAACGGTTGCTTTAATATCTGGAGATCGATGAAAAGCATAGAAAAATCATCCTAAAAATTTAAGTCGATATTTCTGCAATAGGTACTGTATCCTAATGCAACTCAAATGTTTGTACATTGTTTCTTTTTGATCCTGATTATTCAAACCTTCTTAATTCTTTAGTGTGAAAATTATCGGTTCTAGCACCAAAATATTTCTATTTTTCTCATTATGTAAAATTAAATAATTCTTTGATAAAAAAGACTGAATTCTGAGTAATAAGTTTAGCTAAGAGAAATGGTGAAAAAAGTAATAAAATGTCTATAGTGTGAATTTTTTCTACCAAATCATCGAAAATAGCCAAGTGAATTTGACTTTATTATGAATACCATAATTTTTCACATCTTCAAATAATACAGTATTTTTATATAATGGAAAGTTATTATAACATAACTGAAAACTTCATTAACGACGAGGAGTATGGAACATAAAATCTTGTTATTATGCTTTTTAATTTTAGTACTCAAATTTGTATTTTTACTTTTGTATTAAATTATGTATTTTCAAATTGTATAACAAACAAGAAGGACTTTTTTCTGTAGTTTTTTTTATTTTAGTTCCTGCCTACAAAAAGAGATTTTTTGAAATAAAAGTTATTCATCTAATCCATATGTATATATATATATATATATATATATATATATATATATATATATATATATATATACATATATATATATATATATATATATATATATGTATATATACATATATATATATATATATATATATATATATATATATATATGTATATATATATTATACACACACACACACATATGTAAAAAAGAGTGATTATTAACAAAATGGAGTTGGCAATTTCCAACAAGGCAAGTAAATTTCTTCACGATTTTTTCTCGAAAAATTGTAGTATTCTTTTATTTTTTATTGCCTTTAATATTTTTTTATTATTCCTCTTTCGCGTAAGATAGTACCATAGCAATGATTCCTAGCTTTGTGGTTATCGAGATCTTCTCATTTCACTATATTCAGAAACATATTTATAGGATTCGAAATAATATTAGCATTTCCGAATAATTTATCGAAATATTGATGCGTACCGATCACTTGTGTGCGAGTTCCTCTAGTATTTATCAGGTTCATTCTCATAATAAACTAAATATGACTGGCCTCTTTCTTGTAGACAATGATACATATACAATATATATGTGGAAAACTTTACGTAATGAACTCGAAAATTTATTAAAACTTTAAAATAGAGAAAAATAGATATACTCACTAGAACGAAAACAAATTTTTAAAATAAACAATGCCAATACCTTTATGAACAAGAAAGTTATAATTTCGTAAATATTTTTAAAATAAACGTTATTAATAACTTTTTCATGATAACACATCAAAGTAATTAGTGGAATAGAAATTTACAATCTTTTATTTTGACAATTTATATATCTGTTCGAACAAAACAGATTAAAGAAAACAAAACTTTGTTTTGTTTAATAAAATTCTACAAGGATAATTTGAATAGACCTTAATTGCGTAGGCAAAAGGCGCGTCCTTCATTCATTACTAGTCGGCCGTGTTAATTTAAGTTTATTTTTGAACATTATAGAATGTCTTCAGTTGGAAATAACAAGGTTATTATAATTTTAAAACACATGGGTTTGAAATGACAATATCAAATGCCAAATAATCGTTACGTAAATTTCTAGTCCAAAGAGTTGAAAAGGAAGTTATATATTATCAATGATTTTAAAAAATTCGTCCATCCTTCTGGTCTAAGAAACATAAGAAGTATGTAATTATTAAGATTTTTCCTTTTTTTCACACACACACACACACATGCACGCACGCACGCACGCCCGCACACACGCACGCTTGCACGCATGCTCGCTCGCATACATGCACGCACGCATGCATGCACACATGCACACATACAAACACACACACACATACACACACACACACACACACACACACACATATATATATATATATATATATATATATGTGAACGAATGAAGAGATGAAGTATGTAATAGTAATTTTTTGGATTCATAATTTTCTTTTGTTAACGAAATAACTGAAAAGGCACTCGCATTACGTTATAAAGCTGGTCTATATAATTTTTTTTTTTAATTTAAATTTAACAAAATCAAATTTTTAATCCATTTTTGAACAGTTATTTTATCTGACAATCCACTAACGAGGAAAATCATTTATTTCGTTCGATTAATTGAAAAAAATGATAAGAACTCCTACATCCGTCGCCCTCAGTTTTGAATTCTGCTGATTGTTTTTTTTTTAATATCTGTTGCATTTATAAATTTTCTATAAATAGTAATTAACAGTAATAAGAGTAAAATAAATATGAATAAAAATATTTGAAAATGTGAGTACCTCAAATCCAAAATAAAATTTTAATGTGAACAAGGACATATTGGTTGGAAAAGAAAATCTTTTTTTGACCCATTCATCTTTGATATTGAAAATCTGTTTATTCGTAAACTTCGACTTATGTAATACTTAAGGTCTTGCTTATAGCAAAGCAAATAATAAATAAAATCAGATATTTGATAATAATTAATTTATTAATTATATATTTTACATAACAAAAAAAGTAATGCGAATGAAGACACCTTCATTAAAAAAAACAAACTGTTTTTAACACTTGAATATCTTGTTTATCTCAGATATGTCTAGTGATTTTAACGATTTGTTTGTGGTTTAGGATCTAGTTTGCAGTAACTTTAAACTGCCTTTTACTGTGTTCTCTGTAAATTTAATCACATCTAACAAGAATAAATTTAATATACAGCGTATCTTCATATAGATTAAGCATGATCAGGATATAACACTTATCTTTATATATATATATATATATATATATATATATATATATATATATATGTGTGTGTGTGTGTGTATGTGTGTGTGTGTCAATATAATTTGTAAATCGAGAATCGCTAAGTATTCATAAAAAGTAACATTGATGTTGTGAGCAACAACGATAACTTGAAAAAGTTTCCGAAATGCAAAATTTTTAAGAAAATAGAGTAAAGTCGTGACATGTATAGGAAATTGGCTTTAGTAAATCATACATGGAAAAATGAAAAAGAACGAAGACATTTAATCAAAGTCAAACAGCGATAAGACGTGAAAAGGTAGACATAAATATAAAGTCAGAAAATAGCTTATGAAATGTAAAAAAAATGCTTTTGAAATAAAACTGCATCAAGTAAAAGTGAAACCTTTTACTATTCTAATATGATTCTTATTATGATAACGTTCAGAATATGATGACTTAATTATTTAAAAAAAAGCTACAGTTTATATATACGTTGCATACTCAATATAGTTAATAACCTCACCGTAGTCGGAGAAAAAGGCCTTGGTCTGGACGATTTCATAATGAACGCTGGCCAAATTATTATAGATACACCGTCACTATATCTTATAGAATGCAAATCTTAGGAGTATTTAAAGCACAATACATAATATTATATATCTGTTTATTATGGATAACCCAGAGTAATGGTGGTAAGTTAAAAACATTGTGTTGTGTCCAGATAGCGCTGCACAAAGTTTTCATCTTTAATTTTTAAAATTTAAGAAAAGTCAATGTGAAAATTAAGTCAATTTATTAAACGTTATCAAAATAAATATTATAGAAATTTTATGTGTCGATTAAAATTGCTCTTGATACTTTAAAAACTAATTTCCTAGTTTCAGGAAAGTTAAAAACTGTTTTTATAAACCAAACCAAAATAGAAATTCGTATTTTGATAATGATACTTTTCGTAACACAAAACATGTTACACTTTCATGTGGCATTTATATATATATATAAATATATATATATACGTGTGATAAAAACTACAAATCGAAACAACGTCAGAAAATACAAATCGAAACAACCTTACACGCTTTTATTTTCTTTTTAAAGTGGTGCGTAATATTATTATTGTCTTTATTAACCAGACAAAAAGCAATTTGCCCTTAGTTGTTGAGTACTCATAAATTCAAAAAGCTCCCGTTAATTTAATCAAAACGTGATAATCGTCACGCCCACGCATGACCAGGGTTTTGTTCTCTTCTTATCGAATGTTTAACATATTTTATTTTCCTGATAATTCTTTTATTTTTCTCCCTAGTCATGTAACAAAAATAGGGATCTTTGAAGAAAATCCAATTACTCTGCCAGTTAAAGTTTTGAATTTCCATAACGTTAATGTTTATGTTCTTTGTTACATTTATACCTGTTATTGTATACATATATTTATACCCTGTGAGATTTAAGCCATTTCCATGCGGTGAAGTACTTTCATTTTGGTAAATATTTTTTTGAGGATTTATACATCTATATTTTGTCGCATTCATTAACGAAAGCTTCGCTTATTAAATAATTCATATTTATTTTTCTCATATGCAAATATAAGATTATCACCTAACTAAAAAAGAAATAAGATCGTACAACAAAATTATCAAATTATCAAATTTCAAAAACTGGTTATATGAGTTGATATTATGAAATTTCTACTCCCTAAACAGTTTTTAGGAAAATATGCATCTGTAATATTAAAATAAAATTTTATTAAAAAAACTAATAATGAACTAGTAGTCAACTAAAGAATTGTTTCATTTCTGTTTTTGTATTTTTTAGAAATTTAAAAAATATAAATTCAAAAGTGAATTTTTAGATAATTTTGAAAACAAATTATTTGTAAATCATTATTATTTCTTTCTTGTCAATATAAATTCTATGAAATTCGCTTATCCAACCGACCTTATTTTTTATCGCCCATTTTATATTATATTATCCTGGCTTCGGATAAACGGAGTTGTTAAAATTAATTTTAGATTGATGCTAGTAAGTAACTAATTAATTAAACTATGCGTCTAGTGTATTTTAATTTTTAGATCTCAATTTTATACAAATTTTCGACTCATAAAATAAAAAGGTCAAAACCGAAACATATTACCTTTCTATTTTTCTGTCATAGGCAAATAAGTTTAAGTAATGCAGAGGTTTCTAGCTAATAAACGGAATGAGTTATATAAAATTTAAAGGCGAGTCTAATTAAAAAGAGTTTTCAAAAAAAATTGTTTCTATACTAGGGTAAACATTATACTAAAACTGTTTTAATTTTTTTTTCATTGAAATGTAAGTACGTAGAGACGTTCGGTATTTTAATTTTAAATTTTAACAGGTATATATTGGAAACCTTAACGCCAAGTCACCTAGAATTCCTGACCGGCATGGTAAATGCCATGCCTATGAAATAATAATATAATACACAAAGTATAACAAATAATACTAAGTTTAAAATAAACTATAACAGTTTGATGGTGATATAAACGATATAAGCGTGATGTATACGAATTTTGTGGTAATCTTGTATTATTATATCGCTTCATAGTGTTAATACAAGACCTCGTACCGACAGCATATCGTTCGTTGAAATGTCAGAGTTTATGTGACTTTAATTAACGTAGGTACAAAACCCAAGTAGCCCGGGAACGACTTGCATTTGAACGTTTATTTTTTTAATATCTAATACCAAAATAAAACTACCTATATTTGCCGATCTATATTTCAGACAATTTCAAATTATTGATAATAAAAATTAGTTTTGATTCTTTGGATCCACCTATGTCTCATATCTTCTTTCCGAGAGTCGGAATAAAAATGAAATAGAATGTCGTAGTTATCTATTCTGAAATACACAACTATTTTTTAATGCTGTCATATATGCTCTTCAAATTTATAGTATTACACATATTCTAATGAATATTTCCTATTTTGATTGACCCAGGACAAATTGCCATTTATACGTATAAAGATTAATTTTTCCGTTTCATTCATTCGAAAAAAATTAAGGTAGTTGATCGTAATAGTCCATTCGTTCTAATCCTTACCCTTTTTCACATTTTTCCATATGCTGAGAACAAACTGTATAATAAAATTAATTTTTTCACTTTTTGTATTTTTTACTTGAATTAATTCCATCTAGTAAAGTAGATGTCTCAATATCTCCTATTATTCATACATCTCATTTGGTTCCTTCACATATATTTATCCACGTATTTAGCTGTAAAGAAAATATATCTTATTTATTTATATCGGGAGATATTTTATAAACATGCAGCTTCATGCTTGATAAATTCTTCTTGTTAATAAAATCCAAACGTTATTATTTAAAATTTTGCGTTTTCTTTGGGTCTTTTAAATCGCTATTGTCTTTTAAATTATCACTCTATAAAATTAAGTACAACGATTAGTTTTTCACGTAAACAATTTAATAACAACTATGTATTATAGAGAAAATATCTCAAAATTACACGAGTCCAAAATCTAACTGTCAAACGAAGGCAACAACTGATTCCTAACCACAATTATTTAACGATATATGCGCGGTCTAGTATTTTACCTTCAGGTCTTGAATCTTCTATCATTTCCTGTCAAGTTCTACGTTTTTTTTCAACGAATTTGTTACAAAAATCAAAATTTCAGTAAAAATTAGCGACATAAATGAAAAATATAGAAAACGTACTCAATCTTATAAACAACATTTCAATTTTTGTAATTTTTTTTTGTTCATCACATAATTTCAAAACATGGTATATACATAAAACCTTTTATATAAAACTTATTACAAACCTAAAAATTATGAAAGAAAATCTTCAGAATTTTTAATTTTCTTATAAGGAACCCTTACATTTTTCGTCATGTCTCTGTGTGCGTCGGTTCGTCTATTACGTCCTTCTATTTACTGTTCTTTTCAATCTACGTACATGAAACTGTGCGCTTCAAATAAATATCTCAGGTCATATGGAATTTTTTTCCGGCTTTTGAAAGTACCTCAGCTTATTGAGAAGAGGAAATGAAATAAAAGAATCCCATCCCGCTATGTGAAAAGTTAGAAAAGTCTTTAAAAGAAATTATGAATTCCATTTAACACTTTTCGTTTTTTAGCCCCATTTAGGAAATATTAAGCTTCAAAATTCTTTGCAGTGTGTACCTCCTTTTCATTTCTAAATAATATTATTTAAAAATATCCAACTACTCTTGAAAATAGATTTTGATACACTCTTTCTAAAGAAATTGATTCCTAGAAATCTAGTTTCATTAGTTGGAAAAGATAAAAAAAATAAAAAAGTAGATGTGACATACATAATATTACTGGACGAGTGAGGTTGCAAGTGTACTTAAAATAAATTTATGTCAATTATTAATATATATTTAATTTCATTTTCCGCAACTAAATGAAACGACGTAATGTAGTTTTATTTCTACTTAATTTAAATCCTTTTTCACGACCTAGGTTTCGTTGTATGACAACATTTTCAAATGGGCAATTTGTAAATATTATACCTATCTATACTAATTGTCCATCTGAAGTCACAAAACGAAACCTGGGTCGTGGTAAAGAACTTAAATAAAGTAGAAATAATCCATAGCCTCATTTAGTTATGAAAAATTAATATAAATTAATTTCTACAAAATTAATGTCAAATATATTTAATTATATACATTTTTCAATATTTAATTTAAAAACATATAAGAGCAGGTTCGACTGTTCGGTTACTAGAATCCTATTTGCTACCATAGGCTTTAGTCAGAACGTATGGACAGGACTTACGCATTTATGATATCTGTGTATACTTTCATACTTTTTCTAATTTATCCTTGGTCCAACATATACTTGACGTGGTTTTTTTTAACATTAAATTTAATTTCTGGATTTTTTTTGGAAATGAGTCATGAAAATATTCAAATTAATACGGTTGATTTGAATATTTTTAATATCTTATTTTTCAGAAAAAATTCAGGATATTGAATTCATATTCGAATAGTATGAGGCAATATCACCCTATTATTCTTAAATGCGGAAAATAAAAGTTTCATTCGCAAAAATTTTGTACTGAGACATAGAGTAATTATAACTCTAGCAAGAGTCGCGCGTCAGTATTTGTTGTTGACTTCCATTTTGCCGCAACCTCTCACAAAATACCATAGAGCATGTAATGATAAATCTCGTCTGGATCTGACGTCAACTTGATATCATTCGCCGCATTAGTGTACTCGTACATATTTTCTGTTTCTTCAAATCCATGAAAAGAAGCACTTACTCAAATTATATAAAATTTAATTGCACATTGGAAAAAAAACAGACAGTTTAGGCATATTATTTTGGTAGTATTAAACTAAAATATTTGATCGAAAAATTTAAATAATTTAAAAAAAAATTGTTTACTTAAATTAATAACAAAAAGAAATATTTTAATAAAAATAATCGTATTATCTACTTTATTTACTTTTGGACAGTAATTTCGAACGATTTTTGAGAAATTGGTGAGGGGAAAAATGGTGATCAAATAAAAATACTAGCTGGCTATAACAAAAGTGGTAATAAAATGTATAAATTCAAAGATAAATTATAAAAATAAAACAAAACAATTTTGCAAAATTGTTGCTATAAAAACATATTCAATTCAGTATTATGAGTGACGGCATGAAGTAGAAAAATAATGTGAGTATTGGGAAATTTAAAACTAATTTAAAACCTAAACTAATAACTAAACTAATTTAAACTAACTAGCATAGTCCGTAAGAACGACAGTAAAAAAATCATCAAAAATAATCTTAAATTCAGAAATGATCTAACAGCAAGGCAAATCATAGGCTAGAATATCGACATCAGTGAGCAATATTACTTTGAAATATGACGTGACGTTGTTACTTATTGATTAAGCACGTCATAAAATTCGTAGTACCCGAGATCACGTAAATTCATAAAACATCCTTTAAGTTAAATGTAATACGTTTTCACTACTTTCTGGGGCAGTTCATAGGCGAGGCGACCTTACGTCGCCAACGGCGCGGCCGGCCTGTTCACCACCTTTCAGATCTTTATGTGCTAACGGTTTAATGTACACAAATTGCGACAAGTCTTATTCACAAAAAATTCCTCATTTATGTTCATTATATGTGAGTAGAGATTAAATACAGGCTTAAAAGCCTTGAAATATTTGCAAAATATTGGCGAAAAAATATTAGAAAGCGAAAATTTTTGGAAATATTTAACGTCTTTCGCCGAGATTGTCCAGACTAACATAATACCATGACACTTCAAAGGCACTTAAAATAGTTATGATATATTTGGTAAACAAGCAAAACCCTTCTCATCTATCGCCTTTTCTAACACGTTAATATCGTTGTCATTAAAATTCAACACTATTTTCAAATCAAAACCTAAAAATTAAAAATTTTTTTTTTAGAACCCGAGGTTATTTTTCCTAACAACAGGTCAATATATTTCATCACTTGGTTTTGTTTTTTATATTGGGAGTTACAATCTCTGTTATTTGCAAACAGAAAGATTTGATAAAAAAATTTTATTACAACAGGAGTTATCATTTATAAATGATTAGGCAATTATTAGACGTTCAATCAAGTTAAAGAAATACTGACGGATTGACAAAAGATTGACCATGCAATTGTAATGGTTGACGGATTATTAAAGAAGTTTTAAATTATTATTAGATACTCAATCACATTGAAGAAATATTGATGGATTAATTAAAGATTGATCATATAATTGTAATAATTGACGGATTATTGAAGAAATTTTAACAATTACACGATCAGTCTTTTGCACTTAATAAGAATATTCATTTAATTTTAAATGTTCTGTCCAATTATATCGTACTCGAGGGAATGGGCTATGAGGCATATACAGATAGAAACCATAAACTTATAACAGGTGGACATGATGAAATTATAGGGGTTCCTTGCTTCACTACGGAACCTAATAAACAACTTTTAGTTCAACTCCACGACATCAAAATATATGACTTTTTGCTTAATGTAGCAGGCGGAAGTTAAGGGTTAGTAATCCTAATTTCGAATTACCACTAAAGGTTTTCCCTAGTGACATTGCTACTAAGACATAATGACTTGGTTAAAATCCACTTTGTCTTAGAAAACGTGATAGGAAATTCCCGACTATACTATACTTGAAAAGTATTCTCAACAATGTTAAATACTTTAGATGCTTATAACTACGTAATATGCAAATTATTTCGCCTCGATATATAAAAGAAAAGCATTTAAATTTTTCACATGCTCGGTGAAAGTACAGGTTTCACTCAATTGACATTCCATAGACAGGCACGCGGATCTATCACATATTGACTCTAGTGAGCATAAAATGCATATTGTTGGCTGGTCGGCTGCCACCAGTCTACCGGAATTGCGTGAAAAAACTTTACTGTCATGAATCGAACTATCGTACGAGCACGATAACAGATTCGGTTTGCATTTGACGTCCTGTCGATATCATCTACCGAATTTGTGCAGACATTTCGACTTGTGTGAGGTCAAATATATTGAATACACCCTAGGTTGTTAAAAATTCTCTCGAAATTTTGCGCTCGATATGCATAAATCCATTTATTTTTATAGTTAATTAATATGAAATAACAAACTTAATAAGTTACACAATTATATTTACTCCGACGCATCGAAATAATCACTTAACACCGTTTGATTCTTGGTAACCAAAATTCTTCAGTAGCTATACTTTTTTACTTTTCACGTAGCATGGAAACCTGCTATTTTGTATTTTATGCCTGTATACCGATAAACCATTTCTTTTCATACTTTTCACGAGAAGTATACATGTTATGTTTTCACAGTGTACATGTTATGTATGTATTTACGTTAGTACTCTTACGACCAATTTTCAGTAAAGGCAATTTCTATAATCGCACACCGGCAGTAATAAAAACTAGGAACAGTAAATCTGCAAATAGCAAGATATTACTATATACGTTTATCGCTTATTAAAATATTTTTGTACCTATGCACTATTTTTCTTGTAAATACATTAATGTTACCAATTTTCATTTCTA
Source organism: Druceiella hillmani (assembly GCA_039881145.1). NCBI lineage: Eukaryota > Metazoa > Arthropoda > Insecta > Lepidoptera > Hepialidae > Druceiella > Druceiella hillmani. Next base: position 23,644,760 of record JAYKKI010000022.1, on the reverse strand, counting down.
CTTCTGTTAATTTATATTTTTTTAACAAAATACTTAGTTTTGTAGGGAACCATACACATAAACTAAAGATTATATACTCGTATATACTCGTATATGGGAGGACGGACCCATGACATTCAAGGGATAAATTATCCCACGTACAGGGGAGTCAATGACTCTTTCTGCTTTTTGTCTTATGTGATATTGACTACAGTCAAAAAATAATATCTCAGCCGTTTTTCCATTGAATCACGGATCTGAAAAATAGTATTCAATATATTTTTGACATTTTCAAAAATGTTACTGCCTCAACATAATTAATAAAATTTTTATTTGTCATACGTGCATTTGAATATTTTACACTACATGGATATATAATTAAGTCCCGAAAGTAAGGTTTTCTCTCACATTTATTTTCTGTTAGATGCAACTGCATCGATTTGTTCGAAATTTATATAAGTATGCATATATGGGTACATACGTGTCTATAAATATATATAATCTTAGCAATCCTAGCTAATAGCCAACCTGAAGATGTAATACAACGAAATCTAGGTAGTGGTAACGAACCTAAAGAAAGTAGAAATAATACTACGTCACATATTATTCAGAACGCGAGCCGAGCAAAAGTCAGTAACATTAACATTACGCATGGTGTTTACGATTTGTATATTATTCTATTATCCTTGGCGTAATTGTTTATTTCACGATCTTAAAGTATCCGGTAGTTGACTCATTCTAAATTTTTATATTTTTCGTGTAATATTGTGAAATATAAGTAAATTAAAAACCAGTCTTTAAAAAAATTCAAAAATTTATTAAAAAATAAGCCAGTTATAGGCTTATAAATTTGAAGATACGGATAGAGTTGGGTATATCCCTGTCTCCTTTCCTCTTGTAGAATATAATTTGCAATATTAAAAATGACCTCGCAACACAGTATTGCCTTCCTTGTCTAAAGGTTAAATTTAAAGTTTTATAACTCGGTCAATTTTTAAGATTATTTAAAAAAAATTTCAGTCTTCATCAGCTTGTACCTTGAAATTATGATTAATGAAATAAAAAAATTTGTAAAATACCCAATTGATGACAACCAGTACTGACTGGGTTTTCACTTAATGTCGAACGATCAAATCCACATGTCAACGATATTTGCACTCAAAATAGACTCCAAGTTACTCAGGAAGTTATGAAAACGGCAACATTAGGGGTTTCTCACTTTCAATCTTTTATTCTGATCCATGATTAAAGTATCCGTAGGAGATTTAACTTTACCGACATAGTTAGTGGGATTATGAGCCAGCCCAAGGGGCAGATTATATAACGAGCAGAATTAACGACCTTTGGGGAAGAAAGGTTCTCCGATAATGACTATGCACCGAAAGAAGCAGAATGGGATGATCTTCCGCTAAGTATACGAATGGCCTAGGAAAAATCGCAGGAAGTCGTTGAATCGAAGCCGCATGAATAGGTATATGTGGAAAACTGTAGAGGAGGTTTACGTTGAGGAGTCTTTGAATTATCGTTGATAATACCTTCAAAGAGACGAATAAAGAAACCTCATAACTAAAGACCGGACCGGAAATAATTACATGGAAGTATACATAGAAAGAATATAACTTCACTTGAAACTGCAAGGAAGTACATTTTCATTTAATGAGTTATAATGTAACATGATACTATTTTTTTGCACTTTTTGTGATGTAGTAGTCTGTATATTCTTATATGTAATAGATTCTTTTCCTAGAAATAAATCAACGATCCCTACACTTGACTCTGTAGCAATGCAATACAGTGTTTTTTTATGAATAAGGGATGAATAAAGATTCGCATGTACCAAAATTAAAAAAAAAATATTTTGTATAGTTTGTGGAGTAAAAAAGAAAATTATATCTTAGACAAAATAATGTTACTAGATTCCTATATAGTTTGGAAAGCCTACTATAAATAACTGCTAAAGATAACTATAAAGAAAGAAACATGCACTGACAATTGTAAATTCAATTACACTGAAAAGATAATCTATTAACCCTTTCCCTAATTCCATAACTTAGGTTTGCTCTTTACCTACATTGCATATACAATTTACATATAAATCTTCGCCAGAAACGTAAAATGTTTGTCCAATATCTTGCTGCAGATGCCTGAAAACATCACGAAACATAAAAAATAAAAAACGAAATTTACTGAGAAATATGCGCAAATGGCTTATCGTAAATTAAAGGTTGTTTATGGTTCAATGAATAAAACGTCGTTCTAGTTAGCCACGACCAACACCACCGCATAATCGTCCAGTTAAATCTGACCCAATTAAACTGAATAATTGCTTTTATTATCACTATGTTACTAAATTGTGTAACCTTAATGAATATAAATGGCTTAATTTGTACTTCGGAGATGTAAATCTCAATTAATTATTGAATTATCAAGTTTATGCTAATTTCCATGATAGTAAGTAAATACGATTATGAGACGTCTTTAAAAATACTTAACGCAAAACGACATATTCTCTAGAAATGACATATACATATATACATATAGAAGTAATCTAATCACATATACTATGTAAACAGATGCTGCCACATCAACTTATAAAACGGTATGGCGAAAAGCATAATTATTTCTACTTTAATAGCCGAAGAGGAGTAAAAATGAAAGATTATTTTCCAAAAAATTAGATTGAGGAATTCCAACTAAGTATAGAAATGAAATCAAGTATTATGCTTTTATTTTTGCCTCTGTTTATATACGTACTGCGCAAGAATTACTTGATAGATTTTAATAGAGCTTAATTTTATTGTACAGCTTGGGATCCCAAGGACGATTTCAAATTCGCACAGTACCAATTATTGATATACATTATTCATTTATATATTTATGTTGATTTCCATATTTTTCTAAAAACTTCATTTTAATTGTATAAGTAATTTGATAATTTTAGGTGCACAAGCAAATACGTAAACAGACAAAAATTCCAAAAATGATCTTAGTGCATTATATCCATTCATTATATAATTAGTATATTCTATATATATTTATCCTCCGATTTAAATTTTTTAAAATTTTTTCAATGTTAGACATGAAAAGTTTAGAGCTTTGTTATATATTTTTCGATAATATGATCCAAAACAATTAAATCAACTTAGAATATTCTTGGTGTACTTCTTCAAATCTAAGAAACACACAAAATCATATTTTACATATTTCATATAAATTCTAAGAAAAGCTATAAAACATATAGAAAATATAAATTTTTTTTCGGTATGTTATTAACCAATAACCATTATTCATTAAAATGGATAAAGAGAAAAGTTAACGTGGGGCTAACTCGTGCAGAATAAAAAGTTAATATCGAAATTGTTTGGCCTCATGAAATATACAGATAACGAAGGACTAAACAAAAAATTACATGCAAAATAAGAGACTGGAGTTAAATTCAGCGAAAATAATAAAAATTTTACTAGTAATTAAAAATATGTAATTTTTTATAGTCTCGGTAATAAAAATATTAGAAAATCCGTTAGACCACTTAAGCGAAAAATTTGACCATATGCGAGTCTGATGCAGGCAGTACGTGTTCATTCACTTATGAGTAGAAGTGAAATGACTTTAGTTGTCAAGTCATGATTAATAAGGACTTCTCAACACAATAAATAATAATACAAAATTTAAATAACTTAAGGAGGATACATATATATATATGTATATATATATATATATATATATATATATATATATATATATATATATATAATTGACTATCTCAAAAACCATGGTACAGTTTTTCCACAATTATCAATTTAGATAGATAGTTTTCCACAATTTTCCTTTTGAAAACCACATAAATAATTTTCCTAATTATAGATTAACGAGTTTTGGAAATAGGGGGAGGAATCATATTTTTTACTTATTTTTCAGTATATCTTTAAAAGTATACTACTCAAAATTATAAAAAAATAACTCAAATTCTTCGAACGAGCTCTTTCAAACGATTTCGTTAACGATATTTATTTTCTCGAGTATTTAATTTGTTCACAACAACCCTTAAAAATGTTGAGCGTTAGCTTTTAATATATGTAGGTTAATATGGATTCTTACTAAGCAAAATGCTAATTAGTTAACTCGTTTCTGAAAAAGAAAAGGTTCAGCAGAGGGGAAGACAGAAATATGAATGATCTCAAAATGATTTTGCTTTTCTTTTGAGGTAAGGAAATTTAAAAAAAAATGTTCAAATGAGGAAAATGTGTCGGAATGATTTTAATCAATTACATTTTTATAAATAATGAAATTATAAACTTACTGCAGGTCTTTTCTCGTTCTACTGAAAAGAGATTGTATCATTTTAACACACAGCTTCAAACGCTTTCACAGTTTATTTAAAAGCCAAATGATTATCTTTAACTGAAACATATTAGTAAACATATGATACGTTATGAGATACGTTGTAATTTTTCCACTGTGTACTTAATTTCACATCATTCTAGTGGAAAGTTGTTACTCAGACGATGAGGACGTTTAATTTGCCTATTTTCATTTTCATTTAGTTTGCAATTTTTCATGTTCTTTCATTGAGGTCGTTAGGATAATAACGTAAGGATTCGTGAATTATTAAAATGAAATAACGTGAAACGCAGAAAAGGATTTTTTGTGTGACTCTAATATCAAGCAAATTTGTATACTATAAATATATATAAAAAAAATTTAACTTTCCTTATCATAGGCTTTCAAAATGTAAAAAAAATTTTAAATCAGGTAAAGTCTGATGATTAATTCTGTGAATCACTAAAAATCCTAAAATAGAAGCTTCTTTTAAAGAACCAACTTCAAAAAAGTAGCACCGCCGATGAAATTAAAGAAATGCAAAATTTGTATTATAAATACGCCCTTCGTGAAATTATTTCGTACTGTGAGTACATTAGGAGTTAAGGTTTCAAATGTACGATTTCATCATACAAAATTTATTTTTACCTTTATTATATTTACTTATTGTTTTATATACTCACGCACACATACAAACATATGCTTATATATATATATATATATATATATACATATTTATATATATATATATATATATATATATATATATATATATATATATATATATGTGTGTGTATACTTCATACTACTCAATATTAAAAAAATATATTTCTAAAAGTCCACCAAACTTGAAACTTTTCGATTTGCTACATAATACATGCAATTTTTTATGAATGTCTCTTTATCTGCCACAATGACAGCTAAGACTAATTAATTTAAACAATAATTCTTTTTAAAATTTACAAAATTTTTCGCCAATTAGACGCCCAATACTCGACATTTTGTAATAATATTGAGTTTTGGAATAAATATTTGTGATCTAGTTTTTAAAAATTTTTGAACTTGAATCTCCGCAAGGAATTTTAAGTGTCCCACTAATTGCAAGAAATTTGGAATATTAACTTAAAAATTGATATATGAAGATTTCAACATTTTTCATCTGTTTGTACAAACTTAAAATTTAAATTGTTGTATAGCAAACACGCATACATATACTCATACTACTTTTCTGCTATACTTACTCAAAAGACAGACTTCTAATTATGATGAAGTATACTAAAAATAATCGAAAATGTGGAAAGTCAGCTTCTTTTTCAAATTATTATCTAAATATCAAAAGACTTTAAAAAAGTATTGAAAAATATCCCCTCTTTTTAACACGACTTGCAAATGACGGTTCATAAATAATAAAAAAAATGAAAACTCGGAAAGTCGAGCTCGCTTTTCCGTAAATGAAAACTGTAATTAAAAGTCAGCTGCAGATCCGCACCTCTTTGAATGCAAATGCCGCAGCGGCGTTAAATTGTATAAATATTTTCTGGGATCCGGTTGTACTGAATATTATAGATAATAACTTATTTGAGGCATAACAGTTACTTGATATGAGTAAGTATTAAATTACGTTTGTGTATTCGTTCTTTTCCGAAATAAACGTATCCATTATCGATAGGTTCAAATCACCATAGTTTTTAAGTAATTATTACACATAGATCAACCGTGAAACAGACCTGAATAACAAAAATGTTCGAGATGAACTCACGTTATGAGGATGCCGTATACACTCTGGTACATTACTTACATATATTTCTGAATATTTATTTCTAAGGGTTAAGAAAACAAATGTAAAAAGACTATTTCCTCTGAACGTTATAAAATATCAAAATAAAATTTAAGCCTAAAAGGAAGCAATTTTTATAATATTTTCGGCTTGTTATTCCACTTCTCTGAAATATAGAGAGACTATTCAGTTATTATACTTCTTATAGATCCATGAACGCAAATCATAATATATAGAAACCAGTAGAGCGTAGGTATAATTCGCTCTACGAGGGCTTAAATATGTACTACTTCGTGCAAACATTTCGACATTTATAAACATTTAAAGTTAGATAATATTATTAGAGAACTATTTTTAATATTTTTTCACAACGTAAATATATTGTCTACATATATGTATATTAAAAATTATGAGATCCAGGATAATCACTATAGTTTCCCCAAGACATTTGCCTAGGCCTCTAAAAACCCTATATTTGTGCAATTTTAGTTTTGGAAATAAGGGGAAAGGGAACATATTTTTTGCATAACTTTGAGTATATCGCTCTGGCTATCCTGCCTACAATTAGGACAGAAATATGTTTAAGTTCTATTATTAGCCTTTTCAAACGATATTCTACACCATATATGGAATTAAAGAAAACATTTTTGTCATCACCGTGGTGTGTTGGATTGAGCGCAACACGTGAATCCTCACAAATTAGCTTAAAACATTCATAAAAGTGACATTTCGTACCTGCGTATACGTTTTGGTTTTTGAAGTGAAACTTCTTTAGAATCGTTGCGATTTGAGCGTTCTATGTGTGTATGTTAGTATGCGTGTTAATACGTGTGTAAGCGCCTGCGTATTACAAAGCTTTAGTAAAAAGCCAAAGCGGTGCATATTTTTGTGTATAATAATAAATAAATTAAGGTAAAAACTTTTTGGGCTCGTCTGGGATTTGAACCCGGGACCTCTCGCACCCTAAGTGGCAATCCTACGCCTGGACTAACGAGCCATTGTGATGACGATTGAAATCTTGATACACATAGGTAAACTTATATTTATTTCGATTAAAACATGGAGTAAAAATGCAAAATATTGTTTTTGTATATAACAAAAATTAAAGAAATAAAAAAATTTGTGAGTTCGTCAGCAATTTTTACTGTGACGTTTGTTTAAATTGTTAATATACCGATACCACCACTTTTGTAAAAGAGGAAAGAGGGTATTGTATCCATTTGTTACTTTATTTTGTACGTTATTAATTTACTTATTTTTAATTTTGCTATCGATAAATTTCACTATTCATCTTTTGACTAGCTTAGGAATGTGATTGGGTGTGATTATTTTTTATGGAATTCATATATTTTACTATAATTTTTTTTTATTTAATTACATGTAAAATTATATAAAACAAAAAAATTATTTTACTTAAATTATAAAAGAAATAAAATATTAACTGCTTTAGACATACTGAAATTGCGAAATAAATATTGTGGTTAACAATATCTTTTGACCATAAATATCTCGAATTAGATGTTATATGCTATAACTAGTGCAAACATGTATGCAACATAATAGAAAGGCGTTAATTCATTAAGTTAAACCATGATAATAGAGCTTCGTGTCTTCACTTCTGGTGGATAAAACATAATTTCTAACCGACTTCAAAAAAAAAGGAGGATGTACATTGCCCCGTATTTTTTTGAATGTGTTTGCACCGACTTCTCCGAGATTTCTGAGCCGATTTGCGTGATTCTTTTTGTTTGAAGGCGTATAATAGCGAGGTGGCCTCATATAAATATGGTAATAATCTGACGATGGGGATCGAAAATGAACAACGAAATTCCTTAATAGAGTTAATCAAGCATCATTCAAGCTACTCCTGGTTGTTACTATGCAAAATAACTACACCATCGATTAGTCCAGCCTTTGATCTTGAGTTCTGGAGATGAACAATGGAAGTCCTTAACAGATGGTGGTAAATTCACTGTGACTCCAGATATTTGCTACTGGTAGATTTTACTTTGGACAATAGCTACACCGTCGACTAGGTCAGAATTTGATGAAGAGTTTTGGGATGATCAAAAGAATTCCTCAACGAACGGTAGTTAAACAAAGATATTTGCTACGAGAGATTGCTACTGTGTAATATAACTACACCATCGACCAGATCATAGGTGGCTAATTATGTGTTCTGGAAATAAACGTACAACTCCTTAACAAATGGTAATAAATCAATAATTATTCAAATTATTTGCTAATGGTACCAATTACATTGCAAAATAACTACACCATCGACCAGGTCGGTGTCTCATAATGAGTTCAGGAGATGAACAAACTAACTCCTTAACGGATTGTAGTAAATTAATCGTGATTCCAAATAATTGCTGCTGGTAGTTGCTACTTTGTCAGATCTTATAATTTATTTCAGATATAGAGAATAGATCTCCTAAATGGCTAAAATTCAACCACTCACGGCTACTGCTATCGCTTCGTTTCTACGTATTTTTGGTAACCAGAACATGTTTTCTATAAACCAGCTTTTACCCGAGAATTTTAGTAATTATGTAATATTGTAAGAAAGAAAAGCCATTAATCATTCAAAATTCTAAAATAAAACTTTAAAAAAAGACTTCAAAAAACTAGGTCCCAAAAAATAAATCACAGTTAACTCAAAATATGTACTTAGTTATTCACAATAAATAATTAAGTTAGATATTTTTGAACTCGGTGGCAGCACAGGTGACCAACTTAAACAAATGCAAAATGTTATGTTATTAATAAGCGTTTTGGGAATTTTTCGTATTTGCAGTACATTAGAAGTTAAGGTTTTAAATTTAAATTATTAATTAAGTCAAATTATAAATTGGTTTCAATTGGTCGGCAGTGCTGGCATCGACGTCAAAAATGAGTAAGTCGGTTATATATTGTAAAAAAAGAAGTACCTATTTTGAGTTAATTATTCTTACTTTTCAGCCATTACTTTTTTCGAGTTGGTTTTTTAAGAAAAGTTTTATTTATTTTTTCTTCTCGTCCTTGCATTTTTTTTTCAATAAACTGACAGGAAATAAATATAAACTTGAAAAACCCATGATTACAACTTATAGATCAACGGATGAATCAGAATAAAAAAACAGATATGGTTTTCTCCAGTTTTTCTGTTTTAAATCTTTCTGAGGGAGAATTAAAGGTTCCTTTTTTCGTAAATCGCCACACTTTGGTCTTTCAACTAAGTCATTTTTCTTTTTATCTAAAGTTTTTGGCATGATTTTAAAATCAATCTTATCGTTTTTTGTACCTATCATTAGTTCCTAAGTTAAACTATAAATAGGTTTACTAGTATTTCAAGGATGTTGGAATAAAAAAACAAGAATAAAATCCATCGATTCCATCATCCAAAATTGATTTCTAATATGTGTGTGTGTAGGTATATATGCATCCATGTAAACCATAATTATGGAAATCATCATTTAAATTATACAAAAAATATTAGATAAGTCCAGAATTTTGTATTATATATATTATATATAAATACCACACTGACAGTCAGCTATTATTCTACGTTGAACTTCCTCATTTCGAATTATATTCTTTAGAGATACTCTCAATATTGCTGAGTGATTTTAAATTTATAGGTCAAGCTTATGCTGAGTTTTAGCATCTTAAGTTATTGCGAATAGAACGCACTAGCTATATACTTTCGTCTTTAAGAACTGTGAATACGGCGATGTGAAGATCTGACTGATGATTTTAAGATCAATCTCATCAATTTTTGTACCTATCATTTGATCCTAAGTTCAACAGTAAGTTAATAGTATTTCGAGGATGTTAGAATAAAAAAAAAGCAAGAATAAAATCCATCGATTCCATCATCCAAAATTTATCTCTAAAATGTGTGTGTAGGTATATATGCATCCATATAAACCATAATTTTGGCCACCGTCAATTAAACCGTCCACCATCATTTTTTACCTTTGGCCTCATAAAATTGCTTTGAAATAATATTTAAACAATAAAGTTAAAAAATTACATAGTTTTGTGTCTACAAATAGGGCACAAAGTATTGACAATAATATGTTATTGTGCGATATAAAAACATATGTACATAGTAAAAACATATGTAGATAACAATCCACTAATGGGCAATCAGCACCGTGTTCGTGGCTTCGCTGTTAGTACTGCCGGTTCTCACCCAACGCCCATTATTATTATTATTCAACCTTGATCATGTTTAAAAGTAGGTAAAAGCATAAAATACACTGTACTGATTGACATATACACATGTGAAAGTACTCGCAGACACAATTATAGGTTTGTGTATATATGCACGCTCTTTTATACCTACATTAAAATATTTAATCTATATATACATACACACATATAGAATTTATTACAATTTTCCCATAATAACTAGGAGATACTTTAGTCTAGACTTATTAACGAACTTTTTTTTTTTTTTTTTTTTTTTTTTTTTATATCCTGCTACTTAGCGATCTGTTTGTTTCAAACAATAATCTAATGTGTTGTCAGATTTTCATCAGCTAAATTATTCTTAGCAAAGACATGCACCCAACGGTGCAATCCTCATATTTTGTCCGCGAATCTTGTCGCAAGTTCAGATACGCTATTCCTCTTAAGGCGGGAGAATCTTAGACTGCCCTCTCCTTGAAGTTCAGCAGCTAGTTCGTTCATATGTTGGTCCAGTCTGAGTTGATATTTCTTGCTGTTTATTTCAATTTCATCCTTCACAGTTCTCAGATTTAAATCTAGGTTCACATATTTGTTGCTTATGTGGGATGGTATATTAAACATGGCTCTCATTGTTTTACTTTGGAACCTTTCAAGTATTTCGATGTTACTTTGGCTGGCTGTGCCCCAAAGCTGAATGCCGTAAGTCCATATGGGCTTCAGTATCGTTTTATAGATAGCCATTTTACTGGAATCTGTCAATTGTGATTTACGGCCGATTAGCCAGTACATGCTGCGGAGTTTGCTGTCTAGTTGCTTCCTTTTAGTCCATATATGTTTACGCCAAGTGAGTCGACGGTCGAGGTGCATACCCAAGTATTTGGCGTCATCTGATTGTGGGATCGCTGTATCAAAAAGTTTTACAGGTGGGCAGGTTTTTCTTCTAAGTGTGAAAGTTACTTGGGCTGACTTATCTGTGTTGACTTTAATACGCCACTGCTGGCACCATGCTTGGATGAGAGAGATATGGGATTGGAGGCTTTCAGATGCGAAATCGGGATTATCATGTGACGAAAGAAGTGCGGTATCATCTGCGTATGTCGCTGTGGTAGTGTTGGCATAAGTAGGTAGATCTGCTGTAAATATCAAATAGAGTACTGGTCCCAGTATACTACCCTGTGGAACTCCTGACTTAATTGGGTGCATTTCTGATGTTTCGGAGTTATATTTCACTTCGTAGCATCTTTTTCCAAGATACGATTTAATCAACGGAAAAAAGGAGTGCGGTAACATTTTTTTAATTTTAAAGAGAAGCCCAGTATGCCATACCTTATCAAATGCTTGGCTAATGTCTAAGAAGACTGCGGAGCAATATTGTTTATTTTCCAATGCTCTACTTATGACATCAACCAGCCTATGCACTTGCTCGATAGTTCCGTGGCCCTCTCTAAATCCAAACTGATGTGTTGGTATTATATTTGCTAAGTGTTCCCTCATTCTGTTAAGTATTATCGTTTCCAGTAATTTTCCAATTACCGGAAGGAGACTGATAGGTCTATAAGATGACACTTCTTGAGCAGGTTTACCTGGTTTCAGTATCATTATTACCTGTGCTATTTTCCACTGGCTTGGGTAGTAGGACTGTCTTAAACATGCGTTGAAAATAGCGAGTATGAACAGTATTCCTTTTTTTGGGAGGTGTTTCAAAAGTGTCGCGTCGATAAGGTCATAGCCAGGGCATTTGCCTTCCTGGAGTTTTAGGATTTCCCGCCTCAGTTCATTTGGTGTCACATGCTTAAGTGGTAAGCACATTTGAATAGGTGTCTTTAAGTACTCCTCTATTTCATTGTCCAGATATTGATTACTGCTGGGAAACGGTTCAAAAACTTCATGTAGGTGATCAGCATATCTGTTAGCTTTTTCACTATCAGAGCGAGCCCAGGATCCCGTTTTTGTTCTTAGCGGTGTGACTTGTTGTTTGGGACGCTTTAGGTTTTTGGTAGCTTTCCATAACGAGTAGTTTGTGTCACTAGTATGTGTCAGTTTTGTGAGATATGATTGTAGATTCTCATTTGCCAATTCTTTGATTAGAGTTTTAAGATGTTGTGTGGCTTTATTTAAGGCAGTCTTGTCTCTAGGATAGTGAGTGTTTTGCCATACTCTGCGGAGTCTACGTCTTTCGTTTATACAATCCTTGATGAATTCAGGGTACACATGCTCTATAGCAGTTCCCGTTTTGTGATGGGATGTAGCCCTGTTTGCAGCGTCATGAATCAGTTTGTTTAGTCCTTCTATAGCCCGTTCTATTTGGTCAGACGTTTTCAGTGAGATCCTGAGCTGTATTTCCGTTGTGATGATATCCTGATATTTTTTCCAGTTAGTATTCTTATTGTAGATTTTAAGTGGTACTTCTGTTAGTAATATCTTACTATATACCCTTAGAACAATAGCAGAGTGGTCTGAGATAAGGTCAAAGTCAGGTTCTGTTTTAGTGTTATTTATTGCAATGTTTCTAGATATGAAAAAATCCAGCAAATCGGGTATTTTTCGTGGATCTGTCGGCCAATAGGTAGGTTCTCCAGTGGACAAGCAATCAAGATTAAGATCTTTCACAGCTTGATAGAGCGACCTTCCTCTAGTTGTTATAAGTCTAGATCCCCAGAACAGGTGTTTAGCGTTCCAGTCGCCCCCACTTATAAAGCGATGTCCGAGTATAGAGAAGAAATCTTTATATTCTTCTTTTGCCATCTGGTGTTTAGGAGGGCAATAAACTGCAGCAACGGTAATGTCCGAGCTATTGTCATACACTTTAATAAGAGAGGCTTGTATATTGTCAGTTGAGAAAGGTTCAAGCGGGTGATGTTTTATATTTGATTTTAAGATCACTGCCGTTCCTCCATGCGCTTTTCCCGATGGGTGGTTGGTAGCATAAACTGTGTAGCCCTTTATTGAGATATGGCTTTTGATGGTAAACCTAGTCTCAGATATTAATGCCACGTCAATCTTTTTCATGTGTAGAAACATTTCCAGCTCTAGTCGTCGAGCGACCAGTCCGTTGGCGTTCCATGTGACTATTTTAAGATTTAGATTATTTCTTAGTCTGGCTGCTAATAAGCTGGATGAAACGATCCATCATGTTGTCTACCATGGTTAGCATCATAGTTTGTATTCTGTTGAACATTTGTTCCAAGATGTCACTTAGTTGTTGCGTTTGAGGTAATTGGTCTGGCTTAGTGATGTTTTCCATTCTACTTTTAGTGATTTCAGCGTAAGTTGAGGTTGTTCTATTATAATTTTTGAATTTCCTTGGCTGCAAATTGTCCATTTCAGGCATTCGCTTAGTTTGGTTTGTATGTTTATATGTTTGTTTTGGTTGGATTTTCAATAAGTGCTCTTTATATTGCTTGTATTTTAGGCATCCCCTGTAACTAGCTGGATGTTTTTCTAGACAGTTTGCACAAGTAGCTTCCGTTTCCCTTGTTTTGGAGCAGCTGGTGGTTGGGTGGTCGTCTCCACATTTGACGCATCTGAATGGTCGGTAGCATTGATTTTTTGAATGACCGAACCTTTGGCATCTTTTACATTGTAGAATTTCCTGTTTCTTATAAGGTGCTTCAAAAGATACTTTCATATGATTGAGGTATTTTATTTTAAAAATATCTTTATTGTTATTCTTTGGCTCCAGGTCTACATAAAATAGGGGTAAGGGTTCTTTTGTGTTTCGATGACGTACATTTACGAGTTGCCTTACTTCGTGTCCATGTGCTTTGAGTCCTTCTTTTATTTCAGAGATGTCTTCTGAGCTATGGAGGCCTCGCAGAACAACTCTATAAGGTCTTTCACTTTTTATCATGTAAGTATAATGGCTGATATTGTCTGTGATGAATTTTTCTCTTATCATTTTGTATACTTCTATACTTACTGGCATTACTTTCACAACGTGTCCTGACCTGAGAGTGGTCATAGTAAAATTTCCTTCTGTTGTTATTCTTAACAGCAGGTTTTTAAGGGAATTGATATCCAGGACCCCAGTTACAAAGATTGGTTCTGGTTTTGGTGGCTTTTCTGTTTCTATTATATCCGGATTATATTCCACTTCACCTAATATTTCAAATTGATTTTGGGTAGATATTCCGTATTCAGTCGTGTTGGTCTTTTTCTTTAAGTTTTCTGTCTGTGGTGATTTTGATTCCATTCTTTTTCTTTTGGTATGAGGTATTCGGTCTTGTTGCCAGGTGTTTTTGTCTTTGTCAATCGATTCAAGAATTGTTTCATGAGCATTTACCATTTGTGGTATTGCTCCGATAGAGTTGCTACGTGTTTTTGTAAATATGCTCTTATGAAGAGTTTGTTGGATCATACTTGGGTTTGTGTTTGTTTTACTCAAGAATATCATTAAAAACGTTATGAAATTTTTATCTGAATGATATCCTTGGGTAAAATCATTGCTCAAAGATATCATTCAGATAAAAATTTCATAACGTTTTTAATAATATTGTTTGGAGTTATATTTTTTATAATTTCTCTAGCTTTATTAGCTTTAGTGACAAAACTTTGAAAAATCGTCATTTTGAAGCCCTTTTTCAAGGTCATAACAATTCTATAAGATATGTGAAGTCACATAATATATAAAAAGTTATATAATTTAGTAACTTATCAATGAAGAAAACAATGCATTTTGCTTCCAGAACTGATTTGCTACTCTTATACAGCTATACTCTTTGGAATAGTTATAAAGTATATTATGCAGAATATACTTTGATTGAAACTAAGGATTTTCTTAAATTTCATATATCGTCTGAAATTGAAACCTAAATAACGATGTATAACAATTCCAAAACTATATGTTTTTTTTTATTTTGTGGCAACTCTTTCCTCAAAAATTTTAAAAATACGTATTTCACTTCCATCCCTTTTTCCGAAAATGATAAAGTCAAAATTATGAGAAAAACGATGCTACTGAAAATTTACCATGAAGCTGTAATAATGATATGAAATTACATAATTTTTTTTAATTATATTATTTCGTATCATTGACGATATTTTAATGCCTGTGGAAAATGAACTACAAAATGTATTAACTGGATAAAAAATAATACTAATATTGATGAGTAGTTAATAAAAATATTATGTCAAATTTTTATAAGTGCCTAAATGTAAAAATAATTTTCGTATTATAAGTTTGACTTGTGTTTAAAAAGTTTTATTTATACTTGGATGTTATGTATTTTTAAAAGTGCTAATTCCAAGTCATATTAAAAAAGTTTGAAATATTTTTTTTCATACTACTTGCTTCAGGGGGAAGTAGTAGTGTTTTTATTTTTATGTAATGATGTATTATGTATTACAAACATATTGCAATGTACAGGTGTTGCATAAAATAAATTATCTATTAAGAATAAACGAGTAACAATATTTACAGAGAAAAAAGGTAAGGTGAAGATAGAGGTTTTTTATCTGCTCGACTTATCACTTGATTTTTTTCCTGGTCCGGTTTATTTGTAAACTTAAATTTTTTCGTTATATCGCACACACATATATAAATACATATGTGTATATATACATAAACACATATATTTTTTTATTCCATGCACCACTGATGAAAATTAAATTATGTAAGTATTCCTTTCTAGTATCAGACGCTAAATACCCGTCTAATTTTGAACTCTGTCAATCAAACCATTCAAAAATAAAGGGAAGATTTTGTGACCACTAAGCACGGTCATCTGCTTTCCTTCAACTGGCGGTTTCCACATTGTGCTTCGAGCTTCATGGTCTACATTTAAGTAGTCGCCTGCACCATCAGTCATCAGTTCTTTATGACCAGTTTAGTACCCACTTCAGTTTGCTGTTATTTAATACTATGTTGATTTGCTAGGTTTCTCTGTTTGTTTTGTTCTTTAGAGACTTTCTAGGTATAGGTCTTTCCATCGCTTGCCGAACGACTTTAAATTTATTTGTGAGGCCGATCGTGAGTTTATTTAAGTCATCGCTAGTTATTACTTTCTATATTTTATACACGTCTTTTTATACGATTTTATTTCTTACCGAATGGCGAACTGATGATCTAATTGCTCGCCAGCTCATTTACCAAAGTTCTTTCTATCGATCTTAATCACTTGTCAGCGATATATACTCTTGGTCTACTTCAATGCTAAAACTGTAGATGTTTACTGAACCCCGAGTGATCTGTGACTTGAACATGGCTTTCCACCATTTGAATAAAACCAATTTGAATAAAACTATTCAATTCATATCAAAGTCCACTCCTTTAAGACCCAAAACGAGTAGCATTGCATCTAATTTGGCTAGTTCATGATTATCTGATAATATTAACATCTAAAGGCCATTTTGGTAATGAAGACACACAAGTTGATTAAATTTATTTCTAAAAATAACACAGTTCTATTCATTTCAAAATATTATTTCGTAAGGATTACCCGTTTTAACGTACATAATTAGTTAATGTGACAAAAGCATATGACAAAAGCAATGTGATAAAGGAGCGCAATTTTGAAGAAATACTATTGATTTAAAATTTTTAGAAGCAAATATAAACAATAAAATTATACTTTTACTTAATAATGTAGCTTTATGAAGCATGAACAATGCATTAATAAAAACATAAACGGTTTAAAAATATATGCAAGTAGGGTGAATCCCTAACGGGCAATCGGCACGATTTTCCTGGCTTTGCTGGAAGTGCTTCCGGTTCTCGACTAACACCCATTATTATTATTACTTAACCTTGCCCACGTTTTAGTGTAGGTAAAAGCATATAATACATTATATTTGTAACGTATGCGTAAAGAGAAGTACTCACAGACATGAGGACTCTGTTACTGATTTTTGTATGTGTATGCGACCTGCTATAAATACATGCGTATTTGAATGTTCGACATTAAATAAATCTAAATATACCATATGGTATTCTCAAAGGCGCACCAAAAATAGATAAATGAAATTCAATAGTTCAAACCCAAGAATAGTTTTAATTGGTTTGTATTTTTAAATATGATGTATTTTCATTAAGCTTATATACGTTGTCACATCAACAACTTCGCATAAAGTTATTTTGCTTCTTAAATATAGGTAAAAAATAAAATAATTGTTATGCTTTTATCGTTATAGTCGTAACACAAAAAAGCCCCACATGAAACCGATAAATTAACTTGAGAGCGACTGCGTGAGTTTTCAATTTATTTATTTTTTTGCTTAATTCTGTCAACGGTATTTATTCTATTAAATTAGATAATTTATGTAAACGATTCAAATTGAATTATTGCTTGAACAAACGGGTTACTTGAATTGAACAAAATGAGTCGTGTAACCTTTCAAATCAACCGTTCATAGGCCGTAAATAGAAAAATCAGTATCTTAAATGCTCACTTCTAACTACCTCATTAAGTATTACAGCAAACAAACTACCCAAAAACATATGTATATATATATATATATATATATATATATATGTAAATATACTATTGTTAATAGATGTTTCTCACTTCACTATAACCTTTTACCGCGCCCATGTCATTGACTCACTTTTGCAATAAAATTTTCTGGTATTTGCTTGTTTATATGTACGTTTGTGATTAAGAATCGAATTAAGAATTGAATCAAAGATTAAGGTATGTATTGCAATATCTAATATATTATAATTTGATATGTGTTGTGGTATTTGTAATATTTTATTGCTACGAAGTTAAATTATAATTTTTTAATTTTCTCTTGATCCCACAATTTTGAACACTGATGCGTAATTGTTGCAATAGGTTTTAAGATTTTGATTCAAACGTAATCTAACGTATAATACATGAACCAACACAGCCAGACATAGCCTGCGATTGCTATGGTTTTGTACAATGACTCGTAACATACGTTTTTGATAGCACGTCTACGAGATTTTTGGAACATTATTAAACTGTATGTTTTTATTTTCAGTTAATTTACTGAACTGTACCTTAAATAAAGCGGATTTTTTGAGTTATGGGATTCAGTAAAAGTACATAATAAAGAAAAACACGAAAGTATATTGTCAATGTTGCTAGAAAAGTTTGATAATACAGAGAACATGATATGAAGATACCAGAATACAATTTTTTTTACTAAAAGGAAAGATTATATTTATCTTAGAAAATAAATTCCGCAAAATTAAGAATTCAGTAACGTGAGAGTGAACACCAATCAGAAAGCGTTACATCACCTCTCACAAAAACTTTTGCTTTGAAATGTTAGATACAAAATAGGTTATTTGATTAACTTCTCGTTTTTAAAATTTTTTGTAAAGTTGATGCAATTATCCTCAGTTACATCATTAAAGACAAGTACAATTCGCAATGAAATTAGGTTTTACCAAAGCAAACGGTAGTAATTTGCCCAAAATTGACGCTTGGTAGATATTTCGCGTCGTGTAAAATACATATTTTAAACTGAAATAGTATTATTTTACACAAAAATATATTCTTGAATCTGTAAATAAATAACGAGCTTATTACAAGTATTAGCCACTTATTTGAATTTGTCTAATGTTTGGAACATATATAAGTAATTCATTTGGCGCTTTATTCTTTTTAAGTACTGTGAAGTGCCCTAGGCACTTCACAGTACTTGTAATAAGACGATTTAATTTTTATTTAAAAAACAGAAGCAGCTATCATCCGCAGACACGATTGTGTTGATTTGTTTCCGGAGTAGAGATATCATTCAAAATGCCATGATAGTTTTGACCGTTTTCAAGGTAAAATTGTTTTTGGTTTATCATTAAGCAAACTCGCGGTTCAAATAATGATAGTTATTTATTTTTAATTCTTACGTTCCTTTGCGGTTAGTAAACATTCAGATAGTGAAACAAATATTTTGGGGGAAAATCACCCCCCCCCTCTTCTACGAGATACTGTAGAACTGTTCATTTGAAATTTGTGAACGAAAATTTTATAGTACGTAAGAACAAGGAATCTTATTTTAAGGAAAGATAGCTTCCTTTTAGCTAACACCATTTAAATTAGACGAACGTGAACTTTGTAACTGATCATAATCGATGGTAAAATTTGTAGTGTGTTAAGTGGAACATCATCTACTAGGTGTTATATTTATGAAGCAATACCCAAAGAAATGAACGGCTTAGGTCGGTGCTTACGAAAAGCAATGAAAATCGTTTTGATTTTGGTTTGTCACCTCTACATTTGTGAATTAGTTTTATTAAATATTTCCTTCGCCTTTTTATTAAAATGATTTTAAAAAGTGGGAAGTTAGATAAGACGATGATAAAAAATGTTAGCTGATAAGAAATTTTGTATTCAAAATCAGTTTAAGTCTCGATTAAGCTTAAATGTAGATGAACCACGGAGTGGGGTTAGCAGGACATCGAACGATGGCGTAAAAATAATTTTTGAATTTAGATATTTCAGCCAAAATCACATCGATGTAAACAGAAATTTAATTGACCATTGTTCTACAATTTTGCAAGCTTTAGCTTTGGGAGTTAAAGACCTTCAATATCAATATAGAGTCATGTAGTAAATTTGAAACTACGCGTTTGTAACCGCGCGAATTTTGGTGCAAGATTATCAATTGTACAATCTCCCAACTTCCTTCCACAAAGTACTAGCATATAGCCTATAAATTGTAAGGCATACATTAGTACCATCTTGAAATTTTTTGAAGAGGCTACCGAAGCTGATATAGGAAACCATGAAGGAAACCATGCTCGAAAAGTGTCTCAAAAACTTACTAATACGGATTTAATTAGGAGAATCATGTTACAGTCAGAACAGTAGAATTAAGAGAATCATGAACGAAGGGGTCGTTACTAGCCTACGAAAGCTTCCCTGAAATATTTTTTATATTATTTATTTATTATATTTTTTTTTTCAGGTATTAAGTTTGTTAGTAGTTTAAAAAATCTTTTAGTAATTTTTGCAAGAATATCTGGGTGTCATTACATTATTTTGCTTAAAAAACGGAGTTGTTTTCAAATTTCAGTGTTGTTTTTTTATTAATTATTAAGTTTTTCAACGTAATTTTGGTTTACGGATATGAATCATAACTATTAGTTTATATAAAGACAAATCTTTTAATTAATTGTGCTTAATATTAATTAACATAGACATTGGAAGGTATCATTTTCATATTTACTTCAGTTTTATTTTTGTTGTCATTTTTAATCAAATTGTTGACAAATATTTTGTTTCACATAATAAATTAAGGAAACAATACTTTGTTTTATCATATACATTAATTTTAACACTTATATTATTCTCTATTTTTTAATTATATATTTTTGACCGCCCGCTTTAGGACTGTGTACTACCGTGCATTAGCACACTCATAAATTGGGTGTTAAAAAATAAAAAGGCCACTATGCTTTTCCCCCGGTACCGAAGAAGGGAATCACTACAAACAACACCGTTACCATTTTGCTAAGATCAGTAACATAAACATTACACATAGTATTTACCTTTTTTTATATTAAAATGCTATTTAATTTGTTTGAATAAAATAAGTTTTATTGGTGGCGCAATTATTTACTTCAGTATTTCTAAGTATTTTTGAAAACTGACTAAGTTTTTATTTAATGTCGAACGTTTAAATCAATATTGTTTATAGGCAAGTAATATAATACATATAATATACTGATACAAAAAAAACATTCTTATAGATTGCCAACACAACAGAGTAATTTACTTTATCTCCTACTGTCCTTCTCTACACAATTATAACAAATAACATCGCCTTATTATTGGAAAACTAACATACGTACGGATAAATTACTCGTATATGGGTCTTCACCATTGTATTATCTGTACGATAAACATAACGTTTGACATATACGATGTTTGTCTGAATGTTTTGTAAACGTTTATTGACGGATTTTGCAAAATTTAAAAGATGATGTGCAAAATAACAAAGTAATATAGAAAACTGAGAAGTCAGCATTATAAAATAACTAATTTATGTATTTATACATACTGCATTTAAAAGAAATGGATGCAGCAAGTTTAGTACAATTTTTTTATAATGGTCCCACATACGTAATAGTATATAATTATTTGCAATAATGGTCATAGGTTGGTATAAGCGGCTACTGGTTTGTATAGTATCCTGAACGCACAATAGTTTAATGAACGTGTCATATTTGTGTGTACAACCGGAAGCGAGTAATAACCGGAAGCGAATGACATTCAATTAGCGTGGGTTACTTGTGGACTACACTCGCTTTCCAACGTCTCGCTTCACTATTCTCTGGATACTCATTCATATCCATTGAATTTAAGGGCTTCCACAATGGACAAAAATGTAAACAATAATTTCTTAATTCTTGTTATTCCCCAAGCTGTTTAAAGTTTAGTTTTCAAAATGTGCTGTATTGTATATGCCGTATTATTATTTGCTAGGGTAATTAACTAAGAAAAAATAACGTTCAAATTGTTATTTAGTCGATGGTAATTTTTTTAAAGAAATTGTGAAAAATATGTAAAATTCCAATGTAATTAAGGACGCTAATGTAAATGACTCTCTTTTAACTTATTATCTGAGGTTTTTTGGTTGGTCCTTATCCTATAGCATAAAGCCCTTAATAAATTAAATCGAAATTAACCTCAAAAGTAGTAGCTGCAAACAATTTTATTTCTGTCACACATAATGAATAAACTGAGAAACGCCTTGCCATTAATATTCACCATATTATGATAATATTTCTAAGAGTTTGGTGTATTTTAAATATCATAAAATTAAAAGAAATGTTTACCGGGAAATTTAGAAATATCTAAATGGTAGAAAATTGTAAAAATACAGGGCGCTCCAGAGCAATTTCGGGAAATTAGATATCAAACTTTTTTTTTTTAATTTGCTGTATAATCTAGGCACTGACCTTTGTTTTACTAGGCTGGCTTTAGATAAATACAAACATACAATGTAGCAATTTTATTCTGGCCATTATGGCGGTGATAGTTAACGTAGTGGACGTCCACGCAACTAGTAGGACAGATGACACAATGAAATAAAATAAATTGACGAAAAGTTTGATAGACTACGCTCACCTGCAAATTCCTGTTAAGTTTTCATTGCTTTATCTTTATAATTAATGTAACAACAAACCGATAATTATCAACGCTTGAATATAATCAGTGTAAAAAGACATAATATTTTATATTAACTTGTTTTAATAATAAATTAAAGTGAACATTAAAATAATCAGATAGAAACTTCGAGTAAAAATGTATGCTAATAAGATACCGAAGATTCTTGAAATGATCTTGCAAATCAGGAAATAATGTCCTGATTTAATATATAAGATCCTTAAATACTTTCACAGCTGACACTATAAGCAAGTATTTTTCTACGGGAGGTTTACCGTTATTATTTTGATACACTTTGCGAAATTATGACTCTGCCAATAAACTTGGAAAAAGTGCAGTTAAACCGCTTCTCAATTTTTGAGAAACCAGTTTCAACGATTCAAAAGGAAAATGTTGTGGTTCTGTACATGTACATGGAACTATGCTATCGTCACGCTTAATTTTCCTGCAATATATCACATATGGTTTAGATATGTTCTTCGGGTTAATGTTGGATTTTGTCTAAAGTAGGTGTAAAAATTCATCCATTCATCATAGAATAATAGTAATTATATTTCGTCAAATGTTTTTATTTTATTTTAGAATAGCAAAATCGGCAGGCTGTTGTAAAGTTTTTCTTTTAATGCTAATAAAAATATCAAGCAGCAAAATTTTCTTATTTGATTCAAATCCCTAATTAACAAAATAGTAGAAAATACTGAAAGTTTGAAAATAAAGACCTTGTTATATTGTTGTATATCGATACAATGAATTGCGATATGCTTCGAGGTGATAAATCGACAAAAAGGAAAATTTTGAAAATCTCTAATTAAATAACAAATTTAGTTCCTGGGACGTTCGTGGTGGCGCTTCAAACATGAACTAAAAATAGTAACGTACTAACATAATAGAGGTCAATGAGTGTGAGATATCCTTTGAAATATTTGATTATAAGAGTTCTAAAAAATATTTTTTTAATTGTAGCTGGCAGCTCTTTGGAGATTAGCTAAAAATGTTAAAAAAAATTGTATTATACTCAATAAAAAAAAGATTTTTGGAGTTCTATGAAACATTATAGAAAACTACAGCAGGCATTTTAAATGTCATACCTTTTGAGACATTCGCATTTACATATATTTCTCTCCTACACAATTATATAAGGTGTTATTTAACGTGTATTGCGCTCAGACACTATTATCACTAATATTACTTATCGATTATAATCAGGCCCTATCATAAAAAAAATATTACACTTCAAAAACGAGGTACGGAACCGTCGATGAGTGATCCAGATTCACACTGCGTTGATATTATTTTATATATTTTCATGAAACTTTCCTCTACACAAACAAATATGTGATTAGAAAACAAGTATTAATCTGTTTGATCATAACAAATATTAGCATGCGAATGCATTCATCTGCATTCGAATGCATTCATCTGCATGCGAATGCATTCATCTGCATGCGAATATATTCATACATCAAACCACAAGAAAAAAACCTTGTGATTCTATAACTTATTCTGCATAATGTAGCATAGACTCTCGGAAAGCTTGAAACCTGTCATAGCGTTCAGATGTTTTAATGGCTTCATAAACTATAAAAAAACACTAAAAAAATCATGTTATGATAGCTACACGTAACAAGAATCTGCCATAATATTTAAAAAATGTTAACTGCGTAGAGCGACCGAACTAAATAAATTCAAATATTTTCACAAACACCTCCAGAAAAAAAAGCGCTAGGGTGAGAAAGTTAGGAAAAGTTGTGTAATTTCATAATAGCCCTGTCAGTTTAAAATAGTTCTACTAAATTACTCGCCAAAGGAAAAAAAAGCCACTATTACAAATATACATTCGTTACACGCTTTTGACGCAAGTAAAAAAGTAAGTAAAAATCGTCACCGCTGACCGCGGAGCCCCATAGAGTACACGTGAAACATTTTAAAAGGTCCACCCGCACATTAAGTCATTACGAGCGCAATTATGTTTCACAGGTAGTTTCATTCGAGCGCAGATGACGGGCGAACGTTATACCTAGGTGTAATGATTCCGTCCGCGCCTGACCTACGCCCCGCAGCTTACTCGCGCTAAGTGGGCCGGACTCACCTCGTACATACTCTTCGCCATAATGCGATATCCGGTGAATTAGGCCCCTTTCCCACCAGAGATCGAATGAACAAAGGAAAACGGTAGTATTTAAAATTTATTAAAACGACAAGATTGCATAAATTGATGTCTTAAATACCTGTACATTCGTTCAAATAGTTTTTAAAACTAAATGAAATAAAATATGAAAGTATTTAATTAAGAAAAGGTTTTGATACTGCTGTATCGATGGGGCCCTAAGAAATTTCATCAAAAAAATTTTGCTAATCTCGCAAAAATATAAATATTGCCTGGAAATAAATATAAAGGGGACTGATTAAAAAATAAAGGAAATATACGATTCCGTAAATAAAAATTTCTTGATTCTGTTGTATTATTTGCATTCATATTTAATCTCTATTGAGTACACATCATGGGCTACAAAAGGCATATGTGCAGGTACGAGTACCACAGGGTAAAACATTAAAAATATTTAGATGCCCAATGCCAGTAAAATCATGAATACGGAACCTTTTAACATTTCACCATAAAACAAAAACTAATTTAGTCTGAGGTTTACTTTGTGTAATCTGTGTAAAATTTCTCAAGACAAGCAAAATCTGTAAAACTGAAATGGAAAAATCACAGAAGGATATCTTAATTATGTTTGCCTTT
This sequence comes from Druceiella hillmani, assembly GCA_039881145.1. NCBI lineage: Eukaryota > Metazoa > Arthropoda > Insecta > Lepidoptera > Hepialidae > Druceiella > Druceiella hillmani. The sequence continues at coordinate 23,619,688 of JAYKKI010000022.1, read as the reverse complement.
TTCGATTATTTACGAGTAAAAAGACTTTATGGGAAACAAAATTAATGATATATTTATTTTCATTTTACAAAATAAGGAGCCATTCACACATAGAATTATCCATAGAAGTAGTACCGGAAAAAAGGAAGGAAACCAACAGAAAAATTGGATGTTTGTCGCAACGTAAGTATTACTAAAATTACAATATTTTGAAATAATTTCAAATAAATATCTTCGAAGCATCTAATTTGAAAAGAATCACAAAGAATTGTTTTTTAGTTATATGCTGGATTGAGCTCATGTTGGGAAAATAAATTGGTTTAACATGAACGCAAATGTTAAATTTGATACAAGCTGCAAAAAATATGGACATAAAAAGCAGCTACAATTCAATTTTCTTGCAAGTTTACGATAGGTGTATTTTTATTTTTTGTTTCAGCATGAATCGTCAGTTAAAATGGATGCAGTGTTTTACTTATTGTTTTAAAATTTAAAATTTTACGTATATTGATGAAACTGAACCTCCGACAGAAAATTACTTTCTTGTAATAAACGTAAATACCAAAGTGAGTTATTTTACATTCCTAAAAAGGCATAAAATTGACTACAGAAAATAAATTTTATATGGATGCACGAAGCCATCTATAGTTTATCTTTGGAAAATATTTTCATTTTGCTCAATTTTTACATTCAAATATCGTCCTTTGTCGCAATTAAATATAAATCTAGTTACATTTTTATAAATCAGTAAAATAAAATTCAAGTAACAAAGCTTGATATATAAAGAATCACATCAATGTTTGCAGGAATAAAAAAACTGTTTTAGTCAGGACTTTTTCTTATATAGGTAAGATCTTCCAGAGTTGAAACACATTACATATTTCCACCAATATTTGAAAAGCAGAACTAATGAAAACGTATAACAAGTAAGTAATACGGAGCAATTTTATAAATACGCCTCTGACTATTAAAATACGTAACCATGATATTTTTAAAGTTTTAAATAGAAACGACACTCTCAAATGTAACAGAATAATATCGAAATATATATTATCATTTTCTGAAGATGTGATACATATTATCGTTATATATAATACAGAAAAAAATTTGTCTGAGTATATAACAATTTGATATTTCATGGTATTTTCTCTCAAACTCGATGATTTTTACAATTAACTGTTTGTAAATTAAAATATTGGAAAGGAGAGAATTAACATAAACTGACAAAATGTTCGTGAAAAAGTGACTGACGGAAATTTTTAATGATTGTGCCAACAACCAAGAAATTTTTTTTCTCTGACAAATTTATTGTTGTAATATATAGATATATATATATATATATATATATATATATATATATATAGATACTTAATTTAAAAAATGAAAAATTAGAACTCAGTACAAACCTTCACGTTTTGGGGGAAATCTATATATTAATAGGTGAAGAGACAATTTGTACCCCTTTTTAAGCACATTGCACATGGAGGAGTATGATATTTGGCATAATTGGAGTTTATATGAAGAAAGAGTGCAGAAATATAAAATGTATAAATAATATGTCTTACAGATTATTGCATGAAGAGAAAACCTTTTGCCCCTTTTTAAGCATATGACGCGGAGGAGTGTGAGATTTAGTACAGTTACAGTTTATATGAAGGACAGCGGAAAGTTATATATTACATTATATATATATATATATATATATATATATATATATATACTTATAGAAGAAAAGACACTGACGGTTTGATACTAACTGATGCTTAATTAAAACTATTGATACTAATGTAATCTCCATCGTTATTATCAAAATCAACTCCAAAGTTGAAAATAATTTGAAAAATAATTGTCTTACTATAACAATAGGATGAAAAACGTAAAAAGAGAAATTAGAACTCAGTACATACCTTCACGTTTTGGGGGAAATCTATATATTAATAGGTGAAGAGAAAATTGGGAAAATGTACCCCTTTTTAAGCACATTGCACATGGAGGAGTATGGTATTTGGCATAATTGGAGTTTATATGAAGAAAGATTGCAGAAATATAAAATGTATAAATAATATGTCTTACAGATTATTGCGTGAAGAGAAAACCTTTTGCCCCTTTTTAAGCATATTACGCGGAGGAGTGTGAGATTTAGTACCGTTACAGTTTATATGAAGAAGGACTGCAGAAAGTTATACATTATATATATATATATATATATATATATATATATATATATATTATATATATATATATATCATACGTCGACGTCAATCCTATTATAGTCCATGGTCAAAAAATCGCACAACGTCAAAGAATTTTAAAATATTAGATTGTATGATTTCAAATACTCATTTTTCAGTAATTTGTGGAGTGTATGTCAAAGCAAAAGGGCGTTTATTTAGTGTTTTACGTAATAGAGTTCTGGGTTTTATGTATTAGTGAAATACTGTTCACTTAATTTCTATTCCAAAAGGAACATTTTGCAGCAACAATCTGAACTGACTTGCTCTCTCCTTCTTATCAGTCTTTTCAACAAAGTAAGTAGGTAATTATGTTTTATTAATTAAATTGTATCCTGTTTTAATGATATCAGTCCAGAGTTTCAATGATTGTGGATTGTACCTCTATAATCATATGTACCTCTGAACCTCTTTGCCAAAATAACCTAAATAACGTTCAAACTTATAAATTGAATGAAACAAGATCCAATTTCTGCCACTGGGCGAACACTAGTTTTTTTAAAAGGATATTACATTAGAGATTATATTGTTTTATAATTCAACGGAAAATGATGTTGAGCAAAGCATTCATACTTACACAAAAACGTTACATTGCAGAAAATATTGACTATAATCCAATAAGGTAATGCTGGAGAGTATTACTATCAAAGTATAATTATTAAAACTGTAACTGGTATCATAAAAACGTAATTTTTTAATGTGAAATATCTAACGGCGCCTTTGAATGGGAGTTATAATGTTCTGATGGTACGTCGCAATATATCGTTCGTTCAGCTTCGACCTTGTTGACTAACAGTATTATGGAAATGAAATTTTCAATAGTTTGTTAAGAAATATTTTTGCGATAAATAATTAGAAGACAATAAAATTATTTTATTATTAACAACTATCTGAATGTTTGCTTTATTTACGTTTTTAATTTGTTCAAAACAAATTATTTCAATATAGAATAACAATTTCAATATAAATTCAAAACAAATTATTTCAATATAGATTTGCTGTTTAAAAAATCGTCAATTTTCTATAACTATCTCATTATAATAAGTACTAAAATAAATGGTAATTCATGTTGTTAGACAATAACCAATTTCAATAAACGGTCTTCACATATTGAACCTGATTTACTTTATCTGAATCATTAAATAATTAAAAGTATTCATATGAAATTTTACTAAATATACATTTAATAATTTTAAGAATAAAACTAATGATTTTGGTTTAGTCGGGATATTTTTTCCGAGTCAGTTTCAATGTTTCATATTTTTGTTACATGTAATATTTTTTCAGATAACGTTAATCTAAATATTAGAATACATGGTAAACGGTATATTTTTTGGTCTTTCTATCTAAATCTTATCATAAGGTTGAATCTTAATCTATTTGGGCTACATCACGAAAATGCGTGACTCAGGTACAAAGCAGAACTGACACGCTACACCACTGTTAAGTGTTAATTCATAAAATAACGTTTTAACATCATAACATTATAGAGTAAGTCCCTTCAAATTAATTTAGTATTTTGGGCATTTATTTTATTTAATCACAAATAATACATAAAAATGTAAATAAGTCAAATACATAGGGAATAAAATAACACGGGAAAAATTAGTTATGTAGATAATAAATTTTGAAATTAAATTATATATATATATATATATATATATATATATATATATATATGTAAATATACGAATAAAAAAATTTCCACACGTAGTTCTTCTATTAATATTATTGTATATATGAAGATAAGGTAGGTATTATTATTATTACTAAATAAGGGTGAATTTATCGGTACCTCGTGCTATGCGCACATAATACATTATGTATTATGTGGCGCATAGCACGAGGTACCGATATATTTACTGTCGCAATAATACATTAGAACATGAACACTACAGGTATCTGACCACCATGAAACTAACTCTTCCTTTGATATTCCACAAGAGATCCATTTAAAATATTTTTTTATTTTAAACTCATAAGCATAAAATCAATTTTCTCTCAAAAATGTTGAGTGCTTAATTTTATTAATGTAACCATAGCAGAATAATGAGGGAAAAAATATGTTCCAGTAGAAGCACATAGTTCCAATATTTTAATATCATCTCGAAATTATTACGGATAATTTTTATATGAAAATAAATATTATATAATGTGTAACATTAACGTTTTTTTTTGGAAGAAACACGATTAAAAATAACTTATTTGTTCACAGTTTATTGTTTCTACTTTACTTTTTCCCAAAATACGAAACAATTTTTTTTGGTACGTGCATTTTTATATTAATTTTACAATCGTGAAATCACGTACAATTTTACTTCTGAATTTCTATGTGATTTTACTGTTTTCATCTGCAATCGTCTCCAACCACCCAGTCAAATATCTGTATATATATATATATATATATACATATATATATATATATATACACGCATACATATATATATATATATATATATATATATATATATACATACATATATATATATACACGCATACATATATATATATATATATATACATGCACACATCACATGTGTGTGTGTACTTTTTTCTGTACAATCGGGATGAAACTGGGTTAGGAGAAAATCTAAGTTAAGTTCGTAGGTGGACGAAATTAGTCCCGCAGTTGGAAAATGGCGGTGATTCAAAATATCAATAAAATCCGGAAAAACAGGTCGATGTACAAATATACGCAATCAAAACATTTTTAGAGAAATTATTGTCTTGAAATTTTTTTCCGTCACTCATTGAAAAAATAAAAACGTCTATTTAATAATTTTTAAAATCATTTAATTATTGTATATATTTATTTGAGAAATGATACATCCGATTTTATTTTTTATAGTATTCGTTATTGAAATTCTTGCTTATCAATTAATTAATAGTTTTACTTCAATTTCCAATAACTTTAATTTCATCTACCTCTATCCCGTCAGCTTTTCCAACAAAAGTGTATGATAGGAAGAAGAGGAATGTCGAATGAACATGGCAAAAAGTGCAATGATTTGCTTAAATAAAATATGGAAAGACAGAAACATTTTTTGACATACAAAAACCCATTTTGTACGAACCATAACCTTTTCCATTTTCCTATATCGCACTAACGTTACGCTTCTGAAATATCCTTCTGGAGGAAGATGCTCACTATGTCACTGACCCAACTGACATCTCTACTCTGAAAGAATTTGGATTAAAAATGAAGTTATACAATTTTGTTGCTAAATACATTTAGAATGTTTATATGATACTACGCAAAACAGCATTAAGGAAATAATTGTCGAATATTTCAAAGAACGTTGACCGTGGGGCCACCCTCCTCGATGATGGACGGGACAGATCCGAGAAACCTTTAGCACCAACTAACATAATATTTTGCACGGTGCCAAAAACGGAAAGTATCAATGAATATCATAAAGGAAAGTTATTATTAGAATAGAGCCGCGATCCTCCGCAGTGAGGAAGCAGCTCAGAAAGAAAAAAAATAATTGTTTTATGTCGATGTAGGTGTTTCATCTCTACTACGTACTAAATAATGTTGTACTACAACATTAACCGTCAATTGAGTTTCTGTTAAAAAATAAATTTTAATTTTACTCTAAAAGGAAAGTCGTGTACCATATTGTCAACTATGTTAGCTTTATTATTTTTCTAAGATATTGAATCATTTTGTAAATTAATGTGCTAATTCAAACGGGGTTTTGCGTATGATAATAATACAAAATAATAATTTCTCTTACATTGTTTTTAATCATTATTTTTTTATTAACAGCATTTGCTATATAAACAAGGAAAAAGTCTGTAAAATTTACCTTTGTGACTAGTGCTGTCTACCATTGGCCTTGATAATTTTAAAAAAGTTCCAAAAACATTTTAAATTACCTTCTTATTTTGGTTCAACCCTCCCTTTATAGACAAAAATCTACTTAGAACGATTAGGCATATGTACACATATATCTGTGATATAGCTTAATGACTATGTGTATATTATGTTTAACATTGGATATTTTAAATGGATCCATATCGCTCCACAACGTCTAATTATGTTCACATTATTACCTTTCGTAAAATTACATGCGATTACTATAGCCACTAACCTGCGATTTGTTAGGCGAGTACGCATTAATTATTAGTACTGTAATAAGTTACATAACTACCCAAAATCACGGGTGTTGATTTTAAACAGAAGTCGCTTTTCGTTATTTTTTTATCGCAAGTTTCTAATCGCAGTACCATGTTTACTTAAGATTTAATAGAACATTAGTACGGAAGAAGACGATCCTTTTAATTTCAGCTTTGGCACATATGCACAGATTGGCACACAAACCGTAAAACAAGGAATTAAAATCACTCAGTGGTTTTATGCTAATTTTATTATTATACTTAATTAACAATGTATTTACAAAAGATTTCATTTTGTTGTTTGAATCAATGAATATTTAAGGTCAATGATTTACATTTTGTTATTCATATTTTAATTAAAATTATACGTCTCTAATGTAAACTAGTTTTGCAAGGAGAAATTGTTTAGATATAGAATATGTTTGTCTAACTGCATTTATCACTCAGCGGATGTAAAATATTTCAATAGAGGATGTATTCCTTCCCCAATCACATAGTATACATATTTTATTATTGTTTATTAAACCGTCATTGATTTCAAAATTATATATACACACAGCACAGCTATTGCTATAAGAGCATCTCTCACAGAGAATCACCGCTTCCTCTTTCGTCAGACTTTTTTAATTTTAACAAAACTTCACTTTTAGTTAATCTACTATTTCGTAAGCTGCCACTGAAAGACTGATTTAGTTTAGAATAGTCTAGTTTAACATGATATTGGGTTTGTTTGGCAATATTCAATGTACATAAAATAAATTTGCATCTCGGAAGGTCAGGTAACACTGTAAGTCAAATATATATATTATAACATCACTACAATCATTGCAACACGTGTGAAGGCTAACGGCTAAATAACACCTGACATGTTACACTTTATAATAATAAGAGAAATTAATTTTAACGCCTCGGCATTTTAATATTAAATATTTAGTTTCTCAATATGTTTATTAAAGGTATGATTATTTATCTAAAGTACAAATGTCAATGACAATAATTGTTTAGCGAAAACTGTTACACAGTTTTATTCATATTTTTAAATACTTGTTCCATAACAAAATGAAAATTTATTTCAAAGGCTTTAGAAACACTACCATTAATAAAGGCTACCTTGAAGTCAATATTGTGGTAATCTAATCATACTCTACCACGTTTTCGCTTCTCTTATTATAGTCGTATATTCACAGTTTGGGGGTTCTGATCTCATTACATTTAATAAAAAAAATGTTAATGTATTTACCAAAAAATCGAATAATAGGAGTAAAAAAGAAGGTTATGAAATTAAGAAAACGGTGGAAATTAAAATAAATTCATCACGCAAAATATGTTTCAGTCATAATTTGCAAAGCAATTTAACAATTGTTCTTTCGCCTTCAAATTAATATTTTTCATATGTATATGATAGAATACATACTTTTAACAATTAAATAATCGTTTTAGTATTTTATTTTGCACTTCACAATTTTTGACTATTTATTATAAAAAATTGGTAAATCTTATTTATCTTATGATCGGATCGTTTTTTTTAAATTAATCTTTAAAAGTGTAAACAATTTAACCAAATATATAACTTCTCCACACATAATGTTATAAATATATAAGGCTGAACGTAGCGAAATACAGTATCTACTTATTTCCCAAATAATAAACATAATAACGATTTAAAGGACATGCTGACATGGGTAGACCTTGGAAAGAAGGTGTAAAATAAATAATTGTATGGGATGTGTGATAAAAAGCTTCCAAATTTTATTAAACCCTGTTCAAAAGCCTTTTGGAGACATTATACAGGCGGTTTTGTAATTGTTCGTGTTTTTCTTATTTCAAAACACATTAGCAAATATTCACCTAGTCACTTATAATACAGAAATATAATACTCAAAACATTACAATCCTTGCGATATGTACAGAAAAAGTTTTTTGATGATAACTTCTAGTTCGTTTTAATTGTAGTTAAATAAATCAATATTAACTGACTCGAAGAGAACTCATATATTTTATACATATATATTTATTCTATTTTTCCAGGTATAGTTTATTATTACAGCATGTGAACACATTTTTTGTATTTTTGTATTTTTCTATTGTATTTGTATTTTTCTATTTGCAAGAAAAAAATTTATACTACATCTCGCTATAATAACCCCATTTAATTTTATACGTCATTAGTTACCACCATTCTAGTAATCAGAAAAATTAGAACGAATTCTAAATTTATAATTTATCGTCAATTTTAATGGTAACCTTTGACTTGCAACAATAGGTCATAGGAAATGTAAATACGATGATCAATTTGAAACACTTGGCCATAAATACAACAATTTGGATCAAAAAAATTAAAGGACAGAAATATATCTCGAAATATCTTGATGTCATTTTAGCTTATAGATTTGTGGTCCAAAATATTTCATATCATTAGCAGAAAAAACTGTTAAAACCAATCGAATTGACCCTTTTCAGTTTTTGACAGGAGAATACTACCGCTAATGCACTGGACTTGACACCGGATTAATAGCCATTATATGGGAACCCAAAATAAAAACAATGCTTAAAGGTTTGACTGCCATATCATCCATATAAGGAGGAGAGATACATTTCCGAGTGAACCTTGCCATTCAAACATGAGTCACTTTTTTTTATGTTTGATAAGAAAATATTCTCTCATAAAGAATATGAATAATAAAAAAATAATTTTACGCAAATGGTTAATAGTAGTTTGCGCGTAAACAAAATATTTAATATTTTACTTCATCTTCTTAACACGAACGAATTCTATATATTCGTTTCCATGTCAATAACTTTTATTTCACTACTGGTCATTTCGTATATATTTGCAACCAGTTTACGTACTATAATATCGTTACAACAAGGGAAATTCTGCCTGACTGGTTAAAGAATAACAAAAAATTAATATTGTTTTTAGGTTAACTTTAATTTTATTGGAGAAATAAATAACAATTACAAAAAAGTACAACGGATTACAATTTAAGTAAAGTAGTAAAGTAGTATCAAACTTGAATTCGACAGGAAGCATAATGAATTCATGCTGGGCATTCAAAGTATTAGAAGCGTGCTCGGGTTAGTCAACAATGTTGCAAGAAAATTTAACCACAACGAACGGTAGTCAATTTAGCAAGGTAACAATAATATATACAGCATTTTTTGGGGATATTGCATTAACTTGGGTAATAACAGTGGTAAAAATAACAATATTAACTTTGGCAGTCTTATGTTAAAAATGGTAATATTTTCGGTAAACCAAAGACAGTAACGGCTACAACTTCGGCAAAAGTAGGATAATTCTAATAAGAATGATACCCATTACATTTATTCTATATTCGCCATTAACATTCATTATGTTATGATATCGGTTGCCAAAAATAAATGAAGACGACTAAAAATCTTTTCGAAGAAAAAAATTAATGGAAATAACTCCGGCAAAAGTAGCATAATTCCAATGAAAGCGATAACCATTACATTTATTCTATATTCGCCATTAACATTCATTATGTTATGATATCAGTCGCCAAAAATAGTTAAAGATGACTAAAAATATTTTCGAACAAAGAAGTTACAACATCACGTTCGATCAGAAGGTGACTCGTTTAAGAAATCAGTATTGAAGGTCAATCTAATGTAACACCAATATTATTTTGTTCCTTATTTTACAATTCATCTGATTTTTTTTCACTTTTATTCTTTTATATTAGTATGTGAATTTTTTTGTAATAAATTTGCTTTCGTCAACCACTTCTAAATGGCTACGATAAAATTCTTTTCCAACTATCAGATTGTCACATAAGGACTTTATGTTTTTAGTAATAACCAAAAAAATAAAAGCAACGATAGTCTGTTTTTATATCTGTTTTCAATTTTCATGCGTATCATATAAAACTACGATCATAATTTAGTTTAATATGAGCAAAATAGAAAAAATACATTGTTATTGATAAAAATGTATGCTATTATTTTATTAATTTATCGATAATAACTAACAGTGAAATAAAAAAGACGAAAAACGTAAATGAAAGTTGATTTCAAATGGCAATAAATAATTTAATATTTAATAAAAATAAGTCTAATATAAATAACTTCAAAGAATTCGAAAGTAATTTACACAACATCTAACAGATTTTTAATATAAGACGTAATACAAGCAAATATACTATACGGCCTATACACGATAGTACTTCAAAATTGGATAAATGTTACTTATTTACTGGCGTATTGAAATAAATTTTACATCCTTTATGGTGTATGAAAATAGTAGGGTAAATACGTTAGGAATCTACCAGTATTTTCAACTTGGGTGTAAAACGTGGCAAAAATGAGGGTGCATACACAATTTGCCTTAATATTTTTCGAAAGTCATATTTATGTTTCAAATGAAATTTTGTGTGGCGATAGTGATAGCTCGTAGTGATCTCATTGACGGAATTCTATATTATATAATATATATATATATATATATATATATATATTATAGAATACTATTGGGTAGCGTACTTTTATTTACTGTAATTTAGTAGTGATTCATAGCAAATAATGGAAGCATTTTTTTTATAATTGATTGTTAAATAATAAAATTACAAATTAATATATATATATATATATATATATATATATATATATATATATATATGCAAGAAGTAAGGAACGAAAAATAAACGGTTTTAGTACTTCAACATGTATTTAATGTTGGTCATAGAATTAGGCTAAACGCAATATAAGATTCAGTACAAGACCCTATAATTATTGCAGAGTATAAAATAAGATTTAGCGTAATATGAAACGTACGCAGTACGGAATAAATCTAAATTCTATAAATTTGCTTATTTAACTTTTATTTGATATGAATAGTTTTTTATTTAAATGTTTCTTTAATAATAAGTTTGTAAATAAATTATAACAGGCAGTTTAATAAGTACAAGGAATAATAATCGATAATACAACCGATTTTTTTAAATTTCATTAAGTTGAAAAAAAAATTGTGTTGATAATTCTATTGCAAAAAAGTTCACACAATAGTTTATACGCCCTAGCTATAAATGCAAAAATTGCTCCATATGCAACGAAATTTACTCAACACCTCAGTATTGAAAGCATATACATATATATCCATCCTGTATATTCACATTTTCTCAACCATCATAATGTCACCTGACGACATTCATAACAAGGTAAACCCACATAATATTGGTTCAGCATAAAAGGCTCCATTCGATCTCTGTTATTGGCAATTATTAAATTTCATAGCTATTAAAGGAGAAAATTAAATAATTTTACATTGGGTATTAACTTTATGAATATTCCTATGTTATGGCTCGGAGCAGAGGTTCCCTATCGTAAATCAATTTAATTAACTCGGCCCTTTCACCGAGGAAGCCCCGCCTCATACAATAGTTATTTATCGTCGGAAAATTTGTCGTGAAAAACGTTACCCCGTATGAATTTTATTACGTCATGTCGTTGTGCCAATAAATTTAATTAAGGTGCGCATAACTTTAGTTACTTTTGAGGTGTATGTTTATAGATTATGTTAAGCAACTTGAAATTAGTGGTTTTCTTCGTTACTCATATAATGCATCAACTAAATACTACAAATGCATAAATAGAATATACGCTGTAAAATTTCCTTGTAATAGAATTAGATTCTTCATGAATTTAAATAACTTATATTAGTTTTCAATCTGACTTAATTATGTAGTAGTATTTGCAGTATTATAAAAATAAAAGGTTGAGTACAGGTAGAATTCGCTCTACGTAATATATTTAAGGATATATAGTATTTTTATAAACTATTTGCAGGCATTAATGCTTTCCTTGGTAAATGAAATATATTATACAATACGTCTTCAACACCCGCAATATTACAAAAATATTCTTTAAAATAGAAAGGTTTCATTTTAAACATAAATAGAGTTTGAAATTTAAAAATTAAAAAAAATGTTCTCTATTTTTAGGTGTTCACGTAAGTTAGTACATCTTCTGCAAAATTGCAAGACCATTTGTCATAAACTTAAATATTTATAATGCCGTAACCTACAGGCAGACATCCGTAAAGTGGTATTAAAAAACGTTATAATGATGGCGTTTTCTCTGTGATTCAGTTTGGAAACCCTAAAATTAAAACTAATTGATGCAAAATAGTTCACCTAATTTTGCAGCTTAACATAATCGATAGTCTTGATTTAAAAAAAAAAGCAAAATGTCTTCGAAAGATATATCTTCTTTGACAAAATATCTCAGTTCGCTGCATAATACATTATATCATGGCGCCCAAATAATATTATATTTTCACTGTTTAATTAAAATATTACTCTTTTGTTTACATAAAACCAAAAATAAATAATTCCGTTATGATTTTTGAAAATTAATTGATAAATCCTAAGAAATCTGCCCTTGTATTTTCTTCTTTTATAAAAATTTCTTCTTGGAAAATCACGCGAGCATTTCCTATTTTTCACAATATAAATGAACTTAACTTTTTCTAATCCTTATATCTTCCCTAAATCGAACGCCTTCAATCAAAAATGCCGAAAGGCAAACTATATTTACCTTTAAAAACAAAACTCTTCCTACAAAAACTTTCCGACGACGTTGCTCCGGTAGTTGCGTCGCAAGCTTGAAATCACTGTTTTCTTTTCAAAATAAACTTATAGGTGCAACACAAAGCTTTGCGTGGAGACGACACGGCGGTGCCGCCTAGGCAGAACCGCCTTTGAGCACCGCTCCCTTTGTTATTTGCGCTCCATATTGATTAATCCTTGCTAAGTTATTTCGCTCGAACTTTCGTAGACACTACGTTCAAATTGAAGTTTAAGTAGCGAAAAATGACACGATAATTGTTGGGTGCGTTGAATAAAGTTTGAAAGTATTGGACTGGAATTTTCGAACAATTAAATTTAATATTCGTTAGGCTTTTATGTCTGCTCCTAAATGAAAGTAAAGGCTATTTTTAGATTATAAAGTACACGTCTTAGTACATTTTAAATTAATTTAAGCTCCGTACTGATTAATCCTCTCTTAAGTTGTTTTGCTTCAACTTTCGTAAAAATTACATTCAAATTGTAATTTTCATTACAAAAAAACACACGAAAATTGCGTTGAATAAAATAACCGCAAAGTTTGATCTCGTATATTCGAGCAATTCAATTTAATATTGGTTAGGCCTTTTATGTCATCTTATTAATTGGGAAAAAAGCTATTTTTACATTTTGAAATCACGTCTTATTACATTTGCTATTAATTTGTTCTGTAATATTTATTACGTAATATATTTAGACATTATATTATGTTATTCATAATATTAATACTTCATCATATATATATATATATATATATATATATATATATATATATATATATATATATATATATATATATATATATAGATATATATACACATGTAATTGACACAGGTGATTCCTAAACACACTATTAATGTTTATTATTTTTCAATCTTTTATAAATATTTTAGATTTCTTATAAGGAATTTTATCCAAAAATTATTTAAATTAAATAATTACGAAGTGTTTTAAATATCATTTAGTCGCATGTAAAGTTTTTGACTAACATATTTTAAAATGTAATTTCTAAAAGGACAACCTACCCCAATCGGTTCACCTTGTAAATTCAACCCCATTTAACCTTACACCAAACTCCTAATGGCATAATGACCACTGCCATAATATTCCGCGCCGACACATATAATTCTGCACTCAACAACTTAATTCCATCAAGCTTCCAAATTTCAGGTCAAGAAATTGTTCAGTTTGTTTCGTCGCGTGCCCTTCTGGGGGCGGTAGCGCCTCCGACCGTCTCCTACATTAAGCCGCCCGCCGTGCGAGAGGTATGCCGTGCAATAATCGATCAAACATACGCTCGCTGGGCCGGAGTACAAAATTATATAGGTAGAAATCCCCGTGGACGCCGCCCCAGGAATCACGTGCCGAGCCAGCCAACCTCCAAGTGGGTACATTAATTACAACCATTACAGTAATAAAACCATTTGCTTGAAAGTGTATATGGATACGTAGCAGTAGGGTAAGGGTAGAGGAGGTGGAAAGACGTGATTCGAACAAAGTATCACCTGTAAATTTTACCCTTAACAATTTTTTCCCTTATGATTCACACGCATAAAATTTTCAAGTTAATATAGTTGCATATATAGCAGACGACGATTGATACTGACAGTTGAACGACACGACGTTAATTAATAATTATATACGGTAATCAGTATTCTAATAACTTTTCAATTAATTAGTTTTCAAAATATTAACCGTAAATTTTAAACATTTTTATTTATTTTTCTGTCACGCGTAGCTAAAAAAAACTTTTCATGTTAATTAAACCAGTCGTAGATCTGACAGACAAAAATCGATATTGACAGTTGGAGATACCAAATTAACTGATAATTGTATGCATTGATCAATTTTTTTATAATTTTGCAAACCTATGGCTGCAAATTTATATTTTTTGAAATTATTTTTTATGATGCTGAGGTAAAAAAATCCTCAAGTTTATAAACGCAGCTGTAAATCTAGCAAACACCAATTAATATTGACAGTTGGGGCAACTCCAAATTAATTGACAACGATATGCAGGAATAAACTTTTAATATTGTCATGTAAGTTTTATTTTATTTTTTATATATTATCCTTATGATACACAATTTAAAACCAAGCTTCTTGAGTTAACGAATACAGTCGTATACATGGCAGACGGCATTTTATTTTGCAATTGCAGGTTATCAAATTAACTGAAAATTTTTCGAAATATTTAATTTTTTATAGGAGCAAGTAAGTAAATATTTATTTTTGTAGTAAGAATAATTGCTCAAAACAAACTATTTAAACCTTAATAACCAAACAATAAAAACAATTCATTGCACGTCATAAGTAAATCTACATTATATTCTCAATATCAACCAACTAGAAAAAAACAGTAACGGCCGATCGGCAGTACATATATTTGTTTTTGTTCTTACACAATTAAAGATTAGGGTATAGAAATTCTAAGCAAATGGTATTAAATTATATGACGTTTTCAAAATGACATTGATCTCAACAACATTTTTAAAAAAGGCGAAGTAAGAAGCAATGAAGGGAACTGAAACCTTACTAGACTAATTTAATTTTTTGATACAAGTTTTGTTTTTTTTCTCTCCTTTCACCTATCCCTATTCAAAAATTTTGATAACATACTTTTTAGCAACATAATATAATAATTTTTAAAAAAGTCTAAAATCTTTAATATCATTAAGTTTAAAATAGATACTTGCATGGAATATTTTTATAATTATTTCTACTCAGTAGTTTATTTGACTAAGAGACGCTGACCTTAGGCTAATAAGTGAGTGGTATTACAGGTACATTTTAGACGAGTAAATAAACAAGTATATAAAACTAAAACTCACGTTATTTTGTCTTTATTTTATCTGTTTTTTTTTAAGAGTTGAGACTATTTTGGGAAATAAAAATCAAATCAAATATAATTTTTTTCATTAAATAAATTCCTAAAATAGGTAGACCAAATTAACATCTCGATAAAAAGTTTCATCAATAAAAATTGCTTTTATAATAAAAAGTAAATAAAATTTGTGTAAATACGAATATATCCCAATTACCTAATAAATAAAATAAAAATTAAAGAACTAAAAACACCGTTTAAAAAGTTGAAAAACTAATGCTTGATAGAAATAGAAGATAATTTACACCCATTAATTGAAACATATGCCGTTCGAAAATTTTTCAGTTTTTTCATGTTTTTAATTCCCTGCACATTGTACGATCTACAGTGAATAACTTTTATAATATTGCATAGAATAATATTATTAACAAATGGCAATATAAATAAAACTACATTTTGTTTTCCTCATTAAATCAGTTCAAAGGTTTTTGTATAGATAGGGTGGAAAAACTGATCATCTTTCAAAAATTTCCAAATTATGCCCAACAAGAATTGCATTTAAGTCCTTCTGTTACGACCGCGCTAAAAGTATTCCCCTGAAGTCGCAGTACATTGCGTGCGCGACTAAAAGAAAATCGAGTGAATTTACATAATAGTACTTACTCGCATATAACATGCTCGACTTAGCTTCAAGCTTTTTTTGTATAATTATAAGGCCGACGACTGAAAGCTCAGCGCGACACCTCTGAATTTGTGACTGACTGAAGGTACACGAATTATTTATGTGCTTTCTCGTATCAGCGAAATACGAATATAAAGCAGGCTTTAGCGAATCAAGTACTTTACGTATTTCAGTAGAAGCGATTTCGGTTTTTGTTATATTGGAAATAGGATTTATTTCGCTTAACACTGTATACAAATAATCAATTTTTTATGTGCGGATAGATTTTAAGAATATTGTTCATTTATAAAGATGCAAAATTCATTCAAATATAAAAGAGTCTCACGAGAGTATAAAAAATAATAAACTTTATTTCAATAACGGTATGATTCCTTACTAACAGTACTAATATTACTAAGAAGTAAGTAGATCAAGTCCTTATTCATTTAAAAAAACAAAAGGACCGGTGGTTTAGCCTGTAACAGTTAAAATAACAATTTTGAGTATTTTCGTTCGGTCTTCTTTCAAGGGAAATCGAGACCGGAGGATATCGCAACAACTAGTAGTCAATAGAATTATTGTTTCTATGTCGTTTAGTGGAACACGACGCGATTATATAAATAATAATAATATAATTCTTATATGATCCTAATATTAATAATAGGGTAAAGTAAATAACACCTGAACGATCTTCAAGACGAACGATGAAATAGCTCGTGTCAGCTCAATTCAGTTTTTAGAACTGGTAACTATATAATTTTAAGGCATTATTTTATTTAAAAATATAGTTCTATAAATGTCGCGAATATTATGTCAGGTTTAAATAAAATAACAAAGTTTTCTAGATAGTGATGGGATTTTTTAATTTTTAATTTATTAGGGATGTACTCCTAAATTTTTAGAAGTTCAGTAGTTTAACTATGCACTTTGTTCTAGATACGGGTAAGAAGTGAGTCTATAAGTTAAAAGAATTACTATAGTAAACTGGTGGTCATTAATCAAGATAGTCATTAATCTAAATCAAAAAAATCTACAAAAAATAGATAAGCTAAATGATTAATTTAAAATATTATCGACTCGTTTGATAATTTTTTGTTTAATAGGCAGCATTATGTACTGTTATAATTTTAGAAGTTCAGTAGTATACCTATGGAGTTTGTTCTAGATACGGGTAAGAAGTAGGCAATAAGTCAAAAGAATCGATATAGTACACTGTTCAATACAGTCATTATGCTAAATGAAAAAATCTGCAAAAACTAGATAAGCTAAATGACTCATTTA
Source organism: Druceiella hillmani (assembly GCA_039881145.1). Taxonomy (NCBI): domain Eukaryota; kingdom Metazoa; phylum Arthropoda; class Insecta; order Lepidoptera; family Hepialidae; genus Druceiella; species Druceiella hillmani. The sequence goes on along the minus strand of JAYKKI010000022.1, from coordinate 23,602,003 downwards.
AAATTATTATCGATTCGTTTTATTCAGAAATGATTCAGTGTAATAAATAATGAATTTGATGGCTCACGACTTGTGCATTACGTTGATGCAATGACTCATTGAGTTGCTCGACATTCACATTGGAGAAATTATGCTTCTCTCTTTGGTGGTTCATTTTCCGTATTAGGCTCTGTATTTTAATGAATTTTTAGTGAGAGTTAATTACATCGTATTATTAAACCGATGTTAAAACTGGTTTATTAGGAATTAGTGTTAAAATTAAGTTAATATGTGTGTTTTAGGGATATGTATTTGTACATTCATATTTTTATATTATGATACTGGTATATAGTTAATATCATAGCCTTTCATGTTGAAACGTTTTTGTAACTGTCATATTTCAATTGACTTGAGATTTACAAAAAAAACATGATATCGATGTTTATCGACTGATTTTAATTAATTTCATATTTCTATTAATACTAATTTTTTTCTGGCATCTTCTTGTACGTCTCAATTGTATTTCTTTAATTTTTTCAACTCTTACTTCTGAATTCATTCCGTTTATTATTTTCTACGCGTTTTTATTATATGTGGAACTGAATATATTTGGCGTCTAGTTTGTAAAAAGAGACATGATTTTATTTTTTAAGTAGTTATGTGATGGTAGCTTTTGTAGCAGTACCGAAAATATTGGTACAAAACCCATTAATATTATATGTGATCTAGACTTCCTTTTATGCTAATATATATATAGATAGTCCTTTTTTCACTTGTTAATGGGTAGGTTAATGCTAGCTTGGTATTATAATTAACATAACTAATATTAAAGCCATTTTATAAAAAAATTGTACAATGCGGCATCTTATTTTTTAACTATTAACTTATACAGTAATATATTAATTATATTGACGAGTAATTAGTGGGTTAATCCACTAGTAACCAACTTTCATAGTTCACCATGCTATCTCAAATGGCATGTCTGTGTTTAGATGATGGTCTTAAACCTGAAAAGTACGAAAGAAAACCAATCACATTTCATCAAATACAGAAACCTAATATATTCAAAATATAACACCTGAGATGTTTTATTTAGAATCATACAAATTACATTGTATCTCGATCAACATAATTGTACTGATTCATTAGAGTCACTGATTAACTGAATCAAACTAAATCGATACTTTTTACCTATTCAGATTCAGTTAGTCAGTTCACTTAGATAACAAGATTTTTCTGCTCATAGCATAGAATCGAATTGCATAAATCGTATAAATCTTTTTATTGCAATAACACATTAGTAAAATATTTTCTACTTATTTATACACCTATATTTTTTCTATTTAAAATACTACTTACTCAAATATTTTTATGTTTATCTGTACAATTATATTTTGACATTGTGTAACAAATAATGTGATCACAGGTTATTCAGTGCACCAATTTGAGTATATTTAAAACTTGTTTTAGCACAAAAAAATTGTTTTATTTCATTAGAATCGCAACTTTAATTTTTTGTCAGTAATGGTGTGGAACTGCCATATAGTTTCTTAAAATTGTCTATACGATTCAAGAATTCTTTTTAGAAATGTTCTTTTTCACAATGTGTATTCAAAATAAACTTCAATCAGCACCCTTTTGGAGCCAATGGCACTAAACTATCTTTTATCTAATAAGCATGCAGATTATAAATTTTTTTTAATGTTTTAATATAATAATTACGTTACGTTTTAAGGGTACAAAAAATTAAAAAAAACAAACTGGTAATAATTATATGAGACATTTCAATAGTAAATTTCATTCATATCGCATAATGAGCATATATTTAAAAAAAAATTTATTCCTATTTTTTATGCTTACAAATATAAATGGATTCCATGAAAAGATTGAGATCAAATTTCAAATAATTTAATATTTTTTCACTTCTTCCGTCGCTTGAAAGTAAAACCCCAAAACAGAATTAAACTAAACTATCACTTAACTAATACTAATTCTGATTATAACAGTTTTTAAATGTTTTAATATGACAGTCACTTTAAGTTTTAAGGCATATAAAAAACGAACTGGTGATAATTATAAGAGACTTTTAAATAGTAAATTTTATTCCTAACATCCATTTATTTAAGCATAAAGAGCATATATTTTTAATTTTTTTTGTTCCTATTTTTTATGCTTACAAATATAATCGAGTTCCATGAAAACGTTGAGGCCAAATTCTTATTTTTCGCCAGTTCCTTATTTTCAGAATAAACCGATATAAAAAGGCCCAAAATGAGAGATCGGTCAGTACATCTAGGGATCCGTACCTATAGTCATCATAAATCATCACTGATACCTAGTTTCTCATACTTTGTATATTCAACGAAACCCAAAATAATTAAATAGGTCCCCTATTTAATTATTTTGGGTTTCGTTACATTAGTGGTTATATCTTTAAAATTTTGACATTCAGAATAATCGTTACAGTTTTCTTACAACTCTTGCGTAGGCTCCTAAAAAACTACGAGTATGTTTTTAAGTTTAGGTTCGGTGGCTTAAAGAATTATGGGATGGAGATATTTTTGTTATTTCAAAGTATATATTCATAACCAGTGCCAAGCTTTTAAGCTCTATGTGGATAAAATAAATTACCATAATATTAGAAACTATATATAAATTATTAGTGAACAAAGGCTTTTGAAAATGAAAAAAACGAAAATTTACCTTTTCGTCTTTATCGGTATTTTAAAATTAAAATACCAATAACGACGAAATAAAAGAAGCAGGTTCGGGCAATTTTGGAACACGTCTTTTAAATAAAGTCGTTAGTTACACACAATACATTTTATTGATCGCAAATTATTTGGTAAAAATTGTTTTATTTCTTGCGTAATGGTAAAACTCTAGGAATACAAATAGATATCATCGTGATTTTGATAAACCATGTATATTAGACATTCTTTTGTTAATGAGAAAAGTTCACCGATAGACTATTTTTGTACTTCAAGTATATTTTTGGTCAAGGACACTGTCCAACGAACGAAGATCGGAAATGATAAGCGCAATCGTTTCACGAATTCAAACGCGCCTACAAGCGACATAAATGTATTATGTAATGTTATGAGGCGAGTGCGTTCGCCAAATCAATTTTCCGTGATTAATATTGGATTTCCCGGCGGAATAGAGCGACGTAAATGGAACTGAGCTTAGCATTGTAGCCGCGGCTTTAGAAAAGCTCACACAGTCCATTGACTCGTATTCAGAGATCGAGATAAAGCAGTTTGTTAATGTAAAAATATCATCAATTTATAAAAACGGATTAATTTTTGAAGACTTTTAAGATATGCTTTTAGTATTGATTAAAGTTTTGTAAGAAAAGATGCGAGTTAATATAAAAGTTAACACTTTTAAGGTATGAAAATCCAAATTGATGGTGTTATGACCTATTATCGCAATAACAACTGTAATATCCTTCTCAGCCTTGATCATATCTTCAGTTCTCCTTTGATATTGAGATATTTGTTTGATCTTGGAAAGTTTCCATGCAGCAGACAGCTTTACCCTGAAAACATCATTAATATCGTCAAATGTGTCATTTCTACGCCTGTATATTCGTGACCGCTCCCTCATCTCATCTCGTGACCGACACCAACCAAGTAGAAAGTAAGAAGTGAAAATAAATATAGACTATAATAAAACATAATAAATTCATCTTGAGGCATAATGAGTTTATCTCTTTATTCAGGAAAATTTTACTTTTTTTCAGGTTACTTTATATTGATTATTAACAATACTAGCAAGGTAAAAAACAAATTGCTAAGATTACTCAGTCTGAGACATAATGAATCGACCATTTTTCCAAATGTTCAAGTTAAATATCTCGCAAACTGTTAAATGTGATAAAAAAATTGACCAATAATTGTATCGCGGATTAAATTTTAAATAATTTTACCGCTGAGACTATTTTTATACAAAAAATAGATCGGTTGCCAAGAAAATTTTAAAATGTCAATGGGTAGTGTAGATTAATAATTTTTCATATTTTTCGCCAGAAAGGGTAATTTTTAAAATTAATACACAAGACACAAGGCATCAAATATTGGAAATAAATCGGTATTCTGAAGAGATTTTTTTCCAAATATCTCATCAGTCTTTCCAAAATATCTCTATTCGTGGTAATCGAAACGTATTATTTTATATTTTGAAATATTGAATAAATTTGGTGTTAATTTTGTAGAAATTCATTATTCACGATTATATGAAACTATGTGATGTTGTATTATTTCTAACATATTACAATTTTTAGAGAAACATTCTTCAAATATATTCAGTTTGATGCCGGGATTTCTTACATCTATATAGGTACTACATTATTTATTACACCTATATAGGTAACTGAGATTCACAATTCACTTGATTAGTTTTACATCGAGATGTGTACGTTATTTTATTCTAATATTTTTATTCTGTTTATTTTCTTTATGAATATTATATACTAACAACTATAAAAGTAAACTTTTTTAAGCGTGCGGAAACGCCAAATTGCCATATATTTTTAGTTAGTCGATTGCGATAATACATCCTATATGTTACTCCAGATTGAAAGGTAAAACCAGACATAATTTAATTGAAATATTTTCAGTTATGTTTGCGTAGCACGTGAACAAGTAAATAGCCTTACATCTGTGAAGCCATTTATTAGAGGAGGCTAAAGGGACAAACTTTCCAAAAAACAATACATTTTTGTTATATTATTTTTATTATGTTTCCGTAAGTATTTTTGCAACGCTATCACAATTTTATTGCACATATCGACAATAAAGGACGTAACAATTAAAATTTATACAGCCTAATACCAAAATAATTAAATTGTTAACATCCACGATGGAATCAAAATATTTTAGAAATTGATCAGACAAATTAGGTTTATATATGTATATATATGTATATATGTATATATATATATATATATATATATATAAATATATATATATATATATATACATATATATATATATATATATATATATATATATACAATACTTACAAATTGTAATATACCTACAAGCTAATTTTATAGTTTCAATAATTGTATAGATCATAAAATATGCAACAATTAAATTTAAACGTCCAAGTAAGTTTAAACCCACTAAAATAACTAAACCACAAATATTGACAACATATTGAAATTTTGTAGAAATTTAGGAGACAAAGTAAGCTTATACCCAATAAACACAACATAAAATAGAATTACGTGCGGAAGGTGACTAACAACGACGTTTACCCTCATGCCTATGCCAGATTGCAGTAGATCAGATTGCTTATTGAAACACCAATCCCGGTGGAATGAATCTATCTCATACTTCACCCAAAAATGTTCGGACATTTCATTGCGTGATTTAAAATACACATAGCGCCATCTATTAGTGTAAATACGTACACTATATCTTTAATTAATTACTATGCGTCGAGCTCTTCTTGTTTGTTTTTTGTTGTAATACAATTTTAATTAAATTTGTTGAACAAACCAATTCCAAAAAAATAAAAACTTTGTATTACTAAATTCATTCTTATGTTGCAATAAAAACCTCATCACGATTGATTAGTGTTTTTAAGTGATACGTGTTCAAACAAAAAACATAAACAGCCAAACAAATATGCAGACTGCAATTTAAAAAATATGTTTTTATCCTATCAATTTTATTGGGTATCTGTAAATCATTTCTTTTGTGTAAATAATTTTAATACGGTAGGTCAAACTTATAGGTTATTTAATTTATAGGTTTTATTTAATAAATCAATAAATTATTATAACTAAAGGAATTCTGCAAAAAAAATAATCACGGTGAGATAAAATTTTATCAATTATTAGAGGTGTGGATTCGAATAATTTGGACACACAAGATGAACAAACAGCTAAGAAATAGCAATATTTCTATACAAACATAAAATAACTAGTTCTTAACAAGAACGGCTCTTACCAGATTTCCTCTCTTTCCTTACCTAATCGAACCATTTGGTAAACAATACTTTTGTATTTTTCGTCGTATTTTCTGCATGCAGCAATTTCAGATAAAATAAATACTAACGTTGGAAGTGGAAGCTCCCAAAGCTCTCGATATCGATCTGCCTTGATTTATGTTCAGCTTCTTTATGTTTCCAATGCCAAAGCCTTATATTTTCTTATTCGGTCTCCGAAAAACCTGCTTATATCTTTGCTGCGAAGTAATGCTTCGCGGCATATTTTATTGCGAGCCGCCATGCCGATCGAATGGGCTGAGCTAATATTATGGTTTAGCATTTACGTCTTCTAATAAGCCGAACGGTCATTTTACGATGGACTATTTGCTCAACTAATAACTTTGATGCCATATATTTTTGTGTTGAATATTAAGCCGCTAAAAAAACTATTTCTTTTCTAAATGGACGTCCTTTCTTTTTATTCATTTCGTAGATTATTGATTATGTTGAAGTATTTTCCAATTAATGTTGATTTAATATCATATAAGCACAAATAATAAGAAAGAGCTCAAAATACTGCTAATAAGTTGGATACAATAACATCAAACAACTTTTCTAATTACAAAGCTATATGCAAATATTCTAACTAGATATTACCAAAAAGCTGCTGAATAAACTAGATTTAGGCATCAAATATACCTTCAGTTTTATTAAATATGAGCGAATTTTTAAGTTAAGTTTTACTAAAAGTTAAGGGTCATGGGTCTCGTTTACATTGTCAAAAATTTAATTAGTCAAAATTGTTTAATTGACATAATCTGTTTTTCCTTATTTCAAAAATTTAGAGCCTTGACTTTGTTTACAACTTATCACAAACGAGTTAGATAACTTCTTTTAATTAACTGAGGAAGGTTTAACTTATAACAAAAAATCGTCTTTTTTGTTTAATAAATGCAATAATTTAGTTGCAAAGAATAATAAATATTTCCAATTTGTTACCGTTGCAGATAGTATTATCTATAGTACGAGTACCCCGTAAATAAATTTTAAATATTTTTCCGTTTAGCTACCGACAGCGATTGAATTTTTTGTATTTTGTCATCAACTAGAGACTTTTTATGACAAGCGCGGATGGTGGGGTAAAGATAATGATCCACATACAGCATCTCTACTCGTCCATTAACTTGACCACCTGCCAACACTCTAGGTGGTTTTAATTACAGCCGACGATTCGAAATGAGCAGATTTCAAGTAGATATTGCAAGGTTATAAATGAGGACAGGGGAAGGGCGGAGGAACTGGGTGTCAATTTTCAATGGCATAATCAAAAGAATTTTGTTTGGATTACACTATACACGGTTATTTTTTTTGCGGCACCACATTCACAAAACTAACACCACGAATAGCTATTTTTTAAGACCCCTTATCTTCACTATCAAAAGTACCACTTAATTTCGAATAAGGATTCCATATTTTATATTTTTATTTCATTTTGCTCTAAAAATGGCTCTAGATTTTTGCTTAGGTCGCGTAGTCAAAAAATTTTCTTATTAAATATAAATATTTTTCTTAAATAAATTTCAATCCTTTTACAGCCACACGTCTATAAAAAAATTACAATAAGCATTTACCTATGTTAAAATTCAAAATATCACTTATTTATAAATATAAAAAATTATAAAATCGGTAGGGTAGTTCCCAAAATTAGTTTGTACGGACGATTTCATAATCCTTACATATTTATTCAATTATAATGGATATTTTATATTTATACGCGTGTATTAAGATAGAATTTAAATAAAAGAAAATAAAGTCAATAACATCATTTTATTCAAACCTGGCGTGACAATTCCAGACTTTCATTTCTACACTGAATTGTAATTCAAATAATATGTGTATTCTTATGGTATAACATCACTTTTATTATGGTATTATACCACCAAAACCATTAAACAGACTAGTTTAAATATGTCAAAACTTCGTCTAAATACAGAGGGTTTTTTAAATTTGAACAGTAAACTGGATATGAAACTCCAAATTAAAACTAGCATCTTCTCGTGACGTATGGAAATGTACACAGTTTTTTTCACATATTGCAGTTTTCCGATAGCTGGAAATGAAATAAACTTTGTTAGATACAAACTAACTGCGGTAGTGTCCGCGGTGATTGCACCAAGTACATGCTGTGAAATAAAACATTATGAATTGACGCATGTGTACACTGCGCCGCGAACGATGAAACCAAATTTCAGTTGTTCATACGATCAATTGTTGGCTATTTGAGAATTTATTCTCGATGGATGATATGGAAACGATACAGTTACCATGTTTTTAGTAAACATTTTGTAGAACTCATGGGTTCACTAAATATGATTACTTGAAGCTTAAAATTTTATTTATGGCGATGTCTGGAACATTTGAAAAAAATACTCGAGAGAAGAGAGATATTTTTATATATGATGTTTTTAACACTGGAATTACATTTACTCTTCCCAGTCACTTTCGTTTCACAAATTAAGTAGTCGTGAACTCTTCATTCCATTTGGATTTTCCTCATCTATAAAATATAAATAGGTATTATATGTATGTATGCATATATATATATATATATATATATATATATATACATATATACATATATATATATATATATATATATATATATATATATATATATATATGTATAAACTTTTAAGGCAATGTGCTAAGACATAAATTATAACTAAACTTGTTAATATAAAATATTCTAACCTTTTCTCTCATAAATAAAAGTTAATCAGATAACTGTCACGTTCTAATACCAAGGTAGCATTAAATACTTATATAAATTGTTAAGCGCACTTCTAAATCCAATATTTTATAAAACTTTAGCCATTGCAAACTATCATAGAACTCTATGAATTTCAAATTCAAAGTTTAACCATTGATATGAAAAAAAAAACTTCTTTCTAGCCATCATTCTTTAAAAACATTCTAGAAATTGTTACACAACATACAAGGTAATGCTTAGACGTAGATGTAACTAGTTATAAAATAACTCCATAAATTTCCAAATAAACAGCGTTTATCATTAATAAACTGCAGCTGTGTAAATTTAAACAGCTGAAATATTATGTCACCGACGATTTTAATTATTTTAAATAATACGGGGTGACAGAAAGCACGATGACAGTCGTTGTTTTCTGCAGGTTTTTAGCTAGTTCCAGAAATCGGACGTAATGCAATAAAACATTGCGGAATTATAGCGTCAACGAAGAAAAAAGTAAGTTTTTAGTTTCATATGTTTTAATAAGTTTATAATTTTTGTAGTAAGAAATACATTTGAAAAAAGAAAAAAACAGGAAACTATTATCACTTCAAAACAAACAATTTGGTGCGTTTGTTACGCATGCAACTTTATTATTATTATTTTGTTGAAATGTGCTTTTGAAATAATAATTTTTTAAACGTTATCATACACCGACTCAATTTTATACATTCGGATGATACTAATTGTTTCGATAATAAATAATTTTCAGAAAAAATCTCTTTTTTACTAAGTTTGAAGAAAAATTCTTAAGGTAATTTTCATTCTTCTATTTATATGTAGTAACTATAAATATGAAAAGTAATCTTTCTTTTATGACATTTCTTGTTAGACAATATAAGTATTGTTAAACATTTACCTAACGATAAGCCACCATCCAAAATCAGTATAACATTTGTCAATATTGCAACAAGTAAAATGAAAGTCATAAGTATACAAATGAATAGCTTTTATTTAACACTGCTTTTAGTGTAGGCAACTAAAAATATCAGTAAAGCAAAATAATTATATATATCATTCAAAATAGAGTTTTTGAAATAATTCCAATAAAGTAACAATATATTTATATATTTGTACTTTTAGATAAGTAAGTTTCGTTAGACTTAATATAACACAACGTCATAAGTCATCTTTTGGGCGAGACACACATAATGCAAAAAGAAAGTGTTTAACTAGACAAGATTGGTCCGAATCTAAACAATAGTTGATAATGAAAGAATTTTTAGTGGAAATAATAAGAGCCAAATTTGAAGAAGGATTGTCCTTCATTATTTGAAATCAAAATAAATAACACGTTGAAAAATGCATTCACCTATAAGACGCTTTGAGAGCTAAAGAAAATGGAAATAATATGGGCCAATTGGTCTTATTGTCTTCATCAAACACAGCACGATCGGATTACTGCAGTAATCCGAGCGTACACAAGACGCCGTCGTCTACATTCGTAATTATGGACGATAGTCTTGATTACCTTTCCTTGCAATTTGCAGTGAGCGGAAATAAAATATAATTTGTGTCCTAATACCATTTATCAAGATCGGTACTATTTCATAAGTAGTCTTTAATTTCGAAGTTCCAATACTCATGCTCTTGACTAACAAATGCGGAATTTTTAGAACATGCCAATGTATTTTGTAAACGTTAAGTTAGTCCGTTGTTAAGTACATACGACTAAGTGAACAATTTTATTTAATGTCTCATTTGGAATTTGAGGTCACAACTTTAAAGTAGATAGTTTGTTTTTAATCGTTATGAAAGTTTGAAATCACTTATACTCGCAAGATACTTATCTTATGGCCAAAAATGATTCGCCTCATGTTCATTTGTTAATTTGACACCTAAACATAATTCGCCATAATCTTTGCTGGCTTTATACGAGCAGAAATCCTCAAACCTAGTTTATTTTCTGAACTATATGCAAATTATTACACAAATACTATAACATTAATTATAATAATAAAATTAATTGCTTGAAGCTCTTACTTGAAATAAAAATAAACAGTATATATACACACACACACACACATATATATATATATATATATATATATATATATATATATATTTATACATATATAGCCGTGATTCAAGTGCGAATCACTTGCTGTCGCATGCAACGTTTTTTAATACAATTCCAAATGAACGTTATTAAATATTAGTATTTTAGGGTCACATTGTACACAAAACGCCGCATTTGCAAGGTTCAACGAGTAACAAACACAATTTCTCCATCGTTAATGGTATTAAATGTTCATCGATGAGAATTGTGCCATTACGCCTCCTTACTTACAATAGAATCCTTCAACGCCCCGTTCGCGGTTTGTATTTTCTCACGCGAGGAAATTTGCTTTCATGAAAATTTGCTCAATTTAACCACAAGGAGTTTTATAACAACAACACATCGTGGGAAGCGGATGATGTGAAATAATTGTGTTAGAGATTGAATGGGGACGGAGTTCGTTTGTTTTCCAAGAGAGAAAAGTTTGAAGTGAGAAAGAAGATCGGATAATTTGTGCACCTCTCGGCTTCGATATTTGGTTGCTTCTACTGCCGCCTTAAAATTACAAATATGTCTTATCGTGTTCCGTCGTCGATTTTCTCGTCTTTATATAAAAATAATTTGAGCAAAATACCACTTTCGTTAATGCTTTATGGCGACATTTTAATATTTCTTTTTTATGATTTAAAATTAAATTTAGCAATCTTAACAGGTTTCACAAAAATAACTATGGAATTGTTTTAGATTTGAGCAGAAAGTGGAAAGAATTATCCACTTAAATCATATTTTCCTGCGCTTTATGGATATACACATTACAATACCACGTAAATTTAAAAGTCAAAATGTTTCCTCTATTTCTGGAGTTATATTCATGATATAATTTCATATGATAAATATAGAGACGCCACAAAGTTTTCAGCGTCACTATTGGCATTGCTAGTATGTTAAAATTAAATTGTTGAGGTAAAACCATTAAATACGTTGCCTTACCTTTTGTTAACGATTAATAATTACAATGGTGACATATAAGGGTTGAAAATTTATTATTCTTAACTTGATATTAAATAGTAAATAATTACTAAATGACTTATATACTTATATGTAACTTATGTAGATAACTTGAAGGTAAGTTTAATATATGTACTTACTTCAGACATACCACTGTAGGGACCAAGGGAGAAAAAAAATATATCGAACATTTTTCCGAAACGAAGACACAATCAAGAATGCAAATAAAAAACCTAATAAATAAATAGGCTCAGACAAGTATATTTCGTGATACATGTAAGCTTATATGATATTCATCATATTGAAACATACAAACATTTGAATATATATTAAAAGTTTATATATAAATTCATAGAACAAAGAAAATAATAAATATAACTATTCCAGAGATAGACAAGCAAAACTTACAGAATTACTTTTTGTAAAAAAGCTTGAAAATAAATTGTAATAACAATGTAAAAAAGGATAAAATTAAAATTAAAAGTAGGTTTTAAATATAACGATGATGTTATAGGGATTATATCCTCCGTTTTTTCTAATTTTGCATTACATCTACTTCTACACAGGAACCCTAAAACGATAATTTTTATATCGATAAACCTTAAAAGTAGTACTCCGAAAATTCTATGCAAATACTCCGCATTATCAATATGAACAATATTTAATTTCAGACAAATATTTGTTCCAAATTTAAACTAACTTCTCACTCAGTACCATGAATAGAAATGTATTTAATTTAAAATTAAATAATCTACAAATAAGTTTTCGTTATAAGACCAGTGTTATTTGAATAGGGATATTGATCTGTATTTAACTTAATACAATCTAGAGGCCACAATGATAAAAATATGGCTTAATATATCAGGCAAATATCGATAAGCAAGTATATATTCAATTTAATATTCAGTATTATTTTCACTATTTAAAATACGTAAATCAATACATTTTCGAATATGGATCGAGAATTAGAACTGAATGAAATTTGTGAATTACGGCCGCACCTAAGGGAAAGTGGCTTCAAATTTAATTTAGAATTCAATTAATGTTTTTATCTAATTATTAATTATTAAGTACATACGACTAAATGAACAACTTAAATCCTATTTAATGTCTCATTTGGAATTTGAAGTCACAACTTTAAAGCAGATAGTTTGTTTTTAATCGTTATGAAAGTTTGAATTCACTTATACTCGTAAGATACTTATCTCTAATTTTTTTTACAAATGTCATTGTAAAATTATACGCAGTATAGTACAAAATTCTTTCTGAATTTGGCTTATATCGCTTAGCAATCGTACGTCACTTAGCAATAGTATATTGTACTTTATTCAATTTTGCGCGACAGTTTTTCGCAGTTTCGAACCAAATAAACACTGATGTGAGCACGCAGATATCGAAAGCCTCTAAAAGCTCTTCCTATATTGACCTATCCCGATTTATGTCCTTTTTTCAAACAATGCAACGGCTTCTAATATACTTTGACGCGTTTTACTTCGCTAGTCCAGAGTAATACCTTATAGTATTATTTATTAACTACGACCATGCTGACCACAAGGTCTAGGTTAATGTAATGATTTAACTTTTATTGATAATAAAGTCGGTGAACGGCTATATTATGATGGCTTATTAGTTTCACTAAAAATATTGATCCAAATATTTACGTTTTAAGGCTTCAGCATTAAAAGTAAAGTTATGTGAAATAGTTATTTCCTGAAACACCAACATTTGATTGCGATGGAAGGGTACGACATTTTTGACCGTTTGTCTTGTTTGAAGTCGCATTTTTGGTAGAATACAATTTCTTGTACTTTGGTATAACTGGTCTACGACTAGTGGTTTTAGGTTTTATTTAATATTACGCTTATTTGGATTTTTTAAATCTTTCAAATGGAATTTAGAAATATATTTGGTAAGAAAATTGTTTCAAGTAATACTTTCTGTAATCCCGACCAACCAAATCTCAACTAAAATTCATTTACAAGTGATGCAATATGTCTAAAAATTACTGTTTTACACGTTAAAATAACCAATCTTATTTTAGTTTTTTGGTAAAGGAAAGCCCTTCATCTCACGGACCTTTTCATTAGGTTAATTACAAACTCACTCAACATTTTGTATTTATTTAATTGTTAAACAGAAAATAAAATTTATTCGTAGTAAACAAAACCGAAAAAAATATAAAAATGAGGTATTGATGTTTTCTTCAAATATTTTTTTATAATATTCACTTTATGTGCGTTATAATAGCGATACATATTCATATTACGATTAGGCGTGTATACTTACTTTTCAAGATATTATTTCGAAGCGTTCAAAATAGTTTTTGGAAAAATACAACTTTATGTAAAATTACAGCGTAAATATTAAAATTTAGGTACAGATATTTTATTATCAACTCCCATTCTATACACAATGTAAATAAAGTCTATTTTGTTATATAGTTTGAATTTAAATACGCAATGAAAATACCATTCTCTCGTTCATAGGTTGTAACTCTTAATATAAAATGTAATCTACGGCTTTGCTGCTTTATCAACATTACTAGATGTTAACAGTTATTCAGCAATAAGTAATTTTATTGAAATTATTTATACATAATATTTAGAAGGAAAATGAGGACTCTTTAGTCCTCATAAACGTAACCGAAATTATTCAGTATAATTTCCGCTATTTGGCATGGAATATAAACTATACATTTTGTTTTTATTTTTCAATCAGGGTATGTCTATATAATATACATTTTTTAAATGAATAAATTTTAAATACATCTCAAATAATTAGGTTAAAATATTAGTTTGAAAATAAAATTAAGAACGCAATAACAAAACAGGATGTGACGTTAGCTCATTAAAGCGATTGTGTGCGTTTGTGTAAGTGCTTGCATATGTCTGTGTTTGCGTAAGCACGTGCGTGCGAGTTATATTATAAAGAAGCCTTGGTTTTAAGCAGTATAATACTTGCATTCTTACTTCATTTAATATTAATACGCAGTTTTTATCAAATTTTAGAGAAACAATTTTTAAATTCTATTTGACACTTTTATCTCTGTTCAATACAATTAGCTAATAAAATTCAGGATAAATTAGGGATTTACACTAATAAAATTCAGAAAGAAAACGTATAGGTACAGAGAGAAATTACTCAAAACTTGGTGAATTTTATTAGTGAAAATCTCTGTTTGTATATATATATATATATATTTATATATATGTATATATATATATATATATATTTATATATGTATATATATATATATATATATATATATATATATATATATATAAGCTATCTGTTACTTACGTATATACAATATGATTTCTATTAGTACCACGATAAATCCATTCTTTTAAGGTAAGCAACTATAAATCAACACATCGTCTCTACGTCGGAAAAAACAATGTCGCAGGTTTATACAGTTATGAAACAATATTATTGTTATTTTTCACTTTTCTCTTTTTTTAATTAAAGATTTTTTCTGAACATATTAAATATGTGTAATAATAATGAATTCTGAATATAACGAAAGCAAATATTGTAGGACTTTGAGCAAATCAATAAAAATTTATAATGAGGCTTTATTTAATAATTATTATTGGATGGGGTGCAATTTTTTATGCTTGCTTATATTGTAATGCTATTTTTCAATGCTATATGTCCTTGCTATTATGAGTTTATTTCAGAATTTAATTCAATATTTTAACAGATGATACAAAAATAAACTTGATGTTAAACATGTAAAGAATTTTCTTCTAGTGGAACTTAGACTCATACGTTCCTTGCTTAGAGATATAAAATTTCTGCCTGTTTGTCATTTTGTGAAGGATTATTTCTGAATTAGGTTATACGCTCATAAGCGGAGATGTAGAATAAACCCTACGTAAATTATGTATAACAAACGATAAGGTACTCTCAAGAAACCTTGACACTTATTAGTACTGAGAGCCTATATGAACTCACTCCCCACTAAAAATTATTAAATATCTATACTTATGGATTATTTCGCACAAAAGACCCATTCGCAAGATTAAGCGAGTAAGAAACACAATTTCTTCTTCGTTACTGTTAGTTGGTTGCCTACGACTACTGGTGGTGTCTACGAGGTGGTCTACGACTGTTGGTTTTAGTTTGTATTGAACGTTACATTTGAATTGTTTAAATATTTTAAATAGAGTACAGAGAACGTATAGAGAGAGTATAGAGAGAGTTATTTTAAAAGTACTGTTTAATAAGTTTCACAAGTTGATCATTTTCGATTTTTTTATGAAAAACAAAGCCGTTCATCGGACCTTTTTATTAGGTTAATTTCCAGACTAACTAAACATTTTCGAGATTGTTGACTGTTCAACAGAAAATAAAATGTAATTAATAGTAAAAAAAATTGAAAAGGAACAAACGAATGAAATGCTTGTTGTATCTATATTTTCTTCAAGTATGTTTTTATATTTTTCTCTATTATATTCTTCATAATAGACATCTTTATGATGCATTAGTTGAATTTGTACTTCTTCAAACTTTTTGCAACCAGAGCCTTCAACGCTCCTTTAATGATATATAGTTTCTCGCACGCAGAGATTTGCTTTTATAAAAATTCGCTCAATGTTACTACAAAAAGTTTTATTACAACAATACATTCTGGAAATAGGATGATAAAAAATAAGTATATCAGATAGAGATTGATTATTTCCGAGAGAAATAAAATTTCAATTGAAAAATAATTCTTAATACAGGTAATTCGTGGACTTTTCAGCTGCGATATTTTATTTCTTCTACTGTCACTTGAAAGCCACAACTTTTTTTTTACATATTAATAGTCTTTCTTATTCTTACTTAGAAGTGATTTCACCAAAATAGCTCTTCCATTTAAGCTTTGGGGGAATTTTAAGACATATTTTTTATTGAAAATTACCGCTATGTTCAATATTCTTACAGATTCTATAAAAATGGCGACGGAATTCTCTTTTAAATATAAGCAGAACTTAGAATGAATTATCCTTAAATTGATACTTTCCTCTACTTTTAAATGATCCTCTCCTAGTTTGTGACTGAGTCCTCAAAATATAAAAGAAAACTCTAAAATTCAAAATCATATTTGGAATTATATGAGTGATGTAAATTCAGACTATTAATAAATAAATAGATGCCACTGAGTTTTAGGCACATACAAGATTCTTCTTCATATCACAAATGTGATAAATTGAAAAATTTTATAGTGAAGCTTTACGTATATTAGCGTATAATGTTATCATTAAAACATAATTTAAACAAGAAATATGCAAGAAAATAAAAAGAGCATAATGGCATATTTTGTTCCTAAATTGTACAACATTAATTTATGAAAGAAAAACCTAGGGTCAGATATTACATTACGAGGCTTTAATATTTTCTTTTATTATAGTGATCTATGATCGACAAAATATCTTAACGAATAAATAATTAACAGCAATATGTCGCACAGTTAACCATTGGTTATTTTCATAACGAATAGGGACACAATTAAATATATATATATATATATATATATATATATATATATATTAAAGTTATTGATTTGTCGATTAAAAACTTTGAAGTTAATTTAATAAAGGTATCTTGTTTCAATTTATTTAGTTAACGAAAGATTTTAGAGGTTTTAATATTGAGAAAATTTATTTTTAATCGCAACATTGCAAATGAAGGGTTTTATTGAGAAATTGTTAGAATATTACTATTTAATATAAATTTTATTTACAATGCATTAATATGTCTTTTGTTGTATTTTTATAAAGACAAAATATTTTCAGCAATTACAGAAATTCATGAAAACATGAAAGGAATTATAGTAATTAAAAGTGTCTTGCTTTTTTTCAGAATGAAATCATAAAACAAGAAATATTGCAAACAATGATAGCAAAATTAACCACTTATTAGTTATATAAGTATATAATTATTCTATACATTGTCAGAAGTCAGGAAAAAAAACTGTTCAATGAATGGATAAGCGAAACTTTATATAAGTTTGGCATTACCTTTTGGTACAAAGTTTTGAAAATCTATAAAATGATAAAAACATCTGAAAAATTATAACTGAATTTAAAGGTAATATTTAAATGTGATACACTTAAAAGGTCATTCTAACATTACTAAAGCTCTATTACTACTAAGGTATTCTCAATTGAAGATAGATTTTATATTGAAAACTTTAAAGATAAACCTTAAAAACATTGATCCGAGAAATTTCAATTTATATCCCGGATCCATTAACATGGCACGGGATACTATTTGGCTCCAGAGAAATATATTTCGAGGCCGCTGTTTAGTAGTAAGATTATTTTGTCAATGAATAGCATTACTATTTATCCTACAAATACATATTAAATTCTATAAATAACTTTCCTTTATGAAAGAAATATCATATGAACAGGGACAATACTGTCTAGAGGCTGGGATGACGTCAATATCACTTACCCTAGGTGACGCTCTGTTAATATCTGAGAAATATTGATAAGCGGCTTTGTATTAAATTTACTTAATTGCACTTTTATTTATATATCCCAAACATGTTTTGTTGTCGAAGAGCTATATTTAAACAAAAATTCAAATTAAATAAAATTTATGTATTCCAACCCCACGTAAAAGATTATGACTTTAAACCTATATTTCAATTCAGTTGTTATTATATAGCTTAAAATAAGAGATATTTCTAATGTATTGTATAAACAAAACATTGGACTAGGAAACTTTTAAATCAGTTTATATAAAAGCGCCTTTTCAAACCACCGTTAGGTTTGGTAGCTTTAGCAGCGTAAACACGCAGTCAGCTGAAAATATTAGGCCTTAAGTAGATCAATCACCTTGATAAGTATTGACTGACTTACACTTTAATTTGTTTTTACCACCTCTTTAGGCCAACAATTTCAATCAATCGTCGTTATTCCAATTTCCAATTTTAGTCTTCAGTTTTGTTAGTTTCATTGCTATTGAAATTTTATTAATTGTTTCTATTTCGGAATATTAAATCCTATTTTGCAGTGATGTTAATGCTATTTTTACATTTAAATATAATTATATTTTTAAAACTGTGATTACTATAAAGCAAAAATGAAACAAAAATGCTAATAGCACCAATGAATTCCTGGTCAAAATTTGCCAGTCCGAATTCGATCATTGTCAAAAATTACTAGCCAAATGTTAACGATATTGGTAGTCGTGAATGCCAAAAATTTATTCAAACGCTAAGCTTCTATTGAAATAATCATGTGAACTGCATTGAACAATTTCAAACGAAAAGTTTCGGTTTGTGTTTGTACAATATTTTCAATTATTCCAAAGATGCGAAAAAATTATAATTTGTCTTACTATATACTAATGAAAATATAATTTTAATCAAAATGTCAAGAAAGAAAGAAAATATTTCTATTTAAATATTGATTATTATAAATTATTAACTAACATTCATTAAAGAAATTTCACTTTATCAATAAGTTTATATGAAGGAGATCACACCTTTTTAAGTTTGATTTGTTAAATTTAAACCATTATCGACTGGTGGCCTGATACAATTAATTTGCTTCAGATTTAATATATTTTGGTAATAATGTACATATTATTATCAACATATGCTAATACATTCAAATAGTACCGCCGTCTTAACGTGTGACATTTGCAATTAAATGAAATTACGTGATGTAGTATGGTTTCTACTTTCTTTAAGTTCTTTACCACGACCTAGGTTTCGTTGTATTACAACATCTTCAGGTGGGCTATGGGGTTTCATTTAATTGTGAATAATGAATTTCTACAAAATTAACGAAAAATATATTCAATGTGTGACATTTAATTTGGCAAGATGATTTTTTTAGTACAAATCAGGAACAAAAATTAATAGGATCAAACAAATCCGCCGTTGAAATGAAACAGTATAAGGCTATATAAGAAAAGTAGGAATTGTTCATTCAATTAAATTACGTCCTTATAATAAGAGAAGTAATATCCTCAAAATATCCTTAATTTTCTTTACATTCTTCACTACCTTGGAATACTGAAGAAAATAGGCAATCAAAATTTGCCGCCTAAAATAAATGGAAGGTATAGATCGTCGAAGCTGACGCTGGGATAAATCTTTGTTCCGTATTCGTATGCGTGAGAATGGAAATATACTTTGTTTTATATTCTATTATACTACTAAAAAATACTCATTTAAAATGACTGATGATTTCATAATACATACTGCATATTAGATAAAATAACAAATTAAAATGCGTCTTTTTAAACCACCATTGTACAATTTACCGTGTTAATGTAAAGGATGTGACGAATTTGTTTAGTTCAGTCATTATTTTGATAATTATGTACAATAAATGCACCTAACATTTATTTTTCAATCTGTCATTGATAAATTCTGGGCAATAAAACATGTAATACTCTATGATTTTTGCCTAGATTAAAACAATTTACTAACTTGGGTTATATTACCCAATATTCATCATATTATTTTGCAATTTTTAACAAAGCAAATTCTAGTTAAGCACATAAGATTAATATCGTCTATATTAACCTGTTCAGATTGTTATTTTTCCCCTCTAATATAAACCTCTATGAAACCCCTCTAATATACTATTCCACCCGTTTTACTTCAATATTGCTGCGCAATACTTTATTGTGATATTTCATTACCGACTTCCATGCTGATGGAAAAGTATAGGCTGACATGACGGTTTAGTTTATTGTTAAACTGAACGGTTACTTTTTGAGGATTTATTAGTTCTACTAATAATTTTAATCAAAATGTTCGGTATTGTGTTTGGGCTTAAAAAAGGAAACACATGTAAAACGATTGTATATGTTTAGCGCCAATATTTGGAGATGAGAACAAAATTTATTATTCCTACTGATAACTATGTGAAAATATGCCATTACCGAACATTAGCATGGACTGAAGTCTTGTGCTTAGAAACTTTGAAGGAAATTTTTTGTATATTAATTCTACCGGTCTAATATACGAAAGAAAAATGCTTAAATATTTTTTTGGCGTAGGTATTTTACACTTTTGTTATTATTTATATGCTTTATTCATTTTACAATTATATGTATGTATATACCTATATGTGTATATGTTTAAATATAAATATGTATATATATATATATATATATATATATATATATATATATATATTGTATTTGGTATATCTCAAGATTTCAATGAACTTTTCTCAAATATGTAACTTTATGAGGGGGAATTAAAGGTTAGTCTAAATTATTGAAATATTTTTATAGTTTAGAGAAAATTAAAGCTCTATGCAGATAAAGTTTCAATTTTTCTATAATTTCAACTAAAATTCTTTATTGAATTGCCATTTCTTATTTGTGACTTTAACCATTAATATAAATGCAATTTTGCTTTTACTACTTTACCAGTTTAATTACATTAGATTAGATTAAGTCGGTAAACAATTATCTAGTAATAACTTCCTTTACCGAAAGTACATAAGAAGGAACTGTTTTAATTTCAAACAAACTCTTTATTATATTAAATTAAGTGAACACTAGTTATACAATTGTTCTTTTCATTATTTCTTTTCCATTTATTTATTTTATTAAACTAAAAAAATGTGCTGTGTATTTAAATTACATTTTTTCCTTTGATATTACCTTCATAAATCATATAAAATAATAGATAATATATTTTTGACAATTTTATTTTTAATATTTAAACTTTAGAAAACAAATTATTCTTGTGTGATGAAAATTTTAATGCAAATATCATGAAA
The DNA here is from genome assembly GCA_039881145.1 of Druceiella hillmani. Classification (NCBI taxonomy): domain Eukaryota; kingdom Metazoa; phylum Arthropoda; class Insecta; order Lepidoptera; family Hepialidae; genus Druceiella; species Druceiella hillmani. The sequence continues at coordinate 23,580,525 of JAYKKI010000022.1, read as the reverse complement.
ATTTTCACTTGATTTTAATAAAATAATAGCGCTATAGTTTAATTATTCAATATTTTAACTAAATCAAAATAAAAACTAATGTAAAAAAATTAAACTGTAAGACATATCAGTGAAACAATTAGAGAAGAGTGTTAACGTTAATAATGTTTTAAATTGAATGCTCGTACTATGTGCAACCAATTAAAATATTATTTTGCCCAGTCCTTGTTTTGCTCAGGAGCAGAATCTGAAATGTGTTCAGTGTTGAGCATGTAGTTTTTCTTGGAACGGAATAAAAGAACGCTGTATTTTTTTCAAATTACAATAGTGCGAAGTGCCACCAACACGACAATATTTATATGGTATTGTATTACCCCCGTTATCGGTTCAACATAAAAAGAAGTTTTGTAGTATTAAGAACACAATTATAGAGAGATTCGATACGTTACCTTTTGTAAAGTAAAGGTTTAATACGGGCAAATGATCGATTAAGATGTGTCGGGAAGAAAAATATCTTTATCAAAAAACGTACTCCATATTATTCCGTATCGATGCTTTATCCGTGCCCTTACCGTTATGTAGAGCGGATATGAATATTCTCTACACTGAAAATCGATAAATATTTTACTTCAAGATTAAATTAAATAACAAACACATTCACAAGATTCAACAAATAACAAATACAATTTCTTCATCATTAATGGTATTAAATCTCCCTCTATGATGATTGCTCTCTTACCCCTTCGTAACATACATCGCCACTCTCTTTTACAATAGAAATATTCAACGTCCGGTTACAGACATGTATTTTTTCACCCGCAGATATCGGCTTTTGCAAAATTCGTTATATTTTACTACAAGGAGTTTTATAATAACAACACATCGTAAAAAGTGGATGACGTAAAATGAATATGTTAGAGTCTCAATGCAGATGGTATTTTTTGTTTTCTAAGAGAGATAAGTTTGAAGTGAGAAGGAAAGCTAGGTATTGCGTGCACTTTCAAGTTTGATATTTAATAACTCCTGTTACAGACATTTCTTTATTTCCTGATCTTTCTTTTCATTACACATTATATAAAACATCTGTATTTTATGCTTAACGGAAACATTTAAAAACTGTTGTTATTACAAATTTACTTATGATTTAGTGGCCTTAAGAGTTTCCTTAAAAATATTTTCGGAATTTTCTATTTAATTAAAGCAAAGATCGAAAAAATTGTCCATTTAATTTATATTTTCCTACGTTTGTACTTATTACAAAACAAAAGTCTATTTTCAAATTACTAATATTATCACAGACGTGATGTTAATTCAGTTATCAATTAATAGATATCATGAAGTTTTCCGTATATACAAGATTCCTCTTAATATCGCAAATACGGTAAATTTATAAAAAAAAGGAAAAACAATAAGTACATTTGCTTATTTCTTTTCAACATTTTATAACTTCAACGTCCCTGCGTAAGTTATAAAATTTTGAAAACCAATTATTAAAAAAACTGAATAAACAAGTTCACAATGATTTCTTTTGCTAATAAAGGCTGTTTTGTTAATTTAAAAAACATTAAATGTTTTTCCAAATATTATACATATGTGAAACTTTGTAGTTTTGTTTTATTATTATGGATAATAACCTACAAATTAATTTGTTTGCCTCGATTGCCCCAATGATATGAAGAATAAATAATAAGAACAGAGGCTAGAATTGAAAATTCGATATTCTTAAATCAATATTATAAGGTTGGCTCGTAAGTTTTTACACACAATTTCGGGACTTTTCTAGAAATATTCTCGAAACTTCTAGAAGATTTTTCTGTAAAGTATAAATAGGCCAAGGTGCAGTCAGCTGACAACAGTTAGCATCGAAACTTTAAATAAATTACATAAAAGGTAACGGAATTAAATCGATATCAAATACAGATTCCATCAATTTACGAATTTCGTCTGGGTTACAATGCAAAGACTGCCACAAATAATATGTCAGGCATTGGACGAGTGAACGGTGTCTTAGGTGACGGCAAAGATTTGGTTCAGAAAGTTCAGGACAGAGGACTACGATCTTGAGGACGAACCCCATGTCGGAAGTCCTGTTCAATTGGATGTTTAACTATTACGATGCCTGATTGAGGAGGATCCTCGACTGACGACTCGTCAATTGGTATATGAGCTACACTGCAGTCATGGTACCATATAAACACATTTGCATAGATTGTGAAAGTTTCAAAATACGGTGTGTGGATACTCCACGAGTTGTCATCATATCACCTTCAGGGCAGACTTGATACTTGTCAATAGTTATTGACGATGAAGCGTAACTTCAACTAGCTGAATCAGTTAGTAATTTGCGATGAGAAGTGAGTTACATACGTTAACCATACACGCAAATGTCATTGGCTGGGTTTCGGAGAAATAGGAGTTTCAGGATTCAAATCTGAAATAAGTGGCTAAAAGTTGATGCTCCGTGGCTGGTAGGACATCGAGGGTATTATTCATTGGGATTTGCTTCCTGTGAAAAGATCTCCAATTAATACGAATATTTTACACATTCACAGTAAATGTGAACAATTGGTCCGATTAATTAACAAATTGAGTAGCGGCACCACATGTTGCAAAACATACTTGTGATAAATTAGAGGAGCTCGTCTGGTTTCTTCTCCCTCATCCACCTTATTCGCCGGACATAATGCTCTCTGATTACCATTCATTCAGGGTTCACCATTTACGTGAAAAATTCGACGTTAAAGAGGTCCCGGAAACAGTTTTTTGAATCAAATCAATCAGAATTTTACAAGAAAAGCATATTATCAATTAGGTAACGACAAGTAATAGATAATAATAGTGCACACTTAAATTAAATTTAGTGGAACATATAAATTTTATAATAAAAATTTTTGACAGCAACTCGTGGTTAAAAATTTGTTAGACAACCTAATAAAAACTAATAAAAAATAAAGTTCAGTTAAGATTTAATGTGAGTTTGATAAATGTGTATATAATAATATCGAATATTATTGTTAAAGATATATTTTATACACGAAGTAGTATTGTAAATTTTATGGTGTTCTTTCTAGAGACCAAAACATTTGCAGAAATTATAGGACTTCCAGAAAATGAATGGAATACAGGAATAAAACTACATCGGACATTTATCATGATAGAAGACACGAAAAAAGTATCATCAAGTGAAGAAAAAAAAAATTAGGCTTAGCCAAATCAGAAGTAAAATTTTGAGTGTATGGAAGCTTCTACGCGTAATTAGAGAACCACGTAACCTGTTAATTGTTTATATAATTATAGAATTTCTCTTACTTCACAGAAGAAGAAAAATAGCAAAGAGTTATTCAACAGATGGAAAAATCGAAATAATTACTTACAAAATTTTGAAAATAATCGATAAATATATTATTAATTATATCGATAATATATATATATATATATATATATATATATATGTGTGTGTGTGTGTATACATACATATGTATATATATATATATATATATATATATATATATATATATATATATATATATATATATATATATAAATATAAACATAACGTTAAAATTTAAATTAAAGGTAACAATTTACTGCTTCAGACACTCTCAACTTTTCAAACACTCTTGACTCTCCTTCAGACGGTCTTTAAACTGCTTAAGCAATACTCTTAATAAATTACTCTAAACTAACATTATAATTTATCTTCAAAACTATCGATAAACGTCAAAAACACTGCTCCGTGAAATTAAAAATAAAAGCTTCAAATTTTCTATACGATGTAGAACAATATTTAACTCTACACTAATATTGTTAGAGGTCGCCGTTTGAAAATAAAATTAATTTCTTGGCCTAATGCATAAATAGAAACTGGTCTCGTTAAAATATAAGTAATCTATAAATAAGGATTCCTTATAAGATGAGTGCGTCTGACGGGGACGTTGAAATCTGTTTGATTCCAATTTTGATATATATACATATATATATATATATATATATATATATATATATATATATATATATATATATATATATATATATATATAGGACACTTATTAAATATAAGGAAGTTTCTGAGATATCCAATTTAGGCTTCTGAATTATTATTTACATATCCCAAAATGGAATAAGAATTTACATGGAATAAAATTTATATTTCCAACCCCAATATGATTCAAATTTGTCTCAAATGTTATCTAGCTTATAATAATTTACCATTTGTTCATATATACCAGAACTTATATTAAATTTAAAAAGTAAATCGATTTTAAAGTCTAACTTATGATTTAAATGTTACGGTTATCAATTGTTTTACGTATAGAGGCAGGAAATTTGAAATTCGCCTATAGGAATGAATTCAACATAATAAAATGTGAAAGTCTCTGTCATACTGGCTAACATTATATGAATTTACCACCTCATATTATCTGATTTAATGTCATGCGATAGTTTTTCGCTATTTTAAACAAAAGATACTCTAACAAGCATTTAGGTAATGTAAGCTCCAAAAGCAAAACAAGATTTTCTAGTGATTTTTCTTACATATTTAGAACAGAAAAAACTTTTTTGACATTATTTTCGTTGTAATATCAATAGCCATGGCGATCTAAAGATCTAAACTAACATTATGTTTCAGTGTGTGTTGTTAATTAACTGCACACTTATTTTATAATGAATTAGTTTAATGAATAATTTTAATTCGAATATTAGTTGCAGCAGCCAAAAAAAAAAGTCATTAATCACACCAACATTTTTATTGTATTCATTTTTATGTTACATACAAAATTTAAGAATAAAAAAATCATACATAAAACGATATCTTAATATTTTCTTAGGCTATATTTTTATAATGTCTGTTACTATATCTTTTATAGTAGCGTTACTCATTTTGTATCATGTATTAGTTGCAATTTACATATCCCAATTTATCTAAATTATTTCGTGAAATAAATAGCTTTATAAAGAAATATGAGATACCTAAGATAACCAAGTTAATTGTTTAGAAGGTATCAAATCGTTTTCTATACTGACCACTAATATATATTACTAAGTTGGAGGAAATATTCATAATTGAATTGCCTTCCTCTTACTTACTGATCGTAACTATTGAACCAACTTCAAAAAGAGTTGAACTAAATAAGGGCGCGCTGAAAAGTTTAAAATAATGAAAATAGTACCCCATATTTTTTCATTAGTGGTACAATATCCTTTCCGAACATAAATAATTTTACAAAATAATACTACTGGTAGAGATTTTTTAAATAAGTGTTAAGAAACTTCTAAATTGTTTGATATAAGATATAAGTTATTTTAAATGGAACATTCCCCTTTTCGAAATCGGTCAGTAAATCACTTTCTGATTTACTAATCGACTTTTTATGTTGAAAAAACTCAAGTGTTAATTATCTAAGAAAAATAAATCAAATTAATCCTAATAAAAAAGTTTTTATTAAAACTTTTGTAAATTTCCTCCATTTGAAATGGCTGATATGTAAATTATTACCCTTTTAGTTAGTATTCATTTTATTGCTCGTTATTTTTAATTTATTGTAAAAGATTATTTTTGGTTGAATAAAAAATTTTTGACCATGTCACAGCTTATTTTATATTCACATCACTTACATTTTTATTAAGTTTTAAGAATCGATATTTAAAATTTTCTGAAATGTTTGTAAGTTTTGCTACATTTATAAAAAACTTATTTCAATGTAATTAATTGTGAGCGTTTTTCTGTCACATTTGCTACTTACCTATGTGAAAAATACATTTTTGCACACATATTTTTAAAAAAGTGATTACCTTGATATTTCATCCGTGACCAATAAAAAAATTCTAGTTGTATTAATTTTGAATATACATACATGTAATCGTCAAACGAGTAGTTAATGGAATAGTGCCGCAAGAAATCGTTTTTTTAAAATAATAAAAGTAAATAGGCATGTCGTACCTGCTTTAGAAATAAAAATTATATGTAACAGATGTATCGTCACGAAATTATAAGGAAAAGCAATAGCTTTTCTCTTTTCTTGTGAAATTGGTAAAATCAAAGACGTATATTATTTCTCTTGAATGTATTGAATACCACTTAATTATTGCTTCTGAACGTATCGAATATAAACTGCTATAGGATTTTCAGTAAACTACTGAATGATAATATTAGAATGAGACTTTATCTGATACTCAATTTTGCATGACTTAAAATTATCGAGGCCTGTTAGTGTGCAATTAAAAATGATCTTGCTTTTGGCTTTATATCTTAGAACTTAATTCAGGGGATCAGCAAATGATAAAAATAAGCAAACTAGAAAATATTGTATACAAAAGTATCGGTATCGAAAAAAAAGTCGCGTACTGAAATGTTTTTTACTGGAAGGTAGCAAAATTTTTCCTTGTTCCTACTCGTTATAATGCAGTGAATATGAATGTAATCCCAAGTGAAAGTTGTTAAATATCTGTACTTCGACATTATATTGTACGCAGATTTATTCACAAGGCTCAACGAGTAAAAAATACAGTTTATTCGTTGTTAATATTATTAAAAGTTACTCTATTATTTTTTTACCTTGCACCGCCGGCCCTTTCACAATGGAAAATTGGACACCCCGTTAGCGGCACGTATATTCACACGCGCGGAAATTTGCTTTTACAAAAATTTTCTCAATTTAACCAGAAGGAGTTTTGTAATAACAACACATCATGGGAAGAGATTGTAAAAAATAATTGTATTATGAACCAGATGGGCATAAGGTTTGTTTACTTTTGACAGAAATTAATTTGAAGTGAGAAGGAAGGCCAAATAATCTGTGGATCTTAAGGTTCCGAAACTTTACAGCATGAATGCTACATGTATTTTAATAGTTAGTAGCAAAAGAATATATAGGATGCGACTAAAAAGGATGGAGTAAGAGAAAGGGAACGATGATAGCGTCAAATAAAAGGAAAAAGAATGATGCAAAATACCGATTCTTTAGTATCTCTTCAACTGTCGTAAAGATATATGGTTTACGCGAGTCGCTGCGAGACAGTATTTTTGTGTACCGACCCCAGAGATCAAAACTAAGCTAAGCAGCAGCTGTGCTATCCGTGAAAAAACGTGAGAGAATGAATTAGCTATTATAAGAGCCCTCAATGACCTTCCAGGCCGATCCTCAACGCGTGCTACTACAGCATCGGTTGATCAGGCAATAATTGCCATTCTCGAGAAGAACCTTACGTTTACATTAAAAAGGCAAGTAAGTTAATGGCTAAGAAAGTTAAAGAGGTCTATGGGAGAACCATCAGGTGTTACTTAGCCGATTCTGGCTATCCATGGAGAAGCACGATGCTCAAACCACTTTTGAAACCGCAACACCGACAAGATCGACTCAATTGGGCTGAACAAAATATCGACTGTATTTGGTCAAATGTCATCTTTTCTGATGAAACTTCTTATTCTGCATTCTACATGAGTTTCTAGAAAACTTGCTTCGTCCATATGTGGGCATCGTTTGCTGCAACGCACAGGTAAATACTCCATAAAAATTCATGATTTGGGCTCAATCTGCAACAAATATTTTAGTTATTTATACATCTTCACTGTCAATCCTAATTTTAGCAATATTTTTTGATTGATTGTCACATAAATGGTGACAATTTGTCAAAAAACATTGCTAAAACCTGTTGAGATATCGTTTCGTCGAAAATAATTGTCCCATATATTGGAACCGACTGTGCAGCAGTTGAAAAACTGAAAATAATATTATGAATGAAAATATGACAATATCTGGAAGTCATTTTCTATAATGCACGCAGAAAACATAACACAAAGTACACCTCAACTTTGTGAGGCTATAATTGATAACGATGATGACAACAGGATATTAGATTAATGCATTTTACTCTATTTATAGTGCTTTCAAAACAAAATTCTTTTTTAAAAAGCTTATTTTTTTCTTCAAATTCCGACCTGTAGTTTCTTCTACCCACTAATTGAATCCGTCGTATCATAATATAAAATAGTATATAAAATGGCTTGCATTTATGTTATAATGTAAATTTTTAAATTTTTTTATTTAAAATTACCGTTAAGTTTAACGGTTGTAAATATTTATGGAATTTTAAATTAAAATTAAGTAAAGTTCACAACAAATTGTGCTTTTAAATAATGACTACGCTAATGATAGAGCCTTAAAAATACCACATAAAAGTTATAAATCAAAACCATGTTCGATATTCCTAAAATCACATGTATGATATTAATTCAAATTATAAATTAACGCCATACAGATTTCGGCATATAAAGAGACTTTTTATATCCCTGGCGTATTAATTTTATAAATTTTGCATGATATCTTTATGTTTATTTAAGTATAAATTTTTGAATAATTCGTAACGTGAATAAAGAGTGCAAATCATAATTTAGTAACATTTTCATTTTGGCTTATATTGCCTATAATTTTAATATTATTTATAAAATTTTATTTTTTATAGAACAATTACACTGCTATTTGTCCTGTTGCCACGATTTTCGTGATATCACGATTAATTAACAGCAATGTATTGATTGAACATGGATTATCCTTAACAAAAAATAAATAACAAATGAGGACTTAACGTAATAAACTTGCATGTTTAATATATGTAGTTGTTGAGATAATGTTTAATTGATGTTAAAAAATTAATCTTGAATCAATTTATTGGATTGAAAAATTATTGCGATCCGGCCATCCTTTATTCGAAGGTTTTATTTTTCGATCTTATGTAAGTTCTATTACGACTTAAGGCAAATAACTGAATTATATTTTTTGTATAATACTGTAAAACACATGTTTTACACAAATGTTTTAAACATTTTTTTTGAACAAATGTTTTAAAGTAAAGTCATTAATAACACATAATATATTTTGTTGGTAGCAAATACTCTGGAAATTTTTTTTCATTTCTTTCCTAATGGCAAAACTCTAGGAATACAAATAAACATCATCGTGATTTTGATAAACCATGTATATTAGATATTCTATTGTTAATGAGAAAAGTTCATCGACAGACTATTTTTGTACTTCAAATATATTTTTAGTCAGGGACACTTCCCAACGAACAAAGATCGGAAATGATAAGCGCAATCGTTTTACGAATTCAAACGCGACCACAAACGACATTAATGTATTATGTAATGTTATGAGCCGAGTGCGTTCGCTAAATCAATTTTCCGTGATTAATATTGGATTTCCCGGCGGAATAGAGCAACGTAAACGGAACTGAGCTTAGCATTGTAGCCGCAGCTTTAGAAAAGCTCACACAGTCCATTGACTCGTATTCAGAGATCGAGATAAAGCAGTTTGTTAATGTAAAAATATCCTCAATTTATAAAAACGGATTAATTTTTGAAGACCTTTAAGATATGCTTTTAGTATTGATTAAAGTTTTGTAAAGATGCGAGTTAATATAAAAGTTATATGTTATTTAGAATCCAATTGAAAATATATTATCAATAAATTTATTTTACATCTAATGAAAATTACAAATCAAATTAAAACATTTTACATTCCATAAATTACATTTTACATTCCATATATAACGGTAGTTTTTAATTACTATATATTTCTATGTTCAATTTGAACTGTTTTCAAAACTTTGTTATTTCAATTTACGTATTATTAATGTTTTTTTTCTATAATTTTTATTTTTAATGAGAACCATGCGAAAAGCTTCTTATGTACCTTCTTTACGACTATATTGTTAAGCTTTAGTAGCATTTGCGCTTATTTTGTTTTGTTCATTGCAATAATTTAAAAATAATATTTTATAAAGTGTTATCGTATTGTTAGTGCAAAATTGGAATATGGTGGGAATAACATTTATTTTCTTTTCAAAATAAGAAGGAAAATTGCTATGCTTATGCAAGGAATTGTATACGAGAAAAGGCCATAAAAAAGGACTATCGGATATTTGAAATTACAAAAAAAAAATTAATAGATTTAGAACTGGGCACTTTTAAGGCATGAAAATCCAAATTGATGGTGTTATGACCTATTATCGCAATAACAACTGTAATATCCTTCTCAGCCTGGATCATATCTTCAGTTCTCCTTTGATTTTGAGATATTTGTTTGATCTTGGAAAGTTTCCATGCAGCAGACAGCTTTACCCTGAAAATATCATTAATATCGTCAAATGTGTCATTTCTACCCCTGTATATTCGTGACCGCTCCCTCATCTCATCTCATGACCGACACCAACCAAGTAGGAAGTGAAAATAAATATAGACTATAATAAAACATAATAAATTCATCTTGAGGCATAATGAGTTTATCTCTTTATTCAGGAAAATTCGACTTTCTTTCAGGTTTACTTTATGTTGATTGTTAACAATACTAGCAAGGTAAAAAACAAATTGCTAAGATTACTCAGTCTGAGACATAATGAATTGACCATCTTTACAAAATTTTCAAGTTAAATATCTCGCAAACTGTCAAATGTTATAAAAAATTGACCAATAATTTTATCGCGGATTAAATTTTAAATAATTTTACCACTGAGACCATTTTTTGTACAAAAAATAGATCGGTTGCCAAGAAAATTTTAAAATGTCAATGGGTAGTGTAGATTCCTAATTTTTCATATTTTTCGTCAGAAAGGGTAATTTTTAAAATTAACACACAAGACACAATGCATCAAATATTGGAAATAAATCGGTATTCTGAAGAGAATTTTTTTCAAATATCTCATCAGTCTTTCCAAAATATCTCTATTCATGGTAATCGAAACGTATTATTTTATATTTTGAAATATTGAATATATTTGGCGTTCATTTTGTAGAAATTCATTATTCACAATTATATGAAACTATGTGATGTTGTATTATTTCTAACATATTACAATTTTTAGAGAAACATTCTTCAAATATATTCAGTTTGATGCCGAGAATCATCGATTTGAGTAACTGACACATTATTTATTACATAGGTAACTGAGATTCACAATTCACTCGATTAGTTTTACATCGAGATGTGTACGTTATTTTAATATAATATTTTTATTCTGTTTATTTTCTTTATGAATATTATATACTAACAACTATAAAAGTAAACTTTTTTAAGCGTGCGGAAACGCTAAATTGCCATATATTTTTAGTCGATTGCGATACTACATCCTATATTTTACTCCAGATTGAAAGATAAAACCAGAAAAAATTTAATTGAAATATTAAATAAGTGATACGTGTTCAACCAAAAAACATAAACAGCCAAACAAATATGCAGACTGCAATTTAAAAAATATGTTTTTATCCTATTACTTTTATTGGGTATCTGTAAATCATTCCTTTTGTGTAAATAACTTTAATACAGTAGGTCAAACATATAGTTTATTTCATTTATAGGTTTTAATTAATAGATCAATAAATTATTATAACTAAAGGAATTCTGCAAAAAAAAAAACAATCATGGTAAGATAAAATTTTATCAATTATTAGAGTTGTGGATTCGAATAATTTGGACACACAAGATGAACAAACAGCTAAGAAATAGCAATATATCTATGCAAACATAAAATACCTAGTTCTTAACAAGAACGGCTCGTACCAGATTTCTCTCTTACCTTACCTAATCGAAACATTTGGTAAACAATACTATTGTATTTTTCGTCGTATTTTCTGCATGCAGCAATTTCAGGTAAAATAAATACTAACGTTGAAAGTGGAAGCTCCCAAAGCTCTCGATATCGATCTGCCTTGATTTATGTTCAGCTTCTTTATGTTTCCAATGCCAAAGCCTTATATTTTCTTATTCGGTCTCCAAAAAAGCTGCTTATTTCTTTGCTGCGAAGTAATGCTTCACGGCATATTTTATTGCGAGGCGCCATGCCGATCGAAGGGTCTGAGCTAATTTTATGGTTTAGCATTTACGTCTTCTAATAAGCCGAACGGTCATTTTACGATGGACTATATGCTCAACTAATAACTTCGATGCCATATATTTTTGTGTTGAATATTAAGCCACTAAAAAAACGATTTATTTTCTAAATGGACGTCCTTTCTTTTTATTCATTGCGTAGATTATTGATTATGTTGAAGTATTTTCCAATTAATGTTGATTTAATATCATATAAGCAAACACAAATAATGAGAGAGAGCTCAAAATACTGCTAATAAGCTGAATACAATAACGTCAAACAACTTTTCTAATTACAAAGCTATATGCAAACATTCTAACTAGATATTACCAAAAAGCTGCTGAATAAACTAGATTTAGGCATCGAATATACCTTCAGTTTTATTAAGTATGAGCGAATTTTAAAGTTAAGTTTTACTAAAAGTTAAGGGTCATGGGTTTCGTTTACATTGTCAAAAATTTAATTTGTCAAAATTGTTGAATTGGTATAATCTGTTTTTCCTTATTTGAAAATTTAGAGCCTTGACTTTGTTTACAACTTATCACAAACGATTTAGTCAACTTCTTTTAATTAACTGAGGAAGGTTTAACTTACAACAAAAAATCGTCTTGTTTGTTTAATAAATACACTAATTCAGTTGCAAAGAATAATAAATATTTCCAATTTGTTACCGTTCCAGATAGTATTATATATGGTACGAGTACCCCGTGAATAAATTTTAAATATTTTTCCATTTAGCTACCGACAGCGGTTGATTTTTTGTAATTTATCATCAAGTAGAGACTTTTTATGATAAGCGCGGATGGTGGGGTAAAGACAATGGTCCACATACAGCATCTCTACTCCTCCATCAACTTGGCCACCTGCCAACACTCTTGGTGGTTTTAATTACAGCTTACGATTCGAAATGAGCAGATTTCAAATGGATATTGTAAGGTTATAAATGAGGATAGGGGAAGGGCGGAGGAACTGGGTGTAAATTTTCAATAGCATAACTTTGCGGCACCACATTCACAAAAATAACACCACGAATAGCTATTTTTTAAGACCCCTTATCTGCACTATTAAAAGTACCACGTAATTTAGAATAAGGATTCCATATTTTATATTTTTGTTTCATTTTGCTCTAAAAATGGCTCTAGATTTCTGCTTAGGTCGCGTAGTCCAAAAATTTTCTTATTAAATATAAGTATTTTTCTTACATAACTTTCAATCGTTTTACAGCCACACGTCTATAAAAAACTAACAATAAGCATTTACCTATGTTAAAATTCAAAATATCACCTATTTATAAATACAAAAAATTATAAAATCGGTAGGGTAGTTTCCAAAATTAGTTTGTACGAACGATTTCATAATCTTTACATATTTATTAAATTATAATAGATATTTTATATTTACACGCGTGTATTAAGATAGCATTTAAATAAAAGAAAATAAACTCATTAACATCATTTTATTCAAACCTGGCGCGACATTCCCAGACTTTCATTTCTGCACTATGAATTGTAATTCTAATAATATGTGTATTCTTATGGTATAACACCACTTTTATTATGGTATTATACCACCAAAACCATTAAACATACTAGTTTAAATATGTCAAAACTTCGTATAAATATAGGTTTTTTTTTAATTTTAACAGTAAACTGGATATGAAACTCCAAATTAAAACTAGAATCTTCTCGTGACGTATGGAAATGTACACAGTTTTTTCTTCACATATTGCAGTTTTCCGATAGCTGAAAATAAAATAAACTTTATTAGATACAAACTAACTGCGGAAGTGTCCGCGGTGATTGCACCAAGTGCATGCTGTGAAATAAAATATTATGAACTGACGCATGTATACACTGTGCCGCGAACGATGAAACCAAATTCCACTTGTTCCTACGATCAACTGTTGGCTATTTTCGAAATAAAATAACAATGATTTTTTCCATAATTGAAAATTTATTCTCGATGGATGATATGGAAACGATACAGTTACCATGTTTTTAGTAAACATTTTGTAGAACTCATGGGTTCACTAAATATGATTACTTGAAGCTTACAATTTTATTTATGGCGATGTCTGGAACATTTAAATATATTTTCATGTATTTATATATATATATATATATATATATATATATATATATATATATACATATGTATAAACCTTTAAAGCAATGTGCTAAGACATAAATTATAACTAAACTTGTTAATATAAAATATTCTAAACTTTTCTCTGATAAATAAAAGTTAATCTGTCACGTCCTAATACCAAGGTAGCATTGTAAAATTATATAAATTGTTAAGCGTACTTCTAAATACAATATTTTATGAAACTTAAGCCATTGCAAACTATCATAGAACCCTATGAATTTCAAATTCAAAGTTTAACCATTGATATGAAAAAAAAAACACTTCTTTCTAGCCATCATTCTTTAAAAACATTCTAGTAATTGTTATACAACATGCACAGTAATGCTTAGACGCAGATGTAACTAGTAATACAATAACTCCATAAATTTACAAATAAACAGCGTTTATCATTAATAAACTGCATCTGTGTAAATTGAAACAGCTGAAATATTCTGTCACCGACGATTTTAATTATTTTCCATAATACGGCGTGACGGAAAGCACGATGACAGTCGTTGTTTTCTGCAGGTTTTTAGCTAATTCCAGAAATCGGACGTAATGCAATAATACATTGCGGAATTATACCGTCAATGACGAAAAAAGTAAGTTTTTAGTTTCAAATGTAATAAGTTTATAATTTTTGTAGTAAGAAATACATTTAAAAAAAGAAAAAACAGGAATCAATTATCACTTTAAAACAAACAATTTGGTGCGTTTGTTACGCATGAAATTCTATTATTTATATTTTGTTGAAATATGCTTTTGAAATATTTATTTTTTAAATATTATCATACCCCTACTCAATTTTATATATTCGGATGACATTTATTTTTCCATAATAAATCATTTTCAGATAAAATCTCATTTTTCCTCAGTTTGAAGAAAAAATCTTAAAGAAATTTCCATTCTTCTATTTATAGGTCGTAACTATAAACATAAAAAATAATCTTTCTTTTATGACATTTCTCGTTAGACAATATAGGTATTGTTAAACATTTACCTAACGATAAGCCACCATCCAAAATCATTATAACATTAGTCAATAGTGCAAGTAAAATAAAAGTAATAAGTATATAAATGAAAAGCTTTTATTTACACTGCTTTTAGTGTAGGCAACGGAAAATATCAGTAAAGCAAAATAATTATAAATAATTATATATATCGTTCAAAATAAAGTTCTTGAAATAATTCCAGTAAAGTAAAAATATCTTCATATATTTGTATTTTCAGATAAGTAAGTTTGGTTAGACTTAATATAACACAACGTCATGAGTCATCTTTTGGACGAGATACACATAATGGAAAAAGAAAGTGTTTAACTAGACAAGATTGGTCCGAATCTGAACAAGAGTTGATAATGAAAGGATTTTTGGTGGAAATAATAGTAGCCAAATTAGAAGAAGGATTGTCCTTCATTATTTGAAATCAAAATAAATAACACGTTGAAAAATGTATTCACCTATAAGACGCTTTGAGAGCTAAAGAAAATGGAAATAAAATGGGCCAATTGGTCGTATTGTCTTCATCAAATACAGCAGGATCGGATTACTGCAGTAATCCGAGCGTACACAAGACCCCGTGGCCTACATTCCTAATTATGGACGATAGCCTTGATTACCTTTCCTTGCAATGGGCGGAAATAAAATATAATTTGTGTCCTAATACCATTTATCAAGATCGGTACTATTTCATAAGTAGAATCTTTAATTTCGAAGTTTCAGTGCTCATGTTCTTGACTAACAAATGCGGAATTGGAACAAGTCAATGTATTTTGTTTACAATAGAATGGCCAAAAATGATTCGCCTCATGTTCATTTGTTAATTTGGCTCCTAAACGTAATTCGCCATAATCATATTGCTGGCTGTATACGAGCATAAATCCTCAAACCTAGTTTAGGTCCAGATCTACATGCAAATTATTACACAAATACTATAAAATTTATAACATTAATTACAATATAATAATAAAATTAATTGCACGAAGCGTTCAGAAATTAAATGTCATATTAATTTATAAATTATTCAATGCTTATCTTACTTGAATGAAAAAATACAATATAATTACATATGTACATATATACATATATTTATATATATATATATATATATATATATATATATATATATATATATATATATCTATATATATAAAGAAAAAGTAAATCATAGCCGTGATAAAGTATCAATCACTTGCTGTCGCTTGCAACGTTTTTAAAAACAATCCCAAATAAACGTTATTAAATATTTGTATTTAAGGATCATATTGTACACAAGACGCCGCATTTGCAAGGTTCAACGACTAACAAACACAATTTCTCCATTGTGAATGGTATTAAATGTTCATCGATGAGAATTGTGCCATTACGCCTCCTTACTTACAATAGAATCCTTCAACGCCCCGTTCGCGGTTTGTATTTTCTCACGCGCGGAAATTTGCTTTCACGAAAATTCGCTCAATTTTACCACAAGGAGTTTTATAACAACAACACATCGTGGGAAGCGGATGATGTGAAATAATTGTGTTAGAGATTCAATGGGGACGGAGTTCGTTTGTTTTCCGAGAGAGGAAAGTTTGAAGTGAGAAAGAAGATCGGATAATTTGTGCACCTCCCGGCTTCGATATTTGGTTGCTTCTACTGCCGCCTTAAAATTACAAATATGTCTTTGTGTATTCCGTCGTCGATTTTCTCGTCTTTATATAAAAATAATTTGAGCAAAATACCACTTTCGATAATGCTTTATGGCGACATTTTATTATTTCTTCTTTTATGATTTAAAATTAAATTTAGCAATCTTAACAGGTTTCACAAAAATAACTATGGAATTGTTTTAGATTTCAGCAGAAAGTGGAAAGAATTATCCACTTAAATTATATTTTCCTACGCTTTATGTATATACTAATTACAATACCACGTAAATTTAAAAGTCAACATTTTTCCTCTATTTCTGGAGTTATATTCATGGTATAATTTCATATGATAAATATACAGACGCCACAAAGTTTTCAGCATCACTATTGGCATTGCTAGTATGTTAAAATTAAATTGTTGAGTTAAAACCATTACATATATTGCTTTACCTTTTGTTAACGATTAATAATTACAATGGTGACCTTGCAAGGTTGCCATAATGTCTTAACGAATAACTAAATCAACACATGTAAGGGTAGAAAATTAATTATTCTTAACTTGATATTAAATAGCAAATAATTACTAAATGACATATACTTATATGTAACTTATGTAGATAACTTGAAGGTAAGTTTAATGTATGTACTTACTTCAGACATACCACTGCAGAGAGGAAAGAATCACTTTTCGATTTTATAGAAAAAACTAAGGGAGATCAAAAAATACATCGAACATTTTTCCGAAACGAAGACACAACCAAGAGTGTAAATAAAAAACCTAATAAATAATAGGCCCAGACCTATTTACTTATTAGGATTTCATGATACATATAAGCTTATATGATATTCATCATATTGAAACATACAACCAATTAACCTATAAATATATATTATAAGTGTATATATAAATTCATAGAACAAATAAAATAATAAATAGAACTATTCCAGAGAAAGACAAGCGAAACTTACATATTTATTTTTTGTACAAAAGCTTGAAAATAAATTGTAATTACAATGTCAAAAAGGATAAAATTAAAATTAAAAGTAGGTTTTAAATATAACGATGATGTTATAGGGATTATATCCTCCGTTTTTCCTAATTTTGCATTATATCCTCCGTTTTTCCTAATTTTGCATTCTAGACAGGAACCCTAAAACGATAATTTTTATATCGATAAACCTTAAAAGTACTGCTCCGAAAATTCTACGCAAATACTCCGCATTATCAATATGAACAATATTTAATTTCAGACAAATATTTGTTCCAAATTTAAACTAATTTGTCACTCGATACCATAAATAGAAATGTATTTTATTTAAAATTAAATAATCTACAAATAAGATTTCCTTATAAAACCAGTGTTATTTGAATAGGGATATTGATCTGTATTTAACTTAATACAATCTAGAGGCCACAATGACGAAAATATGGCTTAATATAGGTAAAATCAATAAAACTTTATTAAATATCAGGCAGATATCGATAAGCAAGTATATATTCAATTTAATATTTAGTATTATTTTCGCTATTTAAAATACATCAATCATTACATTTTCGAATTTGGAACGAGAATCAGAACTGAATGAAATTTGTGAATTCCGGCCACACCTAAGGGAAAGTGGGTTCAAATTAAATTTAGAATTCAATTAATGTTTTTATCTAATTATTAATTATTAAGTACATACGACTAAATGAACAATTTAAATCCTATTTAATGTCTCATTTGGAATTTGAGGTCACAACTTTAAAGCATATAGTTTGTTTTTAATCGTTATGAAAGTTTGAATTCACTTATACTCGTAAGATAATTTTTTACATATGTCATTGTAAAATTATACGCAATATAGTACAAAATTCTTTCTGAATTTGGCTTATATCGTTTAGCAATCGTGCATCACTTAGATATAGTATATTGTATCCTATTCAATGTTGCGCGAGAGTTTTTCGCAGTTTCGAACCAAATAAACCCTGATGTGAGCACGCAGATATCGAAAGCCCCCGAAAGCTCTTTCTATATTGACCTATCCCGATTTATGTCCTTTTTTCAAACAATGCAACGGCTTCTAGTATATTTTCACGCGTTTTACTTCGCTAGTCCAGAGTAATACCTTATAGTATTATTTATTAACTACGGCCATGCTGACCACAAGGTCTAGGTTAATATAATGATTTAACTTTTATTGATACTAAAGTCGGTGAACGGCTATATTATGATGGCTTATTAGTTTCACTAAAAATATTGATCCAAATATTTACGTTTTAGGGCTTCAGCATTAAAAGTAAAGTTATGTGAAATAGTTATTTCCTGAAACACCAACATTTGGTTGCGATGCCCTTCCATCGACGTTACCATACATTTTTGACCGTTTGTCTTGTTTGAAGTCGCATTTCTGGTAAAATACAACTTCTTGTACTTAGGTATAATTGGTCTACGACTACTGGTTTTAGGTTTTATTTAATATTACGTTTATTTGGATTTTTTAAATCTTTCAAATGGAATTTAAAAATATATTTGGTAAGAAAATTGTTTCAAGTAATACTTTCTGTAATACCGACCAACCAAATCTCAACTAAAATTCAGTCTAAAAATTACTGTTTTTCATGTTTAAATAACCAATCTTATTTTAATTATTATACTTATATATATATGACATAAGAAAACGTGTAGGTACAGGGAGAAATTACCCAAAACTTGATGAATTTTATTAGTGTAAATCCCTATTTGTATGAATACGTTTAAGTATATGGTATGGAATCTTAAGTATTTGAACTAAATCTGTGGACGCTAATTGTATTGAACAGAGATAAAAGTGTCAAATAGAATGTAAAAATTGTTTTTCTTAAATTTTATAAAAACAGAGTATTAATATTACATGAAGTAAGAATGCAAGTATTATACTGCTTAAAACCAAGGCTTCTTTATAATATAACTCGCACGCACGCGCTTAGACAAACACAGATATAGGCAAGCACTTACTAACG
The DNA here is from genome assembly GCA_039881145.1 of Druceiella hillmani. Classification (NCBI taxonomy): domain Eukaryota; kingdom Metazoa; phylum Arthropoda; class Insecta; order Lepidoptera; family Hepialidae; genus Druceiella; species Druceiella hillmani. Next base: position 23,560,942 of record JAYKKI010000022.1, on the reverse strand, counting down.
TCACATGCTGTTTTGTTTTTGCGTTCTTAATTTTATTTTCAAACTAATATTTTAACCTATTTATTTGAGATGTATTTAAAATTTATTCATTTAAAAAATGTATATTATATAGACATGCCCTGATTGGAATATAAAAACAAAATGTAAAGTTAATAGTGGAAATGATACTGAATAATTTCGGTTACGTTTATGAGGACTTAACAGTGCTCATTTTCCTTCTAAAAATTATGTGTAAATAAATTCAATAAAATTACTTGTTGCTAAATAACTGTTAACATCTAATTATATTGATAAAGCAGCAAAGCCGTAGATTACATTTTATAATAAGAGCTACAACCTATGAACAAAAGAATGGTATTTTTATTGCGAATTTAAATTCAAACTATATAACAAAATAGACTTTATTTACATTATATATAGAATGGGAGTTGATAATAAAATATCTATATTTTAATATTTACCCTGTAATTTTACATGAAGTTTTATTTTTCCAAAAACTATTTTGAACGCTTCGAAATAATATCTTGAAAAGTAAGTATACACGCCTAATCGTAATATGAATATGTATCGATATTATAAAGAACATAAAGTGAATATTATAAAAAAATATTTGAAGAAAATATAAATACATCCCATTTTTATATTTTTTTTCGGTTTTGTTTACTACGAATAAATTTTATTTTCTGTTTAACAATTAACCAAATACAAAATGTTCAGTAAGATTGAAATTAACCTAATGAAAAGTTCCATGAGGTGAACGGCTTTTCTCCACCAAAAAATTAAAATGAGATTGGTTATTTAAACATGAAAAACAGTAATTTTTAGACATATTGCATCACTGGTAACTGAATTTTAGTTGAGATTTGGTTGGTCGGTATTACAGGAAGTATTACTTGAAACAATTTTCTTACCAAATATATTTTTAAATTCCATTTGAAAGATTTAAAAAATCCAAATAAACGTAATGTTAAATAAAACCTAAAACCAGTAGTCGTAGACCAGTTATACCAAAGTACAAGAAATTGTATTTTACCAGAAATGCGACTTCAAACAAGACAAACGGTCAAAAATGTATGGTAACGTCGATGGAAGGGCATCGCAACCAAATGTTGGTGTTTCTGGAAATAACTATTTCACATAACTTTACTTTTAATGCTGAAGCCCTAAAACGTAAATATTTGGATCAATATTTTTAGTGAAACTAATAAGCCATCATAATATAGCCGTTCACCGACTTTATTATCAATAAAAGTTAAATCATTATATTAACCTAGACCTTGTGGTCAGCTTGGCCGTAGTTAATAAAGAATACTATAAGGTATTACTCTGGACTAGCGAAGTAAAACGCGTGAAAATATACTAGAAGCCGTTGCATTGTTTGAAAAAAGGACATAAATCGGGATAGGTCAATATAGAAAGAGCTTTCGGGGGCTTTCGATATATGCGTGATCACATCAGGGTTTATTTGGTTCGAAACTGCGAAAAGCTCTCGCGCAACATTGAATAGGATACAATATACTATATCTAAGTGATGTACGATTGCTAAGCGATATAAGCCAAATTCAGAAAGAATTTTGTACTATATTGCGTATAATTTTACAATGACATATGTAAAAAAAAGTATCTTACGAGTATAAGTGAATTCAAACTTTCATAACGATTAAAACAAACTATATGCTTTAAAGTTGTGACCTCAAATTCCAAATGAGACATTAAATAGGATTTAAATTGTTCATTTAGTCGTATGTACTTAATAATTAATAATTAGATAAAAACATTAATTGAATTCTAAATTTAATTTGAACCCACTTTCCCTTAGGTGTGGCCGGAATTCAGAAATTTCATTCAGTGCTGATTCTCGTTCCATATTCGAAAATGTATTGATTTATGTATTTTAAATAGCGAAAATAATACTAAATATTAAATTGAATATATACTTGCTTATCGATATCTGCCTGATATTTAATAAAGTTTTATTGACTTTACCTATATTAAGCCATATTTTCGTCATTGTGGCCTCTAGATTGTATTAAGTTAAATACAGATCAATATCCCTATTCAAATAACACTGGTTTTATAACGAAAACTTATTTGTAGATTATTTAATTTTAAATAAAATACGTTTCTGTTTATGGTATCGAGTGACAAATTAGTTTAAATTTGGAACAAATATTTGTCTCAAATTAAATATTGTTCATATTGATAATGCGGAGTATTTGCGTAGAATTTTCGGAGCAGTACTTTTAAGGTTTATCGATATAAAAATTATCGTTTTAGGGTTCCTGTCGTCAGTGGAAGTAATGCAAAATTAGGAAAAACGGAGGATATAGTCCCTATAACATCATCGTTATATTTAAAACCTACTTTTAATTTTAATTTTATCCTTTTTGACATTGTTATTACAATTTATTTTCAAGCTTTGTACAAAAAATAAATATGTAAGTTTCGCTTGTCTCTGGAATAGTTCTATTTATTATTTTCTTTGTTCTATGAATTTATATATACACTTATAACATATATTTATAGGTTAATTGGTTGTATGTCTCAATATGATGAATATCATATAAGCTTACATGTATCATGAAATCGTAATAAATAAATAGGTCTGGGCCTATTATTTATTAGGTTTTTTATTTACACTCTTGGTTGTGACTTCGTTTCGGAAAAATGTTCGATGTATTTTTTTATCTCCCTTGGTTTTTTCTATAAAATCGAAAAGTGATTCTTTCCTCTCTGCAGTGGTATGTCTGAAGTAAGTACATACATTAAACTTACCTTCAAGTTATCTACATAAATTACATATAAGTATATAAGTCATTTAGTAATTATGTACTATTTAATATCAAGTTAAGAATAATTAATTTTCTACCCTTACATGTGTTGATTTAGTTATTCGTTAAGACATTATGGCAACCTTGCAAGGTCGCCATTGTAATTATTAATCGTTAACAAAATGTAAGGCAATGTATTTATTGGTTTTAACTCAACAATTTAATTTTAACATACTAGCAATGCCAATAGTGATGCTGAAAACTTTGTGGCGTCTGTATATTTTGTCATATAAAATTATACCATGAATATAACCCCAGAAATAGAGGAAAAATATTGACTTTTAAATTTACTTGGTATTGCAATGTGTATATCCATAAAGCGCAGGAAAATATTATTTAAGTGGATAATTCTTTTCACTTTCTGCTCATATCTAAAACAATTCCATAGTTATTTTGTGAAACCTGTTAATATTGCTAAATTTAATTTTAAATCATAAAAGAAGAAGTGGTATTATGCTTAAATTATTTTTATATAAAGACGAGAAAATCGACGACGGAATACACAAAGACATATTTGTAATTTTAAGGCGGCAGTAGAAGCAACCAAATATCGAAGCCGGGAGGTGCACAAATTTTCCGATCTTCTTTCTCACTTCAAACTTTTCTCTCTCGGAAAACAAACAAACTCCGCCCCCATTGAATCTCTAACACAATTATTTCACATCATCCGCTTCCCACGATGTGTTGTTGTTATAAAACTCCTTGTGGTAAAATTGAGCGAATTTTCATGAAAGCAAATTTCCGCGCTTGAGAAAATACAAACCGCGAACGGGGCGTTGAAGGATTCTATTGTAAGTAAGGAGGCGTAATGGCACAATTCTCATCGATGAACATTTAATACCATTAACGATGGAGAAATTATGTTTGCTACTCGTTGAATCTTGCAAATGCAGCGTCTTGTGTACAATATGATCCTGAAATATAGATATTTAATAACGTTTATTTGGGATTGTATTCAAAAACGTTGCAAGCGACAGTAAGTGATTGGCTGAAGTGATATATATATATATATATATATATATATATATATATATATATATATATATATATATATATATATATGTATGTATGTATATATGTACATATGTAGATGTATTGATTTTTTATTTCAAGTACGATAAGCATTGAATAATCTAAAAATTAAAATGACATTTAATGCTTAAACTCAATGCAATTAATTTTATTATTATGTTATTAATAATGTTATCAGTTTTATAGTATTTTTATAATAATTTGCATGTAGATCTGGAACTAAACTAGGTTTGAGGATTTATGCTCGTATAAAGTTAGCAAAATGATTATGGCGAATTACTTTTAGGAGCCAAATTAACAAATGAACACGAGGCGAATCATTTTTGGCCATTCTATTGTATACAAAATACATTGGCATGTTCCAATTCCGCATTTGTTAGTCAAGAACATGAGTACTGTAACTTCGAAGTTAAAGATTCTACTTATGAAATAGTAGCGATCTGGATAAATGGTATTAGGAAACAAATTATATTTTATTTCCGCCCATTGCAAATTGCAAGGAAAAGTAATCAAGGCTATCGTCCATAATTATGAATGTAGGCTACGGCGTCTTGTGTACGCTCGGATTACTGCAGTAATCCGATCCTGCTGTATTTGATGAAGACAATACGACCAATTGGCCCATTTTATTTCCATTTTCTTTAGCTCGCAAAGCGTCTTATAGGAGAATACGTTTTTCAAAGTGTTTTTTATTTTGATTTCAAATAATGAAGGACAATCCTTCTTCTAATTTGACTACTATTATTTCCACCAAAAATCCTTTCATTTCGAACTGTTGTTCAGATTCGAACCAATCTTGATTAGTTAAACACCTTCTTTTTGCATTATGTGTGTCTCGTCCAAAAGATGACTCATGACGTTGTGTTATATTAAGTCTAACGAAACTTATCTGAAAACACAAATATATGAAGATATTTTTACTTTACAGGAAATATTTCAAGAGCTGTATTTTGAACGATATATATAATTATCTATAATTATTTTGCTTTAATGATATTTTCCGTTGCCTACACTAAAAGCAGTGTAAATAAAAGCTTTTCATTTATATACTTATTACTTTTATTTTACTTGTTGCACTATTGACTAGTGTTATAATGATTTTGGATGGTGGCTTATCGTTAGGTAAATGTTTAACAATACTTATATTGTCTAACGAGAAATGTCATAAAAGCAAGATAACTTTTTTGATTTATAGTTATGACCTATAAATAGAAGAATGGAAATATCTCTAAGAATTTTTCTTCAAACTGAGTAAAAATGAGATTTTATCTGAAAATTATTTGTTATGGAAACAATTAGTATCATCCGAATGTATAAAATTGAGTAGGTGTATGATAATATTTAAAAAATAAATATTTCAAAAGCATATTTCAAAAAAATACTAATAAAAAATTTTATGCCTAACAAACGCACCAAATTGTTTGTTTTAAAGTGATAATAGTTTCCTGTTTTTTCTTTTTTCAAATGTATTTCTTACTACAAAAATTATAAACTTATTACATTTAAAACTAAAAACTTCCTTTTTTGTCGTTGACCATATAATTCCGCAATGTATTGTTGCATTTTGTCCGATTTTTGGAATTAGCTAAAAACCTGTCACGCAGTTTTATGTAAAATAAGTCGGTGACAGAAGATTTCAGCTGTTTCAATTTACACAGATACAGTTTATTAAAGATAAACGCTGTTTATTTGGAAATTTATGAAGTTATTTTATTACTACTTACTTCGATGTCTAAGCATTACCCTGCATGTTGTATAACAATTTCTATAATGTTTTTAAAGAATGATGGTTAGAAAGAAGTGTTTGTTTCATATCAATGATTAAACTTTGAATTTGAAATTCATAGGTTTCTATGATAGTTTGCAATGGCTAAAGTTTCATAACATATTGGATTTAGAAGTACGCTTAACAATTTATATAAGTATTCAATGCTACCTTGGTATTAGAACCTAACAGTTATCTGATTTACTTATAGGATTAATTAAAATACATAGGAAGATTAGAATATTTTATATTAACAAGTTTAGTTATAATTTACATCTTAGCATATCGCCTTAAAGGTTTATATGTATGTGTATATATATATATATATATATATATATATATATATATACATATACATATATAATAACTATTTATATATAAGGAAAATCCAGATGGAATGAGGACTTCACGACGACTTCATTTGAGAAACGAAAGTGACTTGGAAGAGAAAATTTAATTCCAATGTTAAAAACATCGTATTTAAAAATATCAACCTTCTATCGAATATTTTTTTTAAATGTTGCAGATACCGCCATAAATAAAGTTATAAGCTTCAAGTAATTATATTTAGTGAATTCATGAGTTCTACAAAATGTTTACTAAAAGCAAGGTAACTGTATCGTTTCCATATCATCCATCGAGAATAAATTCTCAATTATGGAAAAAATCATTGTTATTTTATTTCGAAAATAGCCAACAAATTATACGTCACAAGAAGATCCTAGTTTTAATTTAGTTTAATGGAGTTCCATATCCAGTTTACTGTTAAAATTTAAAAAATCCTCTGTATTTAGACGAAGTTTAGACATATTTAAACTATTCTGTTAAATGGTTTTGGTGGTATCATATCATAACAAAAGTGGGGTTGTACCATAAGAATACACATATTATTTGACTCACAATTCATAGTGTAGAAATGAGAGTCTGGGAATGTCACGCCAGGTTTGAACAAAATTATGTTATTGACTTTCTTTTCTTTTATCTAAATGCTGTCTTAACAAATGCGTATAAGTATAAAATATCTATTCTAATTTAATAAATATGTAACGATTATATAATCGTTGGTACGAGCTAATTTCGGAAACTATCCTACCGATTTTATAATTTTTTATATTTATAAATAGGTGATATTTTTTGTTTTAACATATGTAAATGCATATTGTAGGTTTTTCATAAAAATGTGGCTGCAAAATAATTAAAAGTTATGTAAGAAAAACATTTATATTTAATAAGAAGGTTTTTGGACTGACAAATATTAAAATTCAACCGCTGTCGGTAGCTTAAACGGAAAAATATTTAAAATTTATTCACGGGTACTCGCACTATAGATAATACTATCTGGAACGGTAACAAATTGGAAATATTTATTATTCTTTGCAACTAAATTATTGTATTTAATAAACAAAAAAGACGGTTTTTTGTTATAAGTTAAACTTTCCTCAGTTAATTAAAAGAAGTTAACTAAACAGTTTGTGATAAGTTGTAAACAAAGTCAAGGCTCTAAATTTTCAAATAAGGAAAAACAGATTTTGTCAATTAAACAATTTTGACAAATTAAATTTTTGACAATGTAAACGAAACCCATGACCCTTAACTTTTAGTAAAACTTAACTTAACAATTTGCTCATATTTAATAAAACCAAAGGTATATTCGATGCGTAAATATAGTTTATTCAGCAGCTTTTTGGTAATATATAGTTAGAATGTTTGCATATAGCTTTGTAATTAGAAGAGTTGTTTGATGTTATTGTATCCAGTTTATTAGCAGTACTTTGAGCTCTCTCTCATTATTTGTGTTTGCTTATATAATATTAAATTAACATTAATTGGAAAATACTTCAACATAATCAATAATCTACGCAATGAATAAAAAGAAATGACGTCCATTTAGGAAAGAAATAGTTCTTTTAGTGGCTTAATATTCAACACAAAAATATATGGCGTCGAAGTTATTAGTTGAGCAAATAGTCCATCGTAAAATGACCGTTCGGCTTATTAGAAGACGTAAATGCTAAACCATAATATTAGCTCAGACCATTCGATCGGCATGGCGGCTCGCAATAAAATATGCCGCGAAGCATTACTTCGCAGCAAAGAAATAAGCAGCTTTTTCGGAGACCGAATAAAAAAATATAAGGCTTTGGCATTGGAAACATAAAGAAGCTGAACATAAATCAAGGCAGATCGATATCGAGAGCTTTGGGAGCTTCCACTTCTAACGTTAGTATTTATTTTATCTGGAAATGCTGCATGCAGAAAATACGACGAAAAATACAATAGTATTGTTTACCAAATGGTTCGATTAGGTAAGGTAAGAGAGAAATCTGGTACGAGCCGTTCTTGTTAAGAACTAGGTATTTTATGTTTGTATAGATATATTGCTATTTCTTAGCTGTTTGTTCATCTTGTGTGTTCAAATTATTCGAATCCACACCTCTAATAATTGATAAAATTTTATCTTACCATGATTGTTTTTTTTTGCAGAATTCCTTTAGTTATAATAATTTATTGATCTATTAATTAAAACCTATAAATGAAATAAACTATATGTTTGACCTACCGTATTAAAGTTATTTACACAAAAGAAATGATTTACAGATACCCAATAAAAGTGATAGGATAAAAACATATTTTTTAAATTGCAGTCTGCATATTTGTTTGGCTGTTTATGTTTTTTGTTTGAACACGTATCACTTAAAAACACTAATCAAACGTGTTGAGGTTTTTATTGCAACATAAGATTGAATTTAGTAATACAAAGTTTTTATTTGGTTGGAATTGGTTTGCTCAAAAAAATTAATTAAAATTTAATTACAAAAAAAAAAACAAGAAGAGATCGACGCATAGTAATTAATTAAAAATATAGTGTACGTATTTACACCAATAGATGGCGCTATGTGTATTTTAAATCACGCAATGAAATCTCCGAACATTTTTGGGTGAAGTACGAGGTAGATTCATTCCACCGGGGTATATAACAGCCATTCACCAGACTGACAAAAGACCTGATAAAAATTAAAATTTTCGTACAATAATGATTATTTACCTGTAAAAAAAAACAAACCCACATCGATTACTTTGATTCTACGTCGTCACTTTGAATTTTATTCCTCAGACACTCCGAGCACTTGTTTTCCTTAACGCGCAGCGCGACTCTAAGTTTATGGATGAGGCCGCATGTGAGGATCCACATTTCAGCGTCCTAGTTCATTACGGGCAGAAAGCACTGGTTATATACCTTTGTCTTCAGCGATTGCGGAACCGACAACTGCAACGTGCAGATCTTCCGCAATTTCCCAGACGATGCCAAGACGAATTATTCTGTCAACTTCTTTGTCGAAGTTATTGACAGAAGAATTCTACCCGGCGAAATCATTGTTTCAGATAGAAAAAAAGTAATAAAGGTAATTTATATTTTCAGATTTATTCCAGTTTGTATAACTGCACTATCAGTTCGTCTCAATATTTATAATCTTTTTTAGTTTGGCCTAAAATTTTTCATATAATTTAACCTGATGCCTGTATTGTATTGTCATAGTCTTTACTCATTACAATTGTATATTTCAAAATATTTACCCAGATAATTTACTAAATTTATTTTTTTTTCTCTGAATTTATGTTATAACTTTGTAGGTGCTCACCTACTCAACTTTCTCAGTTTCATGATTTTTAATAAAATATATTTCAACACGAAATCTGCTATTTAAATCGTAATTATAACAAAGTATTAAAGTACGTTCAGTTACTTTTATTATTAACGCGGACAAACAGTCAGTTTCCAAAATAAGGAGTTAGATATTGTTTTTTTACTTGAAAATTACAGGCAGCTAATTTAAATTTATTTTATTGTAATTTTTTATTACGGGGCTTATTAAGCTGTTTACGTGTGCTTATAACCCGGTTACCATTTTGGTAATAACGATCCGTTTATTTATCTCCATTTTTAATTTATGTATAAAGTTAATTTATGTAGGAATCCATGGTGTATTTTGTTTTAATTCTATTGTCATTTTAATGCACAGAAAATTTTATCAAGTCGCAAAGCTTCTAAAATTCCTTAATATTTTCTAAACGTTCTATTTGAAAAATGTATACAGGCTATTGTCCAAATTTTAGAGCAAGAACTACTTTCGAATTTTATTTTAAATTTAGAAGGAACTATTTTTTTTTTAAATATTTTCTTAATCATAATTACTTTTAAACCTTTCGTTATGATAAAGAGAACTTTCATTAAAAAAAACTTAAGAATAGAACAGAATTACCTGGATAATCTATTTTTCTTGTTACGAAATAATATTCATATCACTCAATGTTCAATGTGAAATGAGGCATTCGGTGCGTTGCGCTTCGTATTGTTTAATGATACCGTTCGACCTTGCTTTCGGTGCTTTTTGCGTCCAATGCAAGACGTTAGGGCCATTAATCCTTGCAACGTTGAGATAGTGAATATCAAGAGCAAGACATGTTAAGAAAAATATATATATTGAATATATTTGGCGTTAATTTTGTAGAAATTCTTTATTTACAATTAAATGAAACTACGTGATATAGTATTATTTCTACTTTCTTTCATTTCTTTACCACTACCTAGGTTCCATTGTATTACAACATCTTAGGTGGGATATTAGCAAAGATTCATCTTTGATCAAATTCATTATTTAAATAAAATTAGCATCTTTGCCAATATCCCACCTGAAGATGTAATAAAACGAAACCTGGGTCGTGGTAAAGAAATTAAAGAAAGTAGAAATAATACCACATCACGCAGTTTCATTTAATTGTGAAAAATAAATATGCTATTATCTTATTTTGCACTCAGAAACACACAGAAGACGGTTTGCTATACCAATTTAAAAATATTTTGTGTACATTCCCTCTAATCCTATTTTGCCGCATTTAAAACAACAATCACTTAAATCAAAAACATTTAAAGTTTTAATTAAAATTTCGAATCAAATATATCAGTCATTAATTAGAAATATTGAAGAAAATTATTACTATGTACGTGCAATTTTCCATTCAGTTTAATTAACTCTAATTTCGTCATTATGAAAAGACAATATTACATACACATTTTGTTCACCATCATAAAACTATAAATGGTACACTTTTCTGAAAGCAAACTTACAATTTGACACCATTCACGCTATTCCATTTCGATAGAAAATCCACACGGTAAATTGATTCAAAGAACCCACTTGATTCATAATATCACAAAATCCACTCAGCGATTTCGACTTCCGCCCGTGACCGAGATTCGATCGGTAAATGGATTCCGTATTTGCCTTGGCAACAGCTAGTCCTTGAAATCTCGGTAATTTCAAGGGTTCCGTAGCCATGTTAAAAGTCTTTATAGTTTCACGGTGTCCGTTTATTTATCTCTCTGTTAGTATGTCACATCCGTTTTACTCGCAGACTATTATATATTTATTTATTTACGTACTTTAACGTACACAATTATTACATGTGGCGGAATTATTATAGGCTACGAAAGCAATATCTTATGACCAACCAGAACATCAGTCCAGCCCCGCATGATTAAGGACAAAAATCAAACCTGGATCCTCGCGACACGACGAGTCAACACACTACAATGACGATGTGTTAGTTAGCGTTATGAAGGTGAAATTTGATATGGTGATTAAAATTTATTTTATTTTTATTAAAGTTATATTATTTTTATTTTTACGAAGTTATAACATAAAATATTGCCAGGGGCGATTTTTTTTCGTGAACGTCGTTGTGTAGGGTATCGCCGAATAAGTTTTTTAGAATATTGAAGGCAATTTATAAAAAAATTTTCAATTCACGAAATATTTAAAGTATAAAGTGGTCATATTTATTTGAGTTAAGTGTCCTCACCCCTACCAACTAAATCGTTAACCATGAATGTTTGAGAAATATGTGTCATTATATTACAAATAATATATATATATATACATGTATATATATATATATATATATATATATATATATATATATATATACATATATATATATATATATATATATATATATAGTGCCAGGTGACCGAGTGATGCTCGATTTATTTCAAGTTTCCCATAGGAACGTGAAATTGCTTAGTTCATGGTATTAGATTTAGTATTCGATTTTCTTCTCTTTCCCCGTCCCTTTAACTTCCCTTTGCCTTTGCTTTCTTTTTCGGTCTCGCCTTCCCCCTCCCCTTCCCGTTCGCCTTCGCGTCCGCTTTCGCGTTCACCTTCGCGTTCGCGTTCGCCTCGCGTTCTCCTTCCACTTCCCCTTCGCCTTCCACTACACCTTCTTATTCCCCTTACCCACTTCTCATCGTCACCTCCCCTTCCCCATCCCTTTTCACATACCCCTTCCCCGTCCTCCCCTCCCCCTTTCCTTCCGGTCCCCCTTCCCTCTCCCTTACGCTTCCCCTTCCTTTCCGCTTCCCCTTCCATTCCGGTTCCCCTTCCTCTTTCCTTCCGCTTCCCCTTCCGCTTCCCCTTCCCTTCCTCTTCCCCTTCCCTTCTGCTCCCCCTTCCCCTTCCCTTCCGCCCCCCTTCGCCTTACCTTTCCTTTCCTTTACCTTCCCCCTTCTCCACCCCTCACACCATCCCCTTCCCCTCACCTCACCCTTCTCCTCTGCTCACCTTCCCCTTCCCTGACCCTTCCCCTTGCCACCCCGCCCTTCTCCTTTCCCTCCACCTATACTTTCCCCCTCCCTCCCCCAACCCTTCGCCACATCCCTACTCACACTTACCCTCCCAACCCTTCCCCAACCCCACTCTTACCCCAAACCTCCCCATCCCCTTCCTCTTCCACTCCCCCCTCCAATCCCCCTCCCACCTCCTCTTACAATCCCCTTACCCCTCCCCTCCCCTCGCCTACCCGGTCCCTCTCCCTTCACGCGCCTCTCCTCCTCCCCACCCCCTTTCCCTTCCCCCCCTCTCACTCCCTGCCCCAAGCCGTTCTCTCCAATGTTTTTCCATTCAAAAGTTATTAAGTCTTAATAACAGTGTTCATAGTAATTTTTTTATTATTAAAATTTTAATATTTTAAATGGCTGCCATTTCCAAATTAATTAACCGACAAAGCTCATCTTCACAATTATTTAATATAATCACACAAGTAATAAATATACCAATTTCAGCGAAATCGTTAGAGCCGTTTCCGAGAAACCATTTACATTTATACATACATATATATATATATATATATATATATATATATATATATATATATATATATATATATATATATATATATATTTATATATATATATATATACATATAAATATATATATATATATATATATATATATATATATATATATATATATAAATATATATATAGACGCCACGTCTGTCTATCTTATTGTCTGTTCGTGTATAACTTGAGTTTAACTGTATATGTTTTCTTAAGAAAAGAAATTCTAGAAAATCTCAATTAATCCTTGCTTTCCAAACGTATTCACTTATTTAAATCCAAATCACGAACAATTATTTTTTACATGAACGTTTTAACATTAACGAAAAAATTGAAGAAAAATATTTTCTCTTAGTTCTATATCCAAATGAAAACGTAAAATGCAATGCAAAATTAAGATATCTTTTGAATAAAGTTTAATTGTTTAAAGATTTTCAAGAAAAATTTTAAAATAAATTGACCAAGAAAGAGATCATAAACTACTAATTTTTTTTTAAATGAATACTTAGGAAAACATGTGCTACACATCGTATAGTTGAATCCAATTAGGTTCATAAATCGATACTCAATTCTATTGAATGGATGGCAAACATTTTTTTATTGATTTTCGGAGCTAAAAGATGTAAGTTTATACTTAATGAATACTGCTAATATTTTTTGTCTTAAAGTCATTCCGTGTACTTGGTATAGCATGTATATATTTAGCAAAGTTCAATCTATTCTAATTTTTTCTAATTATTCTAGAACGTTACATATACTTGCATAAATTCTTGAAAAGCAGGCAAAGGTAAAGGTCGAGCGGCAGATGTTTACTAACGCTAATATTTGTTTACTTTTGTATGATAGGAACATGTCTTTTGAAGTTCTTTGATATGTTCATTATTATTTGATGTTATTAAACGATGTTACGAAAGTAAACTTTTTAACTAAAATATCTTTAAATTTGCTAAAATGTCTGAAAAGCATACAACTTTCTAAACATTGCTAAGATGTTTATAGAAACAATTGATAAGAAAAAAAGATTTTCAAATTTAATGTATTAATGTAATTAGTTTGAGTACTAAACATTTATTAAAGCTGATAATAAATATACTTACGTTAACCTAATTTCGGCGTTACCTACACTCTGTGCTATTTTAAAGCATATGAAATGATAATTCTGTACTGTCGTGGTTAGATAATGACGAGGTATGAAAAAATGGGGATGGAAGGTTGTAGGTAGTTTTTTGAGAATTACTACAATGAATCAGTCATCGGAAACTGAAATTTAGTAACAATAATCTTTTGTTGCTTTAAGGCATGATAAAGCTCAGCTCGCAGATGCAAAAAAGTGGTTTGATAGTTAGTTTGCTTATAACGCAAAGAAGTGAGTTAATTGAACGGGTCGTAGTCAGTGTTATAGTTGAAGTTAACCAAGGTTTAATTTCATGATTAATTGGAATGCTTTATTTCATCTTCGTATAAATATTTATCATTTATTTTCTTCATGTTTTTCATTCATAATTAATTTTTTACGTTAACATTTAATATTCTATAGGAAATGACGCTAACATAGTATGAGTAGTTATAAATTTCAAAATTTTAATAAGCAACCTCCAAAATTATAAAAATCTGACTTTTTCCTTGGAAAAAATTTAAATTAGAGAAATTTTTTCGTTTACAAAATTAATTTTTAATAGTGCAATTTTTTCCAAAAAAAACAGAAATGTTTGACCCAATAGCTATTTTTAAATGGTTCATTACTTAGATGTGTTCTAGAAAATTCAATAAGAAAAAATAATAAAAATCCATTCAGTATGCCTGGTTTCCCAGTTTTTTAACTCGTTCGGCTAATTTCACTCGACCAATATATATTTCAAAAGCTTAATCTAAATCTTCTGGGTGCTCGTTAAGAAAGAAAAATTTTAAAATCAAATAAAATCAATATAGGGGATATCGACAAAAATACAAATTTCAAAATAATTAAAGTTAGAGATATGAAAATATGCATTTAGACGCTCAGATAAAATAAAGGAATGCGTATTTCAATTTTTTTTTTAAAATCACGAACTATAAATAATTAATATAGAAAAAAAATAAGTCATATGAAAATATGCATTTAGACGCTCAGATAAAATAAAAGAATGCGTATTTCAACTTTTTTTTTTGAAAATCACGAACTATAAATAATTAATATAGAAAAAAAATAAGTCATAATGCACTTATGTCTCCCGTTTTCCCGTACTAATCTAGCATGGGTAGCTAGGCTTTTAATAACTAAACCAAACTTTCCCGTTCAGCACGGATAGCCGGTTGGTTATTTACTACACCAACATTTAGTGCGGTTGTATATTTCCGATTTATTCAGGAAAATTTTAGAGACAAATTATTTTATTATGATTTTATTCAATTTTGTTATAGCTTCTTATTTAATTTGGAATTTTGTTTAAATACAGATAGATATTATGTACATAAAGTACATGTAAATCCCGCTCCAAAGTCAAAAAATAACATTTTTATGATATTGAAAACTGTTCTGTCTATAGTAAATTTTACAGTTCCTATCAAGAACAGTTTAGAATTTATTGGTTTTTAATCATCAGAAGAATAGTTTATAAGGTAAGACTATTAGAGGACACTTTTAGTTCTTGAGTTAGGCGACTCGAAAGTCGTTCGATGCGACTCCGATTCGCTCGCCTCGCCGTATCTATTTAGGAAATGACAATAAAGTTTGAGAATTATATTATTATGAAGTAATATTAGCATTCTGTTTTTCTTATAGAATATCAAGATTCAAAGGAATTTGAAAAAAAGTCCTCGCGAAAATATCGAATATCTGTTAGCACGAACAATTGTAGTGATATCACTTAATTGAAAACGATTAAAATTATCAATTTTGTGGCTTTGTGGAAATTCTTTCAAAATTTTCCTTAATTTACCTGATTTAGAATGGTTGTAGTAAATCTATATTATTTTATACTGTTTATATGTTGACACTTGATTTGATATCTTCGCAGAGGATACAAAAAAGTGAACCAAGGGATAGAAATCAGTACTGAATATTTTTCACTAAAGGATATTCATGTTACTCCTTCCTATCGGACACATGTATTATATTTCCTTTGTCAGATTTAAGATTTATGAGGATGAATGTGGAGAAGACGGTTCTTAAATTATACCTAAGAAAAAAATATGTACGAATTCATTCAAGCTGTCTGTCTCTATCTGTTAAAACCCATAATGTACTGGAATATAAACCCCAATCAAAATAATTAAATATCGGTGTTTAAGACCATGTTGCACAACAGCTATTATCGATAACAAATAAAATTTCATCATTATTAATAGTATTAAATGTCCCTCGATGAGGGTTATACCGTTACACTACCTTACGTGTTATATTCGCTTTACAGTAGAGCCTTTCGGTATCCAATCAGAGGTAAATATTTTCTCTTGCGCGTAAATTTACTTTCATAAAAATTCACTCAATTTTACCGCGAGGATTTTCAAAATGACAACATGTGGCGTCAAGCAAACAATGTAAAATAATTATTGAATTAAAGGCTCGACAAAGGTTGAGCTTATTTATTTTCTGAAAGAGACAAATTTTAATGGAGAAGAAAAGCCAAATAATATATGCACCTGCCAGCTTCGATTTTTTTAATAGCTTAATTGTCAAGTAGATACATTTTTAAAATGTCAAGACATTTTTTTTTAAAACGTCAAGACGATTTTTTTCATATTTATATAAGAATTATTTTAAATATGATTTCTGTGTATATATTGTAGAGTATAAAAAGCGTGCGGCATTCGAAATTCCGTTCAGTTTGCAATTGGGTAATCGACGAGTGGAAAATAAATAAAAATGGATGTATTTCGTAAGGAATTTAGAGAACTCTTTCTTTATGAATGTCAAATGCGAAGCATTACGCAATATATACAAAGATGGGTGAAGGTATGCACTCTTACGACACAGCCAAGCACTGATTCCAAAGATTGAAAAAAGGGAATTTTGATGTGTCGGGTTAACTTCAAACAGCCAATTACAATCGATTTAGAAACCTACTACAATCGATTTAGAAACATTTAAAAGCCTTATTGAAATAGGTCCCAGATTAGGTTCGCCTTGTTTAGCGAAGTTATTTTCATACTCTTATACTGAAATGGAAAAAAGTTAGTTTCGTTTGTCTACCACATGAGCTACGGTTCAACTTCAGAGGAGAACTAATGTGTGCTTGGGGCTACTAAGTTCCTTTCGTACCAAGGAGAGACTAACATTTTCTTGTTACAAGAGGTAAAAAGTTCATGGCTTATATTAATTTTTATCGTAAACGCCAGTGGGTAATAGCTAGAAAGAAAAGGGTACCCAGACAAAAATATAATATTGAATAAAAGATACTTTCGAATCCAAGGTGGGGTGTAAATGAAGTTATTCATTGAGCTATTCATTGAGAACTCTTTCGAGCTAACAGTATAATACAGCTAAGATTTATTGTGAGCAATGGAACAAAATCACCGATAACTTTCCTTCAAATCAAAGAAAAATTGATTTTGCTCCTCACGTCACATAGCAAAACCAACGCTTGAAAAACGACTTCCACTTGAATCGAGTATGCTACTTCACTCACCTACTCTCCAGATATTTTGCCATCTAATTAATATCTGTTTTGCTCTCTGTCTACTAATTTAGGTGCTAAAAAATTTAAAGATGAAAGTCACATCAAAATCGAACTTCACCGGTTTTTCGGTCAGAGGCCCAAACATTTCTAAAAGTACGAAATTTTAACTCTGCCTAAACATTGGTGACAAGTATTAGATACCCATTGTGATTATGTAAGTATCGATTAATTTTATTTACTAAATATGAAAAGTTGAAAAGTTTGTGTACAGAGGTGATGGATTAGTAGGAAGTGGCCGAACTAATAGTAAAATAAAAGGAATAAGAAAAAGCAAGTGATTTTTTGTTAAATTTTCTAAATATATATAAATAATTGTCTGTTTCAACAATAATCACAATTTCAACATAATAATGGAATAGACAAAATTATTTATAAAATTTGCAAACCATTTTTTTTTATTATCATCGTAAAATATCTATATTTTGTTTGTTCTTTACTTGCCAAAACTCATCTGCTAATTGCATAGGATGCCGATTAATTCCGACGGTGAAACGGAATATCGAATTTTCCATATTCCAGAAATCGATTACTAAATTATTAGTTATTAGCTGAACGGATAATGTGTTTATATATAAAATAGCCAATTGCAGACAAATGTAAATCATACAGGTTCTTGTATGAAAGGTAGTATTCACTATATGACAAAAACAATAAATTAAGAAGATGTTTAAAATTGTACATATACTCCTTACCTCTTGCCAAACATTTAATAAATCATTAATTACATTCAAAAGAAACAAATGTTAATTAAATTGTCAACAAACGGGATGCATTATGCTTTCACATTTTGTTCCGACATCTTTTGTAAGCATTTTTACCGATCCTCTTCCAAATCCATTTTCCTATAACTTTTGAAGAAATAATTCCTCTTAATGCAAGATGAAAAAACACCGTTTATTAAAGTTTATTATTTATGTGGGGAAAGCTCAAAAATTTAATGACAATGTCTCTTCCTCTAAGTTATTTTTATAATTTCCATCTTTAAACGTCAATCATACAATATTTTATTATTTTCATTTGTTGTTGTAGAATGATATTTTCGCAAGTTCAAATTCAGTTTTAATGCCAAATTTGCCATGATATACAAGTGTTGTTTTCCATTTTAATAACATAATTATTAATGGGTTGGATAACTGTTACTCATGGTTTAAGAATAAGTTAAAAATGTGTTTGAAAATACATAAACCTATATTATTCCTTAGCTACTAAATGTTAAAAAATTAATCTGTATTATCTCATTCCGCTATCTTTCAATCTCTATAGAGTAATCTTTTAGTTTGCTCGTATTAATAATGATATTTTCTTCTGTGATGAATTCACCTTTTCTCTAATGTCCACCTCTTCGGATGTGTCTGTAGGCGCATGCTTTGCTTATTTAAACGCGTTGATCTCGGCTTCGCAACATTACAAAGGCTAATATGAACATTCATTATCTTAGTAGTTTTCAGTGGTGTATAAAAATTTATTTCAAAAATAGTTAAAGCTATGCAGGTTGCAATTTAATTGGTCTTTTTATCAGCAAAACCGTTCAATTGCGAGCTACCCCAAGTTGTTTTCATAATTTGCATCGTTACCGTGTGTGTTAACAACTAAACTTTTTCTAAAATTTGCCCGTATGAAAAAAATCTTAGAGGACATTTATTTAGACGGCGGTAATTCATAATTGCACGATTTATTTACATTTGTAATTATTCGCTCGAAACACCAGTCAGCTCATAAAATAGTTACTGAAGAGTACATAACAGAGTAAATAATATTACTATTCAAATTTATTATAAATTACTCAAAATGTTGTCAAAATGTACATAAATTTAAAATACTTTCTATCACGTTTCATATGGGTAATTGAAACCAATAATAAAAATTACATACTTTAGTCTTTTAATTATTAGTTCATACTAATAATTTAACGGTTCGAAGTGAGCGGTTCAAAACATACGTTTCAGACCTTTTGCAAATCAAAATATTAACAACCAATTTAAAACTGTCAGTAGTTGGAATGGCCATATGGGAATCGAATTATGTTTATATTTTTGTTGACAGAAAACACGAAAAAAGAAATGATAGAAAATAAAGAAAGCGAAAATAGGCCTAGACACGTACGAAGTAAAATTCGACACACCTGTGTTTGCTTAAAAAAAACATCCAACAACATAAGCGACAAACTGATAACTTGACCAAAGGAAAAGCAAAACTTTTGTGATTATCATTACGCACGAAATTTCAAAAGGTAATAAAGGAACAAATTCTAAAAGGAAACAGGCTGATGAATGTATTGTAAATCCTGTCATAAGAATAAAATAATATTCTATTAAAGTGCACTCAAAATCTAAAGTTCATTTATTACTAACGCATCTTTCCTATGGTACTCTAAACAGAACATGGCTTTTATCTTAAAAGCTTTGTCAATAAAGGTTAAAAGCGCTTTTCCAAGAAACTCTAAACATCTTTCGGCACTCTTTGGAACAAGATTTTAACAGATAAATATTTCCGAAGCCGCTGTTTCAAAATAAATTTATTTTTTTTGGTTAATAAAGAAGCTAGTCTATTACAAGATGCAAGGTGTGTCCAATACGAAAGGATTTGTACAAAAATATGTTACTATTGTAGAAACACAGACATCGGAAAAAAAATTAACGTATATGACACCTTATATTAATATTCTAGTATATAAATTTCTTTTAATATACTGTTGTTTAGATCATCAAAAAGGATGAGTGTTTGATGATTAAAGATATATAATATAGAACGTGTACGTACTGAATACCGAGTACCGAATATTACGCCAAATACCGACAAATTGAAGTTAAATTGTCAATTATAAAGACACAATAGGGTATGATTCCATAAATATTTCATGCTGGATAAATATTATCTTGCTGATAATAAATCATAATTTCTAAATAAAATAAAAAAATAAAAGTTCTTTTTATAATAACACACTATTTTTGTCACCCATCATAGTAGTGGTAAGATATTAAATATTTTTGGTCTATGTTTATGTAAATAAAAGTGTTTTATTACGCAGCTACTTAAATACAGTCAACCGGTAAACAAAATATGTTAATATTTTTAAGTTAAAATGTAGGTATCTTTTACTAAGAATTTCATTACAGCATAATGCTATACTTTTTTATATATCTGCGTATACAGGGAAAAAGTAAATTTGAGGCATTACTACATTATGTTCTGTAAGCTATGCTACCTGCACTATGTTCTATAAGATATGCTATGAAAATATGAAATAAGAACAATATTATCAAAACCATTAAATCTCAAGTCCAAGCATTACAGTTCCCTATTTTTTTCTACTCTACAGAGACATGGATACTACGGAGAAGCAAAAGAAAAAAAATGATGCATATCAGCTCCGACGCGCGACTGGAGTTTACTCCTTAAATTCTGATGAACTGATTGTCTCGGAATGTAAAAATATGTAACACTGCGTATAAATATAAATATAAAAATAGTTAAATGTAAATGGAAATTTCTTTAATAAGGAAATGTTGACAATATTATTATTTTCAAGTAAAATACCAATAAACCAGATCAAATTTATACAACAAAATTAAAAATATTTAGTAACGTCAGACTAAGAGTTAAAATTAAAAGAAACTTTTTAACTTTGTAGGAAATACGACACCAAATATTCACACATAATGATATTTAATGATTACAACTTGGTATAAGCGAAGGATAGTAAACTATGTGTGTCCCACTCCGTCATTGCGATTACATCATAAGAAAATGTCAATGTTTGTGCCACTCTCTGTTATTGCGATTATGCCATAAGAAAATGCCAAATAAACGTATTGATATCTCACTCTGAAGATACGCAGAAATGTTGCGCAGAAAGGACACCTAACGGTATTACTTTTTTAACGCTCTGAACTTTGTATGATCAGAACCTAAAGGTAATTTCACTTTTTCTTAATCGGAAAGAAACATCCCTTTTTCACGCTCTGAACGTCGTACACTCTGAACTTCTGATTTTACTACCCATAAAACTTCATACCGGGTGCTATAAATGAAAAGGCCTTCTTGAGGAGTAAACTCGAAAAATGTAGATACCATGGACTGATTCCGCACTAATGCATTAATTTTTCAAGGACTCGGTATCGCACAACAGTATCGTACAAACTCGCACCATACAATGCTTCAAGTTGTGTTCAGGAGTAGCGAGAATAATATTGAACGCCTAATAGTACAAACCAAAGAAGGATGTTATAATTTGGCAGTCAGTATTCCTAAATTGCGGCCATATTTCCATTTTGTTCAAAAAAAAATTTGTTAGCTAGAAATGTAACATTAACCTAAGCTATACAACCTAAATAGCAAACTTAACACGAAATGTTTATAAGTGGTATTTATAAAGTCTGAATAAATCCATTTCGCAAACTTTTTAAGCCCTTAAAAGCAGCAATTATTGATTTCAAAAATGTCTGAAAATTTATTTCTTATTTTAATATTTGCTCCAAATACGCGTATTACGGGATATTATTAGTACGTACCTATTAAATATTAACATGTTTATAAACTCAATAAATTCATCCTCATGATTAAATATAAAATGGACTTATTTTTATCGATACCCAAGAAACCTAAACCGTATGTTTTTCTGAAAGGACGGTTACAATTCAATACCATTCAGGCCACTTCGTTTCGACGGAAATTGACCACGGTAAATTAATTCAGTGAACCCACTCGATTCATGACATCACAAAATCTACTTAGCGATTTCGACTTCCGCCTGTGGACGTGATTCAAATGGAAAATCGATTTCTTGTTTGCCCTTGACAGCCACTAGTCCTTGAATTTCGGTTATTTATACATTTTTCTTTTACGTACCTCGAATAGAAATCATCTATTATTTTTTTGAAATCACGAATATTTACTTATCATCTATAGTTCCGGTATTGCACAAGGAGTATCTGTTTTCATTTGTTTGTTGTCAGGAATATGGATATACAAAAACAAGATTAAAAGCAGTATTAAAATCTGAAGTCATATTTATTGTAAAGTAGAATTTAGAATATTAAAGAAATCATTCCGTTTTAGATGTTCATTACAAATGGTATTTCATTACATAATTCTAATAAGAAAACGTTTCTCATCTTTCCACGTTCCAATTGATACATGAAGTAACCAGAAAGAAACTATTAAGCATGTTTAAAGAAAATATATTTTTATCCATTTTTATTTGCAGTGTAACGATTAAAACCTTTATAGTAAATAAATTCTTAACGTGGTGTCCTTCATTCCCAGAATTATATGATAAATGTTTTTAAAAGGATATGCCAGATTATGGGTTTTACGTTTGGATTTTTATAAACTTTGCTGTCTTTAGCTTTTTTCTGATTTTCGGTCGACGATAAAGTAACATGAAGTTAATATTCATTATTTTTCTAAATACACCTTTTTAATTCAGGTAAAATTAAAGAGCAATCCAAAATACTACGAAAAAATTATAACTTAAAATCATTTAATAGTAAAAAAAACTTTACAACCGACGTTACCGGGTTTCTACAGTAAAAATATATTTGTGACTTTATCTTCACTTTTGTTAATAATATGCAAAATTTTTGCCTCAAAACTTAAATTTATGCGTAAATTAAATAAACAACAATAAATTAAAAAATATTTTTTACTACCTAACAAATTCTTTTGATATTTACATATAAATGATGAAGATACCTATAATTAAAAAAAATGTAGTGGTTTTTTGGAAAAAAAACAAGTTTTGTTTCTTTAAAAGTGAAATCACAATATTTTTTATTCGTTTGATCTGACTATGCCTAGATTGACTAAATTCAATACTATGATATACAATTTAAAATGTTTTAGGATTCTGGATTTACAGCCAGAATCAATCCGTTACGCACTGCACTCTAAAAATCGAATTTGAATCATGTATGGAAATAAAAATCGAAGCAGAAATCCTCTTCATTTAAATTGACGAGATTACCTATTTAACGTAAATATGATTATAATTTGTTCATCTTCCTATTCCTTAACACACAATGATGAAAAATATTGTCAGTACGTTGGTGGATAAATATTTATTATTAATAGAGCTTGACAATTCAATAAATGTTTCAGCTATTATTCCTGAAAAAGATTATTTATTCTGTCTTTATTAATACTTTGTAATAAATACTAATTGTGAGCTTCCATAAAGACAAATTTCATATAATATGCACAACCACATACAGAGTTTAAAAAAAATGTTCGAAACCAGAAAATATAAAACTTGATCCAGAATATAGGATGTGCCTCAAAAATTGCAAAAAAAACAATTCAGATAAATTAAATCTTTGAAAATTTTATCAATGTTATCTACTACCTGCGATTTATATTATTGTAAAACTTTTTGTAACCTAGGCTTCGCGTAACTTTTTATACACATGGATTAAAATGAACCACGAAGATTATTGTTATCTCCCATTATTTTCTTTCTAGGACATCTGAAATATAGAAACTTTTTAAAAGTCTCAGATAAGGTACATAAAGAGTGTAGCGTTTGATCTTATGTGCGTTTAGCTAACGATTTAACGAAAAAACTTGAGTGTTTTGAGAATTCCGTTTAGGGCGAAAAGTATGTGAAACAACATGCAATACATGTAAAACGGCGGATGAAGGTAAACTTTCCTATGCTAGAACAAAGTATTGGTTCCAAATGTTTACGTATGGAAATTGTGATATTTTTGGCTTTGCTTGCTCTACGGCTCAAATGGCACCGATTAAACAAGATTACTCTAAGTACGTTTGGGGAAATTTCCATATCTTGTTTATACTGTACTCCCCTAAACCCAGCTACTCATAAAACAGAAAATAAAAGTCTGCTCTCACTACATATTCTACCGGTGATGTTCCACAAATTTCTATAACATTCCACAAATTGCTAGAACGAAAGTAGCAGGTGTAATAGTTGCCTAGTATGAACGAAATAATTTTCAAATAGAGCCTTATAATATTACGAAATAGTTTATTTGTTCAATCAACAAATATTTGTTACAATAATCATGTTACACACTGATAACGTTACATTTTATAAAACGCTTTCGTTTAATCAGAAAATATATGCTCATATTTAAAGTAAAAAACAGTTCGTTGCAGCAATTAGGAGTAATATACCTATTACTTTATTAATTTAATTTGTTTATATTATCAACCAAATACTTAAATGGTAATTTTTTAAAGGCTATTGCAATATAGACTACTCACAATTTTTAAGAACAGTTCGACCACTTTGAATTTCAGCACTAAAAATCCGTTAGTACGTCTATTACGGTAGTACGTCTAATAGTATTATATGAATCACTTTATAGGTCAAACAGTCAGCTATTAACAAGGGTAAATGTATAGTCTCGAAATAATTGCAAACAATCCCTTGACTAATGTTTCCCACATTTAGTCTTACAGATTTGTCGTTAAATAGGTTACAATTATATAATTGTGACTTTCCAAATAAGTAGTTTTTGTTAAAGTTCATATTCCTTTTAGCACAGACGAAAGGGATTTTTTTAAACAGGTTAAATTTTTTTCATCATTACTGCTTCTTTTTTAACATTTTGTATACAATAGCAATATTCGTTTAGACCATAAAAGTAAATATAAATTTGAAATGTTTTAACACTTTTCTTGAAATAAAATAGTGAGTGGACAACGAGACATAGGTGGGAAAGTTATAAATTCTACAATATGGCAATTATTTTCTGAAAATAATAGTAAATAATTTATACATTATTCAACATAAACCGAAGGATTTGCTTATGTTAGCGTATAGAGAGCCTGTTACTACTGAGTTTTGTTCGTTGTAGGCAGAGTTAAATAAAATATGTTTCAGAAAACCGACTCCAAGAAAGTAATTTATTAATAATAAAGTCCTATTTATTTGCAATAAATAACTAGTTACTTATTTTTGAAGCCTGTGCCATGACTGTCGACCATCTTAAACAAATTTATCATATAATTTAATTTATAATGTTAATTTAAAATATTAACTTCTAATGTACTCACAATACGAAGTAAATTCATGAAAGGCGTATTTATAACGTAAAATTTTACATTTGTTTAAGTTGATCAGTGGTGCTCGCACCGACTTCAAAAATAAGTAAATTAGTTATTTACAGCGAATTTTGAGTTAAAAATTTTTTACTTTATAGTACCTACTTTTTTGGAGTAACTTTTTTTATTGATATTTTATTATAGTATCTTTAGTGATTAATAATATATATATCATCACTTTATAATAGACATTAATTTATTTTGTATGTCTATTATAAAAAAAATTATAAATCAACTCAAAAAAGAAAATATATAAATTTAAAAGTCACGGGCAAAACTAGTATGGAGATAATTTTCTCTTTGTATAAAGTTGGTTATCAACAACATACAGAAACGAAGCGATAGCAGTAACCGCTAGCTATTAGCCGTTGAGGAGTTCCGTTCTTCATATTCGAAATCCTGTATCAGATTTTTCAAAGCGATAAATAACGTAACAATTAACTAGTAACAAAAATATTGAATCATGATCGATTAACTGCCATGAGTTAACGAGTTGCATTATTCATTTTCCTAACTCATTATCAGACCCTGAACTGGTCGACGGTGCAGCCATTTTGCAAAGTGAAAACTACCAGCAGTAAACATTTTTTTTCGATACGGTTGATTTACTATCATCCGTTAAGGAGTTCTATTTTTCATTTCCCGAACGCATCATCAGACGTTGACATGATCGATGATTTAATTTTTTTGCAAAATAATAACTACCCGTAGCAAATATCATTAACCACGTTTAATTTACTACCTTACGTTACGAAGTTCTATTGTTCATCTCCAGAACTCATCATCAGATCATGACCTGGTCGACGGAGTAGATATTTTCAAAATAACAACTACTAGTAGCAAATATCTTTAATCACGGTTAATTTATTAACATCCATTAGAAGTTCCATTTCTTCACGTCCAGAACTTATAATCTGACCCTGACCTGGTAAGTGGTGTAGTTGTTTTGCAGTGACAACCACCCGTGACAAATATCTTTAATCATAGTTGATTACTGCCATCCGTTTAGGTACTTCATTGTTTATTTCTGGATCTCATCATCAGATCATAATCAAATTTATGTACCCCTAAAGTACCCTCTGTCAAGCAAAAAAGCATCATTGGAAACGGTCTACTCGGTAAAGAATGATCACTGACGATACATGAAAAAAGATCCCGACGAACTCAGAATTTCCTCCTTTTTTGAAATCAGTTAAAAATTTAGGTAGCGATATCTTAAGGATAGACTGCTACTGACCATTACAATACTAAAAAGATATAAGCACATAGTATACCTCTCAAAAAATTACCATGTTAGCAGCCAATTAATTTTGGTACATGTGACCGTACTGTTAGCATCATCACGCACAGGCTTGTGATGTATTTTTCAAAGTACTTTGTATGCATGTTAATTTTTTTTCTTCATTGCGGAATACATCTATCTAAATTGCCAGATTCAAATTTAAAGTTCATTAAAAAATCTGATGTCCATCGTTTATTTTGATATTCTTTTCAATTACAACTTTAAAATAAATGGTTAATTTTAATCCAGTAATATCTAAACGTTAATATATTTAAAGCAGACCTTTCAGTAGCATAAATATTGTGCACAGAAGGTATTAAATAATTTAATAGATGCATTTTATATCCATATAAAAGCATCTATAAAAATAATTTTTTTCACAAAATAGATCTTAACTTCTTAATATATTTTTTAAAAATAACGTTAACAGGAATTTATTTTAAGTTTGGTAGAAGACTATATTGAAAATTTTAAATCTCAAATTTATGAGACGTAATGACACTTGCAAAAATTTACGACGTATTATATTTACTTAACGAAAATTTATATTAATATTTATAAATAATATTAATATTAAAAACCCGTCACGTAGTGTATTAGTTGATTTAGACGAGACAAAAGCAATACCCGAAATAATAAATGCCTTATGTCTAATTAATTTAAACAAATGCATTCAAAAATCACCTGCCCCCTTATTGCAATAAGTAAGATACAAATAGTACATAAGGCTAAATTGGTCTTAGCGTTTTACATTTGAACTTTATTCTCGCCCGTTTAAAATTTATTTGTCTATTATTGAAGTGTTTACATAATCTGAAAAAATAAGTAAAAGTAATAACTTGGTTTGCAACGACTGTTGAGACACGTATTTTTTTATATAAAATTTTTGATAGATTTACGTTTACTACTAAGTCACAGAAAATTTAATAGTTAACGTCTTAAATTTTTAAATATTTGCAATGAGATTTGAATACAAATGCTTCTTTATAACACTATCGTTTTGACATGCTTCCCGAATTTATAATCTATTGGTTTCGCCCGATTACATACAGATTTTTGACTTTTTTCTAAGGAATAGGTACTTACTAAAGCCTCTGAAAGTATTTGATGTTTGGTACTCTACTTTAAGAAACGAAGATGTTTGGTAGTCCACATTAACATTGAAGAAGGAACGTACCGAGGTTGTTTAATATTCTTCATGCGATCATCAAATGGATTAAAGCGCTCAAATTTGATATTTGGGTGCTCTTAATTTAGCTTGAGCAAAGATGTGTTAGCCTTCCATTTATCATAGTTATATAATTGAGTCAAACTTATATGACTTCACTGCGCAAATTTTTCATAGCGTCATTTAGAAGGAATATTTTTGTGTCAATAGAATTTTTTTTAAACATTTTTGACGAAGGTTGCGACACAGGTCAAAGAATTTGTCTAATCTAACAGTTTCACTGATAAAAGTCACAAAAAACTGTGTAAACTACCAGGTAGACCACAAAAGTCGTTTAAGCATTGTGGTGACTAGCTAAGCAGAAGAAAGTTGATGAGTTGACACAGTCCAATTTCGCTGCTAAATTGTCATTCTCTGTATAAATGGCTATATGAAGAAGTAGTCGCCGCATAGCTGCAGATATAATGAAACCTTCCATAGCCTCTTGACCACACTGCAGATATGAAAACCAAACTTACGACAATGAAACGGCTAGTCGAGGCGCAGAAGAAGAACACAGATGAGGAAAAAATTTCTATGTACCTTGATGCAAAATCCTATAAAATATTCCACAAAATCCCAATAAATATTGCGTATGCCACTTAATTTCCGTTAATTTAATTTGAGGAAATCAAAGGAAAACTGTTTTTCTAGTGCTGACAGCATTATTGTTGATGAACTTGGTAATTCTTTACATTTTAAAGACTTTATTAGCTACGATACTCAACGCTTATTGAAGTCACAAAAACCTACAATTACCAATAATATGACGGACAATAGTGCAGTAATTTTAAATTAGAAATGGGTAATAATAATAGTCTTGGTCGTAGAACGTACTAACAAAAATTACGCAGTACGGGAAGTTTAATTGTTTTGTCGTTTATGTGAAAGTAAGTATGGATAAAAATAACTATGAATTTATAAAATAAAAAATATTGATAATTTTGTATTAATATTGATGCAATTAATAAATTTAAAATAAAATTTTGCACAAGTAACAGTTCTTCTCATCCAAATTATTCAAATGCATCATTGTGCGCCGCTCCGCAGTATGCTGTTACTGATAAAGACGCCTTCAATATTAACGTAATATTCGGACGCATAGGTTGCTTTAAAGGAAGTGAAGTTGACAGATAAAGTTATAAACCCTAAAAATTTAATATGAGATCTTTTGTTTTTGGTACGTTCCTTTTTAAATTTTAAGTTATTTTTGCGTTTTTTTTTAGTTCGTTTTTTCTCAAATATTCATAAATTCGTGTTCGTATGTAAAATCATTTTATCAAAATGTTTAAAATCACTTCAAGTGATGAAATTTTCATTATTGCTAGCATGCATTTATTTTTAATTATTACTTTATGATAAATAATGATGTATCAGTTAAATCTTAAAAAATATTTTTTTTAAATTGGTACAATTAGTACTTTTGCTAATTTTAAGTTAGATGTGTCATTTGTAATATTTAAATTTTGTTTTTGTGTTATGTAACTTATATTGTTAGTATTTCAATTTATATATTCGTAAAGTATATAGTATTTGATTATGCGTTTAAAATTAAAAGTGGAAAAATGTTTAGAAATACATAAATGGAGGTATTTATTGTGAGATAAAGTAAAAATCTTACCAGAATATTTTAACACAACTCACAAAAGTTGATAATAATTTATCGGTTAAAGTATCGATAATATTTTAAGAACTATGTAGACTATACTGGTGAAATAAAGCTTGAATAAAGAAAATTTCCGTATCTATTTTAGTGTCATTTTCTTAACGATTTGTACACTTATTTTTAAAAATAACTCAGATTTCCTTCCCTCCTTTTCGTTGATATAGTTTTTACATAATTTGACTGTACAATATACCATAATATTACATTTAAATCACAAATTTTACCATCAATTTACTACACCACGATCGAACAGCGAAGTAATACAATTATCGTTTTCCAACCCACCGTGAATGTGGCTTTAGATATCAATTGGAGGGTTTCACAGTCCTATAATAAAAACATAATATAATAGATATTCTATGTGCTGTGTATAATGCACATAATCGTCCGTATGTCTGTGCTTGCATTCAAATAACTTATTTTAGTTAGTAATTGCCCATCTCATATTAGTCCATAGATTACCTCTGGCCATGTTCAGCTCCCCAATGTTTGTCGGCGTGGAAAATTTCATTACGCGATTTAAAAAAATACGTAGAACCATATATTGATGTACAGAGTTACACTATACTGTTGTGTAATTTTAAAAAAAATATTAAATTGTTCTGATTCGGTAAACTGATTTCGATAAAATAAAAACTGCATCTTACTTCGAGTCAGTTCCTATAATTTTAATAATACTCCACCTAAATTGAATCAGTAATTTTTACGTGATAAATATTTAAACAAACATCTAAATAGATAAAGAGTTAGAAATTCCAAAAACAATATTTTGTGTCCTATTTCCTGTATTATGTGTCCTAAAACATTTTTCCGTAAATACATTCAAAATACAGAAAGGGGAATGCTATATCTTTATTAGATGAATAGATTAGATAAACTTAAGTGCTGTTAGTTTATTGATTAAATAAAATTTAATATTAAAATCTCACACCTTCTGTTATTTAAGTATCATTAAATAATATGATATTATTACCACATTTCGATAACAAATTACAAGCAGTAATGTCTATAATTTCCAAAATATTAGAAGTTTAACGAAAATGTAATCATGGATCTCCTTTCCAGTAGCGGTTGCCAAGGTCAAGTATTATTTTGGTTTACTTTTACAATGTTAATGCAGACAAAATAATATCCCATGACATCGAAAAAGGGATATTGCATAGATATGATTATACATAAATTTATAAATGAAATTTAAACGTTGGGTAATTTGTAACTCAGTGTTACCTTTAACACAAAATTTAATTTATCCAAACTAACATAAGCGATATTTCAGTAACTCGCATATAATTAACAAAATTTACATTTGTTATTTAATGATTTAAACAGCGATATTATGGCAAAAATATCTCTGATCTGTTCACGTTAAACTATAAATATACACAAATTCCAAAATTAAATTAGCAGTCATTACTCTAAAAAGTAATAAATTGCATGAAAAATGTAATGTAAAGGGAGAATAAACAAAAGAAACATACAAATAATAATATTGAGAATTGTTTCCGTCGAGTCTTAATTTTTAATAATTGAATAATGAGATGGTGTGTATCAAATTATTTAGTTCAGTTCTTGCTTTGCGCTTTAAATATATCTAGTAGTGCCATATGTTCGACAAATTAACTATAACTAAGCCACACACTAAATAATTTGCTATAATTCTAAACGTGAGTATTTAATACACGTAAACTTGATTATTAAATAATATATTCTCCTCGTGACTTAAATTTAATAACAGAAGATATTATTACTTTTACTAAAACTTAAATTAGAAATATTCGATATATAACTTACAATGTAACCGTACGTAAATAAATGCGCGAAATGATCGCAACTGATACTCCATTAATTTTACAATGGTGCAACTTCTCAAACTCATAATAAACACAAATGAAATTCATTGGAGTCAACTCTCCGGCACAGTTACAACACATCATTCACTTCCTTGACTTGGCATGCTTGTGAAACTTCTTGTAGGTAAATTGAATAAGTTCTTCGATTGGGAATTCGTGTGAGTGGAAAAACAAAAATGCTGACAAAACTCTTACAACTGTGAAGGACGAGGAGTTGGGTATAAAAAAAACTTACAATGCGGGCATGATACTTGCGAATAGGTACTCCTTATTCAGTTGTCACTCTTATCATTCAATAATATTATTTAACAAAGTCCCCTGCCACATATTCACATATTTATCTGAACGTACATGATTTTCTCAGTAAGTAATGAAATAATTGTTTACCTCTTCTCAATAGAGCATACACTGAACCATGATTATGTTGATAAGTATGACCAGCCATGCCCACAACTTCATTGAAATTTGCCCTTCAGGAAATATTAGTAAGTGTTAGTATAATATTAATACAAATAATTGTTAAAAAAGTGAATGTTTTTTTTATTCGTGCATACTGTATTGAAATCTCAAATTGCCTTATCTACTTCAATCAATTACCATAAAGCTCAACGTACATGTTACCCCATATTCAATAAAATCTGCGAGTAAAAGCTGTATCGAAATTCTTTTACCAGTTCGGATGTTTGTCTGTTTATTTGTAAGCCCGTTTATTCAGTAAACGAATAAAAGGGCTTATAAATAAACAGACAAACATCCGAAAAACAACTTTGTTGTTCTGTTAACTCTAAATATGTTTTCCCTTCAATGCTCAGATACGCCAATTTTAAAGTTGTATTATATATATATATATATATATATATATATATATATATATATACATATATAGGCAATAAAATACATATCAATCAAATCTATGCCGCCGAATTCTAAATCTACCAAAAATAATCACAAATATTTACGACAGATTGTAATTTTAAAAACTTTATGAAATAAAGTATACTTTTGACTAATACACATAATCGCAACACACGTTGATGTTTGCCCTCGCGTATCTGTCGGCCTTTTGGGTTACTTTCATCTCCTTCACCACTTCACATTTCATCTCTATCCGAAACCGTTTTTCCAATGTAAGTCCTGAAAGGAAACATCATTGCGCGATCTAGATAACGTCATCTATTAAAAGGGGACGCTTTATATTTGTGTAATTACGCCCCGTAGGACATATCTTTGTAGTGATGCACTAATACTACGTAAATGAATTTTTAAAGACATTAAATTCGTGTGTTTTCTAATGGAATGAACCAATGTCGAAAATATAAAGACTGAATGTAATTCTGGTTGATCCTTATATTCTCACAAAACATCATCCCAATTAGTTATTTAGTTTTTTGTGACGCGTTCACAATGAAACATACAACGAAACGATAATTTCAAAAATTATATTTGTGTACTCAATTAAAATTATGTCCCCTTAAATATTTTTTGCGTAAACACCTGTAATGTGCACTAAATCTATAGATATAAAATACGTAATGAAAAAGTACGTAACAACAAAATTTATATAGCCTAATATCAAACCTACCAAAATAATTAAATTAACCCATGTTCAAATTTTGTAAAATAATGATGAAAAGGTAAGTTTACATCGAATCATTTGGAACAATTTTACGTGTAACGACCTTATCTGCTCTTATACGTCTGCATGCATTTAGATTGCTAACTCGCATATGTACCCCTCCCGTATAACTCAATACTTCCCCTCTTGCCCCGCCTACTTCTGGCTTATTTCGTTGCTAATATATGTTCGAGTGGAAAATTGCATAGCCCGTTTTAGAATACACCATCGCTATCTACATACACACATCGATGTATACACATTTTTTAATTACTATACGCCTCATTATAATTCAGTTCTTTGTTTTTGCACCAATGCAACGTAAATGCAATGTAATATTGTGATAATATTAAATATGCTTATCTTCTTGTCGAGTAAACCCTTTCTGGTAAAATAAAAGCTACAAGTTACGTTAAGTTAACTCCTATGTCTTAAACTCCGTTTGAATTGAATTAATAGATATTATGTGATGAGTGATCAAACAGACTCTGTGGGTGTTTGTAGTAAAGGTTTCCTGGAAACACATATCCGAATAAAAAAAATTCTCAAAAACATATTTTTAATGTTCTATTTTCGTAAATATTTTCATATATACGTCTAATATTTATATATATACATATATATATATACATATATATATATATATATATATATATATATATATATATATATATATATATTTATATTACCTCAGTACTTGTGTACTTATATAATTTACGTGCAAATATTAACACCGAAGCAGGATGACATATTACATCAAATACTGGTTTACTGTATTTATGAAAATGTTAATAATGTCTAACTTTTATAAAATAATTTTTAAAAATAATATATAACTGCATCATCAAAACTTGAGGTTAGCGCGCTAATCGATAATAAATTGTACGAGATAACATATAGATAACGAAACGTTTTAAATTAAATAAACGCCCCGATATGGTTAAATATTCCCTATCAAATTATCCGAGTTATAATTAATTTTATCTTCAAAATTCGAGGCTGATACGCCAATAAATGGCAAAGCATTCTAATAGATGTAAATTAATGACAGATATAAATTTAACAATTGTCACGATAAGGTTAACTATTGATATATTTCGCTACCATTATGAAATGATTAAATAGCATATGCGAACAAAGCTGTTATCAAGATTTGTGAAATCTGTACTGCGAGTCACTAAGCAATAACTATTAAATATAAATTAACCTAATATACTATAACACTTTCTAAAGAAAAAAAATTGTTCAATATAAATAAAAATAAATTTGTTCAATATAAATAAAAATAAATTTATAATGACTATTAAAATTGTATGCCAATAAAAAATAAGAACTTGACGAACTTCAACAGTATTCCAAACACATACTTTAATTGAGACAAATATAGTAATTACATGTTGAAACAGTCATTAATAAATGTTAATGGAGACCTGAAAATATTTCAACTGTGAACTTCGAACAATAAATAAAAAATAAGTAAGAAATTTCTCTTTGTCAACAACATTTCGCAGCTTGCTAATATTAAATCCATAAAAGCAATCACCGCTCGCAGTGTACAGACTGAAATCAGAGAATAATATTTATATTTCAAGGATGCTCCGCTGTATGTCAAAGATTTGACAGATACTGTAGGGCGGGCGCCATAGAAATTAAATATTAAAGACATTTTCCGCCCTCGGATGACAGTCCCTCGCCTTTCGGGATCTATAACGCACAAGACCCGTGACAATAGGCCTCAGGCGATGACGCAACATATACAAATATGTACGTACACAATTATATATTTCCGTATACAATACAAGTATGAAATATTTTGCACTCAATGTTTGTAAAAAGAATTTGAAGCATATTGATTCATTTATTAACGGATTTCAAGTACGAATGAATAGGATATTTGTGGATTTCCTCTTATTAGATTCCGTAAGAAAACAACGTGTATATGTAATTACTTTATGTTCATTGGCCGTCCGTCCGTTCATTGTTTACAGTCTCATATTTTTTTCAGTTTTAAACCAATTTGCGTGAAACGTTGCAAGTGTTATTCTTAAGGAAATAGAGATATGCAGTAAAATATTCAAAATCAAATTTAAAGTATTTTCTTACAAATATATAATGGATCGATTTTCTAAGCGGTCCGCAGACGATCAACAATAATCGGTCCACCAATAATCGGGAAAATACAATAGAAAATATAACATTTAATAGAATATATGACGTGCACCTCTTTCAAAATTTGTTCAACAAAGAAGTCAGAGCGACTTTTGGGCTACTTTTGCCAACCGAACGTTACGTTTAAAAACGCTCTAATGGAGAAAAGGATAGAGTACGACTGAATATGCGCTAGCGGAGTTGGGAGATATTTAGTGCGCAACTCGGGCCTCTTGACGTCTGTGTTGAGTCGATGGAAAGGCAACCACCGAATTGGTCCCACAAATGTCGGCAGCTAGCGGCCACCGATTCAACCCTTAAAGTTGTTGTTCATTTGCCATGTATGTTTGTAATTTTAGGCTCTTTTTTTAAATTTTAAATAAATGTAATAAATAAATTAGAAAAGTACATCAAAGAAATTTAGCTTTAAACCGGTGAGTTTTTTTACATATTATCCGAGTCTTTTCGGTCATTTTTAAGTTTCTAACATGTAAATTTATTTCTAGTCAAATTATTGTGACATTTACAATTTAACACAATCAATACTTTGGTAATGTACAGTCATGTATTATTAAAATCTATAACCTACCTCAAATAAATCTTTTTCAAAGTGTTTTTCCCGTCTTTTCGTGTTTTTTAATCGTGTCTTTATTTTCAGATAAACAAATTTTATATATTCACTTTGCGTTTTGTTTTTGTATGCTTATAAACATATCCTCTATTGCTATTCTTTAATATTTTTTATTTTATTTCAGGGGATATTTTGCGACAAATATATAATGTTACGAATATATGTCATTTAATACCTAGGCATAATGAAAAAAAAATATATTTTCCTCATATGGTGGAGTTATTTACAATTTCTATTCTCATTTATATCAGCTAATAATATGTCAATGCGTCTATGGTTCGTAATGTTGATTATAGTTAATTATCATCAAAAATAGGAAAGACCTTCGAGAACGATTTCTCAATGAGAAGTGCCACGACGAAGACCAACAACACAAAAAATATATCTAAACTCAGTAGTCATATTTTCTTTGTAAGTTGAAAATATACCATTGTACATCAAGTCTCCTTTTTATACACATTTCTCTTTAACGCCAACAACATAATTGCAAACTGGCTTGAAGTAAAACAACGCGGTGTATTGAGCAAGTGACGGCCTTTGTGCCGTTGAACGGCGTTCGGTGGTAAATTTTATGTAGACAAGTTTATTTCCGCAATTTTTGCCGTTTTTATGATACAAAAATAAAATATTATAATACATAAATAGTAAGTGTAGGATAGTAATGATTTTTATTTGGTCATGTGTTTTAGTTAGGAAAAAATTAGTTCTACTATATATTTTATTGGCGCCCTTTGACCAAATAATTTCTTTGTCACTCTGTATATAAATATATATATATTTATATATATATATATATATATATATATATATATATATATATATTTATATATATACATATATATGTGTAAATATATAAATATATATATATATATATATATATATTTGTGTATATATATATCTATATATATATATATAAAATTAAAAAAATTGTCAGAGTATTTTTATTAAGAAAAAAATAAATAAAGTTTTTCTAACAGCAGCGCACCCAGGTAGGGCTTTGGGAACACTGTAAGGATAGAACATGTGTTAGTATTTTAGACTTACATTATGAGTTTCATAAAAATAATTATGCCATAAAAAATAGCAGGGTAGTAAGTTCGTTATTTTCACACATTTATTGTGAACTAGACGCTGTAGGAATCTATATATTATTAAAATATGAGGAGGTAATTTTATACCACTTTTTGGAATATTGCGCGCATGGTGAGGTCTGAGATTTGACTCGGTTAGTTTATATGGAGAAGGAGTGTAGAAAGCTAAAATGTATACGTAATATATTTATATATTGATAGGGAAGAGAAAACTTTGTTCTTCTTTATAAGGATACTGCGCGCACAGAGGAGTGTGAAATGTGGCATAATTAAAGTTTATATGGAGAAGAATTTCAGAAATTTAAAATTTGTAAACAATATTTGCTACAAATACATTAAATTATATATTAAAAATACATTAATAGATTAATTTTTTATGTTTATGCTATGAATGTAAAACACATAATAGTCAGTGGTCAAACAGTTGCACTGAAAGATTGTCGGCAATGAATTTTAATATATGTTATTTTCTTTTTATCTTTGTTTTATATATTTATTAATATATAGCTGTTGCAAAAGGAAAAGTCTGGAAGGTTGCTTAATATACACCTGTTGCAAAAGGAAAATTTTGTAGCAGCAATCTGAATTGACTAAATTTCGCCTACCTATTAGTATTTTCAACAAAGTTAGTAAGTAAGTACATTTTAATATTTAAATTCAATCCTTTCTCGCAATTTCTATTCGGAGTTTTAAATTATTATAGAGGTTTACTCTTTGCCAAAAGAATTTCAATAATGTTCAAACTTAAAAATTTAAAGAATTGTGGTTAAAATTCGGCCACTGAGCGACCACTAGTAATTACTTTTATGATGGAATGGGCACAATATATTTACCCTTTCTTGTTTTATGCAATGAATAACAAAAAAAATTACATCAAAATCAAGGTGGATGTGTAGAATTTCAAGGCTTTTCTGCAATATTTCTACCAAAGAGAATTCATTTAGTTTATAAACATTTTATTAGTATTACCGTTTGAATAAAAATTCTCTTCCATAACATATTTTTAATAATTTATATTTTTGCTAAATATTTTTAAAATTTAAATAGATTTCCTACTTTTTCGGTCTTTTCATTTATGTTTCTTACTTCCTTACAACCGTATCTTTCCTCATGAAAATAGTAGCAGTCGGTGTGATTAGCGAGTCAACTGTGTTTAGCACTTCTTTGGTAGATATATCATTATGAAACTACCATTGGTTGTTAGTTACTCCTTCTGCAGAAAGCCACAAGATGTCCTAAGGTATATCCCACTGGTTCTTTTAATACATAAATAATACATTTGTATTAGCCATATATTTGAAAATAATGGTAAAAAAATATATAGCGATTCTATTTGAAAACGGTATATAATTACATAAATGTATTATTATTGACCATAATTTCTATCTGACATCCTGCTGGTTATCAATGGGATATTTAATTTATTCCTTAAGTCAAGTTCAATATAAATATAATGATTGTAGATACGGTTGACATGGAAAATTCGTCCACAACTCTAGCATCTTGACTGCGATATTGTTGATATTTGCTGCATATATTTTCCGACCGTTCGATATCCTTCTTCACAATTTTTACTTTGTTTC
The DNA here is from genome assembly GCA_039881145.1 of Druceiella hillmani. NCBI lineage: Eukaryota > Metazoa > Arthropoda > Insecta > Lepidoptera > Hepialidae > Druceiella > Druceiella hillmani. The sequence goes on along the minus strand of JAYKKI010000022.1, from coordinate 23,522,339 downwards.
CTTAACTGTATAGCAAGAAGGTTGTTATTATAATGGCCACAATGATTATAATGATAGTTATCAAATTCATTTGGCACATCGGGAAAGCATTTTGACTAAATTGCAGCTGACATCGAAAACAAATTCACTAACCGTGAAAATAATAAACATTTTCCTTCTGTTGAATCCTTTATAATTTTTTCTGGGAATGTGTTGGTTTAATAATCTCACTATATAAATATTAAAATAAGTTTAGTTATCTTAACGAAATTAATAATGAATTCCATGATATTTACTCAACCGAGCTCTGCAAAGGCGTAGTAGGAAGGGTCATTGACAACTAGGGTTAATAAATTCTGTGCAATTGAGTCAAATGGACATGTATTTTGAACATAATAATGGACATCATTAATTAAGACGGGTCAAAGTTTATTTCCATTTTCGAGACCACTTATTTTTATAATGTCATTTTCGATTCTGCACTTTCATTAATAAACGAAATGCTAGGTTGATCTTGAAAACTGACTTGTTGTTTGGTATATATTTTTTTCAGAACGTTGTTTGTTGTAACCACTTCAATTGGCTTTGTGAAATCATTAGTCTCTTTTTTTCTTTATTTCGCCAATTATCATATAAATTAGCATCTTCATTAATGCATACATCATTTAGCATTGTTGCGGCAACTTCTGAATCTTCTTGTGTTGTTTTGTCCTGTTTTAAATCGTTCCATGAAACGGAGTTCATTAGTACAGTAACTATGCCTTGATGAACTCCAATTGTTGCACTTCCTTGGAGATCTTCATATTTTATTTGTATAAAATTGTCAACATGAATTGGACTTTTATAATCTGTTAACATATAATGTTGTTAGGCGTCAAAATAGCTTTTAACATTGTTTGTATCATGTTAAACTTTTACAAATAATAGAAATTCAAGTGCAATCAATTTCACAAATTCTTCTGTGAAAGGTTTATTAAAAAATATTTTGACTCAACGTTTGTTTCGTTGATTTCCTCGTCAGATAATTTAAAATTGTTTAACCATTTTTCAATGATAGAGACACGTTTCGCATCATTTCCAACATTACCGACGATTTCTTTGGCTTCTTCACAAATTGTCGATTGTTCATCATTATTCGCTTTGAATGTATGATTGCTAATCAGCAACTCCAATTCGTTTCATACTCCAATAACTCTATTTCCATTCCGTTAAACTGAATGTTGATATTCGTTGTTGCAAACTGTAATTGTTTTTTTTTTTAAATGATTGCCAATTCTCTTATATCTTGGTCATCAGTTAACCGATGCAACGCAAAAAACAAAAAAAATCCTTGTTGTATTATTTTCAACTAATTTCACTAATTGCCAATTAGTCATCATTTGACTAAAATGAACAACATCTAATTTGATGAACGTTGCAGTTGGTGGACGTATTTTATGTGGTGAATCATCGATTACTGTTATAATAAGCATTTCAACATATATTTTGAAATATTTCTCATTGAAAACCAGCGAGAAAGCATTATTGAGGGTCCTTGAGTAATAATATGTGACTGGATCCAATTTTTGATCCAAAACTCTAATAATGTTAGATTTTGATCATCTGTGAGAAGTTGGTGGTACATTGCTCAAAATTGATCTCTTTTGCATATAAGAAGATATAGCCGCTTATACGACCATTATCACATGCATTTTTTTTGTGTATGCTCCCAATACCGTCAAGTTCTATAGTTGAAAATTTTCTTTTTTTTATAGTAATTACTTATTGAAACTACCAAAGACATAAAATTTATTTTTTTATTTCTCGGATGATATTATTGAAGTCGTTTTCACATCTTAGGTTTTCGATAGTTTTGATGACGCTATTTTTATCTTCTTTCTCCGAAATCATTATCACGCAACTCGTCAACGCATTTACTAATGGTATACTTGGTTTTTTGACCAATTGCTGGATCTTGCTACAGCGTACCAGAATCTTGGTTAATTGTGTGACGCTTGTGTTTTCTCATCGTCTCCTCACGCTATGCGTCAAACATTGTGTCTTTTATTTAAATGCGGAGAATTGCAGGAAATTATTCCTGTCTAACATCCATAAATCCATTATATGGGATCTTGAATTTTTCCTAAATTGTTATGTGGTAATTGGCAGACAGGCCATTGTAAATTTTTACATTCTTGAAAATAAATGTTGAGAAATGACTTCCTCACTTTACAAAAAATTTAGCAATATAATCAGTCCATCTCTATCGTTTCAAGATACTATACTTGCTACCTTTGTAATTAACTGGTTAACTTTCGCATAATATTTTATGCGTATATTCGAATAATTCAATTTTAAATTTATGGAATTGAAGTGAAACCCAATCTTCATCTTTATCATCGTCATCAATCATCAAATTTTTTGTTCAATTTACTGAAGATGATAATCTTACTGATTCATTTAAGGAGACATTTGAAACATTCTCTGGATACAGTCTTGTCCATATTTTCCCTCGATGTTCTTTACATTCGTGGTAAACATCTCGAGTACTCCGTTTCCCTGAGAGACGCTTACTTATTTTTACCTATAGGGGTTGTAATGGTTCAGGAAGAGATTTCCGATCATCCGCTAGTCGATCTAAAAACTATTTTAAAATTGGCAGACACTCATCCAGTGGCATTTTAGAGAATCGCGTAGGTTTTCTGTGTTAGGAAGAACCATTTTGTCTTTTAAAGTTTGCGTTCATTAAAAACAAAACTTATTTTCACACAATAAATAGAAGCGTATTTTGAGCCGTTTAATGAACACAGCACTAATTTATATATAATCAATAGAAACGTTATTTTACATTATTTTCTGAATACAACATAGATTGATATAGAATTGATAGATGTATTGTTTTGTGTTACTTACTGAACACAAAACTGATAGTGATAGTATCAATAGAACCATTATTTCGTGTTGTTCAATGAACATACCATCATCAAAAAAACGATAAAAGAATTATTTCACTTTTTTTACTAAATACAGCACTGATTATCAAAGAATCGATAGAAGCGTTATTATGCGTTGTAATCTGAACACAGCACTGATCGTCACAGAACCGATATTTTGCGTTGTTTGCTGAATGTAGCACGGATCGTCAAAAAAAGGATAACAAAATTTTTCATTCAATGAAACAATGATTTTTTTACAAATTCAGTAACACATAATCGGTGCTAAAAACAGATCGCTAAATATTGAAATCTAATATAGGAAGTGCAGTTTTTGCATTAGACTCGGGCGTTTTAAAGCTGGTAATTACAATAACAAGAACATTTTTTATTGGTTAGGGGATTGGTTTAACAATAAGTCATAAGTGACAGGTGTATTTAAGTGCTTTGTTTCTAGAAATATAGAATAATAGAAGAAGAGGTAATGAAATAATAAAAGTTACACGCCAAGTGAATTTTTATAATAAAATCGATGTACTGTGTATTAATATTATCTATGTCTCAACAGTATATATTAAAAATGATCAAATGAAGACTGGAATTGGGAAAATCCCTGACGTCGAAAAATCATAAATTGAATAATGTAATACAAATAGATTCCTATTTATGGAAAAAATTACCCTGAACCTTATAGCAAAAAACCCGAAATGCCTGTAATACCAAATATTATGTCTACAAAACTAGACGTCTGTCATAATTATTATAACACTTGAATATATTGTATTGTTTGGTATTAATATTTTGACAATATTTAATAAAAAAAATATTCCGACAGCGTCTAGTTCATAATCAGAGTGCAAGTTAGCGCATTAAATACCCTGATACTTTTATTGGGCCCAAAGTATTAGCGTTGCGATCATTACAAATTAATAGAATATTTTTTTAATCAAATTATAATGACTACTTGACCATTTGAGATTATTAATTATAATAAGTGGATTATTTCTTACCGGGAAAAGCTTTTATTTACTTTTTCTTCTTTTTATTTTGAATAAGGTGCTCAACTTTTTCAATGATCATGAAAAAATTTACCCTTAATAACATTTTTTCTATCACTAACTAAATGATTACAGTAGGTGACTTTTTATGGTCCTTTTTTGATCTTTTAGATAGCATAATTATTTATATTAAATTCATCACATATATCTAACGTACAAATACATACGCTATCCTTCCAATGTTCACAAAGCCCTACGCATGTATGCCCCGGTTATGAATATTTTATCAATTATTTTCGTAGGGACAAAACTCTGGCCAATTATTTATTTTTTTAGCTGACCAATTATTAAGCACTTCAATTCCAATTGGATATAATCATTTATTTCTTGTTTGCAACAAGAGGAGGTGCTAATATTTTTCAATAAGCTTGAAAATTGTTTCTCCGTTAATAAATATTTTTCTATCTTTGATCATTTAATGGAACTAACTGATCTTTTATTGTATAATTGTTTTTATTGAATTCGCACTATGAGGTGCTAACATTGCTGGGCCATATATATTTAGCCAGCAATTAAATCAAGCTAGGAGGCAAGAACTAAAAGAAAAAATAACATAAATGTTATTTTGCTCCGAACTAACAAATTAATATGAAATATAATGCAAGTTAGTTTTCTTAATTTATGCTGATATTCAGCTATAACAGGAAAAAAACAGAAAAATAAATATGTAGACTTAATAATAAAAAAAACTGACATTAGATGTTATACCAAAGTTAAGGTACATTTCAAGATTATGGAAAAAATAATTTATAGTATTCAAAGATTTTAAACAGGTCAAAAAAATGTAAATTGTCTAGCTGAATACAAAGTTAATATCAACATCTCTGTAGAATGCAGTATTGTATGGAAAATAGTCGTGTCGCAATAAAACTTAGTATATTCTTTAATATGTAATTAGCTCATTGAAATTAAAAAATTCCATTCATTGAAATTGAAAAATTCCTGATATAAACTTGTGAATAACCAAATATTGACGATCAAAGTTAAGAAATATTAACTACACCTGATCAGCTTTTTTTCGTTACTTTTTTTCTATCAATATTATGAGCCTATAGAATGAGGATCAAATCCACGAAACCTGTTTTTAGAATTTCTGTCTGTCCTTGTATTAATTTGTTCTTCAATCACGCGAAATGAACTAAACTGATTTTGGTTATAATATATTATACAATCGGACAACATTTAATATACTTTTATCTGTATATTATGAATTTAAAAAAAAACCTGACTTGGTAAACATTACGACATGGGTGCTGGCAGTACCAATGTCGTAATATTTATCAAATCAGGGTTTTCTTCCGTGTCGCCTTCTATTAACGTTTTTAATAAACTTATGCTCCAAGATATTTCAGGTCAAAGTATGACAAACGCCATATATTAGCGTTCTTAGTAAACTTTATGTTCATAGATATTGGGACAATATATAAAAAATGTGAAACAAAAACTGAATAATAGTAATAAAAATTATAATAATTTCGACATATAATAATAAAAATGATAATAATCGTAATATGATAATATGATATATCGATATAATGATAAAAATGATAATAATTTCGAGAGATCAGTTGGATCGGCCGTTAACAGTATAGTTGTTAGCACATTAACACGTTACGCCGAAGACGTGGGTTCAATTTTTATTTGTTACTGTACTGACGTTATTTTTAAATGTTAAATTACCCCTATATATGTTATCAAAATAAATGTACAGCTAATGCCCTCTATTATCGGCATTATTTTTTAAAGCAATATATGCTGTGCCGTTATTTAGTCACCCATTTTTCATCAATTGTCAATGTTTTTACGTGTGAGTGTTATTCTGAACAACTTTCACTAGTTTTTTTGCCTTTAATATCCATCATGCATTATGTAATTACAATATTTTACGATAGATGGTACCATTAGGAAATTAAATACTGGTAAGAAAGTTTTGCCTTAAATTATATAAAACATTTACGTTATTTTCATTTTCATATTTAAGAAAAGCTGTAATAACGTATTTTCCATGACTTTATTATATGCGTTTAATTTTTAGATAGAGGTAAAGTAATATTACAAAATAAATATAAGAAATTAAATATATCGTTGAGCAAGAAATTGGATTAACTATATAACGAAAGCGTCAAATTAATTATCGCAAAATACAAAGTCATGAAAAACGTAGAGTCCAGTTGAGCACAGAGAGTATTCATGTAGCTGGTTTTTGATCAAGCAAAAATAACGAAGAACATCATTTACGACTATGCCAATCGACAGCCGAGTTACGAACATCAGAGACGTTCACGCAACGAGACGCGCAGTTGAATTTTGTTGGTGAGTGTCACGTAGATTCTCGAGCTTCAGAGACGTTTACGGAGCGTGAGGTGTAATTACTTTCCAATAGTGAGCGTCACGCAAAGAGTGTCAGAGAGTGTCAGTTTTAAGTGTCAGAGACGTTCATGCACCATGAGATTCAGTTGACTTTTAATCGTGGGCGTCACGCAAAGTCTCAAATTTCAGAGACGTTCATGCAGCGTGAGGTGGAGTTGACGGCTGGTGGAGAACAGAATTCTAATTTGTGTGTGCCTGAGAGGTTTTCGAAACGAAAATATTAGTTAAGGGCTGATTGTGAGGACCATGCGTTTGGTAGAACTGCGGAAACTGAAGAACAACACCAAATGTAATTCGAAGCAGGTAGTAAATAATATCATCGCCGAGACCATGATACCTTCTTATCTCTCGAAAGGGATAGGATTGAACCTTAAATGTTATTTTTAACAGAATTCTATTTTTAAATAAAGGCGACGAATAATCCCAGGAATACGGCGTATTAAAAGAAATATTTTCGTCGAATAATAGGCAACGGCGTTCACGCAATAAAATGATTCGCCAATTTTCCGAAAGCAAATTATGACCGATTCCCTGGTATCAGTTCAATGTTAGATTTCTGCCAACATTGGACAGTATTTTGCTGATGGTGAAGTACACTTAAATATTTTTCCAGATTTCACACAGCTTCTGGATGTTCACCAATCAGTAATTACTTTAAAGTTTCCGAAGTGCCTTGGAAAATATTTAAATGTTCTTTACCATCAGTGCAATATTGCCTCCCAAAAGAGGTTTTTTGGGACCAAACAAATGGATGAAGGGCCATTTATGCCAACTTTTAAAATTCAAGATCAGCTTTACCGTATTGTTAGTTCCTCATTACTTGAAGATGAACCTAAGTTTCTACAATGTTTTTTGCCTAAATACAATCAACAGGCAAACAGCGTAACCGATAACTTTTTTGTTATAATTGAGCAATTCAGCCCTCGGGTCAATATTGTACACGCTATCGTTATGCCCATCTTCGACGCAGCAACTGATCTGTGAGTACTGTAGAGAGTTGCAGGAGAGGTGGGTTTCGCAAATATGTTGCAAGCCATTATTCGGTGCACAAAGCACAATATAGCGCCGATACCATTCCAAGTCGAACAACACTGCGGCGACCTCGTTTCTAACAGGACTGTGGTAGTGACCGCAGTGTTTGTATACAGACCACCTTTCCACGCTTGTTACGAATTTATACTCAGTGTTCCGAGTTTGCGGAAATGATTTCATGGCTACTTAAAAACTATAGTGATTATTTTGCAAGTTAGAAGTGTTTTTAGGCTATGCTATATACGTACGATTTCTTTTTAACTCTGAATATTTTATATAACCAAATTTTTCTTTGTTTTAGACTTGATTTTATCAGAAAATGTTTACAACGAAAATAAACAATTTGCTTATAATAGATTTTAACAGAAAATGTTTACAACTAAAATAAACAATTTGTACACGCTATTGAAACCTAATATTATGGTTAATAAAATAATAAGTTTTTTAAACATCAGTAAATGTGTATGTAATAATTTAGATGGATATCGTTCTAAGTAATATATTTATACAACTCATGCATTAAAGCAATGACATATTTATTACATACACCTGAAAATTTTGCATTGTATAAACTCATATAATAACATCGATTTAATTTATTAACCACACTAAAATACATTGTGTAATTTTAGAAAAATATAATAAAAACTTGTAACATTAAAATTGGGAACATCCACTCAAACCCCACTGCCGCCATTATTTTGTATAATATTTAAATGCTATTGAAAATTTCTAGGAGTTATTCTCAAATTCAAATTGCCCACCTGAAAATGTTGTCATATAACAAAACCTAGGTTTTGGTTAATGATTTAAATAAACTAAATATAATACTTAGCCACGTAGTTTTATTTAATTGTGAATAAAAGTAAGTGATATTGAATTTTAACAAATTTATCCTCAAATGTATTCAAAATAATATATTAAATTTATTAAATTTTTGATGCTCAATGTTTAACAGATTTTTCTCCTAAAAATCGATTAGATTTATACTTTAAGTAAATGTCAGAGGCTAACATCAAGAAAATCAAAGAATTAAAAATAATTTTCAGGTTTCATGCCATAAATATTAATAAAATATTTCCTAAAAAAGAAAATGAAATTTATATGACTCCATAAATATTCGTTTATTTATGTTGACAACTTAAATATTTTGATAAAATTTGTTGGTGTCGACTGATCAATTTCCTGAAATAAATAATATCTTTTGTCTCTTTTCGTACTTATCCTTAAAAAGTATACTTGGTTCGATTTTTTAAAGAATTTTTAAATGAAATATTCCTGGAAAACATATTTTGTGAGACTTTAAATAAAAGCAAATTATAAGAGTAATACCAGAATATTTTCAATATAAAACTGTAAGGATCCTGAGAATTTTTTGTAAAACTTTTAATTACTAGAAATCAACAAAATAATAACTGCTTGAAACATTTCATTTAAAGCAAAATCTGACATTGGAATAGCATACACATTAAAAATTAATTTTGCGGGTCATTGGTTGTTATAAAAGGTTCCAGAATGAGTACCAACTCAAATTTATCGCTAAAAATAATTGCTGCTATAATCAATTACATGAGTTAGAATGTTTCAAAATTACTCATGTTAGAAAATTTAAAAAGCAAAACGATTTTTGCTGACATTAATTTCACTATTATCAACACTTAATAATTATTATATTTATAAATATATAGAAATGAGTATTTCATTTTGTCTTTTTTTGCCACAGCTACTCATTATATATACGTATTTATTATGAATCCTCTTTCCTTAATTTTGGTGAAAATATTTTTCAAAATTTACGAAGTCCAGTTCAAGAAATCACAATAAACCGACGAAATGTATTTCTCTAGCGATGCTAACAATTGATGCCATTAATAAACATTGAATATTATAATAATAAAATATTGAAAACTCATTATGAACGCAATACTTTAATTATTAAATTTGTATTCTGAAATTAAATGCAAAACTGTTGTTATTGGACTATTTGTTCTCTGCTTGGTGGCTCTCGAAAGTTACGGTAAACTATTCCTCAATTTAATTAGCAATAGGTTGAACTACGAATAATTTCATTACGAACGTTTAGGTGCTTAAGATCTCCTAGATAGAGATAATCAAATGGTAGTGAATTACTGAGATAACAAATCGTTTACGTGTGTTTCACTCTTTCGTTATTAAAACTGCATCATTTCATAAAATAAATAAAGGAAAAAACTGAAGAGAAAGTTTAAAATTGGATACAGATGACTGCCGGAAAATGAGCTTGGTAAAGATTGATATAAGAAAGATATATTGTTGACATTTTATTGAGTGTAACAAAAATGTCATATTTTTTCCATATTTTATTTGGGTATCTGAATATTTTTTTTTCTATGTCCAATATGTTTAAAAATTAGTTTTGTACTTGTGTTTTTTCCACTATTGAACTCATTCATTATACACTTTATTACAATATCTGAAAACAGACAACTTTGAGTAGTATTTATATTTCTTCATCTTCTATCTAAGAGTTTAAAATAACCCAATTAAATGAAACTACGTGATGTAGTATTTCTACTTTCTTTAATTTCTTTACCACGACCTAGGTTTTGTTGTGTTACATCTTTAGGTAGGATATTAGCAAAGAAGCTAATATCCCACCTTCTTTGTGAATAATGAATTTCTACAAAATTAACGCCAAATATATTCAATAGTTTACAATAAAATAAATATATATGAAATAGTTTTATACATTTATTTACCAACTTTAATGCATATTAAATATGGTGATTTATTGCTACATAAGCAATCTCTTCCATCCAATCATAACAACTGGTATTGAAATTTGGTTGGTGCACTGCAAGAAATTTTACAGTAAAACTGTTCACGGTATATTAAAAAGAGAAAAAAAAAACAATAAAGGTAAAAGTATTTATAATGATAACCACTGAAATGCATTAGGATGAAGAAGAAAGCAAAGGACATGGGTACAAAAGAAAGCGGTTCAGGTGAGGTACGATTTTTTTACTCGATTTTTAAAAATATTTAGGGACATGATTTTCCTGGGGTCACGATAAAGGTAATTCCAAATTTCTACTGCTAGACAGTAAAAGATTTTTCATAACAGGTAGAGGTAGGTTTCGAAATAAGTGAAGTGAGTGAAATTTTAGATCCATAGCTCAAGGCTATGAGCAGAAAATTTTTAAATTTGTCGGAAAGATAATTTTGGCTCCCAGGATGTTTTATTAAACAAAAAAAAGTGTAAATATGTGAAGTTGGCGTCGATCACGGACCTTCAGCCATTTGATTAGAGACCTATATTCAGAAACATGATTTTATTTTATGGGAGTGAAGATGTACCGGATAAAAATTGAAGACTTTCTAACTTGTATAAATATTTTTCATCAAGATACGGATAGAACACATCTCCATTACCAATTAGTGGCAATAGGAGTGTTTGATAAAAGTAGATTTTTGTTAGTCAGTAGAAAATTTTGAAGACCTTTTAAAGAGTTTATTTTGTTCTGAACACGACGACTAACATAATTTATTTGAGGGTGCCAACTAAGATTTTGTTCGATCAGTTGACCCAGGTTTTAAACTGTGGACACCTACATATAATTATATTTTAGTATTTACCCTTAAAACTTTCAATAGGCACATTTTTGTTCAGAAGAAAACCAATACTTGTTCAATAGGAAGAAATATAAAATCACAAAATAGGTTTGAAAATGTGGAATATTTTAACCCTTCGAACTGTCATCAAGATATTATGGAGAATGATACTTTGATATTGATTATTTTCAGCAGGGGCTGAATAGGATCTTGTATCACTAGACTTTGAAGTGTTTTTACAGTTGTACCCTTACTATTTACATTTTGGCAGTAATTAATTTATCGATTAAGAACTAAGTTATCGTTTTCTTAACAACCGTGAAACCTGAAAAGTGATGTTTTATTTCAATTTCATATCTATGCTTTGCATTATAACAGAAATATTTACTGTTAGTCTATAGTTAGTATTAGTTTAGAGTTATTGAAAATTACTTGCCTTTAAACATTTTTAATTAACACCTACCATCTCCCTGTTTAGGTCAACTATTGCCGTTGAATTTTTTTTCTATTTTCGTTGAGTAACTTTTAGATGTTTACACATTTTTAATATTAGACCATAGATAATGGTTATGGTTAGTATATGAAGCAAACAAAATATTTGGCAATTTTAGCATTCACTGTTTAATTTTATGGTTTATAATCTCATATTAAAAACAGGATAGAAGCATTAAGCTATGTTGATAAGTTTACACACAAACAATAAATTTGTTAACCAAAAACATGAAGTTAAGGCTAGTAAGTTTGCACCATTTCACCTTTTCATTAATAACATCGATAGACTGAGTTATGATAAATATGTCCGTATAAGTTAATTACATTATACAGGTAACCTTCGATAACGGCAACTCAACAGCTACAAGATTTAGGATTTCTGAAAAAAATTGGATGCGTTTCAATGTATCTTTAACGTTCAGATATCTGTATCATCGAGTACTTTATTAACTTCCTATTAAAACTTATTTTGTACTTCAATGTAAACAAATTCCCATTGACTTACATCAATGATGCTTTCTTGAAATTAATGATATGATTAAAATTTTAAATTTATAAAAACTTGTATCGTAATACATGTAAATTCTATGAAATATAATAAACGATTGGCCTTAAGTAACGTAGTTTGTTAAAAGTCCTTAAATTTTTAGTGAACAATTTTGAAGTGTCAAGAAATTTTCATATACGTTTACAACGTGTCTAATACAGAGAGTTAGATAATTCAAATGACCGTCAAATACCAAAATTAGGGAAAATAATAAGACCATAATTTTTTTTATCAATATCCTTACAATAATATTAGATTGGCTAGGAAGATTTTAGTCATAATTCCCGGACTTTTTTAGAAATATTTTCGAAACTTTTACTAAAGAGTATAAACGGGCCAAAGTGCAGTTAGTTAACAACAGCCAGCGCCGAAACTTTAAGTGAATTACATACAAGATAATAGATTTAAATCGATAACAAATACATATTCTATTACTTTACGAATTTTGTCTGTGTCACGATAAAAAGACTAGCGAGGGGCGAGTCCACGTTGTTTACGTGATGGCAAAGATTTTGTTCAAGAATGATGACTACCATCTTAAGGACAAACCTCGTCCCGTGCTGCGTCCGTCCTCAAGATCGTAATCGTCGTTGCTCCTGATGAATTGGACATTCAACGATTACGACGTCTAATTGAGGAGGATTCTCAACTGATAACTCGCCAACTAGTAGATGAGCTACACTGCAGACATGGCACCATAGGAACATATTTGTACGAATTGGGAAAATTTTCAAAATGCGGTGTGTGATTACCCTACGAGTTTGTCGTCATACCACTTTTAGTGCAGAGTCGATACTTTTCAATACTTATTGACATTGAAACGTAACTTCGACTGGATGAATTAGTTTGTAACTTACTATAAGAAGCGGAATACCTTCGTTAACAATACATACAAACGTCAATGTTTGGTTGTCTGAGAAACAGGGGTTTTGGTAATCAAACATGAAATGAGTGCCAAAAAGGGGATACTCAGCTGCTAGTTGAATGTCAAGGGCACTATTCATTGGGATTTGCTTTCCAGAGAGATCTATAATTATTACAAATATTTACTGTGAATAATTGTACCAATTAGCTAACAAAATTGAGTTAACTCTGATTACCATTTGACCATCTGAAATGGCTATAAGGGATCATATATTTTAAAAAAAAATTCGAGGTTGAAGATTTCTAAAACGACCTCGCACAGTTTTTTTTTATTAAAGTCACCGGAATTTACATGAAAGACAAATTGTCACTTCCAACTAGATAACGACAAGGAGTAGATACTAATGATGCATACTTCAATTAAATTTGGTGTAACATATAATTTTTTATAAAAAATTGTTGACAGCAATTCGTGGTTAAAAACTTATTAGCCAACTCAATATTTTATAAAGAAATTTTTCAGGATAAGATAGGAAAAAATTTTAGTTAAAAATACAGATGCATCCACGTTGTGCGGTTTATGATTAAGATTGATAACACATATGAGCAGATTCGGGCAAGTGTAAAATATTAGTATCTTTATTGTAGATAACTGAAAAAACTCTCTTCTGTATGAACGTTAAGGCATCAAAAAGCTTTTTATTAGGTGGATATAATTGAAAATGATTGAAAACTTAAAAACATAGGCACTGATTAGTGTCGCTAAATTTTAGAAAACATCGAGAAGGTCATTCAAATGGTATATTCAATATTATCTCGGGTGAAGAAAACAAGACAAGCTATTGCAAATCCCGAAACTAAGAGGCAGCCTGAACAATATATGTGTCCTTCTAAAAACTTGTCTTGATGCGTAAAAAAAGAATTAATTATTGGAAAAAATGTGGTCGCTTCGGGCAATTACACAAAAATTGCTTGGAAAAAAAAGAAGAGTCCTTCGGTAAATATACCAGCAATTGTATGACCCTTGCAGTGGAAAATTTCGAACAGACGAACGACTGAAAATATTTAACTATATCGGGAGCGAAATTATGGGTCCTTGGCAATATACCTCCCACCTCACAAACTGTGATTAAAACTTATTTCCAAGATTAAAAGAAACGCGTAGAACACGATTCCTCAAAAGAGCCCACACCTTCGAAACGCCCGTGGAAGAAATATCGAGCGAAGAGTTACATCGAACAGTTACATCGAGTTCAATAGTTACATCGAACTAAACTATGTACGAAGTGCCGCAGACATTATTTTAAAAAAAATTGTCCATGGCACTATGCGCATAGTGTGCAAAATGATTATTTTCATAAAGATAAATAAATTAAAAGTTTAGCAGAAAAAAAAATTTTAGCATAATGCTGAGAGTAGCTACGATGAGAATTTTTTACCGGACATCGACTGTAATTCACAACTGTATTACAAAGTTATATTTTGGAACCCTTTGAAAAAATCCAGTTTCAAATTTATTAACTACTGTCAATATTGGCGTTAATTTATTTTAATTTTACTATACATATATAATATTCCTTCCTTGCATTCTACGGGAGCTTAAGACTGAAAAATTGAGTAATTTCAAACTTAAGATAGTCTTCGTTTTCAATATTTTTTATGGCGTAAATAATTAACAGGGAGTGAAATCGATGGTAGTTGTTTGGTTCGAAATGTTAAGTGGATGAAAAAAAGTATATATTAATATACTCTAGCTGATAATTTGTACGAGAGGAACTATTCTATAATTGAAGGGGCATAAGCTCAAGTGGTAATCAAACAGAATATTTCCACTTTTTCTCAAAGCATGGACTTACTTTTTTAACGTGAGAACATAAGGGTACCTCTCTGAAGTAACGAAAATTTAACGAGGATATGTTTTAATAAAGTTCCTTAATTTTCCTAAATTTAATATATGTGTTCACTCTGGCTTAATACTACAAGAGGGATAAAAATTTCCTTCTCAGAATATTTGAAATCAATGCTTGAATGTATCACGAAGTAAACTTTCACCTATCGTTGTATACGCCTGTATTGATTTGCTCAGTTGCTGTCCTAAATGTAGTTCTTGAAGCAAAACACACTTTGCTTTCTTCTGGAAATTTCTACAATTTGTTTGTTCTTTGTTCGTTAGAATCAAACTGTGAACCGAACAGAAAGTAGCACGTGCTTACCCTGCCAATAATTTTCGACAACTAGTAATAATTCTAAAAAAATCTGAAACATGTGGCTAGTCTACTAGATCAAAATTTACTATTAATACTTCTAATAATTTTATAAAATAGTAACTCTCCACACATAAGTTATTTTAATATAACTAAGTCTACGCGAACCCGTCATAATGCGAATTTATATTCGCTTTTAACGTATTTATTTAGGTATACATGTGTTAAAGATAGTTAAGCATTAGATATAATAATATATTCTAAATATAAAAACCACAATTCTGCATAAATTGTTTAACAAAAGTTGGCTTTTTTTACTTATATATGTAAGTGAAGTCTGTTAGCATGTTTTTCTTCAAGTATTAAGTCAGTCCTAATTTCAATACGGTTTATCTAATTAATATAACGTTTTATATAATTTAGTTTGTTTTGCAGGATACAATGGTTTTTATTTTTTCCTTTACTCATTTTTAACATATATGACATTATTGAATACATTTGGAATTAATTTTGTAGAAATTCATTATTCACAATTAAATGAAAGAACGTGATGTAGTATTATTTCTACTTCCTTTAATTTCTTTACAACGACCTAGGTTTCGTTGTATCACATCTTCAGATGTGCAATTAGCGAAGATCTTTACTAAATGTCCCCCTGAAGATATTGTAATACAACGAAACCTAGGTTGGGGTTAAGAACTTAAAGAAAATAGGAATAATACTTATCACGTAGTTTAATTTAATTGTGATATATGACGTTAGTTAATTGATGATGGGGCACCACAGGATTGCTTATCTACAATTTTTTTCTATAGTTATTGGTACCTATGTGATCATCTTCTGACTATTATTTGTATGCTAGTGATTTGCAGCTTTATTAACATTTTAGTTGGAATCCAATAAATTTATGAATTTATAATTCAAATATTGTCATGCCCTTGAATTATCACTGCATTTTTATGAAACAGTCATTATTCGACAAGACACAATTTATCAACATCTTGTTAACTTTTTTAGTTACCGTACTCTGTGCCGTGACGCATACTATCATATTTGTAATAGATATTTTTAGATTCATACTTCATATAATGCATAAAATCACCTAAATTAATAACGGACACGTTCTTTGTTACTCCTTGCTTGTGTTAATATATTTACGAATGCTTAAAATATTTATTATAAATTAAAACGTTTGTTAGGAACGTCGCAAACATCTAGGGGTTACTCAAAATTAGAGGACTAAATATGAAACTAATATAACCTCAAACTGATACAATAATATTGTCTTCAACACAAGAATTTTTACTAATTTATAGCCCTGATTTTTCATTTCCAGTTTTAGCTTAGATTAGTGAACATATTCCTACTTTCGTTCTTATACGGAGCAGATCGTCAGACCCGATAAAAATATAAAATATTTTATAATTATCTTTTGTAGCGTCAAATATTATAAAACGTAATACCTATAAGGTACTACATATTACTAGCATTAGGCATCAAATGTAAATAATTCTGAATATATTTATGTGATGCTAAAAGAAAGAACCTGGAAAAATATTATTTTCTCTAAACTCCGTTTAGTAAGTATAAGATTGTTATGAACAAGTATGGAGTGTTTCTAAAATATATCTCCTCATAAAAGAAAAGGCAAAAAATATTCAGTTTATGAATATTGTATTGCGATAAAATTTATTCATTTATTTGACATTATACGTAAAATTTTATCATTGGAATAATTTTCTTTTATTTACTTTATTAACATATTCAAATAGTATACTAGTGAAAACTATTGAAAATTAGTGTCCCAGTAAGTATTTATTTTTTAACTACCTTGTTTAGTTTCTATATAGATTTGCTACTACATAAAAGCTAGATGATCAGTAAATACAATAGCGAATCAGAAAAAGTATCCTGTACCAGAAAAAAACCTGGCCGAAAATTATATATATATATATATATATATATATATATATATATATATACACACATATATATATATATATATATATATATATATATATATATATATATATATATATTGGGTATTGATTGAACTACTATGTTTAATTGAGTCGGATAGATTAAAAAGAAGGATTGTTGAATTTTGTTTTCTTTCTATTCAGCATCGAATTGTTTTCTGTTTCGATATCACCGCGGGTTAATTATTTAATTAGGAATGAAATGATTTCTAACTATTTTTCGAAATAAGTAGTATCATTATTCAAAATATTGTTTGCCACACACGTGACATTAGGAGAAAAAATATTACGGCGAAAGAAAAAAAGCGACGATTTGACTCTGTTACTTTTCGGAAGAAAATTTATAACAAGATATATATATATATATATATATATATATATACCATGAAGTTTAAAAATCGTGACGATTTTTTCACTCTCACTTCCTGTGGTTTGCCTTTTAAAAAATATTTTATTTTACAAATTAAAAAATATTTTTCAAACTATTTAAACTTTTTTGCGCATTGGTAAATAAATTAGAATATGGAAGTAAGTATTGTAAATAATTAGAATATGCATTGTTAATTCAGATAATTATATGCATTAAAGGAAGTATATATCTTAAATATGTATTACAAATATGACATACTGTAAGTAACTAGGAGTATGGTAAATAAAAAGTTAATTATGTCTTGTAGAATAATGACTGGTTCACAAAAATACAGTGATAATTTAGGGGCATGAAAATAAGTCTCCACTTGTATGATTAATGAATAAATTTATTAGGGTCTAAATAAAATATAAAGAAACTGGCTATCACCAACATGCAAATAGTAGTCAGAAGATAATCACAGAGATCAATAACCATAGAACGAATGAATAGGTAAGGAATCCTGTGGTACTCCATCCATAAATTGAGTAACGTCATATATGTTAAAAACGAATAAGGGGAAAACAAAAACAATCATATTCCTCAAAACGAACCAAGTTATATAAAAGTTGTATTAATTAGATAAACCGTTTCGAAATTAAAACTGACATAATATTTTAAACGATGACTGTTTGATAAAATTTATATTTTTTATATCAATCAGTTTATATCATAGAGTAATAATTTTTCGTAATAAACTTGTGAGATTAATTGCTTCTAATTTGTTTTGATTTGTGGAAAATTGATAAACAAACATGCAAACAGATTTCACTCGTATGAAACGAATCACTAGTATATGAATCCCTCTTTTGGTTACTGATCATGTTACTTGAATTTCGTCTTACAAAATTTTAATGCAAAAATGTGGTTTTACATTTCGGATATATTACCATATATAATTCTTAACTACCTTTAACAAATATAGACCTAAATAAAAGGGTTAAAAGCGAATAAACTTCGCATTATAATGGGTTTGCGTACACTTAGTTATGTCAAAATAACTTATATATGGAAAGTAACTTACCATTTTTATAAAATTATTAAAAATACTAACAGTAAATTTAAAACTAGTTGAATAGCCACATGTTTTAGATTTTTTTAGAAATATGATTAGTTGTTGGAAATTATTAGCAGGATAAGTTCATGCTGCTTCCTGTTCGATTCGCAGCTCAATTGAGCAACGAATAATGAACAAAAAAAATATAGAAATTTCACAAAGAGAACTAAGAGTGTTATACTTCATGAACTCCATTTAGAGCAGCAAGTGAGTAAATTAATTCGAGCATATACAACGATAGGTAAAAGTTTACTCTATGATACATTCAAGCAGTGTTTCCAAATATTCAGAGAAGGAAATCGTTATCTCTCCGACATACTCATCCGGGGCAAATATTTGTATTACCTAAAGAAACATATCCTCGTTAAATTCTCATTACCTCATAGAGGTACTCTTATGTTCTCACTTTTTAAAGAAAAGAGTTTATTCTTTAAGAGAGAAGCGGAAATATTATTTTTGACTACTACTTGGGCTAATGAACCTTAAAATATAGAATAGTTCCCTTCGTACCAATATTCAGCTAAAATATATTAATATATTCACTTTTTCATCCACTAAACTCTCCGAATCCTACATTTACCATCGATTTCACTCCCTGTCAATTATTTACGCCATCAAAAATACTGAAAACGTAGACTATCTTAAGTTTGAACTTTCCCAACTTTTGAACTTATTCCCTTCTGGCTGGCTGTAAGATCGCTCTTCTAGCAGTAAGTCCACCATATGTATCAATTAGATAGATTAAAGTACAGAAATAAATAATAAACAAATAACTTTTCAGTCTTAAGCCTCGTAGAACGCAATGAAGGAATATTAGATATATGAACACGCTGACCTTAGATGATAGATAACCATGGTGTTTACATAAGTGAATATTAATCACATGTAAAAAAAAAATAACTTTGTCGAATGAGGTCGCTAGTTTAGTATGTTCCAAACACATATTATTTTTTTTAATCTACGAATATATTTCTGTTTTATCTTGTACAGGTAAAATATTTGGTTGCCTATTTCTCATTATTTCGTGAATAAAATGGGTCTAAATTAATTTTGCATTGAAATATTAACGTATTACCGTTATCCTAATTTTTTGAAAAATTTTTACTTAGATCTTGACTACTGCAATTGAGAATTGCATAAATACAGTAAGTTTTGTGCGTAGTATTTGCTCGAAAAAATTATATTCCAAAAACTTGACAATTAAATAACTAAAATTAGCTTAGTATATTATAGAATACAGTCGAACAATGATACACAAATGCTAATACTGACGATAGATAACAAATCTTAAATTTTACTGATTTCAAAGATTTTCAAAATATGACTTTGAAATATAGTCGATGGTTACAGTTGATGCCCGATAAAACATTCTTATTATAGCTCCTCTTAGTACAGTGCTGGAAAATTCTTATCTGCTAACTTTTTATTTATTTATATTTATATTACTTATAAAATAATCCCAGTTTTTTTATATTCCAGCTACCGATTTCCTTTAAATAGTCTCCATGGCACTATGTGCTTGGTTTCGTTCGATGTAACTATTTAAATTAATTCAAAATTAAAAATAAAAAATTATAATTAAGTCAAGCAGGCGGCCCACTCTTCATCCGAATATTTTTTCCACGGCTTTTTTGAAGGCTTTCTGGGAAGCTCTTTCTGGGAATCGTATTCTACGCTTTTTTTGGAAATAAATTTAAACCACAGTACGGAATATCCCAGCTGTATTGCGATGGATCCATAATTTCTGCATCCGACGTAGTTAAATATTCGTTCGTCTGGCTGAGTGTGCAGAGGTGTTGTGATGAAGGAAAATAAGGCTGTACGAGTATTACTCTCTAATTTTTCCAAAAAAAACAGTCAAATAATTACTGGTATATTTGTATGCAGAAACAATTCTTTTGTTTTCAAAACAACCGTTGTGTAATATCTAATTCGTCCGAAGAAAAAAGTGACTAACTTTTTTATAGTAATTGGTTCGTTTTTTACGTTTCAAGTAAGTGTTCAGAGAGAGACATCTATGGCTCAAACTGCTGTCTGTTATTTTCACCCGTGGTGACATTGAACACAGTATTTGAATAACCATCCGGATATTTTCTAACATTTAACGATACTAATCAGTGCCTATGTTTTTGAGCTTTAAATCATGGATTATCCATCTAATACAAAGCTTTCTGATGCCTAAATGTTCACGCAGAATTTTCTTTATTTAGCTCATACTAATGTCTATACTTGCCCGAATTTGCTGATGCGTATTATCAGTCTTTATCATGAACTGCAGAACATGGATGCATCTGTTTTTTTTTAATATCGAAGAACGTCCCTTATCCAGATCACCTCTGAAATCGTTATGACCACGCTTGAACTAATCATAACAGTTATAAAAAGTAGGTCGGAAAGGGGCTTCATCACAAAATACACATCAAGGTCAATTGTGACTTTTGTTGATTACAAGCGAAAGGATATTCAAAATAGATAATCAAATGAAAATTGTCTCCGTCAAATATATCTCAACGTGAGCATAAAATTTTGAAATTGCCATCAGTTTGCAAAGAAAATGAAAAATGAGACCCATAGTACTACACTGTATTATCAATTTTTAAATCTCATTCTACTATTCGTTACCTTTGTTATGAACGGCCAGGTTCAAAACCCTTCAGTGCTATTTTTGCAAAAATTGTGTTTAGTTGAAAATCTAATATTTTTATTTGTGTCTTTTTCCTACGCATTTTTCTTTTGTCACAATGAATTTTATTTAAGGCAGCAATATAAGGGATATTATTTCTTCGTACGCTGCCTGGTTTCAGAAGTTCGGTTATATAAGATCTGTTCAAACAAAACTAAATACCATTAGTATCTAATATCAGTAATAAATCAGTAAAAGAGTATTGACGTATTATTTGTGTGTGTATAGTACAGGAGAAAACGGACACGTGCTGTTATATAGAATCGATATTGAAAACTAAAGATGAGATAAAGTTATAATATTAGGGGAATGAAATGAGAAATAGATATTGTAGTTATATTCTCGAATGACATTTTTTCCCAACTCGTCCTGGAAAATTTATTCAGACAGTATTATTGGTTGTTGTTAACAATTTCCATGGTATTATTTTTTTTTCGTAAATTTGGTATTTGACGGTCATTTAAAGTATACTTATATTAATTATATTATTTATTAGTATATTATATTTAAATTATACGTTAAGGAAAAGTTCCTTACATTATTTAAAATTGGTTACAGATAATACATGAACTTCGAAAAAAATACCCTACTTTATGCCAGTCGCTTATTATATTTCATAGAATTTACTCGTATCGCGATACAAGTTAAATAAAATAATTGAAGATAAATATTTTTCAATAACTCTAAACTATTACTAACTATAAACTAACAGTATATCTTTCTGTTATAATGCGTAACTGATATTAAATACGGCTTTTTAACTTTCACCGTTGTTATGCAAATTATAACTCATATCTTAATCGATAATTTAATTACTATTATTAAAGACATTACTGTAAAAGCACTTCACAGACTAGTGACACAAGATCAGACAGAAAAATATTCAATATTAGTATAATTTTCCATAACACCTTGGTTACGATTCACAAGGTAAACATATTCTTAATGTTAATTATCAAGGCGAGTAAAGGTTATTCCTACAAAACATAAGTCAAGTGCATATCTGAGACATTCAAAATTTCGTAAATACTAAAATATGCTAATAATTATATGTAATAATTATATATAAATAATTTTAATAATAATATGGGTAAATACATACTTTAATTAATTCCACGTAAAAATTTTGTTTACATGGTTTATTGCGTTCCTCAAAAATAAGTGAATTACTTCCAGTTTTAAGAAATATTACTAATACACTTAAATTGTAATAAGAAATGGTATAAAATAGCAGGTATATGTTTATTGACAGTCTAGCAACAAAAATCGTGTCCAAATTAAAAAAAAACATAATTATCTAATTTTATACTATTAATACCTATTTCATGATAATAGATTAAACTTTGAAGTAGAACATTTTGCTTCGTAAATTATTCAATACCAAAGGGAAGTTTCGCCTTTATTCATGCCCTAGACTATTCTTTAAGATAAATAATATATTAACTGAAGACTGGACTCTTAATGAATTGATCCCGGTATTAGAAAAACGTTGCCTGGGTGATGTTTAATTCAAGAGCTTTTATATTCCGTAGTTGGGCTGTTTAAGGCCAAGATTATACCGCCAGAAATTTAATCGAAATTAAGAGCAATTTAACTAAGGCAATCTCGTGAAAGGAATAAATAGATTTGAGAGGTATTTTGTAATGGTAATTATTACATTAAACTTCATTAAGGTGCTTTCAATTTACATAGTTTTTTAACTACCCTTAGTAAAACTGTTTTTGGGTAATTAAAATAAGGCAATAATTTCGAATACTTCAAATTCTTTTCAGTTATTCTCCCTTACAAGGAGATTTCAGGAAGTTGTTGTCATACAACGAAACCCAGGCCGTGGTTAAGAATTTAAATAAAGATTACAAATAAAATTACATCACCTAGTTTCATTTAGTTGTGAATAAACATTAGGGGAATTCCATTAAATTTAAATTATTAAATTTGGTTTATCGTGTACTAAAATATGATACTTCGTAATTAATTCAATGTTAAAATAAAAGTTTGAAAAATGACTGAACGTAAAAATATGATATTGGTTTAATTAACAGGGATATCGAAATAACTTAATACAGTTGTGATGTACTTTTAGAGCAAATGGTAAATATTTGTATAGACAATTTATTTAACAAGGACCCAAATTGGATTTAAAAAGCTTCAAAAAAAGAATTGTTATATTCGATCAGAGTAAAAAATATGTATCTAAGATTTTCTGCAATTTTCTTCTTGATAATTTGGATTCTCATTTTATTGTTACAGTTAACCTTTTTGTGGGTTTTAAAAAATTTATTTAAATGCTCGTTAGATCATGAGGCTTAATACATCACATGGGGACAGAGTTTCGAATTTTTAGTCTTTGAGGGCAAAAAATACTGAATTTTTTTTAAATGTAATAATTGAGATGTCAAATAAAATTATGGTAAGAAAATTGTAGTATATAAAGTATATTCTGGTCATAAACTTTGCCATACCAAACTTTGTAGAAATGTTTTTTATATCTCTAAGATGAAAGTGGACCGCTAATAAAAGAGGGTAAAAAGTAAAAGAAATTCATGAAAAAAAAATTATTAATTCATGCAAGGAAATCATCAGTATTTTTTGTACCCAAACTGATTTTGGGCAGTTGGATAAAATATTTAAAAAATTATCTAAATTTGGTGTTTAAAAAACATATTAATCAAAAATATAATATCAAATAAAAATTATATTTAAAACCGATGCTGATATCATCATTTAAACAATTCTAGACGTATTACAATTTGTCTACAAACTGACATTTATGAATGCATGTATATCTTCTTAGTCTACTTTAAACACTCTAATCTCTACTTGGAAAATTACTTTTAAATACATTGATTAATTTTTCGTTTAAAACATTAATCTTATAGACATTCTTGAAATTAGTCATATGCGGGGTAATCGTTCATACCTTGTTATACTATGAATTCATCTTATATTTTACCGTATTTTGGTAGAATGAACAATGGCCAAGAATAGATAAGAAATATTGTAAATTTTATAATTATATTTGATCATTTAAGTATGAAAAATTAGTAAATATTACAGACCCACTTAGGTTCTTGATATCCTTGAAATTTCACTTCCATAGTTTTTTTTTGTTTAAGTAAGTCTTTTGCGTTTCAGATGCATGTTACATTTGAGTTAATGGATCCAAACATCCTTTGCTGCTTCAGTTTCGTAAGCTCTAGACATATTCATATCAATTCGCATTATTAAGACGCTTTATATTAGCTTAACTTGTATGTTACATAACAACATAACGGAATTTTCGATAAAATTTTCATCCATTTCCATACGACCGAATTATTAAAAATATTGCACACGTATCGAGAACCGAAGACGATGCAATAATTTTAGTTATCCTCACTTTTGTAATAATATGAACTAATAAATAAAAAATATCTTTATATAAGACTGTTTTCGTTAAGAGCGAAAAAAGGTCTTACAACCAGGTCAAACTTAAATTTTCCTTGAATAAATTTAAAATAACAATAAAGTGATTGGCAAAAAATTAACATTGATATAAAAAATGTGCGGGGCTGTTGACTTACATTTTAATAACAAGGATCCCATGCTTTTAATACATTAAAGTAAATTTGTTTATTATTCGTTTTATTCTTATTTTAAGTTTTTTAAAAAAAAATGAAGTTATATCTAATTGTGAAAAATCATTTTGCTCTTAAAAATCTGTAAATTAAAATATTACTTTTATTTTTTCATTCATATTGCTACAAAAGCGTCTCTTTTTAGTTTCTTTTAAATTATATTTTAATTTTAAAACTTTGGTTTGATAGTGTAAATAAGGCAGCGTAGATAGTACAAAAAATAAACAAGTTTGTTGACAAGGATGTAGTTAATGAACGCATAGTATATTAATGGTTTGAAAAATTCCGATCTACCGATTTTTATTATCAAAATGAACTGAATTACACGTGAATTAGTAGCGAGGTTTTCCACTATTGTTTCAGCAATTTTAAAAAATTCGATAGCATCCGTAAGTTTAAGAAGTTGATAGTAAGGTTAATAAGATTTCACAAAGTCGTTAGAAGAAAAATCGTATCGAAGCCTGCCTTTCTTTGGTTTTATAGAATAAAAGCATTCCATGTTTATATCCGATTACGTTTGATCAAAAATAGATTCCCACACCCACACAATTGGTTAAATTTCATTCAACACAATGGATAAAGATAAATTGTTGAAATACACTGAAACAAAATATTTACTACAAAAAATTATTGGTGTGTTTGGTAGTCCAGCACTGGTGTCATCCATTACAGCTTTATGAAACCTAATCAATCGACTGCAGATAACGTTTAATATAACCAATTAGACGGAATCTTGAGAGAGCTTG
This sequence comes from Druceiella hillmani, assembly GCA_039881145.1. Lineage (NCBI taxonomy): Eukaryota > Metazoa > Arthropoda > Insecta > Lepidoptera > Hepialidae > Druceiella > Druceiella hillmani. The sequence continues at coordinate 23,496,799 of JAYKKI010000022.1, read as the reverse complement.
CGATTAGAAAAAATAGATGAATGAAATGGTAATTAAAAACAGGTTCATTCTCTTGCAGGACGATGTTCGATCACACGATGCACAAACTAAGTTTTTTAAACTGCAAGAAGTAGACTTAAAAGTTTTCTGTCTTCCAATGTTCTATCCCAACCCTGTCTCAAATAAATACTATTTTTTCCAGGCCATTTGATTACTTCTTGCAAGAAAAAATATTTTAAATTTTTTTATTTGTAGTAAAAAAACGTCTTTCAACATAACTCATTCTTCAGGTTATTTCGTTACTGATATTAACAAATTAATATGGCAAAATTATATCGAAAGTTTAGGTGCATTCTAAGGGGTATTTATACTACTTCTTCCCTAATATAAAATAAAACAAACTTCAGCTCGGAATTGTATGCCCTAAACCTAATGTAATATGTAAAAAAAATTCTAAGCCTTGAATAGTTTATTTGTGTACACTTACATCTTAAGCACGTACGTTATTTTTATTCCAGATACTAATAGATACGGTTACATTTTCACTAGTATCTGGAATCAATACTAGTATAAATGTAATGAGAAAGAAAATAAGGAGTTTGATTCGAGTACCGACTGACATTCATATCTATACGAGACAAGAGAAATATGCAAAAAGAAGTGGTGAAACACAAAATCAGAAACAGTAATTATTAGGTGGCGGAAAGCTATTTAAAGAAACTGACTTCAAAAACTGTTTTGTTCTAATGTTTGTAATTAAGTAAGGATAATTTTTTTTTAACTCCACGTTATTTTTATAAAAACAAAAGATGGGCAGTCGTGGGGAGTGCCGATAGAAGTGAAAATTTAAAACTAAGAAATAACTTTGGCTTTAAATAATAATTTTGCCAAAAATAACAAAGCACATATTTTATTTTTGACAATTTAAACTAATAAACAAAAAGGTCGTAAAATTCAATTTCAGAATAAAATTTTGCAATAATAGACAATATTTCCTGAAATGAAAATTGGAGCCTTTCTCGCAAAAATTTCAATAATATAAGGTAATAAACCATAATTTTGCGTTAGTAACCATATATTCCAATTCAACACAAAAATCTATCTTATTATAAAATTTTAAAGGATTTTTAATTTTAAAATCTGCGCCAAAAATATTATCGAACGACTAGAAATCTGTGTTACCACGCTAGTAAGATAACTTCTAAGCCACAATGAAATACTTATTACATGATGTATTGCGGAGGTCAAATATTAAAAAAATTAAAAGATAATTAAACGCAAATATGATACGAATATTGGAAATATTTAAAAATAAATGTCTTGTTATACACATATGTATATATCGAATAAGAATAGAATTTTGTAAATAAAAAATATGAACATAATTTTTAACATTAAACATTTCAAAGAACACTAAATATATAAAATTCTAAATTAATATTGATGTAAAATATTTTGAATTTACAAATAAATTAAATTCACTAACTCAATACTTTCTCGTTTCAACTCGCATAAAACCTTCGCGAAAATTTCACTTTAATGTATCTATTAACTCCTCCAAATATCAAATCTAAATAATTTCATATGATCCTTTTTTGAGTTAATGATTTCAAAATAACTTAGAAAATGCTTTTAAGAATATCCACTCGAAAAAGAAGAATGTTTTAAACAAAAGCTTTCTAAAAATTATAATAAAGTATGCTAATAAGTTCATGCTTAAAATATGAATTACTTTGAAATTTCTCTACAGATTTATTACATAATACTATATACATTGACTAGAATTAAGTGATATTTGAATTTTGTTTTTTCGTTTGGATTTCCAAAGTCAATGTTATTTTGTGTAACATAGGGTTGCTACTGAAATTAGTTTCAATTACCTTCTACATTACTCAGTCACCTCTATGATGAGATGCCAAAAGCAATCAGTGACTATTGAGTAAACATTACTTAATATTCCTGTAGAACAAATTTAGCCATGAGAGGGTTTTAAGCTTGCTGTTGAATGTTTATTTTTAGAGCTGATTGCTCATTTAGCGATGTACCGAGACTACCCTTTCGACCTTTTGCCTTAAGATCTTTGTTTTATCCGCCCACAATCGAGATAAATTAATGAATGAGAAAATGAAGTGTACTTTAATTAGTGACTTTTCCTCTATTGACACGGAAATCGAAGTAAAAAATTTAATGACGCCAATCCTTCTTATTTGAATTATAACCATGAATTAACATTGGGTAAATTTCATTTAAATCGTTAAAATAAATGAAAAACCCGACCAAATACATGTCGGAATAAACACAAATCAGTATTTCGTAGTTGTCTACACCGTTTAAAAACTTTGACAGAAGGTAACCAAAGCTACTTTAATTGAAAATTCTAACGAAATTTTGCGGTAGATGTTAATGTACAGGCTAAACCGTTCTCCAACCCAAACTATTGTATCAATTACATATTTCAATTATTCCTATCTACCCTATCTTACCGTCGTATCTGTGGGTGTTCAGTTTTAAATAATTACTATTTTTAGTCACAGACATCAATTAAGAACGATTTATTTCGAAATTCTTATGTGGATGGTACAAATGGAATCACGAGCACTGATATAGAATAAATATATGACTGAAAAGTGTAATAAATCATAGGCCCAACCACTGGACTCGAAGGTCTGAATTTCAATGTGGGGTTTAATTTTAGGTAACAAACGTTTACTAAGAAATTATTTCGTAATATTCCCATGAGAACGGCAGTAAGAAAATCTCGGCGATGATGCTGCGGATCACTCAACAACACCTTAGCCTCAAATTTATTTTACACATGAACATTAAGAGATTTGATATGAAATGCCTTTGGGAATTTTGGGAAATTGGCGAAGACGCAGGCAAAATCTGGTGTTGCGCTTTGCAATTGAATATTTTTATTAAAAATGCACTACATTTTTGCACTACATCTAGGTTTAGAAAAGGCAAAAAACTAATGTGAAAAGAAAACGCGATGATAAAAAGGACATGAAATTATTTAGAGGTGATATTTGAAGGAGTCAATAGATACATTAAAGTGAAATTTTCGCGAAGGTTTTATGCGAGTTGAAACGTGAAGGTATTGAGTTAGTGAATATAATTTATTTCAGTATTAATTTAGAATTTTATATATTTAGTGTTCTTTGAAATGTTTAATGTTAAAAATTCTATTCTTATTCGATATATACATACGTATGTATATACATATGTATATGTGTATACATATATATATATATATATATATATATATATATATATATATATATATATATATATATATATATATATATGTATATATATATATATATATATATATATATATATATGTATATATATATATATATATATATATATATATATATATAGTACCATGTGACCGACCGATGCTCGGTTTATTTTGAGTTTTCCATAGGTGCGTGAAATTGCTTGGTTCATGGTATTAAATTTTCTTCTATTTCCCTGTCCCTTTCCCTTCCCCTTTGCCTTTGCTTTCTTTTTTGAACTCGCCTTCCCTCACGCCTTCTCATTCGCTTTTGCGTCCGCTCTCGCGTTCACCTTCGCGTTCGAGTTCGCCCCGCGTTCGCCTTCCACTTCCCCTTCACCTTCCAGTACACCTTCTTAATTCCAACTTCTCATCTTTACCTCCTTCTCCCCTTCCATTTTCACATACCCCTTCTCCGTCCTCCCCTCATCTACCACTTCCGCTTCCCCGTCCCTTTCCCTTCACCTTCCCCTCCCCTCCATCTCACCCTCCCTTTCCCCGTCCCTTTCCCTTCACCTTCCTCTCCCCTTCCCCGTGTTCTTCCCTTCCGCTCCTCTCCCCCTTCCCCTTCCTCTACCTTTCCCCGTCCCCTTCCCTTCCGCTCCCCCTTCCCCTTCCTCTACCTTTCCCCGTCCCCTTCCCTTCCGCTCCCCCTTCCCCTTCTCTTCGACTCCCCTTCCTCTTCCTTTCCGCTCTCCCTTCCCCTTCCCTTCCACTCCCTCTACCCCTTCCCTTCTGCTCCCCCTTCCGCTCCCCTTTCCCCTTACCTTTCTTTTCCCTTACCTTCCACTTCCTCTTCACATCCCCCTTCCACACTCCTCTCACCACCCCCTTTCCCTCACCTCACCCTCCTCCTCTATTCCCCTTCCCCATCCTCTCTCCCTCTATTCCCCTTCTCCTTCCCCTCCTTCTCTATTCTTCTTCCCCTTCCCCTTCTCCTATTCCTCTACTCCTCTTCCGCTTCCTCGACCCCTCCCCTTGCTCTCCTACGCCCATCTCCTTTCCCTCCCCATCCTCTCCCCCTTTCCCCTCATTCCTTTCCGTCCCCACCCTCTCGCCCTCCCCATCCCTTCCCCACACCCCTACCCACACTTACCCTCCCTTTCCTTCCCCCTCCCTTCCTTACCCCTACCCTACCCTTCCCCTTCCACTTCTCCTTCGACCCCCCTTCCAATACCCCTCCCACCTCATTTTACAATCCCCCTCCCCTCCCCTACCCGCTCCCTCCCCCTTCGCGCACCTCCCCCTTTCTCTTCCCCTCTCTCCCTCCCTGCTCCGAGCCGATCTCTCCTATGTTTTTCCTTTCAAAAGTTATTAAGTCTTAATAACAGTGTTAATTGTCATTTTGAAAATTTTACATGGCTGTCATTTCCAAAATAATTAACCGACATGATATTCATCTTCGGAATTATTCAATATAATCACCCACGCAATAAATATACCAAATTTTATCAAAATCGTTAGAGCCATTTCCGAGAAACCATTTACATATATATTTATATATATATATATATATATATATATATATATATATATATACATATATATGTATATATATATATATATATATATATATATATATATATATATATATATGTATATATCGAATAAGAATAGAAAGTTATACATAAAAAATATGAATATCATTTTTAGTATTAAACATTGCAAAGAACACTAAATATATAAAATTCTAATTTAATATTGACATTCAATATTTTGAATTTACAAATAAATTAAATTCACTAACTCAATACCTTTTCGTTTCAACTCGCATAAAACCTTCGCGAAAATTTCAATTTAATGTATTAATTAACTCCTTCAAATATCACCTCTAAATAATTTCATGTCCTTTTTATGATCGCGTTTTCTTTTCACATTAGTTTTTTGCCTTTTATCAACCTATTTAAACAAATGCAGTGCATTTTTAATAAAAATATTCAATTGCAAAGCGCAACACCAGATTTTGCGTGGGGTTTGCGTACCCATTTCCCAAAATTTCCAAAGGCATTTTATATCAAATCTCTTAATGTTTGCGTGTAAAATAAATTTGAGGCTATGGTGTTGTTGAGTGATCCGCAGCGTCATCGCCGAGATTTTCTTACTGCCGTTCTCATGGGAATTTTACGATATAATTTCTTAGTAAAGGTTTGTTACCTAAAATTAAACCCCACATTGAAATTCAGACCTTCGAATCCAGTGGTTGGGGCTATGCGTTATTACAATTCTCATTCATATATTTATTCTATATTAGTGCTCGTGATTCCATTTGTACCATCCACATAAGAATTTCGAAATAAATCGTTCTTAATTGATGTCTGTGACTAAAAATAGTAATTATTTAAAACTGAACACCCACAGATACGACGGTAAGATAGGGTAGATAGGAATAATTGAAATATGTAATTGATACAATAGTTTGGGTTGGAGAACGGTTTAGCCTGTACATTAACATCTACCGCAAAATTTCGTTAGAATTTTCAATTAAAGTAGCTTTGGTTATCTTCTGTCAAAGTTTTTAAATGGTGTAGACAACTACGAAATACTGATTTGTGTTTATTCCGACATGTATTTGGTCGGGTTTTTCATTTATTTTAACGATTTAAATGAAATTTACCCAATGTTAATTCATGGTTATAATTCAAATAAGAAGGATTGGCGTCATTCAATTTTTTACTCCGATTTCAGTGTCAATAGAGGAAAGGTCACTAATTAAAGTACGCTTCATTTTCTCATTCATTAATTTATCCCGATTGTGGGAGGATAAAACAAAGATCGTAAGACAAAAGGTTGATAGGGTATTCTCGGTACATCGCTAAATGAGCAATCAGGTCTAAAAATAAACATTCAACAGCCTGTTTCAAACCCTCTGACGGTTAAATTTGTTCTACAGGAATGTTAAGTAATGTTTACTCAGTAGTCACTGATTGCTTTGGCATGTCATCATAGAGGTGACTAAGTAATGTAGAAGGTAATTGAATCTAATTTTAGTAGCCACCATAGGGTGGCTACTAAAATTAGTTTCATAAAATAACATTGACTTTGGAAATCCAAACGAAAAAACAAAATTCAAATTTCACTTAATTCTACTCGATGTATATCCTATTATATAATAAATCTATAGAGAAGTTTCGAAGTAATTGTTTAAACCATTCTTCTTTTTCTCATTCTTAAAAGCATTTGCTAAGTCATTTTGAAACAATTAACTCAAAAAAAGATCAGCCAAATATATTAAAGTGATTATATGGAAAAATTAATGTAATTTTGTGACATTTATTTCATTCTGTCATTCATTATTCCTATTTTCAAAATATTCACATGAAATTGAATTCATAAAAATTGGATTAATTCATGTAATTTTTTAAACATTGTCATTGTTGTTGCTATTACACTTACACAAATCTATGTTTTGTTTATGTTGCAAATATGTACATGTAAATGTGTATATATATATATATATATATATATATATATATCTATAATATAAACAGATATGTACACATATGTATCGGTATGTATTAAGCAGATATGTATGGGTACGAATTTTTCATAACCTTATGTCCTGTTTTGTTTTTTTTTTACTTCGTTTAACTTTTACTTTCGAGTTTGTAATAACTAGCGCAAAAGCTCTTGAATAAAGATGTTTTATTGCTACGTTTTCTAATGTAAGTATTAATTGAATAATGGTCCAAACTCTAGGTAATATATTACGTATAGATCCATACGGTCTAAAGCGTGGTCAATGGTAAAACTTCCTCTTGCCACGGAATAATTCATGAAAAAGAATGTTTCAATTCAAAGTTACCTTATTGGAAATTATATTAATTGCGTAACATTTCTTAGTCGATTTATCTTACTCTCTCAGCGTTAACTAATATTTTATTAAATAGACATTTTATTATTACATATGAAAAAAAATAATATTAAAAAGGGACTTTGGTGACAAATGACAAATAATAAAGAAATTGTGTGAAAATAAGTGAAATTATCCCCAAATAATTCTTTAACGGATCGTATTTATATTTGGCCAATATTATATACCCTCAATATAATATTTACCAGTTCTCTATTATACGTATGTTCTTCCCAATATTCCTATATACAACTGACCATCATGGACTTTAAATCCCCACTAATATAAAAAATAAAGTTTTATCTATTTACTTGTTTGTTAGCCCTTCTATCACTCCTAAATTCCTTATCATATTTTACTGAAATTTCGCATGCAGGTATATACTTCCTATATGAAGAAATAAGTTATATATTATTACGCTATCGTTTACACCAATAAGGCATTAAACATAAGGGAAAAAAAATTAATTCGCACACGATAATTTAAATGCGTTGATATTTATTTTTAATGTAATGGACATGTTCAATTTAATGTGCTAAAAGTGAACGCCAATTTGAAATTTCTCGTCAGAATTTAATAACGGGAAAAGTAATGTGTGCCCCTAACTATTATTAAAAGACTTAAAAAAGGAATTAAGCAATTCGATGGGCACATATTTTTTTATTTTCATGTATTTTTTTAATTTTCATACCGTAACTCGGCTTTTTGTTTGCTTATAAGAGACTATCCTTACCAAATCGTCAACCGACTAGATTACAAGGTTCTTTTATGAACATTTATTTATTTGTTTTTACTGATCCTTTGGTTGCAAATGATGGCAAAATTCTGAAGAAGGCAGAAAGTGATGACTTTGTCGAATTTAAGTTCGTTTTGATTTATCTTAACGAGGTCCTTCTACATAAATAGTGAGAAACGCGGTATAATAGAACCGGAAGGTGGTGACAGCAACGCCTTCATGGCGAGGAGTAGATTCATCGTATTTGGTTTCCTTTGAATTTTCTTGATAAGTCTTTTGATCACAAGTATTGCCAGGGTCTGACAATGGAGCCGAAAGACGGCAACGATACTTCTCAATTCGAGGAGTATTTTCATGGAATTTAGGTTCGCCTGATTAATCTTTATGAATTTTTGGTCACCAATTTATTTTTATTATTGATTATTTGTTGACTGGATCAAATAATTTATACTCCTTTGAGTTTTCTTGATGGCGGAAGTAGTGACCAAGACTTTTTCTGATGAGTCCTATGATTACAAGCAACAATTAAAGTAAACGATAAAATTGTTGAGTTTGAATTCGTTTTAATTTTCTTGACGTAAGTAAGAAAGCAACAAAGTAATTGGGTAGACACAAGCATACGCAGGTATATTCAAAAACATCAACAATTTTATAGGTATATCAAATAAGCCTGCGTTATCGTGTCTCAGTAGCTTCATTATGCAAAGACACTGTCGGTCTTCAATGGATTCGACAACAAAAAAATTTGCTTAGAATCGCAGATTCTACAAGAGTTAATATACGCAATCATAGCGCTAATTAATTATTGTAAAAAAATGTAGTCCAGATTATCATGGCATAACTCACATTGAACGGCACACGATCACAATAAGGGTTAAAATTCAGGTCTGGAAAATTTTGAGGAAAATAATACTAACCTCGTAACTACATAACTGGTCCAACTGATATCAATACCTACTTTATAAAAAAGTCTTAAATTTTCCTAATACCATGTGGACGAAACCACATTGCTACATAAGGTATCAAAGCATACCTCTCCTATAAAATGAAATAATTTGTCCATTATAATTATTTTAACATTTATCCATTAAGTAATTTTTCCAATTTTATCCATTTGAACTTGAGCTTATTGCGTAAATATTTTTATATATTAAAAATATCTCCTTCAATTTTTAACCAATTAGATTGTCCTAAATTTGGCGGATTATATTATAGTTATTAATGTATATATATAAATGCGTTATTGGAATAAACATTTTGCTGAAAAAGTAACTTAATCCCGCCATCTCGCTAAAGATCCAATGTCATGTTTATAACAAAATCCCATGTTTATTACAGTTGCTCATAAACAGACGTCGCTTTCAATGAATATAAAATAGTATAGGAGTTGGGTTCATCTTGATGATTTCTATTGCAGGTTTATTTGAATGAAGGTGATTTATTTCCATTTAGGACTTGAATATATCTTACATGCATATAATTAAGTTCTCAAATCTTTATGCAAAATTTAACAAGTTCCAATTATTAATGGATTACCAACTTTTTTGTTATTATCTTTGACTCGTGCAAACAACATGACCGTACTAACTTTATTATGATATATTTAATATTTTACAAGAATTTTTTAGTCAAAAAGAAACTCGGTACTCTAATATCTAAATGCATTCAAAATTAACTTTCGTACTAATATTTTTCTACTTAACAAGATATTATTATTATACCAATGTTATAGTAAACTGACTATTTAACGTAGAAACTTGTTGTTTTTATTTTTTTTACACTTTAAATTACGAAAAATATTCTTTAGCTAAAGTCTACTTTCTAGATAAAAATGATTGGCGATCGAATAATTAAACAATTAACGCACCATTTATTTTTTTCTTTTGATATTGTATAAAACATCTAAATACGAGGTAAACTTCTAGTGATTTAAAAAAACAAGAATACTACTCTGTAATTAATAAATAATTAACGGCTTTGTATCGTTATTATTATTTTTTTTAATAATATGAAAAGAACTTTAGACACTAAACAACATATTTCTTTTATTCTTACCGACTACTGAGAAGTCCAAAAGAAAGTATTGTTTTTTATCACTAGCTAAGTTGTATATGTATTACTCTGCATTTATCCACTAGTAAAACTTCAATAGCAGAACCGATTTTTGTAAATGAAGTATAATTAAATTTGCATACGAGGCGGGGCGCAAAAATATTTGCATGATAGATGTGTAACAGCGCATTAAAATATATGTCACTGTGCACGAACATATGTTTCTAGTTGCACTTATTCAGCAACTTGGAAATTAAATTTCCTTAAAATGATTGAAGAAATAAATCTAAAAAAATTTTATGTTTATTTAAATCGCGGGGCAGACACCAAATGTTAAATAAACCATAGGCATACGAATAATGTTTATATATTATTATGATAATGTATTCCTAATATATATAATATAAAGATTTACTTTGTTTTATATATATTTTAAATGATCTTATTTTAGAAAAGACTTTTCTTCTTTTTTTTAATAAACCGTATTTTTGATTATCATTATTTGAATAACTAATGTAACAGACTTACGGTAATTTGTCACAAAATTATATTATCAAATTATAGGTATATATAGCAAGTAGAAAAATTCCATAAAGAATTACTTTGTCATCTTGGGATATGGGATCCAAAAAGGCTACGTATCTTTTCAATATTTGTTAGACACAAAAAGAAATAATCAAATATCAACATTCGGACCAACAATTAACTTATTAGACGGAAGTAGACGTTCTGGATACGATATTCGTTTAAAAATTGTTATTTATCGACACTAAATCAGTTAGTGCGATTTTCTGCAAGTGTGTAGTTATAAGATCCGCAAATTTCCCATTCCATTATAATTTTTATTTCGGTTTACTCATATTACCTAAAGGAAAATCGACAGGCTCTCTGATGGTAATAACTTAAACTTCTTAGGAATTGAATTGGTTTCTTCATAATTAATTTAAGAACACCATTATTTTTTTTGCGACTTATTATTTAATTTTAGAAACATAACAAAAAAGTTACCATTTTTTTCACTTTTTCGATATTATGGTAACATATATTTTGATTTTAAAGGACGTTCTGACTTCTGTCTTTCTACAATTGAATCACGGCCATTACAAAATCTACTACAAAACAATTTTTGACACGCTGAGTACTTTAAAAATTTTAAACGAAAATTAATATTAATGACGTGTTTGCGATCCATTTTGTATCGATACACTTTAGAAATATATTGCTTTAATTGTGGTTAAAAACAAAATGATGGCACCAAATATCTGGAATCCCATTAGGAATTATTATGAAGTTTTGCGGCTTTATTCTTTCTATGAGCCCTAGAATATTAACCTACATCTCTGAGACACCCGATAGAAAAGTATACCGTTGTCTCTCATTCGACGCGAGTATTGACTGATTATTCTTAGCAAAGGTAGACCAACTCGGAAATTCGTCAAACTAAGTTAGTCGACACGAAAATTCCTGTAAACTTATTTGATCAAGTACGTAACAATCAATGAATAGTGTTGTAAATCGATTTCGGTTCTGTGCGAAATCGCTTATTTTTGAGTTATTTAATAGAGTTGTTGAAAAATAAAGACAGTTACCTAATGAAGATAATAGTCTCTCGGAAGTATCAATATTCGCTAAGTTGCATAATTTACCTGAACCACGTGGCTCATATAAATAAGTAGCAAGCTAATCCGGATGCTTATTTCTTGTACGTGTCATTATCATGCTCATATTTCCGGGATATTTATGAGACGAGGAACATTTCCCGCCCACAATTTTTTTGTCTATTTACTTTCTAATAAACTCTCGAATGAATAGTCTTCTTTCTTGGGTCAGGCATTGTAATTTAAATTATATCATTTAATGATGGACATAAAACTTTTCTAATAAAAAAACACAAGTTGAACAAACTAACGAAAATAACTAATCAAAACCTAAGGTCGAGGAATGTATTCGTATACTAAAACAGTAAAGCACAATTTTTTTTGTCTATTTACTTTCTAATAAACTCTCAAATGAATTGTCTTCTTTCTCGGGTCAGGCATTGTAATTTAAATTATATCATTTAATTATGGACTTAAAACTTTTCTAATAAAAAACACAAGTTGAACAAACTAACGAAAATAATTAATCAAAACCTAAGGTCGAGGAATGTATTCGTTTACTAAAACAATAAAATACGTCCGAGTGAGCCATTAAATTATATGCGAGAATCGAGTATCTTCGGTTTTATTCAAGCATGCAAACGTTATATGTGGTTTGGGCATGCGAGCGATGCACAGACTGAGTGCAGCAAACGATCAAACGAGCCATACTCCGGTTTGTCATGAACGTAAATCGGTTTATCTCGGTTTAACTTCAACTCGGTTTGGATCGGTTTGCAAAGTGAAGTCGTTAAAACTCTAATTCTTAGCCAACTCAGTCGTTGGTTAACACTTTCGCGGAACAGCTGGATCGATTCGGTAAGTATCATAGTTCCACTCTTAAGTTAGGTCGATGCTCTTTTGAGGCTTATATTTATCTTTTGTGTTATTTTAAGTGTCGGATTTAAATGTTGGTTTGTAATTTGGGATATATATTAATGTTTTTATTGTTATGTTTTGATTGTTTATATTTTGGTTATTATGAAATATCAAATATGCACTTGCAATGACGAGCAGGAGGATTTTGACAAGCTATTAAATAAGAATAATATTTATTCGATAAGATGAAAATGACGACGATGAAATTCTGGAAAGTGATAGCGTGACTGAATATCACATATAAGGACATGATGGGAAAAGTGACTAAGAAAACGAATTAATCGGCCTTATATTAAATTAAAAAGATTTACCTCATCAGAGAGTAGGAATAAATTTAGTCGTCTAAAAAGAAAGAAGAAATATGAATGTTAGGCTATTATAAGGTTAAAAGTCATTGGAGATCTTCTGCCGTCAATGTAATTTGTACCAGTAGAGGTACCACTCGCCCATTTCGAAATAATTTTTATCCAATTTTATATTCAGGTGTCTTTATAAGTGATGAAACAATTCAATCGTCAGGTCGTTCAATGTACCAATATACAAATATCTGTGAAACTTATAAAAATTTGACCAGCGTCATAATTCGAGATACAAAGTAAACCAAAATTCGAACTTCAAATGGAATCCCTACCCAGGGTGATGGCATGAAAGACTTCAGTTCTTTAATGTATTCAAGATTTATTTGATATTACTCTTCAAGAACAAGCTATATACCAGTGATGAGCAGGGATGATTTGACTCCCTAATTAGATGTCTAGGATGAATGACAAGTATTTACAACCTCTTGTTCATCAAGAAGATCACTTTATCTTAGGAAGAAAAATTTGGGATCAATTTAGAACTCAATGTAGAATAAAATACCCACCGGGAGATCATGTTACACAGAATGAGCCATTACTCAGGTGTCATGGAAAATATCCCTTCAGGATGTATATACCAAATAAACCGAGTAAGTGCAGTGTACAATTTCCCATTATATGTGATAGTGGATCAAAATATATGTTTAGTACTATGCTATATATCGGCCAAGCCACAAATATTAATACAATGCCGCTGGAAAAATAGTATTTAAAAAAATTAATATTCGTAGTATGACTAGTAATATAACTTATTGTTATTGATTTACTTTATTATCTCCAACAAAAGTGTAGCTGCTCGAATTACGTAAACTGACACTTATAGGTACTATAAAATCGAATAAACGGGAGACCCCGGAAGAGATAAAGAAAACCCGTTCTTGGCCAATAGGTACAACGATATTTTGCTACAATAGCTTTTGCTTCGATGGATCTTTGATCTTATCATGATATAAGCCCAAACCTTCAAAAATAGTGTACCTGCTATTATCGGGCGATGAAGAGGATATATTTAATTAAGCTACCGGTCAACCTCAGATGGTGATACGTTACAATTAGACCAAAGGTTTTCTTTTCCGTCTTTTCAAGCAAGGGTACTTAATAGATATATAGGAAACTTACGATGACTTAAAATATTTTTCATGTGTTTATTTTATCAAATTTCGTTGTTGTCATTAATTTTTGTGGAAATTGATTATTTCAATAAGAACTTTTGAAGATAACAAAAGTAATTTATATAAAATATAAAGGAAAAGAAAACAAGGATTATCTGTTTAAACTTTCAATATTAACAAAATAGTTTCACATGACAATTTTTTGATAGTACATGTAGACAACAAAGTTCAGCCATCCGAATGACATTTGTTCAACAATTTTGCAACTGCTATCAACCGTAAAATTATTTCCCAAGTATACTTACAAATTATACGATATCAGATATTTAATAACATTATCACAGCATTTTATTTGACTTTGATGAGAAAATACACGAATTATTCGATGAAAATAATACAAGAACCCAAACTAATAGAAGTATAATATTACTCGTAAAACTTTATAAATGTTGTGAAAGATGATAATGGTGAACATAAAGCACATAAATTTTATTAGAATGAGATACATGGATGTGCGTATAATTATTTGCAAAATAACCATAACATAAATTTTATTAGAATAAGATGCATGGATGTGCGTATAATTATTTGCAAAATAACCATAACATAAATTTTATTAGAATGAGATACATGGATGTGCGTATAATTATTTGCAAAATAACCATAACATAAATTTTATTAGAATGAGATACATGGATGTGCGTATAATTATTTGCAAAATAACCATAACATAAATTTTATTAGAATGAGATACATGGATGTGCGTATAATTATTTGCAAAATAACCATAACATAAATTTTATTAGAATGAGATGCATGGATGTGCGTATAATTATTTGCAAAATAACCATAAAATCACTTCTTAGACCTAAGGAACCATGCGACACGATTTATACATATTATTGCATGTCACTGCGATCGGGTGGCGTAAATTAAATAGAAAAACGCTTGATAAATGTTAAATATGTAATAAATAATTTGACTATCCAGTTACGCCAATAACAAATGTATAATAGTTTACAATTAAACAGTAGGTGCCCGACTGCAGAAATTGTGAAATAATTACAAAATTAATTATTGTAATATGGTGTTACGTCGCAAATATACCCCTGAAAAATAATGTTTTCTCTTCAAATTATATATTCACCCGTACAAAATTATTAATTAGAATCGAGCCCACATTAATGGTAACAAATGTAATTATCAAATTTGTTGCAAATTCTTTAAGTTTTTATCTATTATTTATTTATTACTGGTTATCACAGTTTACGAAAAAATGTAATCACTCAATAATATAATCAGTCTTCAATATCGCACGCATCATTTGAACTATAGCTTCATACTGCTCTTTTTCCAAAACAGAACATTTATTTAAAT
This sequence comes from Druceiella hillmani, assembly GCA_039881145.1. Lineage (NCBI taxonomy): Eukaryota > Metazoa > Arthropoda > Insecta > Lepidoptera > Hepialidae > Druceiella > Druceiella hillmani. The sequence goes on along the minus strand of JAYKKI010000022.1, from coordinate 23,481,538 downwards.
CTTCTCCTGGTTGAATTAGTCCATTTTGTTTTACTGAGGCTTCTGAAGGTAATGAAATAACAAAAATTATACGTTTTAATATACTATTTAAGTTTGTAATTAAGCAAAAACCTGTACAGATTTTAAAGACTTACTCTTACCTTAATAAATGCCATAAATTGATAGACTATTAATTGTAATTTAATTGACCCTAATAAGCTGAAAAAAATATTTAATATATATTACTGTGAATACTTTTTTAATATTCAAAAGTAGTGGTTAAACTGTTAGCCGATGATGACATGTTACTCTAACAAAGATTAGAGTTCCAAAGCTTTATGTTTCATGAAAGGCTAAAGTTTCAAAAATTACGAATTGTAGATATTTTGGTAGACGTAGAGTGGCTCGAAAGAATTTTATTCTCAGTTTTGCCGGAATCATAAAAGCCAACGATCATGGCAATCAAAAACTCTGGTATAAAATTAAGTACCGATTCGGCCAAAGCGAAAATTTTACAAGACGTCAAAGCAACTGACAGTGATGTCAGTTGTTTTGACGTCTTGCATTTACCATAAACAGAAATGTCAAAGAAAAAAATACGTTAGAAATTACACTCTTTTGGCATAAGACAAGAAAAACTTTATGCGTGTATTTAATAACGCGCGTTATTCGCGTCAAATAAGCCTTGAAGTGTGGAAGTATACAAATTAGAACAATAAAACTATGCTTAGAAATGTGTTATATTTGCCAGATTTATTGTCGGTAAGCCAAATCATTAGAAAGCTTAATCTAATAAGTTTGACAATAAAGGTTTCTTTTAAAAAAAATCAAAACAATGAAATTGTAGCTACTACTACTTTGATCAACAATATTTGTAAATTAAATATTATTATTCCTGTATAATTCCTAGCAAATATTGACAATTTTTACGTGGCACCAGCTTTTGTGTCATCTGAATTTCAACGAACCAGAAAAAAAGCAGAAAATATTTATGGTGTGCAATTATCCAGGAAAAATAACGATCTTACATATATAACATGCCTAGAAGAAAAAGTGACGCGATCTTAAATATTTAATATAAAAGTTAGAAAAGCAGAAAAGTATTAAACTTTGTGCAACTCATATATTTGCGGTCCAGAGGAAACTATATAACTCTGTGAAGCGAAGAACTTTCTAACATTCATACAAGAATTTTCGGAAAAGGTTTTTCTTTGCCTCCTTTAAACCAAGTCAAAAACGCTAGAAAATTTTCAAGAATTTAAAAACCAGTATAAACACTAATGAAATAGCACCATTTACTTTAACGTATCCGCACAAACAACGAGCTCGAGTACATAAGGAAAAAAAAATTCTGAGTTTAATAAGAGGGTTGATACATGAAACGACCACCTCATATACATCCTAACAAAATACAGTAACGGAACGAATGAACCGAACATTGGTTAAAGTGTTGAGTTCTTAAGAATTTCTAAGTGCTTATTGTTCGACGCTAATCTCATAAAGCAATATTTCTTTGAAGCAGCGTATACGGCCGCCAATCCCACCACAAGATTGGAATACAGAACTCCAGCAGAGGTGTGATTAGGAAAGAATTAAACTTCAGTCATCTGATTGTATTCTGGTGTGAAGCGATGATTCCTCTCCCACAAGAAATGGTAAGGAAATTGGATCTTAAAATAAAGAAGGTAAACTTTATCAAATATTGCGAAAACACAAAAAGCTATTGATTCATTATACTCATTATAAGATTAACAATAAAGTGTAGAGACGCAGTGTTTCTAAAATCCACAGTTAAAAAAAACAATTTTCATTGACACTCGGAGAGTCAAAATGGGAGTTAGGAGCATCTTACGCTTTGAAAAGCTCCCGAAATTTATTAAAGTTGAAAGTTCCACCGAAATTCTTGGAGTTCAAGTGCGAGTCAGGTATGTGTTGGTCCTCGGAAAGCTCCCAAAACATATAAGAGTTGACACAGTCAGCTAAATATTGTAAGTCTTGCAATGTCATTTCAAATTCTCCTCGTCATGTGGAAGCTCATATCTACCAGATGTGAGAATGAAGAGTACTATACCTTTCAACATGACGCTGAGGCAAAAGAAAATAAACCGAGTGGTTCCATTAAAATTGCAGGAAACTGTTACTGCGTTACCTAAGAGATTTTAATAAAAAGGCTGTATGGTATGTTTAATATTGATAATAAAAGTGCCATAAATGTAATAAAATACGGTGAGTTTTACAAAAGTTGTAAACATATATATAATAAATATGCAGGTATATTCCTAAAAGCCTTACCTAGAAAAAATTTTAAATATCAGAGTTTAATGTATAATTGCAGCAATTCGCTAAATGTAGTAATTGTAAGATTAATAGTAATAGTTTGCCAGTATTCAATCTTATATCGTTGTTAAGTTTTCCATTATTCGCGTTATTAATCAGAAATTTTCTAACCTATAAAAATTAACGGATATTAACTATAGTACCATATTACTCATGTGCACTATCGTTTGATAAAGAAAACGATCTTCTGATCTGTCATTGTTTTATAGTCACATATCAAATTTTACTATAAAGTGTTGATAAAGTGTTTGATTATAGTATTTTTTATGTTAAATTAAATCGAGTATAAATATATTTTTCCGGTTTTCAATTTTGCTGTTGAAAATGAATCAAAGTCTAATTAATGCTTGAATACACACTCTACAAATTTCTGGTGTGAAATGTAAAAGGTTCACTTAAATAAAATCAGATACAAATATTTGTAAATTTGGCAAAAAGTTATTACACAATTATATTCGAAAGACGAAACAATACGAACTAATAACGAAAAACAAGTGATCCTTTAATTAAATTTAAGTAAATGTGAACAGAAAGTCGTCCGTTTCAATAGTAATCATATAATTAAAATAGGATAACTAAAATTCTGCATAAATTTACAAATCAAAATTTGGTAAATTTTTTCACGAGTTTTGTTACAATGGTATTTTATAAACCGCCACTTACTTAATCAGCTCGTATAGTAGCGAAACACAAAATTTTAATCCCCCCCCAAACTAATTGATTTTGTATTCCTAGATGAGGGCATGAGACTACCTCTGTCGGATAATATCAAATTAACGCGGGAGCTCTTTTAATAAGGCTATTCAATTTTTTCTAAGTTTAATTTAAAAAGTCGTCCGAGATTAGAAATGAAATTTTCTTTGAATGAATTCTTAAATGTTTTATAGGACAGTATACCTTCGCCCAATGATGTGTACATATTCCATATTTATTTTTGCTTACTTTTCACCCTAAATGTAGTTTATGCAGCAATAGCACTTTTATCATTGCAAAATTTCCATCTTTTGTTTGTGCTTTACTCGCCGAAATTCATCTGCAAGTTAAACAGAATATCGATTCATTATGACGACTAAGCAGAATATGGAATAATCAGTACTCAAGAAATGGACTAATAATTATTAGTTACCAACCAAGTGGATAATATGTACACATATAAGAGCCCAATTGTAGGTAAATTTAATCCAAATATGTTCTTGTATGACTATGATTATCCATTAGATGACAAAAATGGCGAATTGTGAAAAGATTTTGAACTTGAAAATTAAATATATACTTATTACATTTCGCGAAAAATTCATTAATTTGCTGAGTATATTCAAAAGAAACACACCGTAATTAAATTGTCAACAAACAGAGTATACATGGTTTCAGATCTAATAAAAAACGATGAAAATTGTATCCCCGTAAGAGTTTTATAATCCCCGTAAGAGTTTTTGGCCATACTTATCCAAATCTATTTTATTATCATTTTTAAAAAAATAATTATTTTTAATACAAGCTGAAAAACTCAGTTAATAGTATTATTGCTCACTTAACCGCGTTAGTTTTTCGCTTCCTTAAACCCGTTTCTCTCTGCTTCTTGGCATTACCACGATCAGTTTAAATGTCAATTATCTCAATAGTTTTCAGTAATGTACAAAATATTATATAAAAAATTGTTGCAACTATGCAGGTAGCAATTTCATTAATGATTCATCAGGAAACACATTGAATCGCGAGCTGCATCAAGCTATTTTTATAACTTACATTGTGACTCTATGTGTTCATATTTTTTTCTATTTCAATTTAATTCATAGAGTGTAGATACAGTTTGCTCCGTGTTTAAAAAAAATCCTGGCAGACATTTATTTAGATACATTATAATCGCACGATTTGCTTTATATATGTATATATATATATATATATATATATATATATATATATATATATATATATATATATATATATATTATATATATATATATATATATATATATATATATATATATATATATTATATATATATATATATATATATATATATATATATATATATATATATATATATATATATATATATATATATATATATATATATATATATATATATATATATATAAATATATACATTTTTTTTAGTTAAAACATCTAAAAACGAATTAAATAATTATTAAGAAATACATAATATGATTAAACCATATTGCTCCTCAAATTTATCATAAACCACTCTCAATACGAGTACATCGTATAAAATTATATAAATCTAAACTTGTTAGTGTCAAATTTCAAATGTATAATTGAGACATAGATTAACGAGTGTTTACTTTAGTCCATTAATTATTAGTACATTACACTTATTATTTAACGGTACGAAGTGTGACTGGTAATGTCAGACGTCACTTACTCCATTCTTTTACAAAACTTGTGAAGAGTAATGAGGCTTATTATATTAACATAACTTGACGAAGGAACAAACAGAACTTTTATGATTATCATCAGGCACAACATCCCGAAGGGTAATCAAATAGAAATCAAGGGCCTAATCCAAAAAAGAAATATTCTGATACATATATTGTTAATTGTCACGCGAATAAAAATGAATTCTATGAAAGGACACTCAAAACTTAAATTTTCTTCCTAACAACGCATTTTTTACTAATAATGCGTTAAAACTGAACTGAGAATAGATTTTATCTTAAATGCCTTATCGACAAAGCTTAAAAGCGCTTTACCGAGAAATTTCAAGCGTCTTTTTTCACTTGAAAGAAGGTTTTAACTGGAGACAAATATTTACCGGTTTCAAAATAAAGTTCAAAACAAGTATAATTTTGTCAGTTAATACAGAAACTCGTCTTATAACAATGTGTATAACCAATAAGGAAAGATTAGTTCAGAGGTATGTTATTTTAGTGGTAACATGGACACTGGTGAAAAAATTTCTATAATACTCCATTTTATATAACACTGTTTAGACGCCACAATGACGTCAAAATATTTAAATTTTTTTACGATATTTTGTTATATGTAGCCCATATATCAATATTAAAATACATTAACATATTTTCGTGTAACGTTATTTATATCATGGAACATGGTGGGTTTTGATGACAAGAGAAATAAAACATAAAACGTATATATTATGTGTGCCGAAAACCGACAAATTGAATGAAATCTATTTATTGTAAGTAGACACAGAAGAATATTGTTCCACAACTTTTTCTTATCATATTGCTTAGAATATTGCTTGGTAAATATTATCTAAGCAAATCATAATTTCTAAATTAAATGAAAAGTAAAATATTTTTCATAATAAATATACTATTTCTTTTGCCTATCATATTATTGGTAAGTCAATAAATCTTTTGTATCTATGTTTACATAAATACAGGTGTTTTATTACGCAGCTACTTAAATAAAAATTCGCCAATATGTCGATATCAATATCTACAGAAATTTGGACATTCCTTTCCTTTACTCTACAGAAACATGGACACTACGGGAAAACAAGGAAAAATGAAGAATGCATCTATTTTTCAAGGACTCGATATCGTGTACCATCTGTCCAATATCGTACTAACTCGCCATATTAAATGCTTTAAACATATGTAGGGGAGTAAAGAGGATAATATTGAACACTTAGTGCTACAAACCAGAGATGGATGTTTTTATTTGGGTGTCTGTCTTTCAAAATTGCTTCATATTTCCATTTTTGCTAATTAAAAGTTTGCTATCAAGAAATTTAACAATTACCTAAACCGTACAACTTAAAGAACAAACTAAATAACAATTTTCGAAAGCCTATTTATAAAGGCTGAATAAATCCTTTCTACCAAATTTTGATGCCCTTAAAACTAGCACTAATTAATTTCAACAATGTTTAAAAATCTATTTCTAACTGAATATTTTAACTTTTTGCTGCTATTACGTATTATTATCCAAACCTACCTATTACAAATTAACAGGTTTGTCAACTAAATAGATTCATCCTCATGAGATAATATGATATTGAACTTATTTTCATCGACATCCAAGAGACCATAAACCGTATATTTTTTCCTGAACGCACGATTGCAATTCAATGCCGGTAAATTAATTCGTGGAACTCGCTCGATTCATAACACCATAAAATACACTTAGCGATTTCGACTTCGGCCTGTGGACGTGGTTCAAATGGGAAATCGATTTCTTGTTTACCCTTGACAGCCACTAGTCCTTAAAGCTCAGCCCTTTTAACTTTTTCTTTCATATACCTCGAATAGAATTCTTTGAAAACAATTTTTCGCATCGCGGATATTTATTTTTTATGTATGGATTCGGTATTCTGCAAGAGGTATCCCGTTTTTTGTCGCTACATTTATTGTTAGCATCTTAGATATATAAAAATACAGTGGTATTCTTATCTGAAGGCACGTCATTTTAAATTAGAATTTAGAAAATTAACAAAATAATTAAGCTTTGAACTTCTATAGCACATGATATTCCATTTTATAATTTTTATACGTAAAGTTTTCATATCTTCCCGCATACCAGTTGACACACCATATCGACACTCTTAATCAATTTTTTATTCTGATATGCAGTCATGTCAGTGTAAACATCTTTACAAATTTATTTTCATTTTTGTTACCATTTTTTTTTTAAATAAAATAAAAAATAAAAAATATTTCTTAAACTACTTAACAAATTCATGATATTTACATAGATATGAAAATACATAAACCTAATCGTGCTAATTCTGCAAAAAAGAAACAAATTATTATTGTAATAAATTTTTTTTCTTCCATTGCAAATGACATCCACAATTATTTTTTCTTGCATAAGCATATTCTTATTGTAAAACATAGTCAAAAATTAACCCATATATTCAGATCATCACATCAAATTCACGAGGTAAACTACAGTTATAAAAAATGAAGTTAGTATAGATTGTTTAACTTAATTAAATAGTAATGAAAACGAAGTGCATCTGACATTTTATATCAAATATTTAGCGACTAGAAGAAATACTGCTTTTTGATATAATTTTCAAAGCTGGTTAAAAATATTAATTGGATAAGTTGACTCAATGCAGTGACTGAAATAATATTGAAATTGTTATATAATAAGATTCGCAATTAGGATCAAGTCCGCTGTGCACTGTAAAGTAGAAAAATCGAATTTAAACCGCGTATCGAAAAAAGATACAAGCAGAAATTAGTTTACATTAAAATATTTCAGATTACCGATCTAACCGTTAATATGATATAAATTTTGCTTTGTCCCATTGCTTTAGCCCAGTATGATAAAAAAATATTGTGAAGATATTGTGGATAAACATTATTTATTAAAAGAGCTCGAGAATTTATTGAATGTAACGGTTATCATTCCTGTAAAAGATTATTTATACTTTGTTAAATAAAACTTTGTTATAAATAGTAATTGTAAGCTTTTAAAAAAAACAAAAGCATTGTGTGAACAATATGCAGAATCACACTCAGTTTTAAAAAAATATTGGAAACCAGAAAATATAAAACCTGAACCGAAATACATGATTTGCTTTAAAAATCACAGAAAAAAAATCAAATTTAGATGAAAAAAATCTGCCAAATTTAATCCATATTAACTGCTATCTACGATTAGATGAGATTATTCTATTTACGCAATACATGTAGGTGTTTTAGATATATTTTATAAAAAAAATCAGGCTACTGCCACATCCACAGCTTCTTTCTCCAAATATATTGATGGTAATGATGATGCAGTCATTCTTTCAAAGAAGACAAAGATTGCAAAGCAAAAAATTCTTTTAAAGAAGACAAAGATTACAAAGCAAGTTACGTAACGATACAACCAATTGATGGTATTAATAAACTATCTAATTAAACTTAACTTATAATGAAATTCTTTAGAGAAACTTCTGAAAAGCAACCAATTATAAAAATATGCAAAAACAGAATGTGGAGAGAACACAGTGTGTTACTGGATGTGAAAATTGGGAGGAATTCGATCATTGCATTGTCAGATATGTTCCTAGATTAGATGAGTATTTATAATTAGTACAATTATTTTGCTAAGTCTGTTTTACAATTTTATGATTTCGCAACTTAAAAAATGGATCAAATTTCTTGATTCATCTCGATTGGGCGATTTCTTGATTCATCTCTCTAAAAATGAATCGGATTTTTTTTTCATTTTGATAAAGTCTCGACGTTCGCGACGGGTTCTCGAAATTCTGACCCTGAGATATCTCGTATCCCGGAACTTTGGAAATGTCAATACTGCACAAAAACTAGTAAAGATTAACTTTCCTATGCCACATCCAAGCATTGTTTTCAAAGATTTACAGATGGAAATTGTTATATTTTTGGCTTTGCTTGCTTTTCAACATAAATCGAATTGATAAAAAAAGTAACCGCAAGTCATATCGGAGAAATTTTCATATTTCTTTTATTCTTTACACCCCTGAACTCTGCTGCTTTTGGAATAGAACCTTAATGAATGACATTATTTTTAAACGCTATTTTTAAGAGCTGTTTCACAACTGAGTTTTAACCATTTTTAAGATCAATTTCAAGACATTTCAAGACATTTTTTTACTGAAAATCCATTAGTACATCTAATATGAACCACAAAAATTAAATGATGAAGGAGCCGGAGACAGAATATTACACAAGACCACTTTAGAGGTCCGGTATCTACTTGTTAACGAGGGTGAATATGTAATTATTTTGGCAAATTGCAGCCCTTAACTAATACACACATTATTTTCTCATTTATTCTCACGTATTTGTCATTAATTAGGTTGAAATTAACAAAATACAACTATCACTTTCCAAGTAAGCAGTATTTGTTATATTTAATGTTCTTTTTATCACAGAGGAAAGATATTTTTTTAACGCAGATTAAATTTTTGTCATTATTACTGCTTCTTTTTAACATATTGAGCACAGTAGCAATATTAATTTAGACAACAAAAGAGAATATACATTTAAATTATTGTTCCCAATTTTCCTTAGTATGTAAAGAGGATAAATTACTGGTGAGTATTTCTTGTTTTAGCGGGGGTTAAAAAAGAGTAGAGTCATTTAAGCTAGGCAGTGATATCCGGGGATGGGCTCCTATTACCCATTATAATGTATTATTAATTTACTTACCTTTATAATAATAAAGGTACAAATAGCATATCGCCCGTGAAATAATCATGTCAGAAAGCAAGTAGTTTTGGCACATGTGGCCACGCTGTTGGTGGCATTATACTAGGGTCTGTGGTTAGCCTTCAGATGTATCTTTCGAAACACTTCATGTTCATTTTTTATTTAATTGCGGAATAAAGCTCTCCAAACTATCAGATTCAAAATAAGTCTTATTAAAGAAATGATGTCCTTTGTCTGTTTTGATATTTTTATATTGTAATTTCAAAATATAGGGTCAGCTTTAACCCAATAATGTATAAATATTGGAATTAACAAGAATATATTGGAAAGTTTATGTAACTTTCTTCATATAAAATATATTTATTAAAATGCATTTCGTTCCTATAATACTAAACTTTTCAAAATATTTTATTAATCACGCTTAATATTTTTTTAAATACAAATTTTAGCTCCCAATTTTTTCTAAATACCTGTATATTCTCATAAATTAAAATTACTTATACTGTCTCTAGTGCTCCCGACGTCAATGGTGAAAAAATGAAACTTTCCTAAGATCATATGCGTGTCTACTTGTCTATCTTTGGGCTACAATCATTTTTCTCAACAATCGTTTACCACAGAAACGTGAAATCTAGCGTAAAAATAAAGCACATTAACTTGTATGTATTTCTTATATTTAACAAAAAAAATATTTGTGCAGAAATTTTAAAGGCGTCAATAATAATAAGAGATTCAATTAGGAGAACAAATTCGCAATAACTCTAAAAGAGTAACGTTTTTAGAACTATACTTAAAATAATGCCGAAAGTACTATATAAAATGTTCACAATAAATGCGTTAACTTTCCATAACACTGAAAATCGCAAAATAATGAAAAATAACATTGGAGTAAGAAAATTATATTAACAATTGTAAATTTAAAATTTTTGAGATATATTGATATTTGTGGAAGATTTATGATGACAAATAATATTAAAATTTATAAATATATTGACTAAACTATTAACCATTCGCGCCCCAAAGTGTGTTCTGTTTAACTGATTTAAACGACAATCATTCAAGTCTGGGAAAAACTATTGGTCTTATGTATAATTCATTTACCCAAATGTACTAAATAATTACCTGCCTTCTATTGCAATGAATGAGATGTCAATAGGTACATAAGAATGATTTGTTTTCTATCATTCGGCTTTTGAATTTTACTCTCGTGCTTTTAAAATTTCTTTGTCTACTAATGAAATGTTTGAATAATCTGAAAAAATAGGTAATAATAATGATTAGGTTTGTACTGACTATTGAGATACGCACTATTTAATAAAAAATAATTAATAAGCTACATGTAAACTGTTAAGTCAGAAACATATTTAAAATTCAGCGTACTTTAAAATTTTCAATATTTACAAGGAGTTCTAAATACAGGCTGTCCAGTGGCAGATTTCAAAGTTTGAACAAACATAGTTTCTGAATGCAACACATAAGAGGGGCGCGGGGGCGTCATTAGAAGCGCAAGCAAGCTCAAGTTCCATCCATATAAAATTCAAATTGTTCAAGATTTACACGATTCTGACTTTCAATTAAGAAAAACTTACGCGGAGGTGGTGTTGTTGAGATTTCGTACTGCTACCCGGATGGGCAACATATTATTTAGTGACGAAGCTCACTTTCACATTGGAGGATATGTGAATAAGCAGAACTTTCGTTACTGGGATGTCCACAACCCAAGACAAATGCATCAAGAGCCTTTACATAAGCCTAAAGTAACAGTCTGGTGTGCCATGTCTGCATCTGCAATCATAGGGCCTTATTTCTTTGAAAATCAACGTGGCCAAACTGTAACTGTGAATTCGGAGAGATATGCCCAGATGTTAAATGACTTTTTCAGAGTAGAACTACAGAATAGTCCATCCTTCAACCAAAACACATAGTTCCAGCAGGACGGCGCTGCAGCTCATACTGCTAATGTGTCCATGAATGCAGTGCGGCAGTTATTTCCAGAAAAAAACATATCCCGAAACGGTACCGTACCGTGGCCACCTAGGTCACCCGATTTAAGCTCATGTGACTTTCTTATGGGGATACTTAAAATCCGTTGTTTACAAAACAAATCCGAGCACTGTGACACAACTTAAAGAAAATATTCGAGCAGAAGTCAGTAGGATACCCCAGTCGCTCTGCAAACGCGTTTTTGAAATCTTAGACTGGAAGAGTGTGTCAGACTCGATGGCCGCCATTTGGAAAACGTGATTTTTTTAAAAATTCAATCCGCACTTGTTATAAAGTTAAAATAAAGCTACTTTGTATTAGAGGTATAGTTTTTTTTTTAATTTTTCAAACATTGAAATCTGCCACTGGACATCCTATATAACGCTATGGTTTTGGCATATTTGAAGGCGTTAACGGTCTCCTTTGTGTCTGCGGTCTGTTTTTATAATTTGTTAATCCTGCACAATTTCGCATACACATTTTTAATCTTTTTTTCTAAGAAATAGGTATTTACTGAGGCCTTTGTAAATATTTGATATTTGGTACTCTACACTAAGAATGGATCCCGTCAAGGCAATTCATGAACAGGAATATTTTCGTTATTCTTCGGCCTCTCTTAATTAAGCTAAAACAAAGATGAAAGTCTTCCGTTTCTCATAGTCATATAATTGTATCAAGCTAGTACCCTTACTATGTAAATTTTTGTATAACAATCATTTTATGAGGGGTAATGACCCTAGAGACAATTGTCTTTATGAAAGTAGTTGAGACAATGTTACTTTTATCGTTTATGTCAATACAACTACAGATAAAAATAACTAAATACCTTACATAATAAAACAAATCTAGGTAGATATTTATTAATGCTGACGTAATTAATATTTTAAAATCGAATTTTTGATAAATGAAAAATTCTCTAATCGATATCATTCAAACACGGCACTGCACGTCACTTCGCAGCACGTTCCTGATGGATACGTCTTCAATATTAACGTACTATGCGAAAGCGCGGTTTTGCTTTAAGAGGAAGAGAACTTAAAGGGTGGCAGGTAAAGTTGTCAACCCTCAAAATTTAAAACAACCTCTACAATTTTTGACACTTCCTTTTAATTATATATTACTTTCTGTTTTTTTTTTGGGCTTAATTGTTATTTAAATCTTGCATTTACAATCCTTTTCCCTAATTCGATTTTTGATTAAGAATGAAGTTTTCATTCCTGCTAATATGCATTTATTTTCAATTATTACTTAATAATTAATGAGAATGTACCATAAACTAAACATTTAAAAATATATTTTTGAGGTTGTTAGAATTAATAGTCTTGTTGATAATAAATTAGATAAAGATAGGTTTTAAATATTTTGAAATTTTTATTTTGGTCTTAAATAACTTTTATTAACAATATATTTCTATTTATGTGTTTTTAAAGTGTGCGGTATTTGATCGTACATTAAAAATAACTAAGTAAAAAAAATTTGCAACACATAAAAATTGAGATATTTTTTGTTAGTAAAAAGTAGATATATCCCTAAAATATTTTTACAGAGATTGATAACCGTTTAGGACAATAGAGAAATAACCATTTACCATAAAATATCGATAAGGTTTTAAGAACGATTTAGATTATATTGGTGAATAACGCTTGAACAAAGAAACTTTCCGTATGTATTTTAGAGTCGTTATTTTAAAAATTCCTCCTTTAATCGCTTTAGTTTTTGTATAATTTGACTACTCAAAATTTACAACTTTCTATGCCACAGTCAAACTGTGAAGTTTTTTTCGCTACCCACAATGAATGTCTGGCGTCTCCGTTGGAAGCGTAGCTCTTGAGAAATGCATAGTTTAATAGACATGATACGTATTTTTGAATGTATATATGCATCTAAATGTGTACGTAACCTCGCAATCAACATATTTTATTTTCATTAACCCTAGGACCGTATCCAGGGTACAGATCAGGAAGGGTTAAAACAAATCGATTATAACTTTATACGCACGTCAGTAATTATTTCGCGGCCTCGTGTATTCTAAACGAAGTGTGAAGCTCCTCTTTACATGAATCTCCTTCTGTCAGCGCAGCTGTGTAGACTATGCGGTAGCTGATTGTGGTTCACCTGTAGACATGGATACGATTAACGTAAATGTTCTACAGTCGATGTTGGTATTCAAAATTGTTGACTTAGTAATTTTTTCAAGTATTTATAACGATATTTGTTTTTTATAATAATTTGGAGAATATTTTGGTTAGTATCTATTTAGATACTAACCAAAATATTCTCTTAAGAGTGGTAAGATATTTTTTTATTTTGTTAATTGTTACTCTTTGCTTATATCTTGTTTTATACTGTTTGATGTCCACATTATTTTGGTAATTTATTTTAGATGGTTTCTAATTCGTACGTATTGTCAGGAAATGCAATACAAAACACAGTTTTAGAGGAGAGTAATGATAATAAAGATCCATTTGTTAGCGGTGAGTTGCAAGATAAGTCAGACCAGATTTACGAACGAAAAAGCAAGGCTCTGAAAGTCCCATTAACAAAATTAAAGATGTTCGAGTTTTTCATCGGCTAGGATTTCTTCAACAGTAATTAGCATTCTTGAAGGTTTGTATGGAAAAGCTACCAAAAAACAGAATGCGGCCAATAAAAATTTTGGTACGCTTTTTATATTTCTTATGTAATTTGTTATATAATCCATTTCTGTTTAAATCATTACATAGCAATTTATATTTGTTATGTAAAGATTTAAATAGCATTCCGATGGCAAAATAAATATTTTTTCGACTCTTTCGATTTCTTTTCGAACTATAAATTTATGCAACTCAAAATTAAATAAGCTATTATTATCCTAGAAAAAAAAACAAACAACAAAACTAACTTAACGTTTCTAAACAAAAAATATAGACACAAGAATAATCCTAACCATTATATTTAGAATTGTTTCCTTTAGCCTTAATTTTTAATAATTGAATAATGATATTGTGTATATCAAATTCTTCGTTCAGTTAATTCTTTACGCCTTGAAACATATTTACTAATATCATACGTTCGACAAATTAACTAAAACCAAGGTACATACTAAATAATAGTTTATAATTATAAACTTTAGTGTCTAATTTAGGGGAAATAAATTTTGTCTAATCAATCCATAATATGGTCTCTTGTGATTTAAATTTAAGAACCGAAGATATTATTGCTACACAATTTAAACCCTTGAAATAAACCTTAAGTTTCAAATAATAATTTTATAACGTATAAAGTAACCGTATATATTATTAAACAAACTTTCGTTCCAAATCTGTCTATACAATGATTTTCTCAGTACGTAATGCAAGAATTTTTTTTTTCACTTTTCATCAGTGCATAGACTGAAGCATGATTAAATTTATGTGTATGACGAGTTGTACCCGCAATTTTTTTCGTGTTTGGAACTTTAGGAAAATGATTGAGTAAACTTTGAGATAATGGTGAATGTATTACATTATTTACAAAAGTAATTTTTTTAATACATGTATTATATTTTAACCTCAAATTGCTTCATCTTTTTCTTCATTTGGTTGCTTCCACTTCCAGCACCACTCCACACATCACCTCTAGCCGCGTCCATTTCACTAATAAATGTCCGGGTGGAAAATTTCATTGCACGATTTTAAATAACACATTCTATTTATGTACTTAGATACGTTACATTATTACATAATTACTACGCCCCGGCATATCTTTGTAGTGATGTACTGATGCAACGTAAATTAAGTTTTAAAGATATTAAATTCACATGTGTTCTGATGAAGTTAACCAATGGCGATGAAATAAAACTTAAGGTTATTCTAATTAATTTCCATGTTCTTTTAAAAATGTCACTCGGATTATTTCTTTAGTTTCCAAGTGATACCTTCACAAATATATACAGTAAAAAGTACGTAACAATTTAATTTTCATAGACTAAGACTAAAGTTACCAAAATAATTAAATTACACCAGATTCAAATCTAAAAAATGTTGAAAAATTATGCCCATATTGAATCATTTTCAAAAATTTTACGTGCAAAGACGACATCTGCCCACATAATTCCGTCCGCATTCAGGTTGCGGATCTGTACATTTGCGTAATTACTATGGGTCGAATAGACACTTCTTTGTGGTATACTAATGCAACGTAAATAAATGTTAAAAATATTATTTTCGCATATCGATACCTTAGTTCGCAATCCGGCTATCACCACTTTTAGTCGAATTTCAGTTTTTGATACAGACTTTAATTACAAACATTTCCGCACGTTTGTTAAAAATAACAACTCTCCTAATTTCGTAGTTTTTGAATAAATAACCACAAGAAAATCAAACAACTCCACGCGAAAAAAAACGTTACGATTTTGACAGCTAACTACATAAAGACGGCCATTTTGTTCGGCGTCTTAAGTGTGTACGCATTGCCCTTCATAAAAGGCATAATGAATACGGGTACAAGGTAAGTTTGTTTTGTATTATTATTTTAATCGACATTGTCTTACAAGGTGTATTTTTGTGATTAATACAGGTTTTGGAGTTGGCCGTTTTGCTCCCGGATAGTTCCTGATATTTCCTTAATCGTTTTGCTTTCTTAATGCTTGGTTGGGCGCATATTTTAAAATGTGGGTTTTTTTATAATATTAATTATAAAAAACACACATTTTATAAATAATTGTTTCGTATTGCGGAACAATATATTGCCTCGAATGTTTGCATTGCTGAATCAAAAATATATACTTTATTTAACATAAATAACCTAATATTTGCAACAAAGTTAATATCTACGTAAGCTTAGTGTACCTATTTTCGATATAGCAATCTTAACATTCTTGATACTATTTTATCACATAACACACTGCAATCTCTGACTATTATGCTCAACAGCAATTCAACCACATAATTCTTTATTATTTGATATTCAAGCTAAATTAGTTGAATACAGTAGTTCCGATAGTGAGTCCACAAAACGTTCAAAATAAAGCACCGTATACATAAACCGATGCTAATATAGTTCCAGTTATTACCTAAAAACCTTTAGGCTTTAAGGTATTTAGAACTCAAAATATTGCAGGACTTCATCAAAAACGCTGTCAATATTGCAGGACTTCATCAAAACCACTGTCAACAGTAACTTCCTTGAATCGATTGACAATAAATAAAATCTCTTTATTCAAACCAAAAAAAGACTTGTGCGAAATTTGCAATGGGTACAAATTAGGCCGAGTTTCAAAGGAAAATTATAAAGAGTACGTTGACAAGAAAAACGAAGCAAGAGCGGGAAAAAAGTTGGACAAGATAAATAAGCCTTTTGTCTTCACTGCAAATTTACGAGCAGTTTTTTGACATCGAGATCAAAAGTTTCTACCAACTACTACAAAACTAAACAATGTGTGTACAATTGGTGTATCTATAATCTAAAAACTAGTGATGGTTGCTGCTTTAAATGGTATGCGACTGAAGGTGGCTAGAATTCCGAGGAATTTGCAACTATCTAGTCATACTATATTATCCAAATAGTGATATCCAAGTTGGAAGAAGAAAAAACTAATGGATGTACTTACCAAAACTGGAATGTAGTTTTGTCTAACGCTGAATATTGCTATATAAAGTAATGGAACAGTCGAACATAAATATTTATTACTCGGACATCCCCATATGGAAGTGGATAGTATGCATGCAATGATACAGAAAAAATTAAAAAACCAAGTCATTAATGTTCCGGCTGAATATATAACTGTGTGCAAAAAAGCAAAAAAGAACAAGCCTTACAATGTCAAAACTCTAACTAAAACTGTTACAAAAATTTTAAATTTTAAATAATCAGACCAGGAAAATAGAAAGATAACTGGTATAATAATTAGTTCACATTTCAAAACTCAAAACTATTAACTTATCTACCTAATACACTTTATTAAACTTCACTAATATTTTGCTTGTAATTTCAGGTCACAGACATACGCGTTCTCAAATATTTTCCCACTGGCGAAGTTTACTAAAAGCTGAAATTTTCTGAAAAATTAAATTGATAAGCCAAGGAAAAAATCCTGAGTTTACAGCTACCCCTCAGAAACTATATCGGATCTGTACAACACCCAAAGAAAAATTACAAAAAAGAAATATTTGGATTTTCAACAACTCAAAAATACTGTATCAATAGATTATCAAACAAATTATGATAATTTGCTCTATGAGGTTTTATATTTAACCCGATTCAATAAATTAAATTTGTATTTTCTTAGAATGTACGCTTAATATTACCTATTTAAATAAAACCATATAACTCCCTTTTTGTTTGTTTTATATATTGTATAAAACGGAAAACTCCGAAAACGGGCTTTTTAACTATTATAATTAAATTAAGATGGTAAAGCTATGTATTTAAGTGTCATTACATTTTATCTAACAAAAAGATATAATTTTTTTCGAAATTCGTCATAATTTTAAAATAATTGCGTTTTAAGGGTCTCCTGTAAAATTTACTGAAACAGAGTTAGCTGACATGCCAATTAAGGTATCGATATTAAACAATTCCGATAATTACATGTTACGGTAATTTACCCCTAATGTTCAAAAAAAACTCAATCTGAATTGAGTAAGTAGATTTTACGTGATGCTTGCTCAAATATAGACATAAATATACAGACGATCCAACAAATATTCCAAAAACAATGTGAGTGTTCTAGTTTCGTAGATATTTTCATATGTATTTTACAATGTACTGCCAGGTCAATCATACAGGTTTATTTTATTTATGGATTTATAATAGTTCTTCAAAATTATATATATATATATAAATATATATACATATATATATATATATATATATACATACATATTACATTAAATCCATAATTAGCAACGTTTAGCTGTTTAAAAAAACAAAATATTCAACTCAATTTTCCAGAGCTTATTATGCAAACCTGTCTCAATATTTATGAAATCAAATTTTAGCTTTATCATCTTATAAACGTTAAATTTCTCGTTCACACTGTAATTCTTTAATGAATGATTTAAAAAGTTATGCTGGTGTTTTCAGAGGAATATAATAATGTGTACTGACAACGACAATAACACTAATAGTATTCACCCGAAGCCAGGACTCGGTACTTTTTAAGATGGTGAATTATAATAAACCAGACGTACTTTTTCAAGTCCTGGAAAAGTAGTAATTGAGGAAAAATATTTTGCTTGTAATGGGATATAAAATTTTACCATACATAATTAATGTACTTATATATTTAATGTACAAATATTGACACGGAAGCAGGACGATAAAATATAACAAATACTGTCTAACAAAGACTGTGAATAGTAGAATTTTTGGAGCATTCTTTCGTGGTGGAATAAAATAAATAATTAAGGAAACGCATAGATAATATGACAAAATATAAGAAATAACTTGACTATTAGATTTTGGACAAAACCCCCGCTTTTTTATACTATATTACAAACAATATAGATATTTATATTTTCTAGTTATGTAATTAATAGTGCATGCCCCACGTTTTTAAAATAGAAATAATATACATAGAAGAAACTTAAAAAAGAAAAACAATTATTATTTTACAAAGACAGATGTTCGTTTTTTTCAAAAAAATATATTAAAAGCTGATCACTTGCAAAGTTACTGGAATTATAATTATTCGCCGAAATCCGAGGCTTGCGCCCTAGTCGATAATAAAGGGTACGAATTTATATAAAAATAACAAATTGCTAGAAATTAAATAATCGCCACGATATAGTTCATTATTGATAAATATAACTCACTTCCAAGTTACCCAAATTATTGTTAATTCTCACGCAAAACTTGAGACTGACGCCCCAGTCAATTGTAAAACATACCAATAGATATAAAGGTATGGAATTGATATAAATTTAACAATTGCCACGATAAGGTTAACTACTGACATGTTTCATTATCATTGCCGATTAAGCTTTTGTGAGCGAAGCCGGGGTCAAAAGTTATAAAAGCTGTACATGACTTATAAAATCAGCCTTAATTTTAAATATTGCAAGTAACTAACCGATAATAAATATTATATAAAAACCTAAATGGACAATATATAATATACCACTTTCTTAAGTAAACAACTTTGCTCAGTATCAATAGAAACTAAATTTTTAATAACTAAAACAATTTTACGTCAACAAATATAAGGACTTGATCTTGTCATATTGCTACAAGTGTAGTAATTACACCTTGACAATGTCAATACTAAATATTAACGGAGGTTTCAAAATGTCTCAGCCTTGAACTTCGAACAATAAATAAAAAATTAGTATGAAATTTCTCTTTTTCGATGACCCCTCGCAACTAGCTAATATAAAATCCATAAAAGGAATCACCGCTCGTAGTCGTACAGACAAAAATCAGAGAATAATATTTATATTTCAAGGACTCCCCGCCGTATGTCAAAGGTTTGACAGATATTGGCGAGCACCATAGAAATTAAATATTAAAGTCATTTTCCGCCTTCGAATGACAGCCCCTCTCCCTTCGGGATCTATAACGGACAAGGCCCGCGACAATAAGACCCAGGCCATAACGCAACATGTCCAAATGTGTACGTACACAGCTATATATTTCCGTATACAATACAAGTACAAAATATTTTGTTCTCAATGTTTGTAGACAGGATTCCGAAGTATATTGATTTATTTATTACCAGATTTCAATAAGATGGGGGAGGGTCTGTTTGTGAATTTTATCTCTCTGTATTTTTTTCAAGGCTGTGTATTACAATATTATTACTCTCATTATGTCCCGCGGGAAAACAACGTATATTTATAATTTCGTCATGTCCATCGGTCCATTCTCCCGCTGATTGGTCATATTCTCATAATTTTGTCGGTTTTAAACTTGTGTGCATGAAACTTTGCAAGTGTATTTTTATGAAAATCGTGATATGCAGTAAAATATTCAAAATCAAATTTAAATATTTTCTCACAAATATACAATGGATCGATTTTCTACGCGCACCACACACGACTGACAATAACCGACCGGCCAATAACCGGTGAGAATATAATAGAACACATGACATTTAATGGAACATATGACGCAAACCTCCAACAAAAATCTGTCCAACAAAAAAGTCAGATACGACTGAAAATGATCTAACGGATAAAAGGACAACGTACGACTGAATACGCACTGGCAGATATGGGAGACATTTAATTTGCATTTTTGTGTTGAGTCGAAGAAAAGTCGACAAGTGAATTGGTCGTAAAAAGTCGGCGGCAATCGGCCATCGATTCAAAACCTACAATAACTCTGTTTTTAAAATATTAAGTTTTTGCAATATGTCCTGTTCTTCCCTTATCAATTTTTCCAGCAAGGATTGAAAACGTATGAAAAATTTAGGTAGTAGCATGTGATCAGAATATTAAGTTAGTGATAACTATAGAACACTAACTTGTACGTATTCTGACATACACTTGTTTCATATGTATATGCCAAAAATGGAACCTTCAACTTATGGAAATAAATTTCAATTAAAAAGTAAAGAAAAATGTGACGAAATTTTAGATTTGTTTTCAGGGAAACTGCAGTAATAAATACATTTAATATTTAAGTGATAACGAAGACCGAAGACAATTAAAATGTGATCTGATTTTGTAATAACGGAATAAAATTTATTTATTTTTCTGTTTTTAAAATAATACCATTTCCAATTAAAATCGGTTGAACCAAAAGGAAACGTGTAGAGATCATTTCATTACAAATTTTACAGGAAAGTGTAAATTATGCCAAAATTAAGGATGGAGTAAGAGAAATATTATTGCGAATATTATTAAAACAAAAAATAATAGATTCATTAGATAATTACATCTAAGAAATTCAGCCGTAAAGGTGAGATTTTTACATATCATTCGAGGTTTTATCGTCATTTTTATGGTTTTAATATGTAACTAGCGTGACCCGTGCGAAGTCTTCGCATTATTTATTCCATTATGAAGCTCAGATGACAGATCAAACAAATATTTTACTAAAATTGACATATAGAGGCGCAAGTATCAAAAGCATTGAGCTAAAGCGCCACTTTATTTATACGTGAGTGGATTTGAAATTAAACAAAAATTTTACCGACCGTCAATCATATTGACGTTGAGCCGTTAGATGGCAGCATTGCTGTTTTGTGTATATAATTTTAATAATTAATTAATTTGCAAAAACAATAGCAATAATACATTTTTTAGTTGTGGATGCCGGTAGAGCAAGTAATTATCTATAAAATGACATATAATTTATGTGGATTAGTTGTGAGGTTTTTTCTAAAAAGGGAGAGTAACATCTTAACCTTAGCGTATTAATATATATGATGTTTATTTTTATTAAAGTGATATCACCACTTATAGATTGACAGCATCAATGCCGTGCTAATGTATAGTCATGTATTATTTAAATCTAAAACGTGTTTTAAATAAATACAATTCAACTTATTTATCCCGTATTTTTGTGCTTTTATGCTTTGAACGTGAAGTCTTGTAAAAAAGTGTAATTAAAAATAGATCTTTAGTCCTTTATAAAACAGCAAAACTTGCAAAGTAGTTTTTCCTAAGGATATCGATTTTGGAAATACACTATTAGATATTCGATAGCAGTTCTTCACTCTATAGAATTATTCACGGCTTGAGAGAAGGAAACAACAAAAATTAACAAAACTATTTCCATTTTCGCTCACATATATATATATATTATTTTCCAAAAGGCTGCAAAGTGCTCTAAGAAGTTTAATATAACATGAAAACGAATTTGGAAAAAAAATGGCGATGTTACATTTCATTAAAAATATTAAGGCCTATTCAAAACATTTCCATGTATATTCAGCTATTTTTGTTAGTTTATGATAATATTCTTTTTTGTGTTTTTATAAACTTTACTCATTGACTGCAGATAAAATATTTCTTTGTGACATGAATAAGTACGATAGAAACTTGATTTTTTTAATAATTTATTAACTAACTGACCTCTTCAAGATAGAAGTATTACCTAATAAAGAACAAAATATTCACTCATATCCGTCTAAAAATGACGCAAAAAAATTAAGAGAAACACAAGATATTCTTTACCCTAGCATTTCTAACATAATTTTTAACAAAATTTAAAGAAAAGTTCACATAATCTTTTTTTCGGAAATTGCTTCAAAAACTTTCCTATTTGATAAGCTTTTTCAATGAGAAAATTGACTGATCGTAAAAATGGACCCAAATTTTAGTAAGCAAAAACTTATAATTTTTTTGATAAATTAAAAAAGTGAAAATTGAGGAATAATTGTAAATTACCAATCTGATTACTCTTGCGGTTACAATTAGGTTACGTTTGTTTTATGGTTTATTTTCTTTAACAATTATTCAGTTTTTATATACCTATCTCAGATTTTGGAACCGCAGTAAGGCGTTTTACTACTTTGATCGATCCCCGTCATTATGAATTCCAGGTCATATAGTGGTCTGAAAACCGCTGGTCGGCTTGAGTTTTACCTCTACATTTTTTATCTTGCTTAAATATAATAATGCATTTCTGTATAGTCTCTTAGTAAACGAAACCATGAGAACTCACATACTCTGGAAAAAATGTAAAGGTTTTCTGTTCCACATAAACGTTAAAATCCTTAAGTAATTCAATAAGGCGATAATCTAAATAAGATGCCCAATTTACATAACATTCCAAAATGTTACCCACTCCATAGTCCCGAGGAAAACCGAAAAATCGTTAAAGAAATTAAGCCATAAAATGAGAAATTATAATTGTTTAACTATTGACATTGGGTCTATTTTTAAGGTCAGTCCTGAAAGTAAAAATGTCAAATTTCTCAACCAAAAACCTAATCAGTTAGAAAAGTTTTTGAAATAAGTACATATATATATATATATATATATATATATATATATATATATATATATATGTGTGTGTGTGTGTTTGTAAATTCAGTATCTATATGTATATTAGCCTTCTGAATTCACCCAATATATATATTATTGGAACAATACTACTATTTAGTTTTAATTAATATACTTAGCTGATTCTCAGTGACTTTTGTGTCTTATAGAAATGGTCATGTAAAATGTTATTGGTCACTGGTGACATCAGTAAATTAAAGCATACTTTTAAAATAATCTTTTAGGTGGCGGTGTTATTGAAATATTTTTGTTGGCATATCAATAACTGCAGAATCGTGGTTCTCTATTCAACTCTAGAGTTCCCAAAATTTTCAGTTGGAAGATCTAAAAATGTATGATCGGCCCAAAAACGTTTTCGCATAAACAGCAAACACAAATACTTGTAAAGTTCAGGATATACACTTATAATATTTTCAGTATTAAATGTCCTATCAACCAATTAATATTTGGTTGTGAATAATAAAACCTTTAATTGGAATCTTATTATAATTTTTTTTTTGATAATTCCATAAACACGTTACCCTATATTTCAGAATTTATAAAATCTCTACGTCATTAAGTAGACAAAAAGAAATGTTTTTCATTTGTTTATTCATTTAGTTAATACTTTGAATAAAAATCACCTGGTTAACTTATTTCTACAGGCGCAATTTCTTACAGTTAAGCAAAATTTTAGTGAGCTTTAAAACTAATAGAATAGGTAGGAAGCAAAACATCATAACAACATATATTGAATGAATTTCTAAGAAAAAAGAAAATAAAAAACCAAAAAACTGTATAATTTGGCATGTCGGTAGGGATTTTGGTTATGGATTGACAGAAAGAAAAAGAAAGGAGAAGGATTAAGTGAGAGGAATATGGAAGTTAATGGAATGTGGGATTCATAGTTTTTTTTGGAGTTATGATTATTTCAAACGAATTTCGAATGATTAGATGAACAGTGCGAGTCTGGCATCGAAATTAAGTTTTATCCACGACTTGAGATCTCGAACCCTCGACGAATGCTGATAAAAGAAGTAGTATGTTTGGAGTAAAGGAATATGAACATTTTCTCATAAACTAAACCCAGGCAATGGCCAGGGAAGGCCATAAATTCCGCAACAAAATGAGTTTAAGATTTTGAGGATTTTTTAAGTTAATATAAAGCAGCTAGAGATAATTGCATCGGTCACAAATCTCTATCCGTTTAAACCGCGTCCTGAACCCAAAGATGTGATCAGATTCTTTGAGGCTGAAATTATAGTCAATACAAAAGATTGTAGAAGAAAATTGAAGGCGTTGAATTTTGTTAAGCAATTGTTCTGAAAAATCAGAATGTTACATACCTCAGTAGTGCAACAAGAGACAAAAGCAGTGTTTAATACATGTGAATTTTAGTATTACAAAAATATTATTAAATAGGGAGAAAAAATTCAATGCTTGAATATGATAAAGTTGATTTGTAAAGAAACTTAAGACAACATTTGCATTTCTTTACAAAAAGACGTTTAATATGTTTTTTTTATATTGAAAATGAGTTCGCCAACAAGCTTTGTAAAAAGGAAACAATTTACAAATATTTTAAACCTGAAAAAAGTAACCTAACAACCCGTACCGTAACGACATAATTTGCTACAAAATCCACTTTTAGAGAATAACTCTTTTATTTTCTGGTTATAAGAAAAATTCTTTTTTACTTGCTTTTTTCAAGTAACAAGTTTAACACAATTTTTTTTTATAATGTTCGTTTTTATTTAATTATATTCACGTTTATTGTTAATTTTTTTGTGGAGTACAATTAGGTTTATTACTTTTTTAAATCGATTTATTTTATTGTAAAACATTCCGATACGTATATTTCGAACAATCTAGTTGACAAATCTATTTGAATTATAGAGACAACTGTACCCATGTAGATGTTTCGTTAATAATGTTGTAATTACGCTTTATTTGTTTTCTGTTTATAATGGTTTTGCATTCAAGAATATTATCAATGTATCATATTATGACGTACGTACCATAAAAGAGTTTTTTATACAATGTCCTAATATTTTGAATAAATATTAGGATATTGTATACCAAAAATATGTAACATAATATTACCTAATCGCCGCTTATGCAAACTTTGTTAGAAATGGAAAAGTTTTATGAATATAACTTTACAATTTTTTTATAACTGTGACTTTCCTATAAGTTTCATTTTTAAGGTAGGATTTTTATAATAATAGCCTTTCCTTCGATTTACCTTTTAATGTCCTCATTTTACGTCCTCATTTTAGTATACACTTTTCGTTTTGCTTTTAAATACTCATAAATATATCCTTTACCGTTATCCTTTAACGTTTTGTTATTTTCTTTTATGTGATATATTGTAAAACAAATATATAATATTACATTTAGTACACAGGCTTTGAGCAAACAAAATATATTTTCCTTATGTTGCAGAGCTGTTTTAAATTTTCATTTTGTTTAATATTAGCTAAGAAATATATCAATTGCATTTATGGTTGGCAAAAAGTTACCTTAATTAATTATCAGCAAAAATACGAAAGATCTTCGTGAACGATTGGTCAGGAAGAAGTGCCAATACGTAAAGCACAATAGCCCTAAAAAGCATCCGTGAATTTAGGGTTAAGATTTTCTTAGTAACATAAAAACGCAGCAGTGTTCACCAAGTTTCCTTTTTATCCACATTTCTCTTTAACGCCAACAACATAATCGCAAACTGGCTCGAAGTAAAACAAAGCGGCGTATTGAGCAAGTGACGGCCTTTGTGCCGTTGAACGGCGTTCAGTGGAAGGTTTTATTTACATAAGTTTATTTCCGCGTTTGTTTTGCTATTATTATATTATAGATAGTAAGTGTTGGAAAATAATGATATTTTAATTTATGTATTTCGAGTAAGTAAAAACATAATTTCTATTTTCTGTATTTTGTTAGTGCATTTGAACAAATCACTTTTTTGACATTTCGTTATATATATATATATATATATATATATATATATATATATATACACATATTTTTTTATATATAAACACAAAATCTGTATTTTTTTATTAACTTCGAAATAGAAACTCAAATAATTTTACGTAAATTTAATTTGACTAATTGCCCGACATTTATAATAAACTGGTTTATGCTTATTATTTTAGTCAACTACCTACCTGTTATATCAATAAAACGACGTATAATTTAATAAAAAAAATTTTAAAAACTTGCCTTTGCATCAAAAGGATAAATCGAATGAGCCTACTGGAACGGACATGCTTACTAAGAGTATTAATAGAGCGAGTCCACTGTAGTAGATGAGCGATTCGCCATGCAGGATTCCAAATAATCATCACCCCTTCATCTTCATATCCTCACGTTTATATTATGTAAAATTAGTCCAACTCTATGACTTTATTGTTAACTATTAAGAACTTCTTTAACCACCTCCTTCATCCATCGTTTTTTCAACCCATGGCCTTTTAATACATTGACATCAGAAAAAGGATAAATATACAAAGTTTTAAATCGATACTATAAATAAAAGCGGGTGTGCTAGGTATATTTGCTTAATCACATATGCAATTAAAGCTAATAAAATAAATAATTTCGCAAATCTTTTTTTATATTCCTAGTCACAATTACTAGGCAACTGCATCCCACACTTGTATTATAATCCTTGCTTTTGTCATTCGGCGTCTATTTAGTCAGCTGGTGAATCAAACAAGGAGGCAAAAATTAATGGGAAGAATTGCATGTAAAGTTATTTCTTGCCTTCAAACTGAGATATTAAAATGTAATTTCTTAATCTATGCTGATATTCTGCTCTAACAGAGAAAGAACATACAAATAAATAGTTAGAGTTAATAATTAAAAGATAATAATATCGAATGTCACAGTCAAAGATTTCAAGCGAGTCAAAAAAATGTCAAAATCCTCTAGCTGAACGCAAAGTTAATGTCAAAATCTCTGTGGAATACCGTATCAAATGTTGTATCGCAATGAAATTAATTTATTTTTAGTACTTAGTTAGCGTACTGAAATAAAAAAGATACATCCCCAATGTAAAGCTTGGAGCCAACCAAATATTGAAGATTGAAGTTGAACGATGTTACCGATAAGATTACGCTTTTTTCGTTACTTTTTTG
Source organism: Druceiella hillmani (assembly GCA_039881145.1). Taxonomy (NCBI): domain Eukaryota; kingdom Metazoa; phylum Arthropoda; class Insecta; order Lepidoptera; family Hepialidae; genus Druceiella; species Druceiella hillmani. The sequence continues at coordinate 23,454,094 of JAYKKI010000022.1, read as the reverse complement.
TATTATAGAGTGTAAATCTTAAGATCTTTACCCATCAGCATTGTGAGCGTGTAGAATGATAAACGAAACCACAAAATTTCTTTTTAGAATTTTTATCTGTCTGTGTGTTAATTTGTTCTTAAATCACGCGAAATGCACTGAAAGGATTTTGATCATAATATTTTATACAATCGAGTAACATACAGTTTACTTTTATCTGCAGACTTAAAAAACTCTGGCTTGGTAAATATTACAATATTAGTACGGCTAACGCCGTCTATTAACGTTTTTAATAAATTATGCACTTAGGTATTTCGGGATAGAGTACTGCCAACGCCACGTATTAGCGTTTTTAGTAAATTTTATTTTCATAAATATTGCCACAATAAATAAAAAATATGAAAATACAGATTAATAGTATTTATAATAAAAATAATATTAATGGTAATCATTTCGATAGTTCAGTTGGATCGGCCGTTACTAGTATAATGGTTAGGACATTGGTACGATACGGCGAAAACCCGATTTCAATTCTCACCCGCCAATCGACTTTTTCTTTGTTAGTGCACTGATATTATTTTTAAATATGAAATTTTGTTTAACTTGTATTTTACTTGTATATATTTTCAAAATAAATGTACAGCTAACGCCTCCTGTCAGCGTGGTATTTTCAAGCTTTACGTTCATAGAAAATGTATCATAAGTGTTGATTCTTTTAAACAAATATATGTTGCAGAAATTGATCCACTAATATTTCATATATTGTAAATATTTTTAAGCATGATAGTTATTCTAAACAATTATCATCATATTTTTTTGCATTTAATATCCGTCGTATATCAAATAATTACAACAATTTATCATAGATGGCACCGTTAGTAAATTAAATATTGGTAAGAAACTTTTGTCTTAAGTTGCGTAAAAGATTTACATTTCTTTATTGTCATGTTTAAAATAAAACGGGATAACGTATTTTCCGTGACTTTATTTTTGCGCCTAATTCTTAGATTTAATTAAAGTAATATTACAAAATAAATTTTAAAAATTTAATATAATACTTAAAAATGAAATAAAGACTTTTCGAAATGGAATTAAAATACACATTATTAGCTTGGCATTACTGCATTAAGAACTTCTTGATATTGCTTTACGATTTATATCTTAATTATATGTGCTGAATTAATGTTAATGCTTGCCACAAAGAGATCGGAACTTTCTCATTATTGAAAAAGACGAAAGAAAATAAGAATGGTTATTTTACAAGAAACTGAGGAGGTGCGTGAAATTGGATTTACTACTTAATGAGAGAGTCAAATTAGTTATTGCAAAATATAAACTCATGATAAACATAGAGTCTGGCTGAGCGCGCAGACCGTAAGTGTAACAGTCTCGAGTGTCAGAGACGTTCACGCAGCGTGAGATGCGATTGACATCTAATCGTGAATATCACGCAGAGTCTCGAATATCAGAGACATTCACGCTACGTAAAGTATGGTTGATGGCTGATCCAGAATAGCATGCTAAATTTTGCGTCCCCTGAGACGTTTTCACACCGAGAAGATCGGTTAAATGCTAATAGAGAGTACCACACGATTGGTAGAAAAGCGGAAATTAAAGAACCATATCAGATGTGACTCAAAGCCGGTATCGAAATATATCATCGCCAAGACTATGGTTCTTTCTTATCTCTCAAAAGGTATAGGATTGAAAGAATTAGGGAATATGAAGAATGGAACAGCGCAAGGCTTGCTTAAATGTTGACAGTTAGAAACACTTATTAAACAACATATTATTTTCAACCGAAGGCAACGACACAACCCAGGAATATAGCCTGTTAAATGAAATATTTCCATGAAATAATAAGCAAAGATTTGTCAATTTTCTGAGACTAAATTGTAACCAAGTCTTTGGTTTTGATTCAATGTGAGAGTTCTGTCAACATTTTGAGGAACCGCCATGGAGGAAAAAAAAACAACGGATAGTATTGCGCTCACGGTAAAATACCTTAAATATTTTCCAAGAGCCTTCAATTCTTTAAAATCGTTGCTGATGTGAACATATTCGTTCATATCTTTGAAATATATTCGTTCTTATAATATTGCCTTCTAGACGAGGTCTTTGAGTACGTCACTAGAATACTCATGTCCCACGATTGCTGTAGTTTTGGTCGACTAGGAATTGGCTGTGCGCGATATTGTGCTTCGTGCACGAGAAACAGGTTGCAACCTCTTCAGCACCCACTGATATATTGCTGCGTCGAATATGGGTATATAATCTATATATAATATACTTCATAACGTACGTTTGGGCGACACCAAAGAACTAAGTCTCCCAATTATAAAAAAGACCTCGGTTATGCTGTTTTACGCTTGTTACACATTGTTCACTTACCACATTGCTTACGTACATTGCTTCCTGTACAATGAGGTTTGGATTTATTTTGATTTACTATTTGTAGATATAAATGAGAAAGTTTAGACGAAGCATTTAGTTTATGTTCACACCCATTAATATGTATATATATATATATATATATATATATATATATATATATATATATATATATATATATATATATATATATGTAAATATATTACATTCTGAGAATTATATCGATCTACTTATGTAGACGCCACGCAACAGAATGCGGACGTTGACACTATGGGTTGTTTAGGTTTTCGGGTTTTAAAGATGGTCTGCTTTACATAAATAAACACCATCAAGATACATTTTGCTACATGGAAATATGTAATGGTGTCGAAAGATTTAAGAATATTTTTCAATACATCAAGAAAGGGAACGACCAAGCTTCATTAGGAATCACAAACAATCGCGATGAATTCACGAGATTTTAAATTGAATGTTGAAACAATTCGTCCGATAACATCTGGTGTATCTTTAGCTTTCATAAGCCATACCATCTCCATGTTGATACCGAAAGAGGTTGATATGTATATTTTAACGCAAATAACGTTAGATAGCTTTATTTTAACTGTGTGTTATGAATAATAATGCCTCCTGTACAATGAGATCCCTAATTACTCTCCAATACAATAAGATCTAAAAAATCTCCTGTACAGCGATATCTCTATTTAGTACACATACGAAAAACAATATGGAAAATTCAATTTTCGATAACGTGGTATTCTTGTAAAAGATACATTAATTGTATTTAAAGAAATGTTTCTGGACCTATATGCAGAGCTCATCCAAATAAAGCTGAATACTATAATTTGTAAAAGTTTAACATTCTTCATTGACTTGTGCATGCTCTTGCAAGTTCCACAACCTTCATTGACTAATATCTGACATTCTATAACACATGTATAGCACGCGGTTAGCATCATGATGTTTAGGGACAGCCCTCGTCGCTTGCGCCACATATATGATATAACGTTGATCTACTGGGCCTCTTCAGACGCTGCAAAATTTTGTCGAGTATACCAGAACCGATTGGTAGGAAATGTTTTTCATAGAACACGTAGGAACAATGGTCATGCTGAAATATACGTCACGGGACAGCAACTTCAATCGTGGTTTTAATGGGATTCAGGATATTGTAGAGTCAATTAGGGGTTACCCAATCCATTGTTATGTCGAGAAAAAATTCCGAATCTCACCCCAGAGCAAAGTATTTGAACGTTTATATCATAGTGTCCGACAAGATTTAAGGGAGATATTTTTAGAGCCCCCTTGGTTGTACCGAAAAAAACATATATATATATATATATATATATATTATATATATATATATATATATATATATATGTATATATATATATATATATATATATATATATATATATATATATATATATAGATATATATATATATATATATAGATATATATATATATATAGATATATATATATATATATATATATATATATATATATATATATATATATATATAGTTTTCCGAATTGTTATTACGAATGGGTAAAGGTACATACCCAGACGATGCAGGACAAATCAAAATGCCAGTTCATTAGCGTTGAATGTTTGCATCATTTGAAGATCTGATTTCTGCAGTATGTGGTAACCTACGTCTAACAACAAATCGTAAAACATTTGAGGCGGCAATCGGATAATTTTGACCCCACGCAATTACCAAGCTGCAGCAAGAAACCTCAGTATTTTGGAGAGGCTCAATGGTGGGAGTGTAAAGCATACATCAGTTAAAAGAGTCGTCAAACACCATGAATTCACAATAGAAAACGAATCTGAAATTTAATCGTATAGCCTATGGAATCTTCAATTTGTTTAGTTCATGAACACCTTTGTATAAAATGAGTGTAAAAATTGATTACCCGTAATTTTATTACGAAGGCGGAAATGTCGATGGGGTGCGCAGCGGGAGAACATGTATTTATTCCTCGCATACCACTGATTCCCAGCCACTTTCCTTTTCGCTTTAAACGTGTGCAATATCCAATCAAAATCAACTATGCTATGATCATCCACAAAACAAAAGGGCACACGCTACACGCCGCTGACGTGGATCCAGGTACCTCTTGCTTTCCATACGCACAATATCACCTCGCGCTCTCCCATGTAAGCAATCAAGAAAACCAAAAACTAAAGCACAAAAAAAGAAAAGTATTTTAATTTTTAGACTGAAAGATATTGTACACACAAATATTGTACAAAAACGGAGAATAATTTTGATATTAGAAAATAAAATAATCACTCCTACTAACTCAGTTATTCTAAATTCATTGCAAAAAAGTTCGGGGGCATAGCTAGTAACAACCATAAAGCTTTCAAAAATCTTACAATCATATGACTCCGATACTTTCGCTTAGTTGGAAATAAACATTTTCCAAAAGTATTATAAAAGATATGAGCGACAATATTATGAGAAATATAAACAATTACATACAATATGTACTAAGAACATTATTTATTTTTAATTTAAATAAAAAACAATAAATATTATTCGAACACTGTACTCACCAATAACATTATATTTTTGGGGGTTCCTTTTTATAAAAATTCGTTATTTTACCTATCCTTTAGATTATACCGTTAAAAAAATCGTATCGGGTTCACATAATAACGCGATCTCAAGTAAATGTGTTTACCGTAAAATGCACCCTTCGAAAAGTCTTCAAAATGTTTAATCGACTAAATGAAAATTTGTTTTTGTCATGGGAGTACCTATTACTTCATACAATTTAATTTCTTTTGAACATATTAAAAAACTCTCAAAGCCCAAATGATATTAATGGAAAATTTTATCTACTCACGGCCTTGGGCTACGATCTCAAAATTTTTATCACCTTTCTTATTCCCAAACATATTCCAACCTCCCGCAAAAAATTGTTACTGCGTAAGCAGTGAAAATTTGGAACCACCTAAATTTGACACCAGGAAAACCACATTTCTAAATGTTTTCAAGGATCGAGTGAAAAAGCCCTAACTCTCCTGAACCCTTTTACATTGTGCCCTCGTTCACTCCTTTCTTTCCTATCAATAGCTAATATTGTAAATACTTTCGTCCTTTTTGTTTTTTTCCTCATTTCAAGGTACTGTAAACAGTTTATTTCAAAAGCTACCAATCAAATTCCAACACTAATTTTTTTTGGTTGACTGGAAGAGATTGCTAATGTAGCAATAAGTCCACCGTATGTAATTTGTATTAAAGTTGATAAACAAGTAAATAAATGTAATTATTTTTAAACATATCAAAGTTTTCTGCTTTCAGAAATTATGAGAAAACATAAAATGAGTTCAAATGAAAGAAAAAAAATGAGTTTCCAAAGAAAAGACAAACATAAGGCAAATTTTAAATGCTTTCGACATCGAAAAAAATTATTATTTTTATATCCAAATAATATATTGATAAAATGTAATATTTTTACTATACGTAATAAACTTTCAACAATACATTTTTCCTATAACACTTATTTTCCTGCAGCCATCTGTATCCAATTTCATCCTATTGCTTCAATTTTACTTTTCATTTACTTTATACATCCGTTTCTTTACCATATCCGTCATCTCTCGTTTATATTCTAGCAAATATAACTTTTATTGCTAGCATAATTTTTTGTCTTCTTCTTTAAAAGTCTAAAAACATTAACAATTTCACTAAAAATGTATATCATAGTAACCTAAAAATTACAACTTGTGCACATACGATAGCCACCGCGTTCAATGTTTGCTCTACCTCAAATAAGAATCGATAGACCGGAGGTCACTAATTCCGCCCTACATCGTCTTGCATCGCCCACACAGTCCGGAAATGTGAATGGAGCAAACAAGGATCATGAAACGAGAAAGATCTAATAGGTAGTATATTTACATTAGTAAACTGATCTCAGAGTAAACATTCGTCAGTCTTCTCGTATTATTGTGATAATATACATTTTTTCGTACACTGCAGATAAATATTGACAGTTATTACGCTTCTTTGATTAGTTCTACGTTATATTAATATAGATGGTTGTCTACAAACAAGTTAAGTACGAATCACGTTCGTGCATGTAGATTTCGGCACCTGGTTTGAAATTAAATTAGTTTATCATAAGACAACAATAATATAGACTTTCTAGCAATAAATATTAAATTACATCTGATTTCATTAAGGATGACACATATATTATGGAGAAAATGTCAAAACTACGACAACTAGAATCATCGTCAGTTTTTTTACAGTATTTTCGTAGGCTTTTGAATAATAGAATTAAATGAAATTACGTGATGTAGTATTATTTCTACTTTTTTTAAGTTCTTTACCACGACCTAGGTTTCGTTGTATTACAACATCTTCACGTGGGCTATTAGTCAATCTATGGTAATAGCCCACCTGAAGATGTAACATAATAAAACCTAGGTCGGGGCAAAGAACTTAAAAAAAGTAGAAATAATACTACATCACGTAGTTTCATTTAATTGTGAATAATGAATTTCTAAAAAATTAACATCAAATATATTCAATTTCTGAATATTACGTTATTTCATAATTTTAGATTAAATAGACTGATTGAGTGGATGTGGCTTTTGGATATTTTTCCATAAATTTGTGAAGATATATTACTTAAAATTAAATAAAAATTAAAATGGGCTTGTAAATATTTTTCAGCGTTATGCATGTATATATGTGCCAGTTAATATGCTTTATTACTATGGCAAATTTTAAGTTTCTGCCACAAATTGTTTCTGAGAGAAACGGCTGTGATGGACAGACATACATAAATGATTAGCTTAATAAGGGTTTCGTTTAATTTTTTTTGAGTTACGGAACCCTAAAATATTCTCCAAATAAAAAGAGTTCTATTTTATAAGTTATACTTTTTACCTCTCCAAGAGAATCAGCGAAAAGTTTCTTTATGACGGGTACTATCATTTTCATTTTCACGTTTTTTCAGTCGTTTCAATTCATTTATGAATATCTTCTTCTTAGCAAAAATAATAAAAGTACTTACACTTGTAAAATTCCATCAAAAATGACTAAGGTTCAGATAAATTATCAGGTTTCGTTGTGCTTATCGAACCATAAAATGTCAATTGCACGAGTGGTGGGTCAAACCCATGAATATTTCTAAGGCCTTAAAATTGCAGAAGGCACTTTGCAAAAGGATCGCGAATTTTTCGTTCAAGAGATATAAAATTAATAAATACTTTAACGTTTAAATGATCAATTAGTTTCCTAAAAAAATGTGACGAATTTGACATTTAAAAGTGCCCTTGATATTTTTCAGAAAAATACATTTTTTTCTTAAAAATTTAGGGGAGCATACCTGGGAAAAGGTTCACCGAGGATACTTTCATCAGTGGATTGGACTTACCATTATGGATTAAACGATCGACAAGACATTTCCTTGAAGATCACAGGTAAAATATGTGAGACATAAAATGTATCCTTTTAACTTTCAAAAGCACACTCATTAACGAACAAATATTTCTCTAGACATTCCCTCAAAAATCTTTGCTTTTGAATCAATATTTTTAATAGTGTAAATAATAATTTCTAGTTATACATCGCGTTTAAAGATTCCGTAGCCAAAATAGCAACATGTGTAATTTTACCTCAGCCATCTGTCTGTCTGTATATCACAGCTGTTTTATTCAAAGAGTATTAATATTATAAAGGTGAGATTTGGACGTAGTATATACTTGTATTACCTACAAAGTAGTAAAATAAAATCTTTTAAATTTTTTTTATGCGGTACATCCCACTTATACTGTTGGGAGGGGATAATTACTTTTTATTTTCATATCACATTGTATTATGTTATTATTAAATAAGTCTCCAAATATTGGAGTTACATCTTGAACGAGTTTTGATGCAGAAATTCGTTTATGAAATATTATGCTTTAAAATTGTAATTCTTTTAGATTTTTGGGCTCCCACACCTTAATAGCTATATATCTACTTTTGAATACCTTTAATATTAGTTTACTTAACGAAATTAAAAGGTAAATTATCACAGAAGTGTAGTTGTTCTAGTTTACGAGTAACTTATGACATGTAGTTGGTTCTGCAAAAGTTGATAGAAACTTCACACAAGCAAATTAAATCGACTGCAAAAATAATGTCTGTCAAAAAAATACTAAAAATATATTTATTTAATCACATGGCGAGAAATAATATTAATATTTTTAAATAAATAGAAATACTAAATACGCACAATTTGTATGCTCAATAATTTATATGTGCCGAAGTATGCACAGACCCTGTGGAGATATACTCGCATTTAATAAGTTTTTTCAACTCCATGTTAACCCTTAATCATAAAATTGAAATACAATTAAAATCAAATTATAATGCCTAAATATAATTTTTTTGATAACATTTTTTTCTATTGGATGCAATTTTAATAAATGAACAATCACAGTACAAATCGGTACCGATTTTTCATCTCTGCTGTTCATTACCATTTAACCCTTTCTATCATCAGTAGCTTAAGAAGCCAAGCGTGTCTAATTAAATCATTCGTAGTTCGACGTATTGCTAATTGAATTAAGGAATTGTTTACGGTAACTTCCGAGAACTACCAAACAGAGTCCAAATAATTAAACAACATTTGCGTTTAATTTCTAAATGTAAATCGATGAATATATTCTGAATATAACGCGTTCATAATGAATTTCAAAATTGTATTACTACCGTTTTCAGTATTTATTACAGCATTAGTTATTACCATCGCTAATGAAATACATCACATCGGTTTACGGTGATTTCTTGGACTGAACTTCGTAATTTTGGAAAAATATTTTCGGGAAAATTAGGAAAGTGGTTTAAATACGTATTAATTGTAGGTAGTTGTTGAAAAAAAAGCAAAAACAAAGTACCCATTTCCATTTAATTATAAATGTGATAACCTTGAAAGTAACTTGAAAGTAATTGCTTTCCTAAATTTTCATGTTTGGGTTAGTTTGAAACTTTCTAAATCATGTAATTGATTATATAATTCTTGAAAGTAATTGCTTTTCTAAATTTTCATGTTTGGGTTAGTTTGAAACTTTCTAAATCATGTAATTGATTGTATAATTCTTGAAAGTAATTGCTTTTCTAAATTTTCATGTTTGGGTTAGTTTGAAACTTTCTAAATCATGTAATTGATTATATAATTCTTGAAAGTAATTGCTTTTCTAAATTTTCATGTTTGGGTTAGTTTGAAACTTTCTAAATCATGTAATTGATTATATAAATAGTTTTTTAGTTAGTGATTTATACGAACTGGTGTATTGCAACCTTTTATAAAAATCAACATAAAATTTACTTTTAAAATATACGCTATTCCAATATGTGACTTTCGTTCTAAATTAAATTAATTCGAAAAGTCAATATTTTGATAATTTTCAGTAATTCAAAATTTTACAGAAGATTCGCAGGATTCTTTGAGTTTTTTATCGGCAGTATCCTGATATTATTCGTATAATTCGTCTTTATTTAAAGTCTCGTAAACCACATTTTTTAAGAATATTTAATTTAAAAATTTATGTAAAAACTCGCTTAAATCGAAACAATTATATTCTTTAAGGGATAATTATGGATAGAAACAAACAATTTATATATTTTACGTAAATAATCAATCACCATCAGAAATATATACCTTAATATTGCAAGTCATCAAGATAAATAAATTGACATTTACCGAGTGATTTAAATTTCATTTTTATTTCTGAGAAACGTTTTCTTAATACTTATGGCACGAAACTAGAAAACTATATTTAATTCATTGATTTTTTTATATCAATCTCTGAGATTTACTTAAAGTATAAATCCAATAGATTTATAAGAAAGAATACCTTCAAATATTAGGCATCAACAATTTAATATATTGTACTTAATATTTTATTTTTATAGCAAACTTAAGCCAAAACTTACATTTTTGCTTCGTAAAAATAATTTAATGTTTTATTTTCTCTTTATAGCCCCCTACTCCCTTACCAATGTTCAAAAATTGTATTATTGAAATAACCGTATTATTAGATTTTGCTAGTGATAACACTAACAAAATGACTTTTGGACCTTTTGAAGTGTGTCTCTATTTTTAGGCAAATTTTTTATTTTAGTTTTTAACATTTCCTTTCAAATCTAATATAAATCAAAGATAAGTTTGGTTATGTACATCATTCCAAATTTAAAAAAGTTGAACTCTTGTAATACACCTAAACTACACTTTTAACTTGGAAAATTATCACGATAATATAAAATTACGTTACATTACGATATTTATGTTAAAACAGTTTAACTATTTAAACATATTAGTCGTGGGCGACACAGGCCCCACAAATACTCGACGTCTACTTGTTAAATACACTTCTAACCTGTTATCACTATTAGAATATAAAGAAGCAAAAATCATACAGAATGAAGTCTTCTTGAAAGATGTTGTCAAAAATATAATTTATAAAACTATTGACAAAATGTTTCTTAGCTTCAAAAATATTATATATCTAATGATTGAAGCAGAAATGTTCAATCATTAGAAATATAATATTTGAAATTGAAGCAGAAATGTCTTAACCCGTTTGGAACATCCGAAAAAGTAAATTCTAAACATAAATCATTTGTGTTTAATTAATTACAAATCGAAAAATTAAATTACTTCAATTGAATGTCCAACATAATTTTTAAAAAATTGTGCCGATAATTTTTACAGACCTTGCCAATTAAATTAGTATTTAAATTATAATGTTTCAAATTATCGTGCTGATGCAAAAAACCTTCGAATTGGAAAAAAATTCGAAAGACTGTTAATATGGTGCTATTTCTGAATAAATATCCCATCTCAATTCGTTAAAGATCAGTGATCGACTTCACTTACTTAGATTTGTCTTTGATATATCAAATTATCTCATTGGCAGATACCTTGTTGACAGTTTGTTACGCTCTAAGGCTCATTCACATTACTTATTCCCAAAAATACCTCTACCGTTTACAAAGAATCCTTTACTTTCCAGAAAGAATCCTTTCCTTTTTAAGAAACAAAATTTAAGAATCAACTGAATATTGACGCTCGGAAAATATATTCGATGAACATTTTTATAGACCGATTGAAAGAATTACACACTTTTAAAATCATCTTTTTTCGCTGTATCCTTTCCTTTTTTCATCTTCATACCAATATTTGGATTATTATTTCATTGTCTTTGTTAAATGTTTGCTATAATTTATATTTCACTATCCTTTGCAATTTACTAACCAATTTTTATAAACTTATTTTTACGATGGACTTGGAAAAAATGTGACAAATAAATTCCTAACCTGTCCCCTACTGTAATAGTTTAATGGTTTGACATTATTTAGATAGAGTATTAAACGTTTGTAGAAAAGAAACAAAAACTTCAAATACGTTTTTAAGAGATAGCATAAATTTTTATTAGTCACTTTTTGACAAAATTTTTAAAAGAGCTAGCTGGCTTATTAACTTAAAATATTACTTTTTTATACGAAAAGCGTCCTACATGTACATATTAGACTATTTCTAAGCCATATTTCTATTAACCATTTCGAATAAATAGAGTTTAATAACTCTATGTCAGATTAAACTCTACTTAATTCAAGTCAAACTGACTAGTGTAATGCTTGTAAATAAAGCTTTATCCGGAAAACCATTTTGCGATTCATTATTATTTTGTTAACAGTATTTAACATACAACTGAATATCATCAACAACCAGACTAACAATAAAACTTTCCCTTAGTCAAATATTGAATTATTCATGAAGTGTTCCAAATCAAAATTGAATCTGCCATAGTAGAAAGGATATTATTTGCATGAGTACAAGTTTAGTTAGCTCGCTTTGCTAAATTTTCTCGCTGTGGGCTTTTATTTGTTGACTATAGTTTCAAATACTTCATTTATTAATTTGGAATTTTATACTAGTGACATATCTTCTTTATCAGGTTGTAATTTTGGTGTGGTAAATTGGTAAATTGTGTTTTACCCTAACATTTTTTCTTCTACTAAAAAAAGTAACCGTGAAAAATAATGTTTAAATCCAAAAGGTAGACGGTTTTGAACGATTAAGAATGGGTGCAAGCGTCTATGGTCTGTTATTAAGAAGTTCGGAAGATTAATTGTTATATTTTTTTATTGGAGTTGGAGAGACCGTGAGAGAATATTTTGGAACTAAACGTGGCTAACATTGTCTTGAATAATGGTGCTATTTATTTAGAAAAATAGTTAATTTTTTTTTTCAAATTAAATAAATGAAGTTTAGTCAATACCCAACCTATAGGTAGAAAAGCGTGAGAAAAAATATAGTCATATTTTTTCTCATGCTTCTTCATTTTATGATATTTTTTCTCATGCTTCTTCATACTGATCATCTAGCTTGTATGTGGCATCAAACTTATGTAGAAAATAAACAAGATAGTCAGAAAATAAATATTTCATAAGACCCTAATTTTAAACAGTTACCACGAGTATTCAATTTGAATATATTAATAAAGTAAATAATAGAAAACTATTCTTATCATAAAATTCACGTAACATATGAAATAAATGAGTAAATTTGATCACAATATAATATGCAAAAACTAAATATTTTTTACGTTACTGTTATGAGGAATCCTATTCTTAGAATAACTCAATATTTCCCACAACTATTTAAAATTTACTAAATGGATTTTAGATAAAAAAATATTTTCCAAGTTTTTTTTCTATTAGCATCTGATAAATACGTGTACAAAGATTTAAATTTGATGCCTATTCTTTGTAATACGTAATATATTATAAATGTTACGTTTTTTATGACTTTACGCAATCTGTTCAATATTCTATATTTTTAACGCGTTTTATGATCCGTTCCATACAACAACCAAAGTAGAAAGATTTTCAGAGCTGAAATTGAAAATAGAAAACAGGGCAACAACTAGTAAAAAATTTCCATTTTGGAGACGATATAGTTTCAGGTTTAATTTTGAGTTACCCCAAGATGTGGGTGACGTTGCTAGCAAACGTTTTATTTAATAAAAAAAATACTTTTGGCATTCTTAAATTTATTAACATATGCAAGGGTAACAAAGAACGTGTCGGTTATTAATTCAGGTGATTTTATGCATTAAACGAAGTATATGTCTAAAAATATGTATTACAAATATAATAGGGTGCGTGTGACATAGAGGGTGGTAAATAAAAAGTTAAAAAATGTTGATAAATTATTTATTATTAAATAATGACCAGTGCACAAAAATGCAGTGATAATTTAAGAGAGAAAATAATCTTCACTTAAATTATTAATTAATAAATTGATTAAATGTTGGTTACCTCACAGAGGTACCCTCATATTAGCACATTTTAAAAGAAAACAAATTCACGCCTTGAAAAAGAAGTGGAAATATTCGGTTTGATTCCACCTGAGCTAATACACCTTCAAATTCAGAATAGTACCCCTCGTACCAATGATCTGCTAAAGTATATTATTATATGCGTTTTTTCATCCACTATACTCTCTGGACTCTTCGACTACCATCGATTCAGCTCCGTGTCAGTTATTTACGCAATAAAAAATATTAAAAACTTAGACTACCTTGAGTTTCAAATTATCCAACTTTTTAGTCTTATCCCTCGCACAATGCAAGGAAGAAATATTAGATATGTGAACATTCTGGCATTAAACGATAGATAATGATGGTGTTTACATAACTGTATATAAATTATATATAAAAAATAAAATAACTTTGTCAAATGAGGTCGCATGCTTTAGTATTTCCCAATCACATATTATTTTTTAATCCGTTAATATATTTCCTATTTATTTATCTTTAGTTATTTTTTTACCTTTAAAAACAAGTCTTCAAAAGAGTATATCTGCTACTCAGATTGCCTCTTAGTTTCGGGGTTCGCAACAGTTTGTCTTGTTCTCTTCACCCGTGATGATAATGAATATGACATTTTTATTACCTTCTTGATATTTGCTAACCTTTACTGACACTAATCAGTGGCAAAGTTTTTGAGCTTCAAATCATGAATTATTCACCTAATACAAATCTTCCTGATGTATAAATGTTCATATAGAATTTTCTTAACTTAGCTCATACTATTGATTAAACTTACTTAAGTTTGCTGATACGTATTATTAGTCTTTATCATGACCTGCACAACATGGTTGAGCTTATAGTTTCTAATGTCAAGGGACGTTCTTTAAGCAGATCACCACTGAAATTAATATGACCACGCTCAAACTAATCACAACAGTTATAAATGGAAGGAGTATTATCAAGAAATTCACATTAAAGTTAATTGTTACTTTTATTGATTAATACTACAACGAAAGTCAAAATGAATAATCGAATAAAAATAGTCTGCGTCAAATACATCTTGACAATTTTGGAATTGCCATCAATTTGGAAGAACAAACGACAATTGAGGTACGTAACACAACAATGGATTATCAAAGCGTTAAGCTTATAAATTTTAATCAATTTTTCGCTAACATTATTATAAATGACCAGGAATAAACCCTTTCTGTGCTATTTTTCCAAAAAATGTGTTTATATGAAAATTATTTTCGCAATTTTAATATTTGACGGTTATTTAAATTATCTCTATCTCTGTCTTAAGCACGTAGTAAACTTATTTAAAAAATTCCTCACTTTCTTCGAAATTGGTAACTGAAAATATAAGAACTTCGAAACAAATACCTTACGTAAGGCTATTAGCTGATGATATTGCATATAACTTACTCGTATCGTGATACAACTGTTGTAAATTTACAATTTGACTCGTAAGTTGCACAAAAGCATCATTACTTTAAGTCAGTGGCTATTTGCTTATAATAAATTACAAAGTAATTTTGAATAGGAAGTTATTAAAATACTCGATGGTAAAGATACTTGTACATTAAGGATACATTGAAACACATCCAATTTTTCAAAAATCCTAAATCTTGCCAATATCTAAGTAGCCTTCATCAGAGGTTACGTAAATAATCTACTAAACTTACTCACAAATCAATCTAAAGTAAAATGATGCAAACTTTTCAGCATCACGGCATTCCTAAATTTATCATTTGTTTGTGTGTAAACTTATCAAAATAGTTCAATGCTTTTCTCCTATTTTAATGTCAGATTGAAAACCATAAAATAAAGAGTGTAATAATAAAATAAAACGGTAACTTAGACCTTAATTTATAATTAAATTACTGTTAAAGTGTAATTATTCAAGGCACCGCTGTGAAAATACTTGACAGTCTAGGGATACAAGGTCAGACTTATTACATTGCGGAAAATAATCAATATCAATGTATTATTCTCCATAATATCTAGATGACCATACAAAGGGTTAATATATTATTAATAACAACAACATATGTCAAGTGTCTTGAGAAAGTCTTGAGAAAATCAATATTTCCAAGCCTATTTGACCCTTATATTTTTTTTCTATGGAAAAATTATTGTTTTTCCTCTAAATAAAAATATGCCAGTTGAAAATGTTAAGGGTCGATACCAAAATATAATTGTAAAGATAGATTGTGAAAATACATACTTTAAATCATTCTATTTAAAGATTTAGTTTGCATGGTTTATTTAAATATATTCCTCAAAAATAACTGAAATAATTCACGTTGTATGCAGTATAATTAGTACATAATAATTGCAATAAGAAATAGTATGAAATAACCGTTTTAGGTTTATTATCCAGTGAAAAATTGCATATCTTTATTCAGAAAATATAACTAGCTAATTTTATACAATTGATATCTATTCCATTATGACACATTAAACTTTGAAATAAAAGATTGTGCTTAGTAAATTATTCAGTAGCAAAGGGTAGTTTCATCTCTATTTTTTCCGTAGATGATTCCTTAAGTTAAATAATATATTAACTAGGGACTGAACTGTTAATGAATTGATGCTGATATTAGAAAAACGTCGCCTGGGTTATATTTAATTCAAGAGGTCTTATATTCCTTAGTTCGACTGTATAAGTTCAAAATTATACCACCAGAAATTAAAACAAAATTAGGAGGAATTTAATTAAGGCAATCTCGTCAAAGGAATAAATGGATTTGAAAGGTGATCCATTATGATTATTTTTACATTAAATTGCAATAACCAGCTTAAAAGTATTGTAATTTGTTTATTTAATCCCTTACTAAAACTGATTTTAATAATTAGAATAATAACATCAATACAATCACCTCGAATAGGCCAAAGCAATATATGATTTTTTTAAAATTTTATCTGGTTTTCTCTTTAATATATAATAGATGAAAATGGCTTGCGCATTTCACATTAATGTCAAAAGTTTAATGTCAAAAATTCTTGCTACTTTTTATTTCGACATATGATGTAAAAACCGATGAATTATTTTTGCAAACTAACACTTTCGCGAAAAACTCCTCTATCAAAAAACTCCTATAAGGTTTCTTTGGAGAATTCATATTTGAAAATTTTGTAAACAATTTTATTCTATTTAATAATTTTTATTTTAAAGTTTTGTGAAAACTTTTTAGTCTTGTATTCCGTTATTTTCCATATGGAAGTCTTATATTCGATTTTTTCCATATATTCCATAGTTTGAAATATTAAATGTTTGCTTCGACGGCATATTACATTATTTTATTGTAAATCAGTATGTAAATCATTGTAAATCAGCATGTTTTGACGCCTCAGACAGGTTTTGTCATTAGCTTACATGCAAGAATAAAAACAATATGGGCCAATGGTAATTTCCAAAATCTTGTACTTGTTAGTCCATCAGTTTATATATACATATTATATGTATGTATATATATATATCTATATATATATATATATATATATATATATATATATGTATACATCATGGTAAATTTTTCTAATATTGAATGAATCCACTCAGCATCCCAGAAATTAACAACAGGAATACTAAACAAAATATTCACTTTAACAAGATATATGTTCTCAGAGTGTTTTGATACACAATTTATTAACACTTTTTTTTCAATGCATTACACTTTTAAGTCGTTCTCTTTTTCCATTTTTTCCAAATGTGAAAAAACTATGTAAAAATAGACGTAATAATTGAAAAACTGCGTTTAGTGTTGTTTTAACAAGTGTACTGATTTCAAACTATCAGATAAAGCATATAATATTAAAATACTGTTTACAAACTTACAAATAATTTCATTCTTTCTGTTAAAAATATATACAACATTTATAACAGAAAGAAAGAAATTATCAAGTAACTAAGTATTGGTAACAGATCCCATTGGGATGCTAAGCCACACTACACGTAAGTTAGGCAGGAATCTTTTTTAAATATTTTAACTTGGACAAAATTTATAGAACCTTTTTTTATTAGTTATTCTCATCGATAATTGCATTTAAACTGTGGTGGACCTATGGTGAAAGTTAAATATATATGATACATTCATGAAATAACTTTTATTCAAGAATTGTTATTGTAATAGAAATTGTAATAGACATATATATGTTGATGAAAATTAAACTCGAGTTTTATTTAATTTATTATCCGTTACACGGAGAATTTCTTTAAATTTAATGTGTTAAATTAAATTGACTAGTTACTGAAATATGACACTTTGTGGTTAATTCAATGGTAAAATAAAAGTTTCATCAATTACTGAACGTAAAAATAGGATATTGGCT
The DNA here is from genome assembly GCA_039881145.1 of Druceiella hillmani. Taxonomy (NCBI): domain Eukaryota; kingdom Metazoa; phylum Arthropoda; class Insecta; order Lepidoptera; family Hepialidae; genus Druceiella; species Druceiella hillmani. Next base: position 23,436,058 of record JAYKKI010000022.1, on the reverse strand, counting down.
TAAGTAATAAGAGTATCGAAATAAATTGTATTATCATTTCTAGGTGCTTCTAGACAATTTGTAAAGCAAAAGAAAATATTTCCATATTAGATTTTTTTTTAACAATTAGTTTTACAAAGAACGAAAGTGCATTAGAAAGTCTTTAAAATAAAGGATTGTTATATTCGGTCAAAGAATAAAATATGTAACTAGGTTGTCTGCATTTTTTTATTATTTGAATTCTCATTTCATTATTTTATTTACCGTTTTTTATTATGTATAGAATATGGTAGATGCGGTTCTTGAACTATGTGATCTAAAAAAATAATTTAAGTAAATATTGTGTTATGAAGCCCAATATGAATCATATTGAAAAACTTTTTGACTTTTATATATATATATGTGCTTATTGTGCTTTTGAAAATATTGAGATTTTTTTGAAATGTAACTATAGAGATATGAAATAAATTTACGAGAAGTTTGAGATTTGAATTATATTTTGATCGTAAACTTAGCCGTACCAAATTTTAGAGAATTTTTTTTTTCTTTATCTATAAGACGAAAGTAAACCACTAATAAAAGAGAAAAAAAAATAAAAGACATGCCAGAAAAAAATTATAAATTCGTATATCGATCGCAGGAAAATCATCAACACTTTCAGTACTCAAGCTTTTTATTGAGATTGAATAAAATATCTATTGAAATTTAGCATTTAATTTAAGAAAACAAATTAACTATTTCAAAAATATTATATTACTTAAAATATTTATGTGTAAAACCGGTGCTGATATTATCAATAAAACCATTCTCCGTGTTATGCCATTTTTTTACAGATTCTAAAAAGATAAATTGTTTCGAAGTTTGCCTTTCTTTCCTTTAACGGCATAAAAGTGAATCATATTTATATCGGTTTTTGTGTGATCCAAAAATATTCCTTTTTATCATCTCATCATTCTACAAAGTAATTGGGTAAAGTTAAAATGTCAAAATATACCTCCAAAGCCAATAAAATGTCAAAATATACCTCGAAGCCAAAAAAACTACTTGTGTTTATTTGGTGACCCAGCGCTAGAGTCATGAGGATGAGACGTGAGACACACATGAGATCATACAGCTTCATGAGACCTGATCAATCGCCTACAGAAGATGTTTAATATAACCTGTTAGAAGAAATCCGGAGAAAGAGAAGGAAGAGAGGAATCCTAAATATTTAAAATAATAAATTGTTATTAACATTAAATATTTTAAATTTATGCATAAATTTAATTTTAAAATAACAATCTGCCAATAATTTAATTCAATAATTTCTCGTTTTCAACTTACAAGGACTTAGCAAAAATTTCATTTTAATTTATCTACTAACTCCTTCAAGTATCACTTTTACTAAGTCGTTTCATGTACTTTTTACGTTCATGTTTTTGTTTCAGGTCAGCCTTTCCCCTTTATAAACTTATTTAAACAAATTTAGTACATTTTAGTCCAAATTTTCAATTGTGCTCAGGTATAATATCAGATTTTGCACATATCTTCACCCACTTTACAAATTTATAAGGGTATTTTACACCAAATCTTTTAATGTTCGTGTTTATGGGACTAAATTTTGGGACTAGGGTGTTATTTGAATGCCACGCAATATCATTAACGAAGATTTTATTTTACTCATCATCATGGGAATTTTAAAAGGAGACACTACGCAGAATTTCAGATTTTAAATGCAATGGTTTGTACTATACCTTAATATATTTCTCAATGACGTACTCTTTCCTATATCGTTTCTAGTGATCCCATTTGTAACGTCCACATAGGGATTTTACAAAATCTATCCTTATTTTCTGTAGCATTTATCCAAAATTAAGAAATCATAGATAGAGCGGTTTAGCCTCTACGTTAATATATCTTGGTTATGCTTATTATAATGTTCAATCAAAGTAGCTATGGTTAACTTCCAAAAAATATTTTAAGACGTGTAGGCAACTATCGAATACTGCTTTACGTATGTTTCAACATGCAATTAGTCGATTCTTTATTTATTTTAAGAAAATTAAATTCACCTAATATTGAAAATAATTATAATTCAAGATAATGAGGAATCGGTGTGAAGCAATTTTCTACTCCGATTTCAGTGTCAATAGAGAAAGGTTACCAATTAAAGTACACATTATTTTCCCATTCATTAATTTTAAAGACCAGTGTGGGTGAATGAAACAAAAATTGTAAGGCAAAAGGCTGAGAGGGTAGTCTCGCTATATCGCTGAATGAGCAATTAGGTCTAAAAATAAACATTGAACAGCCTGTTTAAACTCTTCACTGGTTAAATTCGTGCTCAAGAATGTTAAGTAAAGACAGCTACTAGATTGTTTTTTGCATGTTATCATAGAGATGATTACGTAATACAGAAAATAATTAAATCTTGTTTTAGTAGCAACCCTATGTTATTTTTAAGGAACTTTGGCTTTAGAAATGCCACGAAAAATAAAGTCAACATTTAAACGAATGCTACATAATTTTGTAGTGTTACACAATTTCCTAATATATTTTTCCTCCATGTATATTGTATTATATAATAAATCTAAAAAGAAATTATTCAGGTTAATCAGATCAAAAATGTACAGAATTTAAGTTTGAACGTAGTAAATTTTAATGTAACTTGAAAAGCTTTCATTTAAATTAATCTCGATTTTCCAGTGAATACCCTTGTAAAAATTTGCTAAGATATTTTGAAATAATTAGTCCAAAAAAAAATCAACCAAATATGCTTAAAGTGGTTTTGTAGAAAAATAAATATAATTTTTGATCACTGACCTTTTTCCATCATTCATTACTCCTCTTTTCAAAATATTCACATGGTTAATAGGAATTGGATAAATTTATATACTTTTAAAAAACTTAGTCCTTGCAAATATTGCACTTACACACACAAATCTATATATATATATATATATATATATATATATATATATATATATATATATATATATATATATATATATATATATATATATATATATATAAAATTTTTCTTAACATTATGGCGTATATAGAAACAAAATAGCGGATGCAAAAATATATAACAAAAATTGTCGCCTAGATACACAATAATCCTATTTTGCAATTCAAATATTAGCATAGTATTGGTTTTTCATTAATTTAAAAGGAACACTCAAGTAAATAAAGAAGCTTTTAACTTTTATTTATCTTTTTGCAACACTTCTTACTTCATTTGACCTTACTAGTGTAAAATATCTTGAATAAAGATTTACCCTTACTCCGTTTATAAGTATTGATCGATTAATGGTCGAATCTAATATCAATATATATTGTATACTTCAATAGGGTCTAAACCGATCTATTTCTTACCTCATTAGGTTATGTGCATATTTCTTACCTCGTTAGGTTATGTGCATATTTCTTACCTCATTAGGTTATGTGCATATGTCTTACCTCATTTAGATTATGTGCATATTTCTTACCTCATTATTCTTAATTATTTAGGTTATGTGCATATTTCTTAATTTATTTTGGTTATGTGCATATTTCTTACCTCTTATTAATAGTGTAAAATCTCCTGAATAAAGATTTACCCTTACTCCGTTTATAAGTATTGATAGATTAATGGTCGAATCTAATATCAATATATATTGTATACTTCAATAGGGTCTAAACCGATCTACAGAAAATACAAGCAGCAAATACTAGAATAAGGTTTTAAGTTTTATATTTGTATTAAAATATTGTTATCAGGTTAAGTGGATCTGAATAGAGGCTATTACTATACTACAATTTTTTAGTAAAATTATGATTGCTCACTTATATAACTGGAATTTATTTAGGTTGAGTTCATGTTTTTTACCTCATTATTCTTACCATATTCATTCCATTTCAATATCTACCCTAACTGGTTAGTAATTTGAATTGTGTTTGTATTAATATATATTTTTCTCTTGATATATAGGTTACTTAAAGCATACATATTTTTATTTCTTCTCCGTTTATGCAACGAGAAAAAAAATTAGGAATAAATTGTATCCCAGCATTAGATGTGCACTTTGTTATATATACTGTGAATATTTAAGAGACGTTTTAAAATATCGGATCACTCCTAACTTCACTGGATCTGTTCTTTGATTTTTCTCTTCCTCTTTTTTTCATTCATTTCTTTTGTTTTTCTCTCCAATATAGCATATTTCAGTAACGTTTTATATTCTTCCATTCCTATTGTATTTCACTTCTGCCTAGTATTTTCCCTTTCTTTCTCAATATATCATAGTTTGCATAGTTAATACAACCTTTTGCATTTCACCAGGAAACTATTCAAATTCGTCAATTGTGGACAAATATGCTCTATTACTAATAAATGTGACATATGTGCACATATTGTACGTTGATGAAGCAATAATTAATATGCATTTTAATTGCAATGCTTCCAGTCATTTATGACTATTATTCTGTACATTTATTTAATTACTGGATCAAAGTGGGTATAATTGGTTGTATAACCAAATAAGAGAAAATTTTAATAGTATTTGTTTATAAAGGTAACTTTTCATCGGTATATTAGTTATAAATCCGTTCCCAATGCACAAATAATATTTTTTATTAATTAAATTATTTAAATGATAATTTTTCATAAATTTTAAAAATATAACTTATAATATTACACATACATTTCTTGCATCCTCTTTTATGTATTTTCAATCGCATAGGTCCAATACCAAAGTCGATCACATTAATTTGTTATAAATTTAATTTAAAGTATCTCGGTCATTGAACTTTCAAAATAACATGACTTGACCGCCGGACGCAACGTGGCATATATTTGCAATTACATTACTCGCCATCTCACCCCAGTGTCAACTCGATTACACAACTTGGACCAACATCAATTACAATTAATTGAACCTTCGGGGAAAATTGGTTAATGGCCGATGGTATATAGCTGAAAGGTTGATTGATTTTAAATTGAAATGCAGATAATGCTTAATTAGTTTTAGGCTAAACAACTTTAAAAGTAGGATAACGCCTCTCAAATGGTCTGGCTTTTCCTTCAAATATCATTTCAATAACAAAGTTTGATTAAATGTAATTGATATGACAAATGCTCGTGTCTATATATTTTATATTTATTTGATTTTGAAGTAATTTTCACAAGTATAATTGGATACATATTTTTGCCAGACTGCATATTTGTAACTTCGGTTGAACATATGATAATGTTGCAGAATGTCCGTATTAAGAACCCAGACCTACCCAAATTCTTTAATATGAAGATTATAATATAAATAGTAATATGTACTATAGGTAGTATATAATATACATAGTAGTATAACTTGGGTAATTGGAAGGTATTAATTATGTTTACAGATGTCACAAGATATATGTCACTAGACTTATAATATATACAGTATGTTAAAATGTCCGTTAATGTAAAAGAAAAGACAGATCTATATAAATTAATAGTAGGGCTCACTGTGTCACCTTAACTGCTATGGAAAACTGCTATGTGACAAAAGGGTCTAATTACGGAGTCCTAAAATATTTTTGAATAGAATAACATGATAATGCTGTGAAATCAAAATGAGGAGACGGATATGTGGACATTAGCAAAATTATAAACATTGTTTTTTGCCATGGAGTTCCAGAACTCTTAACAATCTATTCTTGGAATGAAAAGAGAGGAAGTATTTATTACTTAATTCGCCTTTATGACAAGCGATTATTGAAATCCAGATTCGACATAAGATAAATTTTATTTCCTATACTTTTTCCAAAATTACATAAATGCACATTATATTACGATAATTACCAACAGTTTATCAAATTTAATTTTATAGCGGATGTAAGCTACGTTCATCTATATCATAACTTCGTAGTAATACAGGTGAATTTAAAAAATATTATTTGAGTAAAATTTTTTAATAGGGAGAAAGTTAATTAAAAAAAAAACAAGCTAATATAGAATTTAATAGAAACTAGCGTAAAGATGAATTTCGTTGTAAATTTACAAATTTCAAGTATACTTAATTATTCAGAGAGAAACTAAAAATGGTAAAATCTAAGAATCGATAAATAATCGTAAAATCGGCCAATTAAATAATTTTCAAATTTACCTACTACAGGACATGCTCCGATTACAAACAGATAAGAAGTTTCTAAAATATTACGATCACATTAATTAACTGAATCTTTATATAACAATAATAGCTCTTTTCATAAGTCAAATTATAAAGAAGTACACCACTTTTAATTACTTAACTGGTCATAGAAATTAACAACGCCAGTATCGAATGTACGAAAGCTCACGTTTCATTTGATATTCCGGACGCGCTTCCATGCGCACGTAACTGAGAAGTAATTTGGAGGATTTACAGCGTCGATTTAAAATATATGACGTCACGTCCGAACAGCGGCGCTACAAATTCCGCTGGAGACGTAACTGTTTTCTACTCAAGCTGTCATTGAATGATTAGTAAAACTACTATCTTACACGTGAGTATAAAAAAACAAATTATAAGGAGATACAGTTGTCGGTACCCACATTTTGGTTTAGATATATATTACTGCTTTCCGGAAAAATCTAATATTTTGGCTTAAACTTATATATATATATATATATATATATATATATATATATATATATATATATATATATATATTTAAGAAAGTATTAATATAATATTTGGGCTTCACTCTGAAGACAACAGAACTCATATTTAGAAATTTATGCCCCATCTCTATTCTCTTGATATGATATTATATACTTAATATTTATTCAATTATTTCTCAAATATGCAAACATATTTAACCACAAGTTATTAACTGCATATGGGCGGAAACTGTGATAAATATGGAAATGAAATTAATTTTAGTTTGCGCTATATTTTGAAGTATCAAGTGTTACATAAACTAAAACTAAAAATAAAAACTCGCACTGCGAGTGTATTTACAGCCATTTATAAAAATTAAAACTTTATAGTACTTATGTTAATTTACTTACAAATATTAATTTTTCACAACATAAAAGTATTGTTAATATATTATTACACAAGCGTACAATATTTACATATATATTTGTATATATATATATATATATATATATATATATATATTTGTATATATATATATATATATATATATATATCTCAACCAGTCTCTAAAATCGGAAAGAATATTTTATAGTAGAAAATGAAAGAAAAATATTTGCCTTAATTACTATAAGCCCGAAATGCAAAAAATAAGAGGCATCTGTTAAATTTTTAAAAAATATGGAATTACTGGTCACCTGATGTCGTTTCAGAGACTTATATTAAAATTTATTGTTGAAATTAAAAATTTGTGACAAAATGTTTAAACATTGTTATTATTCATATATTACTTTTCAAAAAGATCTTCATTTTCCGCAAGCTTAAATATTTTAATAGAATTCCATATTTTTACTTTGTAAAAAAAATATTAAATTTTCTCCTTCATGCTTCATATGTAAACCCGCACATAATGACTACGATCTTAACGTTTTATAGAAATCAGTAATTTTATTAAGACGTATTTAAAAATTGGTATTAAACTTTATTACAATGTTTAAGAGCCTACCTATCTAATTAACTTCTGTTTATATATTTTAAACCTTATTCGAAGCAAAATCAATTTCAATACCCGCTAAAATGTGTATGTTTTTTTAAGACTTTGTAAACTTCACATGCGTATTTTACCACAAATATTAAAATTCGCAAATGTTCTTTTAGTTATTGCAGTCGGACAGACCTTTCTTTTGCAAGCTGGCTAGATACACGTACATACATTATTTTACCTGGAAATTCACGTAAATGAACCACTTCTATTTACACATTTTTTCATTCTTCTCCTTAATGATATTTTAATAACTGTTCAAAATAACCCATTTCGCTCGCAATTGCAAATTTTTTCAAAAAATTCATAGTAACTCTGTATCACATGTTATTCCACGATTTTGAAATTATAATTACATTACCAACTGTCCCTTCCCACATATTTACACTGAATTTCACTTGATAGTAATTGTCTCTAATTGCATGGGGTTAATGTAGGCCCAAAAGTTAATACTGTATATCTGATTTTTCCCCAATTCCTATCGCGACGATAACCTGTAAATCGCTTAGCGACACCAAGCCAAAAGGCCTATTAACTACAGAAGGGTTGGTCCGTGGTGGGGATTGTGACAAGTGCGCGGGCGGTTCTGTCGTACATTTTTTTAATTTTTGTGGGGCAGTTGGAAAAAGTTTTCAAAAGTATTATATTTATTTAACCATTTTTCATTATGTGACTTAGTTGCCAATTTTTAATCGAACTTTAAAATTATCATTTTTTTGACTGACTAAAATATAAACTAGTATGTGTATATATATATATATATATATATATATATATATATATATATATATATATATATATAGAATATCGATAAATGTATATATAACTCGAGCTTCGGTAAACGTCCAAGTTATTGTAAGTTACTTTTTACCGTAACTTGGACGTTAAGGCCAAATTGGCTATTTATTCATGCATAAAAATATACGCACTTTAATGCGTAATTTATTTTATGTTCAATTGTAGACAGTAAACTATATATATATATATAAAGCGCCGCATCGTGGTGGATAGTGTCATCAAATCAGAATTGAAACTAGTGAAAGTAGGACCATGAAATTTAAACAGTAGATCTGAATTAAAAATGGAGGATTAGAAATGTACATAGAAAAAATTGTATAAGGCATCTATTAAATTGGAAAACCGCATTAGAAATTTATTAAGCTGATAATCAAACACGTATTTCACCTACTGTCGTGGTTCAATCCTTATGAAGACCAAAAAATGGTGTCAATGTTTTTTGTAGAAAAAATTAATCTCGCTTAAGCAAGTGAGTAAAATATAAGCTAGTGAGTGCTTTTTGATACGCACGGCATATCTGAGTTCGTAAAGTGCAGTACGTTATGTACTTATTACTCATTAAGCAAAATATTCATAAATTCCAATGTAAAATACCTTATATTGGTGCAGGCTATTTACACCATTCATTACATGTTTTTATTTTAAGACGGTCTAATTATACAAGGAAAAGAAATATTAAAAATGTTTCTGTAACTTTTTCGATATTTATTATTTTAACATTTTTGCTAAACATTTATTATTTTCGAAGAGAGCACTTTATTTAACATGCCCAAAATCTCTTTGGAAAAATTGCTTCATAATGATAAAATATTTTAGTTTCGTAAAAAGACAGTGATCCTTTCATTAAACTTAAGCAAACTTAAATAAAAATTCTCCTTTTAAACGACAGCAACATTATCTGAATAAATTTGTCAAAAATTATTTACAGACTTGACAAACCAATACTTGGTCAATTATTTTACTATTTTTATTAGAAAGGCAATATATAAATCACCACCTCAGTTCACTATTGTTAGTTCATATAGTAGTACGGAATATTTTTTTTCTCCTCCAAAACATGGTGTTGCTTTGCTATTTTTGTTACAAGTATGAGTAGCTCTATCAGATAACCTAAACTTAACCTGGGATCTGTTAATTTAGATTTTAAATTTTACCATTCAATTTAAAATTTAGGATTCAACTTTTCTTCTTTGAAAGTTTGAATCAATTTTTGACTCTATCGTAGAAAAATATACCTTCGTTCAGTGTTAAGCATACATTATATATTGCTACCCTCGTTTTTAACCCCAAATGTAATTCATGAAGAAAGAGCTAGTGTAATTACCTTCGCGAAATTTCCATATCTTGTTGGTTCTGCTAGCAGGACAAACTAACGAACTCCACACTCTATATATATATATATATTTATATATATATATATATATATATATATATATCCTGAAATGTTTAAGAAATATCCATATTATTTAAAAAAATTATTAATAGTCAACAACCTAAGAGATAATATGCTTACTAATAAATAACACTTTTTTTTCTACAAAATTACGAAGAGGGGAAAATCACGATTTATGTGTTTTATAATAGCGCTTAAAGCGTTGTTCAAATTGAAACTGTTGTAGATATATCTAAAGTGTTAATAATATATTACAGCAAAATATACATTAGAGACCCTGTGCAGCTTAAGATATTTGTAAATTATGCAACTGCCGGAAGTAAAAAATGAGTAATGACAATCAGAATTATTGACATTTTTGTAGTAATATTACGAAACCAACATTATCCAAAAGTGGAATCGATAAAAATCTGGAGTAATAAGACTGAACTCGTATGAGTTAAAATCCGAAATACATACATTTAACTCGAGAAAAAAATGCAATCGTCCAAAAGATTAGCTAAAATTTCAATGAAGGAACAAAAAGTAATTTACAATTATTATCAGGTCCGTAATCTCGAAAAGTACTTAAACCAAAGCCAATAACGAATTCCTGAAACATGACAATTCATATAATATTTATCTTTTCATACGGATAAGAAAATATTCATGTATGATGCAGCCAGAAGCCAAATTTTCTCTATTACTGCTACATATTGCCTAATACTACGGTACTCTAAACTGAGGATAGCTTTTATCTTAAAAGCCTTATCGATGAAGCTTAAAAGCACTTTTCCGAGAATTTCCAAAGACCAACTCTGCACTCTTTGAAATAAGATTTAAACTCAAGACAAATATTGCCCGTGGCTGCTGTCTCAATATAACATTAATTTTGCTAGTTAATATAAAAACTTTTCATATTAGAAGACGTGTAACCTATAAGTTATCATTTTTAAAAAACAAATGATAATATAATATTGATTAGGTTACCATGGTAAAAGGTGGAGCTCTATTCTATATAATAATGATAAGAGTATATGATTATAAAATATCAGCCTCATATTATTTTTACCAATAATTTTCTTTTTAATACCATTATTTAGATTCTATAACATACTTGGTTTTTAAGAGTGAAAAATTAAACCAAAGAACGTTTGTATATACTAGCATTAATGATATTTGAATTAAAACCAAATTTAATGAAATTTATGTTATCCTAGTATGTTTAGGAATGTCTATTTTAAGTATGTACTTGAGTTGGATAAATAATATCAAGCTTATATTAATTTATAATTTTAAAATAAACCATTTCACTTAATATAAATTAAATATTTTTTTAATAAAAGACGATTTATTTTCCTTCTCAAAATAATCCTAAGGCAGTGAATCTTACTAATCTATGTTTATATGTATAACTAAACGAATATTTTATTACGGAGATTTGTAACTAACCTAAACCATATAAACAAAATACAGTGATATTTTAGTATCGATCTAAAAGTATTTTTAAGGAATTTGTTTAGAAAATTTTAGTTTTTTTGAATTTTTTAATGTACGGGAATCAGTACGTTTAAATCAGTTCTGGGAATCGGTTTGTCTAAATTATTAAATTTTTTTGGGGTTCCGTAACCAAACTAAGAACACTTATAATTTGCTTTGCACATCTGTTCGTCTGTCTGTAATAGCTGTCTTACTCGCAGACAATTAGTGCTGTATAGCTCACATTTTGCATGGTTATACGTACATTTTGCATGGTAAACCTTCAAATTTATGAAACAAAATACTTTAAAATAGATTGTTTGAGAAACTAATTCCCCCTATGTATAATGAAAGTCAATTTTTTTTATTCACATACACCATTGTATATGTAATCATTAAATAGGTCCTACAAAAATATTTGAGGTATGTCATGAGCACATTTTCGACAGAGGGACCTGTTTACGAATTATTAAGTTTAAAGGGTTTATTTTTTCCGAATTATGGGATCACACCCCCCACCAGCTATTTCTATTCTTATTGTTCAAAATCTAAAAAATGTTCACAATAGCAAAAGTAGGTTCTACGTAGGTTCTAAGTAGGTTCTAGTTTACAAGTAAAAACCGACCAATTTTTTGACCTGCACTCGGTTTGTATTAAACTCATAAAAGCCCAATACAAATGACTTAAACCGACCGCAAAGATAACTTTGTGTTTTGATTGTATAATAGTTTGTCTGTAAAAGATACACTTTGTGTTTTAATTGTTTATGTGTATATCTGTAAAAGATACACTAGGCAATATATTAATGTAGTGAGAAATAACATTAATACATTTTTTTTATTATTATATGCACCGAAATACGTATGAAACTTTCGTGGTGCGATTTGTATTCGTACTTGACAGGTTCTTTAGTTAAATATATTGTAAACAAGAAAATTAATGTTTAACCTAAATTTTATAATGTAAATAACAAATCTGACCATAGCGTGGATATCTGTCATTGAAAAAAATTGCTTTAATCTAATCTACCAAATTTGATGCCCTTGAAACAGCCACCATTAATTGAAACAATTTAAATTACTTATTTCTAATGAAATAGTTCAACTTTTGATTGCAACGAAATCCTATTGGCAAGTACTTGCTACATGCAAACAATTTCATAAACACTATAAATTCAACCCAATGAAATAATATGATATTGAATAAACTTTTTCAATGCCCACGGGACCGTAAACCATATATTTTTCTGGAAGTACAGTTACAATTCGATACCATTGACATTACTCCTTTTCGACGAAAATTTACCAGGATAAATTAATTCAGTGAACCCACTCGGTTCAAAATATTGCACAATCCACTTAGCGTCGTCGACTTCCGCCGGTGGACGTGGTTCATTTGGTAAATCGATTTCTTGTTTGCCCTTGAGAACCGCTAGCCCTTGAAATCTCCGTAAATTTCATTCACATACCGCAAAACAGTGGTTGAAACAAACGTTTTCACGACACGAAAATTTACTTGTCATTTACGGTTTTATTGAAGGTAATTAATTGTTAAAAAGTTATCCGGTTTTTCGTTACTTTGTTTTGATTATAATTTCCTATGCATAAAATAAAGTTTAAAATGTTGAAATAATTTGGAGTCTTATTTTTTTAAAATCAGAACTCAACAAATTAACAATAACAGCAGGCGTAGAAAACACATCCGAAACTCATATATTATCTTTCTATATGCGTTAATACTTTATCTTTAACGATAATAGATTAGTAAACAAAGTTATATGAACCTAGCAAACGTTTATTCTCTGCTTCTTGTCGATAAAATGTTAAATATTTCCTATGATTTTGTTGCCTAATGTCAATTCTTTGTATATGTCAATAGTCTGACTCGCGCTGCAATAATTTAATGAAAATGTTTGAATTGGTTTGCCCAATTAAAACTCATTTTATAAAGTGTAATTAAGAAAATTCGTGTTTTTATGTATTGTTATTGACGAAACGGGCAGTGGTTATTATACGCGAATTTCACATTTTTATTAATTTGATTAATTCTAATAATACATTCAGTAAACTTTCTACGTATTTTATTTATAGTTTAACTTAGAGTAGTAGAGTAGTAGATTATTTTGCAACGGTATCAAGGCAAAGAACGAGCACGGAGCAAAATGTAATTTTTCAAGTCTTGTTGAGGTATGCGATATAGAAATAAAATTTTTAATGAAAAAAAGAGTTTTTCACATTTTACTACTCCATTTGGACAATGACGACAACTAATGCGTTTCTTTGTTTGGTTTATTTTATGGGCACGATGATTTCACCAGACCCCAACAATATCCTAAAGGGCGCATAAGAATCAACCGATTGTGGCAAGAGTTGATGGAAATATTAAATTTTATTGGTGGTGATGGATAAAAATCATTACACAAGTAGAAACATTTGAGTAAACTAGCCTTCTTTTATAAATTATTGTTCATGCACAGATTCTGATAAATGCATTAATTTAAGTTTTGGCAGACTTCAAAACAAAAGCCAAAGGAAAGACTATGCAGATAAAATGATACACAAGTGGTACGGGTCGAGGTCTGAACCACAAGCTCTCTTTAACACATTTGGAAGAGAGTATAAAAGGATTTTCGGCAGTTGAAGGTTAAATTGAAATTGAGGAGCAAGGTTTTGGTGTTAGTAACAAGTGATATTTATTTATCTACTGTCTGTTCTTAGTACATACGATTAATGTACTTTTCAATATTACTAGAGAGAAAAAAAGACATCAACGTAATACAAAGATTGTAATACATCGCGAACGCATCATAAAAATATTGGCACAAAACTCTCTCAAGATTATTCATGATTCTTACTACAGTTGGTTTTATTTTCTTTTTTATTTGTAGGGTCGATCAAAACAATCTACAGCTTCATTATCAGCCAGGCCATCAACTTTTCAACAACCATGTGTACTACAGGAAATTTCAAACGATAATAACAAAGATAGTATGAATGACTTACGTAACCTACTATCGACTCACTGAAATTCCTATAAAACCATAACTGTTTATTTTACTTCTCTATTATTTAAAATGAAAAAAGACATCAGTCCCATTAAGATGACATCGACAGTCATATTACAAAAGTAATTGATTTATTTATAGTCAATAATCTTCTTCTTAATAAGATAAAAAGAAAATTGGTAAAGTTTACTTAACAAGAAGCATTTAAAAACAAATATATTTGTTCAGAAACAGGGTTTAGACCTTGTAAATAATATAGTATTCTGGCCACACATTATAAAATGGGCAGACAGATTTAGTTTTGAAGCTTGTGCAATGAAAGAAATTCGTAGCTTAACGAAATATATAGAAACCGCTTCATTAGTTTACTTTTATTTTCATAGTATATTTCATATTGTATTTTCTTTACTTTCTTTATGTTCTTAATCACGGTTAGTATACAACGTTAACCATATAGAGAAAATATGCCTCATAACAATAACACAAGATCTTTTACATCAAGTGATATGCTGTATATATATAAATAGATCAAGACGTAAACAGTATTTAGCAGTTATGGCAGCATAAAATAATACCACATAACATAGACAGCACGCACCTTTCTACATGGTGTAAATACTGAAGCAGCGACTAAAGAAATAAATCTGTTAACAACGTATCGGCTATCTGCAGTTAATACTTAACGTTATCAAGTTAGCATCAGTTGCAAAATATCAATAGCGTACTAAATGCTATCTTCTCCAATCCTAATATTCATTACGGTATTTTGATACATAAAACCTACGTAAAATCTAGTTCTTTTGCCATAATAAAAAAATTTCAAATAATTAAATTATACACTAAGATATGACACATATTTTAGATTTTTTTAGAAGTAGACGTGAATTTTAATAAAATTTTATCACAAATCTAATAGTTAAGTGCAGGCATAAGGTTCAATTTGACTTGAAGGCTATACAAGGGAGTCATAAATGCCCGCAAAACTTTTTATTGACAAAATTTTCAAATGATTGTCACAAAGCTGTTAATTTTTGTTTGAATAAATGAATTTTTAATTTAATTTTTATAACCAATAACTCTATTAGGTTTTCTAGTAGGTTTATTAGGTTCATTAGTAGTAGATATCGCGATAGCATTCAGTAACCTGGACGCACATACTAATCATAAGGCTACTGATATAACATGTAAAGAATACTCTAAAACCAAAACGCACATTTGCTAAGAAATGTTACCACAACGTAATACGCAAAATAAAATTAATGAAGATAAACTCATGCTGGCTGAAGCTTATAAAGGCAACACTATCGTTATCCCATACCAAAGTAATCATTAAAATAAAGTTTATGATTTTCTTAAACCAGAAAAATTCATAAATCTATGAATGGACCCCATCATAATATTTACAGACTACGTAAGACAAGTAATCAAAACTTGTAATACAAATTGCCCACCTGAAGATGTCACACAACGGACCTAGGTAGTGGTAAAGAATTTAAACAAGGTAGAAATAATACTACATCACGTAGCTTCATTTAGTTGGGAAAAATTAAATTATAATTAATTTCTACAAAATTAACGCTGAAAATATTCAACAAGATAAAGGATTTTGGATTTGATATTTTTAAAACCTTGCTGACATCAGCAAATGTAAAGGAAAATGAACGTTTTTTTGGTACCTTTTAAAAATATGTATATAAATAAAAAATTGACAGCCATCGACTATATGCAGCGAGCATTATCGGGTTTCTGTGATGAATATTCATTACTTCAAATGTTTTCGATTGTTCTTTATTTATTTTACTTAACTTTTGTTACCAATAAGCTAAATTTAATTTTTTTAAACTTTCATTAGCGCATTAATTTTGAGAAAAATAATATAAAAAATTATTTGAAATGAAATATTTTTTCCTTATTTGTCTTAATAAGTGACAACTATAATTTTTTTATTATTGCATCTTACTATACCCTATGATATAGCAAATCTATTCACACACAAAATAGTTAAAAAAATTGAGTTTGGATATTCAGACTATTAAACATATTAAGTAAATACTAGTTAATAAATACAAAATTATTAAAAATTTATATTCTTAAATTAACTACTATTCAAAACAAAATAGGTAGATACATTTTATTTCTTCTATTCACAAAATTAAAATACCATCATGTGTTTATGTAACTTTATTATATTGACTAAATTTAAAATTCTGGTTTATTATCAAAATGGTTATGTAATTGGATTCACAAATGGAATCAAATCCGCTGCAGCACTGTGAACAAGATAAATATAATTTAAACCGTAATTTGACTATACAGAAACAGAAGCAGAAATTGATGACCATTCAAATTGACGCTATTACCTATCGAAACGTAAATATGACGTAAATGGTGCTTCGTTTCATTGTCTTAGAATCTCAATCTGAAATCAATCTGAAATACCAAAGATTGTCAAAATTATCAATATTATTATGAAAAGTGCTAAAACATTTGTTATTAAAAGTGCCTGATAAACTAAAGAATGTATTTTCCGCTATGAAAATTTACTTACATTTTCTCTACTAAAACTTTTATTATATATTAATCACAAGTTTTCATAAAAAATATGTATTCACATAACGTTTTTAATCACGCTGTGTGTGATTTAAAAACATCTTCGAAATCAGAAAATGGCAAATGGGAGTTGAAATATTATTTGTGCCTTCTAATCCTTCCTTGTTTTGTTAATTCTTCATTCGCTGAAACTCAGCTGTCAAGTGAATAAAATACTGAACTTCACGCTCACTGTGTATCGTACGAGAGATTCCCGAGATGTTTCTATAATATTCCAAAAATTGCTGAAAAAATTTAACTGATTCAAAGGATGCTAACCTAATAATTTTCAAAAACGTTTTGATATGAAATGGTATAGTCACTAAACCGGTAAATATATATTGCAATAAAAACAAGTAGCGTCACATTTGATATTGCGCTATCATTTCCCCTGAAAATTATTTTCATAGTTAGGTTAAAACATTAGTTTTGACGCCATAATATGGTGAATATATTTGACGTTAATTTTGTAGCTATTTATTATTCATAATTTAATGAAACTACGTGATATGGCATTATTTATACTTTATTTAAATCGTTTACCACGACCTAGGTTTCGTTGTATTACAACATCTTCAGGTGGATAATTAGCAAAGATTATATGTTAATTGCCCACCTGAAGATGTAATATAACGAAACTTATGTCGTGGTAAAAAATTTCAATAAAGTAGAAGTAATTCTACCTAACGTAGCTTCATTTTATGGTTGATCATCATATATTTTGACAATTTTTTCAACTTTGCGATTAACTTTATTTTTAAGTTTATTTTTTATATTATTAAAATTAATGTGTAGAGGTAATTTTTAAGACCTGCTTAACAATTGAATTTTTATATTTTTTTAGTAGATCCACGAAATTCATAACAATGAAATTTTTCACTCTGAATCCTGACAAAAACTGTTTAATATTTCTTGTGAATTTTACGCAAAAAAAATTTTTTCCTCTTATTTTTGCTATTTTTCTAATTTAAGAATAAAAAAATGAGTTAATGGCTGGGGAATACTATTTTTTCATTATTATTTACTATTTCTGAAGGTTGTGCATCTAAAAAATTCTATTAAAAAATAGTTGAACTACTTTATCAGACTTTTATAACAAAAAATGTGCACGCTTACAGTTGTTCTCAAGTGTCTCTCAGGTTTCGAGTTATATAGAACTGTTCAAGTAATATTTAAAAAAAACAAGTCAGTCCACAAATATTTTGAAACATTATTAATCACCGAATACTACGTATGGTCACAAATGCTTCTATATCGGTATCGTATCCCTTACCTGCACCGTGCCTGCAATGCTCGAAATTTGACCGTAATGCATGAATGAATGAGAGAATGAAAGTAAACAATGAATCCTTTATTTTTTAGCGTAAACAACGAACCTTTTGAAGTAATATGTAATTTGATGTATTTGTAACGCGTATCAAGTAAAAATGTTAACTATGCCAAATGTAACACTCTTGCCTGCCCACAATAGCGGACACGCAGGAGTATAATATTTGGCATAGCTAAAGTTTATATGGACAGAAAGCTTAAATTTTTACAAAATTAAAAAGTTTCAAAAAATAGAAATTTGCGTAGATAAATGAATAGGGAATACCAATGCTACTATAGGACACAGTATCTTATCGAAAGTAGTTTCGCCTGAATAAAAATTATTTTATAACTAACCGACTTGAAAAAAGTAGGAGGTTCTCAATTCGACTTCATATATTATAATTCGACTCGATTCGACTTCGATTCGACTTCATATGTTTTTTACCTCATACCTTCAGCACTTACTAAAAAATTTGAATAATGTTTTTATTTGAAAGTGTACATTCTCAGTATATTTTCACAGTGTTAGAATTTCCCTATGCGAATTAATGCTGCCCCATATAATTTCTGTGTAATTAACAGCACAGGTACCGTGATCGAGTATGCTTGATATATGTATAATAACAATTTAATAATAAAATCTTTAAAGTTTTGAAACTCTATTGATCAGCCATCTAACTAATGCTTTTCAAAATTAATCAGCATTAATGCTTTTCTTCGAATTTCCTTAAAGAATTTTGATTTTGTGTCAACATATTTAACAGTTTAATTGATAATTTCCCGTAATCCTCCGTTTTTATTAATTCTTAGTGAAACAATTCAAATATAATTGAAAAGCAAATAATAAGTTTTAGATACTTTTCAATGAAAATATTTTTTTACAAGAGGCACTTTAATAAAATAAATAGCGCTGAACTAGAGTAATATTTGAGATAGAGAGGATAAAGTTATAACAATAATTTACTATAACTTGATCCTCTGTATCTCGAGTACCCAAAACTCCTAAACTTTTCGTGGTGCAGCCTACAGTCTTGTTATTTTATCATACAGGAATATTTTATCATCATATTCGAGAAACACCTTAATATAGAAAAAATGTAGCTCAATTTTGCATAAAATTTCTGGTTATAAGTAAATTTTTATATGTAAATATATTTATAAAAAATGTTCAATATTTTATTGGAAGGAGCAATAGTTATTACCATCACTAACACATCACATAATTTTATCGTGATTCTTTAAACTTGACTATGAATATTGGTAAAAAATATTTCTTACGAAAATTATACCCTATTAACTTTGGGTTAGTTTTAAATAAATATTTGTAAAAGTAAAGAGTAAGTAAGTAAAATAAAAATAAAACAACATCAATCATCTACAAGAGACTATTTCCAGTAAAGTGTAAAATGTCCTCCCTAGTAAAAAAAAAAGTTTAATGAATGACAAAGGAAACATTTCTGCTTTCCCTACATTTCATACATGATTCAGTTCGAAACATCCTAACTTATGTAGTTTATTACGTATTTCGTAGCGATATAGGTAAATGAACGGAAAAATTTAATTAAATTTATACACAAAGACAATTCCTTGGTCTATTCAAAATTACGACAGCGCCGGATATAAAGCTACCACATTTTCAAGAAATAACTTGACCAAATATACGATTTTAGATCTGTACAAAAATGTTTGTTTCGTTTTGATGATATTTCAAAATACAAAATTTTCCAGAGTATTATAAGTAATTTTTGAAAGGAGACGGTTATACAAAAGACTCTCAGAATTTTGAAATGACAATATATCCATATTACTCTTATTTGTTTCTATTTAAAGTTTCAAAACAGTTATTTTTTAAGAAAATTTCAGTTAAGAATATCATAAACAATTGCTTCTTTGTGACTATTTATATTCTTGAAATTTTGTATATTTTGTTATATGTGATATTTAATTTATGAAGTACAAAATTTCGACTGTTTCAAAGAGAATAAAGAATTAAAAGAGTGTTTTATTTTTTATATTATCCTTTTCGTCCTGTTATACCCTTCCTTTTTATAGATTATTGCTGACGACCGCCTTACCTACTTGCACTCTCAGCATTCAAGCTCAATTTATCCACTTACCCTGTCAGCATCCCAAAATCAATGAACAATAAACGCTCACCAGGAGCGTCAGCAGTATCCGGGTATCCTAGCTAGATCGTTGAGACTGCCTAACCGTTAATAAATATTTTATAATTGTTATTAATTAATTTATAGTCAAATAAATAATCGTGTCAATTAAAAAAAAAATTAAAAACCTAAAAATCGTATCTCGTATAACAGTCCGATTAATTTATTACAAATATATTCTAGATTATAGGCAAAAATAATAATTATGAATGATTAATATCCAAAATTTAATACATCTATTTATCTAAAACTCTACATAAGTTCTTGAATCGCAATATAACTTAGCAACAGAATTACCTCAATTAATCTCCAATTTAGAGGAAATATGTTTGTTTTCGTTGTTACTTGTAATAACACAGTCACGAAAATAAAGGCATAGCATTTAATTTCATTTAATCATTCTACACAGCACTGCATGGCGCTGCATTTTAATTTCTCTCTATAAGTTGTTATTTATAATGTCGTCGGTGAAACCCAGGTTAAAAGCTAGTATTTAAAGATAAATGGGTTCTTCTTTAGAAGAATTTATATTTTACCAAATTTGAATAAATTATAGTAGGTTATCTTGGTTGAAATTAAAAAAAAAAATACAAGATTTGTTTTAGGGTAATAGACGAAATAATTTCAATATTTTCTAAGAGTTTACTTACTAAAGGAATTTACTAGAATGAATAAATAAGATGTATTAAGTAGCATATATATATATATATATATATATATATATATATATATATGTACATATTTCAAAAACTTTTCTAACTGATTAGGTTTTTGGTTGAGAAATTTGACATTTTTTCTTTCAGGACTGACCTTAAAAATGGACCCAATGTTAGTAATTAAACAATTATAATTTCTAAGTATAATATATATATATATATATAATATGTATATATATATATATTTATGAATGTATATATATATATATATACATTCATAAATATATATAAATACATATATATTTTTTTGTGTGTTAATAAACTTAAACTGCTAAATACAAAACATTAAATAATAGACACCATGAAATGAAACATTTCAATTATATAACAATATAAAAACAATAATCTACCTGAATTATAATTGCAGGTTTCATATATTTTTTCACATAATAATAGTTATACTACATATTCCTAGAGTTTACAATCAACTTCGCAAAAATCAGATCCTTCAATGTCATTCGGTGTTGTCAACGCCTTATTTTATTTTAAGGAAAATTAACAATATTTTCATCTACATTCTTTGTTATAACAACATTAACATTTGCTGGAGTACTTGCAGGATTTGCATTACTCGTACAAAATTTATCATTAATTTGATTTAAATGATGTTCTTGATGAATACAGATACTATTATTTACTTTCTCTATTTACATGCTTACAAAATATTTCAAATTTAATTGTTTTGTTTTAAAAACTTGTTTTATATGCAAATTTATTTCTTTGATGTCATTTGAGGATATTACAAGAACATCGTCAACATAAATAATTACGAATACTCAAGTCTGTAAAAAATTGCTGTATAAATACAATTCTCTGTCTGATATTGCGCAAAATCATATTTCTTTAAAAATTTAGTGATCTTTTCGTTCCAGCATCGAGATGCTTTTTTTAAACCGTACAATGATTTATTTCATTTTAATACATAATTATCTTTCATTACCACGCCTTCAGGCGTTTCTGTGAATATGTTATCTTCAAGATACCCTTTTAAAAAGTTGTTGTTACATCAGACTATTGTATTTCCAAGTTATGTTTTGAAGCAATAGAAATAACAATTCTTATGGAATCATATGTTGTTATTTAATTTTATTCAATAATTGATAATCGATGTCTTTGATCTGACCAAACCCGTGTGCATATAGACGAGTCATATAGCGCACTATTTGATTATTTTCATTTCTTTTAATAATAAAAATTCACTTTGTGGTAAATGTTTGCTGACCAGAGCTTTTAACTACAGTTTAAGTACTGTTTTCTTTGTATGAATAAAATTCTTCTTTAGTAGATTCAGATCAATAACTTTTCTGTGGACTATTCAATGCAGCAGCATATGTTTGAGTCAAGTCAATATTCAACAAGGTTTGTTTCAAAATTTTTATTAAGTCTTGGCCTCAAATTTACAGTTAATGATGGTAAGTTTGCTAATTCAAGAGGCGGTTCATATGTAGGGTCATCACTGTTACAACTCAAAAAGCTGGCTTTATTACCTGTTGAATTTTCAATCAAAGTATCTTCCATATTAACTATTTGACTCTGACTTATAGTTTCTGGTTTCTTTTCTTATCTGTATCGTCCATACTTCTTTGTGCAATATTATTTCTTGTGATTAGAAATTGATATTCATCAAAGATGACATTTTCGTACCTTGAATTGATAAGCAACTCATATATCCGCAGACATCACGATATTCTGGGTCACCTGGCTATAGTTCTCTTTGCTCAGATTTGTGTAATGGGGACTTGAAACGCTTTCCATATGCACATGCCTCACAAACAAAATCACCTTGTCAATTTTCATTCACTTTCAAGCCTTCCGGAACACTATTTGCATTCATTTTCTTAATTTGTTTTAGATTATTATATCCCAGCTTTTCATGCTACATTGTATTGTCACATTAATTATTTTGAACTATATACCATTATTCCTAATATCACACCATCTGAAAACATGTTTCTTCTCAAATTTTGGACATGTTGCACAACATACAGTTCGCCAGTCTCCCACTGTCCTTTAAAACAATTTTTATTAATAATTTTCCACTTCCATAGATTGTTTCTTTCTAAACATCAATGACATCTGGTTGCATTCAAACAGTGCCAAAAAAATTATTTCTTAAAGTAATATGCGCAGAAGCACCATTATCTTAGATTTAAGTATGTTCTTCAGCGTAGAAGGGGTTATTTTCTACATAAAATGCTAACGTATTTGCACCTTCTTGTTGAGATTTTGTAAATTTGGATTTTCTTGGAGCACGACATTCTCTAGACAAATAGCCCCGCTTTCCACAATTATAGCATCGAAACCTATGTTTTCAATATTTTTCATATTTCAACCTTTTCTTCATAAACATATTCCAGTTTTGTCATTATTTCCATAGCAATATCTCAATTTTCTATCAATATAGTTTGAAGTGCATCGAAGTAGTTTTAATGAACCTCACCATGCCATAATTTTTCAACCTTTCAGCACTGCTTGTACTGATTTTGTCACTGCAATATCAATTTATTTCGCCTTCAAAACACATTTTATTTGAAACTTCTATTGACGAAAGTTATTTCCATATTTTTTTTTAATTCATTGATCGCGTGAAATCAATTTTGAGGTTATTTTGTTAAAGATTTTCAACAACGATTTTAACTTTTTTTTGCTCCTTTTTTCCATTCTTCTGTTTCTTGTAAAAGTAGACTGGGCCCTTAACCTCTTGGACTATGTGTTTATTCAACGAATAATACTTTGTGTATTATCGACATAACAAACTCTTATTTTAAGTAAATTAAATAAAATTGAAAATACAATACGTGAAAGAAGAACCAATTAATCGACTAATGCACACACAGTGCTGCCACCTAAAATTAAAATTTTACAAGTTTAATTTTGCTTTTAATCTTTTAAACTGGATCCTGACATGAAAAACATATTTTAAATGAAGATTTTCAAGGATCGAAGCAAAAACCCATCTCTTTCTTAAAACCTAGTGCCACCGAGCTCTTGTCTTTTCCTTCTTCCATCCTAACTCGTGTCAATATTGGCATTACGATTTCTTTGTCTGTTTTTAAATGCCTTTTATCACTTTGTATATCAACCATTTTTTCTGCGCTCATTGTTATGAATATCTGGTAAAAGTACATACTTAAAATTAATTTTCACAAACAAATAAATAAATATTTTTTTCCAAATGCACCCCCAAATAAAAATAGAGCAACATTATTTAGATATAAGCAGAGAAGCAAACAGTTGTAGAAAAAGAAGGAAAGCAGGAGATGTATTTTTAAGAGTATTTTTTTAAAAAGCATTTCGTAAGACAATACCCTCTAGTCACCTACAAAGTTGCAAAAAGGTAGGGCTCATATATCGATTATGTGTTATATTAACTACATAAATATATATATATATATATATATATATATATATATACATATATATATATATATATATATATATATATATATATATATATATATGTGATACGAATAACATAGTTAAATTTCTCTTTTACACTTCGGTTCTTGTTTATTACGACTTCCTCTTTATTGTACACGGAAATTAATATCTCTTTGAAATATTAAACTCTGTTTAATGGAGCTGAAACTATCTAGTATAATGCGTGTAAACAAAGCTCTATCCAGACAACGATGTTACGAATCCTTATTAATTTGTTAACAGTATTTAATACACTACTGGATATAGCCTACAACGAGACTAACATTAAAACTTTGTCCTAGTCAAATATTGAATAATTCATGAATTACAGTGTTCCATTTCAATGTTTAATCTGCCATAGTAGAATGAGTATTAATTGCACGAGTATTAGTTAATTCGCTTCGCTAAATTATCTCACCGTAGACTAGTACTTGATGTCTCATTCAGCATTTTATTTAAATTTTGGTAAAGGTTGAAAATTCCTTTTAACTACCCAGCTTTTAACTGGTTCGCATAGGAAGGACATAACAATCCTTATGTATTAGTAAATTATGTTTTCATAGATTTAATCATTTGGAATACTCTTTCCGGAAAAAGATATAATGTTTTTATAATTTATACCTTACAAATAACATAAATTACTAAAACTTTGCATTTTGTTTTTTTACGACTTCCTACCTTAAAAGCATTCAGAATTAATTTATTACTCTTTAAATGCAAATTATATTTTATTATTATTTATATATTTTAGGTGTGCATATATATATATATATATATATATATATATATATATATATATGTGTGTGTGTGTGTGTGTGTGTGTGTATATATGTATATATATATATATATATATATATATATATATATATATATATATATATATATATATATTTATATATACCATATAAATATATCCATATAATCAAATACATATTTTTTTTTTAGAAACAATACATTTGATTTTATATAGGAGGGACAACATAAAATCTTTTGAAATTAATAATAAAAATTTTATCTTCTCTGTAGCAGGCCAAAAAAACTATCGCCATTTCTTTTTTTCACTTTTGGTATCCTTTTTTCCATAACCAATCAAACATAGAGGTTTTTTTTTCGGAAATAAAATACAAAAAAATAAAATATTATACGAGCGAAATGCGTTTGAATACTAAAATAAAATTAAAGGCTTTCTTTTCGTAGTTCATTTAAATATATTCTTAGAAATAATTAAAGCGATTGAAACATAAATCAGTAATATAAGTGAATGTTTACCGTAATATAAAATAGTATAAAATAATAGATTTAGAAATATTATTATACTATTTACCGTGATAAAATGTATCCTTTTAAAACACAGCTAATTTTAAAAAATTAACGTCTCTTTCATTAAGATGGACTAAGTTTTGAAGCAGAATATTGTACTTCTTAAATTGTTCTGTGCCTTCTTAATTATTGGTGATATTTAATTCAAGAGCTATCATATCCCTTCGTTTCGTTGTAAAGTTCAAGATCGTACTACCAGAAATTTAACCCAGATTAAACCTGTTTTACACGTTTACTTTATAAGAAAAATAGAAAAAGCACGTTTCTCTTCCATGGCTTTTTTTGTTTTTTTTTTTCATTTTAGAGTGGAAGTCAGTCTAATGCATCTCAGACGCACATCTGTTTGAAGTTTGCAGATTAAGTATAAAAAATTACAGCTAGTCATGAATTTACATTATTTTTAAATTTGAGTTTGAACGTAAAAGTAATGCAACGCAGATAGCTCGAAATATCGTCGAAGTGTTTGGTAAAGATGTGACTAAAGAACACATATCAAATTAACTATTTGAAAAAGTTCTATCTACTCATTTTGGTCTTCAAAGTTAACCTCGTGAGTGATTTGGGAGAAAAGTGAATTAGCAGCAAGGATATCGAAGTAATTACTGTTTTGACAATAGTGAACTAATTAAAATAAATTCCTAAGTTTAAGAAGCTGGATAGTTGGGTTTCAAAACAGCGTCAAAAACTGTTTTTCTTTTGACACTAGTTGGAATCCAACTATTCGCAGCTTGTCTTTTTTGCTTTTCTGATAAATATATTAACCCTGTTTATATCGGATTATTAAGTGTGATTAAAAAGATACCATTTTTTTATTATCATTACTATCCAACCATTATGGTTGACTAAAGATAAAGTGCTAAAACATATCAGGAAACAAATATTTAATAAAAATAAGCTAATGGTGGGTTTGGTTACAGCTTTATGAAACCTGATTATTTGACTACAAAGAATGTTTACTATAAATAATTAGACGAAATCATGAGGTTGCTTATGATTGAGCACCAATTCCCTTGTAGAACAATGCTCGATCACATATCGTACAAACTACGTTGCTCAGACTACAGAGCTGGCATTTGTAAATACTCTGTCACCTACTATATTTTCCCGACTTTGTCCGAATTAACGACTATATTTTCCTGACCTTAGATCAATACTTGCAAAAAAAATAGTATATTCCCAAAAAGCTATGAATTTTTTTTTGGAATTTTATCATAACTCGCTTTCTAAGCTACGTCGCTGCAGACATATCCAAGCTACCAACATAACAAAATCGTGTCGATGGTTAAAAAAACATACTTTATTTAATTATATTGCTTTTTCCTTAGGATATAATGAACCAAACCTTTAATTCATCAGCACGTCTCATATTCAATGTATTGTTTGAAAATTCTTCTAAGCTTTGAGTGATTTGCCTACATACATTTTTATCTTAACCATGTACATCGAAAGCATACTTGTTAAAGATGATAATATAAATAATTAAGTTCAATATCTGGAATCAGTATAAGAGAGAGACTAATACGCAAAAATAAATGGTTGAATATTTAACAAAACAAAATCGGATACATAAAAAATAATTGATGGCGGAAAACTATTTAAAGATACCTACTTCAAATATTCATATCTTGTAATCTATTTGAATTAGTTGGCAAAAATGTTAAACTCTAACCTTTCTTATAAAAATATTTCGGTCAAAGTGTCACAACGAAATCACCTTACGGAATGTAGACAGATTAATTTGGATAAGCTATTAGAAACCAGGTAGAATCCTGTAATTTTTGATAATTATATTATCCGATGTATGGTCTAGAGATGTGTAAGGGAAATCATTTCAATTCTATTGATTCTTACCAAGTTATTACAACTTATTACCAAGTTATTACAACTATTATTGTCAACAATTATTTTCAATAATTGTTGAAAATAATTAACTCGTGAAGAGTTTTTCTTTGATTGCGATTAAATTTCATTTTCTTTAAAATGGTATACTTTAAGGCTTGTTTTTTTTAATTAAAAAGTGCATATTGAGTTGTTCAGACTTTACAATAAAACGTTTCGGAACTTTCCTAAACTTTTTATGTAAAACCCAATTAAAACTTAGTAACTTGCTAAATAACTTGCGCAGTTAATTGTAACTGTGAATTTTTAGTTTCGACCTGGTATACCAGATTTTACATGCGACTTCGCTTGCTTTTTAAAATTCCTAGGTGCATTTTACACAAAAATTTCTTAGTATTCATGTTTATGGGGCGAACATTTGAAGCTAGAATATTATTTGAGAGTCCCGCAATATCAAGAGCGAATATTCTACATTTTTTGTTTTGTGTAAGGAAATCCTTTCTTAGTAGATATTTTTTAAAGGTGAAAGCCAGAATTTTACAACTTTTGATCCAATAGTTTGGGCAAGTTGTTAATATACAATTAATGAATATTCTTTTATATACTGGTTCCCGTGAATACCGTAAACATTCAAGGATTACTCCCGTGACCCCATCAAGGGAGTATCCCTTGAATACTTACAGAACGTCTAAGGATTTTTATGGAAGAATCTCTTAAACGTTACTTTTTTTTATTAGCGACGATCCAATTTTTTCATATCCGAATAAATTTTGCCAAATCCTTCCTTAGTCGATGTTTGTGATATAAAAAGAGCATCTACGCCATAAATAAGACGCATATATCCAACGATTTGGCATATACCTTCTATATAATTTCATTGGAATTTCCAATTGAAATTGGTTCGATTAACTTGTATCGACAATTTTAAGAGATGTAGACAATTACCGAACACCATTTTAGTTATATTCTAATATGCACTTGATGGTTTTTTATTCTAATAATTTAAATAAAATTGATGAAAATAATTATATTTTAATTCAAAAAGGAATAGGTGTCTATTGATTTGTTATTCCGATTTCAGTGTCAAAAACGAAAATGTCATCAATTAAAGTACGCATCGTTTAATCGCTGATTAATTTATCCCGGTTTTTGGTGGTTAGAATAAATATCGTATGGCGAAAGGTCAAAAGGGCAGTCTCGTCACATCGATGAATGAGCAATCATATCTAAAGTAAACATTCGGATGCCTGTTTTAAACCCTGTAATAGAAGTAATAACTATTGCAGAATATATTTAAAATTATTCAATAGCACAGTCTCAGCAGCAGCCTGTACTATTGCAAGTAATTTTTGCTTCCACTTTGAATCCTATAAAGAACGAAATTGACACGCAACGTTCCAAGTATCTTTTCAATGCAAAACTCGGTATATGGTCTGATATGAACAAAAAAAAATTAAAGTATTTCTTCTTTTAAGTTTGAATACTAATAAAACATTTGTTAAGTTTTTTTTGATGTAGAACATGTAGATGTAGAAAAAAATGTTTAACAGCGTCATTCTATTCGGCCAATATCGCTATTTTCGGAAATTCACATGAGAATTTAATAAATATACATAATTAAAAATGGACAATGTAGTCTGTTGTTATTATTGCATATAAATCAAGGTTAAAATTACAAAATGATATTTGACATGACGATTAAATAACGATATTTGTTTTATATTTTATTTATTTCATATAAATTATTGCTAAGCACAGAAAAATAAGAATGTAATTGTATATTGAACTTACGTATGAATGTATATGCGTTTCCCTTAATATTTAGTCACTAAGATTATGGTTTATGTAGAGATAAAATATAACTTAATAGTGGATACTAAATTATTCAGATTATTTTAAGGTGAACAGAGTATACAATTTAAGTCTAAGATAATTACCGCCTGATTAAACAAAAATCCAATACTGTAGTATATATAATAGAATATCAAGTTAGTATTATAATTCTAGTATTGTAATAGTAATATATAATAGATTACCAAGTTAGTATTGTAATTATAATATTGTTTTTTCAAGTTAAAAGTAACAATAAATTGTGTAAAGTTACTTTTAACATCAATTAATATTTTTACAAAACTATTTAAATAATTTAATATGTGCTGTGTTAATTTTGTATTAACTAGAGTAAAAGCTCTTAAATAAATATTTGCCCGTGCTACAATTTGGGATGTAAGTATTAATTGGTTAATGGTCCAATCTCTACATAATACATTATGTATACCTCGATGCGGTCTAAAACGTGATCAACGGTAAAACTTTCCCTTATCATTGAATATTTCATGAGGAAGGAAGTTCCAATTCAAAGTTCAATTTACCTTAATGGAAGTTATGTTAAATATATAACATTTGTTAGCTAACTCTGCTTATTTTTCAGTATTACGTAATATTCGATCAAATACACATTTGCCATAACGTCTAAGCTGTGTGACAAAATAGTATAAAAAATAACATTGGCGGCTAATAATAACTAATGAACCAAAATTGTGAAAATGAATGAAATCATCTCCAAATAAATTTTTAGCTAGCCGTAATAATATATGACCAATATTAGACGCCGTGTATAATATATGCCAATTCTCCGTTATACCTCACCCAACATTATTTTGTACAACTGGCACTCATGTTTAAACCCTACTAAAGTTGTAAAAATGAAACGTTATCAATTTATTTCTTTCTTTTTCTTTATTTTACGCTCAAACACCCTAACAGGTTTAACTGAAATTTTGCGTAAGTATAGAAATATATATCCTCTATTAGAAGATAGACTTTACATAATATCATATCGAGCAGAACAGTAAGCTTTTGTTGCACGAAAAATTAAGTTTGCATACGAAAAACTAAATTGAATTTTTTAGACCATGTTCCACCTAACATGGGAACGAATTATGTTAGGTGGAACGTGTTCCATGCAATTAAAAAAAAATATACTTATATTATGGACCATATTCCACAATATTGATATTATGGAACAATGAAGTTCTACATTCATGAAATATGTATAAAAGGTAGTAACTTTATTTGTTATGACTAGTGTTAAATTATATTTACGAAAGTTCTTGCCAGAATTTAATAACAGAAAAGTATCATGTTCAATTTCTGATACTTAACCGATTTCAAGAAAGGTGGAATTGGTCAATTCAATGGGCAGCCATTTTTTTATTTTCGTGTATGTATAGCCGAAACTTAGAGACGTGTTATTCTATTGACTGTAAAAAATGATTTCGGATATATTCCATATAAATGTGGTTAATGGTGAGGAGTAGCTTGATTGAATGTAGGTTCACATGACTGATCTTGACGAGTTATATTGACCGCAAATGGTGGTTAAAATCTAATGATGGAGCCGAAAAGTGGTGACAGGAACTGCTTATTGATGAAGGGCATGGTGGCAACAGGAACTATTTATTGTTGAATTTTCTTGACGAGTCTTTTGATCACAATTAGTGACCAGAGTCTGAAGACGGAGTCGAAAACAACAGTACTCCCAAAATCGACGGTGCTCCTCAACAGTAATTAGCAAATTCATCTAGTTTGGGTTTATCTGACTTCGATATAAGTCAGGAATTCTTGCATCGCAAAAAGGCCAAAATCTGTTTATGGAGTCGTAAGGTAGTGACAAGAACTCCTTAATGATGAAAGTTAAATTAATTTTGATTGGCCTGATTTAATTTTGACTTGCTTTAATGAGTATCTTGGATACAAGTATTGACCTGTTCAAAGAACCGGCAGGTGATAATAAGAACTCCTCAGTAATGAGGAATAAACTTATGGAAATTGAACTCTTACTTACCTTCATGAAAGAGAGAAAGCAGCAAAATTAGTAGGTACATATGGAGGCACATTCTTATGCAGATGTGTGCGAAAACACCGTCGGGTTACGTCATTATCAAAAGAAAAAAATTATTTTCTTCAATTTCAAAAGTGTTAAAAGACAAAAAAGACAGAGGCAGACAACGATATACAAAAACTTCAACAATTTAGACAGTAAAGCGATAATAATGTAGACAATTAATAAAATGTCATGAAAATAAAACAACGTTTATATATTTGGACCTAAAATAAGAAAAAAAAGCTTTGCAAACAGGGTTTGAATTGCACTTGTTGACTATAAAATTCAAAGATAAGAATCCGATTTAATGGACCATTTTTTTCACTGATTAGACGCAGAAGTATTCCTCAAGTGTATTTAGAAATATAGAACCTGTCTTGACATTACCCCGCCATTTTATTTTACTTCGATGGAAACATAAACGAATTATTCAAT
Organism: Druceiella hillmani; assembly: GCA_039881145.1. Taxonomy (NCBI): domain Eukaryota; kingdom Metazoa; phylum Arthropoda; class Insecta; order Lepidoptera; family Hepialidae; genus Druceiella; species Druceiella hillmani. The sequence goes on along the minus strand of JAYKKI010000022.1, from coordinate 23,404,122 downwards.
GAACATAATACAAGAAACCAAATAAGTGGAAATATGATACTACTCACAGAACTTTACAAATTTTGTGAAAAGCGAGAATGGTGAACATAAATTGCAGAAATATTATTGAATTTAGATTATATATATATATATATATATATATATATATATATATATATATATAATCTAAATTCAATAATATTTCTGCAATTTATGTTCACCATTCTCGCTTTTCACAAAATTTGTAAAGTTATATATACATAAATAGTGGTACATTACTGAAGAGAATAAAGTGAAAATAGTTACTGACATGTTTAAGATACAGTGTAAATGATTTTGTCAAATATAGTTTTTAACTTTTTTGCGAATTTAGTGGGAAATATATTTTTGCATATAAGATATTTGCTGTATATTTATGCTTGCAAACATCGTTATAAAATATCAGACCACTTATAATTTCAGGGAGGTACTATATCTTCATTCACATCCTGTTACATTTATCCTATTTTTTTAAATTTTTTTTCCCAATATGTAAAATGCAGGCCTTCTCCTGAATATCATAGTATAATAATTAAATAGAAGAAACTATTAGTTGTAATTAATAATGTTTTTTTCTATTTAATTACAAACTATTTAAAAACTAATGATTTTTTTAATTAATTATTATACTTCAAACGCATATTTTTAATAATGAAATAAAAGCAATCAAATAATAACAAATCAATAAGCCAATTTTTCAAAATATTTCTTTGCAAAAGTTAGCTTTCCACTAGAAAACTACTTATAAGGCCATTTCGCATGTGCTAATATATATGTTAATTATTATTTCGCATTAATTTTCAAATATATAACGTATAACATTACGAACATATTTTTAGTATCCTTTATCACATTTTAGCAGTATATTCCATCCCTTAAGTCACCTGCGATGCTAGGACAGATAACACTCATTTGCCATAATTTAATTTCAAATATCTCGGTCATTCGGCTTCCAAAGTAACATGGGTTGACCTCCAAAGCAACGTCGCGTGTATTGGCAATTATATTAGTCACCATTTCGCCCCAGTGCCAACTCGATTACACAACTTGGCCCAACATTAATTACAATGAATTGAACCTTTGGGGCTAATGGCTGATGGTGTGTAGCTGATCGGGTGGTGCTCGATTTTAAATTCAAATGCCGATAATGCCTAATTTGTTTTATGCTAAACAACTTTAAATTTTGCATAACACCTCCTAATTGTTCTTATTCTTCAGTCACAAAGGTTAATTAAGCGTAACTTAAATAATAAAAGCTTATACTTTGATATGTATTCTATGTTAATTTAAATTAGGATACTTTAAACATTTTCGTGCTTTTCTTTTGTTTATGAAGTTACACTTAATTAGGCGCGTTATAAAAAAAATGATGAGAGGAAACTTTTACGATGCGCGCGCACGATGCAACGAAAATCGACAGGATGAAGTTACTTACTAAACATATATTTATATGCGTGCAATGATTGAAACTTTATTCATGATATTTATTGAGGTATTTATAAATACATCACACCTGTTTTATATTCATACAAATCATACTTATATCTGTACTTTGTAAAAATATTATATTAATAATTGAAATTTAATAGTGGTTTATGTAATAAAAAACATTTATTTATTATCAATATTCGCAATAGAAACAGTGTTTATAAATTTTGAAAATATATTTTAGATATATATCTCTATTAAAGTATATAATTTATAACGCTAGATAAAAAAATCAAATTTTTAATGCTGTATGAAAAAATAAATTTAGTTTTTAAAATTTAATTAATTCATTGAATTTAGATTTTACCATCCGTGTTTATAATCATACACTAGTCCTTTTTTATTTATTGACTAGTGATTTCATGATTTATTTACTTACTAAATATGGTTGTTCTTATATTATTCTAAAGAATTATAACTTCTAACGCGCGTACATAAGTACACGCATAATTTTTTTTTCGAAGTATGTCTCTAAATTTACTACGAAATTATTGTGTAAATAAAAAATATTTTTCTCCACAATATCTTTGAATATTATCTCTCTTTTTTCCGTTTGTTTTTAATTATATAAATCAACTGAAAAAAAAATTAATTAAAAATTATAAATTAGGGACGAATTGTATTACTGAACTCTACTTGTCCATTACAATTGCTAGCATTGTGGTATCTACCAGTTATTTTACTTGCCTTCAAATTAAAAGTTAGTAACACATGTGTAATATTTAACTTTCCCACAAGTCATTGGTTTAGATTACTTGTGTATGGTGAGGAACCAGTTTCCTTGTTGCAGACTTCCTATATACACTACAGTCAACTACGTATCTTTTTCAGCAGCTGCTGCGGATAGTAAATATTCTCTAGAAATTAGTAAACAGAATATCTACTTGGATAGAGATAAGCAGCATAATATATTATGACAAGTGCACACTTAAATTCATAAACACTTAGATCATTCAAAAATTCAAAAACATTGATACTATTTTTCACTTTGTCAACTAAAGCTTTCACATATTGTCAACTAAAGCTTTCACACGTACAAGAAATATAAATTGATATCTTATACTTCTTTCATTTATTAATTCAACGAAATAATTTTTAAATTCTTTTCGAAACCGTTATTCTGCTTTTTAGGGTGTTGATTTATGTGCTTAAAAAGTTTGAATAGAAGGAAAAACTGCTAACCATTTTTTGTAAGCAAGGCGCTTTATCGGAAAATAGTTCTTTGTACTTATGATGGTATTTCGGAATATTTGTCCAATGACATATCACTCGAAAAGATCCACAAGAAAAACAATTTTCATCCCAAGTTCAATCTATGGGAAGGAATTTTAATAAAAGGGTTCACCATTAGGCGTATTATTTTACGGTTGAAATTAAATTTCTCTAACGGTTCATGTTAGTTAATAATTTAAAAAATCCTTAATTATATATGAGCACATTTCATTTTTCTCGTTATTCTGACTAAAAGTATATTTTCACTAATTGGCATTAATACCTTTAATTAAATATCTCTCAAAACTATTTAATAAATGATAATATCACACTCGCTTATTAATGTTGCGATACATCAGATATAAAACTAAAAAAATTAGTGCGAACCTGCCAATTCATCGAATGAGTAGCATTTGAATAAACTTTTTGACAGTCTCAATCGCCATATTTTCATTTCGGTCGGTCCCCCCACCAGTTGGATGCATTTGGCATTTCTTTTATCAAGTTGGATACGTTCAGCATTTTCTTCTTCGTTACACAAATTTAACAAGACAAAATAACTAAGATATTGCTAAAGAAGTGTCAATTAAAAAATTATTTCTAAAATATGATTAATTCTCAATTCAAATACACGTTCCTATAAACGGTTGTTTGGAAACGGTCTGAAAAAGAAAGAATTATCATAAGGTCGAGAAGTCAAACATGTGAACTTTAGCAAGATTAAAAATATTCCGTTTTGTTACTGTGCTTCGTAACCCTAAGAAACCTTTTTTGGAATGAATGAGAAGGAAGTTTTCAGGAGTTTATTCGAGTATGTTACAAGCTAGGAAACGAGAATAGACATTAGATGAAGTTGATTCATTATACTTTTGAAAAAATTACGTAAATTAATATTATCTTATGATGATAAATAGTAGATGAAATAATTCTTAGTTCCCAGTTATTTAATTTTATAATAACCCACATTCATCTAAAACCGACATTCTCTAAAGTTAATGGTAATGTAAACGAAATATAATTGAAGTATTTTAATAAACCTTAATATAATTGTTACCAAGAAAGTTATGTTGTAGTAATTTATTCACTTAAAATAAATAAACAAATGCAGCATTTGACTAAAGTTAACTTAAACACGAATTTGATTGCAAACTTACATAAATTTTACCGTATGTATTTATTCTGCGAGAAAATAATCCCAGAAACTAGGAAAAAATTTCTAAAACTGCAATTAAAGTAATTTTTAAAATTTTCCATTTGTAGAACATGTGCCTATTATTAACTGACATGCGGCCATCTTCAAAAGGTTACGACCGAATAAAATAATTAGTTCCTAATATAACGTATTACAGATCAATCCATAAGTCAAATTGTATGTCACTTCAATTTTAATAAACAAATTGGTCATTGAAATTAACAGCGCCAATAAAGAATGAGCGAAAGCTCACGTCCTATTCGATATTCCGGGCACGCCTCCATCCGCACGTAACTGAGAAGTAATTTGGAGGATTTACAGCGTCGAGTTAAAATATATGACGTCACGTCCGGACTGTGCCGCTACAAATTCCACCGAAGACGTAACTGTTTTCTGCTCAAGCTATCATTGAACGATCAGTAAAACTACAAACTTTCAGCTGTGAATAAAAAAAAATAAATTATCAAGGAAATACAGTTGTCGGTATCCATATTTAGATTTATATTCATATAACTACTTTCCTGGAAAAGTAATATTTTGGCTTGTAGGATATATTTAAAAAAGTATTAACATAAAGTTTGAGATTTGTTCCGAAGACAACTGAACTCGTATATACCTGAATATATATTCACGTTGCGAGTAATGTTTAATATCAATTTAATTATTTTTCAAATATATTTAACTTCAAGTTATTAACATCATATTATCAAAAATATGGAAATGAGATAAATATAAATATTTTCAAAATCTTCAAGGTCAAATTTTATATAAACTAAATTAAAAATTAAACCCTGGCACGTATAAATAATTTGCATTATAAAGTAAATTAAAAATAAAACCGTGTGACGTACAGATAATTCGCATTATAAAGGTGCAGTTTTAAGCAATTATACACGTTTGATGTTTCATAATATTTCTACCAAACTATTTATAAATATTTATTATTCACACTTAAATGTATTGCTTACACTTTTTTACAGGTGTAAAAACACGGCGAATATTACAAAAAATTTGACATCTAGAATCACAGCTACAGTATAACTTTTGCATACGTGGTATTGTATCATTAATCTCCAAAATGAGGACAGTACAATAATATATCTAAAGAAATTATACTTGAAATTATTAAACAATACTATTGAAACTGTTATAACTAGCAAATTTTAAAATACACCACATTTTATTTATATAATTATTTTGGTTTTCGAGCACTTAACTTTTTCCCTCTGATATTCCCATATTAATATTTTTTTTATTTTTAGCTATTGAGATGTATGCAAGTTAATAAGTGTTGTTATTACGTTAAATTTTAAGTTTTACGCCAAATTATTTCAGGAAAACGCCTGGGGCGGACGGACACGTGAGTGATCTTATAAGCGTTTCATTTTTCCTTTTCAGAACGGAAACCTAAAAATCCCTTTTTCACCTTGTTTTATTTATATGCCCATTACTCTTTAATTTTTTAACTCTAGGTAAAATTCTACGTAAGATATGAAAAGTGAGAAGGGATAGAGTTACAGGGTAAAATATTTTTAATATGTTTATAAATATGCATATAACAAATTCATCAAAGAAACTTTTTGAATGTTTAAAATGTAGTTTTTGCAGTACTTGAATAAATATTAATGCAAAATCAAAAATACTGAAGGCAAAAGAATAAAATTTGTACAGTAAATCTTAATAATTACACAGAGATTTACTAAGATTGTATAACGTTTTTAAAATTCAATCTTACTGGCGGTAAAAATTTACATGAGAAAAATTGAAGAACACACTCATAAAAAAGAAACACGGCATAAAAAGTAATTAAACAAATAATCAAATACGACTCTTACCTGCTGTCGAGGGTTAATCATTCGGCAGGCAAAAAGTTGTGTATAAATTTGTGAAAAAAGAAAATATTTCACTTAGTTTAAAACACTGCAAAAAGAAAGTAGATAAAGCGCGAATACTTTTAATCGTTCAAGGTTGTGATGGGAACACATTATACACATATTTTTTTGTATCCCTCTAGATAAACTATTAGTATCTTATGCTCCAAAGAAAAAACTAAGTATAAGTCAATTTTTCTTCAATACATCATTAAAAAAACTTCGATTAAGACACCATTGAACTTGATATAATTGAGACACTACGTAAAAAAATTGTGTTTATAATTTTCACCAAAAATTATGAAAACAAATTGAAAGAAATGTCCCGTAGTAACTTAATCAACAATTTGGAAGTATCCCTCGTAAAATCATACTTTATTAGCAGAAATGAAAATATATCAGTTGATTTGTGTTTTTGATAAACCGAGCATATAAATTTATGATCATTGTTTGTAAGATTCAATGCAAAATGCATTGGAACCGAATCAACCAAAAAATTCAAAAATGCTCTCTTATTTATAGTATTAATTCGTAAGGAAACGTTTGCGTAAATCGTTTGAAGGAAATAAATATTTGCTTATTACGTGAAGAATAAAATATTTGCTACAAGAAATATTTCAATCATCGTAATAATGTATCGATTAATTTTTATAAATTAATTTATTCTTTGCTGATGAGTGCAAATTAAATTACTTTAGAAAATTTCGTGTGATTATTTTTAAGAGATAAATACACATTTTGCCAATTTCTTTTACAATCAGTGAGAAATATTATATATGTTTCTAGTAATCACCATATTTTTTTCATTTTGAGAAGGTATAAGACAGAGCGAAATGAAAAATTAAAAGTATTGAAGTAACTTTTTTAATGTTGAAAATTTTAATTGTCACTTAATAGAATAGTGAAATAACAATTAAAAAACTTTTTTTATTTACGAAAATAGCCTTTATTGACTTTCCAAAAAGTCTGTTTGGAAAAATTTATTCATAATAATAGTATATCTGATATGACGAGTTTGGAGTGTAAATCTACCCCTGCTATGATTTATATAACTTTGAAGTAGCGAATGTAATTAAGTGTTAAGATTCGAAAGACCGCAAGGTTAAGAAGCATAAATTTTACCGCAGAGTTTTATGATAATATTAGAAATTCGAAACGGATGGAGTTTTATATTTTGAGGAAGAGACAAATTTAAATGCAGAAAGTAGGCTAGATAATTTGTGCACCAACCAGTTTGATGTTTTAGCTTTAATTATCGTATGGATCTTACAAACGTATCTTTATGTATTTTCTTGAGGTTTTTCTCATCGAAAATCAAACAACTTCAAAGCGGCTTTTGTATCCATGCCCTACGATAACTATTATTTTTTTGTTTTTCTTTATGGACTAGAGTCATTTGAATATAAAATGATTCAAAGAAAACTCAGTGATCCCTATATAAAATTTAAACAAACTTGAAGAGAGTTTTCCATTTCAGTGAAAATTATATCTCCTTAATAGAATAGTTATAACTCTATGTAAATTTTTTCAATTAAAAATTTGTTCAATTATTTAATACTTTTATTAGAACGATAATTCATAAACAACCACCTCAATCTATCATTGTTAGTTCACATAGTAGTCAAAAAAATATTTTTCTTCTCCTCCAAAGCATAGTGTTGCTCTTCTATTATAGTAAGAAAACATGGTTAGCTCTGTCAGATAAGGTGAACTTAACCTGGCATTTATTTTATAAAGGTTTTTTTAATTTGGCCTTAGATAAAGGTTGGAATTTTTTTTTGAATCTTTGGAACTAGTCATTGACTGTGTCATAGAAGAGTGTACCTTCGCAAATTGTCGTGCATTCATTACGTATTGCTTCGCTCATTCCTCACCTTAAACTTAAATTATGAAGTAAGAATATTTTTTATTACCTCTGTGAAATTTCTATATTTTGTTTGGTTCTTTACCTGCCGAAACTCATCTGCTAGCAGAACATAACATGAAACTTCGTACTCTATGTACGTTTGACTATAAATATTTAAGAACTTTCCATAATATTTGAAATATCAAGTAATAGTTACTAACCTAAATGATAATGAATTTATCGGTAAAAGAGCCCAATAACAGCAATTTTTTGAAATTTTTCGTTTAAACAATAAAAAAATCAAACAATAGAAAGTAATAAACATTGCGGTTATAATGCACAATGTTTATTACTTTCATTACTTTTATTTCCAGTAACTTGCAATTCCATTTCATTGGCACGTTTACTTAATATTTTATAAATCTATTAGGGCAATCGTGATATATTTATATTCTCTACCATAATTATTGTATTTTCATACAATAATGATTAATTAGCAACACACACATTATAGTGGAATATTTGTTGGAAAGTAAATAAAAGATGAAAATATAAAGAAATTACTTGTGCTTAACTTATAGAGCAGTTATTTTAAACTATGAGAATAACTTCGGAACCCTGCTGTTGTAATGTGTAAATTAAAAAGCTTCTGTCTTCTTTAAAAAAATAATTCATACAGGTAGTGAATGGTAATTTATGTTAAAATGCGTAAAAAAGAATTCAGTAATATTTTCGAAGCAAATTTTGCCTAAATATATCAAGGAGAATAAAATTGGACAATAGAGGTGCTATAACGAAAAAATCTCGTGATGTAAAACAAAAAAATCAAAATTGTTTTTTAATATATTTACGTGGCTATAATAAGAACAACATTATACAATATTTATCAGCGTTTTTGGTTTTTAATTATTATTGAAAAAATGAGCTTTCTAGATAGATTAATGAATTTGCTAATAAAATGCTATGATTATATAACCTGTTGTAACATCGAAACAATAGATCGTTTAGGAATCGATTTATATGTTCTTCTTGAATCGTGATCACCATAAAATGAAATAATATTTCGGAAAAAGGCATTTAGGTATTTTCTTATACTTTATTCAATAAATTTTTAATTTCCATTACCATAATCCGTGATTTATTTGCCCACAGACTAATCTTGCATTTCCCTCATATTCCCACCCTACCTCTGATATTTTATATTTTTTTCCTTTTTTGATGCATCCGCAGATGCCCGCTTCGCTCGATTCATTTGTCTGGCCATTTTGATATTACGGGTAGCAAAAGGACAATTTTGAATGTTCATTATTTGAGGTATTGTTGAGATGAATTTTCTTTAAAAATACTTGCAGATGTCCAGGTCACAATTTCAATATATTCACCAGTAAAAACTTTTACTTGCAAGCTGCTTTTATAACTTTTATTGTTATTCAGTGCATTCAATACTCAATGCAGCCAATTTGTATAAAGTTACATATTGATATAGACAGAAATGTTGTCCGAAGCTGCTGTATCAAAATAAGTTTACCTTTGTTAATTATTATAGAAGCTTTTCTTATTAGGAACCATATAATCTGTGAGTAAATATTTGTTAAAGGATGAATGTTATTAGGGAAATGACATGGATACCATAAATAAAACTCGATCTCTAATTTACGTAATAATGTTTATAGGTTGCAATCACGTTAACATTGGTATTATTTTGATGTACTCTTTGGAATAAGATTTAACATATTGAGTAACTTTATTAACTATGGCATAACATAGAAATCTGTTATCTAGTTTCATAGATATTTCTTTTATACACACGGAACTCTAAAGGCAAGTATACCTATTTATGCGTAATTATTCACTTAAAATGATGAGAATTAAATACAATAATTCTTAGAAACGAGATGACAAATTAAAAAATTTTTAGTCATATTTATCCTAAACTATCTTTAATTTATGTTATAACATTAAACAACACTACAAAACATTCCATCGGTTATATAATAGGGTATTTGACTATATCTTTTTATTATTTTAATAGAATAAATAATAACATTAAAAACGATTAAAATAAATGTATCGTACCTATGACTTTTCATTAAAAATTTATAACGATTTAAATACTGACGAAAACGTCCCATACAAAACACAACTGGCTTATGACGTCACTGGCCAGTTATTTAGCAATAATTGATCATAAGGGAGTTTATTAATTATTTTTATTATCTCGTTTGATATTGTGTTTAGGTTATGTATTGGGTATTAATAAATTTCTCATTTTCTTTGTGTAAATTCATAATAACTGTCAATTTAATGAACAAAAAAATTGAACCTTTTTCCTATCAAGAAGTTTTGATTATTTGTTTATGCATTATTTTTTCATCACAAAGTTTTTATAAACCTACTCAACAGTTTCAAAACATATTTATAAAAAATATAAACATCCGTCGAATACCATATTGGGACATTTGGTTACCGCTATTTATATATTTCCCTTAATTACTGCTATTTGTTTCTTATTTAACAGTATGGCGTACAATTGTTTATGTCAGAGTAAAAGTATCCAGAAATAAATTTTGTAATAAACTACAAAATTAACAAAATTTATTTCTGGATTTTAATAGATAATTTGAGACATATTTCTCAAATGATGTTAACGTATTACTGCAAAATACATATACGTTTCAGACTTTTAGACTTTAAGATATTCGTAAGAAATATTTAACTAGCTGAGGTAGAAAATGAGATATGGATTAATATTATAGTCACATTTTTTCAGAACGATATAATAAAATAAGAATATCAGAAAGTAAAAACGAAAAAGATCTATAGTATAAATGTAGACACGTATGAACTAAAATCGGAAGTACCATATTTTACCAAAAAAATGCAATTGTATAATAAATAAGTTAACGTTTCGCGATAAGTTAACATGTATAATAAATAAGTTAATATTTCACATCACTACTTACCTATTACTCTAAAGGAGAGCTTTTATCTTAAAAGCCTTATCAATAAAGTTTCAAAGCACTTTTCCAAGAAATTTGAAACGCCAACTCTGCACTCTTTGGAATAAGATTTAACCTCGACACAAGTGTTGTTCGAAGCTGCTGTTTCAAAATAAGTTTACGTTTATCAATTATTATAGAAACTTTTCTTATTACGAACCATACAAGTAAATATTTGTTAAAGGATGAATGTTATTAGAGAAGGGACATGGATACCATAAATAAAAGTCGATCTCTAATTTACGTTATAACGTTGATGGGTTGCAATCGCCTTAACCTTGGTAATGTTTTATGAAATATCAGCCTAATATTGATATGCCAGTATATATTTTGGGCAATGTTATTAAGATACTAAAATATAGTTTTTAAGCAAATAATTATACTTAGAAATTTTATATAGGACATACCAAAAAATTTAATGAAATTTATGTTATTAATATATAGAGGGCATGAGTCGAAATCCATATTTAAGTTGAATAAATATTATCTCAAAATAATTTATAATTTTAAGCTACTCGTATATTAAGAAATTAAAAAAGTTAAGAACGGCCAATAGGCTTTTCTAATTTAGGTCTAATAGCCGACCAATTTATTACGATGTCATGCGTCTGTAATGAGGTAATGGAGACTCATTATAAATGTCTTAAATCGACTGCAATTATAACTTTTTATTTTTTAGTGTATACATTTGTATCTGTAAAACATATATTAGGCAATATGTATACATATTTATATAGTGGAGATACATATTTTTTATTAGTTTATGCGTCCCACGATACGAAAACACGCTACAAAAGTTTCATGTACCTTAGTATGTGAAACATTCGTAGCGTGATTTTTACTCGTACCAAATATTATCTTTACTTAAAAATGTTGCTTAGATAGAAATTACTATTTAACCTAAATTGTACGACATTAGCAATAAACCTAATCGCAATTTTTGGAAGCGCTATTAAATAAATCTACATTGACCCATTCTGATTGCGATAAGATTTAAACATTTATTTCCAATTAAATATTTCAACTATTGACTGCAAATATTACGAAATCTACTAGCACATACGTGCTACATGTGAACAAATTTATATACGCAATAAATTCAGTCCAATAAAATGACATAATATTTGAAAAAAATTATCAGTGCCCATGAGACTATAAGCTGTATGATTTTTTAAACTTTATTTGAAATTCGGCACCATTCACGCTACTCGGTTTCGAGGAAAATTTGCCACTGTAAATTAATTCATTGAACCTAGTGGATTCAAAACATCACACAATTCACTTAGCGATTTCGACTTCCGGCCGTGGATGTGGTTCAATTAGTAAATCGATTCCTTGTTTGCCCTTGACAGCCGCTTGCCTTTGAAAGCTCGGTCCATTTTGACTTTTTCATTCATATATTTCATTGTGGCCAAAATAAATATTTTTACAACGCGAATATTTACTTATCATCTATAGTTTTGTGGACGGCAAATAATTGTACGTAAGGTATCCTGTTTCCGTTTCTTCGTTTGTTGCCACAACTTCGTGTCAGTAAAAAATGAGATTAAATGTGATAATATGACTTAAAAGCATGTCGTTTTAAACTAAAATTAAACAATTTAAAAGAAAACAGTTTATTCAGCTTTATCAGTGTATAGTAAGAAGTTATTACAAATAGGAAAAAATTTCCCATTTTTCCACGTACCAGTCCATACTATATTTCAGTAAACGGTAACATTTCAACATGTCCAAGGATAACATATGATTATCCATATTTATTTGCTATATAACGCTGTCTGATGAAGCAAATTATACACAGAATCCAAATGTATAAGCAGTAGACTTGCATACTACGACCATGATGCAAACAGCTCCAAAAAGATGAGTATATTTACAGGTTTTATATTTAAAACTTTTTAAAACTTTACCGATATTAGGGAGAATACACTAAAATAAACGTTGTTTTCTGGTTTCTTTGTAATAGTACTTTTTATATGTAATACAAAAATCCAAAATTACTAGTAATATTTTATACTTCAGGAACAATTCATAATTATCAATTCTTTGCAACTATTATTAAGGTATTTTTATGGCCAAAGGTAGCCCAATTGTTTTCGTTTTTTTTTATTTGACCGAAAACAAAAAAGAAGGTTAATATTTTTTTTAATGTTGTATTAAATAAATTAAAACATGCCTGACAGTATATCGCTTGTGAAATAGCCCTGTTAGAGATCATGTAATCTTGACATATGTTATCGTGAAAGTTAGTGTTATCACATCAGGGTTTCCAAGCAGCCTTCTGATTTGCTTTTTGTACGTACTATTATTTCCTATTTATTTTGGTTTCATTGCCAAATACAGCTTCCCAAGTTGTCAGATTCACTGATCTCAAAACTTATTAAAAATATGATCTACTTTATTTCTCTTAGTATTCCCTTATATTATAACTTCACAACAAATGTTAATTTTAGCTCAAATTTTAGTTTATAGAAATAGTTAATTTATTAATGCTAAATATTTTATGGAAACCTTGTGTTTTAACTCTATTTTCTAGAACTTTCTATGCAAAAGAATCTTAAGACTTATAAAATTAAGTTTTACAATGATTTTCTTCAATTTATATGGATCCAATTTCAATATGTACTGTAATTTTCTAAACGAGAGTTTAAAAGTTACGAATGTCTTGTTAAGTAAGCAGAATTATACACTTTTTATACCTGTATAACAACAGCAATATCGATACAAAACCGGCGCTCAATATTTAATAACCTTGTCTTGAAAAAAGTATTAGTTTGGAGAAAACCTTTTAATAGTAATAAAATATAAAACTGTTTTCTAAGTATTAATATATTAATACAATTAATGTACAAATATTAACACTGAAGCAGGACGATAAAATGAAGTGAACACTGTAATACTAAAATGTACTGAATGGTTAGAAACCGATTTCGTTAGTCTAAAAAAATAAACAATTAGGTCAGTGTGTAGATAACATAAAAAAACTTAGGTCAGTGTGTAGATAACATAAAAAAAATAATTCAACAAATCTATTAGCTCTTGAAGTGCTTTCCGGTTTTTGTATTTTTAGTTTTAACATTGTACGTAAAGTATTTTTATAACTCAGATATAGAAATCTTAATATTCGTATTCGTTGTTCGTTGAATTCATAACTGTTAACATGTACACGCAAAAAATATCATCATTTCTAAATGGTTTTTTTTGGAGTTTACTCCTTACGAACCGATTTTAACATATAGCGTGACGACCGTATGTGACGACATGACCGACATATACCCGGTATGAAGTTTTATGAGGAGAAAAACCAGAATCTCAGAGCGTTAAAAAAGTGTAACTGTTAGATTTTGATTGTACGAAGTTAGGTGGCCTCACTGAGCAACATTTGTGCGCATTTTTAATTTACTGCAAATCGTAGGTTGTATAAAATAAAATGCACATTAAACATATTTTCAAAACAGTTTACGTCACAGACGAAAAAATAACTTATTTGCTCGTAAACATGTGATTTTCACTGTTTATTTATGTTTTAATTTGAGGTTATATCATATAATTACTACCAAAGAATTTGTACAAGATTTTCACCATTGTTTCGTGTAAAGGAAAGTTAACATGAATTATATTTAATTTTCACTTACTGGTAGAAAATTAAATAATAAATATAAATCATCCATCAATTTAAATATTGAAGAATTATTTAAAAATTATAAGACAAGCCGCCTTTTTCTATATCACAATGAAAGTTAAAAACAGAAAAGATTTAAGAGGAATACATATTAAAATTATAGACAGAGGAGGTCATACTAAAATTATATTGGTTTTAAAATTACTTGATGTATATTTAACTATATCGTCAAAACTCGAGACTGATGCTCTGATTGGTAGTAAAGCATAGGAATTGATATAAAGACAATGATTTGACATAAATTTTTTAATCGCTAGGATACGGTTAACTAATGACATATATATCTCACGATCAATAACAATTGGGAAACTAGCTTACGCAAGCGAAGCCGTACGCCAAATGTTGTAAAGGTTGTATGTGCATGATATATCTAAACAACAAATATCTTAAATACTGCGAGTTACTGACCAATAATAAATATTGTCTAAATAATTTGAATGTACAATGTAACTATCTCAATTTCCAAATTGAACAACTTTGTTTGATATCATTAAAAATTTGAGTTTAATAATTTTACGCCAACAAAACCTCGACTTACAACAGTGTTTCAAACTTTTATACTTATTGGCCTTTGACACAGTTAATACTAAATAATAATGGGGACTTCAGAATATTACAAATAAATCAAGATATTTCAACTTTCAACTTCGAATAATGAATAAAAAATTACAAAGGACTTTCTCTTGTTCAATGAACCCGCGCAGCTAGCTAATATAAAATCCATTAAAGCGATCGCCGGTGGAACCCTATGGACTGAAATCAAAGAATAATATTTATATTTTAAGGATGCCCTCTGTATGTCAAAGGTTTGACAGATATTGTAGGGCTCGCGCCATAGGCATTAAAGATTAAATTAATTTCCTACCCTCGAATGATATACCTTCGCCCTTCGGGATCTACAACCAACAAGACCCGCGACAATGGACCCCATGCGGTGATGCAAAATGCATAATTACGTACCTACACAACTATGTATTTCCGAACATAATATATTATAAGTATTTTGTACTCAATTTTTTTAGAAAAAATTTGAAATATAAATGGTTTATTTATTAACATGTTTTAGGTAACGACGCGGAGAGTGTGACTGGACGTTTAATCCGTCTATATTTTTTTTAAGGCTGTGTTGTTACAATTTTATTCCTTTTATTGGGGTGTCGTATGAAATTAAACTAACGGAGAAAAAGTTAAAACATAAGACTGAATACGCGCTGGAGGAGACGGAAGAAGTTTAGTTGGGAACGTGCGCTGTTCAAAACATTCAAAGGATGATAAGTCGGTCACTGAATATAGCCTACAAAAGTCGACAGTTGTCGGTCGTCAACTCATCACCTATTGCAGGTGATGAGTTGACGACCGACAACGGAGAAAAATGTAAATTTGTTCGCCTACATTGCGCATTCAAATGAAAGTGATGTTTACTATTTTCAATTGTTAAACTCATTTTGCAAATTATTTAAAGCAACGCACAATGTACTTCATCTCTTCCTCCTATAATTTTATATAAGAGTTACTACTAGCATTTTTACCTACTTTGGTGGTTTAAATTTATTTTCATTCAAAAGCTTTCCCTCGTTTGCAATCAAATTTAATCAATGTTATATGCAATCAATCCAAGTCAATGCAGAAACTTGATATTAAAATCTAATATCTAATTCAAATAAACTAATTTCATGCTTTTTTATTGTATTATTTCGGGCTGATATTCTTTGACCCTGACGTTCTATAGGTATAGATATAGAAATTAAAAACTTAAAAGTCTTCTCCGTAAAAGAGAAAAACCCTAAAAAGGAAATTTCCATATAGGTACCGAATCTGGAAATACATGATTAGATATTTGATAGTACGGAACAGATCACAGTGATATGGTTTTTATATGTATATTTAATAAGTTTTTCGCAGCGTGTGTTATAAGTAACAGCAAATAAAGAAATTACAAAATCTATAAAATATTTTTAAGTTGAAAAATCGGAATGAGCTATAATGAAATAACTTTTTTTCCTTAATTGAGAGTCTAAAAGGTTCCTAACCAGTTTTATTAAAAAAAATATATGAAACTGATATATGGTAATATTTTAAAGCTATGTTAAATAATTATTTATGTCATAAAAGTAATTTAATAAAAAATAATAAAAAGTTCTTGGTAGTTATTTTAACTAAATTATTGAATTGAAACAATATATATATATATATATATATATATATACATATATATATATATATATATATATATATATATTGAATTTGCTTCAAAACTATTAAAAAAAGTATTTTTAATCATCGAATAATCCACAAATGAAACTACGTGATGTAGTATTATTTCTTTCTTTAAAGTCTTTACCACGACCTAGGTTTCGTTGTATTACATCTTCAGGTGGGTTATTAGCAAAGATTCCTTTGCTAATAGCCCACCTGAAGATGTAATACAACGAAACCTAGGTCGTGGTAAATAACTTAAAGAAAGTAGAAATAATACTATATCACGTAATTTCATTTAATTGTGAATAACGAATTTCTACAAAATAACCTAACAATTTACAAAATTAATAAAGCTGGGTAGTCCATATTAAACTTTTTAGGAAATAATACAGAATTATTTATTTGTAATAAATTATACTAAATGAATTCCTATCGTGGATACATGGGCATTTGTTGTGGAATAAATACATATGGAAATAGAATAAAATACGTACATGTGACATGACTATAAGTGACCGCTGCTTAACTTTAGTACGAAGAAGATAAATATGTGTATTTCAACTTTATAAAATAGTAATAGTAAGTATGAATAGGTTTATTATTCATGTATTAAAAATATAACTTTCCCATACGTTTAATCTTCTAATCCCATTTTTTTATCAACAGTTATTTGTTAACTTCTCCTGTTGGTCTACTTTTCATCTAAACCTCTTAAACATGGAAAAAAATTTAGTTTAAATGGTCTTATATCAATTTCTCTATTAGCAGCTTTTCTAGTAGTGCAAAAACAAATTACGTTTTATTTTATTAACATATACTTTATAGCAGTCATTTTATTCCTTTTCTTCCATTTTTCATTTATTTGAGAAAATATCTTGTACAGAAAATACCTGTTGCAAAACACCAGTGTATCCTTTAATTCATCGTAAAAGTCTAATTTAAATTAAATGCAGTTTTCTCATATCACAAAATTTACTAATAAGGTTTATGTTTAGAATTACGAACAAAAAAATTATATCAATAACCTGTATAATTACTAAAAAGCGGTTTTAATAAAATATTTGTTAAAATAAGAAAAATCCCCGAAAACAATGACTCAATAAGGAATGGCCGAACCTGTAGAATAGCTACTGTAGATGTATCAGATATCAAACCAAAGTTATGATTATTTTCAAGATCCCAGAAGGAAATAATTTACGGTATTCCAAGATTATAAGCAAATTAGTAAAATAACAAAACTATCGTAGTCGAATGTAAAGATTACCTTTTCATCAGACATCGTTTTCAATGCCACTATGGAACGCAATATCCTATCGAAAGTAAAAGTGCCTCAATAAAACTTCCTTTTTAACTAACTGACTACAAAATAGGTGATATTTTCAGTTCAGCTGTATATTTTGTGTGTTATCTTCAGCCTATATCAAACAATTTGCATGATTCTTTTTTATTTGAAAGGATATATTCCTAGTGTAATTTCGAGAACATTTTGTTTAACGGTTGGCCATAGAAGTTGAATGCACATTACATAATTCTTAAGAGTTAATTGCACAGGTACCATAATCGAGATTGCATGATATAGGTAAAATAACAATTTGGTAATAAAATCATTATTGATATGAATAAGGTTGACAATAATCTGCCCTTCAGCCAATAATGGAGTCGGAAAATAGAACAAAGGTTCTTCATTGATGAATAAACTCATGAAGTTTGGAATCATTTTACTAATCTTGACGAAAACGAGAAAGTAACAAATTAAATATGTGGATAAGTACGAGTATATATGGTTTCACACAAAGGCACGAAGTAACTAATATATTAGTAGAAGGTAGATATGTAAATAAATACAGGTATAAACCAATGCATGGAGTAATTATACATTAGTTGATTATATAAGTATATAAAAATATATGCAAAGACATGTAGCAACTAGAATATTAGTAAGCCAGTAAGTACGTATGCACAAATGTCGCATCCTCTATAAATGTGGTGTACATGTACATAAGAGTGAAAGCGAAGCGTCGACTTGGCATATATTCTAAAAATCTCTAGCAGTAGCAGTATTTTGCCAGTTATTTATGTCCAACAACGATATTATACCGCAAAAATATCACGAAATATTCGTATTTTCCTTGCATAATACTTTCCAGTGCGCTTCTTATTCGATGGTAATTTGGGGTCGGTCAATATTATTTTCGTTGTTTTCAGTTTCATTGTAACAAAATAAATAGATTGCCATTATCAATTTTAAGAATCACTATTTCTCTTGCTTTATATATCCACTTGGCTACTTTGTTATTATTAAACTCACCCTAGAAGTTTAATCTATATACCATATAGTATGTTATAATATTTAAAAATATTGACGAACTTTAACTTTTTTTAAAAATATTGAGTTTTTGACGAACTTTAACAAAGAAATTTTAACCTTTAGGGCGCAAACATGGTGAATTGTGTGTTATTGAGAGCCAAATATAACATTCTGTAAATTCACTAAATCGGTAAAAAATCAGCTACAAAACTAATTTGAAAGTGAAGATATGTTAAGAATTTGTGAAAATTGATAAAAGGGAAAAAGGTGAAAATTATTTAGGGACTTCAAATAACAATATGTTAATGAAATATATAATAATATATGATTTTTTTATAAAAGAAAGGTAATAGTCAATAATGTTTTTTTCTTTTTATTGTGATATCTATTTTTCCTCTTTAAATAGAGAACTCCAAGAATTTCCCAATTTACATGAAACTTTATTTATTAGCTTATAATACAAATTTATTTCTTATTATTATACTCCAGAAGAATATTCTGAATTATACAAAATCTTATATTTTGACAACTTCCATTTATATATGCATATATATATACATATATATATATATATATATATATATATATATATATATATATATAATATATATATATATATATATATATATATATATATATATATCCAAGAAATAACTTTTTAAAAATGAACTCTAAATCCAGTTGCCTCTGAAATTAATGCCGTATTTTTAGGATTCCACACCTCAAAAGGAAAAAAAGGAAACCTTATGGGATCACTTCGTGGTCACTCTGTAGGTCAGTCAAGACCCTTTTTCTCAGGAAAGCGTGGAGGTATCAAGTTGAAATTAATATCAAATACATAAATCCGTACTTAGAAAACATAACAAATTTTACACAATTAATATCTCTTTCATTATGGTGGATTGAATTTGAAGTGGGACGTCGTACCTTGTAAATTTTTCTGTGCCAAAGATAAATTTCGCATACATTCTTTCCATAGACGATTCTTTATCATAAATAATATATTAAGTAAAGATTGTACCATTAGTAAATTGAGCTGATTTTACAAAAACGTTGCTTTGGTGATATTTAATTCAAGAAATCTCCTGTCCCGTCGTTTGGTTGTGTAATTTTAAGATCGAACTGCAAGAAATTAAAACCAAATCAAGCATGTTTTATATGTTTATTTCATAAGAAGAATAGAGTAAGCTTGTTTCACTTCTATGGTTTTTTTAATTTTTTTCTTACTAAAGTAGTTTAGATAATGTAAAGTAGTTGTTACTTCTTATTAAAGTAGTAGTAAAGGAGTCTAATGTCTCTCTGACGCACATTTTGATTGAGATTATGTATGAAATGTCCTTGGCAGATTAAATTCCATAAGCCACATATGAGTCAAAAATTAAAACTATTTCTAAAATTTAATTTGATAAAAAAGTCAAATTTGAGAAGCTGAAGAGTTGGGTTCCAAAACAGCGTCAAAAGAAAAGTTGTTTAAGAGTTTTCGACCTTTCTTTGCTTTCGCGACAAAAAAATCAGCCATGTCTATATGGAATTGTTACATGTAATAAAAAATGCATCCTTTTTTATTGTCACAACCATACAACTATTGTGGTTGAAAAAGGTAAAGTACTAACACATATTAGGAAACAAATATTTACAAAATATGCTAATGATGGGTTCGACCATATAGCGTTAGTATTATTCATTACAGTTTCATGAAACCTGACCAATGGATTACAGAGGATGTTTGCTATAAACAATTAGACAAAATCGTTAGGGAGCTTATGATTGAGCATCAGAAATTTGTGAATAAAAATAGGTCAATTCTCTTGCAGAACAAAATTTAATCACAGGTCGCACAAACTACGTTCTCCGACTAGAAGAGCTGGACTTGGAGATACTCTGTCACTCACTGTGTTTTCCCGACTTTGCACGAATTAACCACCATGTTTTCCTGGCCTTAGATCAATTCTTACAAAAAATATTAAATTCCCATAAAGCTATAGAAAATACTTTTCGCAACTTTATTATCTCTTGTTCTCCAAATTTCTTCGCTACCAACACTTCTGAGATACCGTTAAGATAACAAAATCTTGTGGATGGGTTAGGTACAAACTTTAATTAATTGTGCAGTCTCTTCTTTGGGATATAATAAATTAAATTTTTAGTTCAAAATCGTACTTTCCATAAATAATGTATTATTCGAAATTTCTTGGGAGTCTTGAATGGATTGCTTACACACATTTTCATAATGGTATACATCAAAACTATACATGTTCTAGACACTAATAAAAATAGTTGCATTTAAATTAGTGTATGAAATCAGTAAGGATGAAAATAATGAATTTTTCTTAAAGCAATACCTGATGGCATTCAAGTATATGAGAGAGTATCTGAATAGTTTTTAACAAAAACTATTCAGATACGCTAATTAGATAATTATTCAAAAAGTCCTACTTCAAATATTAATTTCCTCCAATCTCTTTCAAGCAGTTGGATAAAGGTTTTTAACTCTGGCTTTTCTCTAAAAAAAATATGTTTAAATCAAATGGTCAAGACGAAATCATCTTACGGAATGTAAAGGGAATAATTTGGGTTTGCTATTAGAACCCAGACTGATTCCCGTAATTTTTGATAATTATGTTTTTATGTATGGTCTAGCATTTTCGTAATGGAAATCATTTCAATCCTATTTACTACTCAGCTTATTGCCATGTTATTTCAATTTATTGTCAATATTTATTGACCAACATTAATTCATGAAACAGAAGAGTTTGTACTTGATGAAATTTAGTATCCATTTTCTTTTTATGCAATTTAGTTAACGGCTTGACGTTACTTGCAATTAGGAAGTGCATATCGTCCTAAACTTCATAAAAAAATGTTTCGTAACTTTCTGTTTAAAACCTAACTGAAAACTAAGTGAATTTCCAATTAAATTACACTGTTAAATATATATTATAAAGATGTTTTTCTAATTAAGTCATTCTTTTTATTTTACCTACATTTAGACTAAACAAAACCATGCCAAATGTGAATGAAAACTATATTAGATGGAAAAATAAACATAATTTTTGAAACTAAATACAATTATTTTTAAATCACAATCTGCTAATACTTCAATACCTTCTCGTCTTCAACTTACATCAAACCATCCCAAAATTTTATGGCCATTATATTCGCTAATTCCCTTGAAAATCACATTTTTTAAATCAATTTATATCCTTTTTATAGTCGAATTTTCTTTTCAAATTAGTTTCTTGCCTTTTAAATTAATTTATTACATTTTTAGTACAAATATTCAATTACGCTCTGTTATGATGTCAGATCTTAAATGCGGCTTCACCTGCTTTAAACGATGAAGACGCATTTAAGATCTGACACCATACCAGCAGCAAAATTAAGAAAATCGTTTCTTAGTAGATATTCTTGACTTAAAAGGACGCCCTACGGTGAATTTTGGAGGTTTAGATCCATTAATTTGTTTAGTTAATGAACATCTGAGTCATGTATTCCTTCATGTTTCGATTCTTGTAACTACAATTAACTCGCCCCCGTGATATTTCACAAAACTTCTGAAGTTCTTTATGAAAAGATTCCTTAGGAGTTACTTTTTTGAAACCAAAAATTACAGCGTGGAAATTATTCCAGAGTCATGCTTTGTCATTAGTGACGATCCCATTTATTAATTTTTTCAATTAATTTTACGAAATCCTTCATTAGTTAATGTTTGTGATCTAAAAACAGCATTTACGTCAAAATTAAGACTCATATATCCAACGGTTTGGTATGTACGTTAATACATCCGGTTAAATTTCATTCGAATTTCCCATTAAAATTGGTTCGATCAAATTATATACACATTTTTAAGAGATGTAAATAATTACGGAATACTATTTTAGTTACGTGCCAACATCTATTTGGTAGATTTTTTTATTTTAATACTTTAAATGAAAATAATGCGGATAATTATTATTCAGTTTAGGAAAGAATAGGTGTCTATTGATGAGTTAATCTGATTCGAGTGTCAGTAGGGAAAAGGACATTAATTAAAGTAAACATCATTTTATCATTCATTAATTTATCCTAGTTGTGGGTGGATAGAATAAAGATCGTAAGAAGAAATGTCAAGAGAGAAGCCTTGCCACATCGCTGAATGAGCAATCAAGACTAAAATGAACATTCACCTCTTGAAAACCCTGTCTGAACCTCTCTATTACTTAATTTTTTTCTAAAAGAATGGTAAGTAAAGATAGTCGCTGATTTTTTTCATCATCATAGAGGTAATTAAGTAATACAGAATATAACTAAAATTATTTTGTGGCATAGTTTCAGCAGCAATACTATGCTGTTTCAAGTAAACTCAGATTCAAATTTTAATTCCCCAAAAAACGAAAGTGACATATATATCCATGCTAAGTTCTAAGTACCTGTTCAATGCAAAACTGGGTGTGGTCTGTATAAACATAATAAATCTGGGCAGAAATTTCAAAATGTTTCATCTTTTAAGCTGGAATACTTTTAAAATATTTGTTAAGTTTTTTGATACTGTTAACCCTAGAAAATGTATAATAATGATTTATACAGAAAAATAATGTAATTTTAACAGTATAGTTTTATTCGTTCATGATCACTATTTTTGGGATATTCACATTGCTAATAAAATTACATAAATCTATATAAGTTCAAAACAATTAACAATGTATTCTGTTGGTATTATAGCATATAATTCAGGGTTAGAATGAAGAAAAGACTGTACGAAAACTTTCAAGCATCCAAAAACAATATTTGTTTCATGCTTTAATTATTTTATATAATTTAGTACCAAAAAAAAATAATAACGTTACTGTATATTGCACTTACATGTGTATGTGTATGAATTTCTTCTAATATTTAGTTTATAAGATTATGGTTAGTGTAAAAACAAAATATAAATTAATGGTGGGTAAAAAAATATTCAGACCATTTTAAAAAGAAAAAATTTAAGTCAAGGATAATTACTGTCTGAATAAACAAAAATATAATATTACAATACCAATTCGGTATTATAATTGTAATACGGTTTTTTCAACATGAAAGTAACATTCCATTATATAAAGTAACTTTTAAATTCCATTCATCTTTTTATAAAACTATTTAAACCATTTAATCTGCAATCTGTATAGCTTACATTAACTAATGTAAAAGCTTTTAATAAAGATTTACCTTTACTAGGTTTTGTAATGTAAGCATTAATTGATTAATGGTCCAATCTCTAGGTAATATATTATGTAAACCTCGATACGGTCTAAAGCGTGATCAATGGTAAAACTTCCCCTTAGCATTGAATATTTCATGAAGATGGATGTTCCAGTTCAAAGTTTAATTTACGTTCATGAAAATTACGTTAATTTGTTAACATTTGTTATCTAACTCTGCTTATTTTTCAGTATTACATATTATTTCATCAAATAGACATTTGTCATAATGTGTTAGCTGTATGGAAAAACTATTTTGTAAAAAATTACATTGATAAATAATGGTAACTAATAAACTAAAAGTGTGAAAATGAATGAAATGAATACATTAGCCGAATAAATTTCTACCCATGGCTAGTTAGAAATTTATTTGGCTATTTTGTACACATTATTTGCCCAATATTACACACCGCATGGAATATGTAGGAGTTCTCCATTATATCTGACCCAATATTATTACCTATAAGTGGCTTTATTTAAATCTTACTAATGTAATAAAAAAAACATTTTCGACTTATTTGTTTATTTTCCTTGTTTTGTACTCAAAGGCTTTAAAAGATTTCATTGAATTTATATCTTTACTAGAAGAGAGGGTACATATTTATCTTATCATGCAGAGGGATAAGGTTTTATTACGTAAAAAAATATGCTTAGATACGAAAATCTAAATATGATTTTTTATTAATGTTATAAAACATATTCTACCTAACATGGCAATGAGTAATGTTAGGTGAAACATGTTCCACAATAATAATATTATGGAACATGTTCCACCTAATAAGGAATGCCAGCAATTGGAAGTTTTCTCGGAATTCTAGGTTCATGAAATAAATATCAAAAATAATAATTTTATTTATTATGACTTGAGCAAAAATATGTTTACGAAACTTGTTGTTAGAATTTAATAACAGGAATATTGATACAATTTACGATTTATAACCGACTCCAAGGTGAGGAGTTTATCAATTCGATGGGTAGACATTTTTGTTATTTTCATGTACCTATATATAGATAAAACTCAGAGATTGGTTGGTATATTCCATAGAAATATGGTCAACGGCGGGAGGTAACTTTATTAAATTAGGATCATATGACTTATCTTGACGATTCCTTTTGACTACCAATGGTGGCCAAAGTCTATAATGGACGTAGAAGATGGTGACAGGAACTGCTTAATGGTGAATTTTCTTGACAAGTCTGTTGGTCACAATTAGTGGCCAGAGTCTGAAGACGGAATTGAGAGTAACAGTACTCCCAGCAGCAACAGTGCTCCTCAATGATCAGGAGCATGTCAATCCAGTCTCGGTTTGTCTAACTTATATTGAGGAATACTTTTATCACAAATTGGCCAAAGTGTGGTGATGGAGTCGGAAGATATATATATATATATATATATATATATATATATATATATATATATATATATATATATATATATATATATATATAATGTAAATATATATATATATATATATATATATATATAACTTTACTTGTATAGGTATAAACAGAACTAATGTTGAACAACACGTCACTCTTATACCTACAGATATACCGCTATTAAAGCATGGCGATGACGCAAACTCACAAGATTTTGTCCATCCAAAAAGTGCCCAATGCGCACATCGTACATTCGGGTATACACAATATGCTGGTGTATATATGTGTATACCTGTGCCCAGAACACAGGCGGCTCCGGCTGCGCGTGCGCCGATCTGGTGTTAGATGCTACACACACGCACACACACACACATATATATATATATATATATATATATATATATATATTGCTATATATATATATATATATATATAGTGGTCACCCAAAGAAAATTTATAAAAATAAAGCAATATGTAGGTCATGCTATTGCAAATGTGACACTGTACTAATTTAATACTAAATTAATGAATTTCGTATTATTTCATAAACATGAACGATATTGCGTTACGGTTAACAAACTTATGAGCATTTGAATCACAAGAATATTCTCAACGACCTGAACTGTCAACGTAATCATAGCAATGTCATTAATGCGTTAGTTCCTTTTTTCTACTTCAAGGTCTGAATGCCAGTAACTGTTAAAATTTACTAAACATCTATGGACCAATACCAATAACCTACAATACCAAGAAAAATCACGGGTTCTAATCTAATTAGTGTTTCCTCGAATATTGTTTTGTTACTTTTTATATATAATATGGGTCTATTTATGGTTGCAAAAATAATTCAAAGAATCAGACCACTCCTGACTTCACTCGGGATACTATACATTCCGATAACACTACTTTGCCATAAATTTAATTTAAAATATCCCGGTCACTCGGCTTCCCCAATACATAATAGTCAACTACACAAATTTTCAGCAGCTATTGTCGATAGTAAATATTCCCTAGAAGTTTGTAAATATGACATCAACTTCAATAGAGACAAGCAAAGTATATTGTGACTAGAATCTCCGGTTTTAGTCGAAAAGTTCGATTTTAACAAAGTATATACTCAACAGTAAACACGTAAAGTACATATTTAGATACATGCACACATAGATCTATAAAAAAATTAATATTTAAAGTATTTCTGTAAAATATTCATAAACGTTGGTACTAATTTTCAATTAGTAGAAACTTTGTAAAGAAGAACTTTCAGATATTTAAAGCAAATAACTTGATATCTTATGCCTCTTTAATTTATTAATGTAATTGGACCGAAATAATTTTTAAATTCTTATCAAAAACCGTTTCAGCAGATTCTTTTAGGTTATTGACTTACTTGCTTAGAAAGTTAGAATGTCATGAGAAAACGCTAGATATTTTTGTGAATCAAGTTTGGCGAGCGAAGTGCTCTATCGCAAAACAATATTCATTTTCGACTGTATTTCGGAAAATTTATTCGATGATTGATTCGATGATTTTCAAGTTGGAGGCATCCGACATTTATTTCTTCGTTACACAGTTTTAACGTGACAGAATAACGGAGGCGTTGCTAAAGAAGTGCCACATCAAAAAAAAACCTTAAAATGTTACTATTTTTTTAATTCAAATACACATTCCTACAAACTTGTGTTACAAACGGTCAGAAACAGAAAGAGTTATTATGATATGACATAAGAACAAGAAGACAAACATGTGAACATGAGCAAAATTATAAAATTACTTTTTGCTATTGGTTTTGCAAACCAAAAAAACCTTTTTCAAAATGAATGAGAAGAAAGTCCTCAGGAGTTTATTCGAATCCGCGAAAAGATAGGAAGCTAAAATTGATATGAAATGAATTTGATGTCCCATACTTTTGACAAAATTACATAAATGCCCATCATCTTACGGTAATAAATATAGATAAACAAATTCTGGGTTCTGCAGCAATTTAATGTCATAATAAACCACATTGATCTAAAACTCACATTCACTAAAGTTAATGGTAATATAGATGAATTATAATTGAGGTATATAAATAAACTTTAATTTAATTGTTGCGAAGAAAGTTGTGCTGTAGTAATTTTTATACTATAAACAAATAATCTAATTTAGCATTTGACCAAAATTAACTTAACATGAATTTCGATGCGAACTTACAAACATTTTATGATTTAAAATTGTTCTGAGAGAAAATGATCCCAGAAACTGAGAAACTAATTTTAAAATCTACAATTTAAACTATTTTTAAATAGTCCCATTTGTAAAACATGTATCAAATATAAACGAATATGAAGCCCTCTTCAAAAAGTTACGACCACACAAAATAATAAGCTTCTAATACAACGTGTTACGGCTCTATCCAGAAGTTAAACTGTAAAGACGTACGTCACTTTTAATAAACGAATTGGCCATCGAAATTAACGGCGCAAGTAACGAATGAGGGAAAGCTTACTTCCTATTTGCTATTCCCAGCGCGCTTCCATCCGCACGTAACTGAGAAGTAATTTTGGAGGATTTACAGCGTCGAGTTAAAATATATAACGTCACGTCCGGACTGTGCCACTACAAATTCCACCGGAAACGTAACTATTTTCTGTCCAAGCTATCATTGAACCATCAGTAGAACTCCAAACGTTCACACCTAAATGTAAAAAAATAAATTATCGAGGAAAATCGTCGGTAGCCACATTTAGGTTTAAATCTGCATGAATGATTTGCTGGAAAATTATAAAGGAATATTTGTCGGTGCCTATATTTATATTTAAATATCACACATACTGTATGATTGCCTTTCAGGAAAAGTTTATTATTATTATTTAAAGTACATATATTTAGGTATTAACATGAATATTTTAAGGCCTAAAATTTTACACAATCTAAAAAAAAAACAAAACCTTGTCAAGTACGTGTAAAATTTGCTTTGCAAGGGTTCTGTACACATTTTGACACTTATAAACATTTAAGTTTTCATAGCATTTCTATCAAACCATTAACAAATATTAATTTTTCAATTTTCATTTTCCTTATAGCCCTTCTAACAACACCCCACTCTATTCAAGGAATTACTTTTTTCGAAATACTTGTTTTTCTCTCTAATATTTCCAAATTAATATTTTCCTTTAACCATATTGACATGTTGCGAATTAATATACTATATTATCACATTAAATTTTAAGTTCTCACTTCAAACTGCTTCGGAAAAAAAACGACTGAGACAAGCGAACAGACGGACACGCGAGTGATCTTACAAGCGTTTCGTTTTTCTTTTTGGGATGGAACCCTAAAAATTCCTGTTCAACTTTCCTTTGTTTATAGTCCCGCTTCTTTTCATATTTTTAAGGTTAATTCTGTGGAAAATGTGACAAACGAGAAAAGATAGAAAAAATTGTAAAATATTGTCAATACATTTTTAAATATATATACAAAAAAAATCATCAAAGAAACTTTTCAATACGTTTGAAACGGAATATGCAGTGCTAGCTATAACTAACTATATTTTTTATACAATAATTATTAAGTGAAATAAATAGAAAATGAGAATATATTGAAATGATTTATGTTTAACTAACATAGCTCTTGAATTAAACTTCAGGGGAATATATTGAGACAATATTTTAATTAAACACATTATTAAAAAAAATTATTCTTACGGTATTAAATGTATATTTATCAAATAGAACATACCTAAAATATGCAAAATATCAGTAATACCTTTAAAGCGAGTTAAATATGCCCGAAGCAATCGTTCAAGTTCGATCGAAACTCTAAAATGGTATCTGGTAAATCACATCGAATACCATGATTTCCTGTACAAAAAAGTAGCAGATTCTACAAAATAAGTATTTCCTGCATTTTAACATGACAAAATAATTTTCTGGATATGAGTCTGGAATATGTGTATGATATATGTGTCATACCATTTGCAGGTTAAGAAATATATAATTGCAGGAAGTAAAACGTGAAATACTAGAATCAAAATTATACTTATTAGGTCTAAAAAATGTGAAGTTTATATGTGGACTCGCATGAGATAAAATCGTCATACCCTGTTAACTTTTGTTTCTTTTTTAATAAAAAAAAAAAATTATATAACAGACAAGCTAAAATTCCGACCAAGAAACAAAATCACTTCCATCATTAAATATGAAATCCTGAAAGTAATAGAGTCAAATTAAAGTACGGAATCTTGAAATATGCCGATATATATATATATATATATATATATATATATATATATATATATATATATATATATATATATATATATATATATATATATATATATATATATATATATATATATATATATATATATATATATTATATATATATATATATATATATATATATATATATATATATATTAACATAAAATAATGTTGTTAAAGTTTCGTCATTTATACGATGTTTCAAATATTCCTGAACAGTTTAAGTATCATTGCTAATTAAATTGTATCTATAATTTTTCCCACATGGACCTCTCCTTCTTACACGGTCCTTTCTCCATCCTCCACGAGTTCTAACCCCACCTCTGATTCTAGCATGACTCCTACCGCAAGTAATAATGGACGACATCAAAGATATTTCAAATCCCAAGCGATTTTCTTTTTCTTGGTCCAAAGAACTTGAAGAACCAGAATCAGATTCACTTCTGACATCATTTCGTAATACCTACAAATTTTGGGAGCCTTTCATCAGTCAAATCAAGTTCTAATTCATTTAATAATTTGAAAGTATTGTAATCACTTGAATCTAGCAAAACAAACAAAAAGAACAATAAAATATAGAGCGCAACAATAAAGCATTTCTGTCATATAGGTATATTACGCTGGGATCTATTGCAGTAGTTGGAACCTTGTGTAATACCTGTCCAACATAAGAACATAAACTGATGTTTCGTAATTTTCATGTCAAATGCAAACAAAAATGGAAAGTAATCTAATGAAAGTATATCAAAATAAAAAAAATTATATTTTGGTGAAAAAGTTAAAATTATTCAAAAAGTAAAAATTATCCAAGTCCTTCTGGCGGTGATATCATCGTTCATTTTTAAAAGTAAAGAAGATAAATGTCATTTCGTCAGCCAGTTACAAATTAAATAAGCAGGCAGGATGTTTTTCTTATGCATAAAAATAACAGTACCGGCAAAATCTATTAGATAGGGGCGTAATTTTTTTTTTCTTTCTTTGTCATATATATGACCTCAGGCACCAGGATGGTTCTGTTTTACTACGCTTTCCTTTTTAATTTTAATTTTAATACAAATTGCACGCAATTTGCTCTCATGCTTAGCAATAAATACTTAAAGTCCCACGGAGCGTTTGTCTGGCTGTATGCAATTTTCTCAGTAACAATTCAACTAATTTTGGTTCAGTTTCCATAACTGAATATAACAACTTACGATGAAGATTGAAACGGGTAAATTATGAATATTTTGGGAAAATTTCCCATCCTGTTAAGATTAATGTGGATGAAGCTAAAAAAATCATTCGTTGGAGAGATATCTTGGCGTGTGCTACGTAAATCGTTAGATATATATTTAAATAATGGATGGTAATAGTGTTCGTCTCAAAAACATCTACAATAAAGTCCGCGAAAACATACGTGTATGTGTGACAACATAAATTTCGTGATCAAAACTTTAGTTCTAAGGAAACTTTATATTTTTACTAAATTTCTGCAGCTCATTAAGCAAAACATCTTAATATTTTTTAAATTAAGTTTTACAATGATCTTCTACAACTGATATAGGTCCAACTTCACTTAAATACTGTAATGTTTAACGAACGGTTTAAAAATTACGATTGTTTTTGAGTAAGTAAAATTATACATGCGGGTTTTCATGGAATGACATTTATACCAGCATAACAACAATATCAATACTGAATAACAACAATATTAGAACTGGTGCTCAATTTTTTTAACCGGTGTATAAAAAGGTATTAGTTTAGTAAAATCTTTTGGTAATAATAAAACATACAACTGTTGTCTTAGTACTAATATACTTATGCAATTAATGTACAGATATTAACACTGAAACCAGACGATAAAATAATATGACTACTGTAATAGTAGGATATAATGAATGGTAGTAATTGCAATACTCTTATTAGTTCTTTGGTCAATTCCAACCTGCAGGGAAATTGCTGACTCAATCAGGCAAAAGATCTTTTAAATCTAACAGGTACTTCAACATTTTTGTACTACTTGTGAAAGCTAGGCTAGGCCAAATGTTACCCTTTTGACGAATCATTATTTAACTATGTAATTTATATCTAAAGGTAAAAAATAGCATATGTGAAAGAAGCTAACAGTGTATGATATGAACTGAAGTAGGTAAACAAAAATGCACATAAAATATATTTTCACAATAATTTACGTAACAGAGGAAAAAATTAACATATTTACCCATAAGAGCTGCAATTTGTATCTGTTTACTCATGTTTTTATTTGCGATTGCATTATATAAATACTGATAAGAAATTCGTAAAAAGTTTCATTGTAAAAATTTGTAGAGGTTGATATAAATTATGTTTCATCTTTACTCGCTGTGAAAACAATTGAGGATTAAATATAAATCATTAATAAAATCAAAAATACATAAATCGCGTGTCTTAGAAAGAATTAAAGTTAATTAATGATTAGGGTACGATTAATAACATATATCTCACAGTCAATAACAATTGGATAAATAGCTTAAGCAAGCGAAGCCATAGGCCAAAAGTTGTAAAAGTTTTATACACATGATATATGCAAAAAAGCATAATCTTAAGTACTGCCTGTCACTAATAAATAATTAATATTGTGTTAATAATTTAATTGCACAGTGTACACATACCAATTTCTAAAGTGAACTTCTTAATATCATTAGAAACTAGAGTTTTAATAATTTTACGCCGACAAAATTTTACGACCTACAACAGTATTTGAAACTTTTACTCTGATTGGACTTTGACACAGTCAATATTATATATTAATGGAGACTTCAGAATATTCCAAATAAATCGAGATATTTCAACTTTCAACTTACAATAAAGAATAAACAATTACAAAGAAATTTCTCTTTTTCAATCACCACTCGCAGCTAGCTAATATAAAATCCATAAAAGCAATCACCGCTCGCACTCTATGGACTAAAATCAGAGAATAATATTTATATTTCAAGGATGCCCGCCGTATGTCAAAGGTTTGACAGATATTGTAAGGCGGGCGTCATAGTGATTAAATATTAAAGTCATTTTCCGCCCTCGAATGACAGACCCTCGCCCTTCGGGATCTAACAGGGACAAGGCCCGCGACAATGGGCCCCAGGCGATAACGTATACAACTATGTATTTCCGAATACAATACACGTATTTTGTACTATGTGTTTGTAGGGAGAATTTGAAGTATAATTGATTTATTTATTGACAGATTTCAGGTAAGGAAGCGGAGAGTCTGTCTGCATGGTCGATCTGTCTGTATTTTTTTCAAGGCTTGTGACAATATTATTCCTTTTATTAGGGTGTCGTATTGAGACAATGAGTATTTATAATTTTTGTCGGAAGGTACGTCCGTTAGTCTATCATAGTCTCACATAAATTTCTTTACCGTTTTATACTTATGTACAAACAATTTACAGATGGATTCATCTCAAGATCTTAATAAGGAGCGATATTTTCAAAAACAATGTAATGGAAAATACATTACCTTTTTTGCTCATACATGTACAAAAAAACAAAATAATTTTTTTTACACGCATCCCATCATTGAATAGATATTTTAGGCGCAAAGCAGACTGCCGACAATAATTGACTTAAATAGTGCATGAGATATTTAATATATTAAGGTCCTACAAAAGTCTGTCGAATAAAAAAATCGGAGGAACTCAGGCCAACTATCTTTGACTGAACATTAGAAATAAAAATGAGCTAACGGAGAAAAGATAAAACATAAAACTAAATACACGCTCGAGGAGATAGAAGACGTTTAGTCGGGGACATGCACCGCTCCAAAATTTTGAATGGACCAAAAATCGGTCACCGATTTTATATTACAAAAGTCGACAGTTGGCTGTCGTCGACTCACCACATAGAATGTTTTTTTTCGGCTACATTGCGCGTTATAATGAAAGCGATGTTTACTATTTTCAATTTTCAAACCAATTTGTAAAGTATTTCAAGCAACGCACAATGTACTTCAACCCTCCCTTTTATAATTTTATATCTATGCACTGGTAAAAAAATATTCACTTACTAGCATTTTTTCCTACTTTTTCGGTATAAATTTATTTTCATTCAAAATTTTGCCTTATTCGCAATGAAGTTTAATCAGTGTTATATGAAATCAATCCGTATCAATGCAGTAACTTGGTATTAAAATCTAAAATCTAATTCAAATAAACCAATTATATGCTTTTTTATTGTACTGATATTCCGAGAGCCTGACGTTTTATAGGTTATAGCAATTGAAAATGCTATTACCTATAAGAGAAAAACCCTAGAAGAGAAATTTTTATAAACGTACCAATTCTAAAAATTCATGAATTAACATTTGATAATACGAAACAGATCAAAATGATATGGTTTTTATAAGTATATTTAATAAGTTTTTCGCGAGTATATAAGTTACAGCAAATAAAAAAATTGCAATACACGAAATCCATTTTCAAATTGAAAAATTGGAACGAGTCATAATGATTTTTTTTAATTGAGGTTCTAAAGGATCCTCAACAGTTTTATTAAAAGTAATATATGATAATGACCTATGGTAATATTCTAAAGCTATGTTATATAGCTATTTATAGCATAAAAGTAATTTACGTAATTTTTCAGTTAAAAGCGTATTAAATATATTAAAGTACTTGCGAGTAATGTTAGCTAAACTATTCAATCGAAGCAATATTTATATCAAATTTGCTCCAAAAACTAATAAAAAAGGATTTTTGATCATGGAATTATAAAATTTCTAAAACAGATTGAAAAAAAGGAGAGCGGAAGTGGGGGTTTAATTGCCATAAGATGAAATGATCGGATATTCAACATGATACCTTTATTCATCCTTTTTTGGTTCGGAGAGAAATTTAGAATTAAAATACAATTATTTAACACCTTTTATATTTAATTTTTTTGACAATCATCGTAATGTTTCGTTACAGTAGTTACTGTAGTACGTAATTAATGTACTTTCATAAAAAACAATAACGATAAAAGTGGTCACAAATTCCAAAGCTAACTATGCTAACAAATTACAAAATTAAAAAATCTGAGTAGTCCATGTTAAACTTTTTAATAAATAATACAAAATAATTTATTTGGAATAATTTGTTCCAAACATATGGGCACGTGTCGCCGAATAAGTATATATGAAAATAGTATAAAATATGTGGCATAACTTCACGTGACCTCTGTTTACCTTTGCTATGAAGAAGATTAATATGTAAATTTCAACCTTATAGAATATAAATAAGAAATATGAAAAGGTTCATTATTCATTACTTTAAAATACTATGTTACTTCATTCGTTTAATATTTCCTGTCGATTTACTTTTTAACTAAATTTCTAAAACATGTAAGTAACTTAATTTAAAATTTCTTATATAAATTTCCATATTAGCATCTTTTCTCCTGGTGCAAAAATAAATTACGTTTTGTTTTATTAACATATACTTTATAGCTTTATTTTTATTATTTTTTTTCCTTTTTTCATTTATTTGAGCAAATATCCTGTACAGAAAATACCAGTTACCAAATACCAGTGCATCGTTTAATTCCTCGTGAAAACTTAATGAAATTAAAAGAGAGTTTTCTCATGTTACAGATTTATTATCAAGTTTTATTTTTAGAAATACCAACTAAAAAAATCATACCTTTTACCTCTATAGTCAGCAAAAAGCGATTTTAATTAAACATTTCCTAAAATAAGAAAAATCCTCGAAAACAATGGCTCAAGAAGAAATGACAAAAAGTATAGAATAGCTACATGTGTTGCTAAATGAAGTGATCAGATTTTCTTTTAGATTTAAAATAGGGCGGTATTTATCAAGTTTTCTTTCCAACCATTTTTGCTTTAATGCTATTAATATAATTGTAAATTGGCTCGAGATGAAACAAGGGGGCGCATTAAGCAAGTGACGGACTTTGTGCTTTTGAACGCCTTTCAGGGGAGAATTTTATGTACATAAGTTTATTTCCTCACGTTTTTAATATGTTCCCATATAGAAAAACAAAATAATAAGTTAAATACGTAAACGCAGGAATAGAATAGTTTTTAGTTTGTTTTCGAGTTATGAATATATAAGTTTTATGCTTTTTTTTGCTAGTATATTTGGACATACCACAGCATTTTTCATGGTACTTTTTTGAAAATTATGTAGGTGTCTAAAAAAATAAAATTTACTTCGTTTCTTTATATTAAAAAATATTCAAATCATATAAATTTCATATAAATTTTCATATTCATTTACGAATAAAAATATCAATGCCCTATTAAAAAATAATTACACTTGTCCTCAAGCATATCTCAGGTTACTAGTTATTTAAACCGGTATAGGTAATTAAAAGAAAGCAGTTCACAAATACGTTGCTCTATTTCTAGTCACCGAATACCACGAGTATCAAAATAGCTTCCTATTCCTATATCGTGTCCATCGCCTGAATATTTTCATATCCATTTAGGAAGGTAGTAAATCAAGCAAGAAGTCAACAAGCCTACAAACTTCTTCTTCCACAAATTGATATAAAATATGCTGTTAATTATTTTTGTTATTTATGCTGACATTTAGATTTAACAAAAATACAAGCAAAGCGGTAGAGATAAAAATTAAAAAAAACAATGCCAGATGTCAAACCAACATTATGTTTCTTCTCAAGATTCTAGAAGAGAAACAATTATATATATACATATATATATATATATATATATATATATATATATATATATATACAAATTAATAAAGTAACAAAACTGGCAAAAATTAATAAAATAAAAAAAATTCCCCGAAGAAAGGATTCCCTTTTCATCAGGCATTTTTTTAATGCTACTATAGAATGCAATATCCTATTGAATATATACCTCAATTAAACTTACTTCACAACTAACAGACTACAGAAAAAGAGGGACTTTCATTTCAACTGTTTATTTTGTTTATATTACCTCCAGCTATTATTAAACAATTTGAATATTTCTTTTTAAATTGAAAGGATACACTTCCAGTCCAGTTTCGTGAAAATTTTGGTTAGGAGTTAGGCATAGAAATTGATGGTACACTACAGAATTCCTAAGAGTTAATTGCACAGATGCCACAATCGAGGTTGCATGATCAAATGACAATTTTGTAATAAAATCTATGAAGTTTTGATATGAATATATATTATATATTGTATATACATTCATTAATTTAGATTCATCGTTTATTTAGGGTTATGGTAATCTGCCTTTCAGCAAAAACAGGGTAATATAATGAAGTCGGAAAATAATGACAAAGGTTCTCCACTGATGAGGAGTAAACTCATCGACTTTGGAATCGTTTTACTTATCTTGACGTAAGCAAGAAAGCAACAAATTTAATATATAGATAAGTATGCACTGTTATACACAAGGGCTTGAAGTATTGGTAGTAGGTATATTATATTAGTAGTAGGTTGATAAGTAAGTACAGGGATAAACAAATGCATGGTGTAATTATACATTAGTAGAAAGGTAGGTAGGTAAGTAATTATATAAAGATATGTCCAGACATGTAGTAACTATAATATTAGTAAGCAAGTAAATAAGTATGTATCTGTTTGAGTGAGTGTACTCATACGTGGGAATGAAAGCAAAGCGTCGACTGAGCACATATTCCAAAAATTTCTAGCAATAGCAGTATTTTGTGAGTTTATTTATGTTCAAAAACTATATTATACCGCAAAAGTTTCCATAGATTATTTATATTTTCCTTATATAATACTTTTCAGCGAGCTTCTTTTTCTGTGGTAACTTAAAGTGGAATAACTTTTTTTATATAAAAATGTCGTTGTTTTCAGTCAATGTATTGTAACAAAATAAATAAATACCCCGTATAAACTTTAGGAATCACTATTTGTGTGATTTTACATATCAACTTGGAATTTTTTTCTATTATTAAATCCACCCTAGAAGTTTAATCTATATCGCATGTAGTAAGTTACAATAATAAAAATATTGTTTTTGAAAATCAAATGATAAAACCATTTAGAAATAACCAATACCATCGGCGGACATTGCCCTTTAGGACGCAAACGTGAATTGAGTGTTATTGAAAGTCAAGTATATAATTTTGTGAATTCACTAAATTGGTAAAACCACCAGCTACAAAGCTAATTTGAAGGGGATAACGGATCAAGATATTAAGCGTTGACAATATGCTTAAAGACTTTTGTGAAATTAATAAAAGGAAAAAACGTCGAAATTTTTTTGGAACTGCAAATAACAATATTTCAATCAAATGTATGATGGTACATGAATTCATTTTTTATGAAAGAAGGGTTTTTTATGAAAGTTTACGATACCTAAGATTAATCACGAACTCGGATTCAGACAAGTCATTTTAATCGATGTATCAAATTATTATCAAATTATTTTAATGGAAATTCATCATTACAAGATAAAGAAAGAGAAATATTTTTCAAAATAGTCTGCTTCCTGGTCAAATATAATAAAAGTCTGATAACAAAATTCGGAAATTAAAATTAAACTATTAGATGAATGCATTCGTTACTGACAAAGCAAGTATAAAGAGCTGAAAATGTTTAAATGTTTCAGATGTGGGAAGGAAAGATTGTTT
Source organism: Druceiella hillmani (assembly GCA_039881145.1). Lineage (NCBI taxonomy): Eukaryota > Metazoa > Arthropoda > Insecta > Lepidoptera > Hepialidae > Druceiella > Druceiella hillmani. Next base: position 23,365,894 of record JAYKKI010000022.1, on the reverse strand, counting down.
CAATTTCTAAATAATGTATTGATGGAATATATTATTTTCTGTAAATCATGTTTTGCTTCCTTCAGTATTCAAGACATTTACTCTTCTGCAGTCATCTGTGATCAATTCTTGTCTTGTTTTACTTTTACTTCTCCTTTCTTTCTGATCTTTTTGATCCTTTTAATCTCCATTGTTTTACATACATCATTCTGCATCGCTATTTCATTAATATTCTACTGTAGTAACCTAAAATTGTTAATTCAAATTATATACATAAAATAAAAATCATAGAAGTAGAAAAATTTCAACTTACGGACATGTCGACACAAAAGAGGTTTCTAATTCCGCAATAAAAATTGTTCATTAATGAATCGCAAAAGTTAGAGAATCAAACAAGGATATAACGAGATAGATCGAGGGATATTTTATTAATATTTTTGTGAACTGGCCTCACAGTAAATATTCGCCCCTCTGTTCATCATATAATTATGGATAAATATTGATAAATATTATTAATCTCATATTACAAATGATTTCAACATTACCCTTCTTTGATTACTTTTACGCTATATTATTTCGGATAGTTATATATAAAACTTTTTGCTGTTTCATTATTGAGTCATCTTTTTTTAATTAAAAGTACCGTATCGGTCGTGGATTTTTTTTAAATATTTAATTTTGCTTTTTATTTTATGTTCTTTTAGAGATAAATGGAGACATTCGTTTACAACAGCATGTTGCAGCACCCCCTAGTGTAACATCATAACACTTATCTAAGAACCATCAACTATTAGTGTCAAATATTTTGCAGAAAATCGTATAAGTCGGTCAAACCATTTCGGAGATAAATGGGAACATTTGTTTTTCAATAAAATTATGCAGCGCCCCCTGGTGAACTAACAACATAATATCTATCTGAAAACCATCGCCGATTAGTCACAAATATTTTGCAGAAAATCCATCAAAATAATTTGGAGATAAATGGGAAAATTATTTTGCAACAAAATATTGCAGCGCCCCCTGATGAGCTAAGACCATAACACCTATTTTAGAATCATCGCCAATTAGTCCCAAATATTTTGCAGAAATCGTATCTAAATTAGTCAAACCATTTGGAAGATAAGTGGGAACATTTTTGGCAAGAAAATTTTAATACTTTTTGCTTTAATAGTTTTGATAATAAGGTGAGAGGTATTAATATTTTAGGAATTGTTATAGGAATTAGAAGAATTTTTGTGTATAAACATACTACCTAAAATTACAAAACAAAATATTTTTGAAACCCTTATAACTAAACCTTTCTAGTAATACTCCACCCAAAACAGGATACTTAAAATACAATTCGAATATTTAATTTGCCCTGCCCCGTTTAAAATTATATGATTTTTCCTGAATATTAGCGATTAATAACAACGTAGAATTTTAAGTTTCGATGTCAAATGGTTTATGAAAAAAACTGCTGAACAAGAGAACACGTGATTCTTTTGTCCTTAGTGTGAGATCTCCTCTTTCTTTTTAAATGGTGAACTCTAAAAATTTCCTAATTTATATAAAATTTAGTTGGTTTATCATATCAATTTTTTTGTTATTATTTTACTCCAGATGAATACTCTGAACTATCCAAAATTTTACGTTTAGAAAACTTTAATATATATATATATATATGTATATATATATATATATATATATATATATCGCCAAGAAGTATTTCCTTTTTAGAAATTATCTCTGAATCCTAATGACTCCGAAATTAATGCTTTATTTTTCTATCTTTGGGTTCCGTACCTCATAAAGAAAAAAAAGAAAACTTATGGTATCACTTTGTTATCAAGACCTTTTTTCTCAAGAACACATGAACGTATCCAGTTGAAATTATCAAGTACAACGGTTAGGTCAACGGTTCCTTGGAGCTGCGAAAAAATGACACTTCCAAGTCAACGAAGTCAAGAAGAACTCTAAAATTACGGCTATTTACGCGGCGTATTTTGACACTCGCAAATAAAATTTATGGAATATTTCAAATTAACATAGTATCATTAAATTTGGCAAGAAGCAAGGTCACACGTAAACTTTGCATGTAACAGCACATGTAAAAGAAAAATAATTGCTTGTTCGTAGCTTTCAATTGCTTTCAAAACCAGCTTGCTTCTGTGCAAAATTAACTCGTGGGAAATTTCTTATATATAATATTCAGAATTTTAGATAATCTAATATAAATTAAAAAATAGTCATAATTTGCAGTCAGCACAATTACATTAGACTATAATATTTGAGACTAGAATAATTATCTACAACTGTACTTATAATAAAGTAGCAGAATTTTATTTATGAAAATAACCTTGACTACTCATTAAGCATGCTGATAATTATTTTGCATTTTCCAAAAAAATGTATCAAAACAATTCTATCTGTTTAAAAAATTAGGCGTAACCCACAACAAGCAGTAATATACATACACTTGACATTTAAGCAGACTCTCATTTAAATTTGGCTTTAAAGAGAGATAACATTCGTAAATTAACAAATTTATATTATGAAAAACATGAGTCTGATTTATTCCATTGCAAGTGTTTAATGTAAGTCGTACCGCTTTAAGTCTGTATATTGTAATGGGTAAAAACAATCGTGGATAAAAATCTATTAAATATAACATTAGTATGTCTCTTAAGAATGTCATCACCATCAAACTATAAAAAAATAATCAAATCAAAAATTTCATCAAAAATATAATTTAAAATGTTAAGGAAATCTGCCGTTGAATAAAAAATGTAGAGGGGTTATATTTGTGCTGTAATGTATATTTACTGATGAAAGAATTAAAGTAAAATATATAGAAAATTTAATGGGATTATTCTAAAATTCCCATCTGTTTTCATTAACATCGAACTCTTAATGCAAACCAAATATTTTTGTAATTAGAAAATTTGAAGATCCGAAATGAATGCCAACTTTTTTTTATATATTGAAGTAACTTCAAAAATCTTCTGTTATATTATTGGCAGATTTAATTGCTTTTTAAATGTCTTCTTATGACCCTGGGTTGGGCTTTGAAAGTTTACTCATCCTACTTTTCCCAAATGGAAAAATTAGGATGAGTGAGTGAGTGAGCTTCTTACAAAAATCCTTTATTGTCGAAACAGCACAACTATCGAATCAACTGGATCTTGACATGAGGAAAATATTCTCCACAATTAAATGAAACTACGTGATGTAATATTATTTCTACTTTCTTAAAGTTCTTTACCACGACCTAGGTTTCGTTGTATTACAACATCTTCATTTGGGATATTAGCAAAGATGGCAAGTTGAATTGAATCTATGCTAATAGTATATATATATCTATCTATATATATATATATATATATATATATATATATATATATATATATATATATATCTATATATATATATATATATATATATCTATATATATATATATATATATATATATATATATATATATATAAAATCCTACCATTAAATAGAGTAAAATATTTCTGTGAAACATTAACTATGTTTAATCGAGCTCAATCTAATTAATCTAAAGAGCGCAAACAAAGCTCTATCCAGATGACTATACGAAGATCATTATATATTTGTTGAAGGTATTTAATACACCACTAGATATTATCGAGACTAACGTTAAAACTTCCTCTCAGGCAAATATCGAATAATTCATGAAGTACAATGTTTCATTTCAGAGTTTAACAACCATAGTCGAATGGATATTAATAGCACGAGTACAAGATTAGTTAGCTCGTTTCGTTAAATTTTCTCGTTGTGGGCTTTTATTTGATGACTTATTGAATATTTTATCATAATTGTGATAAGTGTTGAAGATTAATGTCTACAATAACAATATTTCGTAAGGGATAATATACTAGTCTTACAACACGTATATACTTGAAAATAAAACAGATAGATGATATTCTTAATATTTTTATTTAATGTAATAAAAGCTTTTGAAAATAGTTGTGAGTATAAAATAATATATTTTTTATTTTTGTTTTAAAATTTTGATTACGTTTCAAAAATAACATGTGAAATATATTACATTAAGCTAGCGATATTTATATTTAAAGTACATGCAATTGCCAGCATTTTTATTTCAATTGATAGTCTTAAGTTTTATGCACATATTTGTATTACCAAATTGCAAAAACTCACATGATTTTCAAAATTAAATGAAACTAAAATTTCATCGATGTTTATCATATTTTTGCTAAATTCAAAGAAAATTCCGTTGTACTCAATGTACAGTGTAATAAATCTGTAGTACTCAACGTACTGGTAATTTTTTCTAAACTGGGATTTGCGTACTGGTAACTTTTTCTGACCTGGGAGTTGGGAGAAAATATTTATTTCTAATGTTTTCTTTTGATAACAGAAACAAGTATTTACGTCTATTTAAATTTGGAAAGGAACTCTTGAAATAAATAATACTTAAAAATTATCTATTTATTATTCATTGTATTTCAATATATTATTTTGTATTCCGATTTTAAAACGTAGTAAATTACAAAAAAATTTGTATAAATATTATTAATAAATTTTATTTCAATTTAATTTCAGAAGTTGTGCATTTGTATTAACTTTGGGATAAACAGAATTAGTACCCCAACTTTATGTTATTCTAAGGTTACATAAAAAAGAATTTGACCATTTGTAAATTATTTGAATTTAAGTTATTTCGAAAACCAGATTAAAATGTAATGGTTTCATAACGTCCATGAACTCAATATGGAACAGTGGGCGAATAAGGTTTTAGAAAAATAACTTTCTGACTGAAATCCTTAATACGTACTAGGTTTATGTTTATTTACGAGAAACGTCAATCTTAAACTTTAGTTGAATCAGCAATGAAAGTTACTGTATACTATTATATTCTATACAAAATGAATGCTCTTATTCATGAAACTCATTTTAAGACTTTGTGGTGGCATGTAAAAAAAATATAATTACGGTCAGGAAGAAAGTGAAAAAGACGCTTATACCGTCGAGCGTTACCACCAATGCTCGAAACTACTTCCTAAATAGAAATATGAGTTGAATATATGGTTTTTTAATTACTTTAATTTATCACGAAGCAAAGTTAATGAATTAACTGGGGATTTTATACACACAAGTGATCGCCAGGTGGTAGAAATTCCACCGTAATTCATAAGTTTTTTAAGTTTGAAAGTTATTCAAATTTTTGTGTCAAAGGTACCTCTATAATCATTGTTTATAATGTTTTAAATTTTGTTCTATTACGTCAGCTGAGAATGTGTGCAAACACGTCAGCTGAGAATGTGTGCAACATCGTCGTAGCGAAACTGTTGCTAACATTATTATATACACGTAAAGTTTTGATAGCCTTTTTCAACCACGTAAATTAAGACAAATACCGATGATGGATAATAAATATTCAAATTGATCGAGATCAAAGCATAGTTTTTCGTTACATATGCTATACATTAAAACAAATTCTTCTTCCAATCCTGGTATATGACGTATGTTAAGAGCAAAGATTCTGAAAATTTATTTAATGAATAAACATTTTGTTCAGATGAAAATCGAAAATTTTCATTTGCGTCTTTCTCCTTCGCATGTTTCTTTGTTAGAATTGTTATTTATTTATAGCAAATGAAGACGAGATAATAATTTCTTCGTACGATACTTGGCCTCGAAGCTCGATTTCGTACAATCTGTTCAAACACAACTGTCATTAGTCTTCTCTTTCAGTAATCAATCGACAAAAACGTATTATTTATGAGCGCATGAAATTGAAGGTACTGGTCATACACAGTGGGTATTGAGTCCCAAAGATAAGTTCAAGTGAATCTGATATTAGAGGTATTTCCACTCAAACCATTCTATTTCTCCCAACTTGATATGGAAGATTCTTGTGTGAAAACGATAATGGATCAATTTATCCATCTCATTCCAAAATTTTGCCAAACCCAGTATTATTGGAAGTATATTCGTAATTATGTTACAGCCTTCTTTTTTCTATTTTTATATTTGTCGGTTATTCAAATCACATTTGTGGTAGACATGTTGCAAATGTATAATATATCTGTACATTATTCAAAATTGTTGACTGTAAATTTAAGACCTTGGAAAAAAAACTTGTTTCAATGCTAATTGTTCAATATTATGGATGGAATTTATTATGATAAACATTTTCGTAAATTTAAAATTTTGCTCATCATAGTTTCACAAACGCTTCAACCCCGTAACTCAGGTTTTTTACTCTGGCTAAATTGTGGAGACAGCTTTGATAAAAAGTTTAAATTAAATATACCAGTTTAATAACAAGATTGTTCAAAAATTCATTAAAAGATTACCATTGCAGAGTGCCTCCAAACACATCTAATTTTTTCACCAATCTGAAGTCTTGCTGACGTCCAAGTTGATTTTAGGTAATATTAATTGTCGCATTAATCATTAGATCCTAAAATGTGTTAAACATTTTTATCCATGTGATATTGATATACCTTATGATTCACACACACGCGCACGCACGATCACCATCACGCACACACACACACTCACATACACACACATACACACACATACACACACACACTCATGTATATATATATATATATATATATACAGGTGTGTGCGTATCTGCGTATATGCATATGCTAATAAAATGTCTACTAAAAACATGGCTACACTATTTTTCTCGAAATTGATTAAAGCATTCCAAGCTAAAAATTAATAATATTAGCATACAATTATCGTAAGTTCAAACCGCGTGAAATAATAGGTTTAGGCGTATTGTTCAATGACAAAATGCATAACCGTCTTTAGGCAACAGCTAATTTTATACAATTAATATCTCTTCCATTACAATAGATTAAACATTGAAACGGAACCTTGTAATTCGTAAATTATTCGATACCAAAGGGAAGTTTCGCCCTTAATCGTACCGTAGAAAATTCTTTAAGATAAATAATATATTAACTACGGACTGGACTGTTAATGAATTGATGCTGATATTAGGAAAACGTTGCCTTAGTAATGTTTAATTCAAGAGCTGTTACATCCCTCAGTTCGGCTGTGCAAGTTCAAGATTGTACTGAGAGAAATTTTATGGAAATTAAGAGCGATTTAACTAAAGCGATATCGTGAAATGAATTAATGGATTTGAGTAGTATTTCGTAATGGTAATTTGGATATTAAATTGCACTAAAAGCTGAATATTTCCATAGTTTTTTTTATTTAATATCCTTTCTAAAACCGATTTTGAATAAATAAAGAAATACGGAATTGGTATAATTACTTTGAGTGGGAAAAAGTAATATACTATACAGTCATATCCATTTCTTTTTAATTTTTCCTACATCTATTTATATTATATAAATTTGATATAATTAGCATATGTGAATTTTGGCTCTATTTCTATTACTCGGATATTTTCTGCTCGTTTTTTCAATGTATTGTATAAAAAGAGCAGTTATATTTTATCATTTACTGGTCATATCTGAAAGGCTAAGTCATTATCTAAGATGACATATTACTCATCTATAGGACATAACAGAGATATGATATGTTTTTTTCAAGGAGATATTTTGTTAATAATAATAACTACAGCGAAATTATTACAATAAAGAATATGAGAGGTAGGTTTGGTTTCAAGTGATATTAACTTCAAAGCAAAATTAAATATGTTACACAGAATTCTGTAAAATAATAAAAATCAAATATTCTCAGAAAAACGTTTCATTAAGTTATTAAGTGGATTTATTTTCTCTCGTCAAAATTTTCCTTTAACTACTTAAAGAGTAGCTCGGAGTAAAATATTTTTTGTTATTGTGAAGATTAAGGGTTCCGCATTCTGTGGCTATCATCCAATTAGAAAATATTATCAGATATATATTTCGTTTTGTGTTTCCAATTAAAATTCTCTGTATTAAAGTATATATAATATTAACAGCTAGTACACTTATTTTATCTCCATAGTTCCGTCATTAAATTTTCCGTAGTGAACTCAATTTTACTTTATTTAAACTATTTTCATCCCTTTTTTGAACTGTCCACTTTCCTCTATTGCACGTTTAAAGTTCCTAAAAATATACCTTTTCATATCTACTTAAGATGGAATTAAAATTTTCTATTTATAGTTCGTTTAAAAATAACATTTGTGGAATTAAAATATTTTTCTAATAAAAAGCACGTTACTTAATTAAACAAATATAAAACTTCATACTTGGTGTCGTGAAATATATTTTTAATTGTTTTTGTGACTTTTGTGACGACATAAAATACAATTTTTTTTGTGATTTTTGTGATGACATAAAACATAATAACATCGATAAAGTGTATAAGAGAAACACGTTTTTTTTTAATATTAGTCTTATAATATTTTATTTTTAAGAATCTAAACAATAATTAACAAGTAATACTCGATTCATAAAAACTTTTCAAACAGTGTTCTCCCTTAAATAACCGTCTAAAAAGTAAATAAAAATGATCCTGATATGCATTTAAAAGGAAAACATTTCAATAGTATAATGGTATTGTTCACTTAAATTTTTTAAATCATTTTTTATCGCTGCTGATAACTTCCCTCCAGCGTAACTTATGTTATATATATATATATATATATATATATATATATATATATATATATATATATATGTATATATATATATATATATATATATATATATATATATATATATATATAATATTTAGTATATTTTTATGTCGTTCACATTCTACAATTAATTCTTATTAGCTATGACTCTAATATTTTTTTTTGCTTGTGCATTTATTTCCTGATATCCATATGGTAATAGACTCTTTGTGTAATCTAAGTAATATATAAGTAAATTTGTTTACTCTTTCCGCTGTCTTACTAATAAGACTAGTATTATTAATGTTCCACAAAGTTTTATATGTACCGCAAAATTTGATGATACAGTTGGAATGTAAAACTTGGTTACTAATTTGGATTGTAGATGTACATCTCCTTTTGTAATAGAAAGTATTTCTGCAAATCTGCTAAAAATGCAGTTGTTCAGTAATTATTTACATTCATATATAATTGAAATATAATTAATTCTGAACAATATTACAAACTAATAATAATTTGTTTTTAAATATAATGATTTGACAATAATACAACATTTCAAAAGTTCTGAATTATATAATTACTTGAGTACCCAATATACCAGCTACATGTAGCTTTATCTTAATACATCATAAAATTATCTCTATAACAATATATTTCACATTTTTTCTCTACTTTTTCATTAATTAGACAATTCTCTTCTGCTCCTGGAGGGTGGACCAAAGCATTTAAAACATGTAGATGTTTAAATTAAATTATTTCAAACTCGAGTTTTTTTAAATCTAAATAAATAATAATCCGTAATAAAATACGATCAACAAGCTTAATTGTGCCCATACATTTCCTTTGTGTATATCGTCTTGAAATTGAGACAAATTAAATTTGAATTTTAGTTACACTTGTAATTGAATTGCTATGTAATATCGTTACTAGCTACAATTTTTAAATAATTGCTGTGATACTCTCTGGCACAAGACATTTACGATAAAAAATATTCACAAATCATTTTAAACGTGATATTTTGACAAAGTATAAATTTTTATACTGTTTTAAAATGACAAACAAAATTTAGTTTTGTCATTTTAGAATAAAATTTTATATTTACAATTTTTATTTATTTTTATTTATAAATTTATAATTTTTTTTTACTCACTATTCGCCCTGCGTGTTTATTATAGAATTTTAGAAAGAAACACTTCCCTCTGATTTCATTCCGTCCATTATCGTAAATGCTATATTTAGCTTCCTTTTTACAAATGGATATTAATAGTTATTACAGCAACCAGTATATTCACTCAAAAAACAACAATGCATATTGGTGTATTTACCTAATTACTTTGCATTGGCGAACTTGGCGATAAACATTAAACTTATTCAGAAGTAATACAAGTAAAATATTGGTTCATATGAAACACAGTATGGGAATAACCCTAATTAAAGCAAAATGTTTCATTATTCTCATGCATAAATATACTAAAAGGTGTTCAAAATAGCTTGTGGTAATTGAAATGTGTGCTGGAAAATGATATCTTATTGGAAAAAATTAGGCAAACTTGGAACAAATTCTTTAATTGTGAAGTTGATAATAAAGAACTTTTTAAATGGCATATTGTATATTTGAAACCTATCGCACAATACAAATACGGCGTTGAAAATTAAACTTGAAGTGAGTCTTGATTATTACTGGTACACGAAGGATTCCATTAAATTGAATATATTAAATTTATTTTCATATATTTAGAATAACAACTGAAGAAATCAAAGTTAGCTAACTAGTATTACCATTTACTTAATTTGAATAATAAAATAGGTATATTTTATTATTCAAATTAAGTACCAAACAATCATACTTCACAAATAAATCAATAATAAAGGAAAATTTTTAGCGTTTGTTTATTTGTAAATATTATATAATGTGTTTACTAAACGAAATTAATAAATATGATAATACAGGGTAATAAGTGAATGACATGTGTATCAAAATAATTTTTATAACGGGAGGATGAGGGTATTCCAAGAGATCCTATCCTAAAAATTCCATAATGTTTACAAATAATTAATTTTAAAAAAAATAAAATGAATTTGGGAGCCTTTTAAATATTACGAATGATTAGGTTTTTTTCTTCCATTTATTATATTTATCAATTATGATTATCGTTTTATTCTTCCAATTAAAAACCAAATATCGTTTTATACATCCAAATGTTATTCTAATTTTTGTATTATAAGAGATGGAATAATGTTACATTATAAAACTAAACATTTTTTAAACTTAACAACTGGAGGGTTCAATAGAAAAGTAAGATGTTTGAAATATAAATTTCATTTTAGTTTTTGAAATACATATAATTAAAAATTGTTTATCTATTTCCCAGAACCTAATATCTACAAAGAAAATTACTTTTAAATATACTGTCCATATTTTTGTATATAACATTAATATTGCACATTTGATACTTCATGAATATTTTTAAATGATGATTACCTTGCATCTATGATGAAAACGAAAATTTTATTTTGAAATGAAAAAAAATAAATATTCTTAGTAACAAACTTTAATACGAGTAGAGACATCTAATATGCTTGGAATTTAAGCTATATTTGATCGGAATCAAATAAAAAATATAATTAAATCTAAATGTTTTAGAGAAATCAGTTGGGGTAATGTCCAATGAATAAGGTGGATATGATATCCGAATCCATCTTAATCCTTGTACTTTTTGATGCGTGTCTAGTGATAATACAGAAAAATATAACTCAATCATATTGACTACTTAATTTATTAACAAATTTTTAAACTGTAGTATTAATAGTTGTTAGCAAATATTAAATAATAAAGTACAAAGTCCTTACTTTTTGTTGTTAATATAAATTTCCTTCTTAGAAATTCACTTGAAAACTGATCGATAGCCGTAATTAACCAAGCGCACTTCGGTCTATTCACAGATTATTTTATATTACAATATCAAATGTAACATCATTATAATATATTCTAAAACTTACGATAAAACCCAAACTTCTTGCGAAAACTTCTTAGTCAATCAAATTACTTGCGCTTTTAATAATATTATTTGAACCGTGCTTCTTCTTATCGAGGTCCTTCTCTTTAATTCACCCATGTTTACACTAAAAATACCAAATATGTCAAATATGGATGAAAAGTTCAATAGATGAATAACATCCACTTAATTTTTTACATTAACTATAACTATTTCATACAAAAATCTGTTAATACTTCATCTCAATTTCTTTTCCTTTTCAATTATTTTCAAAGTTTTACAAAATTTTTGTGGCCAATTTTAGCACTAATTGCTTCGAATTCCTTTTGTAAATGATTTTCTGCCAATTTTACGACCACGATTTCTTCCAGATCTGTGTCTTGATATTTATATATATATATATATACCAAGTTATAACTAACCGATTAAGTTATAACTAACAAATTTGGTTAATTTTTGTATCGAATTTTTGATTTTGCTCTTATGTAATATATACACAAAATTTTGACTCTGTGTGTATTTCATGAATTTACCAATGTTATTTTATTAACCAAACTTTAAGTCTATGATGTTATTTGGGTGCTCCGCAGTGTCATCACTCTAGATTCTAATTTTCTTATTCTCACGAAAATTTTACGTGCTCGTTTTTTAGTAGAAGTCTTAAAATGAGGTATTACGTAGAATTGCAAACTTTTAGATTCAATGGTTTAGGTTATGCATTAATATTTAATTAACTTTTATAATATCAGTTCTCGTGATTACCGTAAACAAGTTCTCATGAGCACTGTGCATAACTTTTTCAAGCTTATATCAGGGAGGGGAGGTTGGTGTAGGTCTTGGTGGTGCTTGTCTTGCTGTAAGACACTCACCTATAAAATCCTGAGCAAAAACCGGAACATACACCCAAGTGTGCGGAGTTGGGTTTTATGTGTCACCAACAAGTTCATCATACACGTCCACGCTGTTCTCAGACCGCCGTGGCGGGCTGGGGGTAGGCTCACTACTATATCAGTGAGTCGTCCCTCCTGGGCAATGCTACAGTCCTTAGGACCCCGCACATTCCATCTACTCCCGGACTGCAGTAGCAAAGTATGATGGGCGAAAGCGAGCCCTAGGCGCTTTAACCTAGTATACAGCTAGGGGAGACAACCTTGATTTAAAAACCAGTGTGTAGCTCAAACGAGCTGCCCCAGACCGTAATCCTGTGGTCATGTCTCGCAGGAACGGGGGTCTGAGCTTCGCCACTTGGACCGTGAGGAAGGCCACCTCTATAAAAAACCCCTAAATCCTAAGGTGTGGTACGTGCCAACAGGACTCTTTGGCTGAAAGGACAGATCAGTCACTAGCGACCAAACTCGACGAAACAGGCGACTCGTCGATCTATGTAGCCCTCTACCTGGAATAGGCGTCACCCTAGGTAGCGACCGTATTATCGTCCTATACTCATGGGAACAAAAATGAATGATCCAATCAATAATAAAAATAATAATAATAAAAATGAAAACTGCACCAAGATTAATAAAAACCAACCACAGCAGATAAGCCATAATGTAATATTTGAAAGTCGACCTAGAACACATTCTCTGGGTAACTATCCAACCACAACCTACCCAAAACAAACTACTGACCAAGAACCAAGTACCAATAAGGAAGATTAGTTGAAGGAAGTCACCGGTAAGAAAAGACCTCACTCAAGCCCGGAAAATGTTGGAACACAAAAACAAACAAAACTGGATGCATACTGGCTATCTCAAACTCAACCGATACCGACAAAAAATAGTTTTACTCAACTAGCAGAAGAAGAAACCCAAGTAGACAACTCCACTACTGTAGAAAAGACAACAAAACCACCTCCAATATTTGTTGACAAAGTGGGTAATGTCCGACCTCTACTTAACATGCATAATGAACATGCTCCAAATATGTACGCTTTGAAGGTCCTCCACAATGATCAAGTCAAAATCCAGACCAAATCTGCGGATACATACAGAATTATCGTCAAACAATTGGAACAAAAACAGACTGAGTTTTTTACTTATAAGCCTAAACAGGATCGAGCGTTCCAAGCTGTGCTTAAAAATATGCATCCATCTACTAACCCTGATGACATCAAAGAAGCATTAAATGATATGGACTAGAGCTGCATAAACGTTTGGAATATCAAACAAAGAACCACAAAGAAGACATTGCCCATGTTCATTATTGAATTATTACCGAATGACAACAACAAGTGGATATATGAAGTTAAAAGCCTAATGCAGTGTATGGTATCCTTTGAACCTCCACGACCAAAACGGGAAATCCCACAGTGTGCGAAATGTTAACAATATGGACATACCAAAGCTTATTGTCGCCGACAACCTAAGTGTATCAAATGCGCTGGTGACCACCTCTCCATTGACTGCCCAAGGAAAACTAGGTCCGACCAAGTCAAGTGTATACTCTGCTATGGTAACCATCCTGCAAATTACAAAGGCTGTGGAGTCTATCGTGAGCTTCAAAATCTGAAATTCCCAAAAGCACCAGAACGTAGATCCAGGAATAAAAATCAGTTTGATAAAACAGAAAGTCATGAACAAGAGACACTAACGGCTCATAAAGGGAACTCTCAGAATACCATACGACAAACATATAGAGACGTATTAACCAAAGGACATCAACTTCCACAAAATAGCGACATACGTACAAATGATATGCATGAAATAATGGACTTAATGAAACAAATGATGCAGCAATTGACTACATTGACAAACCTAATAATAGCACTCACGACGAATCTCTTAAAATAGATTGCTTAAAAATAGCTCTATGGAATGCCAATGGGCTGCTACAACACACCCTTGAGGTTCAATCGTATTTGCAGACACATAATATTGATATCTTGCTAGTCTCTGAAACCCACTTTACAAAAAAGAGTTATTTCCAAATACAAAACTATAAGACTTACCACACAATGCACCCTGATGGAACTGCACATGGGGGGAGTGCAATAATTATAAAAAATAATATTAAGCATTACGAAACAGTACAATATTGTACTGAAGAGATCCAAGCAACAAATGTGCGAATCGAAGACTGGGTAGGATCTTTTGTAATATCGGCTGTCTACATCCCACCGAAACATAAACTTAAGGAAGCAGATTATGTAAGGTTTCTCGCCACACTGGGCCACCGATTCGTTGCTGGTGGAGATTATAATGCGAAACATCATTACTGGGGCTCGCGTACAGTAACAACAAAGGGACGGCAACTAAAAATGTCAATTGACAAACTAAATCTTAGTGTTGTCTCGCCTGGGCAACCCACTTACTGGCCCACTGATAGAAGAAAAATACCAGATGTGATAGATTTCTTCATAACCAAAGGATTCCCTAGCAGCTTTATCACAAGCAGAATTAGCCTAGATTTGTCTTCTGATCATTCACCTGTAGAAATGATCCTCAAAAGGTCCATCACATTAGCTCCAAAACCATGTAAGCTGCACACATGCAAAACTGACCAGGATCTCTTTAGGCAATTAATGGCTCAATGCCTAGACGAGTCACTACCTATGAAAACCGAAGAGAACATAATGGAAGCTGTTGAACACCTCAACTATTGTGTACAAAGGTCTGCCTGGGCTGCTATCCCAACACTTACAGACACTAACCGTAAACTCGAATGTCCTCTGTCTATTCGTGAACTCCTGACTGAAAAACGTAGTGCTAGAAAAAAATGGCAACTGTCTCGACATGCATCAGATAAAAAACATCTAAACTACTTGCAATCTAAGCTAAAATCAGCACTTAGCGATAACAAGAACGAAGGAATACAATCCTTCTTAAAAAGTCTAGACGTGACATCGGCTACTGATTACTCACTGTGGAAAGTCACAAAAAATATGAAACGTCCAGTCTTAAACCAACCCCCTCTACGCAAAGAGAACAATGAATGGGCAGCCAGTGAAGCGGAAAAAGCAGTTACATTTGCCGAACACTTAAAACGCGTCTTTGTACCAAACCCCGAAATAAATTCCCCCAAAACGCAAGAAGTGTCAACTTTTCTGAATCAATGCCACCAACTCGATCCCCCTATTTCGAATTTCACTAAGAGAGAAATAAAAGCTGTTATTGATACACTTGATATCAACAAGGCACCTGGCTATGACCTAATAACTGCTAAAATTCTAAGAGAGCTCCCAGAGGAAGGAATTTCATTCCTCACAATCCTGTACAATTACAATTACGTACGTGTTCGATTCCTCCCCAGTGGAAAGTGGCTCAAATAATAATGGTCCTCAAGCCTGGCAAAAATGCTGATGATGTGAAATCTTACAGACCTATTAGCTTGCTACCAATTACTTCCAAGGTTATGGAAATTTTATTTCTGCGACGATTAATGCCACATATCTATGATAATAATCTACTGCCTGATCACCAGTTTGGCTTTCGTCAGAGACATGGAACCATTGAGCAGGTCCATCGATTGGTCAAAAATATCCATAATGCCTTTGAGTCAAACGAATATAGTTCTGCATCTTTCTTGGACATATCCCAGGCATTTGATCGGGTATGGCACGAGGGACTGCTGTTTAAAATTAAAAAGAACCTACCCATAAATTACTACAACTTCATCAGATCATATCTACACAACAGACACTTCTACGTTAAACAGGGAACTGAAACTACGTCTCTTTATCCGATCCAAGCAGGAGTTCCCCAGGGAAGCGTTATGGGCCCAATACTGTACCTGCTCTACACAGCTGACCTCCCAGTCACATAAGGTCTTGTTACGGGCACTTTTGCTGATGACACAGCAATTCTCGCAGCAGACCACCGACCAGACATAGCCTCACAAAAACTCCAAACAAGCCTTGACCAAATATAACAGTGGCTGCAAGATTGGCGAATCAAAGTTAACGAAATCAAATCAATACAAGTTACTTTTACTACCAAACGAAATACGTGTCCGGCAGTAAACCTAAATGGAGTACAGTTACCGCAAGCCGATTACGCGAAATACCTTGGCATGTATCTCGACAGACGTCTGACATGGTCCAAACACATCCTGACCAAACGATGTGCAGCGGGCCAAAAAGTGCGAAACATATACTGGCTCCTTAACAAAAACTCTCAATTGTCGCTCGAAAATAAACTATTAATTTATAAATGCACGATCAAGCCTATATGGACTTATGGCCTATAACTGTGGGGAACCGCGGCAAAATCAAATATTGAAATACTACAAAGGTTTCAATCAAAAACGCTTAGAATGATAGCTGGTGCACCCTGGTATGTCATAAAACAACAGACTTCATTTGAAGCTTGGCATAAAATTGATCCAAGAAGAAATCTCAGAGATGATAAAGACATACAGAGACCGAATCGCTAATCATCCCAATCCACTGGCTATAAACCTGATGAACCCAATAACGGCACCCAGAAGGCTTAAGAAAAAACTTCCCCAAGACCTTATATAGGGGCAAAATGAAATGAGTTCAAAAGGACGAACTCAGTACAAGACATGCTAACATACGCACCAATTGCTGAATGTCTCAAATGACAGATTGCAATAATAATAAAAAAAAAAATTATATCAAATCTCGTAAAGTTCACGTTCTTGAGAATGAAGATTGATGCTAGGGAATGATTCCAGCGCCTTGCTTTGTCGTTAGTGACGCCCCATTAATCCTGCTCCTAAAAGAATTTCGCAAAATATTTCCTAAGTCGATATTTGTGATCTAAAAGGAACATTTGCACAAAATTTAGTTCTTAAGACCCAACGTACAACGTTCTGTACAGTAATTAAATCCGCTTAATTTGAATTTTCAATTGAAATTGATTCGTTTCACTGACACTAAACATTTTATAAAATAGGTCGTGTGTTCTGCACTGCAATAGGTTGTGTGTATGCACTTGGCTGGTGTTTGAAGCGAAGACTTCTTTTGGTTCACCTCGTAAACATTTTTTTGACGGGGGCGATTTCGCGTCAGGCCAAGAGTGTGACGCGCTCCAAGTGTAGCAGGCCCTAGTCCGAGTACGGCAAAAGTTTACCGAGTACAGTACTGTGCAGTGGTAAAGGACTGGATGACGTTAGGAATGAAATAGAAGTTTGGGAGTTCCATTCTCGATTATCATATTTCTTCTAGTTTGGTTTTGTCAGGAAATATTATTTCATCAAATCAACAACATTGTTAATAATAGATCTATTAGAAATTTATTAAATGTTACATCAGTAGTTAAAGAATTTAAGAGCATGTATATCTGAAAATGGTTTAATATCAGAAAACATTTATTATACGTGGTATTTGCTCAAACCCAAATGCTAAAATTTATTTTTCTTATAAAAATATTATCTCCAGCTTTCGAAGTATAATTATTAAGTAAAGTTCACATTTATAATAAAGAGGTGTGTTTTTTTCTTTACATAATATTTTTTTAATATTACGTGGTGTATTTTACATACAACGGTAAAGAAGAAATAAAAATTAATGAGCGTATTTTTATGCGTTAACATATCATATTTTTTATAATTTTGTTTGGTATCACAGTGGAAAAAAGATGATTGGTTGAATGTGTACTGCATTGTTTTAGTTTGTTTACTTGTCACCGTGAATGTATAGGTAGTATACAAAATTTACCTATGAATATAACATGTTGCACTTGGCCTGCAGTGAAAGCATATATATATATATATATATATATGTATATATATATATATATATATATATATATACATATATATATATATATATATATTTATATATATATATATTTATATATATATATATATATATATATATATATATATACATATATATAAATATAAATTTAAATAAAAAATTATGGAATTTTAATTTTTGACACGACAATTGATTTTAACATTACAAAAAATATACTATTACTTCATAGTTTTAAGTTTTCACTTCTGTCGGCCGTCCACATGGGTGCCTATTTTTTTATGTATTTAAACAATTGAGATGAAATTTCCTACTCTTATTGGAAATCGATTAAATTCAACGTAACAAGGAATCGGCATCGCTTCTCATTTTTTGCTCCAATTCCAGTGTCAATAGAGAAAAATTGTTATTTAAAATATCATTGTTTAACTGATTTATTATGGTTGTAGGAAAATAAAGAAAGATTGTAAGGCAGCATGTTGCTTAAAGGAGAGGGAAGTCTCGCTTTATCAGTGATTGAGAAACCTGGTTTCAAAGTAAATATTCACCAGTCTATTTTTTAAACCCTTTACATTCCCTTTGCTACTTAAATTTGTTCCTAGTGGAAGTTAAATAAAGATCGTCGTTTGATTATTTGTCTCATATCATCATAAATATGAAAAACTAATACAAAATATAATTAAAACTAGATTCAGAAGCAACTCCATGTTTTTCTAAGTAAATGACTTTGAGTTAGGAAACAGACGGAAAGCGAATTGGGTCGCACAGAATAAAGCGTTGAAATTTAAATCAATGTTAAGGCCTTTAATACATTTTCCATTCAAAACTCAATGTACTGTATTTCATAATAAATTTGCAGACAAATTTTAAATCAATTCATATTTTAAACTCTAACTTAGAATTTTTTTAAAGTATTTGTTTAAATTATTTTTAACTTTTAGGTGATGCCTGCAAACAAATTTGCAAAGTTTTTTAATATTATATTTACAAAAAATAAAACGAGAATAAGAAGGAGGCAAAATTGGAACATAAGTGAAATGTTTAACCATCCATGTCGTTATTTTCTGCCATCATGAATATCTTCAATAAATTCACAATTGCTTCAAGGTAAAAGTGAAAAAAGAATATACGAAAACTTTTCTAAATAGAAAAAGAATGTATTTCTTATATTTTATTTATTTTATATAATTGGGTACCAAACTCAGGAAAATAAGTAGATAATTATCCATTTCACTTACGTATATAAACCTACATTTAATACATTTTATCTTACGCACAGAGAGGTATGTTTATTAATTTGTCTTAATATTTAATAACTAAAATTTTGGCTTATATAGAAACAAACTACAACTCAATAACAAAACCAAACATTTCTAGACCAATTGAAAGAGAAATACCGTATACAATATAGATCAAAAAGAATTACCACCTGAATAAACCAAAATCCAAGACAAAATTACAATAACATTATAATGTAGTTTTTGCCTTAATTTAAAAAGGTAACTCCATTAAATAAAGAAAGTTTTAACTCAATAAATCTTTTTACAAAACTACTTATATCATTTAACCATTACTCTTTAGCGCTTGCACTAACTAGCTTAAATGTTCTTGAATAAAGATTTATCCTTTCTACGTTTTGTGATTTAAGTATTAATTGATTAATGGTCCAATCTCTAGATAATATATTATGTATAACTCGATACGGTCTAAACCGTGATCAAAGGTAAAACTTCCCCTTATCATTGAATATTTCATGAAGAAGGATGTTCCAATGCAAAGTTTAATTTACCTTAATGGAATTTATATTAATTGTATAACATTTGTTAGCTGACTCTGCTTACTTTTTAGTATTAACTACACACTTAATACTAATGTATTAACTACGTGAATAAGCAATTTCGTAAAAAAAACATGGACGACTCATTATAAGACATGATCAGATCGCGTGGAAATGAATGGAATGGTCACCAAATAAATTAGCTGTTTAGATATCTAATTGGCCATGTGATAATTTGGCCAATATTACACGCGCTACAATATGGTTATTTGTTTGTTTATCCTCTCACATTATGTATATAACTCTAACATGAATAAAATAGAAAATACACACGCTAAAGGAGTAATACTATTGTATATATATCAATATATATATATATATATATATATATATATATATGTATTTAGTCAGCATTGCTCAATTTTCATTATTCTTTTTGAGTTTTGAAGCAAATGATTTTGTATATGTTCCATATAAATGTGGTCAGGATAAAGTGGAAATATTTTACCGCAAAATTTCGTGTTAAATATTTTCCTTTTTGGTAACACAAAATAAATAGTCGGAACAATATTTTGCAAATCTATTTCATGTTCGGAAACGAAATTTTACCGCAAAGTTGCAAATCATTATTTTTTTAATTATTTCATTCGTACCTCATTATTTTATCCATTTCATTTCGTTTTTTTATTCAATGTTTATTTGAGTCGGATTAATTTTTTTTTTCCGGAAAATGTTATCCAACATTCCCTTTTATGAGAATTCGTCTATATATTTTGAAGCTATTTCCTACAAAATTACTATCAGTTACTTAAAACTTATATCTCCTTGTAGTAAATATTAAAAATCATATATTTATTTGTTATAACTCACCCCACATTATAAAGATTAAACTTCATATACAAAGTTAATAATGAAAAAAATGCTGTACAATGAATAAATAAAGTTACTTTTTTAATTGTTTTTTCCCTTACTATAATTTGGTTAAATAAAATTTTTAACGTTATTACCAAAAATTGCAGTCGTTATTGTACAAACCAAACACGACTTACTTAACAGTATAGTCTAATTAAATTAAACTACGTGATGTAGTATTTTTAGCGTTATTATACAATTTTTTATGTTATTACCATAAATTGCAGTCGTTATTGTACAAACCGCACACGACTTGCTTAAAAGTATAGTCTAATTAAATAAAACTACGTGATGTAGTATTGGAACGAAGTTCCTTATCGTGCGTTGCGAAAGGGGGCTAGACGGAAAAAATTAAGACCAAAAGTTGTAACGACACTTTTTGCTATAGTTGCTAGCGGGCGCGCTGCAAGCCGTGCGGCGTGCGCGTGTTTCTTTGTCTGTCTCTCTCTCTCTCTCTCTCATAGAAAGCGAGCCAGTTATTTTCGTTTCGTCTTTCTATTTCGCATTGAACAGTGTGGTGTCGCGACGATTATTTTTATTGAGTGCATACAGGTTTTTTGTACATAATAAATACCTGTCCTTTACCACACCCTAGGTTTCGTTGTATTACAAAATCTTCATGTGGGCTATTAGCAAATAGCCAATACTACATCACGTAGTTTCATTTAATTGTGAATAATGAATTTCTACAAAATTAACGCCAAATATATTCAATAGTATAATCTAAATAATAGGTACCATCAGGGACACCGCCAAAAGCAAACATCCAAAAATATAACGTTGATATTGAGTATAGTATGTCTAATGATATTTATTAATATTTCTTTATTTTACAAATAACATATGGTGTGTGAATAAGAAAATGAAAACATTACTCTGTACTTTATTAATAATTGACCGATATATATCCTGTTTAATTTTTTTTAACTAATATTAAATTATTTTATCTTTAAAGAAACTTTTCTACTGCTGAATCTAAAGAACGGTATTGTTTTTGATCGCCAGCTAGATGAATATATATGGCCGTACATATATCCGCTCGTAGAGCTTCAAGGATTGGATTAATTTTAGTAAATGAGATGTAACTGAATTTGACATATCATGGCGAGTGTCGAAAAAAATTATCGCGATTTGTGAGTGCAGATATTCAATATTAAATTAAAATATGAATCACAATGCAAAACAATAAAAATTATAGTATATTTGGAACTTAGATTTTTTTAAAATGATTTCTAAACGCATGAAAAATTTAAAAACAGAAATATTTTCAACGGTAAAGTTAAAAAAATTAATACTTCTAATTACCGAATTTTGTTTTAATTAAATCATGTCTTAAATAAACATATGCATTCAATTACTAAATATGTGGAATATAAAGATTTACTTCAGCATTCATTTTTTAAACGGATAATGCGGTGAAGTTTTGCTGTGTTTGTAGTCGGTATTATCTTTTATTTTAACTTATTGTATTTCACTTGGTAAGAATTATTTACATAAAAAATGTGATGGAGCAATGTTAAATCTATTCCAAATTTATTATCTTTTTTGGATACGCTTAGGAAAACCCCGGCCAAGCGAGAGTAGAATTCGCAGTACAAGTGTTCCGCACATACATAGGCACTTTTAGGATTTCATGATAATAGTATTAAGCTATTGAAAAATATTGAACATATTTGGCGTTAATTTTGTAGAAGTTCATTATTCACAATTAAATGAAACTACGTGATGTAGTATTATTTCTACTTTCTTTAATTTCTTTACCACAACCTAGGTTTCGTTGTATTACAACATCTTCAGGTGGGATATTAGCAAAGATGTTGTAATGCAACGAAAATTTCTTTAATTTGTTTACCACGACGGTAAACAAATTAAAGAAAGTAGAAATAATACTACATAACGTAGTTTCATTTAATTGTGACTATAGACAAATATTAATTTTTACGTAAGTAACGTTCTTTGTGTTTAAAAGACGTTAATATTTGGCGGATATTTAAAAAATTATACGATCTAGGATAATCGCTACAATATTTCTTCAACCTTTATTTTTGGGGTACCAAGAAGCGTTATTTTTTCATAAATTTAAATTAAATAGTTTCTTTGAAAGTAAGGGGTACATATTTTTATCATATCTTTTAATATATCATTGAAGATGAAATACTTAAACTTAGGAAGAAAATCGGAAGCCCTTATTTTCAGACTTTTTAAACGTTACCCCACAATATCTACCACAAACAATTTTTGAACACTTGACTGAATCACCCTAAAATTTCCATAAACATATTTTTGAGTGTTATATATAAAATTAATTATATTGAACTCATTCAATGTATATACTGAATAGTTCAGATTGTTTTCTGCAATTAAAGAATCACTAATATTTTCCAAAAAATTGAGGGTTTCTTCAATTTTCTTTCCACTGGAATATTAATGTCGAAAGACACAAATAATTTCTAACTTCAAAGATGGACAGAATATTCTTAAAGTATTATGATTTCATATTACATATGATATCGAAATGATACAACAGGGTAATTTTTAGATTTAATCACTGCACATAAAATTTTAGTACCAAAAACAATCAGTTCAGAAGTAGAGTTTTCAAAATTGAACTTTTTTATTTCTAAATATTTGTAAAAAATTGTATTTCGATAAATAGTAAACAATTTGGTTAATAATAAAGTTTTATCGGACAATGAAACATGAAATAAAAAATTTTATTAAATTGGGTCATGTATAAATAAAAAGTTGTGGACTACTAGAATTATTCTGTAGATATTTAATTATACAGATACTGATATTAAGTTATTACATATATTTTAAATGTTTTTTTTAAATTTTGACTGATTCAGTTTTCCATTTAAATTGTCAACTGAAATTATTATATTCTCGCCCAAAACTTGCTTTCCAATCCTATGTATAGTTAAAAAAATGCATTTTAAACAGGGAATACTTCAAGTTACGTTACTCACAAGTTCTAGAGACTCGTACTCCTTCAATTTGTAATTTTAAACTCAAACACCTTAGAACTGATAGACGTTTAATTTGCGTGTTCAATTTATACTACCAGTTACGTAACAGTTAATCAAAATTGACAATATAAAATCACCAAATCTATTATTTTACCTTACCATTAGCACTTGGGGTTGACATTTGGTAAAAATATAATCAAATCGATAATTTAAATGCCGCTACCATGTCGACATATAAGTTACTCCAAAATGTAGGACACGGTTCTTATTGTGCACTTATTGTGTATGCGATAATTTTATATTTGACCCATCTTAAATAATATATCTAAATATACTACCACAAAAGTTAAGTAATGTTTTGATTATTCACTCATCTAACTATAACTTATTCAGCTTCACTATTTGTTACTTCATTATTCTTATTGAGTACATTCTATTTCGTTTATTTTATTGAGTCTGGCTGTTTCTCACCCCTGCGTTTATGCTATTATTATCCATGTGTTTATTGTATGCGATTTTTCTCGTTACATGACAGTAATTTGAAATATGCATACATTTTTTCCTTCCCGGTTTATGCTCCAAAGTTTTAATACAGTAAATTGCATCGTAATATCAAAAAAGCAACGTTTATCTCCTCCAAAAAATTCATCTTAAAAGCAAGACTTCTACTAACTTTCCTCTTTAAGTCTATCCATTCACATCCCGTTCGTTTATACCTAGGGTTTTTATTCTTCTATTTTTTAAAACAGTGAAATAACTAATGACTTTTTTTTCTATTTAATATTTATATTTATTTCGCATTTTTTTTGTTTCAAATATTCTAAATTATCAAATAATCATGTACAAATCACGTAAAAATTTAATTTTTGATTAATACATTCCTTAAACAATTCTTACGTTATTATTTTTTAATTTTCCACAGCTACGACATGTAGTTTCAATTTCTTGTAACTTCTTTTGCTATTTAGTAATATTTTCAATTGCACAGGTCCCTTGCAATATAACAATCGATAACATTAATTTAAGCTACATTTAATTAAAAATATCTCGATCATTTTGCTTTGCAAAATAACATGGGTTGACCGGCTGACGGGATGTCGCGTGTATTTGCAATTACATTACTTGCCATCTCACCCCAGTGTCAACTCGATAACTTGGACCAACATTAATTACAATGAATTGAACCTTTGGGGAAAATCGATTAATGTTAAATAGCTGAAAGGTTGTGGTCAATTTTAATTTCAAATGCAGATAATGCTTAATTTATTTTATGCAAAACAACTTTAAAATTACAATAATGTCTATTAATTGTCTTTTGTTCCTTGTTCAATAATTTGTAACAAGGGTTAATTAAGTTTAATTAAAAGAATAATAGCTCAACCTTACGTTTATATAAATTAGTGTACCTGAATCAATTTCGTATTTCTTTTGTTTTCGTAATATTAATTTTTTTCTCTCCTTCAAACTTTGTCTTTCATTTCTTTTTTTATTATGAAATATATTTAAAAAATTAATTTAATTACACCTAATGAATGTTTTACAATGAATGCGTAAGGCTGAGAATAGGTCAACAGCGATTCATTTGGATATTGCCACTCATTTAACCGTAAGTCATATTCCAAAGTGTCCGTATAAACTGAACTGACGGGAACAAGCGTCACCGTCTTTTATTAAATCTTATTTGTTTTGTACTACGCGTACTGTACTGCACACACACAAGCATGCACGC
This sequence comes from Druceiella hillmani, assembly GCA_039881145.1. Classification (NCBI taxonomy): domain Eukaryota; kingdom Metazoa; phylum Arthropoda; class Insecta; order Lepidoptera; family Hepialidae; genus Druceiella; species Druceiella hillmani. Next base: position 23,340,305 of record JAYKKI010000022.1, on the reverse strand, counting down.
ACGCACCCACACGCACACACATACACATATATATTATATATATATATATATATATTTTTTTTTTTTTTTTTAATTTTATTATTGCATTCTGTCATTTGAGACATTCAGCAATTGGTGCGTAAGTTAGCATGTCTTGTACTGAGTTCGTCCTTTTGAACTCATTTCATTTTGCCCCTATATAAGGTCTTGGGGAAGTTTTTTCTTAAGCCTTCTGGGTGCCGCTATTGGGTTCATCAGGTTTATAGCCAGTGGATTGGGATGATTAGCGATTCGGTCTCTGTATCTGTATCATCTCTGAGATTTCTTCTTGGACCAATTTTATGCCAAGCTCCAAATGGAGTCTGTTGTTTGTGACATACCAGGGTGCACCAGCTATCATTCTAAGTTTTGATTGAAACCTTTGTAGTATTTCAATATTTGATTTTGCAGCGGTACCCCACAGTTGCAGGCCATAAGTCCATATAGGCTTGATCGTGCATTTATAAATTAATAGTTTATTTTCGAGCGACAATTGAGAGTTTTTGTTAAGGAGCCAGCACATGTTTCGCACTTTTTGGCCCGCTGCACATCGTTTGGTCAGGATGTGTTTGGACCATGTCAGACGTCTGTCGAGATACACGCCAAGGTATTTCGCGTAATCGGCTTGCGGTAACTGTACTCCATTAGGTTTACTGCCGGACACGTATCTCGTTTGGTAGTAAAAGTAACTTGTATTGATTTGATTTCGTTAACTTTGATTCGCCAATCTTGCAGCAAATGTGATATTTTGTCAAGGCTTGTTTGGAGTTTTTGTGAGTCTATGTCTGGTCGGTGGTCTGCTGCGAGAATTGCTGTGTCATCAGTAAAAGTGCCCGTAACAACACCTTCTGTGACTGGGAGGTCAGCTGTGTTGAGCAGGTACAGTATTGGACCCATAACGCTTCCCTGGGGAACTCCTGCTTGGATCGGATAGAGAGATGTAGTTTCAGTTCCCTGTTTAACGTAGAAGTGTCTGTTGTGTAGATATGATCTGATGAAGTTGTAGTAATTTATGGGTAGGTTCTTTTTAATTTTAAACAGCAGTCCCTCGTGCCATACCCGATCAAATGCCTGGGATATGTCCAAGAAAGATGCAGAATTATAATGGTTTGACTCAAAGGCATTATGGATATTTTTGACCAATCGATGGACCTGCTCAATGGTTCCATGTCTCTGACGAAAGCCAAACTGGTGATCAGGCAGTAGATTATTATAATAGATATATGGCATTAATCTTCGCAGAAATAAAATTTCCATAACCTTGGAAGTAATTGGTAGCAAGCTAATAGGTCTGTAAGATTTCACATCAACAGCATTTTTGCCAGGCTTGAGGACCATTATTATTTGGGCCACTTTCCACTGGGGAGGAATCGAACACGTACGTAATTGTAATTGTACAGGATTGTGAGGAATGAAATTCCTTCCTCTGGGAGCTCTCTTAGAATTTTGGCAGTTATTAGGTCATAGCCAGGTGCATTGTTGATATCAAGTATATCAATAACAGCTTTTATTTCTCTCTTAGTAAAATTGGAAATAGGGGGATCGAGTTGGTGGCATTGATTCAGAAAAGTTGACACTTCTTGCGTTTTGGGGGAATTTATTTCGGGGTTTGGTACAAAGACGCGTTTTAAGTGTTCGGCAAATGTAACTGCTTTTTCCGCTTCACTGGCTGCCCATTCATTGTTCTCTTTGCGTAGAGGGGGTTGCTTTAAGACTGGACGTTTCATATTTTTTGTGACTTTCCACAGTGAGTAATCAGTAGCCGATGTCACGTCTAGACTTTTTAAGAAGGATTGTATGCCTTCGTTCTTGTTATCGCTAAGTGCTGATTTTAGCTTAGATTTCAAGTAGTTTAGATATTTTTTATCTGATGCATGTCGAGACTGTTGCCATTTTTTTCTAGTACTACGTTTTTCAGTCAGGAGTTCACGAATAGACGGAGGACATTCGAGTTTACCGTTTGTGTCTGTAAGTGTTGGGGTAGCAGCCCAGGCAGACCTTTGTACACAATAGTTGAGGTGTTCAACAGCTTCCATTATGTTTTCTTCTGTTTTCATAGGTAGTGACTCGTCCAGGCATAGAGCCATTAATTGCCTAAAGAGATCCTGGTCAGTTTTGCATGTGTGCAGCTTACATGGTTTTGGAGCTAATGTGATGGACCTTTTGAGGATCATTTCTACTGGTGAATGATCAGAAGACAAATCTAGGCTAATTCTACTTGTGATAAAGCTGCTAGGGAATCCTTTGGTTATGAAGAAATCTATCACATCTGGTATTTTTCTTCTATCAGTGGGCCAGTAAGTGGGTTGCCCAGGCGAGACAACACTAAGATTTAGTTTGTCAATTGACATTTTTAGTTGCCGTCCCTTTGTTGTTACTGTACGCGAGCCCCAGTAATGTTGTTTCGCATTATAATTCTCACCAGCAACGAATCGGTGACCCAGTGTGGCGAGAAACCTTACATAATCTGCTTCCTTAAGTTTATGTTTCGGTGGGCTGTAGACAGCCGATATTACAAAAGATCCTACCCAGTCTTCGATTCGCACATTTGTTGCTTGGTACAATATTGTACTGTTTCGCTTCTTATCTCTTCAGTACAATATTGTACTGTTTCGTAATGCTTAATATTATTTTTTATAATTATTGCACTCCTCCCATGTGCAGTTCCATCAGGGTGCATTGTGTGGTAAGTCTTATAGTTTTGTATTTGGAAATAACTCTTTTTTGTAAAGTGGGTTTCAGAGACTAGCAAGATATCAATATTATGTGTCTGCAAATACGATTGGACCTCAAGGGTGTGTTGTGGCAGCCCATTGGCATCCATAGAGCTATTTTTAAGCAATCTATTTTGAGAGATTCGTCGTGAGTGCTATTATTAGGTTTATCAATGTAGTCAATTGCTGCATCACTTGTTTCAATAAGTCCATTATTTCATGCATATCATTTGTACGTATGTCGCTATTTTGTTAAAGTTGATGTCTTTTGGTCAATACGTCTCTATATGTTTGTCGTATGGTATTCTGAGAGTTCTCTTTATGAGCCGTTAGTGTTTCTTGTTCATGACTTTCTGTTTTATCAAACTGATCTGGTGCTTTTGGGAATTTCAGATTTTGGAGCTCTCATAGACTCCACAGCCTTTGTAATTTGCAGGATGGTTACCATCGCAGAGTATACACTTGACTTGGTCGGACCTAGTTTTCCTTGGGTAGTCAATGGAAAGGTGGTAACCAGCGCATTTGATACACTTAGGTTGTCGACGACAATAAGCTTTTGTATGTGCATATTGTTGACATTTCGCACATTGTGGGATTTCCCGTTTTGGTCGTGGAGGTTCAAAGGATACCATACACTGCATTAGGCTTTTAATTTCATATATCCGCTTGTTGTTGTCATTGGGTAATAATTCAATAATGAACATGGGCAATGGCTTCTTTGTTTGATATTCCAAACATTTATGCAGCTGTAGTCCATATCATTTAATGCTTCTTTGATGTCATCAGGGTTAGTAGATGGATGCATATTTTTGAGCACAGCTTTGAACGCTCGATCCTGTTTAGGCTTATAAGTAAAAAACTCAGTCTGTTTTTGTTCTAATTGTTTGACGATAATTCTGTATGTATCGGCAGATTTGGTCTGGATTTTGACTTGATCATTGTGGAGGACCTTCAAAGCGTACATATTTGGAGCATGTTCATTAAGCATGTTAAGTAGAGGTCGGACATTACCCACTTTGTCAACAAATATTGGAGGTGGTTTTGTTGTCTTTTCTACAGTAGTAGAGTTGTCTACTTGGGTTTCTTCTTCTGCTAGTTGAGTAAAACTATTTGTTGTTGGTATCGGTTGAGTTTGAGATAGCCAGTATGTATCCAGTTTTGTTTTGTTTTTGTGTTCCAACATTTTCCGGGCTTGAGTGAGGTCTTTTCTTACCGGTGACTTCCTTCCAGTCATCTTCCTTATTTGTACTTGGTTTTTGGTCAGTACTTTGTTTTGGTTAGATTGTGGTTGGATTGTTACCCAAAGAATGTGTTCTAGGTCAACTTTCAAATATTTCATTATGGCTTATCTGCTGAGGTTGGTTTTTATTAATCTTGGTGCAGTTTTCATTTTTATTATTATTTTTATTATTGATTGAATCACTCATTTTTGTTCCCACGAGTATAGGACGATAATACGGTCGCTACCTAGGGTGACGCCTATTCCCGGTAGAGGGCTACCTAGATCGACGAGTCGCCTGTTTCGTCGAGTTTGGTCGCTAGTGACTGATCTGTCCTTTCAGCCAAAGAGTCCTGTTGGCACGTACCACACCTTAGGATTTAGGGGTGTTTTATAGAGGTGGCCTTCCTCGCGGTTAAAGTGGCGAAGCTCAGACCCCCGTTCCTGCGAGACATGACTACAGAATTACGATCTGGGCCAGCTCGTTTGAGCTACACACTGGTTTTTAATTCAGGGTTGTCTCCCCTAGCTGTATACTAGGTTAAAGCGCCTAGAGCTCGCTTTCGCCCATCATACTTTGCTACTGAAGTCCAGGAGTAGATGGAATGTGCGGGGTCCTAAGGACTGTAGCATTGCCCAGGAGGGACGACTCACTGGTATAGTAGTGAGCCTACCCCCAGCCCGCCACAGCGGTCTGAGGGCAGCGTGGACGTGTATGATGAAATTGTTGGTGACACATAAAACCCAACTCCGCACACTTGGGTGTATGTTCCGATTTTTGCTCAGCACTTTATAGGTGAGTGTCTTACAACAAGACAAGCACCACCGGGACCTACACCAACCTCCCCTCCTATATGTATATATATATATATATATACTCGCGCAAAAATAAAACAATACATATTCATACATAAACACAGTACATATGTGCGTGCATCATATACTGATATTAGAAGTAAAAGAAAAAGGAAACTGCTAAAATCAAATAATCAGAATTTACACCGAACATAATTCTATACTAAGAATGATGATGATAGAAGTTTTTTCGTATCCGATCTGTGCATGTCAAGAAAACAGCGGATCATTAATATTTGAAACGAGATTGAATGTTTAAATTCTGGAAGGCCAGAAGTCATTGCTATCACTAGCAAAATAACACTAAAAGCGAGAAAATCAATGGCGTCCTCTCGATCTGTCCAACGTCCTGATCTTGATCAAAAATTTAGCGCCGAACGGATTAGCCGCCGATTGGAAAAAAATGCACTTCAAATTTCTTTGTGATTTTACATAGTTTCGTAATTTAAATATATCTTCCTGTAAATGTTCTTAAATAGAAATAATTATGATACCGTGATATATGAACGAGCAGATGGACATGACATGTGCATATAAGCAAAATTTTAAACATTCATTTTAGCATTTATCTCTAAGACAGCATAACTTTTTTTAAGGAATGGAGTAAGGAAATCTATAGGAATTTTAGAATGTGTAAAAAACTAGATCTTAGATGAATTGTATATCCAGCACTTTGCTAAGATTACACCAATACACATATTATATGAAAACTACCAACACATAAAAATACATTTTTGTTTCTATAGTAAATTGAATTCTATACTAACCGCTAGCATCCAAAACCTTAATCTAATGGAAGATAATTTAACATAGACCAACTATCTTTGAGATAATTCAATAAAATTCGGCTTAATTACTGCAAAAAATGTATGGTGCGAAATTAAAATACTTAAAGCAAATAAACTACTGTAGCCTTTGACAAAAATTATCTTAAAGATTAAATTAGTTACAAACATGAAATATTTGACGGTATTTAATTATTCTAAGACACCTGAATAAAGACACCTGAATAAATATTCTATTACACCTGAATAAAAAATTTAAAAAAATTATAAAGATATTCTGTTATTGATATTCACTTTATATCTTAACCATGTAAGAGTACTATGTTTGGTCAAAGATACAAATATTTTACACAGTATTAATTAATATAAAGTTCAAATTTTTACTCTTAGGAAAACTGAAACTCGTACATAGACAATTGTGTAAAAACATCTTTTAATAAAATGTGAGATTATTTTCTATATTTAATTTAGTTATTACTCTAAAATATAAATACTAGTTAGCCCGTGCGTATTGTTGCCTTTCACCAAATGTAAAATATAAAATTCGTCGAATGAAACACAAGTATGTAAGTTGTATTTTATTTCTAAAAGTAATAATAAAATTGTAAAAAAATTCTCATTGTAAAAAAAATTATTAGTATATGCAACAAATTTTATTGTAAAAACAATACAAAACAGACATTGGCTTTCTCAGATATGTTTTTTTTAAACTTCTTAGTATAGAAAACTTCTTTGGAAACAATATTAGAAATCATAATGTCTTTATTTGTGGCAATATGTATCTTAAACTTAAATATGAATATCATTGAATATACGAATTCGTGAAAAAGACACGTCTGATGGTCCAAGCGAAAAAAGAAGTTCTGTTAAATGCAACTCTACTCTTTTCTTACAATGTTTATTTATAAACAATAATTGTTTGAATAACTTTCGTGCATCTTTATTGAAGATATGGTCAATAGATGGCGCTGTATTACATAAATACTGTTTGAATGATTGTCGTTTAGTTAAACAGGATGTCACTCTTTACGATATAATAATATAAACAATTGAGTAAATAATAAAAAATAGAATTAAAAAATAAAAGAAAATGTAATAAAAAAAACGTCGAATTGTTTGGTCATCAGTTTGTTGGTTTATTGAAAAATTAACCAAATCACGCAATATTTAATTTTTTTGCAAGTGAAACTACGGGTAACAGATTAAAGATTTAATAAGCCCGGAATTTCTATGATAACATTTAGCGTTTGTTTTTTCTTCCTTTAACTCAGAAACAACTAAATGTGTACTTTCAATTTATTTTGAAATAATAGCAAAAACTATGAGACATCTTATTCTTATTAGTCGTTTCCTCATGACCAAAGGTTGCGATCTTTGGATGGTTTGGAGGTTCTTTGGATTCACCAATTCATATGATTTTATTTAATTTTTTCAAGCAATTTGATCTCGATCTCCGGTATGTTGCATGACGCCATTGAATGGAATTGAGGATACCTTTCGTATCTGCTAGTAGTTTTTTCTATCTATTTTTGATGCATTGGGCTATATGGAGAATGTATGAAAATATTCTTTATTGACAGACAGGCGATATTCTTGTTTCTAGGCTCAAAGACTGGAGTAGAGAAATATGCTAAACATAATTTGCTATATGATATAAAACCATAATTTATGGGTTTAAGGTGATAATTTTTATTTTTATCGGTTCTGTCAATGGATTGACTGACCTCTAAAAATTGCAAATGAATTTTTTATAGTGCCATTTTTTTAAATTTTTAATAGATAATAATGGTTGAACTGCTAGATAAATTTTCAGTATTAAGAATACAGTCAATATATTTTATTTGACTATATAGTAAATGATTCCGTATCTCAAAATTTATATAACTTCATGGATGTGTTGAAAAATATACAAAAGTATACGCGTTTTTTCCGAAACTTCTCAATCAAAAATTATGAATAAATGATATTTATGACAGTTTATAAAAAAATTGTACGAAAACTAGAGCGTTAATTCTAGTTTTTAATAAATATTTTGTATTGTTTTACATACACCAAATTTTGGTACCTATGAAAGGTTAATAGGCAATATAATTACGTTGCAAAAAATTAATGTTTGTACATAGTGTAGTAAAACAACTATATACCCTTAGATGTCCATAAGTGCTTAAATATGTATAAATCGGAATAAGGGTTTTATTTGTGTACAGATTTTTATTCAACTTTATAAAATGTTACTAAATACTATAAAAATGTTAATCTACTAACCTGTTTATTTTTCTAATTAATTACAAGTCGCATAAAATGTATAGTTATATATATATATATATATATATATATATATATATATATATATATATGTATATATATATATATATATATATATATATATATATATATTTATTCCTCATTTGCTTACATTTAATGATTTCGAAAATCTTTCTTTCGAGACTATCATCTGCATAATTTCAATTTCTTTAAGTATAATCTTTTTATTTTCTATATCTTGCTAGAGCTTTGGATAGACATTCCCTTAGATAGAAAAATTACCTAACGACTTTTTGAACTCTGCCGAACGGAATTGGCACCAGAAATGGCAACATAGACAGGACTAACGTTCTAAAGAAAAGCCTATTTAACAGTAGTAGAGGAAGCTTAATAAATATCTAAATAAACAATTCTCTTAACATACCGAAAACAGTGTTAATATATTTATAGTAAATACATGACCATAACATGATTTATCGGGAAATTATATTACAAGAAAGTAAAACAAAAGTCAAAGCGTAACTGCGTCCTACTTTAATTATATATTTGCTTGACTTATAACTTGTGCAAACAAAAAGCTTCCTAAAAGCCTTTAAATTCATATATTTGAAGAAGGAATTCATCCGTTAGGGATTAAGTCTTCTATTTATTTTACTTAAAAGATACGATGTTATGCTTGACAAACTTCGAAATTTAGATCAAACGTTGTCACTGATTTTTCAGTAGCCACACCTTAATTCATGAGGAGCTATGACAGCTTTTAACTTTAAGTACTGAATGAACAGACAAAAATCCACATTATATTAGACTCGGATGTTACCGGAATTAACATGATACTAACATATAGAAAATAGGAAAAATTAGCTCGTTAAATGTCATATTTAAAACAATCTATCAGACAAATAAGGAGTATTGTATGTTTTTTATTAAAATTCAGGCTTTTTTTCATAACAATTAATAAATACCTACTATTTTCACGGCATTCGTGCAACAAGCAAAATGAAGCAATATCCAATTATATTTCAATATATATTTACATGCCCGAAAGGATTGTAAAAAAAATGATAGGAAAAAGTTAGAAAAAAACAAAAAGATACTCATTTTGACAACACAAAATGAACATTACTTTCAGTTAACAGTTTTGTTTAATGATCAATGGCTATGAGTTATGGCTATGAGTTTAAAAAAACAATCAATGTTGGTTTTTATTGGAAAATGTTACCGAAAAGTCTTATGTACTTTCTTAGTAAAAGTCTTATGTTGTTTTTAAATCGTGTTACGAATTCTTATTATCTTAAAAATAGAATATATGCGCATTTACGAAAATAACTTTTTAACACTCACAAATTACATTTCATTTTTACTCCTCAAAGATTATAAGTCACTAAAGTGTTTGCTTTTTTAAATTGAAAAATACCAGTTTCTATAAATATATGATAGATTTAAAGTACAAAGTCGGGCACTTCGATGGATTAGTACTGATTTGAATTAGATTTATATACAACGTACGGTAGGAATAGAAATATCAACAAGCAGAAAGAGTAGTGCGATTGAGCAATAGACAACTTACATTGTTTAGTTTTTATTTTAATGCTATGTAAAGATGACACTAATAAGGCTTGTAATTTAAATTATATTAATATATTAATACTTCTAACAAATTCGAGCCTACCTATTATGTATTTTTATACAAACTTAAATTTATTAAATGAGACTGAGTAAATCAATATAATTTATCGAACTTTTCATTAAATTAAACAATTCTTATTTACATTTTACATTTGAGATATTTAACAAAACGACAGTAAATATTATTTTTCTTACAAAGTTTTAATAGTCCAATGAATGAATGTTAATGCGCATAGAATTGTTTTTGAACTCACTAATATTACTCAGTAGTTATTTTAACCACATAGCTTCTTTGGTCGCTGCACAGGCAGCCATAAATTCTGCCTTAGTTGTAGACAATAGTACTGTTTCATGGAATTGAGTAGACCAGATAATGGCAGCTCCATTTTTAAGAAATATATAGCCAGTAATCTACCTAATTGACTCAATGTCGTTAGCATAAACAGCATCACTCTACCCAATGAATTCTATAAGGTAAGGGTTAGATACAAAACATAGATCGTATCTTCCTTTAGTCTTTTGGAAGATGTATCATGGCTTTACAACCGAATATCCTTAGATGTTCAATTTTTGGTTCCCATTTAGACTGTATATCTTCTGGAGTTTTGAATCCGAGTCACCGAGTCGGAGTTTTGTTACTGAGATAAGCTGCTGTTTGTATTGCTTCGGCTTAATATAGCTTAGGTAAGTTTTAATTTTTAGCAGACACAGCCTTCTCTGCTAGAGTTCGGTTCATTTTTTCTGCGACTTCAGTTTTATCAGGTGTATAGGGCTTGGTTGTCTAATGCAGAAAGCTAGCATGTTTTAAATATTATTTGAACTTGTTGTTATCATTTTCAAGGCCATTGTTAGAGCGAACACATTTCATTTGACAATCTAATCGTTTCTCCACTTGGTTTTTAAACTGTTTAAACTTGTCTACGGCTTCAAATTTTCTATGAAGGAAATAAACACATACCTTCTTGGAATAATCGTCTATAAAAGTGATTTAATACCAGTGAAGAAATATTGACTCCTTCTAGTGACATGGGCTTCGTGGGATCACATACATCAGAATGGACTAGTTCAAATCATTTTGTAGCCCTTGCCCCAGTATGATTCAGAGGTAAGCGCATTTGTGTGACACCATTAATATTATCCTCAATTCTTTTCAGATCTTGAAAATTTAAATGCCCCATCGGTTGGTGCCATAAAAAATATCTTACTTGTCAACATCAAATATGTACGCATTGTCAGAATATAAGTTAAGCCTGAGCATATTGTTGATTAAGTTTTCTATGCCGACTACTAAATTGTTTTTATTTTGTGTTTCACAGTCTTAATGATTAAACTTTTCTTTATCACCACTTTTTGTTATCTTACTGACTGATAATAAGTTCGTTGCAAGTTCAGGAACATAAAAAACACTTTGCAACAATATTTTCTTGCATTAACTCCTGTTGTCGCTCACCGTTAGACTTACTTGACCACAACTTTTCACTCTTAAGGATTCGTCATTTGCTACCATGATTGTTTTCACAAGTGATATTTTTTCTTCTTGTAATAGTTTAACATATTTGGTCATATTCGTTAAAGCGCCGGAGTCTATGTAGAAAGCATCACAGTTACTAATAGAAACTATGAAATCAGTGGCATAACTTGAACTAATACTTGATATGATTTCTTCTTTGGTTTAAACTTGCATTCTGTACTTATAAATCCATACTTATTAAATCTGAAGCAGTGAGGACCTTCAGGTTGATATTTCTTTTAGCATTTTTCGTATGGTTAAAAAAGCTGTTATATCACCTTCACTTAATTTAACATCTTGTAACATTTTCGCCTTCACCGAGTTTGCATTAAGCTTAATGCCGGAACTTTCGATGGCTAGAATCATGGGTTTATATGAATCTGATTGACAGGAGAGTAATAATGCGCTCAGTGACTTATCGTCTATTTTAAAGCCTATGTTTCTCAGTTTAGGAGCCGTTGTCATTATTTTACACATTTTCCTCTACGTTTTGACATCCAGCAAGATAAGTTGTACGCAAGTAACGTAGTAAGCCCACTTGGCGTATTAGCTGGAATCATCAAAAAGGGCACCAAGTTGTTGCACACTCGAATTCTTCCTTGGCACACTCGAATTTTTAAATGTGGACGTAGTTTGTCGAATCCACGAGTAGAATGAATTTTTATTTCGCTTTTACATCTTTCTTTGGAACTACAGGTCCTTCTGTTTCTATATATTTCCACAGTTCTTCGTGCTCGAGATCCTCCGAAGTCCTCACATAGAATAATTTTTGTAGAAGATAAGTTTCAAATAATGTTTAATGTTACGGGATCATTTGAGGTCATCTTTGCGTTTACTTCAGGAATTTCTATATACAGGAACAAAATTACGATGCGTCAGTGACGTTTTGTTTTTTTTTGCAGATTTTCAAATTTCGTTGTGTTTATCGAATTTGTTTTCGCTTTCTTCTTTTATTAATGCTTTTAGGCCGATAACTTGATAGGTATAAAGTAAATAGCCCAGCATTTCGGTGAATTAACACTAGTTTAAATTAGAATTTACATATGGTTTAAAATATATCACCGCGCAGAAAGAGAGCAGAGCGAGTGAATCATAGACAAAGTTCATTGCTTAGTTTTTATTTTAATGTAATATAAAGATGACACTAATGAGGCTCGTAATTTAAATTGTATTAATATCTAAATAATATTCCATTTTATTTCTGTAACGTCAGGCTCATTATCCTCCTTCACCTTTATTTATTACGGATTAAACTGTTACCGATTTCCTAAATGTCACTGAATGAATATATTTTGAATAAAAGTCTCCTAGTTAAATTAAAAAACATAGGATAACCAAATAATCTACCAAAATTATTAAAATTAATTAACAGAAATTAAAAAATGTCATGCAGCTTCATGGGCGTAAAAGACCAAACTTTTAAATACATAGTGACTTTTCTTATCTGTTTTTTCTTCATAATTTTTATGAAGAAAAAACAGATAATACGTTTCAAACGTGTGAAGTTACAAATAACATATGTATCATTAAGTAGAAGTAATAAAGTTAAGTAAATTTTTAGAATATTTATAAATTGAACTGAACCGGTAGTTGTTCCAAAGTATCAAATGTTCTAAGTTTCTAATTGAGGTAAGTGTTCAGGGAGCGGCTATGACACCAATATTAGTTGAAGAAGAATACAGTTTCTGTTGTTACTCTATTACAATATTATAAAAAGTAACTTGGGAATTCATAGCTTTTCTTCAGTAGGTATCGGGTGTTGTTCTTTATTTTTAATGCAGATATCACTTGAAGTGCAAACAGACCTGTACAGTTGACCTTAGACGTGTTACCAATATAAAGTAAAAAGCAAGTATACATACTTAATCTCTAAACGATATTAAACGCGCGACAATAATTCAGGACATGTTACCAGATATTAACGCTAATAGCTTTTTTATTTCATGAATATATCCCATCATTTACTCCCTTATGAATAGGGGTAATGTTAAAAGCTTTGTTGTATAAGCTATTATGAGAATCTATGCTAAGTTACCTAGCATATTTTAAACCTAATTTAATTTCGTATCGTTAGAATTTTGAGTGAAGCTGAAGTGCTCACATTATCACTTAGTGTGCTGAAGGCATGATATTTCATAAAACTAGCTTTGCCTTTTATATTTCAGAAGTAAACCATATAAATTATATTATAAGTAGATATTCCATTATATAATGCTACACCATTCCACAAAGCAAAAACCAGAAGTTTGTAATGAATTTACTTTACTTTTATAACAAATTGTTGATTATAAAAGACAACATTGTAAAAATTTGTTATGACCCATAAATTACGTGATATAGTTTTATTTACTATTCAATAACAAGTGAATTTAATCACTGGTTTCGATGTAGGCTTATTACCTAATATTAATTCCTACCCAGATCCGTTAGGAAACTGCATAGAGTTTCGTCTCTCAAAAAAAGAAAGAGGAACCTTACCCTCTTAAAACCACTAACGGATTCGTCTTATTTTCCTTCTGTCACAACTGTTTTCTTAAGCAATAAAGCACATTAACCAATATAAACTTCAGTAGTTAACACTCAAAATATCCTTATGAAAGATATATAGAAAATATGTAAAGCACACGAAAAAAAAATTATTTCCGGTATGACAAAGGATGTGATTTGGAAAAGAGACTTATATACGTGTATGCGTGCGTGTTTGCAATTTAAAATTTGGCATAGTGATTAAGCTTTTTAACTCGGGCACATTTAATATTGTTTTTTTCATGTTATACACGTCACCGTGGTAAATCTTCATCACCACACTTAAAAGTATTTCATTTCTCTTCGTTAAAATTAAGGTACTTGCGGGTATTACGGTCTAGTGGCAGAGATTTGAAATAATACAAGAAATGTAATACAGGTTTTATTTATGATTAATATTTTCGTTTCGTTCCCAAAAAATATAAACATATATGACAACTTCTACGAAAAAAGAAATTAAAAAAAACATTTATAAAATCTGTACTTACTGGTCTTAAGTACCGCAGGGTGAAAAGGCCTGTCAATTGAATATAGATTATTAATAAAACTACTATATATATTTTGCACTTGAAATGAATGATTGAATAAACAAAGTAATTTATGATTCACTACTTAAAAATACTTTCAATTATCTCACTAACAGCTGTCAGCCAACTCACCAACATCAGCATCTTTTACAAATAAAGTGATGTATTCGTGGTGATACCATTTGATGCATTTTCCATCTTATCTTGCCTTTCTGTCTTTGTCGTAACCATGATTAATGAGCTATGTTTGCGCTAATTAGCAACCAGTAATTAATTCTGTGCCCAGTTTCCAGTTTCTTCATTTTCTTTTTGTTCTAGTCAAAAAGATATTTTTTGATTGGTGTTTCTCTGTAATTTATGAATTTTCTTTCAATTGTCGTCTGTTAAAAAAATACTAAACTTGACGGCCTGGATAGTTGGAAGACGGCCAATGTTATATGATGAATCACAAGTTATACGTCAATATTCTCAATCGGTTACTCTTAAGATGATTCCTTAGAGCTCATCTGGAAATCAAAAAACGTATTCAAATTTCACGCACGAGGTGCACGAACTACTAATAAGAAATCTGCTTTTAACTACAGTGCCTAATTATATAGGAGTCATTGCGTTTGAACATTCTAAAAATTTAGCATTAATCATTTAGTATCTTCATAAAGCTCTTTTAAAAAGATAAAAGCTTGAGGGGAAGTTGAAATACATGAATAAAAACCAATAAAAAGTAGAAGGTCAACAAAGCTTACAGCTATTTTTGATAAGAATTACCTACCGACAATCATGTAAGTGAGACCAACAAAATAAAATAATATTTAGATTGCAATGATAAATTAAAATATAAATATCCAATATTAGAAAGAAACACGAATGCGCTAGTAGTTTTAAGAGGGTAAAGATCCTCTTTCTTTTTTTGAGATACGAAACTCTAAAATGCAGTTTCTTAACGGATATGGGTAGAAATTAATATTAGGTAATGAGTGAACTTAATGCGTGTTGTTGAAAAGTAATTAAAACTATATCGCGTAATTTATGGGTCATAGCGAATTTTTACAATGTTATATTTTATAATAAAAAATTGGTTGAAACTTATATTCATTGCTTTGTGAATGATGGAACACATAATGGAATATCTACTTATAATGTAATTATATGGTTTACTTCTGAAATATAAAAGGCAAAGCTAGTTTTATCAAATATCATGCCTCCAGCATTCTGAGCTATAATGTGATCACTTCAGCTTTACTAGAATTTCTGACAAGACGAAATTGAATTAGATTTAAAATACACTAAGTAACTTACTTTCAATTCTCAAGATAGCTTAAACAACAAAGCTTTTAACATTACTTTCTATTCATAAGGGAATAAATGACGGGATATATTCATGAATTAATAAAGTTATTTGCGTTAAGATATGGCAACATGTCCTGAATTGATGTCGCGTGTTTAATATTGTTTCAAGATTAAGTATGTATACTTGCTTGTTACGTTTTATTAGGATCAAGTCTAAGGTCAACTGCTTAGGTCTGTGGACACTTCACGTGATATCCGCATAAAAATAAAGTACAACACCCAATATCTTCTCAAGTAAAGTTATGAATTCCCAAGTTACTTTTCATAATATTTTTATAGAGTAACAACAGAAAGTGTATTCTTCTTCAACAAATATTGGTATCGCAGCCGCTTCCTAAATGCTTACCTCATATAGAAACTTAGGACATTTGATACTTTGGAACAAATACCGGTTCATTTAAATTTATAAATATTCTAAAAATTTACGTAACGTTATTACTTCTACTTAATGATACGTACATTATTTCTAACCTCACACGTTTGAAACGTTTGAAGTTACAAATTATGAAGAAAAAAACTAACTAAGAAAAGTCACTATTTATTTAAGAATTTGATCTTTTACGTCCACGGAGATGCTTGAAATTTGTTTTTAAGTTTCTGTTAATTAATTATAAAAATTGTTTGGTTATTTGCAGTGATAATTTTTTAGTTATTTGCAGTGATATCTTTTTTAATTTAACTAGGAAACTTTTGTGCAAAATATGGTCATTTAGTGACATTCAGGAAATCGGTAACAGTTAAATCCGTAATAAATAAAGGTGAAGGAGGATAATGGGCCTGACGTTAGAGAAATAAAATGGAATATTATTTAGATATTAATACAATTTAAATTACGAGCCTCATTAGTGTCATCTTTATATTGCATTAAAATAAAAACTAAGCAATGGACTTTGTCTATGATTCACTCGTTCTGCTCTCTCTGCACGGTGACATATTTTCAACCGTATGTAGTTTTATATAATTCAAATCAATGTTAATTCACCGAAATTCTGGGCTATTTACTTTAAACCTATCAAGTTATCGGCCCAGAAGCATTAATAAAAGTAGAAAGTGCAAACAAGTTCGATAAACACAACAAAATTTGAAAATCGGCAAGAAAAAAACAAAACCGCACAGACGCGTCGTAATCTTGTTCGTACATATAGAAGTTCCTAAAATAAACGCAAAGATGACCTCAAATGATCCTGGATGATGGCCGCAAATTATTCTATGTGGAGTCTCGCCGTGAGAAAGGGAAGCACTTGTAGATCCAAATAAAGATAAAAAAGCGAAATAATCAATCATTCTACTTGTGGATTCGACAAACTACGTCCACATTTAAAAATTCGAGTGTGCCAAGGAAGAATTCGAATGTTCAACAACTTGGCGCGCTTTCGACAATTCCGGCTAACACGCCAAGTGGGCTTACTTCGTGACTTACGTACAAATTATCTTGCTGGATGTCAAAACGTAGAGGAACATGTACAAAATAATGACGATAGCTCCTAAACTGAGACATATAGGTTTTAAAGTAGATTATGAGTCACTGGGCACATTATTACTCTCCTGTCAATCAGATTCATATAAACCCATGATTCTAGCCATCGAAAGTTCCGACATTAAGCTTAATGCAGACTCGGTGAAGGTTCAAATGTTACAAGATGTTAAATTAAGTGAAGGTGATATAACAGCTTTTTTAACCATAAGAAAAATGCTATAAGAAATATCGACCTAAAGATCCCCATTGCTTCAGATGTAATAAGTATGGATATGTAAATACAGAACGCAAGTGTAAACCCAAGAAGAAATCACATCAAGAATTAGTTCAAGTTATGCCACTGCTTTCATAGTGTCTATCGGTAACTGTGATGCTTGCTATATAGACTCCGGCACTTTAACGTATATGATCAAACATATTAATCTGTTACAAGAAGAAAAAATATCACTTGTGAAAACAATCATGGTAGCAAATGACAAATCCTTAAGAGTGAAAATTCTGTTCAAGTAAGTCTAACAGTGAGCGACAACAGGAGTTAATGCAAGAAAATATTGTTGCAAAGTGTTTTATATGTTCCTGAACTAGCAACGAACTTATTATCAGTCAGTAAGATAACAAAAAGTGGTGATAAAGAAAAGTTTAATCATTAAAACTGTGAAACACAAAGTAAAAACAATATAGTAGTCGGCATAGAAAGCTTAATCAACAATATGCTCAGGTTTAACTTGTGTTCTGACAATGTGTCCATATTTGAGGTTGACAAGTAAGATATTTATTTAAGGTACCTACGAATATGGCATTTCAATTTTCAAGATCTCAAAAGAATTGAGGATAACATTAATGGTGTCACACAAACGCGCTTACCTCTGAAACATACTGGTGCAAGGGCTACAAAACGATTTGAACTAATCGATTCTGTTGTATGTGATCCCATGGAGCCCATGTTACTAGCAGGAGCTAATATTTCATCACTGGTATTAAATCACTGTTATAGAAGACTATTCCAAGAAGGTATATGTTTATTTTCTTCATAGAAAATCTGAAGACCCTGACAAGTTTAAACAGTTTAAAAACCAAGTGGAGAAACGATTAGATTGTCAAATAAAATGTGTTCGCTCTAACAATGGCCTTGAAAATGATAACAACAAGTTCAAAGAATATTTAAAACATGCTAGCTTTCTGCATTAGACAACTAAGCCCTATATACCTGATAAAACTGGAGTCGCAGAAAAAAATGAGCCGAACCCTAGTAGAGAATGCTAAATGTCTGCTGAAAAATAAAAACTTACCTAAGCTATATTGAACCGAAGTAATATACATAGCTGCTTATCTCAATAACAGAACTCCGACTCGGTGACTCGGATTAAAAACTCCAGAAGATATGCAGTCTAAATGGGAACCAAAAATTAAACATCTAAGGATATTCGGTTGTAAAGCTATGATACATATTCCAAAAGAGTAAAAGAGGATACGGTGCACTAAACTACAGAAAGCTCGATTTATTAGATACTGTGAAAATTCTAAAAGTTTTATATTTATAATTCCACCATCTAAAACCGTCATAAAGTGCAGAGATATTTTTCTGGAGTTTACAGCCAAAAGAGGTAATGTAAATCTAACAAACTCAACAAGTTAATTAGAATCAGTAAGTGACAATGAAAATGACAGCTGCGATGACATATCAAGCACTACAAATATTACTGCCAATGAGTATCACCCTGATAAAGATATTTCTGGGTGTGAGTATGTACCTAATACAGTGGTTGAAATACCACCCCAGTGAAAGATGACTCTGTGACCTTGAAAGGAAATATCCACTAAGGTTTATGAAAAAGGACACCTCTGTATTGGTGGAAGTTAAACGATATTCATCCCTCTGAACTATGATAAAGCAGTCTCATCAACTAACTCTGAAAAATGAAAGATATCAATCAAAAGGCAATTAGAATCTCATCATCGCAATGGAACATGGACATTGAGAGAAAAGCTTCTGGGTGCGAACGTGATTGGCTGCACGTGAGTCTTTCGCATCAAAGATGAACCAACCGTTATGAGTCTCGTCTTTAAGCAAAGGAACACGCACAAATACAAATTATTGATTATGATGAAACATTCACACCAACGGTCAGTGTTCCTGCAGACCCACATAAGAAGTTTCAAAAGCCTAATAGACCATCTGAAAAGACCTATTCTTATAGATAAGAGACTGGATCAGTCATTCACGCAACAGCCGTAACCAGACCAGATATTGTCTTTGCAGTAAGGGAGATGAGTAACTTTTTACATACTTATATCTACATTCACTGGAATGTTGTGAAGAAAATATTTAAATATTTAAGGAAAACCAAAGATCGTGGTCTACGTTATGTATCAAACTCTCACCCTACTACTTAATTGGATAGAGTGATGCTGTTTATGCAAACGACATTGAGTCAAGACGGTAGATAACTGGAAATATATTTCTTAAAAATGGAGCTGCCATTATCTGATCTACTCAATTCCAACAAATAGTAGCATTGTCTACGACTAAGTCAGAATTTATGGCTGCCTGTGCAGCGACCAAGGAAGCTATGTGGTTAAAATAACTACTAAGTAATATTAGTGAGTTCAAAACAATTCTATGCGCATTAACATTCATTCATTACGCTATTAAAATTTTGGAAAAAATATCATTACTTTCGTGTTGTTAAATATCTCAAATGTAAAATGTAAATAAGAACTGTTTAATTTAATGAAAAGTTTAATAAATGTTATTGATTTACTTAGTCTCATTTAATAAATTTAACTTTTTGTAAAAATACATAATAGGTAGGCTTGAATTTATTAGAAGAATTAACATATTAATATAATTTAAATTACAAGCCTTATTAGTGTCATCTTTGTATAGCATTAAAATAAAAACTAAGCAATTTAAGTTGTCTATAGCTCATTCGCACTTCTCTCTCTGCTTAGTGACATTTCTACTGCTACCGTACGTTTTTGTATATGAATCTAATTGAAATCAGTATTAATCCACCGAAGTGCCCGACTTTGTACTTTAAATATATCAATTATTTGTAGAAGCTGGTATTTTTCAGAAAAAAAAAGCAAAGAATATAGTGACTTACAATCTGTGAGGAGTAAAAATTAAATGTAATTTGTGAGTATTAAAAAAGTTATTTATGTAAATACGCATATATTATATTTTTAAGATATTAAGAATTCGTAATACAAATTAAAAACAACAAGGAAAATGAAACGAAGTACGTAAGACTTTTAAACTCCAGAAAGTTATAGAAAATAAAAAAGATTATATGTAAAGTGGTCAAAATTATGCAGATGATGCAGTCTCGAAAGAAAGATTTTCTTAATCAATACATGTAAGCAAATGAGGCATATATATATATATATATATATATATATATATATATATGTATATATATATATATATATATATATATATATATATACACGTATATATATATATATATATATATATTTATATATATTCAACCACACATTTTACGCGACTTGTGATTAATTAGAAAAATAAACAGATTAGTAGATTAAAATTTTTATAGTATTTAGTAACATTTTATAAAGTTGAATAAAAATTTGTACACAAATAAAACCCTTATTATGAAGGTTCCATACATATTTATACATTTATGGATATCTAAGGGTATGTAGTTGTTCTATTACACTGTGTATAAATATTAATTTTTTTCAACGTAATTATATTTCCTGTTAACCTTTCACAGGCATAAAAGTTTGGTATATGATTAAAATAATACAAAGTATTTATTAAAAACTAGAATTATCTGTCAAGTTTATGTACAATATTTTCATAAATTGTTATAAATATCATTTTTTCATAATTTTTGGTTGAGAAGTTTCGGAAACAAACGCGTATAATATTGCATATTTTCATCAATACATCCCTGAAGTCATACTATCCAAAATTCTGCCTTCGTTATTATTCTCTTCAAATGATACCCAACGAATTAAAAAGAAAGTTTCAAAGCAATTAAATTGTACACCTTATTAAAATTTCCATATAAACACTTTTAAGTATTAGCTATAGAAATATGTGCGGATTAATATGCTATATTAATACGCCAAATTACAAATTTGTCAGTTTAACGGTTTCTGAGAAAAGTAGATATGTGTGTAATAATATAAAGTGTTCGTTTTCAATTTTGAGATGCGGAATCCTATAAGACACCAATAAATTAAAATATCCTTACGGTTTTCTTAATACTGAAATGCCATCTAGCAGTTCAAAAATGAATATCAATTGAAAATATTGAAAAAAAATGGCGCTATAAAAATTCATTTGCAATTTTAAGAGGTCAGTCAATCCATTGACAGAACGGGTAAAAATAAAAATTATCACTCTAAACGCATACATTAGTGTTTTATATCAGGTACTAAATACATATCGTTAGGTATTATTTACATAGTGGCATGTTATGTAAGTAAAATTTGAAAATTACGAGTATGTTCAGCATATTTCTCTACTACAGTGGTTAAGCGTAAAAACAAGACTTTCGCCTGTCTGTCTAAGGAATATTTTCATACTTTCCCCACATAGCCCAATGCATAAAAAATTGTTTGAAAAAGCTGTTACCAGATACGAAAGGTATCCTCTATGCCATTCAATGATGTCATGCAACATACCGAAGATCGAGATCAGATTGCTTGAAAAAAGTAATAAAATCTTATAAATTGGTGAATCCAAAGAGTCGCAACCTTTGGTCATGAGGAAACGACTAATAAGAATAAGATATCTCATAGTTTTTCTTATTATTTCAAAACAAATTAAAAAAATATATTTAGTAATTTCTGAGTTAAAGGAAAAAAAACAAACGCTACATGTTATCATAGAAATTCCGGGCTTATTAAATCTTCAATCTGTTACTTGTGGTTTCACTTGCAAAAAAACTAAATATTGCGTGATTACTGATTATCTCAAGGCAAAATTTTATTATATTTTGGTTAATTTTTCAATAAACCAACAAACTGATGAACAACCCATTCGATATTCATTGTTTAATTACATTTTCTTTTATTTTCTAATTTTTTTCTTTTTTTGTATTATTTCTCAAAAGTTTATATTATTATATCGTAAAGAGTGCCACCCTGTTTAACTAAATGACAGTCATTCAAACAGTATTTATTTAATACCGCACCATCTATTGACCACCTCTTCAACAAAGATGCACGACAGTTATTCAAACAATTATTATTTATAAATAAACATTCATTCACTGTGGCTTATTTTTTCAAAAAATCATCCAAATTAAATGAAGGCTTAAAGTGAAACCGAATTACAGACACTGTAAAGAGTACAGTTGCATTTTACAGAACTTATTTTTTCGCTTGGACTATTAGACGTGTCTTTTTCACGAGTTCGTAGATTCAATTATATTCATATTTAAGTTAAAGATACATATTGCCACAAATAAGCAAAGGTCACATTATGATCTCTAATCTTGTTTTCAAAGAAGTTTTCTATACTAAGAAGTTAAAAAAAAACATATCTGAGAAAGCCATCGTCTCTTTTGTACTGGTTTTACAATAAAATTATTAGAACTTTTAGAAATGAAATACCTCTTACATACATATTTTTCATTAGGCAAATTTTGCATTTTACATTTGGTGAAAGGCAATTATACGCACGGGCTAACTTAAATAATTATGAATTAACTAAAAAAATAATGTCACATTTTACACACATAATAAAAGATATTTGGACGCAATTGTCTATGTACGAGTTTAGTTATCCTAAGAGTAAAAGCTTCAACTTTATATTAATTAATACTGTGTAAAATATTTGTATCTTTGACCAAACATAGTACTCTTACATGGTTAAGTCTAAAAGTGAATACCGATAACAGAATATGTTTATACAATTTTTTTATTTTTTATTGACGTGTAAACATGTGTATTTCTTCTGATCGTTCACTGATAGCTTGAGTAGAAGTAGTTCGGCGGTATTTGTAGCGGCGCTGTCTGGACGTGACGTCATATATTTTAACTCGACGCTGTAAATCCTCCAAATTACTTCTCACTTATGTGCGGACGGAAGCGCGCCCCGTATATTGAATCAGACTGGAGCTTTCGTTCATTCGTCACTGGCGTCATAAATGTGGATGACCAATTCGTTGATTTAAAATGACATACTTTTTACAGCCTGACTTATAGATGGAGCCATAATATGTTATATTTCAAGTTATTTTCGTGACGGTAAATTTTTAAACATGGCTTCATATACTATTGTGATGGGAACAAATCCTCCTTGAAATGGAAAAAAATTAAAATTATGATTAGTTAATGTTTTAGGAACATTTTATTAGTGTCTGGCATTATTTTCTTAGATTAATTTAATACCGTTAAATATTTTTTTTTGTAGCTAATTTCATCTTTAAAATAATTTTCGTCAAAGGTTTCGGTAGCTTATTTGCTTTGAGTACATTAATTTCGCACCATAAATTTCTTTGTAGTAACTAAGCAAAATTTTATTGAAATATCTCAAATATTGTTCGTCTGTATTACCATTAAATTAAGGTTTTGGATGCTAGTTGACGGTTACTATAGAATTCAATTTACTAAAGAAACAAAAGTTTATTTTTATCTGTTGGTAATTTTCATAATATATGTGTATTTGTATAAACTTAGAAAAGTGCTGGATATAAAATTCATCTAGGATCTAGTTTTTATACATTCTAAAAGTCCTATATTTTCTTACTCTATTCCATACAAAAAGTTTATTTGTCTTAGAGATAGATGCTAAAAATTAATGTATAAAATTTTTCTTATGTGGGTATGTCCCTCTGCTTATTCGTATATCATGGTATTATAATTGTTACGTTTAAGAACATTTTCAGGAAGATGTTTCAAAGTTGCAAATCATTATTTTTTTCATTATTTTATTTGTATTTCATTATTTTATCCATTTCAATTCGTTTTTTATTCAATGTTTATTTGAGTCGGTTTAATTATTTTTCGGAAAATATTATGCAAGTTTCAATTTCATGAAAATTACGTCTATATATAGATCTTGAAGCTATTTCTTGCAAAATTACTATCAGTTACTTTAAACTTTTATCTCCTTCTAGTAAATATTAAAATCCCTTTTTTATTTGTTATAACTTACCCCACATTATATAGATTAAACTTCATATGCAAAGTTAATAATGAATAAATAATTAAAGTTACTTTTTTAACTGTTTTTTTCCCTTACCATAAGTTGGTTAAATAAAATTTTATAACGTTGTTGTACAAACCGTCGTTATTGTACAAACCGAATACGACTTACTTAACAGTATAGTAGGACACCGCCAAAAACAAACATCCAAAAATATAACTTTATATAGAGTATAGTTTGTCTAATAATATTTATTATTATTTCTTTATTTTATAAATAACATATGATGTGAGAATAAGAAAATAAAAGCATAACTCATATTAAATCATTATATCTTTAAAGAACCTTTTTTTATATTTACAGGCTACTGCCGAATCTAAAGAAAGGTATTGTTTTTGATCGCCAGCTAGATGAATATGTATGGCCGTACATATATCCGCTCGTAGAACTTCAAGGACTGGATTAATTTTAGTAAATGAGATGTAACTGAATTTGACATATCATGGCGAGTGTCGAGAAAAAATTATCGCGATTTGTGAGTAACAGGTATTTAATATTAAATTAAACTATGAATCTCAATGCAAAACAACAAAAGATTTATTTGGAAATTAAAATTTTTTAAAATGATTTCTAAAAGCATTAAAATTTAATAACAGAATTATTTTCAACGGTAGAGTTAAAAAAATGTATGCTTCTAATTAACGAATTTAGTTTTAATTAAATCATGTACTAAATACATATATGCATTCAATTAATAAATATGTGGAATATAAAGATTTACTTCAGTATTCATTTTTTAAACGGATAGTGGGGTGAAGTTTTGCTGTTTTTAGTAGTCGGTATTATATTTTATTTTAACTTATTGTATTGCCCTTGGTAAGAATTATTTACATAAAAAATGTGATGGAGCTATGTTAAATCTATTCCAAATTTTCTGGATACGCTTAGGAATGTTTTTTGGATATGCTTAGGAAAAAACTGGTCAAGCGCCAGTAGAATTCGCAGTACAAGGGTTCCGCACATATATAGGCACTTATAAACATTTAGGAGTTCATGATAATAGTATTAAGCTATTGAAAAATATTGAATATATTTGGCGTTAATTTTGTAGAAATTCATTATCCACAATTAAATGAAACTACGTGATGTAGTATTATTTCTATTTTCTTTAATTTCTTTACCACGACGTAGGTTGTATTACAACATCTTCAGGTGGGATGTTAGCAAAGATGTTGTAATACAACGAAACCTAGGTCGTGGTAAAGAAATTAAAGAAAGTAGAAATAATACTACATCACGTAGTTTCATTTAATTCTGACTATTGAAAAATATTAATTTTTACGTAAATAACATATTTCGTCTTTAATAGACGTTAACATTTGGCGGATATTTAAAAAATTATACGATCTAGGATAATCGCTACAATATTTCTTCAACCTTTATTTTTGGACTACCAAGAAGCGTTATTTTTTCATAAATTTAAATTGAATAGTTTCTTTGAAAATAAGGGGATACATATTTTTTGCATATCTTTCAATATACCATTGAAGATCAACCTAAACTTAGGAAGAAAATCGGAAGCCCTTATTTTCAGTCTTTTTAAACATTACCTCACAATATCTACCACAAAAAAAATAATAACGAATACTTAATTGAACCTCCCTGAAATTTTCATAAAAATATTTTTGAGTGTTATATATACAAATAACTATATATTGAACTCATTCAATGTGTATACTGAATAATTCAAATTGTTTTCTGCGACCAAAGAATCACTAATATTTTCCAAAAAATTGAGGGTTTCTTTAATTTTCTTTCAACTTGCTTATCGATGTCGAAAGACACAAATCATTTCCAACTTCGTAGATGTATAGAATATTCTTAAAGTATTATGATTTCATATTACATATCATACTGGAATGATGCAATTAGGTTGATCTTCAAAGTTATTTTTAGATTTAATCACTAACACAAAATTTTAGTATCAAAAACAATAGGTACAGAAGTAGAATTTTGAAAACTGAACTTTTTTATTTCTAAATATTTATAAAAAGTAGTATTTCGATAAATAGTAAACAATTTGGTTAATAATAAAGTTTTATCGGACAATGAAAAATGAAATAAAATTTTTTATTGAATTGGGACATGCATAAATATAAAGTTGTGGAATACTAGAATTATTCTGTAGATATTCAATTATACAGATACTGATATTAAGTTATTACATATATTTTAAATGTTTTTTTAAATTTTTACTTATTCAGTTTTCCATTTAAGTTATCAACTGTAATTATTATATTCTCGCCTAAAACTTACTTTCCAATCTTTCGTATAATTAAAAAAAATGCATTTTAAACAGGGATTACCTCAAGTTACGTTGCTCTCAAGATACATAAATTCTGACTCCTGTAATTTGTGATTTTAAACTCAAACACCTTACAATTAATAGATTTTTAATTTGTTGTTATTGTTCAATTTATACTACCACTAATGTCTACTGGGGTAGACATTTGATAAAGACATAATCGAATCGATAATTTAAATGCCGCTACCATGTCGACATATAAGGTAGTCCAAAATGTAGAACACGGACCTTATTTTGCACTTATTGTGTATGCGATAATTTTATATTTGACCCATCTTAAATAATGTATCTAAATATACTACCACAAACGTTAAGTAATGTTTTGATTATTCACTCATCTAACTAAAACTTATTCAACTTCACTAATTGTTACTTCATTATTCTTATTGAGTTCATTCTATTTCGTTTATTTTATTGAGTCTGGTTGTTTCTCACCCCTGCGCTTATGCTATTAGTCTCCATGTGTTTATTGTATGCGATTTTTCTCATTACATGACAGTAATTTGAAGTATGCGTACATTTTTTCCTTCCCGGTTTATGCTCCCAAGTTTTGATACAGTAAATTACATCTTAATATCAAAAAGGCACCGTTTATTTCCTCGAAAAAATTCCTCGTAAAATCAAGACTTCTACTAACTTTCCTCTTTAAGTCTATCCATCTATATCCTGTTCGTTTATACCTAGCGTTTTTATCCTTCCATTTTTTTAAATATAGTAATAACTAATGGTTTTTTTTCTCTATTTAATATTTATATTTATTTCGCAAAATTTTTTTTCCAAATATTCTAAACTATCAAATAATCATGTACAAATCACGTAAAAATTTAATTTTTCATTAGTAAATTCCTTAAAAATTCTTCTCAGATGTGAAAATAATTATTTAAGTATTTACTTTTTAAGTTTCCACAGCTACGACACGTAGTTTCAATTTCTTGTAACCTCTTTTGCTATTTAGTAATATTTTCAATTGCACAGGTCTCTGGCAATATAACAATCGATAACTTTAATTTAACCTACATTTAATTAAAAATATCTCGATCATTTTGCTTTGCAAAATAACATGGGTTGACCGGCCGACGGGATGTCGCGTGTATTTGCAATTACTTTGCTCGCCATCTCACCCCAGTGTCAACTCGATAACTTGGCCCAACATTAATTACAATGCATTGAACCTTTGGGGAAAATCGATTAACGGTAAATAGATGAAAAGTTGTGGTCGATTTTAATTTCAAATGCAGACAATGCTTAATTTGTTTTATGCAAAACAACATTAAAATTAGAATAATGCCTATTAATTGTCTATTGTTCCTTGTTCAATAATTTGTAACAAGGGTTAATTAAGTGTAATCAAAAGAATAATAGCTCAACCTTACGTTTATTTAAATTAGTGTACCTGAATCAATTTCGTATTTCTTTTGTTTTCGTAATATTAATTTTTTTCTCTCCTTCAAACTTTGTCTTTCATTTATTTTTTTATTGGAAAAATAAATTTAAAAAATTAATTTAATTACAATTAATGAATGTTATACAGTGAACACGTAAGGCTGAGAATAGGTCAACAGCGATTCATTTAGATATTGCCACTCAACTAGCCGTAAATCATATTCCAAGGCGTCCGCAAAAACTAAACTGACGGGAATGAGCGCCACCGTCTTTTATTAAATCTGGTATATTTATTTTGTACTACGCGTACTGTGTTTATGTACACACACACAACCACGCACGCATCCACACGCACACGCGCGCACACATACACACATGCGCGCGCACACACGCACACGTATGCTCACACGTACACACACACAAACAATACACTTATAAATACATATATATATATATATATATATATATATATATATATATATATATATGTATATATATTTATATATATATATATATATATATATATATATATATATATATATATATATATATATATATATATATATATATATATGTAAAAGGATTGCTCCTTTATCGTGTGTATTTTCTATTTTATTCATGTTATAGTTATATACATAATACATTTTTTCAAAAAGAATATTATATTTATATACAAAATTTTACGGAAATGTGTTAGGAAATTAAGGCGTGAGACACGGACAAAGAAACAAATAACCATATACCACCATTCGTTTTATATTCATTAAGCTGTTAGGGATTTAACGTTAGGGCCAGTTATACAAAAGAGTGATGAGTGAGGTAAAATTTCGAACTGGTTTATATTATTGTAGCGCGTGTAATATTGGCCAAATTATCATACAGTCAATTACATATCTAAACAACTAATTTATTTAGTGACCATTCCACTCACTTCCACGCGATCTAATCATGTCTTATAATGAGTCGTCCATGTTTTTTTTACAAAATTGCTTATTCATGTAGTTAATACATTAGTATTAAGTGTGTAGTTAATACTAAAAAGTAAGCAGAGGCAGCTAACAAATGTTATACAATTAATATAAATTCCATTAAGGTAAATTAAACTTTGCATTGGAACATCCTTCTTCATGAAATATTCAGTGCTAAGGGGAAGTTTTACCTTTGATCATGCTTTAGACTGTATCGAGTTGTACATAATATATTACCTAGAGATTGGACCATTAATCAATTACTACTTAAATCACAAAACGTAGAAAGGATAAATCTTTATTCCAGAACATTTAAGCTAGTTAGTGCAAGCTCTAAAGAGTACTGGTTAAATTATATAAGTAGTTTTGTAAAAAGATTTATTGAGTTAAAACTTTCTTTATTTAATGGAGTGATATTTTTAAATTAAGTAAAAACTACACTATAATATTATCGTAATTTAGACTTGAATTTTTGTTTGTTCAGGTGATAATTTTTCTTGACCTATATTGTACACGTTATTTCCATTTGAATTTATTCCAGCAAATTTCTCTACTCCAGGAATTTAAAGTAAAACAAGAGTGTCGACTGTCTCTCTATAAAGAATATTTTCATACTTTGCCACATAGATTGAAAAATAGTTTGAAAATATTAATACCAGATACGAACTGTATCAATGATGTCATGCAATATGTCCAAGACCGAGATCAGATTGCTTGAGAAAAGAAATAATGTCTCTCTTAGTTTTTGCTATTATTTCAAAAAAATTTAAAAATATATATTTAGTAATTTCTGATTTAAAGCACATAAATCAAATTCAAAATATTTAGTATGGAAATTCCGGGCTTATTAAATCTTAAATCTGTTACCCAAGGTTTCGCTTAAAAAAAACAAAATTTTGCATCATTACTAATTATCTCAAAGTAAAATCTTTACTTCATTTTGGTTTATTTTTCAATAAACCAACAAACAGTTGAACAAACAATTCAATGTTTTTTTTATCAATTCTTTATTTTATTATTTCTCAAAGGTGCATATTATCATTTCGTAAACAATGCCATGGTGTTTAACTAAGCGACAGTTATTCAAACAGTTTTTATTTAAAACAGCACCATCTATTGACAATCTGTTCAACTAAGATACATGACAATCATTCAAATAATTATTATTTATAAATAGACAGTCATTCATTGCCGCAAAGAAACTGCATCCGATTTGAATCAAGGTTTAAAGTGAAACCGAATTAAATGAACGAATGATTGTAATGAATGATTGATTGTAATTGCTCGCACGGGCTAACTAGTTTTCACGATTTAAAGTAATAATTAAATTAAATATAGAAAATATTATATTTTGATTAAATATATTTAGACGGAATCGTTTATGTAGGAGTTCAATTTTGTTTATAATAAAACGTTGAACTTTATATAAATTAATACCGTATAAAATATTTATAACTTTGACCTAACGTGATACACTTGCAGGAAAATAATATATAGTCCAGCCTAAAAGTAAATACCGATAACAGAATCTCTTTGACAACTTTTTCTATTTTTATTCACGTGTGAATGTATGTATTTCTACTGATCGTTCATTGATAGCTTGAGCATAAAACAGTTACGTCTCTGGCGGAATTTGTAGCGGCGCAGTCCGGACGTGACGTCATATATTTTAACTTGGCGCTGTAAATCCATCAAATTACTTCTCAGTTACGTGCGAATGGAAGCGCGCCCGGAATATCGAATCCGACGTCAGCTTTCGCTCATTTGTTACTGGCGCCCTTACTGTCGATGACCAATTCACTTATTTAAAATGACATACTTTTTACAGTCTGATTTATAGAAGGAGCCATAACATTTTAATTTTGGGGTTACGTTCTTGACGGTAAATTTTGAAAGATGGTTTCATATATTTTTTTATTAAAGAAATTTTAAATATGTTCATTAGTGAATGTTTTAAAAACAATTCTTTAGTTTCACGCATCACATTCTTAGAATAATTAAATACCGTCAAATATTTTTCGTTTTCAACTAATTTCATATCTAAGCTAATTTTCGTCAAAGACTACTGTAGCTTATTTGTTTTAAGTATATACATTTCACGTTTTAAGTATATACAGTTCCTTTTCACAGATCAGTTTTATTGCAATATCTCAAATATAATTCGTCTATATTACCATTACATTAAGGTTTTGGATATGTATTGAAGGTTATTATGGAATTCAATTTACTATAGAAGCAAAAATATATTTTTATCTGTTGGTAATTATCATTATGTGATCTTGGCAAGAGTCCTAGTTATAAAATTCACCTAAGATCCAGTTTTTTATAGATTCTAAAAAGTCCTGTGGATTTCTTTACTGTATTCTATAACAAAAAGTTTTGTTGTCTTAGAGGTAAATGCCAAAAATGAATGTTTATAATTTTGCTTATGTGCACATGTCATATCCTTCTGCTTGTTCATATATCACGGCATCATAATTCTTTCCATTTAAGAACATTTATAGAATAATGCATATTAATTACCATACCACGTAGAATTAAAAATAAATTTTAGGTGATTTCTCAAAATCTGAAGGTTAATGCGGTCAAGGGCTAAATATTTCACGAATATTGTCAAAAATGTTATTCTAACGTTAATTGGTCGATGGATAGAACATTAGAGAAATCGACAGGACGCCGTCGATTTTGGCTCGTTTAGTGATTCTTTACTAGAGATGGTATATGCTTCTGACTCCTCAGAATTTAAACGTTCAACATGTATCTTATTTGAAATATTGGTGACCCGCTGTTTCCTTGACAAGCACAAATCAGTTAAAAAAAGGCTTGTATCATCACCATTCTTAGTAAATTATTACGTTAGTTGTATGATTTAATTGTTGGATTTATAGCTGTTCTCTTTTTCTCCAAATATGATACATGCACATAAGTATGTGTGTATGTATGAATATATATTTTTGTGCGAATGTATATAATATATATATATATATATATATACATATATATGTGTGTGTGTGTGTGTGTGTGTGTGTGTGTGTGTACGTGTGTCTGTGCATGTGTGCTTGTGTCTGTGTGTGTGTTGATCTGTGCGTGTGTGTGTATGTGTCCGTGCTTGTGCAAGTGCGCGTGTGTGTGTGTATGCGTGTGCGTATGTGTGCACATGCATGTGCGAGTGTGTGCCTATGCGTGTGTGTGCGCGTGAGCGAGTGCGTGCATGCGCGTTTGCGTGTGTATACGTGTGTAAACAAAATACACGCAGCACGAAATGAATATACTCACTTTAATTAAATATAGCGGCATTATTTCCCTTCCCTATTTTATTTAATACTGCATTTTGGAATACGATTTACGGCTACGGCTACTATTTTACGGCTACTATTTGCAGCATTACATATTCATTGCAAAACATGAATTTATTTGACGTTTCAATAAAAGAAGCAAAAAAATTGTAATTAACGTGTTTTTAAAATTTATTTATGCGATAAAAAAAGAAATTGGGAATAAAGTTTAAAACAGAAAAACAAGTTAGATAACACATAAACCAAAAGAAATACGAAAATTATTCACTTACACTAATTGAAATAAACGTTAGGTATATAGGAATAAACTCATTCTTTTAGGTATATAGGAATAAACTCAATCTTTTAATTACACTTCATTAACCCTTGTTACAAATTATTGAACAAGGAACAAAGGACAATTAATTAGCATTATTCTAATTTTAAAGTTGTTTAGAATAAAACAAATTAAGCATTATCTGCATTTGAATTTAAAATCAACCACAACCTTTCAGCTATATACCATTAGCCATTAGCCGATTTTTCCCTGGGGTTTAATTTATTGTAATTAATGTTGGGCCAAGTTGTGTAATCGAGTTGACACTGGGGCGAAATGGCGAGCAATGTAATTGCAAATACACGCGACGTCCCTTCAGCCGGTCAACCCATGTTATTTTGAAAATCGAAATGATTGAGGTATTTTAAAGTCAATTTATGATAAATTTAGTTTTCGATTATTGTATTTTAAGAGACTTGTGTTATTGAAAATATTTCCAAGTTGTGAAAATAAAACTAAATGTGGTAGCTTTGCAAGTTTTAAAGAAACATTACTTAAATAATTATTTGCCCATGGAGAAAAATTTATAAAAAGGGGGTATTAATGTCGATTGGCACAGTCGATGGATGAAAAAATATAAGATAAATATAAATTTCTATATATGCGTAAATGAGTTCCTACTTTATTTCTATTTAGAACTATTATCGAACAATTATTTCAGTATTCACCATAATCAGTTTAATTGTATGATTACGTGTAATGAATTGGAAAGTGGTTTCAAATATGGAGGAACTCTCGGGCGTAGGTCTGTCGTGTATTAGGGTAGATTTCCAGATTTCATACCTCAAATGCTAAAAACAGAATTGTTATGCTTACGCTTCACTACCTGACAGAATTGCGTAATAAAATAGATATGTTTATATTAATTTATATGCATATATATATATATATATATATATATATATATATATGTGTGTGTGTGTGTGTGTGTGTGTGTGTGTGTATGTGTGTGTGTATTACTGAATTTTCTTTTCTGTAATTTATTATCTTCACTCCTAATAAATAAAAATTCAAAACTTTAATAACATTGATGTTATAAATATGTGAGAAAAACCCTAAATAATGTTTCCAAAAAAAATAAGTACCTGATTACAATGCATAGTCCTTCATTCTAGTGGTAATTATTCACATTTTCGTCAAATTTTGTGTAAAGAGTGGAAAATAGAATTTCAATTTTGACAGTATTTTCAACATCGTTTACTTAATATTAATGACACATAATATTTATTAGTGCACATAGGTCTCTTGCACACCATGATAGGTGTATTTATATACACACAAATTATTACGTGCGAATAGCGGCGCATTGACCCTTTCGTTTTCATATTTTTTTTCTAATTTAACAACTTGTCTAAATGTATGTTTAAGTTGAAGTAATTTCGGAACTATTTTCCTACACTAATGTCTTCATAGTACGAGTATGTATATTCACAAATGTGTATTAAAAGAAAATATTTTTCATAATACCCAAACATGGCATATTCCAATTCATTATGATAATTGGTGTCGTAACGGCAATGACGAATGTCGAATGACCGTTCTATGCTTACACAATTTGTGGAAACTTAATGCAACCGCCATTTCCGCCCAGAGCTACGCAGAGGGCCAAACCGGAAGAGGAAAAGTACGTAACGAATTCCTAACGATGGTGTATTTCCTCATATTTTATTATAATTCACCTTTTATAATGTGCGGGAGTTAAGTGGATATTTTGAGATGTTGAGGCGCATTTGGTAATGTTACGAATGAATTGTTATATCAGAAGATAAATTAAAAATTTGTGACAGAAATAAACATATTTTATCCATTTCAATATAAACGGAAACCGAAATACTACTTTTTAAACTTACTCATATTTGAACTTTTTTTAACTTTGAGTAAATTTAAAAAAAAAAATTTTTTTTGTTAGTATAAATTCACTAAATTTACTTGGATTTTGAATTGACATGGT
The DNA here is from genome assembly GCA_039881145.1 of Druceiella hillmani. Taxonomy (NCBI): domain Eukaryota; kingdom Metazoa; phylum Arthropoda; class Insecta; order Lepidoptera; family Hepialidae; genus Druceiella; species Druceiella hillmani. Next base: position 23,306,025 of record JAYKKI010000022.1, on the reverse strand, counting down.
ATTACTTGTTTGATAGACTTTCACTACATATAACTTATAAACACGAATGTATTATATAATAACCAAAATTAATAACAGAAAAAACTGGAATTATGGACGTTCTTTTGATGTAATTTCACATATTTAATAGTATGAATTATTAACTAATCAGGACTAATGACTATTGAAGTGTAGTATATATTCAGTTCAATTCCGTTCACAACAAATCCAATATCCGAATTTGATTGTCACTTGCTTTTTTCTTTGATTTCCCATCTTTGCCTTTTCATTCCCTGCTAGATAATTCCGGGTTTTATCGGGTTTGATATATTTTTAAGTGTTTTCCCCTCTAACTCACTTCGTTTTGTAAAAAAGATTTTATACTATTTAAAAAGGACTGTTGAAATGGTTAAAGAAATTTGAAAAGTAAGGTAAGAAAAGAAGGCATTAAAATATAAATGGTTAAATGAAAATGTAATAATAAAGACCGTTCTATGGTTACACAATTTGTCGAAACTTATTGCAACCACCCTTTCCGCCCAGACCTACGCAGAGGATCAAACCGGAAGAGGAAAAGTACGTAATGAATTTCTAACGACGGTGTATTTCCTCATATTTTATTACAATTTTGCTTTTATTATGTGCGGGAGTTAAATAAATATTTGAAGATGTTGAGGCGCATTTCGTAATGTTACGAATGAATTATTATATTACAAGATAAATTAAAAATTTGTGACGAAAATAAACATATTTTTTCTATTTCTATAAAAACGGAAACGGAAATAACATTTTTTAAACTTACTCATATTTGAACTTTTTTTTAACGTTGAGCAAATTTTGAAAAGAAATGGTTTTTATTTTTTTTTTAGGATAAATTCACTAAATTTACTTGGATTTTGAATTGACATAATATTACTTGTTCGATAGACTTCACTACATGTAACTTATAAACATGAATGTATTATATTATAATCATAATTAATAACAGAAAAAACTGGAATTATATACGTTTTTTCTTTTAATTTCACATATTTAATAGTATGAATTATTAACTAATCAGGAATAATGACTATTGAAATGTAATATATATTCAGTTCAATTCCGTTCACAACAAATCCAATATCCGAATTTGATTGTCACTTGCTTTTTCCTTTGATCTCACGTCTTTGACTTTTTATTTCCTTTTTTTAAGTTTTTTCCCTTCTAACTCGCTTCGTTTTGTAAAAGAACATTTTATATTATTTATAAAAGACCGTCGAAATGTTTAAAGAAATTTTAAGGGTTAGGTAAGATAAGAGGGCGTCAAAATATAAATGGTGAAAATGATAGTGTAATAATAGAAAAAGGTAGAGAAATATGGAATAAGAACAAAATTTCTCATATTCTAACGTTTTTTAACTCAATTCCCTTATATATGTATTTTCCCACAAAATGTTTAACACAGCTCATTTTTCTTAAATGCTGTTTTATTTACCACCACATAAAAGTTTTCATACATAATGTTCATCATGACATAATAATCTCAATTTTAGTATTCTTAAAAGAAACAGATTTAAATTTTGTAATACAGTTCTTTTTGTGAATTCTACAAGAAATCCTATTTGAGTCTTAATTTACGTATCGTTATCTATTCGTCAGTGTATCATCATAGCTCAAAATCTGGACCCACTATGAGCTTGAAAATTGGAATTGTTATATAAATTACTTGTCAATTATATAAAAGTAATTTATATAACTATGCCAACCATATTATGATTTCGATGAAAACCTTAAATATGTTTCTTCCTCATTTTGTAGAAGTCAAAAGTAGTGAGACGAGAATGAAAATTTACAATTCATGCATCATCCAAACGCTTTATTGCCAATAATTAAGAATTCGAACATTTTAAAAAGGACATAGTAACGATAATTTTATATCTTCGATATGGTAGATCATTGGAAAGAGCTTCAGTTTTGCGACGAATGCGGATGAAATGATCTTAGTACCAAAATTTATGTTCACCTATATTACAAGTATCATGTATTAAGGGACTGATTTACGGTAGAAGTTTTCACTATATGTTTAGATTTTTTGGTAACGAAACTAAAAAATTAATCATAAATAAAACCTACATTATATTTTGTGTATTATTTCAGATTCCTGCCACTAGACCATAATACCCACAAGTACCTTAATTCTAAGATTTTTATCGCTTTAAAGTATAGTGATATAAAGAGAAATGTAAAACTTTTAGAGATTTTATTACATAGCCAAGCGACATGGAGATGAAATTTTACTGCGGTTGCGTGAACGACATGAAGAAAACAATATTAAATGTGCCCCAGTTAATAAGCTTAATCACTATGCCAAATTTTAAATTGCAAACACGCACGCATGCACGCGTATAAGTCTCTTTTTCAAATCACACCCTTTGTCATACAGGAAATTAAATTTTTTGATGTGCTTTACATATTTTCTGTAAATTTTTCATGAGGACATTTTAAGTGTTTATAGGTGATGTTAATGGTGTGCCTGCATTTCTCGGCGAGTGACATAAGTCACTGCAAAATGCGCTAGTGCAAATCCATTTACAGGACAAAGTTAAGTGGTATCCTGATAATAATTCAAAGATAGAAAAGTTATCGTTTAATTCATCCCTGGCTAAGTGCAAAAACTTATTAAGGTTAATTTTGAGATTATCAAATTTCATGTGTGGCATTTGCGAGAACTAAGCATAAAAACCAAGAGCTTAGTTTCGAAGCGGCCCTAATTGACAATGAGTTTGCTTTTTTCCCGTGTGGCGAAGTTCATGTGCTTTGTGTAGGTGAAAGTACTTAATGACACTTATTTAATGAATTTCAAATTCAGTTAGCTCAAGGAGTAACAATTGGTTATTTTTTGTAAATCATGTTAAAACATATCTAAGTATAGGATTTGCTTACTGTAGATTATGTGAAGCGTTTCAAATAAGTTAAAGATCGTAATGTTTAATGCGACGAACTATTGGTAAAATCCTGTAGGCTGAATAGCCTGAGAAATAGGAGACAATAAATAAAAAGAAAACCTAAAATCTATAGGTTAGAGTAACATTTTATTATCTGGCTCAGTCATCAGACAATAAAGGATCCCGACCAAAAAAAATGAGATACCACCAGAAATATTAGTGTAAAAAAGGCCAAGTTAAACTTCATCAAAGTAGCTAAGTTCTTGCTGTATTTGCTAACAAAGTGTAAATGAGTGAGTAAAAGAGTCATAAGAAAGTTTGCGTCTAGATATACTATCATATCTATCAAAACATTGAACTTGGTCACGGCGAAAAACGTATCTGCTTATCCGGTATCTACGTATGTGGTAACGTATCTGGTATTAAGGCCTGTTAACTAATAAAACTGAAGTAACAGAAATAACAATTCAAATGAGCATCCACACACACATGCACTTGCATTACGTAAAATGCTACAAGCTTAAGGTCCGATGATCCTCCACGCCCTGTGCCATGTGCTAACAAAATTCATGCCGGTTGAATAAAAAATATATGTCGTAAGTAATTGTAAGTAGTTTCGGTAACTTTGTAGTTGACGCTAATAAATTGTACATTATATATTGGAGTTTATCATTGCAATCCAAATAAATTTTCATTTTGTTTTTCTCACTTACATGACCGTCAGTGGTTAAATCTTATCAAATATAGCTGTAAACCTTGTTGACCCACTTTTTATTGGTTTTTATTCTTGTGTTTCAACTTCCTTTCAAGCTTTTGTCTTTTTAATAGAGCATTATGAAGATACTAAATGATTGATGCTTAATTTATAGAATGTTCAAGCGCAATGACACCTAATTAGGCACAATGGTTAAAAGCACACTCGGTGTTAGCAGTTCGTGTACCTCGTGAGAGAAATTTGAGTAAGTATAAAGCAAAGAGTTTTTTAATTTCCAGAAAAACTATGGAACCATCTTTAGGGCGACCGATTGAAAAAATTGACCTGTACCTTTAGAATTCTATCTCGCTTCATGAAATAAATCTCGCTTTATGTACGAGTACATTGAGAGGAGGTGTGATGTCCAAAACTGGCTATCTTCCAACTATTCCAAGCCGTCCGGTTTAGTGTTTTTAATAGACGAGAATTGAAAGAAAATTCATAAATTACAGAGAAACGTCAGTCAAAAAATATCTTTTTTACTAGAACAAAATGAGGATGAAGAAGCTGAAAACTGGGCATCAAATTAATTACTGGTTGCTGATAAGCGCAAACATAGCTTATTTTTCATAGTTACAAGAAAGACAGAAAGGCAAGACAAGGTGGAAAATCCATCAAATGGTATCACGCGGAATACATGACTTTATTTGTAAAAGATGCTGATGTTGATGAGTTGGCTGATAGCTGTTAGTGAGATAATTGAAAGTATTTTTAAGTAGTCAATCATTAATTACTTTGTTTATGCAATCATTCATTTCAAGTGCAAAATATATATAGCAATTTTTATAATAATTTATATGCAATTTACATGCCTTTTTACCCTGCGATAGTAAGTTAAGACCAGTGAATATGGATTTAAAAAATGTTTTTTTGCTTTTTTTGCGATAGAAGTTGTCACTATATGTTTATATTTTTTGGTAACGAAACTAAAATATTAATCATAAATAAAACCTGTATTGTATTTCTTGTATTATTTTAAAGCCACTAGACCATAATACTCACAAGTACTTTAATTCTAAGATTTTTATCGCTTTAAAGTATAGTGATATAAAGAGAAATGTAATACTTTTAGACATTTATTACATATATATATATACATACATATATATATATATATATATATATATATATATATATATATATATATATATATAGTGATGAAAGTTTACCGCGCTTACGTGTATGACATGAAGAAAACAATATTAAATGTGCCGAGTTAATAAGCTTAATCAGTATACCAAATTTTAAATTGAAAACACGCATGCACGCATAAGTTTCTTTTTAAAATCACACTCTTTATCATACAAGAATTTTATTTTATTTTATGTGCTTTACATATTTTCTGTAAATCTTTCATGAGGATATACTATTGAAATATATGTTGGCTAAAATGCTTTATTGCTAAAGAAAACGGTTTTTTTCTATTACTTCGCTTTTATTAGTCAACAAGCCTTAATACCAGATACGTTACCAGATACGCAGATATGTTTCTCGCCGTGACCAAGTTTAATGTTGTGAAAGAAATGATAGTCAGTATATCTAAACGCAAACTTTCTCATCACTCTTTTATTCACTCATCTACGCTTTGTAAGCAAACCCAGCGAGAACTTAACTGTTTTAATCTCAACAGTTGTTGTGATGAAGTTTAATTTGGTCTTTTTTACGGTAATATTTCTAGTGGTATCTCACTTCTTTTGGTCGTGATTTTTTATGGTCTGATGACTGAGACAGATAGTAAAATGTTATTCTGAACTATAGATTTTAGGTTTTCCTTTTATTTATTGTTTTCTTTTTCTCGGACTATTCATCCAACAGGATTTTGCCAATAGTTCGTCGCATTAACCATTACGATCTTTAACTTATTTGAAACGCTTCACAAAATCTATAGCAAGCAAATCCTGTAAGTAGATATGTTTTAACATGATTTACAAAAAATAGCCAATTGTTACCCCTTGAGCTTACTGAAATTGAAATTAATTAAATAGATGTCATCAAGTACCTTCACCCTAAACAAAGTGACATAAACTTCGTAACACGGGGAAAAAGCGGACCCAATATCAATTAGTGCCGCTTTGAGAATAAGACTCTAATGCTTGGTTCTTGCAAATGCTTCACATGATATTTGATAATCTCAAAATAGACCTTAATGAGTTCAAATTTTTGCACTCAGCCAGGAACAACTTTTCTGTCTTTTAATTATCATCAGGATACCATTTAACTTTCCCCTGTAAATGAGAAAATGAGACTTATAGGCATGCATGCGTGCGTGTTTGCAGTTTAAATTTTGGCATAGTGATTAGGCTTATTAACTCGGACACATTTAATATTGTTTTCTTCATGTCGTTCATGTAACCGCAGTAAAATGTCATCTTCATGTCGCTTGGCTATGCAATAAAATCTCTAAAAGTTTTACATTTCTCTTTATATCACTATACTTTAAAGCGATAAAAATCTTGGAATTAAGATACTTGTGGGTATTATGGTCTAGTGGCAGGGATTTGAAATAATAAAAGAAATATAATGCAGCTTTTATTTATGATTAATATTTTACTTTCGTTACCATAAAATCTAAACATATAGTGACAACTTCTACCGTAAATCAGCCCCCTTAATACACGATACTTGTAATATAGGTGAGCATAAATTTTGGTACTAAGACCATTTCATCCGCATTCGTCGTAAAGCTGAAGCTCTTTCCAATGATCTACCATATCGAAGATATAAAATTATCGTCACTATGTCCTTTTTAAAATGTTCGAATTCTTAATTATTGGCAATAAAGCGTTTGGATGATGCATGAATTGTAAATTTTCATTCTCGTCTCACTATTTTTGACTTCTACAAAATGAGGAAGAAACATATTTAAGGTTTTCATCGAAATCATAATATGGTTGGCATAGTTATATAAATTGCTTTTCTATAATTAAAAAGTAATTTATATAACAATTCCAATTTTCAAGTCCATAGTAGATTTATATTTTGATAACGATAGGTAAATTAAGACTCAATCAAAATTTCATTGCAGAATAAATAAAAAAACTGTATTACAAAATTTAAATTTGTTTATTTTAAGAATACTAAAATTAAGATTATTATGTCGATGAAATTTTTTACGTGATGGTAAAGAAAATAGCATTTGAGAAAATTGATATGTGTTAAATATTTGGTGGGAAAATATATTTTTTAGGGAACTGAATTAAAAAAAGCGATAGAACAGGAGAAACTTTGTTCTTATTCCATATTTCTCTACCTATTTCTTTTATTACATTTTCATTTTCACATTTTTATTTTAATGCCTTTTTTTCTTACCTTACTTTTTAAATTTCTTTAACCATTTCAACAGTCCTTTTTAAATAGTATAAAATCTTTTTTACAAAACGAAGCGAGTTAGAGGGGAAAACACTTAAAAAATATATCAAACCCGATAAAACCCGGAATTATCTAGCAGGGAATGAAAAGGCAAAGACGTGAAATAAAAGAAAAAAGCAAGTGATAATCAAATTCGGATACTGGATTTCTTGTGAATTGAACTGAATATACACTACATTTCAATAGTCATTAGTCCTGGTTAGTGAATAATTCATACTATTAAATATATGAAATTACATCGAAAAAACGTCTATAATTCCAGTTTTTTCCGTTATAAATTATGATTATAATATAATACATCCTTTTTTATAAGGTGCATATAGTGAAAGTCTATCGAACAAGTAATACCATGTCAATTCAAAATCCAAGTAAAGTTAGTGAATTTATCTTAATAAAAAAAATATTTTTTTTAAATTTACTCAAAGTTAAAAAAAAGTTCAAACATGAGTAAGTTTACTTTTTAAACGTATTTCGGTTTCCGTTTATATCGAAATGGAAAAAATATGTTTATTTCTGTCACAAATTTTTAATTTATCTTGTGATATAACATTTCATTCGTAACATTACCAAATGCGCCTCAACATCTCAAAATATTCACTTAGCTCCCGCACATTATAAAAGTTGAATTATAATAAAATAAGACGAAATACACCATCGTTAAGAATTCATTACGTACTTTTCCTCTTCCGGTTTGGCCCTCTGCGTAGCTCTGGGCGGAAATGGCGGTTGCATTAAGTTTCCACAAATTGTGTAAGCATAGAACGGTCATTCGACATTCGTCATAGCCGTCACAACACCATTTATCATAATGAATTGGAATATGCCATGTTTGGGTATTATGAAAAATATTTTCTTTCAATACACATTTGTGAATATATATGCTCGTACTATGAAGACATTAGGGTAGGAAAATTGTTTCGAAATTACTTCAACTTAAACATACATTTAGACAAGTTGTTAAGTTAGAAAAAAAATATGAAAACGAAATAGTCAATACGCCGCTATTCGCACGTAATAATTAGTGTATAAATATACCTATCATGCTATGCAATATACCAATGCACACTAATAAGTAGTCTGTGTCATTAATATTAAGTAAACGATGTTCAAAATATTATCAAAATCGAAATTCTATTGCCTGAATTATTACCCCTAAACTAAAGGAATATGGATTTAAATCAGGTATTTGTATGTTTTTGTAAACATTATTACTTCTTTTTCACATATATTTATGACATTAATGTTTTCAAAGTTTTTGAAGTCTTATTTACTAGGAGTGAAGATAATAAATTACTGAAAAGAAAAAATACACACACACACACACACATATATATGTATATATATATATATACATATATATACATATATATATATATATATATATATATATATATATACAGATAGATATTTATATATATATATATATATATATATATATATATATATATATATACATATATGTATATATATATATATATATACAAACATGTCCTATTTTGTTACGCAATTCTGACAGGTGGTGAAGCGTAACCACAAGAATTCTGTTTTTAGAATTAGAGGTATGAAATCTTAAATACTACCCTAATACAAAATATACCTATGCCCAAGAATTCCATATTTTAAACCGCTTTCCAATTGATTACACGTAATCATACAACTAAACTGATCATGATGAATACTGAAATAAGTGTCCGATAATAGTTCTAATTAGAAATAAAATAGATACTCGTTTACGCATATATAGAAATTTATATTTTTTCATTTATCGAAATAATATATTTTATATTTTTTGACACATCGATCCCTCGTCTTTGGCAAACCATAACAGTACCCTCTTTTCATAGATTTTTCTCCATGCCCAAATAATTATTTATGTAATTATTTTTTTAAACTTCCAAACCTACTACATGTAGTTTTATTTTCTGGTGTCCCCTTTCTGGTGTCTTGAAATACAATAATCGATAACTCAATTTATCATAAATTTAATTTAAAATATCTCAATCATTTCGTTTTTCAAAATAACATGGGTTGACCGGCCGGAGGGACGTCGCGTGTATTTGCAGTTACATTGTTCGCCATTTCGCTCCAGTGTCAACTCGATTACACAACTTGGGCCAACATTAATTACAATAAATTAAACCCCAGGGAAAAATCGGTTAATGGCTAATGGTATATAGCTGAAAGGTTGTGGTCGATTTTAAATTCAAATGCTGATAATGCTTAATTTATTTTATGCTAAACAACTTTAAAATTAGAATAATTCCAATTAATTGTCCTTTGCTTCTTGTTCGATCATTGGTAACAAGGGTTAATTAAGTGTAATTAAAAGAATGAGTTTATTCCTATATATCTAACGTTTATTTCGATTAGAGTAAATTAATAATTTTCGTATTTCTTTTGATTTATGTGTTATCAAATTTCTTTTTCTATTTTAAACTTTATCCTCAATTTCTTTTTATTGCATAAATAAATTTGAAAAACACGTTAGGTATTTAAAATTTTTTAACTCTTTTATCGAAACATCAAATAAGTGGATATTTACAATGAATATGTAAGGTTGCGAATAGGTGAACAGCGATTCATCTGGATATTGCCACTCAACTAGCCGTAAATCATATTCCAAGACGTCAGTATTAAATGAAACGATGGGAAATAGTACCGCTGTCTTTAAATAAAGTGAGTATATTTATTTTGTACTGCGTGTATTTTGTTTACACAAACACACACACATACACACACACATACACACACACATACTCACACACATACACACACAAACGTGCGTGCTCGCTCACACGCACACACATGCACACATTCGCATTTGCATGTGCACACGTACGCACACGCATACGCACAGGCACACGCACTTGTACAAGCACGCACATACGCACACATGCACACACAAAGACACACGCACACATGCACACACACTCATAGACACACACACACACACAAATATTGTGCGAGTATATATATATATATGTATATATATATATATATATATATATATATATATATATATGTATATATATATTTATATATATATACACTCACACAAAAATATTCAAAAATACATATTCATACATACACACATACTTATGTGCATGTATCATATACTGCTATTTAAATTAAAGGAAAAAGAAAACAGTTATAAATCAAACAATTAAATCATACACCTAACGTAATCCTTTACTAAGAATGGTGATGATACAAGTCTTTTTCTAACTGATTTGTGCTTATCAAATATACAGCGGGTCACCAATATTCCAAATATTGGTGACCCGATACATGTTGAAGGTTTAAATTCTGAGGGGTCAGAAGTGAATACCATCTCTAGTAAAGAATCACTAAACGCGCCAAAATTGAAGACATCCTGTCGATATCCCCAACTTTCTGCCCATCGACCGATTAGGGTTTGAATAAAACTTTTGACAATCTTGGTCAAATATTTAGCGCTCGACCGGATTAGCCTTCAGTTGAAAAAAAAAATTACCTAAAATTTATTTTTAATTCTACGTTGTATGGTAACTTATTTCGTGTGTGTTTGTGTAGCGTATTTCTGTAAATATTATTACATGGAAAGAATTATGATGCCGTTATATATGAACAAGCAGATGGACATGAGATGTGCACATAAGCAAAATTCTAAACATTCGTTTCTAACATTTACCTCTAAGACAACAAAACATTTTTGTTAAAGAATAGAGTAAGGAAATCCACAGGAATTTTTAGAATCTATAAAAACTAGATCTTAGTTGAATTTTATAACTAGGACTCTTGCCAAGATCACACAATGATAATTACCTACTGATAAAAATATATTTTTGCTTCTATAGTAAATTGAATTCTATGAGTGACCGTCAATACTCGTCCAAAATCTTAATTTAATGGTAATATAGACGAACTATATTTCAGATATTTCAATAAAATTTGGTTTGATTACTGCAAAGGAATTTATGTTGTGAAATTTTTATACTTAAAGCAAACAACTACTGTAGTCTTCGGCGAAAATTACCTTAAAGATGAAATTAGCTAAAAACTAAAAATGTTTGACGGTATTTAATTATTCAAAGAACATGATGCGAGAAACTAAAGAAATGTTTTTAAAACATTCCCTAATATTTATTTTAAAATGTTTCCTTATGAAGGATGTATTTCCATTTATATATCCATACTTTAAAAATTTACCGTCACAAACATAACTCTAAAATTTAATATGTTATGGGTCCTTCTATAAGTCAGACTGTAAAAAGTATGTCATTTTAAATAAGTGAATTGGTCATCGATAGTAAGGGCGCCAGTAACAAATGAGCGAAAGCTGACGTCTGATTCGATATTCCGGGAGCGCTTCCATTCGCACGTAACTGAGAAGTAATTTGAAGGATTTACCGCGCCGAGTTAAAATATATGACGTCACGACCGAACTGCGGCACTACAAATTCCGCCAGAAACGTAAGTGTTTTATACTCAAGCTATCAATGAACGATCAGTAGAAATACATACATTCACACGTGAATAAAAATAGGAAAAGTTGTCAAAGATATTTTGTTATCGGTATTCACTTTAGGCTTAACTATATATGATTTTCCGGTAAGTGTGCCACGTTAGGTCAAAGTTATAAATATTTTGTACAGTATTAATTTATATAAAGTTCAAGGTTTTATTATAAAGAAAACTGAACTCGTACATAGATAATTCCGCCCAAATATATTTTATCAAAATGTAATATTATTTTCTATATTTAATTTAATTATTACCTTAAATCGTGAAAACTAGTTAGCACTGAATATAAAATTCAAATAACGAAAAAGAAGTATGTAACAGTTATTTTATTTTGTAAAAAAATGTGTTACTATGTACAACAAACTGAATGTAATGTATTGTAAAAACGTTACGAAAGAGACATTGGCTTCATCAGATATGTTTTTTTAAACTTCTCAGTATACAATACTTCTTCGAATACAATATTAAAAATCATAATGTGATAGTTATTTACTTTTTGGCAATTCGTATCTTTAAGTTAATTATGAATATCATTAAATCTGTGAACTTGTGAAAAAGACACGTCTACTCAAAGCTTCCCTTTTCAGTGTCTGAATTTGTGCTGAACGTTCATTTAATTCGTTTCACTTTAAACCTTGATTCAATTTGGATTGACATCCTTGCGGCAATGAATGACAGTTTATTTATAAATAATAATTGTTTGAATGAGTGTCGTGTATCTTAGTTGAACAGAGTGTCAATAGATGGTGCTGTTTTAAATAAAAACAATGAATAACTGTTACTTAGTTAAACAGCATGGCACTGTCTACGAAATGATAATATACACCTTTGAGAAATAATAAAAAAATAAACATTGAATTGTTTGTTTACCTGTCTGTTGGTTTATTAAAAAATTAACCAAACTGAAGGAAAAATTTTACCTTGAGATAATTAGTAATCATACAAAATTTTGTTTTTTGTAACCGAAACCTTGGGTAACAGATTAAAGATTTAATAAGCCCGTAATTTCTATGTTAAACATGTAGAATTTTATTTTTTCCTTTAAATCTGAAACTACTGAATATGTCTTTTCAAATTCTTTGCAATAATAAAAATACTATGAGATATCTTATTTTTATAAGTCGTTTCCTCATGACCAAAAGTTTAGTTTTAGTTAAGAATCTTTGGATTCGCCGACTCAGATTATTTGCATGTTGCATGACATCATTAAAGGGCAAAAAGTATACGGTTCGTATCTGGTAATAACTTTTCGAAACTATTTTTCATGCTATGTGGCGAAAATATGAAAATATGCTTTATTGACAGAGAGGCGACACTCTTGTTTCTAGGCTCAACGACTGGAGTAGAGAAATATGCTGAACATAATTTTCAAATTTTATTTACATAACATGCCACTATGTAAATAATACCTAACGTACCTTTAGTACTTGATATAAAATAATAATTTATCTGTTTAATGTGATAATTTTTATTTTTATCTGTTCTGTCAATGGATTGACTGACGTCTTACAATTGCAAATGAATTTTGTATAGTGCCATTTTTTAAATATTTTCAATTGATAATAATGATTGAACTGCTAGATAACATTTCAGTATTAAGAAAACGGTTAGGATATTTTAATTTGACTGTTTCTTATAGGATTCGGTATCTCAAAATTGAAAACACATACAAGTTTTTTTATCAGACACCTTTTGACTGAGAAAATTGTAATTTGGCGTAGCAATATAGCATATCAATCAGCACATATTTCTATGGCTAATACTTAAAAGTGCATAGATGGAAATTTTAATGGGATGTAAAAATTAAGTTTCATTTTTAATTCGTAGTGAATCGTTTGAAGGGATTAATAGCGAACTCAGAATATTAGATAGTATACCTTGAAAAATATGCAAATGTATTATATAATATGCGCGTTTGTTTTCGAAACTACTCAACCAAAATTGATGAAAAAATGATATTACGACAGCTTATGAAAAAATTATACGAAAACTAGAGCAAAGTTAATAGGCAATATAATAACGTTGCAAAAAATTAAGATTAGAGCTAAGATCTTATTCTCAAAGCGGCACTAGTTGATATTGGGTATGTGTTTTCCCGTGTGGCAAAGTTTATGTCGCTTTGGCTGAAGGTACTTGATGATACCCATTAAATTAATTTAAATTTTAGTAAGCTCAAGTAGTAGAAATTGGCTATTTTAAGTAAATCATGTCAAAATATATCTATGTACAGGATCTGCATTTTGTAAAATGAATGAAGTGTTTCAAGAAGTTAACGATTTTAAATGGGTATTGGAACGAACTATTTCTAAAATCCTGTATACTTAATAGACAGAGAGAAAAAGCAATAATAAAAAGAAAAACATAAAACCTAAACGTTACAATAACATGTTTTATCTGTTTCAGTCATTAGACCTTAAAGAAACCAAACCAAAAGAAGTAAAATACCACCAGAAATATTACTGTAAAAAAGGCCGACTTAATTTCACCGTAACAACTGTTGAGATCAAAGCACCTAAGTTCTTGCTGGATTTGCTTACAAAGTGTAGATAATTGAGTAAAAGAGTGATGAGAAAGTTTGCGTCTAGATATACTGACTATCATATCTATCACAACATTCGGTAACAACAACCGGTATCTGCGTATGTGGTAACGTATCTGGTATTAAGGCCTGTTAACTAATAAAACCGAAGTAACAGAAATAACAATTCAAATGAGCATCCACACACACATGCACTCGCATTACACGTGGACAAGATGCTACAAGCTCCAGGTCCGACTATCCCCATACTCTGTTACCAAGGTTGTACCATGTGCTAATACAATTCATGCCGATTGAATAGTGAAAATCTATCTTAAGTAAATGTAAGTAGTTTTGCTAACATTGTAGAAATTTAGAAATGTGTGTATTATTTTCCTATTAATTCACGATTATTATGATTTTATATATTGGAGTTGGTCATTGAGATCCAAATATTCTTTTATTTTGTTATTCTTATTTACTTGGCCGTCGGTTATTAAGTCTTACCAAAAATATCTGTAAGCCTTGTTCACCTCTTTCTTAAGAAGCTGAAAACTGCCGACAAAATTAATAACTTGCGACAAGCAAAAACATATATCATTTTTCATGAATATTTAAAACGGTTGTAATAGAAGGAAAGAAAGACGAACACGATAGTAGTTTTAAGAGGGTAAGTTTCTCTTTGTTTTTTTGAGATATGAAACTCCAAAAAACAGTTTCTTAGCGGATACTGGTAGGAATTAATATTAGATAATAATCCTACATCGAAACTAGTGAACGTAATGCATGTTATTGAATAGTAAATAAAACTATATCAAGTAATTTATGGGTCATAACCAATTTTTGCAATGTTATCTTTTATAATCGTTAAAAAAATTAAGCAAATTTGTTAAAAAAATAAAGCATTATACATTTCTATTTATTGTCTTGTGGAATGGTGTAGTATTACATGATGGAATATTTACTTATAATGTAATTTTTTGGTATACTTCTCAAATATGAAAGGCAAAGCCAGTTTTATGAAATTTTGGGCCTCCGTCAGGCTGAGTGTTAATGTGAGCACTTCAGCGTTACTCGAAATTCTAACGTAACGAAATTAAACTAGGTTTAAAATATACCATGTAACTTACTAAGGATCCTCAAGATAGTATAAATAATAAAGCTTTTAACATTACCCTCTATTCATAAGGGAATAAGTGATGGGATATATTCATGAAAAAAAAAGCTATTTGCGTCAAGATCTGGCAATGTGTCCTCAATTATTGTCGTGTTTTTAATATTGTGTAAAAATTAAATACGTATACTTGCGTATTACGTTGTATTGGTAACAAGTCTAAGATCAATTTTACAGTTTTGTTTGCACTTCACGTGATATCAGTATTAAAAATAAAGTACAACACCCGATACCTACTTAAGAAAAGATATGAATTCCCAAGTTACCTTTTTATAATATTGTTATAGAGTAACATAAGAAAGTGTATTTTCCTTCAACTAATATTGGTATCACAGCCAGTCCTTAACGCTCATCCGTGTAGAAACTTAGAACATTTGATATTTTGAAAAAACTACCGTTTCAGGTTAATTTACTAATATTCTAAAAATTTACTTAACGTTATTACTTCTACTTAGTGGTACATATATTATTTGTAACTTTGCGTAAGAAGTTATAAATGATGAAAAAAAACGAAAAAAGAGTCACTATATATTTAAAAATTCGATCCTTTGCTTCCATGGAGCTGCATAAAACTCGTTTTTTTACTTTCAGTTAATAAAATTTTTTCGATCATTTGGTTATCCCACATTTGCGGTAAATAATTCTTAATTTAACTTGAATACTTTTGCACAAAATATGTTCGTTTAGTGACATTTAGAAAATTGGTAACAGCTAAATCAATAATAAATAATAAATAAAGGTGAACGAGGAAAATTGGTCTGATATTGATCTCAACAGCTATGGTGAAGTTTAATCTGGCCTTTTTTACAGTAATATTTCTGGTGATATTTCACTTCTTTTGATCGGGTTTCTATAAGATCTAATGACTGAAACAGATAAAAAAATGTTATTCTAACGTATGGGTTTTAGGGTATCCTTTCATTGTTTTCTTCTTCTCTAGCTTACAGGATTTTAGAAATAGTTCGCTGCCTTAACCTTTTACAATACTTAACTTATTTGAAACACTTCATAAATTCTACAGAAAGCAGATCCTGTATGTAGGTATGTTTTAACATGATTTACTAAAAATAGTAAATTTTTACTCCTTGAGCTTACTGAAATTAATTAAATAGGTCTCATCAAATACCTTCACCCTAAACAAAGCTACATAAACTTTGCCACACGGGAAAAAAGTGGCCACAATGTCAATTAGGGCCGCTTTGAGATAAAGCTCTTGGCTCTAATGCTTAATTCTGCCACGCATAATATTTGATAATCCCAAAATTAATCTAAATAAGTTGTAATTTATTTACTCAGCGTGGGATAAATTAAATAATAACTTTTCGATCTTCAATTTATAATTAGCGTACCATTTAATCTTCTCTTGTAAATAGATTTAAACGAGCGCATTTTGCGCTGAAAATGTCACTTGCCGAGAAACGCTGTATGCGTTTCTCGGCAAGTGACATTCATCAGCATCACCTTTAAATCAGCCTCTTAATTCACGATACTTGTAATATACGTTAGCATAAATTTTGGGGTTAAGATCATTTCATCCACAGTAATTGTTAAACTGAAACTCTTTCCAATGATCTGCTATATCAAAAAAATAAAAGTATAGTTACCATGTCCTTTTTAAAATGTCCGAATTTTTTTATTATTGGCAATGTGGCGTTTGGATAATGCATGAATTGTAAATTTTGAAAACAAAAATAAACATATTTCATAGAATAACTGAGGCTAAAAAAGTGGCAACAGTTATTTACAAAAATGAGTTTTGGTTAATGCAAAATCCAACGTCGTTAAAAAATAAAATTTTTCGTCTCACTGTCTTTGACCTCTTTCAAAAAAGAAAAGAACATATTTAAGGTTCTCATCAAGTCCTATAATTAACAAATAATTTATATAACTATTCCAGTTTTCAAGCTCATAGTAGGTCGAGTTTCTGAACCATGACACACCGACGAATGAAAAACGATACATCAGTTGAGACTCAATTAAGATCCGCAATGGAATAAATAAAAAAGGCGTATTTTATAAATTTAAAATTATTTCTTTTAAGAATAATAAAATTAAGTATATTTTGTCGACGGAAGTTCGTATGTGATGGTAAAGAAAATAGCATTAAAAGAAATTGAGCTCTGTTAAATATTTGATGGAAAAATACATTTATAAGGAAACTGAATTAAAGAAACCGATAGAACAGGAGAAATTTTGTCTTCTTCATTCTTTCTTTACCTTTTTTTTACTACATTTTCGTTGTCACCATTTTTATTTTAATACCTTCTTTTCTTTATCTTTTGAAATTTATATCGACGCCACATTTTAAATAATATAAAATATCTTTTACAAAACGAAGCAGGTTTGAAGGGCAAAAAACATTAAAATATATCAAACCCGGGACTCAATGGTATAAAACCCGGATTTTACTAGCAGGAAATAAGAAGGCCAAGATGTGAGATCAAAGAAATAAGCAAGTGACAATCAAAGCCGGATGTTGGATTTGGTGTGAATGGTATTCAATTTAATATAGACTATATTTCAATAGTTATTAGTCCTGATTAGTTACTAATATTTACTATTAAATATGTGAAATTACATAAAATAAAAAAGTTGGATCTTTGGAAGATCCAACTTTTTTCTCTGATTAATTACGACTATAATATATTGTCATAAATATATGTGATTAATCATGACTATAATATAATACATTCAGGTTCATAAGTTACATGTAGTGAAGTCTATCGAACAAGCAATATAATTTCAGTTCAAAGTCCAAGAAAATTTTGTGAATTTATCCTAATAAGGAAAGAGGAACCATTTGTCTTTAAAATTTACTCAAAGTCAGAAAAAAATTCAGATATAAGTAAGTTTAAAGAATATTATTTTGGTTTCCGTTTAAATTGAAATGGAAAAAGCATATTTAATTTTGTCATAAATTTTGAATTGACCTTAAAATATATTAATTCATTCGTAACGTTACCAAATGAACCTCAACATCTTCAAATATCCATTTAACTCCCGCACATAATAAAAGTTGAATTGTAATAAAATATGAGGAAATACACCGTCGTTAAAAATTCATTACGTACCTTTCCTCTTCCGGTTTGGCCCACTGCGTAGGTCTGGGCGGAAATGGCGGTTGCATTAAGTTTCCACAAATTGTGTTACCATAGAAAGGTCATTCGACATTCGTCATTGCCGTCACGACACATTTTAGCACAATGAATTGGAATATATCATGTATGGCAATTAAATGAAACTACGTGATGTAGTATTATTTCTAATTTCTGTAATTTCTTTACCACGACCTACGTTTCATTGTATCACAACATCTTCAGGTGGGATATTAACAAAGATATTGAATATTTGCTAATATCCCACCTGAAGATTGTAATATAACGAAACCCAGGTCGTGGTAAAGAAATTAAAGATAGTAGAAATAATACTAAATCACGTAGTTTCATTTAATTGTGAATAATGAATTTCTACAAAATTAACGCCAAATATATTTAATATGTCATGTTTGGATTTTGTGAAAAATATTTTTTTTCAATACAGATTTGTGAATATATATATATATATATATATATATATATATATACTATAAAGACATTAGTGTAACAAAATTACTTCATTTAATTACTTCAATTTAAACACACATTTAGACGAGATGTTAAGTTAGAAAAAAATATAAAAACGATAGAATATCGGTCAATACACCGCTTTTCGCACATTATGATATGCGTGTTGATCTATGCACTTATCCCGCTATGCAAAAGATACTACACAAACACAGACGACAATGTGCATAAGACACTAATAAACATTCAGTGTTACTAAAGTTAATTAAACAATCTTGAAAAGACTGTAACAACCCAAATTATGTTTTTCGCTCTGTATACGGAATTTCACGAAAATGTAACTGATTACTACTAAACTAAAGGACTATACATTTAAATCAAGTAATAACATTTTTCGAAAAATGATTGCTTGTTTTTCTTACATATTAATAATACTATTATTATCAAAATATTTGAATTCGTATTCACTACGAGTGAAAATAAAAAATTTGAGAAAAGAAAATTGAAATATGTATATATATATATGTGTGTGTGTGTGTATACATATATATATATATATATATATATATATATATATATATAAATATATATATATATATATATATATATATATATATATAATGTAATTCTGACAAGTAGTGAAGCGTAAGCACAAGAATTCTGTTTTTAGTATTTGAGGTAAGGAATCTTGAAAACTACCCTAATACACGATAGACCCAAGAGTTCCATATTTGAAAACACTTTCCAATTGATTACACGTAATCATACAACTAAACTGATTATGGAGAATATTGAAATAAGTGTTCGATAATAGTTCTGAATAGAAATATAGTAGGAACTCAATTAATCAAATATAGAAATTTATATAATTTTTTTTCTCGAACTAAAATATCTTATAATTTTTTACACATTGATTCACCGTCTTTGGCAAACGACACTAGTACCATCTTTTTATAATTTTTTCTCCATGCGCAAATAATTATGTATGTAATTGTTTTTTTAAACTTCCACAGCTACTACATGTAGTTTTATTTTTTGGTGTCCTCTTTCAGGATTTGGAAATATTTTCAATAACAAAAGTCTCTTGAAACACAATAATCGATAAATTTAATTTAAAATATCTCGGTCACTTCCCTTTTCAAAATAACATGGGTTGACCGGCCGAAGGGACATCGTGTATATTTGCAATTACATTGGTCGCCATTTTGCCCCAGTGTCAACTCGATTACACAACTTGGCCCAACATTAATTACAATGAATTAAACCCTTGGGAAAAATCGGCTAATGGCTAATGGTATATAGCTGAAAGGTTGTGGTTGATTTTAAATTCAAATGCAGATAATGCTTAATTTGTTTTATGCTAAACAACTTTAAAATTAGAATAATGCTAATTAATGGTCCTTTGTCCCTTGTTCAATAATTTGTAACAAGGGTTAATGAAGTGTAATTAAAAGAATGAAAGCTTATTTCTATATACCTAACGTTTACTTAAATTAATGTAAGTTTAATTCCTGTTTCTTTTGGTTTTTGTGCAATTAATTTTTTTTTGCTTTAAAATTTATCTTTGTTTTCTTTACTGAATAAATAAATTTAAAAAATATATTAAAAAAAATTTTTTTAATTGTTTTATTGAAACATCTAATAAATTAATGTTTTACAATGAACTGCGATTCATTTGGATTTTGCCACTCAACTAGCCCAAGTCATATTCCAAGATACGGACGCGTATTAACTAAACTTATGGGATATAGTTCCGCTGTCTTTCACAGGCACACTCACACATACGCACACAAACGCCCGCAAGCACGCACGCCCGCTCGCCGGCATGCCCGCACGCACACATGCGCACGTGCAAACGCATACGCGCACGTGCATGCACACACACGCGCGCATGCACACACACATGCTCAAGCACGCGCAAAAATCGATGGTGTCCTGTCTAGTTGTTCAAAATCCTGCCCATCGACGGATTAGGGTTTGAATAAAATTGTTGACACCCTTTGTCAAAAATTTAAGTCTCGACGGGGTTAGCCTAAAATTCATTTAAAATTTCTTTTTAATTATATATGGTTTAGTAATTCGAATGCATTTTCCTGTAAATGTTCTTAAATGGAAAGAACGATGATGCCGTGATATATGAACGAGCAGATGAACATGGCATGTGCATATAAACAAAATTGTAAACATTAATTTTAAGCATTTATCTCTAAGACAACAAAATTTTTTCACCAGGAATAGAGTAAGAAAATACATAAAACTTTATAGACTCTATAGAAAACTAGATCTGATCTGCGCTTCTGTTCGATCGTAACTGAGAAGTAATTTGGGGGATTTACAGCATCGAGTTAAAATATATGACGTCACATCCGGACTGCGTCGCTACAAATTCCGCCAGAGATGTAACTGTTTTCTGCTCAAGTAACGATCAGTAGAAATACATACATTCACACGTGAATAAAAATATGAAAAATTTTCAAAGAGATTCTGTTACCAGTATTCACTTTTAGGCTTAACTACGCATGATTGATTTTCTGAAAAGTGTACCGTGTTAGGTCAAAGATACAAATATTTTATACAGTATTAATTAATGCAAAGTTCAAGGTTTTACTATAAAAAAAACTGAACTCGTATATAGTAATTCCGCCCAAATATATTTCATTAAAATATGATATTTTCATGCTACATTCCATTTAATTATTTATGAAAAATGTAAATACTGGTTAGCACATGCGAATAATTGCGAGTCACTGAACTCTAATATAGTGTAAAAATAAATATGTAGGAGGTATTTTATTTTCAAAAATAATACTAAATGTTTCATTGTAAAAAAAATTATTATGTATATATATGTATATAACACACATTTTATCTGAAAAACATTAAAAACAGATATTGGCTTTCGTACATAAGTTTGTTTTTTCTATTAGAAATAACAATGGAATCATTGTTTACTTTTTGGCAATATGTATCTGTAACTTAAATATGAATATCATTGAATCTACGAACAACCGAAAAGTCACGTTTAACTATCCATGCAAAAAAAACAAGTTACGAAAAATACAACTCTGCTCTTTTCAGTGTCTGACTTTCTGCTCGACGTTCATTTAATTCGGTGTCACTTTAAAGCTTGATTTAATTCGGATGCACTTTTTTTGCAGCAATGAGCGGCAATGAATTAATGTTTATTTATAAATAATAACTATTTGAATTATTGTCGTGCATCTTAGTTAATCGGATTGTCAATTAATTGCGCTGTTTTAAATAAATACTCTTTGAACGACTCTCGTTTTTTTAAACAGGACGGCACTGTTTACAATATATACAACTTTGAGAAATAATATAAAAAAGCTGACTGCAAGCTGATCTCTATCTTCAGCATGTTGCATGACGCCATTGAAGGACACGGAGGATACCTTTTGTATCAGGTGATAGCTTTTTCAAACTATTTTTTATGCATTGGGCTATATGGCGACAGTATCAGGTCGTATTAGGTCGACACTCTTATTTTTACGTTCAACTCGTGGAGTAGAGAAATATTCAGGATGCGATTTTTATTTTTTTTTACGTTACACACCACCGTGTAAATAATATCGAATGATATGTATTTAGTATTCGACATAAAACAATAATGTGTGTGTTTAAGGTGATAATTGTTATTTTTACTCGTTCTGTCCCAATGAATTCACTAACCTCTTAACATTGCAAACGAATTTTTCTATAGTGCCACTTTTCAATATTATCGATTGATATTAATAGTTGCCACATTTGTTGAAACATTGCAAAATTAAGGATATGTTAATTTGTAATAATTAATAAAATGGTTAGCATATTTTAATTTGACTACGTCTTATAGGATTCTATATCTCAAAATTGAAAACGAAGCATTTTTCTGTTTATATTTATATTTTATCAACCTGCACATATTTCTACTGCGAATACTTAAAAGTGTTAATATTATATAGGTATATATATATATATATATATATATATATATATATATACATATATATATATCTAGAAATTTTAGGGAGGTGAACAATGTAAGTGCTCTGAAATTTCCTTTTCAATTCGTGGGGTATTGTTTGAAAGGAATAACAACGAGGGCTCCAAAGTTATTTTTCATAATTTTGGATAGATACATGCTCAGGGATATGGCCATACATTTTTGAATACAATGTACAAAATTATACCCATTTGTTTCCAAAATTACTATACCAAGAATTATGAAAAAATTATGTTTATGACGGACTATGTAAAAATTGTATGAAAACTTGAGCGATAATTCTAGATTTAAAAAAACACGTTATAATTTTTCAATCATATACCATATTTATGCTATGCTTATACACCACATTATGCTTATAAAGGTATAATAGTCATTATAATTACGCTCCGAAAAATTAATATTTGTACATAGTATAATAGAATAACTACCTACGCTTAAATGTCTAAATATATATGGAGTCCTCGTAATGAGAGTTTTATTCGTGCATACAGGTTTATTCATCTTTATAAAATGTTACTAAATACTACAAAAATTTTAATAAACGATATATATATATATATATATATATATATATATATAAGTATATATATATATATATATATATATAAGTATATATATATATATATATATATATAAGTATATATATATATATATATATACATGCTTTTTTTGTTTATATTTGATGATGTTAGAAAAACTTTCTTTCGAGACGGGATTATCTGCATAATTTTGACCACTTTACGTACAAGCTTTTCTTTATTTTCTATATCTTGCTGGAGATTTCGAGACACACCGCTGACTGGAATCATAGAAATTTTTCTAAGCTTGAGAGATGGTTTGATGACTTTTCGAACGCGGCGGATAGAATTGGTAGCATAAATGCCAATATAGCAAGACTATCGTGCTAAAAAAGAAATGATTCAACAATAGTAGAGAACGGTTAATAAATATATAAATAGACCGCATCCGTAACTTAACCAAAACAATGTAATTATTTTCATACCAACAAATATACGACCATAGCATTATCTGTCCTGAATTAATATTGCAAGAAAGTAAAACGATAATGGAGGTATAACCACTTCTTACTTTAATAATACCTTTACCTAATTAAGTTGATAACTTGCGCAAACAAAAACTTACTTAATGCCCTATATATATTTGTAAAACGAATTCATCCGTTAGGAATTAACTCTTTTCTTTGCTTTATTTTCGACATACGATATTCTTCTGGATAAACTTCGATCAAATTTAGATTTAATATTGTCACTCACTTGTCAATACTCACGCGGAAATCGGTTTTGAAAAGCAATGACAGCTTCTAATATGAAATACTGAAAACCAATAAAAATTCATATAATTGTACTCGGGTATTATGAGAATAAAAATAATACAATTATATAAAAAAATTAAAAAGTAAGCTTGTTAAAAGTTTTACTTGGAATAATTTATCAGACAAGTAAGAAATCTTGTGTTTTTTTATGAAAAATTTGGATTATCTTGCATAACAGTTTGTGAATACTATTTTCACGGCGTTAAAGGAGCAAGAT
Source organism: Druceiella hillmani (assembly GCA_039881145.1). Lineage (NCBI taxonomy): Eukaryota > Metazoa > Arthropoda > Insecta > Lepidoptera > Hepialidae > Druceiella > Druceiella hillmani. Next base: position 23,281,685 of record JAYKKI010000022.1, on the reverse strand, counting down.
GTAGCAAAGTACAGGTTATGGTTAAATATACATTTACTGTTCCGACAGGACAATCGAAAAAAGGACAGGAAAAACTCAAAAAGGGCCAAAAAGATATTAATTTTGACAACAGAACATGAATGTCAATATATCTGATATTATTAGTTAATTAAAACAATGGCTATTCGTTAAAAAAACAATGGCTATTCGTTTTTGGTTTGTATTAAATTTACAAATCATATTTCGTTTTTGCTCGTCACTTATTCCAGTTCCTAAGTTTTTTGCTTTTTTATTTTAACCAGTACCAGCTTCTTTAAAAATTATTTCTGTATCGGCAGGCGCATTTTCCTCTTTTAACTTTATTTATTACTAATTAGCTGGTACCAATTTTCTAAACGTCATTAATTAAACATATTTGGCATATATTTCTTCTAGTTAAATTATAAAAATATGCATTGCGAACATGAGAAATTCGACAAACCTAAACAGTTAATAGAAATTCATTAACAGAAACCAAAAAAAAAACAGGTTTAAAGCAGCTCCATGGACGTAACCGATGGTTTATCGTGGGTAGTTTGTAACAGACAGACGGAAATTTTTACTCACTTTTTCTTTTTGAATATTAAAATAATTTCAAGCTTCTGTTTAGGTTATTTCATACGAGCAGTAACCCTAGAGTATTTTTTTTATTAATAAAAGTAATAAATGAAGCTCTGTATTGAACGAGAATTGTTCTGAACCGTATGAAAAAACATGGACTACTCTGCTAACAACTGTCACTTGCACAACAACGAGGAGAAATAAACTTGAAGAATACTTACGTCTGTTAAATATATTGCAAGGGAAACAGAACTGAAGCGTCTAACTACAACATACAACGCCGGACTGGATAACTTTCAAAAGAAGCTTTAAAACCTATTATCAGTAACAAGTATTCACCCACCCTCATTCGAGGTTCTATCCACTAAGTTCAGGCAGTTCGACGGTCAAATTCAGGACATAATGAAATCGCTTTTAACTTTATACAATGATTTGGAGTACCATGTGCGGGATCTGGAGACAAAAGGACATTGAGATACCATCTTCATCCGCGGCGTGAAGAGAAAAACTTCTCTCACTCCGGTATCAGCCCCTCTTAACGTCATTATTAACAAACTTGTCAAAAGTCAACCTGGATTCGTGCTAACATCTGGGTGCTGCAAAAAAAAAACTCCGTGACCAATAATTGTCGAATTTCAGCGAACACTCTTTTAAAGTATGGTCGGTGAAGAAAGCATTAAAGAGAACTAGAATGCTCATAACGGAATCTATAATTCGACCATGGCACTTATTATTTGCTGAGACTCGCGCAATCTTCTAGCCCAAAAATTGCTGGACACGCAATGGAAGAATTGTTCTGATGTTTCCTAATGGCTGCAAGGAATATATCACATGTCCTGCACAGTTGAAGTAAGCCAGATTAAGGTTATTTGCTTTTAACATCGGTAATAAAGCCGATCGTCACGACATTCGATCACACACAAAAATAATCTACTTGCAAATAATACTTGATTTACATAAGAAGTACTAGTTATAATATTTGCCTTAAATTTTATTTTTCAGACGAGATATTTTATATTTCCGCAACGTAATTATCTACTTAACGCAGAAAAACTAATTTTGTTTATATGCTTCGCTTATATACTAAGTTTCATTTTTAATGTCTTTTAGAGTCACATCACAAAATGTTCATGTTTAATCAATGTGGTTGACTGGAAGAAATTGCTCTTGTTGCAATAAATCTGTCAAATGTATATTTTATATGTACGTTGAAGTATAAATAAATAAAAGCCGATTCCTTAAATTTATAGTAATTTTTCTTGGTTTCTTTTTTTAAGTACGAGCAATAATGTTAAGTACAAGCAATAATGTAAGTCTTTAGATTATTTATAAATTTATCTGAATCGGTAGTTGCTCCAAAGTGTCAAACATTCTTACTTTCTAAACGGGTGAGCTTTACCTTACCAATATTAAAAAAAGTAACTAGTGAATTTATATCTTTGCTTCAATAGGTATCAATAATTAGTGTAGTGCTGTATTTTCAATGGGGATCTCAAGTGAAGTTCAAAAAGCCCTTAACAATTAAACTTCGACCTATTACCAATAAACCTATCAGGAAAGTAAATATTAAATATATGTAGATACGTATATTTAATATGTATCTTTATCTTTTACCTTCATTTAAGTAATATTTATATATTTAATTTAGTATCTTAACGCAAATATCCTTTTCGTTTCATGAACATATTAGTTCCTGTATATGAATAGGGTAATATTAAAAGTTTTATTATTTATACTATCTTGAGACTCCTTAGTAAGTTACGTAGTATATTTTAAACCTAATTAATTTTATCTCGTTAGAACTACGAGTTAAACTCTCACTCTCACATTATCATTCAGCGTACTGGAGGCACAATATTTGATTAGATTAATTTTGCCCTTTATATTCTAGATGTAAACCATAAAAATATATATATGAGTAGGTATTCCATTATATATACATATGGTAGGTATTCCATATGGTAGGTATACCATATGGTAGGTATTCCATTATATATACATATATATCCATACATATATATGAGTAGGTATTCCATTATACAATGCTCTGCCATTCTACAATGCTTTAAACATAAGTTTTTAATAAATTCACTTTATTTAATTTTCCAAAATTGTTCATTTTAAAAGTTAACCTGGCAGTAAGTCATTATTGTCTACCGATCACGTAATATAGGTTCATTTACTATTTAATAACATGCGTTAAGTTACTAGTCTCGATGTGTGCTTAATACCTAAAATTAATTATTTACCACGTATATTCAGAAACTGCTTTTTAGAGACCCTTATCTGAAAAAAACCATTTTCCTCAGCAAAAAAGTATATGAACCAATATATACTTGAATTGTTCATACTTAAAATATCATCATGGAAGTTTTAGAGAAAGCAAGTAAAACATAAGAAAAAATTGTATTTCATGTATAACGGAGGGTGTCATTTAAAAAAGAAACTAGTATATATATGTATATATATAATATATATATATATATATATATGTATATATATATATATATATTTATATAAAAAAATATATATATATTTATATATTGTGTGTGTGTGTGTGTGTGCGCGCGAGTGTGTATGTGTGCGTGTTTGCATGCGTGCATGCGTGCGCGCGCGCGTGTATGTATTGATTTCAAGACTCTTTTCCTTAAATTTTTTGGAAAATATTCTCAGAAACTTCCCAAAATAAGGAAAAATATATGATCTATGTGTATGAGAAAAGAAATTTACCTCTCCAAAGTGAGGGAAAAAATATGTTTAATGTTCTCATCGAGACTTTAATATAGTTGGCATAATTATATAATTTGCTTGTCTGTAACGGGCAAGCAATTTATATAACTATCCTAATATTCAAGTCCATAGTAGGTCCAGTTCCTGAGCCGTGACAAACAGACGAACGGATAACCATAATTTGATTAAGGCTTAATTACGATTTCATTGCGGAATAAACGAAAAAAAACATATTAAAAAATTTTTAATTTTCTCGTTTACCGTCACTAGAATTAAGATTATTATATTGATGAAAGTTTGTTTATGATACTAAAGAAAATAGCATTCAAAAAATTGAGCTATGTTAAATATTTGGTGGGAAAATATATTTAGAAGAAAAGTGGGTTAAAATTAACTTGTAAAATAAGAATTCATTCGTAACATTACCAATGCATCTCAACATCTCCAAATATCCACTTAACTCCCGCACATAATAAAAGCTAAATTGTAATAAAATATGAGGAAATACTCCGTCGTTAGAAATTCATTACGTACTTTTTCTCTTCCGGTTCGGCCCTCATCGTACGTTTGGGCGGAAATGGCGGTTGCATTAAGTTTCCACAAATTGTGTGACCATAGAAAGGCCACACGACATTCGTCATTGCCGTCACGACACATTTTATCATAATGAATTGGATTATGTCATGTTTAGATATGTACTATGAAAATATTAGAAATGAAAATATTCAATTAAAACGTACATTTAGACAAATTGCTAAGTGATAAAAAAATATAAAAATAATAGAATATGAGTCAATAGGCCGCTTTCCCACATGATAATGTACATGTAGATCAATACACCAATGATTCTATGCAAAATAACTATGCACACGAATAAACGCTCTCTGTTATTAAAACTAAACATACGATGTTGAAAATACTATCTAATTTTTCCAAAAGGAAAGTAGCTAAATTTATAATAATTTAGCTACTTACCTTTTGGAAAAATTATTACTTGTTTTCCTTAAATATTTCTAACATTATTATTGTCAAAGTTTTTGAATTCATATTTACTACGAGTAGGTACAAAAAGTTAAAGAAAAGAAAATTATGTGAATTTTTCGACATTAGCCGTAATTTGATAATATGAGTAAAATGTTACTTCAAGACAATATTTTATTGTTGTCTGTGGATCACAAACACTACCCGTGTTTGTGTATGTCACTATAGTGTATGTTACTCAATCTATATATAAATATATATGTGTGTGTGTGTGCGTGTGTGTATGCGTATGCGTATGCGTGTATGTGCGAGTGTGTACCTGTTATGTATATAACGAAGCGTGTATATATATATATATATATATATATATATATGTATATATATACACACATATATATAACGAGGTGTAATCACAAGAATTTTGTTTTTAACATTTGAGTTATAGAATCTTGAAAATCACCCTAATGAAAGATAGATTACGCTCGAAAGCTTCATATTTGAAACCACTTTCCAATTGATTACACGTAATCATACAACTAAACCCATTACAGTGAATATTTAAATACGTGTTCAATAATAGTTCCAAGCAGAAATAAATTAGTAACTCAATTACGCAATTATGGAAATTTATATTTTTTTTTATTTGACCAAATAATATTTATCTTATAATTTTTTACACAACCATATATCGTCTATGATTTTTTTTGTTTTTTTTTCTATTCAGCGGTGTTTATTGTAAGCAATACCTGAGAATGATATTAGTAAAAAAATCGAAAACAACTTACATTTCAAAATTCAGACGACTGGCAAGTAGTTTAAAAATATAGACACGTCATATACCAAACGTCAGAACAATAACCTATTATCTTGATGAGTCCATTTTGGTATTACAATTTGTGAAATTGTGAAATTCGTTCCCAAACACTTTAAAATGAGTAAAGAAAAATTAATGTACATATGACATTATACTTCTTTTAAGTTTCCATGAAAAATATAATTATGCTTATAGATTCGAACTCTGTCATGTTGCAATAAATAACCTTACAATAAATAATACAATTATTAATTTGTATTGAATATTTTGGCTTTAATTTTGTAGAAATTCATTATTCACAATTAAATGAAACTACGTGGTGTAGTATTATTTCTACTTTCGTTTCGTTTAAGTTGATGTTGTAATACAACGAAACCTAGGCCGTGGTAAAGAACTTAAAGAAAGTAGAAGTAATATTACATCACGTAGTTTCGTTTAATTGTATTAATTTGTAAGAAATAATTTAAAATCTTCAGGTAAACTAAATATACATGTATATAAAATACAAAAATTAATATAATTATATAAATTGTTCATCATTGTCTGATGAGAAAGGTGGGCGATGAGGAAGATGCACGTCACAGAAGGACCGGAGTAGTTACAAGTCTGAATAGAATAACAAATGGCTACATTAGATGATCGTTTAAATTCGCAGTTGAGGAAAAACTGAAAGAAAATTGCTTGCGTTGGTACGGGCACGTTATGATTCGCAACGAAGACCATATGACCAAAACAGCGTTAAAAATATAAAAAGGAAAGAGAAGCCGGGGTCGACCCGCTGCCACCTGGAAGAGCACTATAGATAAAGATCTTAAAATTATGAATTCGAACTCAGTAACACACGATATACTGTTGTGACAAAAATATACGAAGAGGGCCGACCCCAAATGAAATATGGAACCATAGCCAGGAGAAAGAAATAAAAAAGGACGTAAAAATTTCATCATTCTTTTTTAATCTTTTTTTCTAGACAATACTTGGAAATTTTGCAATTTTGAAATGTTTCTTTTGGGGAATGTTTTATTAAACCTTGTCCTATCAAGAAGTTTTTAATAGATAATGCAATTAATTTTAAACAAATAAAAGCCTCCTTATTGGCAAAATCGGCAAGCGTTTTTTATCCTAAAGAAAGTATAATAAAAAAAATTCCAGTTTATACACGCAATTGAAAATTCATTGATAAAATTAACGTCAACGTATCACCAAACATAAACTCAAATTTTAATTTACATCAATGATTTTAAATACCAAAATTATTCTTCGAATGAGTGCACAAATTAAAAGTACACAATTTAATCACTGTGTAATCAAATATTCAAATTAAATTTTTATTTACCAAACAAGAAATAAAAGTGTGATTACATAAACGTTACATTCAATGCACATAAAGGAGAATGCTTGATGACCTAATGTGCCTCATAGTACATGAACTTTCTTGAGAATGTTGAATTTTGTGTCAAAAAAGACAACAAATTAATAAACATGAATGTGGTGTATATATCTTAAAACTAGCATCTGCAAACAGAATCTTTGAAATTATTTTCGTTTGTTAAGGCGCCTCTATTTGCATGCGGTACGCTATATTCACAACGGTAATTCAAATAAACTGAAACCCAGACTACATAGATTGAATATGTAAATACTTGCAGACAGATGAATCTTAGAATCTACTTTTTCACGAGGAAGTAAATGAATAATATTTTTCGAGGAGAGTCTACCAAGAAAATATAGGTTTAAATTATTAGGTTTAGATTAGAAGGTATCTTTATTTTAATTCTGTAATACATACCATAATTTATTTACCAAACATCTTCTCAATGTCAAATTAACAAACATTAAATGAGAAGAAGTATTTGTATTATATATGACTGAACGATTGTAATTCAGAACTGTTTATCGCTCATGAATTTATCATCAATAATCAATTATTATTAAATACGTAGTTTAAATACAAGCGTGGGTCTATGGAGTTTCTTACGTAATCTTAAATGATTTTAAATATTTCTTGTATAAATATGCAATATTCTGTCAATATATGCCAACTTGCCTGTTTAAAATTTTTAAATAAACCATATCATTATATTTTAAATTATAAGATCGCCATTATGTGGCAAATTTCAAAATAATCAGAATATTTAAGTTCTATGTCTTTGATGATAAAAGAAGAACGGAGTACCTGAAAGAAATTTAAAAAAGCAAGATTTTGTAAAACCCACTTTATAATATATTACTCTATGATATACGCATTCTTTCATTTACATTCTTGGATATTTGAGAATATAATTTTTAAATTACACAACCACTTACGGGCATGCAATGCTTATGCACGCATGCGTCCTCTCTTGCGTACGCAAGCACGCAAACACGTACACAAACAAACAGGAATGCGGAGGAAGTTTATTATTTTTAATTTCAATTTATTTAATTTATTATATTGCTGCTTGGAATAGACCTCGAAAATGAAAGGAGAAATATATTAAATTATGAAGAAATTAAAAGTTATTATTTAAAAAAATTTGTTACGATAATTTTTTTAACAATTAAAAAAAGAACAACATGATTCTTCGTAGACTTTTTCCAATGAACAATTATTTATTTCATAATACCTACTTCACGAGGACATATGAAGAACGACAAAAGGATGAAAATCATCGTTATTCTAACCTAAAAAAATCCATTGCTAAAATAATATATATATATATATATATATATATATATATATATATATATATATAATCTTAGAAAAGATTAGCTAGCGATTACAATAAATTTTTACCTTATTAGCTAACAACACAACTACAGACAAATACTACTACCGTAACTACTAACAAATAGGGTCTGAATTGAAATGGACCTGTTTTTTAAACTGTAATAAATAAACATCGAAATTATAAAACACGATAGTCATTACAAATTACTAAACATTCCGAAGGATCTTAAATTTATACCCTCTCTACATGATACTCATTTTGATTCAAATATGCCAAATTTTGCCTTTTCAAAATCACATTCACAACGTATAACAATATAAATACATTATTTGCCCGTGCATAATTTACTTCCCCAATCTCGACGCTTAAAACCTCACAAAGACATTATTCTTCACCCCTTTACGACATTTACTAAACAACCCCGCATATGAAATTATTTCCGGCTCACGTTACGATCATTTCCGCGTACTTATTTAAATACAAACACACGTAATCAAATAGGGAAACGTGGCTCGCATTCCCCTCACGCACCGCCAATTGACATTATTCATTTATACACTCACTCCGACCGAAATTGTAACAAAGTAAACCGCCAAATCTTACCGCTAGCAGATTAAGATTTACAGCTGGAAATATTTCAAAGATGCTTTCGGCGTGTCAGGTCGACGCCCTGGATAAAGGATACGTTCACGTTGTATAGTAGCTACTAGAGTTACACGATTATGATTATTTTATTATAATTTGGGAACTTTGAATAATTATAATTATTGAAAGTCTCGAAAACGAAAACTTCTGGGAAAGAAAACGTTTAGGTATTAATAACTAAGTAAATCGGTCATTACTATTTAATGAAGATATTTCTCCAAAGTAATAAGAGTATATTGATTTCAAGGTAGTAAATTAAACATGTATTAAATAAACGTGTATATATATATATATATATATATATATATATATATATATACATACACACATATATATGTAAAGGTAAAGTTCTTTAAAAATTTAAACACATTAAAAGAATTAACGCTTACATTTGAGAAATAATAGGCTACTGGGAATAAAGCACCGACTGTCTCCTATTGAAGTTCAATATATTTAGTCAAAAAACATTAAGCGCGTCATTATATCCAGGGATTTAAATAAGATTATTTTCTCAATTGCAGATATTATAACTTTTTTCGAAACTGTCGTTATAGTTCCTCAAGTAAATTCTACCTTTGCTAATGCAAAAATACGTAAAATATTCCTTTATCCAAAATAGAACATATAATCCAATTTGGAATCAAATTGGATTATTTGTTCTGCTTTCTAACTCATTTTTGTACCACTGCTTTAATTAAATAATTTTTGGTACATTTTATGTCAAATCAACTAGTTTTACGATTTTCATAAATATGTCTTTATAAGTTAGGATACACATTGTAATAATTTGACACATTTGATATATTTTTATTCCAGATAAACTATTATAACATTTGATGCCAGTTCAGAACTAACTAATTTGCTGGCGATGTTTCCTGATGAAGAATTTCTACGTCTATTAATTTACATATTCTTTAATATTTTTAAAAGTAATATATTTTTAAACACCATTTATATACAAAGAACTGTAAATTTAAACTCACTCAGAATCTAACAATATTTTATATATTTTAAATGCCATACAAGCATTTATGTCGAATTCTGTTAAAATGATCGAAAGCTCAACAAGCGATGTGGAATAAAATCAGGTAGACAATACATCAAAATTGCATTTAATGACAATTATTTAAAGCGATAAATTTTTAAATAAAGTCTATAGTCAAGAAAAAAAATTGAACAATTTTTTTTTTGATAATAGCTGATTTAAAGTCCCCATGACTCTTAAAAAGTCTATTACTTTTCCAGGTTCTGTTATTTTAATTCGACATTCTATAATTTATAAATTCGCTAAGTTATTAGTCCAGTTTTTTGCCTTTGTCTTGGAGGATACTTTTCTCATTAAAACTGTAAACAATAAATATCATCTATAGATCAATACGAATATCATGCAATTTCTCCCTTCTCAATCCGATTACTTTTTTTTAGTTTTATGGAAAAAGATTTAAATATTTTGAAGGCGTAAGATAAAAGTGTTACAAATTTTAGGGTTTGAAAGTTTATCATTTGATGTATATATATATATATATATATATATATATATATAGTCAGTCTGATGTTCTATCCATATTTTTTACCGTTTGAACGCGTTGGGATGTACGTAATATATACCGTTTGAGAGGTATATACGTACATAAGTACGTTAATTAGATATGTATGTACTCATGTACGAATATGCTAACTACGATGTGTTTCGTGCTTATCCGCATAACATTTCTTTTAAAATCACTCTTCATCCCTTATTTACATTGCCCCTCCCTCATTTTCTAGATGTTAACCTAACACTTTCTTAATTTTTATTAAAGTAAAAATGCTTATTTTTTTTATATATGTAAGGTGGAAGAAGTCTTATAAATGAATATTAAGATGTTATTTGTCATTTTTAATTTTTAAACCCCTTTACAAAGTATTAATCCTCAAAATGACATGCAGTAAGTTACTCCCCCTCTAACTTTATCTCCATAATTTTGAAAAATATTAAGAAAAATACTAGCACTTGATTAAAATTGAAAATCAAAGTTTTTTGCATAAATAATATTCAAAGATACAGGCAACTACATTAATCTACTTTGTACGTGTTCCAAAATGTACTTGGTTAGTTTTTTTAATTATTTTTTCGCAATCTATTGTAAACATATATGAACAAATTTTCAAGTCGATTTTGAACTTCAAAGCGGCACGATAAACTATTAAATCATTTGGTGTTTTGGGCAATTAACTTTAGAAAACGTCGCGCAATAATATTCCTATCCTTTTTCATTGTATTTTGAAAGACTTTCTCTATAATACGCCAATCTTTTAACTTTTATATACAGGCATAATCAATAATGGTATTAATGGTCACCATCAACATTTATTTATAATTAAAATGTTCAAATGTAAAAAAAATTATACGTAGAGTTTTATTATAAAACAAAGAAAATTGCAATGACAAATTCAAATATATATTAAATTTAAACGGTAAGAAACCTTATCCACAAAAATTAGCTAGCTCAACTAGTGCAATTATGCTATATATTCATTTCCTCGAGTACATGTATATACGAGTCACATGTAAGGGCACACATACATACTTCTACAATACTTACCAATTATATGACTACAAATATAATTACATAAATACATCATAATATACACACGTTATTATCTAAGTTCAAAGCAATATACAAATGTTAAATATTTTTTACCCACTCAGACTAATTGTAATTGCTACTTCGCCGAATCAAAAGCTACTTCCGGATCGATTTCTTAATGCATTCATGGATGCAGGCATCTTCAGCGGTGAAGAAAGGCCTTTCCACATTTTTATAGGAGCAAATTGGAAACTGCTTCGATATCCTATTGTGTGATGTTCAGTGATTAAGGGAATCTATATCTGGCGCGTTTTATGTGGGGGTGAGCATCACCATCAATTAATTCACACGCGATCGAATTTAGGTTAATCAATTTATGATGCTTTCACACGAACGAAATTATAAGAGTTCCGTTTTTGCCGTTTAGCTACGTGATCCTTAAAAGAAGCAGTAACCATCTGGATGATATTTTAAATTTTCGTCACTCATATATATTATATCTCTTTTATTTATAAATACCTTTTTGATAAAACAGGTAGATTTTTTTGAAGTAAAAATTTATACTCCACCGAAATGAAAAAATGCAAATGAAGCAAATCACCTCTTCACATCAATGTATGTCCTCACATTTAAATCAAACATAGCGAAATAAACACACATTTTGAAGGAGCTCTTATTCAAATGGATGTTACTGCCCAAGATTGACAATAAATCAAATGAGTTTTAAATAACTCTTAATTTCACTGTCATTATACAAAGTAACACATCGTTTTATAATGTCAATTTTTTTACATTAATATAAGTACGATTTTTGGAAAAAAGACATGACCGGATCTTTTTTTCTTTATTTATATGAATATCTAATACTATGTATAGCTTTTATAATTATATTATTAGAACTCCGTAGCTTGGAAAAAACGACTATGTTTTTAAATGTTTCATAAAACAAAAATTTTCCATTTCATACTATGCTATTTGTGTAAACTACCATTATATTTTTGACATCAATATTATATTAAAAAAGGAGCTTATTATACATCACATTATTTATATAATGATATTTAAGTTTTAAATCATGAGACATTATCTTGAATATATTAGAGGATATTAGTATAAGCATTCGTCTGATTTCTTTTATTATAAATTATGATATAGTGCTATTCCAATAGCACTATACCATAATTCATATAATTTGACTATATTTACACTAAAACTCTTTGCCAACGTTACTCAAGGTTACTCCATGATTTTATTCACTTATAAATAAAAAAGACGTAGAGAATATCATTATTTGTTTTTAATGTAATATTTCTTCTCGCTTAAGCTATAAGTATATATAATTTAAAAAACATTATTGATTTTAACAAACTGCAAGTAAAAGAGTAAGCTGCTTATTTGATGCTAATTAATTATTTAGGAAAAAAAAAATTAAGTACAATCACACTTCTAAAATTAAAATTTGAATTAATATTTAATATACTAAAATTGTAATTAATTAAGATAAAATTTAAGATAATATATGCTTATTTAATTGTTCAATTCCGTAAATATCACTACTTGGAACGATCGATTTGGTGCTAATTTTATGGATATTTCTGAAAAATATTGTACTAATAGTTTTAAAAAAAATATTTTCTTCCTTAGAAAATCTACACATATAAAAAATAGTGTAACAGAATGAAATCTGTACAAGGAAAATATTTTAAAAAGAGTAATTTATTTAGCGTGTAGAATGATAGTAGAAGCCAGAAAATCTGTTTATAATTTTTTTGTCTCCCTATGTATCTGTATGTTAATTTGTTCGTCAGTCACGCGAAATCTACTGGACGGATTTTATTAAAATTTGGTACAGTAATAGTTTATACCCTCAAGCAATATTTAGAATAAAAAATATCATAATATATATCATATAGGATATTAAATATTACAGAAAACCCTTGACTTGGTGAATATTAGGATATCGGTAGTGCCAATAACATCTATTAGAGTGTTTAGTAATAGTAATGATAATAATAAAAATAGTAGTTTCGAAGTGAAACCTTGGGGCACAAAACTTGCTAGCACTAAATATGATACCGAATATAAATTAATAATAGAAAATTTCACTTCAGTTTAAAACACGCGCATTTACTTGCTGCCATTCAATTCTCTTCGTCGAAATCTAATGAGTACTTGGCCAATATCGTTTCAACCTTCATTAAGGCACTTTTGCAGACCGTGATGGTGAGAATGGCCCCGCACTAGAAACCGACAGCCCGGCACTGCTTCCCCTCGAAATATTTTCAATACAGAATAAAAAGGAATATAGCGGAGTAACGTGTCGAATATCAATTGTCCGTGCCGCGGAGCATTTCAAATTCTCCGGTGTCTCCGGGCGGACCCGCGCCTTTGTGTCGCCCTCATTGTGCTTTGTGCTTCGTGTAATGGATTTTTTGCGAATCGAGCGAGCGACCGCGAGTGGGCACAGTATTTGTTGTGACCACGAGAGCGTGGCAGTTGAAAAGGGAGCTTTGATTTCTCGTCGGTTAGATTGAGGGCACCCGTGGAATGTATAGTTGCTAATGGTTATGAAATAGGAAAAGAATGGGAGCACGGTCACTCCCTTGAGACTTTTGGGTGTGTTATTTATATTTACCGTTATTTTTGATATTTCAATTTTTGATGAATAAAAACTGCAGCTCAGCTTTGTACGAATTTAATTTTTAATAAATGTGGACAGTATTTTACCTGATTTCTATGTAGAAAAACTGCGTAAAATGAATCAAAGGTTAAATATAAAAATAAAACTATATTATGGTATAAAATTAGATAAATTTGGCTTTTCAGTGTTTCCTCACCAAACTAAGAACATTTTACAGTTTTGTATTTTCCATTTGTCGATCTATCCGTCCATCTGTATATCATAGTCGTTTTACTCGCAGATTATTACTTCCATAACGCTAAAATTAGGCATTGTTTACATATTTGTAAAGCCTCTAAAGCTATGAAATTACGTTTTTGAAAATTTTTTTTCCGACATTTCTCTAGTTATAAAGTAGGGAGATTTTGTGTACTCCTTTGTTTAGGGTTTCATTGAACGCGTCTTGCAAAAATATTGGAGGTGTATAATGAACACTTTTCTACACAGGCATCCATTAATGTAATATCAAGTTTTAAAGTGATAATTTTTTTACGGTTACCTGTCCTTCCTACCAATTCAATGGGTATTTTTTAATATCTAAAAAGTATTCACAATAGTAACGAAATTAAAAGAAAATGTCGCAACTAAGTAGACTCTACTTGTTTACGATTAATTGTCGACCAACTTACGACGTATAGTAAGATCGATAAAAGTTCGTTGTAAAAAATTACTCTTTGTAAATATAGTTTTATAGTATTACTATGTCCTCTTAAAAATCTATAAGGGCCTATACTTGTATGGAGCCCAAGTAGTACTGGTTCTCGTCTTACTTCATTTTTTTAACTTTGACATTTAGCAATATGTCATTAAACATGAATACGGTGATAAAAATAAATGTATTATAATATTATTTTTATGTAATTAAATGAAAGCTATTAATATTAAAACAATATTTATATCTGAAAAAATATATTTTCATGCAAAATAAATTTCCAAAATTTTCACCAAGAGTGATTCAGCGGATATGAATCAAATTCTTGAAAAATGTTATGTACTCATTATTATGTTTCACTTGACAATACACTCAAAAATATTCAAAGGGTATTTAGTTTTGAAATTTCCATAATAATGGTGATTATTATCAAAAGAATGTTTTACATAAAAATCTATTAAAATTCTTTGAGCTACATAATTTTCTAATACTTTAGTTGGTTTTAAGATACCAACTTTTTCTTTAAAACGACTTATAGATATCATGTATAAATATAATCGTCAGCTTTGCTGTCAAATGTATTTGCACACATCGTTATCCTAAAAAAGTAGTTAATGGATTCCTGTGCAGAAATAAAAGAAACGATAAATTAATCGAAAACTTTGATGTGGTTATTCTTTCAAATTTTTTGTTGCCATTTTCATTAACCAATTTCAAAAAAGAGAGGGTTCTCAATTCGCCGAAATATATATTTTTTTTAATTTAGCGATAATTCTTTACTAAACGGACATATTTCGATTTAATCTTTTTTTTGGAAGGAGGTAATTTAGGGGTTGTTCTATTTAAATATGGTGACAATCTGATGAAGAAGTTCAAAAATTAACATTGGATCTCCTCAATGAATGGTAGTAAATCAACTATGATTCAATATATTTTACTACAGGTAGTTATTACTTTGCAAAACAACTACACTACTCACGAGGTCCGGGCCGGATGATGTGTTCTCGAGATGAATAATAGAATTCCTTGACGGATGTTAGCGAATTAACCCTGAATAAGAAGATTGTTATTTAGCAAAATAACTACAGTGTTGACCAGGTTATGCATTGGTGATGAATTCTGGAGGTGAACATTGGAACTCCTTAACTGTTGGTGGTAAATTAAACGTGATTCAAGATATTTAGTACTGGTAGTTGTATTTTGTGAAATAAATACATCCACTAGTTATGGGTTTGATGATGAGTTTTGATGATGAGATGAACAATATAATTTCTTATCAAATGGTATTAAACAATTTTAAATTAAGCTATTTGCTACTGGTAGTTTTTACTTTGCATAATCTGATACTGGACTTCGGATATAAATAACGGAACGACTCAATGGCTAACAGCTAACAGCTGGCAGCTAATACAGTCGCTTCATTCTATGTGTTGATTATAACCAACTTTAGACGAAAAGGAAATAATAGACGTAGCTTTTCCTCGGCTCCTAATAATTATACAACATTGTATGACAGAAAATCAGTCGCCATTAGTACCGCCAACTTACTTAAACAAATGTAAAGCTTTTTAACGGCTGTTCACAATAAATTTAATATCCCTCTCTCAGTTTTATTTATATAATAGATCAGTTATACAGAATGCGAGAAAGGGTCGAATATAAATTGGAAGTCCATATTAATTTGCTGCAATAGTGACAGTTTTTACAAAGAAGATACACAGGTTTATCCTTTGGATTGAGTTTCAAAAATATTTTGATGCGCTTAAATAACTAAAGTTGTTTATCAACAACGTATAGAAATGAAGCGATCATTAGCTGTTAACCCTTGAGGAGTTCTGTTCTCCATATCCGAAGTTCAATATTAGATTATGTAAATTAAATACTACCATATGAGGAGTTTTATTCTCCATATCAGAAATCCAATATCAGATTTTGAAAACAAATAATTAAATATTGAATATATTTTTCGTTAATTTTGTAGAAATGCATTATTCACAATTAAATGAAACTACGTGATGTAGTATTATTTCTACTTTCTTTAATTTTTTTACCGCGACCTAGGTTTTGTTGTATTACAACATCTTCAGGTGAGATATTAGCAATGATAAAGAAATTAAAGAAAGTAAAAATAATACTACATCACGTAGTTTCATTTAATTGTGAGAAATAATTAAATTAACAGCTAACCAGTCGCATATATATTGAATCACGATCAATTTATTACCATTCGTTAGGGGGTTATATTATTCATTTTTAGAATTCATCATCAGACCATGACCTGATCGATGGCGCAGTTATTTTGCAAAGAGAAACTACAAGTAGTAAATATATTGAATTACGTTTAATTTTCTACCATCCGATGCATTATCAAACTCTGACATGATCGATTGTGTAGTTATTTTCATAAATTACAATTACCAGCAGCAAATATTTTAATTCACTTTTAATTTAATACCATCAGCTAAGGAGGTTCATTGTTCATGTCTAGAACTCATCATCAGATTCTTACCTGGTCAACGGTGTAGTTAGTTTGCAAAGTAACAACTAGTAGTAGCAAATATCTTTAAACACAGTTTATTTATTAACATCCATTAAGGAGTTCCATTGTTCTTACCCACAATTTATCATCAGACCCTGGCCGATAAGTGGATTTCACAAAATAACAGCTACCCGTAACAAATATCTTGAATCATAGTTGATTTCCTGCCATTCGTTAAGGATCATCACATTGATATGGGACTACACATATAGTACCCTCTTTCAAAAAAAAATGATCAAAATCAGTCCATTGAGTAAAGAATTATCGCTGAAGGTACGTAAAAAAAGATTCCGACGAATTGAGAACCTACTCCTTTTTTGAAGTCGATTAAATATATATATCTTTGGTATATATATATATATATATATATATATATATATATATATATGTATATGTGTATATATATATATATATATATATATATATATATATATATATATATACCTTTATTATCTACTTGGACAATTCCAAATCTATTCTTAAGTAGTCATAAGAACAATATATTTAAGAAACTACTTATTTTTAATTAAAATTCAACAAAAATCAGCATTATATATCCTTGCAATTCTTAGCATTACAACCAATCACAATTTTTATGAAAAAACATAATGTAAAGTTTAACTAAAATTTCACTAATAATGTAAAATAATTTTGATATGGTAGACAATCAAAACCTAATTATTCAATATAACGATTGAGATGTGCTCATATACACCTGTGAATACCCTTCAAATTGTACAATTTGCATTTCTCTCCCCGATATCAATTCATGCCAACATTAATTACAATCGAATTATCTTTAGGGTAAATCAGCCGATAGCTTAAACCCGAAGACAAACGTACGAAAGGTAACCTATTTTGAATTCAAATTAAGATAACGCCTAATTTCGTTTAATGCCTAATTACACGAAAGGATCACAATAATCACCAATTACTTTGCAGGGTTGAAAAGGATAAAAAGGAAGTGATAAAATTAATAAAAAATCATCAAAAAGAACCTTCACAAATTTCTGATCGTTTGTAGCTAATTCATATAGTAAAGTATTGTAATTTCATTGGAATTATCTTGACATTATTTTGCGGCATTAAATTATTTAAAAGGAAAAACGTAGGCTTTATTAAAGTAATAAAATTATTTCGCTTCTCTATAGCCAATTAAAAATAAAAGTTTTACAAAAATGATTGAATTGGTATGTACAATATCAACAATCACTTTTGTGCCACATTCAAAGTGCAGCACCAGCTTATCCAGTGTATTTTCACTTATAATAAATTCAACAACTGTACTGTAGTGACATTAAGCCACAATTTTATTAACTGCCAATATTTATTTAAATATAAATGACTAGTGGTATCTTGCAACTTCGACCACATGGAATTCCTGACACGCAACAGCAGTGTTTTGAAGCTTTTATTCATGCTCTATATTAGACACAAATAATTAAATTTATAGCCTACGCAAGCCGACTTGTGCTTCTTTCCCTCTACCCCTGCCACTCCTACGTATATCTAAAATCCCCCGCTTGTTTCTTTTTTTACATGAACTTTCTTCATCACATAAAAAAGATAGAAAGGAACAAGGTTACAACGTAATTCTATCTTACTTTTATTCAGCTTGATCCAAATCTATGGGTATTTCATCTGAATGTTTTATTTTATATTAACTGTCGGTGCCGATATAAATCTATAAAATAAACACCATTTGATCGCATATATTCATGATAATATGACCTTACCACTCTTAAATGGTATGTTTCTATAGTAAATAAACGTAAATTTTCGTATGTGAGCTTTGGGAGCTGAATGCTCAAATACTCAACTCTTATTTATTTATCTACTTTAATGTATCTAATTGATACATATGGCGGACTTATTGCCACAAGAGCAATCTATTACAGCCAACCACAACACCAGTCCAGCCCCGTTCGACGAACGGCCGGGAATCGAACCCGGGTCGCCGCGGTGCGTCGCATCGTCAAAGGCCGTATGCCATGTGATCAAGCCAACAAACCACGGCGACGACCTCTTGCCCTTGATGGTGGTATATGCGGATTACATCCACACTCATCGATATCAGGGATGTAGTCTCTAAAGCCACGGTCCAACATGAAAACATCGTTGAATTTAAGAAACTAATGCTAAGCGGAATCTTCATCACGTGGCATTCGAAGATGCGTCAGAATATGGCCCTATTACATCTATTATATAGCCATCTGTGTAAAAGATCAAAAATAATTTCCACAAGTTTCGTTAATTTTTCAAGCTATATATTTTCCTTCGGATAAGGAAACCGATACTTTTTGCAGGTATATATGTATATGTGTGTGTGTGTGTGTGTGTGTGTGTGTGTGTGTGTGTGTGTGTGTATGTGTGTGTGTGTGTTCCGTCACATACAGAAATGGACACAAGCTACCGCCGAAAATATGATTCGTTTCGAGCCACCACATTTTCTCCTGTCGTATGATTCAAGCCCAAGTGACAGCTAATTTTATCTCGGTTTCTGTCATTTATAGCATGTCTTCACGTCCAACATTTATTACAATCCGTGTTATTACACGGGTTGGCTTCGGGGTTTCTAGACCAATTTAACTCGAGAATGTATTCTTCCACAATTTTTGGAAACTTTTCTGAAAACTCTGTAACTTATGTATTGATGGATGATGTTTTGTACTAATTTGTCGCGATAGGCTTTGATGTCTTCCATAACATGCTTTTGTCCTTCTCTACATATGTTTTGTTTTAACATGAGTCGTTTATTTTCCAGTTACCCTTTTTTTGGTCTGAAATTTTAGAAAGGGACACATATTTTTTTGATTGAAGTCGTTATACTGCATTACGTGGGGTATTGCTTAAGTATCTTTGGAGTACAACTGTGTTAAATTTAACCTTGTCATTAAATAATATTCTATCTTGCAACTGATTCTGATAAACCTCCTTATTTACAATTAAACTTCCGGACTCCACTTCGATCCTTTGTCGCTTAATCGATGTATATTGTTCAAGTTTAGTATTTTGTTGACGATGGGACAAATGAGACTCAATTCGCTTCCTCTATTTGAGCAGTTTAAGACCGTTACGTCTAGTGCTATGCTTTTGTTACTGCTAAAACATAGTTATTCTCATTTCTTGTCTTTCCAAATATTTAACTTCCCAAATAGTTAACGAATATAATCCTATAGAGGTCGGAAACATTTTCTATTCTCCTGAATGCAGACTATTTTGCATTCTGTTTGGTTATAAATGATCTAAAAAACACCTCCATTATTTTAATGTTTTTGGAAGATACTTCGATATGAATATAGTATGCATAAAAACCTTCGAAAGAAAATCATAATTTTTATGCACAATCATAACTTTTAGAATAATTAAGCATTTTCATTGAGTTTTTTTTCAAAATACAATACCAAAAATTATAGGCAACTCAAAACTTTTAGACAGAAATTATATTAGATACCTAAAAATTATAGGATAAATTTGCCAAAAATATTACTAAAATTAAATAATAACCCATGACCTTTGCCATGACCTGGAGCCTTGCCCCAAATACCTAGTATCACCACGGCTTCTACTAACACCGCTACAGGAAATAATTCATTTTGCACATTATTCGTATATAATTAAGAAACTCCAATTGGAGGCTATAATGATAGCCAACATAAACAAATGTGCAATTTTAGATAAAAATAAAGTGTACATGGCTAATTTAACTATTACGATGAGGGACGGTATCTATCGTATTATAAATTATCTTGTTATTAACTTATACTTACTCGTATGTTCCTAGTTACTAATACATGCATACTTACACTAATACATTCATACATAGTATTTATTGATGTTTATTCGTAGTAAATAGCAAAGTGCGGTCGATGTTTTTATTTATCACCAGTTGCATAAATAACCCTCACTTTTTGCAGACGATGCAATTTTAGTTCGTGATTGAGAGAAAAAATCTTTCCAATTCTAAGAAAAGTGTAATAAAGCGGTTTATCGCTTTAATAATAATATTCTAGTTTACGACCGCAAAATTAGCTACACAAAACATATAATTTTTTTCGGTTATATTAGATTGACCAAAAAAATTAACAGTTTTCGTATTATTTATGGGTAGATAAGTAATAATCTTAGTAACGTGTCAATGTTATCTTTAGAAAGTTAATAGGCACTAGAGCTTTTTTGTTCATTTTAAACTGTGACTTTGAAACTGTTCCGTTTAGAGTTTTGAGAAAAATATTTTTGAGTTTTTTAAAAGTAGTTCTTTTAAACCATATGTAAGACATAAAAATATTATTTTTAGACGGCCTGAATTGCCCTGCAAAAAGTAACGTAAAATAATTTTGTATATAAAGACATGGAAAACCTGTGTATCAATATGATTCAAAATTATGCCCAGTTAAGTTTTTGCGCTAAAAAATGTCCAAAAAAAACAGCAGTGGCAAAGAGACAAAGGCGAGAGTAATGTTACAATAGTTTATTGTTTTCTTTGGTATATTCTTCCTGAGGTATGGTACCATACAAATCAATAGAATATTGAGAAGACAAACTTTATTAATGGTTTTGAAATAACAAATTATTTCCTGTATTATGAATTGGTAATTTTCCTTGAAATTCATTGACAAACGTTACACAAGCATAACAATTTATTTCCGTAGTAAAACGGCGTAGTTCAGCCTTAAAAGTAAATTACTTAGCGTCTTCGTAAAACGTCGGCTATTTCATATTATTGGAAAGCGATATAATTTCGGTCGCGCATCGTTATCTATATATTACGTTTCGCTTTACTCACTTTGTCAATTTTTTCTTATATGCCACACAAAACAGCAGTCAAAGGAACCTAGTATTATATACGCAAGTAAAGATCTCACCATTTTTTTCCGTCCATTTCTGGAATAGTATATAAACTTCTCCAAAATCTCTGGCA
The DNA here is from genome assembly GCA_039881145.1 of Druceiella hillmani. Lineage (NCBI taxonomy): Eukaryota > Metazoa > Arthropoda > Insecta > Lepidoptera > Hepialidae > Druceiella > Druceiella hillmani. Next base: position 23,259,863 of record JAYKKI010000022.1, on the reverse strand, counting down.
AGATATATGAGAGTATTCTTTTTAAACTGGAAAGCGAGTAAAATAATACACATTACAAGCAAAATAATGAATGAAATTGTACACTCCTATGGCACGGCCAAGCTACTGATTTCATATATAAAAAAAGAAGTTTTGATCTTTCTTAAAATTTTCATACAAAATAACTCTTTTATTAATTGTAGAAAAAATTAAAAACTTAGTGAAATATATCGCGTATTAAAATTACGTTATCAGGTAGAGCTGTTTAAAAAAACAACTTCATCCATCAGTGAAAAAATATTGTAGAAATATCCTTTATGGCTACTATGTGAACTCAAACTAAAAAAATATAACATCATGTTTATTACATGCTAATTGCTGGGCGTGTTTTATATTTCTCCTTCTCCAATCTGCATTCAAATAAATTCATTCTGTGTTTGTCATAGTTATTTTTTCATTTGCAGCCTTTTTCATCCATTGTTTACATGCGATCATTTTAACATTGTCGATCAATTTTCGATCAGTTTTCAGAAAGTTATCTTTCTTCACTTTTCTTTTTAAGTACCAAATACATTATCACTTTAGTCTTGCCATTCTATTTTAATAATTATAAGCCAAGAAAATATTATTTCACTTGCTGACTTCTCATTTGTCAATGTCAAGTATTCGCTGCAACACTTAATAATATTATCAAAATTGTCTGGAACCTACAAGCTACGTTCAAAATATTTTGGAAAAAATCGATCAGAAAACTATAAAAGTTTAGATTCAATTTTTTTTTATTTTCGTTTTTCCCCTTTCAGCAAATAATGATTGAATATTTTTATTTAAGAAAATAGGTATTAAAATATTTTTACTCTGCTTTGAAAATTCCGAGTCAATTTATAAATAGTCACATGATAATACGTTCACAAAATTATTCTTGCTAATTAAAATTCAACAAATGTCAATATTATATATTCCTGCAGCTTTTAGCATTAAAACTAATCACAATCTTTAGGAAACCAAAATCATTTAAAGATTGACTAATATTTTGTAGCAGGAAATGAAAACCTAATTATCCAATATAGCGATGCAGATGTGCCCATATATGTCCATGAATATCCTCCAAATTGTACGATTTGCATTTCTCTCTCCGATCTAAATTCATGCCAACATTAATTACAGTCGAATTATCTTCAGGGCAAATCGGCCGATAGCTTAAACCCGAAGACAGATTTACGAAAGGTGACCGATTTTAAATTCAAATAAGATAATGCCTAATTTTGTTTAACGCGTGATTACACGAAAAGGACCACCATAATTACCAATTACTTTACTAAATAGGCAGGGTTGAAAGGGATGAAAGGGAAATGATAAAATTCTTCAAACGTCACCATAAAAAACCTTCACAAGTTTCTGATCGTTTGGAGCTAATTCAGATAGCAAAGTGTTATAATTTCTTTGGTATTATTTTGATTACATTTTGCAAAATTAAATTAATTAAATTTTGCAAAATATTATCAACGTGTGTTTTAGGAAGATAATAAAATAATTTTGCCTCACGTAATTAAAAATATAAGGTTCATAGAGAAGTAGAATAAAAAAACATACTTTTTTGAATTTATGTCTGTTTTTCTGTTTATGCGCATTATGTAAAAACTTTTTTGATGTTGGAATTGAGTTTTTTGAAAGATGCAGAAGTTGATTTTGAGTAACATTAATTTTTATTTCATCGGTAACCGATAATTAGAAGACAAACAAATTTAATATTTTCTAAAATGCACTTCCGTTCCATTAGTACAAAAACGAATAGGTGCCTAGCTACTAGAAGAGTAGTTACCACACAAATCTATGTTGAACCAAAGCATCTATCAGAAAAGATGTATTTTACTAAATCACGAAATAAATTTTCCATCCGGAGATACATAATATAACGAGAGTTGGCAGAAGTGAGTGTTGAATATGTGGAAAGACACGTCCTAAGTAAGAGTAACCTGAAAATAACCAGACGCATGAGGCAAACGTAATATAACCCAATCTAATCCTACGTAACCGAACATTACCCATCCCATTATTACTAAATCCAAGCCAAGATAAATCAACACAACATAACCAAAACCAATATAACCGAATACAGCTCAATCCAACTCAAATCAACCTAACCCGATATAACCCTCCCCTACCCAACATTACCCAACCCAATATAACCTAACCCAATATTAACCATGCTAACATAACCCAACCCAAGATAAACCGATCCGACATAACCTAACCCATCATAAACCAACCCAACGCAAAATAATCCAACACAACATCACCAAACCCAACATAACTTGGCACAACCCAACTCAAAATAATCTAACATGACCCAAGATAACCCAATATAACCCAACCCAAACCAACATAACCTAACATAACACAACACAACCCGATCCAGCATAACTCGATGTAACTCAACCCATCACTACATAACCCAACCCAAAACCTAACATGAAGTTAGCCTGTGTTAAACCTAACATAATATTGAATATATTTTACGTTAATTTTGGAGAAATGCATTGTTCACAATTAAATGATACTACGTGATGTAGTATTATTTCTTTCTTTAAGTTCTTTACCACGACCTAAGTTTCGTTGTATTACATCTTCAGGTGGGCTATTAGCAAAAGATCTTTCTGGTGATGGGGTATTAGCAACAATTTTTGCTAATAGCCCACCTGAAGATGTTGTAATACAGCAAAACCTAGGTCGTGGTAAAGAACTTAAAGAAAGTAGAATAATACTACATCACGTAGTTTCATTTAATTGTGACTAACATAATGTGGTAACTCAACTCAATCCAACATAACCCAATCCAATCAAACATAACCAACAAAACCCAACCCAAATCAATATAATCTAACATAACTCAAATCAACATAATCTAACCCAACATAAACAAACATAACCCAATACCCATCCAACATAACCCTGCTTAAAATAATTTTTCTTTTTAAAAAAAGCCCCAATATCACTAATTGATTATGGATATGTATATTATCCTGATCTGAATGAAGAATATTTAAACAAGCTTTATGTATACCGTACAAACCGTACCGTACAAAATTTATGTATACCGTACGTCTTCGACGCCTGAAAATATGATCGTATTTCTGAACATAGGTTATTTCTCAACTTATTGAAGGTCCACAATTGACATCAACTTCAAATATTAAAACTTACATTTTTTAAATAGCCCTCAGAGTTCAAATTATATTATTAGTATGTTTTAAATATTTGTCTGTTTACTGATTTGGGTTACGCTCTGAAATCTCACTCTCTTATTCCTAAATATAACTCTACCTCTAACAAAAAATCCTTTACTATCCAAGCAAGGAAACTTTTGATTCAATTGGATCGTGACATATGTAAAATTACCTCCACAAATGTTTTTAAGGACCACTTGAAAAGTCCTACTTAAATAACCCAACATTACCCAATCCAATCCAACAAAACACGATATAACCAAACACAACCCAAAAAAACCCAGCATTACACAAACCAACCCAATATATTCCTAAAGAACCCAACTCAATCCCACATAACCCAACACAACGCAATATATTCCAACATAACCCAACATAAAGCAGTAAAACCCAACCCGGCATATGACCCATCCACTCAACGTAAAACTGAAATATATTCCAATCTAAACCAACATAACCCAACCAAATTTGACATGACACAACCCAACATAACATAACGCACCCCGACATAACCCAACCCAACCCAACTTCATCCGATACAACTAATACGACAAAACTCAATCTAACCAGACATAAATCAATAAAACCTAACATAACTCAATATATACCCAACCTAACACAACTCAAAACAAGTCAGTATAAAATAACTCAACCCATTTCATCCTAACCCAACACAATATAACCTAACATAATAAAACCCAATAAAACCTGACATAACCCAATGCACTCCAACCTAGCTCAACTCAATTCAACTCAGTGTAACGTAACATAATCCAATTCAACGTAACGTAACAAATCCCAATCCAGTCTAACATAACCCAATATAAACAAATCTAACCCAACATAATTAACTAAACCCAATATGAACAAACGAATTTAATCCAAAGTAACTCAAGGTACATATTAAGAGCTATAGAATTGACGGGTGAATATATTGAAAATATTTACAAAAAAGGGTTATTATACAATAGATGTAGAAAAATACAAAATTGTAACATTGGCATGTTTGCCATTTGTTGTTCTACTTACAAGAACTTATAGGAACATTTAGTTTTTATTTCATCGAAATTGGTCCACTTAGAAGATTAGCGAATCAAATATATACAAAAATGTATTTACATTACGTTTATACAAATTCCGCTATATTTTAATGTATAATACATCAATAGATAGTGCTATGCCTAATTTAAATGACACAATCAAATTACCCATCCAGATATACAGACGAAAGTGTGGAATGGTACAGGAGGCGTAGAGGTTTAAGTAAGCGATCTAAATATGGGTTGACGTAAACTATTTTCCTGACCAAAACACATAATGGTAATATATTTAATCGTGCTAAAAATCTAAATAAGAACCACCTACAATTTATACCACCAAAACACCACCAAAAATTGTCACATGAACATGGATTTTACAGTATGTAAACAAATATCTCACATTTGATAAATGAATCGACTATAGGCGATCGTCAGTAATAAATGCGTGGAAATTCAATATTCCGATCGAGCCAACACCCACACATGCCTGCAAAGTAATTGGAAGGTTTTAAAGCGTCAAGTTAAAATAAACGACGTCACGTGCGGATCATGAGCTGCAATTTTCTCCGAAAATGTATACGCTTTTAAAGTAAGCGATATCTGTGCCATGTTTACTAGAGCTATTACAGATGGGGGCATTATTTTTATAAAAAATTAAATTTATATTAATTGTTGCATGCAGCTACTTTCACGTGCATTTTATATTTTTGTGGCCATATTTTTCTCCAGGTTTATATGTTTCCACCTGAAAATTCCCTTGCTCGAAATAAAAATAAATAATATCATAAATTTAATAATATTACATTTTAAATTAATGTTTTTTTCTACCAAAAAATAGCAATGTTATACCTTAGTTTAGATTTTGAGCCGAATCTCTATTAGAGTATATTATAGCTTCAATTATGTATACCTGAATTCTCCATATTCAAGGTTGCATATTTGGTCTTCATATCTAAGTGATATTAATTGTATTTTAAATATTTTGGTGAAATCAATAGCAAGATGTACTTTAAATTGCATATTTTACCTTATCTATTTCTGTAGTAAAATTTTAATTTTAATTTGTTAAGGACTTTTTACGTGATACTAAAACAAACATACACAGAGATAAATAAATAACAGACGAAAACAAAATATCACGTTAGAAAATATTCGAACAATAGCTTAAATTTCATAATATTCGAAGATATAATCTAAATTTTATAATTAAATTCCATGGATCGTCATTGTATAAATTTGTGTGATACTCAAACTTTTGCAAAATATAGTGGTGAATCTATATTTTTCCCATTGTCACAAAACGTGGCCAAACTTTCATTGGATTCAAATCGAAAATTTGCAAATTGTGGGCAGATATTCGATACCTAATTTTCTTTTGCTGTCGAATAAATGAACGTCGCACTTGTCTTGCGCATATCTCGCCATATATAATTCTTTATTCAATATGGAATAGACCCTTCTATGTGAAGTACGTTTGGCATATGTTAAATCGCGCATTTTTACTTGTCTTTCAGTTAAAACCGCGATGTATACTCATCGCTATTGAAAAGTTCCTACGATATCTTCCTCTTCATCACAGAATCTTATCGATTACAATGATTACATAACAATTTATTGAGGAGACGGATTTAGAGATGGATTTACAGTTAAGTTAAAATAGTTTAGAAACTCATTTGATCACCTCCCTCCTATATTACTATATTAGTTCGATAGTTACCATATTATTGTATTATTGTCAGAATTGCATAAATGTGCAACGTATTTAATAGATAGGGTAATTAGACATGGGTTAAAATCGACTTACTATATTTGTTTCCATACATAAGGACGAGGCTAGTAAAACGTGTTAAAATAGTGACCGGGCTACAATAACTTGAGTTATATCATCAATTTTTACTCCTATTGTAACTAACATTTACACTGAAATGTTTTTTTTTTAATTCTCCATATTTATATATATATATATATATATATATATATATATATATATATATATATATATATATATATAATGTTTAAATAGCGCTCCGCTTAAGTCATTCATATCGTGATAACTTTTCAACTATTCGTCCATATTGTTAAGTGTAAAAGACAATCTTTTTATACTTCAAGTAACAAAAGATATAAACATATTTATTTTGATAAGAATTAATTTACTACTATAAAATGTGCATTGTAAAAAAAATATTAAAATTAATAGCATTTATGGCTGAATATTTTGATTATAATGACTTCAATATAAAAGGTAGATATTTGCTATCACGGACTTTAAGTTAGAATTGTTTAAGAAAACCCTACTATATATTATCTTCGTGTAACTTTAACAGTTTAGGCAGTGCCCACTAAGATAACTCTCAGATTGCTTATGTTTTTCGATTTATTTGAATCTTATCTTTATATAATAGTCAAATCACACAAAATCTTTATAAATTGTTATTGCGAAGTGTGTATAATAGTATATGTGTATATATATATACACACGTAAAAACAACATGCATATATATATATATATATATATATATATATATATATATATATATATGTATATATATATATATATATATATATATATATATATATATATGTGTATCTCAAAATTATTAAACTCAAACTGTAGTGCAAATTTTATAAGTGGGTACTTACGGGAGAAAAGTCGTGTCACAATTACCGTCAATTAATTTTTTACATTGATTGTATAAGACACAATGTACAATTCATATTAAGAATGTACTATTCATATTAATAGACTAAAATCGCCAAATATAATGGAAAGATGTAACAAATCAGCGACTAATGAAGTTAATTTTCTTTTTTTTAGCTTTAGAAATATTTTAAACAAATACCTCTAAACGTCTTTAGAGTGAATATTATTTCATATATTTTGAGAGTTGAATTTAGTGTATCATAATTATTTAAGAAGATATTCGCGAGGGTTTCTCAACCGTTCCATGAATTGATTTAAATGTAATAAGTTAAATGTGATTCGTCCAATTTCTGGCATGGAGCAGAAGACATAAAAAATAAAATAAGTAGTATGATTATGTATCAATTGTAAGTACTATGCTATTTCGATTTTGCCGATTTGTTAATCAAATTATTTTAAAAAATACAAATTATATATTAATAAATTTACATTAAAAAACTCTACACAATTAAGCTTAAAATATTTTAAAAATTGGGACGAAGTTTAGATTTTCCCTTTTTTAGATTGTCTAACCGTTTTTCTTTTCATTACAATATTATCAAATTTGTTATTTTCTGTATAACAAAGTAAATACGATTTGAAATAAATATTTCCCTTTTAACAAAAGTGATCTTTACAGAAACTGGTCATTACCATAATTTTACCGTGTTTTTTTTAAATTTTTTTTATAAAAATTGTTGGTGAAATTTATTCCTTTTCTCTTAAATTTTCTTTCCGGCTAAGTGTTCCATGATTCTTTTTTGTTTCATTATGTTGAAGTTTGCCTGACATTACTAAAATTTAATTTTAATTAAACGGAAAATTTCGTTTTACCTGACCGTAGCTCCTCTCCCGATTTCGAAAAATCACGCATTTCAAACGCGTATGAAATTTATTTCACCCTCAAAATTATTGTTCTTTATAGTGATTATATATAAAAATAACGAGGTGTTTATAAGTCATTCTGTGGCTTAATGTGAGACAAGTTTAAGACTAATTTATTTTATTTTAAATTTCCAAAAGTTATAAGCGGAAAGGCTTCATTTAATTCAAAAGCTTAATATTTTTTATTCTCCTTACTCAAAACGTCGTACAATTCGCACGATTCTGGAATGTTTACTCAGTTTGATGTAAGCTATCGGACCATAAATTATTTTATTGCTAATATTTACCTCATATTACTTAAGGAATCCATACAATATGTAATTAAATTATATTTCATTTAAAATTTAACTCTCTGTCGGTCTCTACGTCATTGCAGGTTCCCACTGTAACGATGTGGGAGAACCCACAAAGTATAATATGCATCTTTGTTGAATAAGTTATATTAAAAAATAACATACTTTTTTGACATCAATTAATGGTACCATTTCTCTATGGAAAGTTACAAAAAGATCGATTTCAAACCACTTATTTACCACCTCTTATATGAAATACCACAGAAGCTATAAATTTGGGTCCAATATACTCTGTACTTGGACAAAGTATACTATGAATTGCCATATTGGATATAGTGTACCAAAAATGTAAAATATAACAACACTTTTTTTTCGCAGATCTGCAAAGGTACGCCAGGCAGTATTTTTGAATGGTGAAAATTAATATGAATAAATATAAATAGTTTAATAGAAACACAAATTATGTTTTATAAATATAAATTTGTTTTCCCAAAATCGTCGCATGGCTTGGTTAAGGAGAGGAAGCAAAGCAGATTTAAAAAAAGCAGAAATAATGAGGAAATAAAATCTTTCCTCTTAATAAAGAGGAAAGATTTTTAAAATAGAATTTTAAAATATTTATGGAAGGGAGTGCGTGATGCAGGATAGAGTTAAATCAAAAATTGTTCAGCCTGAACGCAGAAGGACTTTTCAAAAAAGGTTGTATGTAAAGGTGTACCAAAAGAGTATCTAGTAGTATGTATAGAGTATCTAGTAATATAATAAGTTGGATTTATTAAAATATTGCGAAGAAATTTAAAGATGCGTAGATTTAATCAATCACTGATATCCATTAAAGTTGCATTCATATTTTTTGCAGCTAATAATGTAACGAATACATAAATTTTAAAAGTATTCTATTTGCTTAGCATTATTCTTTGATAAGACCTCGAAATCTCGATTTCCTTCGTCAAATAGAGACAAAAAGGGTGCTTGGCAGATATGAGCTTTAATCCTAAACAGCTAGAAAGTTTGAAGGTGATTGAAGGATTACATTCTGTTGAAGATATGATGGCCAACATCATTTATCTGAGGTTGCTAGTTAAGAATGTGATCAATCACCAAAACCCACATTTTTAAAAGTGGAATTAGATTATATCAAATATAATTTAGCATTAGATGCTGCAGTTTTTGACTAAAAATGATGATAACTTGATATTTAATTGGATTAAATAATAAACCCATTTTATGAGCCCACTGACTGATATTTGTAGATCATCAATGTTAAGATGTTAATCGCTATGTATATTTCCAACAATTCTTTTAATTAAAACTAAAAAAGGAGACGCAAAAGAATTCCTGACGGAAACACTGAAGATTTCACAAATTATTTACGATCACATAGGTATGATATGTTCACAGACTTCAAATAAGTTAGTAGAATGTCAAAGTTAACGGAGTTGAATGTACTATTGACATTAAGAAGTGCACATATTATGAGGCACATAAGAGGTTATTTAATACCGTATATTTTAGCTACATACTTTTTCAAAATAAATTTTTGTTAAGTCAGTAAAGTTTATTGCGAGACTATTACGAGTACTGTTAATTATTACATTATTTGTCAAATTTTATCATTATTATCTTTTTCATTCTTCCATATTCACAAAAGAAAATATATTGTCGCATTTTACAACACACACAAAAAATTCATATTTTACTTTCCAATTATATTTATTATATTACGGACCAAAAAATTTGGTACCATGAACGAGAATTGGGTAGTTTGTAAATCAATATGTCACATTTGATAAATGAATCGGCCGCTGAGTCACGCAAGTTAAAAACGTAGCACTCAAACCAGTTTCAATGTTCCTCTCAATCATTCGCCCCAACGCTCCTGAGAAATTATGTAATGGGTTTAGAGTGCTGAGTAAAAATAAATGAGGTCATGTCCGTAAATTTTAGCGAAGTCCTAAACACACCTTATATAAGCATTAATTTCATAGATGATTAGAGCCAACTTGTGATTTCTAAGGATAATTTTTATAACACATATTTCGTAAAATATTTTCTATTAAACGGTTATAAACTTTACACCCCCGAAATGCCAGCCTTAATGTTTATACAGCATCGCTCCCAAGCATCTCACCTTAATATAATGGTACAGTCTACTTTCTAGGGTCACACCTTTCTTTAAAAAGCTTTGTGTCTAGATGCCCCATCAAACTATACTGCCAGATTCATTAGAATTTTTAATCTCCTAAACTTTCGATATGAGCTCCGCCCAGTTTAGAAATATATCTCAGTTTACATCGAATGCCGTCAAATTCTAGTGATATATTTATGTTTAGTTCATTATCCATAATCCAAATATATAATATTTATTATATAAAGGAAAATACATGACATCAGAGGACGATATTTGGTAACAATATGAAGAAATAAAAATAAATCCTAATCATTTGTAAAAGCAATTTCGAAACTTTTTTTTTTAAAGAGCGGTGCTCAAAAAACCATTATAATAGTACGAATAAGGATTATATTCTGCTTATAGAAACGAAATATTAACTGAATTTTTTTCTGAGTACTACTGAATTAGCAAATAATTTTTGACTCCAACTGTTTTTAAAAAAATATTTAGAAAGATAATAAGCAAATTTATGACTGAGTTACTGACAAAATTCATTGTCCTTAATAAAAATCTCTTAGCTCATGATACGCAGACACTTTTTTAAAATTTGTGAAAATCACTACGTTTTGGGTGTCACGGCTACAAAGAAAGTGTGGTTTTTAATGTTTTTTTGTAATTAAGTATATTTGAGTAAGAACGAGTAATACGCCTCTTGAATTAATTAATATCTTTTACGACAACTAATATGGTTGTTCTAAAAAAAATCAAAAATGTACTTTTTGGAATTTTGATTATTTTCGTCACCCGTTTGTGTTGAAAAAAAAAATTACTACTCAGAACTGGCAAATCGTTTAAAAGATTAGCATATGTAATGAAAAATTATAGTAATAAATATCTTACTGCCTTTAACTATGAAATAAAATTTGTTGTGGAACCATGGACGCAAGAGCTATAAAACAATGTCATGACTCACTTTTCATGAAGAATTTCGACCTAAGTGATCCATAAATTAAAAAAAGGGAAAAAATTATATGTCGTCCTTTTTCCAAAATTTATAAAATTTAAAATATTTTTTAAACTACACGTAAACAAACAACACGTATGTATTGTACCGCTTACTCGTCCATTTGCTCGTGACATAACACTATTTAAAAAAATTTGTTGGAACCCTGAACATTTTTTATAATGAAAAGTAAAAATTGTATTTATTGAAGGAATTGTTAACTTTGTTTAAAATTAAATTACTTTTATTATTTTCCAGGAGTCTTTTGTAGTTTCCACGAAAACAATTTAATGATAAATACATTTACATGAAAATTCAAACTTGGCGTTATTACCTAATAATGAGTGCATTTTGTGATTAGATCTACACTACTGATTAAGTCTACATACCTTTTACATATCTAAGGAATTAAGGTTTTTATTAATGTAATATTTGTATTACATGTTCGAATTTTTAAATGGTTTGCCAGTTCTAAGTAGTTTTTTTATTCCGGCACAAACAGTTAAAGTTGAGTGACAAAAATTACGAAAATCTGAAAAGTATTATTTTAATTTTTTTTTAGGAAACCATATTAGTTGTCGTAAAGTGTTTCAATTAATTCTGACAACTTTATTTATCTGCAGAAAAATTAAAAATCTGACCACATTTGAAGTCGCGGCACCCAAAAGTTCGACCCAGAATAGTGATTTCCACAAATTTAAAAAACAATTCGTCTAGAAAACAAAGTGATATCTATTAAGACCAAATTTCGTGAATAACTTAGTCATAACTTTTCAGTTATGATGCAATATATTTATCCAAAGTTACTGTCGTCTGTTAGGTAAAGATAATATATTTTTAGTGCTAAATGTGAAAACTTACATTAACCAATATTTAAAGTTTTACCATACCGTGATTTTTTTTCATTCTGTAAATAATTGCTTAGAACTTATATCTCGCGTCCACCATAAATCTTTTTGGAAGCAATTTCCACTGAATTACATAATTGATATTTCAGAAGTAGCTCATAAATAATTTTAAAACATTCCGTTCAAGTTTGAATGTTGGAACTCCTGTTTTTGTACTAAGCTCATAATGTTTGCGTGTAAGATTAACGTAGGTACGTTAATCGTGTCATTATCAGTTACTAATTTTCCATTTAATCGAAGCTACGTTAGGTTACTACGGTACGGTAGGAAACTATGATGGCCAAAATTAATAGCAAACATTGATATATAGAGAAAAATCTGTATTTGACATCGATTTAGATGCGGGAAATTTTTAAACGCCTATGTTTTTTTATTATTTAAAAGAGAATATAATAAGATGTCTTACACATTAAGCATATGAAAGATTAAATAGGCAATATTTTCACAACAAAATTGTTATTTATAAAAATGTTAATTCAAAACTATTTTAATTGGAACCATTCGCTAAAAGTTTAAACTTTTAAATGCACTAAGTGTACATGTAGTGCTAGTCCTACTCGTACTTAATAGCTTTATTAATGTAAACTATTTTTATAATTGTAGATAAATTTGTATAATAAAATTTAGTTAACATACTTCCCAAGTACTTCTAATATCTAAACTCTAAGTTTGTTATGAAAAATGTATAAATAATAAAATTATACTAAATTATAATAAATATAAATATGTAAAATTGTACTAAGCAATGTAAAAGGCACGGCACTAATTTTTATTTGCACTAATGTTGTATTCGACATTTTTTTCCATTTGGGTCATATTATATTTCATTTAGAATATTATGGATTTTCAAATTACTCTAATCTCTCGATATTAAATATTATATACTGTAGATTTTAGAAACCAAGATACAAAGTATTGTAGAATGTTGATATCACAACAAAAATCTATGCAGTTGAAATCAAGTTGGAAATGCTTTTATAACAAAGATACTGACAAAATAAAATGAAAAATTAAATAAAATATTATTCTGTTTTCCTTAAAATACAAAATTTGCATTATCGGCTTCTAATTACCAACGAAATATGTAATAGATATAATCCCCTCTCCTCTCCTGCCATTAACCAGTTTATAACGGATGTGTTAAATAAATAGGTCCATAAATATAGAACTAGAATTAATTCACTCAACGAACATAACTCTTAAGTATCTGAATAACGAACGACCTAAATTATTTAGTGGCAAAACAGTTCCGTCTGTCAGTGTAAGTAATAAACAAAAAATGTATTTTCGTTATTTTTAGCTCATTTTCTACTTTTAAATAATGAATTTTAAATATATATTTATCTTTAAAGTCAACGTTCTTGACATACCCTTATAATACGGGTATATTTTTAAGCATATTTTATTTATATACTTAGTAAAATCCTTGCTCAACTTACAGATTATGGCCAAAACTTTGATCAAGTTAATAAAAAACAAAAAATGTTGGTGGATTAAGTGCACACACAAAAATAATAATTAGGATCCAATAAATACAGACATAAACTCAATAAAAATATATTGTGCCGACCTTGATCCAATCAAATATTTTAAAATCTTTGCTCATAATGTCGCAAACCATTCAAAGAAACGAATCAAGATGGGGCAATGCCTCCAAGATGGCGATAATTAAGCATGCCAGCAGTCGCTAATCGCAGACGGATATTGCTATGTACATACGGAATGTGAGTGTTGGAGATTTTTAATATACTGAAAGAATTTAAATTTATAATTTAAGTAATTACGAAATTTGTCTAAAATTATCAAGGTGAAAAATTATTTTGAAAGAGTTCTAGTTGAAAAGGAAATTTAAAAGTTTAACGTTGACCAAATTGAAATAGGTAAAGTTATCATATATATTAATACGCTAAGGTTAAGATGTTACTCTCCTTTTTAGAAAAAACCTCACAACTAATCCACATAAATTATATATCATTTTATAGATAATTGCTTTCTCTACCGGCATCCACAACTAAAAAAATTATTATTGCTATTGTTTTTGCAAATTAATTAATTATTAAAATTATATACACAAAACAGCAATGCTGCCATCTAACGGCTCAACGTCAATATGATTGACGGTCGGTAAAATTTTTGTTTAATTTCAAATTCACTAACGTATAAATAAAGTGGCGCTTTAGCTCAATGCTTTTGATACTTGTGCCTCTATATGTCAATTTTAGTAAAATATTTGTTTGATCTGTCATCTGAGCTTCATAATGGAATAAATAATGCGAAGACTTCGCACGGGTCACGCTAGTATCACTTAATGTATATCTGTTTTTATACTTAATGGTTAGCACTAAATTAACAACCGGCCATCAATTATTTAACACTTTTTTCCATTTCCAGTTTCCAATATCACCCGTCTCAATATTGATAATGTATCGTAGGTTTAATGTTTATGCCTTAAATATACGTTTCAAGCATTTCGTTTACATCCTTGTTTCTTGACTCGGCACCCTAGAATTTTAGTTTCATCTCTATAATATTATTAATATATACTTCGGCAATAGTATTTTATTTGTGAATATGTTAAATATAAATACATAAATGGATACATTCTATTTTGAAGCATCAGACACTTTTAGAACGACTTGACTGTGAATAATTTCTTTAAATTTAGTGTATATAGGTTTTGAAATACAAGGTAAATATGTAAATCTTTAGACAATATTAGTCAGATCTCAAGGTTTCAATATTTGAGATAATATTATTATTTTTTTTTTCATCCTGGCAAAAAAATATGAAATAAAAATACCTGCACTAAAATGTTGAAGTAATGAAACCAATAAAATGTTTTTTTAATAAATCTTTCAAATTGTTTGTTATGTAATGATATTTATTTTTAAAAACTATCATTTAACTTTATGCAAATAACAGTCATATCCAATAAACACAATTACTTGGACATTCCAATACAAAACTTAACTAACTCTTGGAGTGTACTCGAGTGTTGTATTTTGCAACTTTTTGTAATTTACGCAAGTGCCTTAACATTGTGATACGACTTCTATTGTTTTCCCTGGTTAAGCAATGAGTTGTCAGTCAAGAATTTACTTCAATTAGGGTTCATAATCATTTTACATATAATTCAAAGGCGCTTGCGGAATGTAATACTTTTTCAAGACCTAGTCCTAGTTCCTTGATCTTCCTGAGCCAAATTTTTGCTGTCACATCTGATACCATTGACTTGTACATCGCATGACATATACTATTTGTGTCAGTACACACATCGTAATCCAGGCGGAACTATCTAGAAAAGGGCCGAACTTAAAGCTAAGTTCTTATCAGCCGACCTAATATTTATATATCGCGGTATAATATATATATATATATATATATATATATATATATATATATATATATATATATATATTTAACAAACTATAATAACATTTCTGAAAAGCAAATATAACACGGAGCGACATGAAACCATGCGACAAAATCTGCCTCGCATGTAATTTATTGATAAAACCCTATGTGATTCACTTCTCTGCATAACGTCATTGCTGATTCAGTATCCAATTACTATAATTGACTCTCGAGACGAAAACTTGAGTGGTACTCGTGGGCGATTCATTCAACGGCGGGAGAGAAGATTGTCATACGCTGTTTTATCGTTATGTGCCTACAAGCGACATATTTGTTTAGAAAAATAAATGCAACAAATGAAATCATTATTTTGGCAGCTTAAGCCAAATGTTATTGAAAATAGCTTCTAGTACGTGACCTAAAAGAAATATTTACAAAAATCGTTTGTTAATCGGTTGTTTATTTTATCTAATAAATATATATAATATAATATATATGTTTTTCCGTAGGTTTTCAATATCTCAGACGGAATACAAAACTTTAAACAATAGAAACTAATTATCAATATATAAATAAAAATTTAACATGAAATGAAACAATAAATTATGCAAAAAACAAGAAAAAATACCTCGATTATTTGATTTCTGTTTCCAACATAAATTTGAAAAAACATACGAAAACAAATAATAAAAAAACAAAATAATGAAGTCAATATTTTTTCTGCGACAAATTTGTTTAAAAAACAACAAATTAAACCAATTCACACATGTTATAATCACATTGTCATAATAACATTACGTTTTGTTCGATCCGTAGACTATTATCAAATAAAAATTTCACAGTCAACCGCACGCTTCCTTTGTGAGCGCATATACGTTCATAAATACTTATATACATAAACTCATACTAATATTTTAATGTGATTAGCCTTATTCACTAACATTTCTTTTGGACACACTCTTTTTCCCTTACGTTCATTGACCCTTTCTGCTGTAATATTTCTGTTACTTTGATAGAAATATAAATTAGTGGAATATGCCATTTCGACTTCTTTGCATTCAAAACGCAGAAATTTGTTACAGTTGTTTAATTTCTGTTTGTCCACCTGGTATTCGAGTATCCAAAAAATATACTGGAGGTATTTCAACAAAACTATGTACATCTATGACAGCATTTAAATCTGGAACACCTGTTATTCCAATTTCCACAAAGTTTCAAAGGATTTAATTCCAATTGTTTTATTCAAACTTCACGCAAAAACCACTGATTCAACGTGAATCTGACTGTCATAAGTATATAGTCAAAACTTAGGCGGTAACGTAAACTTTGATTGGCTTAGAATACTAAAGCACGAGCACAGTTATGTTCTCTCACACTAAAGGCAAAATAATCTAGACATCATTTCTACCAACCCATTCCACATTATCAAATGAACAGCTTTATAAACTAAAATACTTTAATTGTTTTTTATCCATAATTAATAGATAAAAAAAAATTAAAGTAATTCAGAAAATAAAATTGCTTTGACTTCGAATAAGTTTCAATTTATTTTTCTGGATCTTATATTTTAGTTGGAAATCATCCATTCTTTTTTTCCTTCGACTACGAAACAATTTTATTTAGTATTTTATGTCAGCTGCCAAGCATCTCTCTGACAACTTCTATTTTAATAAGTTCACCAATTTTAAACTTCCCTTCTTTTCAACACATCTGTCAAAAAATGTGATTCCATGAATTTTAGATAATTAATAAGTTGTAATATCTTTTCATCCTAGTGCGTTACATATTTATTGTTTTTATTTTATAGCAGAAGTATTTGTAAATAATGTAACTTTTCGTTTCATACCAGAACTCATTCAGAGTTTAGTAAATAATTAAAATAAAAATTAAATTTCATTCTGATCCATCGGCCATACAAAAATTGTAAAAATTAATAGATAACATGATTTCCATAATCATGTTAACATGACAAAAATTATACTAAAACATTCTTGAAATTATTATTTTTTTAGAGGTTACGATGAAATATTTAAAATTAGCTGCTTATTTGCTCATACTTAAGGACATAAAATGATCATGTCCTGCATCCGTTTATCCTGACGGTTTTTTCCGTCTGTTTACGCTCGGTGAATGAGTGAAAAAATTATATATTTAAATGAAATACAAAATAATTAAATTCATTTCTATCTGTGGTAGACAAGATTTGTTATAATTTATGCAATAAATCGTTTTAGCATTCAAAAGAAAAATTAATTAAGAACTATAACAATTTCGATTTGAAAACCCGTTTCTATCAAGTTGATTAAAAACTCCAAAATGATTTCGTTTGAAAAATAATTTTATTTAACTCCAATTTTCAACATTTCATTGTCCCACAATTTATACAAAGTAAAACTTCAATGCTATGAAATTGTTTTATTAAATAATATAAAATAATTATTTTAAAATAAACATATGTAAATCGATGAATAAAAATGGAAAAATCAAAGTTAGTATTTTATAAAACCGCAATGCAAAAGTAACTGTGACGCTAAAAAGAAATTGACATATTAAATACTTATGCCGCTCTAAACATTTTTCCCCAATAGCCTCTTTAAAAATGTATAGTCAGAGGTATAACTTCCAACAATGCGAAGTTGCGGTGCTCCTCTTAGTAATTATATGGACTTATCGAGCATGCGGGTAACAACGGAAATCGGGTAAGAAATTCAGCAAAACGTTTCCTCGGTAAATCGGAAAGAAAATGTTAAAAGCGTATCCGGTCGGTTTGGAAATATTTGCTTTGCGTATTCTTGTTAGTCGTTCGCCGAGTTTTTCCTTTTATACTTTTTATTGTGGCAAGCGACAAATTAGAATATCTTCGGATATCGTTCGAGGAGTTGTTTTTGTCGTTATACCAAAGTGCAGATATAATGTAAACCAAGTTTGGATTTTTAATTTGCAAATGGAGAAGTGAAACGTTTCTTGCCGAACAATATTTTAAAAGAATATCCTGTTAAAGTGGTTTTATTAATTAAAACTTTACTCCAACACATTTTTTGTGCAGTTTTAGAAACTAATTTATCCTGAAATATGTTAAAATAGTTACCGTTAACGATTCATTGTAATATTCTATGTTTAGGTAGGTACGGTATCCTACGTTATTTTTTTTCATGCATATAACTTTTAAAAGTATTTCTTGCTCTGACCAATTTATTTCTTGTAAATACATTTAAAAAATCTATATCTGACAGAAATCTTATCGGTTATGAGTTTCTATAAAATATGTACGGTACGTACTAAGTAAAACAACATAATTATATACACTTAGCGCTTTCAATCTAAAAATATATATTTGACTATCCGTTTGTTTTATTTGAATATTTGTAACATGTTATGACCTATTTCTATTTCAAAACGGTTCGGGTTTGAATGTTATATACGTATTTAAATAGTTTGAATGTTATACATATAATTTCATAAACGTTTATATAAGAATACAGTAATAAGACTTGATAAGTTTGTTTAAATCATAAAAAAATTTAAAAAATTTAAATTGAATTTTAAAAAATTTTTTCTTGTCTATTTTTCAATTTATTTGGCATAAAATGATCAAATTTAAAAATAATATTTAGGAAAATATTTATAATCTACTATGTTATCATTTTGAAATACTTTCCCTAGTGCGCCTTTAGGATGTCATTTTTTGTTATATGCCTTCCTATAATCTGCGTTTTGCGTATGTTTAATTTATCGGAACTAGTTTGTAATATAATTACTTGTCCATAGTGATAATACTCTTTAGGCAAACTCTTATTTTCTGCCCTCAAGTCCATAAATATGTTCGAAATGTCTTTCGTAGATCAACTCGTGACACTTGGATATTCATAGAATTGTTGATTTAAGAGAAAACGCTCTAACATGTCAGAAATTGGGTTCTTGAGAGTTGTTTAAGTTGGAAAACAAACGTTTTAATTCCGACGTAAAATGAATCCCTTATAATTATTTTGTGTTAGTTTAACGAGGCACTCCTCAAGTTTTTTTCTTAAATGCCTCCATTTTGCTTAGTGGTTATATGTAAACATTCAAAACGTTAAAACTATCGAATTCAGCATAATTGCTTCAAAGTTTTTCTGCCAATATATTCACAATATCTGGCCTGTTCTGACTAAAATGAGCTGTTATGATAGCTGTAATTATTACAAACCATGGCTTCATGTTTTTATTAATGTTTAGTCAAGCACGGTACATCAATAAATTTGTCTTCTAAATACAGTTTTATTGCTATTCTTTGACGGCATAACGTTTCATATTTTAATGCGCTACAGTAATAATATAATTTTCATAATTTCTTTTAAACTTTAGCCTTGTAACTTTTAATTTAATAATCATCAAGGGATTTATAAAAAAGAACTTTCTTTGTGACATACTAAACTACCCTTATGCTTAATATAATTTGTTATGTAGCGAAGATTACATGAATTAATATCCGTTGAAGTATTGAATATATTTGGCGTTAATTTTGTAGAAATTAATTATTTACAATTAAATGAAACTAAGTGATGTAGTATTATTTCTACTTTCTTTAAGTGACACAATTAAATGAAACTACGTGATGTAGTATTATTTCTACTTTCTTTAAGTGAACTTATTAAATTAAATAATATATTTATAGCTAACTGGGTTCTGCCTTTATTGTTAACGAGTCCATTCCGTTTGAACATATATACTTCCGTTACATTTAAATTAAGAAATTTTACATCGGTGGTACCCGCTCTCATTTCATATATTTTAAAATTATAATTTTTATATATTTGTTGTTAAAGTTTATATATTTTTATATAGTTGTTGTTAATTGTTGTTAGTTTTAAATTTATAAATAAAGTTATGCTTTTAGCAATACGCAAATCTTTTATATGTTTTAAGAAATTTTTTCGTTTTAATCTATAGTTGTGGTGAATGTTTTTTTAAATTATTTTTATTATATCTTTTTTGCATAGACCGTTGATATATTGGAGATAACTCTCAAAATGTCTTCCAATGAAGGATAAGGTTTGCAATAACAAAGAACACCCTTATCAGTACGAAGATCGCCTTTTCCTAGTTCGTCACTATATACGTTAATTTTTTACTTGACAATTCGCTGCTTTGTATTTCAGTAGATAGTTGCCTAATTAACCTCTTTGGAATTTTTTTCATTTCTTCCTTCAAACATTTCTTCAATATTAGTATTTTCTAACTGTATCCTTAAAGAATTACGCATACTTTCAAGGTTTAAAATATTTTGTTCGAAGTAAGTAATTTTATCCTTTTAAATTTTTAACAGATTCTGTAACTTTTTTCTACCGATACCATTGTTTTTCATGCTATAATTTACTCTTCAGGGTATCTATTTTTAATTAGTGTTATGTACAGCATTATTTGTAAATCAGCATGTCATTTTTTTCCAGCGATCATATCTCCTTCTCTAAAAGCATAATTTCCCTATTTTTTGGTTTTTATTTGATATTTCTTCAGTCAATGTATTACTATTAGAATTCGCGTCACCAATTTTTATCTATGTTTTTTTATCATACCTACATATTTTGATTTATTGTCGTCAGTGGCACCATCTACTACTGCTATATACCTATTATATATTAATGTTATTACTCGTCTTAAAATGTTACCGTGTGCTAGTCATTTTAGAAATATAATAATAATAATAACAATAACATACACTATAAATATTAGACAACAACAAAAATTAACAAATAAAAATTCTTTCTCTAAGTGTCACGGTAGATTTTAGAATGGCCCGTTTGTCTTAACGTTTAACTTACTAGTACGTTAATATACAGTAAACAAAATTGACGTTTGTAGTCTTTAGTGTGTGTTATATTGGTGCCAATATCTATAAATTTTTTAACTTGTGTTAGAATTTTAAACAATTCTTTTATTTAATTTTTACAAGTAAATGTAAGTAAGGGGAAATTATATTATACATATATTTTCACAAGGTATAAGTATACTTAAACTAATTTATAATAACTGCAATATTATTAGCAATAATTCCATGCCTATCTATTCCCCTAACTGTTTTTAGATAATATCTTTATTCCGGTCACTCTCGTTTTAAATATAAAATGTTAAAACATTTCACTATCACGGAAAACTGCTGATAATAAATATCGATCTTTCCTTCACTTGGTATTATTATTTTAGAAAAATACTTTTCTACTATGACTTTATTATTATAAATATGTATGTATGTCTTTAACGTATATTTACATAATTTCTTATATTTCTAATGAATATTAAAACAGAGCCATATACTAACATCGCTATCACAATGGCAATTCTTAAGAGGCTCCAGTAGTATTTGCGACGTTCTTCTTTTTTACCACCAATTGGGGTCGTATTTATTTTTAAACCTTACGAGTACGTTAATATACAGTTTAATAATGAGAACAATGTTAAAACGACTAAATATCAACATATGGCCACTCTAAGGTACCCAGGTATCCTTATAGTATATTCATTTAACAAAAATAATTGATTGCTGAGGAATTGTTTACCTTCAAATGAATTTTTCTCAGGAGTCGCCGACTGGCTCAAATCATTTTTTCTCAGGAGTCGCTCACTAGCTCAAAAACAATTATAGAATTATAAAGAAGAAGAGAAAAGGTAGAAAGGGAATAGCAAAGTCTTACTTCGTTATGTTATATTAGTCGTTATGTAATGCTTATAATATTTCATATAATTGTTATCGCTAAGTTATTAATAATAAATAAAATTATTTGACAGTTTGATGATAGAAGAGAAGGTTATATATTGGAGTAAACTATTGAGAGATTTTGCAGCCGAGAATTATACCTCAAATAGCCACGATGAGGATTATATAGCCAGAAAAGTATGTTCAGAAATATTAGAATGTGAAGAATCTGGCGAATTCCATTTTTTCCCATTATTATAATTTCAATAATCTAAAATTATTGAAAATGAATCGTCTACATTTAGTGGTAAATCGTGGGAGTGAAGCTAGGTTAGAAAAAGATGTTAATAAAGCGACTGAAAGTGTTGCAGCCAGTAATGAACCGCCACAGTCGACGGCAACGTTAACAGACAAAGGTAAAACTACTTAGTTTAAAGTATTCTTCATCATCATTCAAATCTGGACTACATAGAAATACAAAGACTTTATTGATCAGTGAAATATTCAAAATAATTGTCTCTGATAATATAGTCAATCAAATTGTTTGTCATACTAACAAGAAGGCATATACTATGTATACAGCATTCAATGAAGAAAATTCTACGAAAAAAACAATAGAGGTGGAAAAATTTAACTCCTCAAGAATTCGACCCGTTCTTGAGAATACTCATAATGTCACGTACAAATAGTTCTAACACTGACCATTCATAGACTATGCGGAATCTCATCTGTTATATTGAACTGCAATGGACATCAATCAGTTTTGGTATATTATAAGATTTATTTGATTTATGATGCGAAATTTTGATGCGATTTATGATGCGAATATTCGTGAAGTTTGTATCAAAGAAAATCAACGCGTATCCGCGATACATGGATAATGTTGAATGCCAACTTATCAGCACTTTGCAAACCAACGGAGTATTTGACAGTCGATTAGCAAATTAGGTGCAGTCAAAACTAACGGAGTATTTGACAGTCGATTATCTATATAGAGAGCGAATTAGATTCACTCAGCATAGCGGCCAAAATATGAAATAAAGGCGTGGTAGGTATATGCAAAAAATATATACCCATTAAATAGTAAAATAGTAAAATTTACACTGGCAATTTAACGAACAGCCGCGAAATAAATCAAGGTGAAAGCTTAGTAAAAGGTTTAGTCAAACAAATATAAAGATCCAAAAAAAATATTTGGATGGACAATTTTTTTGTAAACTTACCTTTAGCGAAGCATTCATTGTTATGGACAATTGTAGGAACTTTAGACAAAAAAATCAAAATTATGTTCCATTGGAGAGGCAAGCATCTGAAGATCGCGAATGATTTTCCATTATTTTTGGATTTCATGATAAAGTGACATCATGTTCTTATGTTCCAAAAAAAGTTGCTGTTTTACTATTTTTCAGTTTGGGAAGACAGAAAGAAGACAGACAGAAAATTTTCGGTGTAAATAAAACGAAATTTGGAGTCGATAAAATGAAATAAATTTGTGTTTATAATTTTCATATTAAAAAAATGTTTAAATTATTAAAAGCGTGTTTTTAATTTTAATAGATAAAATCTGTATTATTTTATTGAGAACGTAGAAACGAAAGAATTCAACAAAACCCAATTTTATTTTGACGTCAGTTAATCACACAACAAGAATTATAAAATATACAATAACAAATAAATTGGCCCAAAGTCATATACATATATAATAACTTCTTTGTTTCTAAATTTGCAATATTATTACGTGTTTTCAAAAATCTCGGTGCCATCCATTTTTATTAAAATTTACAAATTACCTTTTATCGAATTTTATCGAAGGCATATAAGTATGTATCTTCGATAACATTTTTAGTTTTATGCGAAGAAACATCATTTAATTTAACTCGGCATTATGATTATATGAAATTAACTCCCAACTTTTTTGAACATTTACCGATCTATTCCACAATAAAGTCGAATTTCATACAAAGTATCCAATGTTTTTTATATTACTGTAATTTTAATGTAAATAATAAAGTTGACAGGGAAAGTAACCACTTAAATTTTTATTTTATCTGAAAAAAATTTACCAAAAATTAGCATTATTCTCAATATTTCACGATCTGAATATGATCTAAAGCGGCGTAACTTACTTTTATTCAATTTATTTGTAAATTGTTGCCAATACTTTTTTGTAGATTAAATACGACTTGCATAGGTATTTCCACATCTCAATACGGTAAATATAAACAAAATACTACAAATCGTGCAAAAATTTTTCGAATGAACAAATCTGTTATGTAATTTGATCTTGACTTGCAAACTCATCACAAATTTCTATTAACCTGAAAATAATATTATTTTTTATTTTCTTTTACAAACAGAATAGCTGCCACGTTATTACTGAACCATACATTTAATAATATTTTATATAATTTTTTTCAAATTCGAGCAACTCACTTGCTTTATTTCTTGCACAGATGGCGCCTCTTTGTCTACGCATTAGACCATAACAAAGCATGTTTTCATATCACTTCACGAAGAGCCTTTTGCGGAATATTTTTTTTAAGTCTTTTTTTATTTTAACTTCGGTTTACCAGCTATGATATTTTGAAATGTTTTTGATAGGACATGAAATCAATATATATATATATATATATATATATATATATATATATATATACACACATATATATCTTTTTTTTTTTTTACTTTGTGTATTTCAGAATATATATTATAGCTCGTGATTATTTATAATAAAAAATCGATTTCAAACTTTTCATATATTTATTTGTGCGCGCATATGTTTTAAATTGTTTTCCTTTAAGTAATTCTTTTTTTTTCAATATTTTTTGGTTACTCACTTTTTAATATTTTATATTAATTCGTGTTTGCGTTTACAATTTTTTTTAATAATCCTTTTTATAAATTCAGTTTCTAATGGTTATTTTTTTTAATTAACCACTAGTTCATTTATGTATATATTGTTTTACGCAACCTTTCTTCGTTTATTTAAATTTTGGATACCTTGGTTAGTTTTTTTGTATATCTAATCGTATTTGTATTTACATATTATTTTACCTAATCATTTCTGTTGATTGAATTTTAGAAGATTTAGGTTTTTTTTAATTACCAATTCTTGTTTGTGTTTATATTTCTTTACGTAATCTTTTTGCTTAGTAAATGTTGGATGTTTTGGGTTTATTTTTTTTTAATTATCCATTTCTGTTTTAATTTATAAACTTTCTTCACGCGACCTTTTTTGCTTATTTAAAATTTGGATATCAATTCGTGTTTGCATTCATATTTTTTACCTAATCCATTTTGATTAATAAATTCTGGATATTTTGGGTTTGTCTTTTTTTAAATTAATAATTTGTGTTTGTCTCTATAAACTTTATTACGCGGCAATTTCTATTTATTAATTTTTTTTAAGTTTTAGTTTTTTTTCCATTTATAATTGGGGCACCGGAAAAAGACTTTAGCTACATTTGGTGCCGAGAAATATTATTCCAAGTAATGTTATAATTCTAAGTAATATCATGAGTGCAGAAGTATGTTTATTTGTATTTCTTTTAAATCATAATTTACCAAAATATAAACTTGACTTTTTGAGATAGTTTGCGAGTCAGGAATATTGTAAACGCGAAAACATAGGCTATCTGTAAAGGCGGAAATCTCATCTTACTAAATGTGACAATCCCGAGTAATGTTAAAAATTCATATGTGTATTTGTTTGTCCCATTTTTCACATCGTAATGGAACGACACGTAGACGTGATTTTCAGCACAGAGATAATTGATGAACCAGGAAGTAACATAGGTTTTTTTCCAATGTGGGAAATCTCATCCAAATTAAAACAACAAATCCGACCAGTATTAAGGGGAGATATACACCTAGATGGTCAAACAAATCTATTTTTTTTGCATTTTCTTGAAGTTTGAGGTCACTAGAATATCTGTTAAGAATTTATAAGCAAAGATATCTCTGCTAATAGCCCACCTGAAGATGTTGTAATACAACGAAACCTAGGAAAAGGTAAAGAACTTAAAGAAAGTAGAAATTTCATTGAATTAGTTATTATATTAATATAGTTTCATTGAATTGTGAATAATAAATTTCTACAAAATTAAAGCCAAATGTATTCAATATTTCAAAATTTATGTCCTAAAATAAAAGAACCGTTTCTAGAAAGTTCACTCATAATAAAAACCAAAATCATTTAAAATTACACATACAATTTCAAGACTAATTCTTAAATTTCATCAACGAAATCAATGGTGTGTACCTAAAGAAAAAAAAATTAGGAAAAAAAAATAAAGAAAAGATCAATTCTATTAAATATTTTTATTAAATACAATTCATTTGTTGGAAGAACTTTGGAATTTTTTCCATTTTCCCCAAAATATTTACCAATAAAAGAATAAAAAAAAAATTATTTGTAAACAAAATCTTCATTTATTTTTTACTTTCCATTTTATATTTAACAGATTATCTTATTAACTAACTTCTATAAATATAATTACCACTAACTTGCATCCAATTACTATTAAATACCACAATAGTTTAAAATAAGACCACATTAAAAATATTTAATTGATAATTTAATGAATTAGCTATTATGCAAACACTCCTATGCCAATATCGATGTTAATTTATTAGCGTTACAATCGGTTGATTAATATATAATGTATCCTTCTACACAGTCTACGGTCAGGCCTACGCGAAAACTTACCCCCAAATCAAACATTGAATAATTTATAAGTTACAATGTTTCGATTCAAAGTTTAGTCTACCGTAAAGGAGTGGATATTGATTGTACAAAATTAGCTAAGTTGACTTTTTGCCACAATGAACTTACATTTCGTTGATACAATACTACAAATATTAACACTTATTAATAAACTTGGAATATAAAGTCATACCCTGCGCATAAATAGAGAATATGTCAAAACGCTGCTATAAACTCAGTTTATGAAAAATTCGTTTTAACTACATAAGTATTACCTAAAGTTAAAATTAGGTACAGCTAATTTTAACTTTAGGTAACTTAAAAAACTTAACACTTTGGCAAGAGCACCTCAGTTTTTGCAATTCGATTGTGTTTAAAATCAATGTAAAGAAAAGGGTTTTGTATAATTTAATTCGTACAATCGAAACTTTCAAAGAGATTTATTATTTAATTTATTGTCACAGAAACAAGAGCAATATTTAGTGATGACAATTTTTAAATTAAATAAAATTCAAATACATTTTATAAATTTTATTACTAAATTTTAAATTTACCATTATTTGTTCTTGCTGTCTTGATGATATTCTTATACGTAACTCGTACTCTTTTTCCAGCATCTCATCTTCTTTCATAATTGGAAAAAAAAGAAAAATTCAATAAAAATGGAGACAAGCAATGAGTAATATAAATTTTAACGATATTCCGAAGACGCAATCTGTTGTGTTAGATGTAATTGTATTCACAATCTAACCCAATATTTTATGCTTTTGTTTGTGAAACGCCACGTTGCTTCATTGGGTCTTAATTCGGAATAGTTATTCTGATGTTTTACTAAGTTTATTAGTAATAATTAATATCTTCGTTATACCAACTTTATGAACGGTATAATTATTCGTAGAATAAGAGTAGTATAAATTAAATCTAAGCATTTCTGTAAGTAACGGTGTAATTTTTTAAGTGAAGTTGGTTCTAAATATAATAAAAGAGATTTTTCAATAACCTTTGTTTTTCTCTGTAACTGTGTACATATAAAGCTACGTTTGTCCATGTCTATTTAAAATCAAATCAGTTACAAATAGCCTAAATAAAATATTTAAATTTTAGAAAAGAGGAATTTAAATTTTCTTTTTAATTTAGCCACAATATATCATCTCTAAAATAACATGAGTCCACATTAATATACGGTATATATAGGTCCTAGAGCAACTAAAAATATTATAGACTTTGTATAATTAAACGGGTATTTTTAATATATATATGTACTAAAAAGGACAGTCTTTTTTTACAAATTCATCTTTAAATACTTTATTTAAAAATCATCGAAAATATTTCGTGCATTTGAACATTTTATGCGATTTTATGAAATCTCTTCCGTGAATTAGCAATTAGATACGAATTTTTAAAGATCTTTATCTATTTATTTGTGTTTTAATACTCATTTTTACACATTTTTAATATGAAATGAAATAAGCAAAAAAGACGGTCCTATTAAGACACATTATTTTTTATATATCCTAAATGAATGAAACCGGATGAGAAAAGGGATATATCCAAAATAACGACACTCATTCTACTAGACTAGAGACGATAAATAGTTGTACCAAGGAACTTTTAAATTAATTTACTTAACTTTCAGTTTAATTATATTAAATTAAATTTAAGTGTTAATTTAACTTTCAGTTTAAAAAAAAACAAAATTTAATCTGAATTTTGCTTTTAAAAATATTACAGAAAAAATGAAGTTTTAAGTATAATTAATTTAATTTTTTACATTACAGTTTAATGCATATGAAAACAAAACACAAATACAGACATATTTAATTGTTATATTGAGAACCACACCAGTGGAGATGTATTTAAAACGGCCTAGACTTCAAGGCGGGACAAAAGTGAATCAAATTAAGAAGACTCAATAAGGGTGTATTTATAACTTAAACAGCCAATACATGTATTACTATTCTAGGAAACCTACAACATTGTTTTTCAATTAACTGATATAACCTAAAGAGTATCCTACAAAGAGTTAATATTTTGGAATTTGTAAACAAAAGGAACATAAAACAACCATATAAACAATTATCGAAATGGATTATTACTGGTTCTTCCTTCACGTAAAACTGTACAATATATAATTAACTGTTAAATTGAAGGTTAAAGTACACTTAACACAATCCATAATTATTTTAAAATAAACTTTCTTTTTAAGTAAGCGCGTTCTATATTGAAATTTCAAATTATAAATTTACTTTTCTGATGAGATATTTGCAATCAAGATTAGAAGAATTAAGCTTGTATGTTACCTCTGATCTTACATTTTTCACTAGTTACAATCCTATAAAGACTTTTTTAGTGGTTTTTATGTCTATCAAATATACTCGTCACAAACATGCTATTCACAAATGGGACCAAAGCAAAAAATATGTTTATTTTCATCATAGTCAGTGAACGCACTGAGCTATGAACGTGTTGACATCAACAGCTAGTTATTATTTCCTGAATGCAACGCCTATCAATTTTTTTTGAATAGAAACTCCATATTCGTGTCAGCTTATCAATAGTCCGTCCTTTAGTCAAGTAATAAATTATGCAATCATTTGTGATTTATGACTAGGCTTAGCTTAAACCGACATACCTTCAAATCAAATAATTTATTCAGTAATTAATGATTCATAAGTCACAGTGTTTCGTTCAAGAGCCTTATTATTATTACCTAATTTAGATTTTTTAAATGGAAATGAATACCTTTGATCGACAATTAGAAGTCATGATCCCCGGCGACTATTATTAGCTTTTGCTTCCAATAACTTCAATGTTTTCGTCAAAAACAGGAATTCTATAAGGGGGAGGGGGAGTGTATATAACTGAATTGAAATATAGAATTTTTTTCTCATTTATGTTTTTAAATATCAATGTAATGTTAATATGTTTTCATATATTAATCCCAGGAATATCAAATATGCATATAACTTAAATGTACCCACAAGTAATAAAAAACGACGATTGTCCTAGAAAAATGCATATATTTTTTAAGGTTATCGTAACTTTATCTTTTATTTTATTTTTAAAAAATATCTTGGGAATAATTGTAATATATTTTTTTGTTGATATAAATCAGTCCAGGCAATCAAAAGTTACGATTTTGTTTTTATTTCATTTTTAATATAATGGTTATCATTAGAAAACGTTTGAATGCTAAAAGGTAAAATTTTACTCAGTGGTAAATACCTTTTGTCTTTAAAGATTGAGAATAACTCAATCTCTAAAGACAACAGTTTTTTATAAAGTAATTAGTGGCTTCTGCTTGCAAAACCTATAGGAATGAAGGTAAACAATTACAGCTGGCCTGATCCATAAATTTAAATTCGTTCAGAAGCGATGTGAAGAGCTATGCTTGTAGTAAAATGTAACGAACCACAGAGCGTAATGTAAATATTCATAACCAGCCTGATTTATAAATTTAAAGTTGGTCGGCAATCAATAGAAAGCATTATGTTAAAAGTTTCTTCGGAGAATAAAATCCCAAATAAGACAGTCCAACGGATAGGTTCATAAACTGTTGTGGCAATGGCAAAAAGATAAATAAACTGAACTGGCAATATATGTTCTCTTTATTAATTGAACAACCTACAACCGAATGTATAGACGATTGCTCAAGTGGAGACCACGAACTTCAAAGCGCAGGGGTGATACTCCCAGCTAAATGAACTTACGACCTAAAAAGTCAACGAGAAGTGGTTGGTTACGGAAGGTGGAGGGCCGTGTTCGTTGAGGCCCCTTGGGAAATAGATATGTCCATCAGTGGATAATTATGAACTGATGATGGCAAAAAAAAAATTATCCAAGTCAGAGCAAAGTCCGATTGCCCTTATTTAGTTGCACTAGCGTTGTTTGGAAAATTAAAAATATTTTTTACATATTTTATTATTAGTAAAGATTATTTTAATACAATAAATTTAATAATATTTTCGAGAGATAAATGTAATCAAAGTGTTTCACAAATTAATGGTTCAATGACCTATTTCCCACATTAAGTTAAAAATTTAGAGAGTAATCCATCATGACTTTATCTTCAACCATAACGGAACATGGTAAAAAAAAATGACGTACTTGATTGATTATAACAACATTATCACGTTTTCATTTCTTGCTAACATCTCTACTAAACCCTTGTTTGTTTTAAGAATTCTATTACTCCCTTTCATAAATAAAGGTTTCCAATACTACCTATCCTCTACACTAATATTAATATGCAAATACAGTTTAAACACATACATATACTGTATATACATATACATATACTGTATATACATATACATATACTGTATATACATATACTGTGACTCCAAAAGAGGTACCTCGATCTAACCATTGAAAAGTGCAGAATACGGTGAACGTCTTTCGTAAACACCATACAAAAATTTTTTTTGTAATTTTGTGTGAAGCTCATGCAACCAAATCATTCAACGATGTACCTAACATTACCAGAGCTATGTTAGACGACCTGTAGATAGCTTAGAATTCATGTTTAAAAAACTGTTTAACAATTCACTAATTATATTTATGTTTCATTTAAACTCTTAAATAACACTAACATTCTAAAAAACAATTATGATTTTACTATTATAATACTCCGAAATTTAATGATTTTAAATATATATCTGTATTTTCAATTGGCTTTAAAACACGTTTTTGTAATGCAAACCATACGGGTGGTGTGGTTTTTTTTCTGAGCGACACTTTTACAAAACTGCAAATACACAATAGTAATATAATTTACAAGGACTTAAAATAATATAAAAATTTTTATTGAACAGTTGTGTTAAAAATTAACTATGTTTCTGAAATGAAAACACATTTCTCAGAGTATACCTTTAGTCGCCAAGTTTCGTACATATGCGTAAAATTAAATGAGCGTACATGGAGAGCAAAAAACGTATGGCGTTCCATTGATCGACAACAGTCAGCGACACTATCACAAATTAAATATACTGAGCACCATCTGGTGTTTTCCAGTATACTTTTTTCAGTACTCACCTTACAAGTGGAAAAAACTGATAGTTTTAAATTTTCTATGAAAGGTGTCCAATCTATTTTGTTCTATGGATCCGACGATCATTTGATTGAAGTGGAACGACTGGCATGCCATAATGAATAAACCAGTAAAATCATCTGCATAATACCTTGCCGTGGTGACTACATAACGGCTTTAATAATGGAACCTACATAACGGCTTTAATAATAGTAAAGTTGATTCATTATAATTACATTATAACTAACATACCCGTCAGAAGGACGACACTGAACCATTATAGAGCTTAGTTGCAAACTTGATGTAAATAAATTCAAGGTTTTTTATACGATTCCATGACATTAAGGAAACTTTCACTACATTATTAAAAAAACCCCGTAAATTTAATAAAATACTGTCTGGATAAATATCCTATTACCCGAGTATTTTTATAACAAATTATGTCTTTTACATCGACTTCAACAATGAGGTTCCGGAAACAAATTCAATTATAAACATCATGCATACCCATATTATTATATATATATATATATATATATATATATGTATATACATATATATATATATATATATGTGTGTGTGTGTGTGTGTGTGCATGTGCGTGTGTGTGTGGGCGTGTGTACGTGTGCGTGTGCGTGTGCGTGTGTGCATGTGCGTATACGTGTACGTGTGTGAGTATTGGGGAGGAGTGGGCGTTTGTATAGGTGTGGAGTTGGATACAACGAAGCACTTCTAGTTATACCCTTCGATCTTACCAATATCAGAATGGTCCTCGTACTGCAAGTTGAAAATTAAATTATTTTGCAAAATAATTATCATATTCTCCAAATTTGTTATTTTCAAGTTATAAAATTTTACTAAAAAAAGCAATATTATAATTGAAAAAGTAATCTTTTTTATTTTATGTTATCGAAATATCCAATTGAGAATTTATAATAAGTTTTGTACAAAAGTAATTTCGTCATAATGAGGACAATATATAGATGAGAATAAAGAAGTTACTTTAAAATAAGAAACATATGTGTATGTGTGCGTGTGCGTGTACATTGTGTGTGTGTGTGTACATAAATATTTAAAAAGCTTCTAAAACCGATTTGACTTTTTCTCACATACAGTAATTATTCCGAAGCTTTAATACGACAATTTATTCAAAAAATTACATTTCCTTTGTTGTCAGAAACTTTAACTAAGAAACTAATTCATGGCTATTAAATATGCATCTCGTTGGATAAATATTTTTCATGAACTGAAAATGTTAATGGAGTAATTAATAAAGTACAACCTTGTCAATATGTTATTAACAAACCATCATTAATGATATTTTAGGAAATATTAATACATAACCGTCACATAATTATGAAACCAATAATTTTGATTTATGTTATCACATCACACTATAGATTTTGTAAAGGAATTTTCAATATATGTGTAACCAAATTTACCACGTGTTTATTTTTTTCATATTTAATTTGTAAATAAGCGTATATTTACATGATATGTCAATTATTTTATTAGACACATTATTGTGTCTAATGGAATTGATCAAAATTTTCATTACATTCTCAGTGAAATTTATAGTCGTGTTGTAGATTCAATCACATATATTAGTTATACCGTGGTTCTGCCGCAATGAGCTAAAACAATGATATATCATTAAATAAGTAATAACCTTTTTGGCAAACAGTTCTTTGTTCAAGAAAAAATCATATATGTCCAGTTTTTGCCTGAAAATTTTAAAAACTACGTGTTAAGAGGAAAATGGAGGTATAAATACAAATTTAGATACCAAAAATTTAGATAGCAGCTATTTTGGCATTTGCGAAAAAGAGATAAAATCAATACGAATAATAAGCTTTAATCTGGATTCAAAACTAACACGCCAGTTTTGTTTGTAATGTAAGTTTTAATATTTTTTTTATAAATTTAGATCATCATAACAGAAGAAACAAGATTATCAGAAATCTGGAACGGGTTATGATAATTTTATTCGGGGCACTACAGATTTGCTAAAATATCGTTTTCTTAAATGCAGGAATCGCCTTCTAATTTACTATTGCAAACTAACTAAAAAAAGATTTTTAATTTCTAATAACTCTCGTATTATCGTTTAAAAAGGGATAAATACCCTTACATATAAATAATCTTTTCCGGTATACTTTGGATCAACATTTATAATTCTGTAATTCTTTAATAAACGCCTCGAATTTGCACATTATAACCTCATCTACATTCACATTTTATAGAAACTCATAATGGTCAGCCGAAAGAGGTCCACTGCAGATCATAGGGCTCCCACATATGTAGATTCCCATAAAGATCGATCCCGTGTTGCTTGCATTCGACGACTTCCCGCGATTTTTATTTGGTGATCTGCCCACCTAGCTATGGGGCCAATCCCCTCAGAGTTTTTTGGTACGTGGTCACTATTCGGGAACATTTTTTTTCTCTAGCGATAGTCGGTTCTGCATGGTATATGACAACGCCAATTGCAGCTATATCCGCGGTTCATTACTACAATTACTGGCCATTTCATCCTCATATCACCAAGAAAATTCTGAGCATAGCACTTTCCATGGCAAGTAATTTGGAGCCTTTTTTGAGAACAATGGACACATTTCACTTTTGTATATAATCACTGGCAAAACATGCTATTTCAAAACTTTGGTATTCAAACACTAAGGTATTTTAAATGAAAAAATATGGAAAGTTTCCCAAATGCTGCCAGCCGAGTTGAATATTCGATTGGCTTCTTTCTCGAAATTGAATTTAGCAAATTGGACAGCTTGTCCTAATTATACATAGTTATTGACAACTTCTAGGCTAGCATCTTCAACATGTAGCATTATACGTACAACTTGGACGTTAGATGTGACGTTATCTATTAAGAAATTCTACTGACTTCACTTAAGACCTACGTACATATTTATATATATATATATATATATATATATATATATATATATATATATATATACATCGAAATAATTTCTCCACCATTCTGTTTTTCAGATATGAAAGAAACACTTAACTACCTATATAAACTAAAAGTAGATGCTTTTTATTACAGACTTCTTATAATTCATTAATCGATTTTATCAACAAATCTTTACTATCTGTTTTTTTTTAAATTTTACATTCCTGAATATTATATTCCAATTAGAAAAACTGTATATTTTCCATATCTTGCAAATGCAAATCAATATTTTATTGTATTTATTTTCATCGTAGATCTTGGTGAACTGTAATTCACTGATGATCGCTTTCTCAAATTTGACATCTGGCTAATGTGTATTGTATTATCCCGTAGTATGTTGGCTTTGAGTTTAGAGAGAGAAATAATTATATAGCGTTTAATTTTAAAATAATCAGCTTTCAATATAACTACTTTGAAAAAAGAGTTGTCTCTAGAAATGATACTAAAATAACTTTTGAAAAATGAAAGTTGTGTCCATTAAATGATTTGTAAATAAATATGTGTGAGCGTATACATGCTACCGGTTGGAAATCTGCTCATTTTGGTGAAATTTTTTTTCTATCAACAGAATAGAAATGTTTAGTTTTTTACGATGATTTATGTAGTAATGGAAGAATTCAAATTTCAAAAACAATTTTGAACGGAAACACCTTTTTTCGCATGCAATGACTGTTCTCGACCCCCCGTTTATGCGTATCTTCCTGCCCCTACCCACTGCCGCTTCTGTTTTCATTTTTTTTTATTCCTAAAATTTTGTTTTCAATGAACAATAAAAAAACGCGGCCTATTTTTGGTTTTAATGAAAATTGCAATATTTTTGCACAACCATAATGCTCTATATATTTGTATCCCAATAGTTTATCTATTAGTCTGATATTGAGGTATGACTGTTGTAGGCTGTTCTAATAAAGAATTCGAAATATTCATTGAAACTGATGTAAACTAATGTATCTGATGTAATGAAACTGATGTAATTTAATCCTTGCCTAAAAACGTAATGAATTATTCCGTAATTATAAATAAATTACCATGAAAAATATTTCAAAAACTTATTAACTTCTCACAAATTTACGAATAAAAATTAAAAATATAGCCACATTTACAAACCGCCAGTAATTGTAACGCTAACAAACAATTATTGTTTAAGTAAAAAAAACAAACTCGAGCAGTGGGATCAGAAAAAAAAAGAAATAAAAGAGAACTTTAAAGAAATGGAACAAAAATAGAGAAAACTGTAGATCAGGAGATCAAGGGAAAAAAAAGAGAACTTTATAAAAAATAATATAAAAAAAAACAAACTCGAGCAGTGGGATCAGAAAAAAAAAGAAATAAAAGAGAACTTTAAAGAAGTGGAACAAAAATAGAGAAAACTGTAGATCAGGGGATCAAGAGCAGAAAGACAAATAAGAAGAAAAAACACGTTACTTTTCGGAGTGCAAAAATATGCAGATGTTTAATTAATAATATATCAACACAGGTATGATAGTAATTTAAATTTAAATAAAAGAAATGTGAATAGCAAACATGTTTACCAGTACATGTGCGTTAAAAACTGACGAAATGATTCTAAGATATGCATCGAAAGAGCATATTTATGTATATATATATATATATATATATATATATATATATATATATATATATATATATATAAAGCACAAACCTCATATTTTAACGCACATGCTTTATTGTACCATAACAATCACTAACGACTTATTAATGGCTCAGTTTTGTGCTTCTATATTATAATTATATAGTAAAATTAGTATGTGTTACCAACCGACCCCATTTGAAATTAATTCAATTATGTTTAATTACAAAAATATCTGCAACGAATCTTCAAAAGAATTTTAATATTTACTAGAATTTATTATAAATATGTTAACCAAGTATTTTTCCAAGGACTTATCACTCAGACCATCTCAGTTTCAATTTTACGTCACCTTAGTCGAATTATTTGTGTGTTGGTATATTTACTATATTGCAGGTTTGGTGGTGTTCAATAATATTTGTAATGGTGTCCATTATACAAAGTGCTCCATTATACAATTTTTTTTTTCAATAGCCTGTTTGTAATATTTAACCGGAGACATATTTTCCAATAATACGCGGCATCACATTGCCTCTGAATAATTACGTGGACTTATAATTTATGTGGGCAACATCGAAAGATGAATTCTCTGAAATGGCTGAATACGAGAAATTAAGCAAACATTTCTTCAACAAATCGGAAAGACAATGTGAAAAGCGTATCTTTCCCGTTTTGGCAATATTTACTTTACGTGGTCTTGTAAGCTATTCACCGAGCTTTTCCTTTTAAGCTTTCCATTGTAGTAAGTAAAAAATAAAATATCTCAAAATATCATTGGAAGAACTAGTTTTATAATACTATTCAAATATAAATACATTTAAAGTTATTTTTTAAAGCTGAGTTATACATGGGAAAGAGAGATTTTTTTGTCGATAAATATTTTAATTAATTTTGCTAACAAAAATAAACCACGATTAAATGAATCTACGTGATGTAGCATTATTTCTACTTTCTTTAAGTTCTTTACCGCGACCTCTCAAAGTACTTTGTTAATAGCCTACCTGAAGATGTTGTAATACAACGAAACCTAGGTCGTGGTAAAAAACTTAAAGAAAGTAGAAATAATACTAAATCACGTAGTTCCATTTAATTGTGAATAATGAATTGCTACAAAATTAACGCCAAATATATTGAATAAAAAGAAACCAACAAAATGCGCATAAAAGTGACAAATCGATATATCAATAAAGTGTATACAGCTTTATTAACAATACCGCTAAATTATTGACGTATGGGTTACCAATATTTTAGACGTTTCCAACAAAAAAACCATGTTAGATATTGCAGATAATGAAAAAAAGTTGGTGCATAAATGTATTTCTGGCAGAATCTGATAAGGATTGGTCATCGGTTAAAATGACGAATGATAATAAGAATGAAAAGAAATGAACTAAAATAAAAGGTATTAGACACCAAAAATTACTAAATGAACATTATACAAGGAACGTAATCTGCTGAAAATATATCTAACTTCATCTCGAACGAAATATGTATTATGGGGTCAGTAGAATATATAATATTCAAATTTGTTAAAAGATAATTGCACATGGATATCACGTAAAGTTTTATACGATAGAAAAAAGATAACAAAATATCTGGTGAGTAATTTTAAAAGCAATAAATGCATCAGTGAAAGTACTAAAACGTAATAAAATATTTAAATAAAAATTTAAAATTTCATTTACTCGTATGAATAAAGTTTTTGGTTAATATCCAGGAGCATACTTTCAAAGAAATACGTATTTTCAGTATTAATAATAAATTAGTTGAGACAGCTTTTCCACGGGAACATGATATATATATATATATATATATATATATATATATGAACATATATATATATATATATATATATATATATATATATATATATATATATGTTTCTAATCTGAAATTAACTTCCATTTTTATCATTTGATATTTGCGAATTAATCTGCATATTAATTTGCCTTAAAATTTTAATAGATGTAAATGTAATGTGTTTCTTTCATAATATATCACATATTCACTAAAAATAATCTGCAGTAAAATTACAATCAGTTCGAACCTAATAACCTTTTCTCTTTCCTAACGCAGGATTTTTCTAATGCTGTTAAATTTCAAATATACCGCATATTACGTTTCAGTAGCATTACACACCGACTGTAAACCTAGTATATTCTTGATATCCAGAATTTATTTACATGCCGTGACATCCATGCCATGATTAAAAAGTTACCATACACGGCAACAAGGTACGATATTTTCGCCTCAAAGTTAAGACGAGGACGCCAAACTTTTTAATTCTAAAAAGGTCAAAGTTTGCCGAACGGTATCCCACAATCCACTTGTTGAATATATCGCTACTTGTTGCTATTCCCTCGCTTTAAATAAATCAGCAGACCAAAAGCTATTACAAGAAAAGGCGTATTTTATGAATACAGCTGAGTTCGTAAATTCTTGCATTATATTAGACAAATAATAACTAAATATTTACTAATTCTTATCAAAATAACTACAAAGATATTACGGTGCTCAAGTAATGAAAAGCAACACAAACTTTTCGTTGATAAAAGCTATCGTCATTCTGTGAATGTGGTCGCACGTTCACATCCTGAGGGTGCTTGAAATACAATCAATATTAGACGCAATGGAAAATAAGTCCGATTATAGTTTATGCTTGCTTCGCAGAAGGCTATTTGAATAATTCCCGTAACAAATTAAAAAAAAAAACAAAAATTTTAAAAATGAATCACAATATAGGAAACATCATATTAAAAATCATAAAAGCTCAAAAATCATATTATGAAAGCTCTTAGCTTTTAAATATTATTACAATAGCAAAATCAGGTACATATGCGTTTTACAAAGGTATTGACAAAATATGTTTTATGCGGTATATTTTAACATTTTCTTTTTATCTAGCTTTCGATTTTGAAAGTATCTTAAGTATTGAAAGAAAAATTTGCTTAAATAAATATAATATTTCCTTCGCCAAGTAAACTAGAATTTTACATTGAATTTCACTAAAATTCTGACATCTTATTCTGAAAACCAAAGTTGCAATAAATAAAATTTAAGAACCAAAATAACAAAGAAAATTGAAAATTTTAATTCTGGAATTATAAACTCATGTATATAAAAATTATGAACACAATATTCCGATAAAATATAATCCAATTTTGTTTAAGATTATACATTAATTATTTAAAAATAATTAGAAAATTTCTATGTGAATTATTTTTATTGTCGTTGAACATAAGGCGACAATTGCTACTCAATATTAATTATGAATAGAAAGTACAAGTTAGTTATCGGCAGCAAAAACTATAAAGTACACATAACACCAAAGAAAATATGAGAAAAGACGTCTCTGGTAATTGTTTTTGCTAAATAAAATTGAGTAAAATTAAGTCAAAAAATTTCTATTTATTTGTAAAACGATTGATTAAAAGTAAAAAAAAGAAACAGGAGTCAATAATTTATGAATATATTTCGATTAATTCTTTATATTCTATTTAAAACCCAAAATAATCATGACTTTTATCCGTTTGTTCTTAATTACGCCATTATTCCGAAATAGTAAATTAGCAATATTTGCTTTAAGATATAATAAAATAAATATCATACTGCGTTTATATTAACGGTAACTGATGAGTGTACCATTCGGGTGGTTAATATATTATGTACTCTTCAATATCGTCTGCGCTCCGTACGTGGTAACTTTCCCTAAATCAAATATTGAATAATTCATGAAACATAAATTTGAAGACGTACAATATATACATATTCACAGTTTTAGGTTGTTTCTTCTTTGGTCCGTTCTAACATAAACTAATACTTTACAGTATAAATAACCTCTAAGGCCTTTAAGGTCTCTAAGCTTATACTTACTGATGCAATGTTTTTCAATTTACAATACGCACACTGTTGTGTTTGTCGTGTATAGGTGCGAGGTGCGGAGTGAAGCGCAGGTTACCAGCCCTGCGCTGGCTGGCTCTTATGGTTAGTTCTATGCTTGGCGTCTTGTTCATGAAGCTGGCAGCAAAAGGTCAAAGGTAGTGACACAAACGTGTGCGTATCGGAAAGATTAAGTTACAGAAGAAAAATTCAAATAAATACAGGTAAAATAAGTCGTCGCCGTGGTGTGTTGGGTTGATCACAAAGCATACGGCCTTTGACGATGCGATGCACCGCGGCGACCCGGGTTCGATTCTCGGCCGTTCGTCGAACGGGGCTGGACTGGTGTTGTGGTTGGCTGTAAGAAATTGCTCTTGTAGCAATAAGTCCGCCATATGTATCAATTAGATACATTAAAGTAGGTAAATAAATAAATAAAATATAATGTCGAAATTAAAAACCTACCTGAAATTTACTTACAGAAGAAAAATCGGAATAAACATGTTGGAACAGTTTATTATTTAAACTAAAACAATTTTCAGGAATCAGTAGTATAATTGAATAAACAATTTTAAATTTATCTACATTAAATTTTGCAAATAAATACTTGAGACTTAAACTAATATATGGGAGAATTACTAACAAGAATTTTTAATTGGTATTCCTTTGCACTTCTAAAATGAGAACCATCATTTATTTTCACGCGCCCTGTTGAGCGAAATGTCATTAAAAACGTATTTACGAATAAATTTGAAAGTTTAGACTATAGTTTTTACTTTGTAACTTTAGTTGCTTACAAGAAATTTATATATTTTACCCGCATAGGAATAATAATCAGTTGAACAATACTATGGTAAGTCAACAGTTAGAAATAAATTGTTTCAAAATCACACGTCCGTTGCGTGCAGAGCTGAATGTGTAAGTGAGCCGCGCCCCATGCTATTTCACTGAATTTCTCGCCTTCCCCCCTGCGGTCATTAAACCTGTCCGCTCCATTCACCAAAACGTCCATCAAGGTCAAGAAATATCGATGGAATACTCGGCATAATCAATCAATAGAAAAATCGATAATTCTCTAGCAAAGCAGTGTTCCCCAATTTCCGTTACATATTTGTATCACTGCTTGGTCTTTACGAATGGTAGCATGATAATATAGCCTTTAATCTTCTTCAAGGTTTGGGCTTCCTATCACAAAAAGCATTTTCAAATTCAGATATGTATTTTTCAGATTAGCGCGAACAAACATATTTTATGATTTGTACATTAATGTAGATAATTATTTATGGATTCATTAAGGAGACCGTATTACACTGAAAAGTTTGGTTTGTTAAATGATTACCATCACTATCATAATGCAACCCATTAGATAAACGCGCAACAAGTTAATTGATATTGTCAAAGTTAGCGAATTGGTTTCTTCTCAATTTCGATGGCCTATTAACGCAGAAATGCTTTATGGTTTTTACTATGCCTATTCAGGTTAGTAAATTTTCTGCTAAAAGTTTTGAAACTTGATGTAAAATGAAAGAAATGTGCACAACGTGCATAATAATCATCCTCTAAAACAATGTTAGGCACTACTAAAACCTCTCCGCATCACTGGTTAGCGTCTACATAAAGTAGATAAGTAACATGGCTTTTAAATAGGGAATGTAAGTCGGATCACGTACCAAACTATTTTACTCGTCCCAAGTAATAGTTATATGGGCAGTTTGGAACTGTTTGGTATATGAACTTCGTAGCTTCTGTTGAAATGTTAAACGAATCAATTTTCTTTTTACTAAGTAGCGATTTTTATATCCAGGTGTTGCTGATTTATAATTTTATTTTTATTTTGTAGTTTTATTAACCGCAAAACTATTATAAGTTAAATATGCATATATGCTGGAGAAAAAAAATTGTTTTCTTCTCTAACAGATAATTTTTTAATAAGGTGTAATTAATGACATAAAATTATATAAATGAAAGTTTTGAAACAAACACAAAGGTCTAAGTTAGCAAAATTTACCATCATCTGATGTTTTTGATAAGTAATTATTTGTATTTTAACGTAACTTGCACTTTTTATATTATTTTTATTAATAGATTCCACGAATTTGTTCTTAATTGATTCCCAGAGAAAAAAACTCTTTTTTTCTCTAACATACCATTTTTGACAGAGATGTAGTTAATTTATAACATACCAAGTATTCAATTGACTATGTTACGGCTTTTTAAATGATAATTTTCAGTGCAAAGAGCAAAGCGAATAATTTCCGAGTTTAAAAATCCATTACATCCTTAAAATAAATCACTAAAAAAATAAAATTGTGTCCCATAAAAAATTAGGAAATACTAATTAGATTGGTCTTGAACAATTTACGGGTTATTCACATTAGCCAATCGATGACATCTACTGGTTTTAGTAATCGAAGGAATGTCTCCTAAGGTAGACTCGTACAACAAACAGAATTTTTTGTTTGTCAATTATTGGTGAATCACTTTTATTTTGTAACAGTCATGAGGATTTGAATCGGCTGCAGTTAAAAAAAAATAGTCTGGTTAAATTTGTTTATCAAAGGTTAAATTCATTTTAAATTTAGGATAAATACATTACAAATTGCGATTTAGATAAAAATTAAGTATGGTTTGAATCAAATATTATAG
The DNA here is from genome assembly GCA_039881145.1 of Druceiella hillmani. Lineage (NCBI taxonomy): Eukaryota > Metazoa > Arthropoda > Insecta > Lepidoptera > Hepialidae > Druceiella > Druceiella hillmani. The sequence goes on along the minus strand of JAYKKI010000022.1, from coordinate 23,216,881 downwards.
GTTTCATTACATAAAAACAAAATTATTATGAAAATGAAATAATAAATGTGAACGAAACTTGCTCATTAAAGATTAAATTCTCAACGTTTTGTTTAACTACTTGAGTTAGATAAAAAATATAGAAACAAGAAGAAATTTGATTATGACTACGAAGGAAAATTTGGTTCAAAGTATACTGGGAATTCAAAAATTTGTAGCGGCCTATAACTTTATAATAAATTTGAATAGAAGTTTTGGTGTGCCAATATCTCATTTCACAAAGTATACATGCATGTTCAAAAAGTTAACAGTTCTTTATCTATCCACGGCTATTTCTGGAAAATTCTAAACCACGTATTTAAAATCGTCGTGTCGTTCGCTTACTCAAGGTTTCAGCAAAACTATTTGTTTTTATCCTTTAATAACCCTCTCTAAAAAATTGCAAATTTAATAATTCTAAAATTTTATAGTAAATTTCATTGCAAGTAATTCACAGTATATTACAAAGTGAATTTTATTCATCACAGGCTGATGTTGTCATGTTCGAAACAACCGAATAGGAGGTGCAACCCGGCCACCCTATTCAAGTTATTTGTTTCAACGCCGTTGAACGAAAAGTATTTAATTTGCAACTTCATTAGCTGCTACTAATATGGACTCAAACAATATTGAATCCATATTGGTAGCAGCTTATCCGTTATGCTTTAGCTATGTAATATATTATGCAATATTTGGTGGTCTATGATAAGGCAGACTAGTAAACATTTAATAATTTATTATTGTAACACTTAGATTTAAATTAAAATAATTCCGCTTGATTATTAATAATTCTGCCTGATTATTAGTGATTTTAACTATTAGCAGTACTAAAATAATTATCAAACAAAATCTAAGATGACAAAATCTCGAAAAAGCCCAAAATTCGAAACAAATAATAATTAATCCTTATAAATAAAGTTTTAGCCACCTAACGCACGCGATCCCACTTAGTAAAAATTAACCAATAAAATTTTGGTTTACGTTGTCAGCTCGGTAATTAGACCAATCAGCGTAAGGGTAACAATGGCATGAAGGGGACCCCAGTCATTATCTTTCCATATTCGCGTTTAAAATAAAATACAATTTTTAGTTGATTCACCGACGCGCTGTGTGATCGACGCTATTTTTGACCTCGGAGAGTATTCGATGCACTACTTGCGGTACGGAAGTACATTAATGGTGTATTTGGCGATCGTTAATTAGGACGCGGTGGCTCAGTTCCATGGATCACTCGCAGCCCCAACCCGACACCTATAGACCTTTATTTGTGGTCGGAGATAAAGAAGTTAGTGCATATAGAAGAGGCGTAAAGTGTAAATGAACTAAACCACAGGACTTTGATTACATTTGATACAGTGAAACGTAACAGAATGACACTAAAACGTATGAAAGAAAATATTCAGGGATGTGCTCGTTTGTACATGGAGCAGAATGGTATGTATTTATTACAATCATTAAAATAACGATAGGTGAGTTGTACATTTTTGCACGCACGTATTTAAATCGCTGTAAAAACCTAATATGTTGAAAATAAATTGATTTCACTTTCTTAAATAGACCTGAATTACTTTATTCTCAATTTATCACCAAATTAACTATTAATTGTTTATTTCCCTGCAACTGAAACCAATAGGAATCCTTAACAGTGGCAGGGAAATGTCCGAACACTTTTAATCGGGATAAAAAATTACTTAACTGCTTTTTAATTGAAAAAAAAACACAACTTTAAGACAATTAAAACTTTATGCAATTTTATAATCATATGTGTTGGTACCAAATCAAATCACACGCACTTATACACCCACTGCCTCCCCTCCCCACTCCATATACCCACGCGGCGCTGTCGCCCCTACTGATCGCCGCGACGTCGCGCGGTAAATCAAGTTCACGCGTCGTATATCGCATGTACAGTATCTTTAATTGTTTATTGATGGTATTTTTTTTTGCAAAACAAAATTTAAGTAATGCGTTTCACAACTTTGACACTGCGAATGAGTAGTATTTATGACAAACGTCAACTTTAGTTCTAAATGTAAAACGGATAAAAAGTCACCGTGTATATTTAGGGTACTAATATTAATGAATTATTTTCTAAACAACTGGTGGTAATTTATGTAGATTAACTTGTAAATAAGGAATTTTACTTAAATCGCGTGCAAAATTAATTTAGATATGTTAATTTCCTGCCTGGTTCACAGCTATCTATTTGCTTGTTCAACATAGTTGTAACCCCGTGTATGTAGATGTGACAAAAAGATAAATTTTATAATTCTGTCACACTAATATTTTCACGTTTACTCGTTTGCCAATATCTTGCATTCATTCCATCGCGTGGGGAAATATAGACAAACATCCTTGCACAATTAATACTACAATTATAACATTTAAACTTTGAATTAAAGCGTTGTACCTCATGAATTATTCAATGCTTGATTACGGAGAAGTTTAAGGACGGAGCTGGCCAGAGATTTTATTGAGGCATGTATAATATATTGCTTAACGAACGTAGCGCTAAATTAATGCAAATATCTCGTGGAAATAATTATTGAGGTAATTATTAATTTAGGGAAATTCCTATTTAGATGTTTTTAATTCGATTACATCAGGTTTAATAAGTTTTTTATAAAGGAAACTAGATTTCGGCGGAAAACATTTAGATTAATAGTTACGTACCCAGTGTAATTTTATTTTATGTTTGTTTAATATTTAATTAGACAATTTTATTAACTAACCAGGAACAACAAGACAAAATTGTTACTTTCTGTAAAATAAAATTAAACATTTTTAAAACTCCCAAAATGTGACCAGAAGTGAAATTAATTATCTAAAACTTTAATCGTCATTATATTTTTATCGATTTTACTCTCCTAGCTAACCTGTTATAAAACGACCAAATGCGTATCGAAAAACGCGCAATATAGGACTCCGTATTCGATATGGTTATATGCGTGCCTAGATATTTTGGTCAAAAATTAAGAACGTGCCCACATAGTACGATGATATCTAAAGAAATAATGATTTATTTCAAAAACGCATGGTAAAATTTAAATAAGTTTAGTGATCATCCAAAACTTAAAATGCTGTCGACTGTACTTATAAACTAAATTACTCTTGTTTCTCTTCCTTGCTTTGTGCGTGTCTAATCAACTAGTGTAGCGTATGGCACAGTCTTGTTTAGTTTAAAAATAAAAAAATACATTTTAAAAATACGAGGTTATTTTTACAATTGTTTGGACTAATTTCTTACGAGCTTTTTACTGACCGGATTACTTATAGCAAGTTGGTCGACAATTACTCGTAAACTAGTAGAGCCTACTTAGCTGTAATTATTTTCCATCTAATTCCATTATATATACTACTGTTATGAATAATTTTCAGGTATTCAATAAGAGGACAATCTAAAACCCGATTACGGAGTAAAATAACTGAAAAGCCCGCAATACTACATACATAGCCTGTAAAATTCATAATGGTATATACTCTGGGACTAGTGGCGTGTAGTGCTTTTTGGGTAGGGCAAGTTACAAAGGGAGTAACATGTAAAATTATTAATACGCGCATGAGCGCAAGCGTTCGCTCCTCCAACCGTGCTAAGCGCTCCCGCCCGCGCCCGCATCCTCACATTCACGCCTATAACGTGTGTAAATGTTGTTGATTTTTATTTTTTAAATTTTTTTTTATCAAAATTATTCTCTTCTCTTACCAATGTAATATTTACCAAATTTGGGTTTCTAATTAAAATTCTTCCAATCTAATATTTGCCAAATTTGCGTTTCGAATTAAAGCTCTTCCGATTTAATATTTGCCAAATTTGCGTTTCTAATTAAAGCTCTTCCAATCTAATATTAGCCAATTTTGTGTTTCTTGCTTCACATTTCACCATTTTTGGTGACCAAAAGTGAAAAACAAAACCACATATATTAATGCAAATGGTCTTAAATTGTGAACCAAACAATAACATTGAGGATCACTACATCCAAACTTCTTAAACGGTTTTAAAAGAGCTTTTAATTCAGTTATTTATAATATTTATTTGTTTATAATTTATTGTTTATATATGTGTATTCATTCACACTAATAACATTTTTATATTTATTTATTTATTCCTATAGTCAAAAGGTTGATAAATTATTTTTATTTTAAATCGATCAGTCTCTCTTTGCTATAAGTATTTCAAAATGTCGTCATAAAATAAAGATTTTCTCTTCAAAGCCGTGACTAATTTCATTTCATACCTAATTCCGAGAGTCTTCCTTGGCTTTGCGTATTTCTGCAGTAACTATGAATACATGTTAAAGTTGAAAACGATCTTTCAGCAGCAACGGTTGAAGAAGAGATTGTTAAAATTAATTTGCATAAATTAAAACTTTTTGAAACTGCATCTAATATATAAGTATGATTCTTTGTAATAAACAATAAAATATGAAAATATATACATATAAATTTGAAATATTCAGAATGCAAAATTCTGTAGATCAATAAATACTTTTCAGTCCATTTTTTTAATTTTATAAAATCAAGCATTTTAGGATAGCTGACTTATAACGAATGGAAATGAGTTTCGCTGAATAATTCGCAATATTTATTTGAATGTCACAATTTCAGAAAGCTCAAGTCTATAATTCAAAGTTTAAATCTTTCATAATAGAGTATTAATTGTTCAAGAATATTTGTCCATTTTTCCCCACGCGAACTTATTTCAATTTTTTTGTGGTTGAAATAATCTAAATAAATCTAAAAATAGATTTTGTTGATTCGCAATCTCGGCAAAAATGAACTTCGCTTTGTTGATTTACTTAAAATGAGACTAATTTGTCGAGATAAACAAAAAACATTTTAGGCTCCGCAATGTTATCTGTAATTTTTGATAAAACTAAATTAAAAATATGGGCATAATTGGGTATAACCATTGCTAAGGGATATTTATCACTTACTTTTCTCTGAACACCGTTTAACTCTGATGCCATAACCGACGCGCTGTCATAACGTTGCGCTACTAATTTACTGCTAAGATCATACTAATATATTTGACAAAAAATATGTTCACTTAATACTTGTGCCATTGGCTTGCAACCAACACATAAAAAACCAAGAAAACCCTCTTCAGTATTTTTATTTACCTCTTCTACTAACGTCCGGCCTTTCGTTTATTATTATTAAAATAAATTTAGTATGAACAATTTCCAAACTATTTCGTCGAGTATAACGTCCGCCACTGAAAAAAATAAATCATTTGGAATTTCCCTGATAACCCTGAAAACGGCATTAAAGGTGTGATAGACTGAAAATGTGTCTCAATAATCGACTTGTAGGCATTCAAAAACAATAAACTCTCAACGTAATTACCCCGATTTCCTGAAGTATTACTTTCATCGTGACCCCAAAAAATTAATTCTTGCGCACCTAAAACTACAGTGGTATCTACTAACCTTATTAAAATATTTCTACTTCTATATACCCTTCCATTATCTTCTTAGCAATAAACAGTTGCTCGTCGAAAGAAATTCCACTTTCTGGAAAAAGACAAATCTACACGAGGGAATAAATTTTCACACGTACATACGTACATATACGTACGTAGCCTGTGCAATTTTATATCCCTTCTTCTGCCTTAGTCGGGTAAAAGAAGATAGTTTTGCTTGTGAAAACTGAATAAAGTACGTAAGTCTAATAAACATTATAGCTTTGAAGCTCAATATTTCGTAAATATAGTCACTATATTGAAAATCATGAAATATCCTTAACATTTTTGAAAATTTTACCCAACCCTACACAACGCGGTGTGGGAATGAAAAAAATTCACACATACATTACATATAGGGTGCACCAAAAATTGTTATATAGTATCTCCCCACATATGTGTAGGGGCTCAAAACTTATAGGCGTTATAAATAAGGTATGTATATCGATGCCAAAATTCAACTTTACATCACTAATGGTCTATGAACTACGTGGATGTTATCAATAGATGCATAGACAGATGAATATGGCTAAATTATAAGGGTTGCGAGTTTGACTAGGAAACCAAAAAAGGGCGATGAAGCCTACCCCAAAATTGAATTCTTGATGCATCAAGGTCGACAAAACTAGTTTTCTTGGTGACCTGAAATACACATTATTCCTATAATATAATCTTGTCATGAAAATAATCATGGAAAATCGTATGCGTATGCGCGTGTGTATACGCCCTTGTCTTTGCGTGTGTATGTGTTTCCTCTCAAACACTTAGAAACGCGCCCGGCGTTTGTGAGTGTTTGAGAGGGAAAGGGAGACGGAGTGTTAGTGGGTGTTTAGGTTATAGCTATTTAAAATCATCAAAATATGTTTTGTCTTTAGAAAAAAATTCATTACCCTAGTAAGAAAATTTAGTAGATGATTAGCTTCTTACTGATAAACAGAAATAAATTATTTTAATCGTCGAACTAGTTACTGAAGAAAATGTCTTTGTTTATAAATGCATCAATTAACATTAGGTTAGGCTAAATTATCACGGAAACTTATCCACTGACCTCATTTGGATATTGGAGTCCACTTTTATTTATTTGCAGTGGTTTTACTTATTTTTCCCTGTCTTTAAAGTAAAGAAAAAAACATCTCCTTCCTTCTTTTTAATTTTCTAGGACCACATTTACTTTTATTAATATATTTGACAGGTTTTTACTTCAAATTCATTCAGTACACAAACCCAACATCCAAATAATTATATTTCGAAAATGTGTTTCACTGTTTTTAATGAAAACTCAAATAATGGAATGTGTACTCCGAAGCGACAGTATACATTATCATTGGTAATTAAACGTGAGGCGAATGAAAGTTCATTTATAGGCCAAAAATATTCCTACGCAAAAAGTGTTTCAAAACATCGTGCGGTAGGAACATCTAGTTGATAACGACTTTTCTTTATATACCCGTCCTTTTTAGGCTTTCTTATTCAAACATGACACCCCTATAATTTCAACATGTTCATATATATACCCATCCCTCCGTAACACCCTGGGAATTTTTACAGCTTTTGAGCTACATATATGAAAATTGGCAGCCTTCAAGTAAAGGTCTCAATGAAAATGCAGCAATAAAAAATTGTTTATTATTTTTTGAGATATCTCCCCTTATTCCAGTCTTCTATTATCTTTCCGTAAGAAAGGTATTTTAAAATAAAGTTTTGATTCCGTTTATCATTTTTTATTTTTCAGTCCCTTTTACGGAATATTAAGCATCAAATTTGTCATCTTTCGCAATGTGTACCCTGTTCCATTTCGAAACAAAATGATATAAAAATCCAGAAAAAATGCCGAAAATTGGTTTTAATCTAAGAAACTATTTCGAGTAACTATGAAAAAACTCATCAGTACGCGGAAATAAGGGAGTCTGAAATTATAAATATATTGAACTTTCTAGTGTTCTTAAGATGAATGAATGTAAATTATGAAAATATGTTTTGCGAATTTAATTTACACAAAATACAGAAGATGAATCACAGTAATTCTAGGGGTTTTAGAATCCTTATTCAGTTACCACACACCTTTACGGGCACTTATAATTTGTGATAATTTTTAAAATATTTATAGTTTGATATTTTGTGAAATGACAACATGGTCCTAAAGTAAATATAGTTCTACACGTAATCGACTAATTTAATTTTTTTAAACATTTCATCAATGAAAACATTTTCACCGTGTTTAACTCAGGCTTTTTGGGAAATATTATATAGCAATGAAACTTTTTCTAGGATTTTTCTTCGGATATTTTGTTGGCACATATACGTAATAGAAATTAATTTTCAACATTGATTTTAAGTAAATAAATAAAATACATCAGATTAGATAGATAAATGGCAAAAATGAAAACGATATTATTTCGTCACGTCAAACTGTCATTCTTTCATTTCGAGGCCTATTTTAAAGATATTTGTCATGAAGACGAAATTGAGTTACGTAAATACCTACATATAATATAATGAAAAAAATATGTAGCGAAAAAAAATGTAGTTTTTTTTATTATCTTACCGAACATTGAACATCGAATTTGATTTTATTAACAGGAATCTTGTCGAATAGAGTATTATTGAAAAGACACATTAAAAACAAAAAAAAATATTCATACCACAAACTTTCACCCACTTTTTAACTGCGTATATCAAAATTTCCAAATAACCGGTAGAACAGTATCTAATAGGTATTTCAATGTCAATTAATTTCATTATACTGTAACAAAATCAGGAATCTCTTATTTTTCTTAATCTTAAGAAAGGTGCGCTAGGCATTATACTTATATGACGTAAAATAACATTAATATTTATAAATAGTTTAATAAAAATATAGTTTACTCTCAAATGTTTAAATTTGTATATGTCTGTATGGACCATGGACTTATTTTCAATCTGTGCTGAAGAAATTTCTCGTAGTTCGAATTCTACTTAACAGGTTTCTTATATAAGCATAATAACCCTTTTTAAAAATAAATATCAAATATTTACTAAAATTTCTTTAAATTTACTTTACAGAATATTATCCTATAATCAATTATTTTCTCAGATATTTCCTAAGAAATGATATATTTTTTAATCTTCTTTCCCATGTTCTGACATCTGGATAACATTCATATAACTTGATAAAAATATAACTTGATAGCTACAAGTAAAATACTATTGAAACGATACATTTACTATAATTTCCTACCATACATTCCGTCATGCTAAATTATTAAATTTTCCTCACGTATTAAAAGTGTCTTCCATACTTTGTATTTAAAAAGTTTATCATAACTATTTCTGTAGCATTTAATATTTCTAAAAACAATTTAAAATCCATGAAACTGAGGTGCGATGAACGTTCTAAACATATCGTGGATTGTTGCTACATTAAAATTGCTACTAATACACTACTTCATTAAAACTGCTAACACTAGAAGGACTATACTATTTTTTGAAATTGGCAAGGTGATTAAAGAATAAGTTTACTTCAGAGGAAAGGCTAAAGAAAAGACGACGTGAAGAAGGCGTGGAAACGTGAAGTAATAACGACTTTATTATATTTATAAAATAAAACTTTTTTCTCACCGGATAATAGTCAGTACTTATGAAAGTATAAGAAATTAATTTGTAGTTTTAAATGTTTTAATTAATTCAGATTTATTCAGTTGCATTATCATGTAGGTATGAATTTTATATCAGTTCGTTACTTTATAGCAAACTTTACTATTCCGTTTACAATTCTAAATACTTTTCATATTTTATTACTTTTATAAATTATCAAAATTATTTTTTTGAACTAATATCCGGAAACAATTTTGTTTTTTGAAAAATATTTGTAATTGTAATAAAATTATAAAGGCCGAATTTGTGTGCGCATCAAACAAAAGCAAATATGCAGAATTTAATGAAACCTGGCCTTTTTATACCTTACAGTATTTGACGATATCTGCAAGAGAAAAAATAAAGATTATTATCTAACGTCATTATTACTTAATTGATTAACAGGTTATTACTTAATTGCGATTACTGTTTTATTACGTACAAGAAAACATAGTAAATATGAATTTCATATATTTTCCGCTAGAAGGATGTATTTGCGCGTTGTTAATATAACAAACCTAATACAAAAAAAATTATATTTACATCTTCTAAATTCTTTTACTGGTTGATTAACCACGAAATTTAGCTATAATTTGAATTATCCATGAAATTAAATTACAATTCGAGCTGAAACTTAAAATCAAATCCATATTTTTCATTAACAATTGCAATGCCTCCTGCGTATATTGTGCATATTAAAAACTGACTTGTCTGATTTTAGTCAAATATCAACATTCGTTACTTATGTTATTTATCAACATACTTTATTAATGCTCTGTTCAACATTAATAATGCTCCGTACTAAATAGAAGATTAAGGATCATAAAATTCCTATCCTATCCCTATATTATGACATCAAAAAGTTTATTCACAACTCCAATTATATGTAACATTCGTAAATATTACTTTGCTTCTATTAAATACATAATCTAAAATTTTCCCCTAATAAAACGAAATATCCGGCTCTAAATTCATCAATAACAGGAGACTTTGATGCTTGTCTGGGTAATTAGAAATACCTATGAAATGAACTGAGAAAACCTAGAGTTTAATAAAATATAATATTTAAAAAGCAAGAATAACGATTGGGAGATTTTATTGCTGATAATTTTATTATAGGAAAATGTGTATCTTTAAACATGAATAATGAAAATATAAATTGTTTTACTATTACTTACATAAAATTAAATTAAATACAAACGTATATATTACAGTTCAATATTTTGCGATCAAAGTAGCGACCAATTGGTGAAATATAAAATATTTAATATAATTAAAGTCATCAACCACTTCACAGTTCCAAACTTATTGATTGATTTTACATAAATACATTTATCGATACATTATAGGTAACGTATTAATAAAAATATGTAATTAATGGTTCAAAAAAGATTAAACTTTTCCATAAAACGTAAATACAGAATTATTAAAAATAACGACGAATTTCTACCAATTTACTTTCACTCATCATAAATCAATCATACTCAAGTTTGATCGTAATCAGACGGTTGAGCAGTTGACTACCGCTGAAAATTGAGGATGATAGTATATAATTCGATTCTAGATTGTCGTATATTAAAAAATTGTGACTGCGTGGGTGCATGAAATTTTCAGGTAGGCAGAATGAAAGTTAAGTTATGTAAGGTAGGCAGAATGAAAGTTAAGTATGTTAAGTAATGAAAGATAAGTTACATTAGTAAACTTTCCAATGTTTACTAATGTAACTTATCTTTCATTCTGCCTACCTGATCGTTAGTTTACATTAGAAGTTAAGTTAATTATAATACAGGGCATAAGATTTTTCCTATTAAGAGCTGAACGATAAATTCCTTGAAAACCACATCTATTCTGCGTGGTAATCAATGGAAACCAAGCATAATCACGAGGAAATCGGTACAATACAGAGAGGGTACGTAACCATACTGCCTATATCGAAGGAACCTCTTTTGCATAGGTTCAGTCATCGAGGTTCAGGCTTCAAGTGGGTTCCAAATAATAGAGTCAGATTCTAGTCGCCTTTGCGCTACGAAAGAGTACAGAAGACAAATTTATAACATTGATTGAAATTCTTTGATTTATGTAATGAAACTCCAAATTTCTGAAACAATTTTTTTGCATCCTCGATATGCTAACGAAACGTCAATTTCCAATCAAATGTGACTCCCAAATCAACCATCTCATCCAGTCAATGCAGTGGGATTCCGTTGATTGTGATTTGCATTTAATGATAAAGTATGCTCAGCTGTAACTCACTATTGAACATTTGTCTGCGTCAAGCCGTAAGCCGCCTGCTGCACTTCACTCAACGACAGCGCTGATATCACGCTGCAAGTATTTGCCAACTGTTGTATTCTTGACGACTCTAAAACATTTCGTGTCATCCATAAATAACAAACATCCTGCAGGCTTCACTGCGCAATCAATATCTTTTACTAGAATAGTCAAACGTAGAGGCCCAAATTTAGAACTCTGGCTCACTTCCGGTCGTGTAAAGTAGGTCTTGGATATTAAGTTACCCACTCGTATATATTAATTTCTATTTGCAAGATACGCAGAGAAAAATCATAAAAGTGAGAACACTGCGTGGTTAAGGCGATTTAGTAAAAAATCGTTGTCCACACGACTGAAAGCTTTCTGGTAGTCCAAACATGCAACATCAACCTTAAATCTGAGGTCAATATGATAAAAAACATAATCAAGAAAACGTATGAAGTTCGTAACTATCGAAAGTCCAACCCGAAAAATATAATATTTTCCATACGAAAAACTCTTATTTTTCAAGTTCAGTAAACGAAAAGCGGCCCCGTCAATTGTGTTTCATTCCACCCAAATATTTAACATTTCATTATTGTATAGATTACATAAGGTCGAACTTAAGTATTGACCAAACTTTTCATAAAATATGTTAAAACTAAAAATGTAGCCACTTTCATAAAACAACAGTAATTTCATAGAAAAGAGAAATTTGGCATTTTAAATTCTTTTGCACATTTTGCTCAATTTGCAAACCCCATTAGAAATAACTTATTGTAGACTCATATTCCAATAATGTGAGGCTGCAATGTATCTCTGAGTAATTACGTAGACTTATCGATTATACAATCAATATCAAAGCCGAAAAGAGTTTAAGCAAAACAAATCCTTCGTAAATCGGAGAGAAAATGTTAAAAATGTATCCTCCCTTTTTAGAACGTTTGTTCTGCGTACCCTGCGTACTCTTCATAGTTACTTGCTGAGTTTTTTGTATACTTTTGTTTGTTGGAAATTACATATTAAAATATGTTTGTATGAAGAGCTGGTTTTTTAATTGTGTTTGGATTTTTAAACTCCACTTGAAGAAAAACGTTGTTCAGAGATGATAAAATTTTAACAGGGTAACTAACACAAATATACCATTAAAACATACCAAAAAATATATTATCTATATGCCAGCAAATGCACATAAAAATGTCAAAAATTCATCATAACACTGGCATAAGTGTTATGAACAAAAGTTAATTTAATTGAATAAACTTTCACCATTTTCACATTATTTCCGCAAAAGTTTATTTCTTAATTGATTTTTGATATTTTAGAAAATGAAAAACTTTAGTCCAGTAAATGCCTTTCACACGACAGATATAAAGCGCGATGGGTCACGAGAGTAAAGTAAAACAGGAGGAAAAGGAATAAACGAGATTACACAGCAAACATCTACTAGATTAATATTGTACAATTATCATATAGAAACTGTAAATATGCTTTGGCTGAATCTCGAACGTAAGATGTAATCTAAGATCAACGGAATAGATAGCCTTTGAACTTTTGAGAAATATTAGTAGAAGGATGAATAAAACATGTACGAGTTAAAAAAATATAACCGAAGATTTCTTATGAGTCAAATTACAGACTAATACAGCATATTAGTCGGAAAATATTGTTGCATTTTTTACAGAGAATTTAAATAAGTTTTAGATGTCAAAATATTAGGAGCTTTCAATAAAATCGACCAACAACTCAACTGAAGTATTTTCTTAATCCAATGTTAAAATTTAAAGTTCAGTTTTTAATTCGAAGTTAGGTTGCAACTTAATAATTATTAGTTATATAGGTGTTTGCTTATTTTATTTACTATAAACTTTGTAAGAGTGTAATTTTTTAGGCTGTGTCTTAATTACTATTAATTTGTTTGAAATTACAAAACTACATTTAAATAAATTTATTTAATTCTAAAGTTTTAAATGAATTAGTTTTTCTGGTGACTTTCCAATCTGTTTATCTACGATATACTGCCTTTTTTCTTTTTCATAAATTTACTTTATTCTCATTTTTACTTTTACTTGGTAATTTTTTTTGTTACAACTTCCGATATTTTCATCCCTTTTTAGGACGCTTACCGGTTATCAGTTGTAGCATACGTTCTCCATAATAGAACATACATTATGCAATTTTTGGTTTAAATGCAAGCTTTTGCATTCATTTTTACACACTTCTGAAGAATTTTTTAAGAGTAGTCAACAAAATGTATAAAAAACGCTAAAACTGTTTACCAACAAATTGTATATAACAAAATGAATTTAAAAAAACGTCAAATTGCTGATTTATTAACGAACGTTAATTTTGATTGAACATTATGTAAAAATTTAGTTGGATACAGCAAAACAGTGCGTTTATTTCACCACTTTCTGATATTCGAATATCTATTAACACATTACAACTTATTTTGGTTTAAACATTTTTAAATATTACAAGTGTATTTGAATTGTCCGTAACTATTGGTTGGTTATCAGGAGTATACGAATAAAACTTAAGGAAAATATATTTAAATAATAAAGCTCTGTAATGAGCATGTGGACACTTTTTATGTGCTTCTGTAAATACAATAGACGCTCTAACTCAACTCTACTATTCAGTATTTAAGAGACTAAACATCCATATTAGATGTTAATAAATAGCCATATTAGATGTTAATTTATGTTAATTTGTTTAATTAGGTATAGACCCAAAGTCTTAATCTGTTTATGAGCAATAAAAGTAAACATAAAATTTGAACAGTAATAAACAAGTATTCACAAAATACTAGGCAGCCTTGTTAAACTGATCAAGCTTGAACTATAAAAAATTAGTTTATTTTAAAATTTCTGCAACTTTTTTTTGACCTTCGGCAAAGGAATTTATCGTAATGTGCGAATACTTCAAAGGACTGATACAGAGTGATATACGTATGATGTAACCTATACGTTTTCAATCTTTGAATTAACTTTCGAACTTTCAAGACCTTTTTCTAACATATACGGCTTAAAGGTCACGGCCTTTAAGTCATCGGCCTTCAAGTTATCAATAGATTTTCACCAACGATAACTTGAGTGTAATTAACGCTTAAACTTAGTTTTCATTAAAACATCGAATTCTTACATTTTTAATAAAATTTATACATATAAACCTGATATGTTAATCCATTTAACTCGATTACGAGTCGTAACTACTTCACATGCAATTTCGGGTGGTGGTTACCTCAAATTTTTATAACTTTTGATTACCGATGAGATTCAATAAACATTTTTAGATTCAAATAAATTTATTCGGATCCAAAGAATTTGATTTTCAGATATTCAGTTCAAACGATCATGTGCATATTTATGGGTTCCGACCCCAGTTAGAGTTTTTATTTAATACCGGTCATCGTCAAGAAAATCTTTTAAGTATTTTGTATCAAATTTTTACTAATTGTGTTCTTCGTTATTTAAAAGCACAAAATCTTAAAGTAAGAACCCACTTAACTTAGCGTTATTGAAATGAAACCTAGCTTTTTAATAAGACGTGCTTTTGTTAATGTTCACCACACCAAAAGTTTTAACTTCATTTAGACTAATTTAAGTTTCAATACAATCGATGAACATGAAATTTAACGGTCGGCGGTTCTGGTAAAATAGCTCTACCAGCGACTCTACCGCACACTCGACCGACCACTTTACTTGAATAATACTTGTACTAAATAATACTTATGTTATACACCTAATTAATAGTAAAATAAAAAGGGTCGATCAGAATTTATTATACGACCAGAAAGCGCACTGCCAATGCACATGTCTATATGCTAGTGCGACACGATGGTATAGCTCACAACGTTGACTTTCGGTCTGATGTCGGCGATGGTCATATTTTAGGTTTACTTTCTGTATTGTCTCGTTCATTGTTATAGTTTTCAGGATGGAACACAATTAGCTTTAATATTTATAACACAATAATCTCGTTATAAATATGTGAACTATTTACACAGAATATTGCGAAATGTATACAGTTCAATGCACGTGTGCATTGCTCCCTCTACAACTGCAAGACGAATGCTCAACGTAACGTAAAGGCTCTGTACGAGTGTGTCGCCACTTTGACCTTTCCACTTCAGTTGTTTGATATGATTATATAGTCATGTGCTTTCACGTATTTCCTCTACATTTAAATCGATATCGGTTGGTATTGACTTTCAGGTAATCCTAATAATTCAATTACTTTGAACGGATCTTTATATATTTTTGTTTAATTACATTCTTCATTTCGCATATCGTTCAATTTAATCATGACCATTGGTAAGGGCACCAAATAATAAACAAGACAAAAAAAAATATAAAATCGAACTGAAGCCCTCGGTGTGAGTTTATTCATATATGAAACGAAATGATGTTATTGATATATCACCTATCGAAATGGAGTTCTTGATACATCGCTCCTCGACATTGATAAGCGCAAAATTAATTTCAATTTGACCACATATAGATAAAACGATGCCGAAACCATACTCGATCTTTCGGTGGTGTAGTTTTCTTTTGAATTCTAGCGAATATCTGACCGAAAGTAATCACTATCTCATGCACACACGAACCATTCTCTCCATATACATTAAATTAATAAAATTAAATGATAATCAACTTATATGCTCAACGATAAATCAAGAGACCTTAGATGTGAAGTAGAAACGTGCATACTTCGTATTTCTCTTAGATAAACAATATTCGCGAACATACAGGTTCCTTCTTAATTTCTTCCTAAAACTACCCTATGAATAATAATTTTATACCCAGTCTTCCAGGTTTTGACAGGAAAACCTTTCAAACAGTTTCATTTGTAATCACTTTAGTTACTTATAGTCAAATAAGGATCGATGTAAGAAATATAGAAATTATGATTGTATATCGCCATGTCGCTGTTGAATTCATGGAAGTCGAATCTCTTCCGCTAGTACCATGTTCTGAATTACGGCTGGTCTTGCACCGATAATAATTGAGAGATTGAGATGACGTCACGGGTTTTAATATATTTCCATCTCTGCCACCACTTTCACAAGGTCTAAATTTTCTATCTTAAGCTCCACTATTTTTCTATCACTATATTTTCTATCATTAGGTCTTAAGGTCACTAGGTCTTAAGCGCCTTTTGTACTGATTTCTATTTTCAATATCCAACAGAAAAATTAGTCGTTGGATATGGTTATCAAATCTAGCCACGTACTCTATCACTGTAGACACTGCTATTTGTCCAATCGGTAAATTTTTCCAACGTGAAATTATACATGTTTTTATGCATAATGCATGCGCAACCAGCTGCTTTGAAAAATCGTCGTTCAAATTTATGTGATAAGAAGCAGGCATTTCAGGGCAGTCATAACAAGCAATAAGATCTCCTTGAACTAACACCATGTCGGAAATGGAATCAGTGACAGCTAGTGCGCGATTTAGTGCACCATTAACAATGACCTTTGAACAGATTCATTTGCCATGCAAGATGGTGGATATTCAGCAGGGGATATTCAAGATCTTACGTCTACTTTTCCTTTATTCGAATTAAATTCCGGCAGCTCGATTGTGTTTCTATCTGAAGAAGTGGTCATTATTTTTACCAGTGTAAACAAATTGTAAACAATTTTTTTATTGCTCGTACAGTGTTCTCCATTTACTAACTTTATCGTTATCTTACTGAATGATCCTTTAGCCTGTTTTTGATGACGGAGGATGGCCAGGGACTTCACTAGGATCGTCCATAATTATGGGTGCCATTTGTAGGCAATTGAAACACTGGTATGAATCACAAATTATATTGTCATATCATACGACAAAAATGATAGTAATATTAACTAAGATCAATCCTAGTCGAAAATACGTGGTGTTGCGTAGTACGTGGTAGACCCACAAAAGTTGCCAAAAATCAACTAATTGTCGCTCGCTTCACACAACACGCAAATTACTCCCGAACGCAGTGAAGTTCGTACTATGTTTGTTGTTAACTGCGCTCGACGTTCCTTAACTCCCACATGTATATACATATATATATATATATATATATATATATATATATATATATATATATATATGTATATATATATATATATATATATACGCAAAATCTATCGGTCTGCTTAAAAATTCAGTTCTGCTATGGATTTCGGTGCGATTTCCAATGTCATGGAGAATATTTTTCCAGAAAGGATTTCTTTTTACATAGCTTTGTTGATATTTGTGAAGCTTATCCTTAAACGGAGAATGAGAAAAATCATTTCATCCTAAGGATATAAAAATTTAATAGTCTATTGTGGAAATTGTGTACATCACAAATTCCAAGAGAGCGAAGCTACGAGCAAAATGAATAAGGGATGTAACGTAAAGTTTGTAGAAGTTCAAAAGGCTAGGCAAAATTATCCTAGGTTTGTATTTTTAATGACTTGTTTTCCAAAATCAAATTGTCAACTCGAAAGGGTATAACTTTAATATGATTTAGATATAAAACTTTTTACACTGTGCACTTTTTGTCATTACTGTTTTTTTCTATAATATATACGCAATTCAGGTAATCAAAAACTTACAAAATTTGCTATATCGACTAATATTTTAAATCGGCTTTATTTTTATATTTAGGGGTAGCCGTTTGTTCCATAGAAACACATTATCACTTAGTATCAGAACTAACTGGCTCTTATATAACCATAGCTCATAAAAAATAGATCATCGTGCATGAAAAATAAAATTTTTATTTATGAAATATCGAAAAATACAATATAACTTTTAATGAACTAATTAACATAAACGACGAGAAAAATTCGAGAAATTTTAGTTTAGAAATGATTATTTTGATTACTTCCTGCTGCCGCTGTCACTTTCATATTTCAATGCATGTTAATGTACATTAAATAGTGTAAAAGAATATATAATTTTAATCACCCTTACCTCTAAATAAGTGTGAAACAAACTAAGCTTAATTTTAAATTGAATTCAAATTGGCCACGAACTTTAAGCCATATATCTTAAAGTTTATGCTATCAATTGAATTTCCACAACAATAACTTGAGTATAATTAACGTCATAATCGATACAGATATGAGAATCCGCGAGTCGTACAAATGTGCAATCTAATTGTAGGCACATATATGCGTGCACGCCTTGGCTATTATATTTGTAATTCGACTCGCAAGCACCCGCATCAAAACCCATGTCATTTTGAAAATGAAGTGGCGGGGAAACTTTAAATTACATTTGTAATTAATGTTTTCTATTGATACATAGGTTTGAAGGAAAGCGTACTTCCAGCATTAATAATAATGAAAATGACACAGTTTGTCTGACGGAGTGAGAACACCATGTTATGTACTGTATGTGTAAACCATTAATGTGTGAATGCTTTATTCCAAAAGAACACTATCCAAATTCCATAAGGAGCTTAGTCTTGCTCATAAAGCTCGTGAACAATATATTAAGTAATGTTATAAAGATATCCCTGTGTCAAAATTACAATTTATTTTAACGTAATAAATTAAATATTATATTAATTACTGTATTATTTTTATAACTATCTTCCTATATTAATATGTCTCATTCTAAACTAATTATAATTACATTACGGGTAATAATTTTACTCGAATATAAAGCTCATACCTGCTAACATTATTTGCTGTAATATCATAATTGCTTACAGTATAACAGCGTTTTTCTTCTTCTAATGCAAGATTTACTTACTACTTGAATTATGTTACTGACATTACATCCACTTTTAACCCATTACATAAATTTTAAGGTATTATCGATGTATGAAATTATGGTCTATATGTCACGTTATCTGACAAAAAAATCGATATCGCGTTAGATTCCAACAATTAAGTACAATGTCCTCACTTCAGGGTTAAGACGTGGTTGCCAAATTTTTAATTCTAAAAAGGCGAAATTTGCTAAACGACACCTCGTAAATCCTTTATTAAATATATATTCATTTGCCTGCGCATGAAGTCATAAAATGTATGCCTTCGAAATAATATTTTACAATTAAATGAAACGGTAAACGAAAAGTTATTAGAACAAAGGCAGTAGTTTTTAATTAAAAGTGCATTTGTAAACATTTACCAGTATATTAGACTAATTATGATTAATTATTTGCAAATTTCAACATAATAAATGCATAGATATTATAGAGGGTACCGAGTGGAAAATAACACATGACTGTCGACAAAAATCATCGCCTAACCGAGTATGAGAGTATATTTACGGGTGAGATATCGTCGATATTAGGTACGAGGAAATATAATCCAGTATAGTTTGAGCCCGCTTTGCTAAAGGCTATTTGGAAATAAATAACGTCATAAATTGAAAAAAAATATATTTGAAAAATATAACCCATTATGAAAAATATATTCATTATTTTTAAATGTTATTGCAATATAATGTTAATTAGACATGCATTTCATAAGAATATAAAAAATTTGTTGTTTCAAATATAATTTGACGTTTTCTTTTGTCGAGCCAAAATCCCATCTCTATAAAAGTATCTTAAAAAATATTTTCAAATACATTTACGTTATTTTGACCTTTTTGTATCTATCATAAAAAATAATCAGAATTTAATACCAAAAATTCTTAAAATAAAATTGTCTAAATTTCTATATCATTTATTTCAACGCTATTTTAAAATTTCTACATTAAGTATTTCAAAGCCTTTGTGTATAATTAACAGTCACAGCTATTAATTGTGAATTAAAAATATATATGTTAATTCTTATCAACGATCGTTGTAAAGCACCTAAGGGGAAAGAAAATATGGAAAAAGTAATCTAAACTCAAAAATAGTAGTAATTGTTTTTGCCAAATCAAGTTTGCTTATTGGAATAAAATCGATTTTTTTCCTATTATTTCTACAATGTGAACAAGTAAAAGAAGAAACATGACGAGAATAAATGAGGTATGAATAATGTTTGATTTAACTTTCAGGTTATATTAAATACTCGATATATTTCCTAACTCGCTGAGTGAACTCGTTGACTTATATTAATATTGGGAAAAAATCAAATTAATAGTACTCGTTTAAAAATGTATTAAATTAAATATTGCCCACATTGTAATATTTATCGTAATTGGCGAGTAGTCGATTGGTTAATATATTATGCACCCTTCAATACCACCTGCGGTCAGTACACGAAAACTTCTCCCAAATAAAATATTGAATAATTCATGTGAAAAAGTTTCAACACAAAGTTTTACCTATCATGTAGAAATCGGTATCTATTGTTAAAATTTAGCTGGCGAGCAGTTGTTTTCTCAAAGTAAACTCATGTTTCTTGGTTAAACTGATGTGTAAATATACTAAACCTGATTGTATCCATACATCCAGAAAGCTCTTTATTTCTTACTCCGTTCTCATATAATGTATTGTTTTACAGTCCACTTGTATTTTTTTTAATTGCAAAGAAATAAAAAAGTTTTAACAAAACAATTTAGCAGTTTTCAAATAGCCACTGAAAAAAGAACACGCTGAAAAATATAAAATAATATAAATGAGAGTATTCATTGAAATTTTCATTAAAATTTAAAATTTAGTATCAAAATGTCGTTTTTAAATTTGAATAAATTTGTAAAATGCTACTATTGTTAGAGATTTTTGGAGTCGGTGAATATAAATACCCTTATCTAAAATTGTTGTTAGGGATGGGCCAAGATAGGTAATTAAATCAATTCGATTCAGAGCAAAGAATTATAAAATTGTTTGGGAACTCATACTCATAAATAACCACTAAATTAACCTATTGATAAATAACTACTGAAAATTATTATAAAGCATTTAAACTCACAAATAATAATCGCATAGAAGCCTTCGATTCATTGGGGATTACATTAAAAAAAAAAGATATCTTCTATTTCATTAGGTCAACCCATCGACAAATGGGATACATTACTGGTATATATGGTATCTATTTAAATATACACTGCTTCTCTTTCCAAGTGAGAATAACTTAAATATGTTATCAAATAATATCGTTCCTTAAACGATTTCACAATGTCCTTACGTAATCTTGTAGACTTGCTTAAAATTATTTATTTTAGGAAAAACAATAACGCAGACAGCTCGCGTAGGATCATTTAAAAAAAATAATAAAGATACATAATCTGCCCCTAAGTTCAACTCAAATAATAATTGCAATATTTCGCATCTTCGATAAAAATAAACTCTCTCGCAGTAAACTTTTAGAATAGTCGAATGTTTAAATTTTAAAATTTAAATTCTGAAAAAGTAAGTCGTGAAGCTTCTAAATAATTTTATGCTTGGATTGTCTTCGAATGGGATATACGTAGTATAGCGTAGGTAACAGTGGCATAAATTCAAAAATATTCAATGAAATTTCGGTAAGAAAAAAAGTAAAATACTTCCTGAGATTCCTGTTATACATAAGCGTCAAACATGTGAACATAAGCGTTAAACATGCGAACAATATTTCAATAATTTGAATAATGGTAGATTTTTGGTTTGTAGATCATTATGTCAGTCATCTAAAACATCAGTTGAGTTACACATTAATTCTAAAGCGTCTAACCGTACTTTCATTTTGAAACTGCTCCTGATAGGAACCTATATCGTCACCAATACTTTGTTGTATAGGAGGCTAAAAGTACTTGATATAGAAGATATTACTTGTCTATCTTGGTTAATCGCAGAGATATTTAAAAAAAGTGTCCGAAGACAACTTTTATCGTTTACAAATTCCTAATAGATATATTGTTTATGATAAACAATTTGTAACATCTAGAGAATAAAGGAGTAGTGTGAAATAAAAATTATGTAATATGGGAAAAATGTAACAATTGCGGCTTTATATTGCAAAAGGACGAAAAACAAAGAAAATATTGCAAAACCAAAGATAAAGTGCGTAGTTACAACGTTCCTCACCTGAATATACATGAAGTTGGAAATATGCTGTGTAATAAATGTCGATTGATCTCGTACAGAACTTCATCCACTACTGGCAACTTAGGGGCAGAAATTTCTTATAATTATATAAATACAGAACAACGCGACATATTCGAACTTGAAGCAAGGGACGAGGAAGAATATTATGATGCTGACGAGGACTTTCATATACGTCACAGTTCCGAAGAGGACTTTATGAAGTCGACTCATAAATATTGTGTCTCATATAACTCAAAATATAATATCAAAACAATACCAATAATGGCTCGATATCAAACTTTCATTAAACGAAGAATTTTCATTCTAAATGGAGATCATTTTTGTTCAGAACACTTAATAAAAACAAGAATGAAAAACATGATGTTGAGCTTCTATCTCTCTTGAGTATTGTTTTAATATTAGATTTTTAGTTATATAAAACGCAGTATTTATGAGTCGAAACTATCTTCTGAAGCGGTAGAATCGTAAAGTCCTCATCGGAACTGTGACGTGTATGAAGGCCTCAACATTATAATAATATTGTTCCTCGTTCGTCGATGCAAGTTGGAAGACATTACGTTGTTCTGTACTTATATCAATATAAGAAGGTTCTGACCTTAAGGCGTCAGCAGCCGATGAAGTTCTGAACGAGATCAATCGACATTTCTTACACAGAATACCTCCAAGTTTAAGTGATTTCATGTGAGAAACGTTGCAGGTACGCACTTCATCTTTGTTTCGCAATATTTTCTTTCGTTTTCCGTCCTTTCGCAATATAAAGCTGCAATTATTACATTTTCCAGACAAAACCAAATTTTCTTTTTACACCACTCCTTTATTCACTAGATATTATATACTTTTTAATGTAAACAACACGTCTATCAATTAGATTCTTTTAAAACTGGGTAAATAGGAAGAACACCACCACAGATACGTGCTATATAAACTTACTTTAATTTTTTTTTTCAAAATGTTTCACCACTTGCGTTTCAATGAAACTTGACACACTATTGGACAACATACAAGCAAATATTTCAGTTTTTTTTTTCAAAGTTTTTATAGAAATCGTTTAAATACTTTCACTTTACAAGAAAGCATTAAATATTCTTTTATTCTCCTTTGATGGGTGGTTTACAGAAGATGAGGTTAAAGTTGATCAAATATCATCTAAAGTGCATTAAGGCTAATGCTAAATTAACTTATGAGGAGTTAGAAACAGTTTTTTTGGACATTGAGGCTATTATTATTTCCCGTGCATTTACTCCCTCAATGTCAGGTCCCAATAAGTTTCAAGGCATTTTTAATTGTTTTTTTTAACCTCTTAGTTTATTTCCATTGGCAACGATCCTCAAGCATCTGACTAGGTATGAGCACATTTGATATTTGAAAAAGCCTTTCTGACTTTGTTAGAGCATCGATTACCTGTCTAGGTATGCGATACAGCAGAAAGCGGAGTCGCCGGTAGCCTTCCCTAAAGAATGGCAATCTGGTTTTCACAATTAAATGGAACTACGTGATGTAGTATTACTTCTACTTTCTTTAATTTATTTACCACGACCTAGAGTTCGTTGTATTACAACATCTTCAGGTGGGATATTAGCAAAGATAATTTTGAATCTTGAAATAATTTTGAATCTTTACTAATATACCAACTGAAGATGTTGTAATACAACGAAACCTAGGTCGTGGTAAAGAAATTAAAGAAAGTAGAAATAATACTACATCACGTAGTTTCATTTAATTGTGAATAATGAATTTCTACAAAATTAACGCCAAATATATTCAATCTGGTTTTCCTAAAGGAGGACAACAAGCTTCCACTTAAATGGAAAATGCAAAAGCGGTTAAGATGTTTCTCAGCAAGGACGGCCTTAACACGGTCACAAACTTCTGAACCAGCAGTGGCATGGGGCGAATAGCTTTCAACAAAGTGTGTCGGTACCCTACTGCGTTGCTTGGCGCAAGGATGTCCCGCCGCTATGAAGAAAAGAACCACGGCGCAAGCGCAAACGAAATAAACCAACCAATCGGGGTGCGCAGCGCAGCGACCCATGATTGAAATAATCCAAACTTCACTTTATATCTTCGTTTCTAATTAGAAACAACGTTTCTTGCATCGTACTTTTATAATCTAAAAATATTTCATACCAAATCTTTATATACTTTTAATATACATTATGTAAATATTACATTGTTTATGTGTGCTTCAACCTTAATGATCCATACCAGATTAAGTAGATTATGTTATATTATCTGGAAGAGGCTCTATACAGAAGACTCTAAATATATAATCTACATAGTATTAGAGCATACAAACTGATTGAATCATGTAAACTGATTTACATCGCAAATCTCTAAAAAACATCTTTGTTATGGATGAAAATCTTTATAAAATGAAAAAAAAATACTTCTCTTTTCTGTGCTAAGTTTACATTATTTACGACCGTGACACCGATGTATATATATATATATACATATAGGTAAACTTCACAGTAAGTGAGTCATTATATTGAAAACCATATTACATTATTTTATATGATACTGTATTTAAGATTATTTAGGTTCCAAGTAGGAAAAATGTAGAATCAACATTAACTAAAAATAATCGATAAGTCTGTACTAGTATTTCGTGTAGCTAATATTAATAAAGTATTAGTATTTATAAATAAGTAACGCTCTTTTTCTACAAATAAATCAAATAAAAAAATCTTACGCGTAAATAACATCACTCCGATACTGAAAATTATATTACTAAGTAAGTAGTTTTTTAGAAAACTTAAAGATGTAGAAAATGACGCATGTACTGAATAGACGATATCCTAAGCCAAGTAGTTTTGCAGGTAATAAAAAAGCAGACATAATAGGAACAATATAAAAACCAAAACGTGAATCAGTCGGACATATAATATCAGAAAAACACTCAGTTTCAAAATACAAGATATAATAAATGCAAAAATTCCAAGGCGGACACAATGAAATAAAAATTAAATGGCGATACTACAATTTTACAAGTAGCAAACTATTTGGGATATATTAAAAAAATATTCCTGATGAGCATATTGGAAAATCGAAATATAATATCACCATGTTTATTATTTGTAAATAGTATACGCCACAAAGATTTTAACCACTATCTATAATTTTCGTTTAAATTTTTTTGTTTTACGAATTAATAATTGTGTATTAAAAAAATAAATTGTGTATTTTGATTATCTGCATTCAATGTTGAACGAGCTTATGTATACAACGGTTTATATGTATACGTACTTTGATTGCATTAAAAATGATTTACAATAAATGGCAAATCACGTGAACCAGACAAACACAAAAAATAAATCGCGAAAATTAAATAAAAATATCCTCAAATTTATTATTTTGATCATGCTTTCATGTCGAAAAATATGTTAAAGAAGCCATTATTAAAATCGAAATTATTTCTCCTATAAGCTTAGCACGCGTAAGTTTAAAATAAAATATAAATATTAAACTTCCGATATAAAATATTTTTTCTCGCATACTCCAAAATTGTAAGGAAACCTATAAGTGAAAATATGGAAAAATAAGATTTTTAGTTCTAATGCCACAAATTAAACGATAATATTATGAGAAAAAATTGGCTATAATTAATAATCCGCAATTTTGATCTCATTAAAACAAATATATAAACGTCTTCTGAATGACACAAGACGAAATATTTACTTTATTCAAATTTTATTTTCTTTGGAAAATATAATGAACTTATGTTAGATACATGAGTCAGTCAATTATGAAGTCAAAGGTCAGTCAAAGGTCAGTTATGAAGTCAAAGGTAATCAATTAGGAAGTCAAAGGTCAGGCGCAGTCTGACCTTTGACAGTACACAATTATATTGTGTTATTCAAAATGAGGTATCGCTTATAATTTTGAATAAATTATTTTATTCTATTTTAATTAATTTTGAATAAATGATTTTATTCTGTTTGACTCATCGGATGATATAAAAACTATTTCATTTCTTTTTAACTCTGTTATATGTACATTATTTTGACATTTAAGATTCATAAAGCTTTAATTAGAAATGTACTCGAGACAAAAATTATCGCATACTTCGTGAAAAAATGAACTTATAACTTGTAAACAAATATAAACTAGCAACAAAATCATTTTTTTATCCCAACATGTAACTTAGCTATTCAAAATGAGGTGTTGTGTAACTCATTGTCAAATGATTGTATTAAATTTCATCAAATTATGTAAAACGGATCCCTCGTTTTAACATTTTAGTTACAAGATATACGTATGCATTTAAACTTTAAACTAAAATGTTGAAGGCTGTTCATGTAAAGAAACCTTTGCAATGGTTCCAGCCGTTAAAAAAACTTTACAATAGAATAATAATACCTGGACTTATGGTAAAGCTAAATTTATGGAGAAACATAATTTTTTATACAATTGTCTATTTTCCATGATATATAGAGCCGTGCAACCGAAGTATACATACATACATATATATATATATATATATATATATATATATCTATATCGATAAAATTGAGAACAGTTGATCGAGTAATGGCCCAGATAAAAGGAACAAATAACAGACTTATATTTTGAATACTGATAATAAATATATACTTTACAAAAAACTAACGTAGTTTGATATTTATGTAAAAAATAACATGCATACTTGGATTACGAACAAAGTTTGCATACTCTATGGCAAATGAGCAATTTTTCCTAGAGGTATAATTAATTAGTGACATGTATTGTGCTTTGCGAAACGGACAAAATGTACACAAAATAACAAAAAAATGTTCAAAACGAAAAGTTTCCGTGCGCGGGTATTTTCTACACCCTTAAGTTATGTCACTTAACCATTTTAGACAATATTCCAGAAAAAAAAACCATTAGTATTGAAACTGGACAAATTGTAGACTGTTCGTATATGTCCAGTACTTGGGCAGGTTATGATAAAAGACTGAAAGTTTGTCATACTGGATATTACTGAATCACTATTTTTTTATAACATTAATAAAGAAAGAGACAGAAGAAACAACTGTTGGTAATAAAAATAAAAGAATAATAATGCTGCCTATTTTTTTTATTCAAAGATCGAATTTACTTTTTATTTAGAATTTAAACGTTACTAAATGTCATTTTGAAGAAAGTTCTCTTTGGCCTTATTTAGGACAGGTCATTATAGATGTTTCACTTTTTTTAATGTAATAAAATAATGAAAGATGAGTGTGTACTGAACATGCGCATTGAGAATTGGTTTGAAATAAAAGGAAGAAGGAATTGAGAACTTGTTTAATGAAAGCCCCATTCACAGGACAATATCATTGATTGTGTTACTTTCATTTAAATGTGATTGGATTATTTCACGTAGTAACATCTCACTTCGCAGAATAGATATGATTCAGAGTAAGCAAAGAACTTTCACGTTTAAAAAGTCAGTGTTACGAAAATTAGCTTGCCTATTCTCGGCTGTTACTTTATTATAAGTGACACTACAGGTATAAGAGATGTTTTCGAGATCTTGATGTCATTCGATCCATCAAGGTCTCAGTTAATGCCTCATCTGTGTTTTTTTATTGTCAAACAGTAATTGTCTTAAAAAAATACGAATTAAATTATGTTAAAATTGTTTTATAATTATATTTACAGAAAGTAACAAAATAAAACACATGGCATTGTAAAATGACGTTTCATTTCATTCTGCTCAGATACACTGACCACAACATGCGCCGTGCAGGCGACAAGAACTACCTCGTTTTTAGGGTTCCGTATCTTAAAAGGAAAAAGGATTAAACTCCTGTCCATCAAAGCCATTTCTCTCGATTAACTTAGAAACTTGAACTTGGCATTGTAAGAAAACATATTAACTCACACATTTATCAATAGATAAAACTCAAAATAATTAGTTTTTAAATCTTAAGAAAATTTTAAGAGGTGGCTCACCTTGTCCAATTTTTTTGATTTGAAAAGATTGCGATTTCGCGTCACATATACTCAGTGCAAGGCCCAATATAACGAACGGTGTGATGCGCTTCGTGTTACCTGGGTGCTAGGCCAAGTATGGCATTAACAAGCGGCCAAGTTTGTATGCTTATTTTTATTTCGTAACGTTACCTCGCGTGTTATTGTCACAGCGGTAAACACAGGACTACCTTCTGAACTCAACGGAAATCTGAGTTCAAATCTTGATGTTTTTGCATTTTCTTTTCGATTCGCAATATCTAATGGCACGTTTGGATAGCAGTTAAATCAATCAGATGATGAGATGCGTCTTGCCATTCGGTTAGCTTCGGGTATCGTCAGCTCCTTCCAACTTAATTCGACTAGCTTTGCATCTTGTAGGCTCTTTCCGATTTAATTTTGATAAGAATTATTTTTTTAAAATTTTCTAACATGAAAAATTTTATTCGTTTATATCGGTGTATTGGATTAAATTGTTTTAAAATGTTGAACGGTTTATTTACAATGGATTGTTAAGAAAAATTTCGGTAGTAAACAATTTTATATAAGTAAAATAATACTATTAAATTAATATTTTATTATTATCGACTATCTGAATATTTTTTTTTTCATTTTAAGTTCGTTAATACTTCAACATAAGAATATAAACAAATTTTGATGTTTCACACCTGCCAGGAATTAGTTATTATTTATAGATGTGATAATTTTTTAAAGACGCACCTGTATTCGCTCCTGCGAAACACACAGTAAACAATATGATTACATTTTCCCATATTCACAGCCAATTTTCTCAGAATCCATGTAATACAAAAAGTTGTAATTTGTGTAGTAATACACCTTATTAACCCGCATATTTCGTACCAGTTAACGTTTTTATAACTTTCGTTTAGTAATTGAAGACGAAGAAAATGATAGTCTTTATTTTTTCAGAACTTTATGAGTCATCTGAGGAGGATATCATTATATGAAAGGGTTTCTTTTAAGCAATAAAAAATGTTTTTCATATTTTCCAATTTCGTGTTTAAAGAGACATTACAAAAAACAAGCAAAAATAACTTTTACCTCCATATTTCCGAAACTACAAAACCAAAAACTATGATTAGTAAAATCTGAAAAAAACAGGATTATTAAAATCTTATTTGACGATTACGCAAAATCTTTATTGATTATCCCAGATTTTATAGTATGTGATATAATCACCACTTTTTTACACCTCTAAAATATATACTATCTAATATATTTACGATATGAAACGTTGATGATCTACGATATCTGCGGTTGTGACTAACTAACATTTGATTATTCAAAGTTTAGTTTCAAATTTTAATCTGGTATAATAGATCTGAATTTTTCATTATTTTCATTATTTTTGAAATGAAAAGTGAGGATATATCTTAGTAAAAAAGAAATCCTTTGCTCTGTGCTAGCAGTTTATTCGACATTTTGAGATTTCTTTACTGATGGAATAAACATATTTGCAATGAAAAAAAATAAAACATAAATTATTTTTAATCAGCATTTTTGGAAATGTATTTTTTTCATAAAAATTAACTAAACATAAACTAATTTTACAAACTTATAATACGTGTTTTTTATAATAATACATTATAATAACACAATTAATGAAAAAAAAAACAATTAGACCGAATTTTCTTTTGTATCGTTCATTAAATCTTTTAAACTACTAGGTCAACGATGATTTCATTTGCATATGTATTAGGTAATTTTCTGGCATATCATTCGATAATCAATTCATATAATGACCATATCATTTATAAATCATATTCTAGACCACTGGACAATGAGCAATTAAATGGTAAGTAGGTAAGTTTTTAAATAAAGAATCTAACTTGGATCACGTATAAAATTATCTTAAATGACTAAATTGCCTGTCTGATACAACGCGTTGGACTATTTGATCTTGGACCGTAGTAGTAAGGTTGTGTATAGCCAATTAATTTATCGTTTATTTCAATTGAAATATTATTTTTATTTGATCATTACCCAAGAGTGCACTAGATGTACAAAATTATTTACAATAATTGCGTTATGAAAAGATAAACTTAGTTAAATAATCTGACACAATTAATATTGATTCTATGGGAGATGAAATTTTCAATTGAAACATTATATGCCATGAATTATTCAATATTTAATCACGGAAAAGTCTGAAGCGGAGCTGGCCGTAGATATTATCCAGGGATGCATAATATATTGCCTAATGAATTAAGAGCTAATGAATTAATACGAATATCGGAAAAGCATTATCGAGGTATGATAATTTAGACAAATTCGTATCTTGATCTTTATAATTTGAGTACTTCGAGATTAATAATGCTATTAATAAAAGAATTCTTTTAAGCAGAAATTAATTTAGTTTAATTTATTTTCTTTACAGAACAGTTTTATTTGACATGTTCGTTGTATTTATGGAGAATGTTATGAACATATTAGGATCAAAAACTTACATTTTTTAAAATTATATAATTAAGTTAACAAGTAATTAAAATATGTAAAATATTTAATTTCAACTTATATCTGTTAAGACATAAGGTAAAGTCAAATATTTAAAAAAAACTCTTGAAATGTAGTCATACGTTAGTGGTTGTTATCGATCTATTTCATCATCATTTCATTTTCATTTTGAAATTCAATCTGCTGAAGAACATAAAAATCGCGGCGTACTCCGAAACTAAACTGAAACACATCGGAACCCACGGAACTAACTTTTCTTGACGATCACCTGCAAAAAATATACAACGTAAAAAATATTTTCATTCCTAAAACGTGTTCACTCGCGCGCTTCTTTGCATGCAAGTGCATGTGGAAGTGCAGGTGCGTGTGAATAAATGCAGGTGCGTGTGGATAAGTGCATATATGTGTGTGTGTGTTTTGAGGGTATATGCGCGTGTACATGTGTGTGGGAGGAATATGTTCACATCGTGTTCGTCTTAAATCTATGTCAAATAAGTGCAACATGCTCTGCCTTCATAAAAACAACCTACTCTAAATAGTATTAACGATTAGTTTTCCACTTTTAAACGACATTAAAGATGAAAAAATTATTGTAATCGTCAAGTTAGATACTTTGGAAAATAAACATAAATAATCACTTAGCTCAGGACTGTAACTTATACAACGAGCTCATTACATTTAGATATATAAGGTCCGTTTATAGTTTGTTATTTTCTCCTATCTTAACAATGAAAATAAAACAAACTCTATTTTCATTTCTTCCTTTAAATTTTTTGCACCTACATTTTATTTCAATATCAAATTTGATTTCATTTTAAATATGGTTTTTAAATTGAAACTATGGATCTCAAGCAAATATTCTAAAGTCACTAAAGTCTGGGTTCAAATTCTTTAGTCTTGATGCTGTAGGAAAACTCCAAACTTAAATCGTGAGAGTTAAGTATCTAATGATTTGAAATTAGTATTTAGGGTTTAAAGCAGAAACCCTGTCATTGAACTTCGGGTTCTAAATCCTCAATCGTCATGCTGCGGTGGTACTGCCTGCTTATATCGTGAGACTCAAGGATATGCTGTTGTTTAATTAATATTTTGGGTTCAAACAGAGACCCTATTATTGACCAAAGGAATTCGATTACTCAGCCTGATGCTGCACTGGTGGAGATTTTTGGAGTCGGTGTCAAATGAAATTAGCACTCACTTGAGAGTGTGTGGATCTGCATGTAAGTGAAAGAGAAAGAGAAACGCCATTTGGCACCGATTCAAAAAATCTCAAGCAGTGCTACCGCTCCACGTATTTCGGAAATTTATTTTTATCCAAAAGCGATATTGTACCGCAAAACTTTCAACCAATTACTCATATTTTTTTCATTTTGTATTTTTATCATTTTTTATCTGTGTGCTTCTTATTTCGTATTTATTTGAAGTAAGTACAAATTGTTATCAAACAGTTTTCTTTGAAAACTCAAATAATGTAATATATAATCTAAGGCACAGTATATACTATACAGCGGAAAAATATTTTATAATATCCTCCGACATACAGGAACAAAAATTGACAACGATTTTAATTTGTAAACTTTTCAGTTTTTAAAATTTTGAAGACAAACACGAAACACTTATAATATTGACCTGTTCATGTGTATATTCGACCGTCTGTTACGCTCTCGTAGTTTCTACAGTTTTAAATCTATGGGGATGAAATTATAAAAGATTCAGATAAAGGTATTGACACGTACCAACAAAAGCATTCCCTATTTTTAAGGTACCTCATCGTATTAAGAAATTAGGATGAAAAAAATTTCTTAGCCCAGCCCAATGCGTAAGGCATCGTCAGGAAGGTGTTTTAAAATAAAGTTTGGGTATCGTTCACAACTTTTAATTTTTAACCCCGGTGAGGAAACATGCAGTTTAAAAGTCGTTTGCAAAGTGGGTCTCCCACAATTATTAGAAAACAAGACTATTGCCAATGTGGAAAAAAATTCCAAAAATATATTTTTACGAGTGCTTTTAAACAAAATGATTTCGATAAACTTAACTTCATTATTTTTGGAATAATAACAAAAAATCTAAGTACAAGGAAATAACGGAGATTTAAACTGGACGACTGATATATGTAAAATTTTATAAAAAAAAATACAGAAGATGAATCCTAATGGTAACTTCAACTGTCAGAGTATTAGAATCCTTATTAAGTTACCTTGAATAATAATTGGCACGATTTTAGAATTGGTAAAATATAATATATTTTTGCATAGTCCGACACACACTTGAAATATTTTTTTGTTTGTGTGTGATTTTGTCATATTTAGTCCAAGGAGCTGTATTAAAACTTTGAAACTACTTGTCTTTAGAATATGTTCCCTGATATTACGACGCTACAAATATAAAAAGAAAATCATTTGAACATTTAATTCGAGGTAAATAAATAAGATACATTATTAAAGTTAGATTACCAACTGCAAAAACCTAACCGTTATAATTTCGTCAGGTCTTATATTTCTGACATACATTTCCAGCGAATTTTTAGGGTAAATTTTATAGGAGCCATTAATATAAAAGTAACCTTGAAATTTCTTATTTTTTAATATTTAACGTACTAATATTGCTAATATTGTAATATTTCCTTCTTTGAGCATCAGATGCAATTTGACGTGTAAAACACTAAATAAATGCGCTCGTGTGTGTGTGTGTGCGTGCGTACATGAGTGTGTGAGTTGGTGAGTTTAATTTTGTGTATATATAACGGTTGAATAGGTGAACTTCTCATTTATAACATGGGTAGATGTCTCCTAATAACACGTTTGAAAGGTTCATTTGGGAATCTCAATACATCCTCTGGTACTTTATTACAGAAGGGTATATTTACATTCAAAACAAACTATTAATTTTGGAGGATTTAAATTTCAGAATAATTAGTTAATTTTGTTATTTAATATGTCAATCGTGAGATTCCATTCCAGAAAAGTGATAGTACTTTTCTCACATATTTAATATTTTCAAAAATACTCATACATTGTGAAGGTAACGTGAGTTCATTGAGTATCTTATCCCGGGAATATTAATTTTATATATTGAGGAGATAGTTTTGATCTGCTAAATAAAGTGGAATTCAATGTTACCAGCCACACTTGCACGACAATATACCGTATGGCATTATACTATAAAAATATTAAATCTTCGGTATTCTACATTTGAGCAGTTTTTATTTTTTATATACCCTAAATTTCTTGACGGCACATATGTTTACAATATAACTACCTCCCAATACCAAAACATGAGGTCCTCATTGTAATTATCTAGAGAGAGTTCTGCCAAGATAAAATTTATATACTTACAAAATCCTTTCTATCGTTGTCAGGAATGTTAAGTCATTGTTAACCTGCATACGTTCAGAAGAGTAAATTCAGATTCATTTTCTTCGCAATGGATAACAAATTATTTACAGTATAAGCATCTGAAAATTTAAAAAAATGGTTATTCTTGGAATTTTTAATAACCACATCGAGATTTAATTATTTTTCATACTATGCTTTCTCATTTTGTTTGGACTAACGAAGGCGAGATTCTTATAAAGTGATAATGTATAGTTTATTTTTATGTAAAACATTACATTAAAAAGTTCATTTAATTTTTACTATATATATTTACATGTAAAATAAACACGAATCTTACTGATAAATAAAATTTTACTTTTGATAAATTTTGACTTAAGCTACCGTTTAATTCAAATCTGTATTTCTATTTTAATTTAATTGCCAGCCAAATGAAAATCTTTTAAAATTTGTGGTATTAACAACGGAATTTGAAAAACCTCTACATCTTCCAAACTTCACCATCAAATTGAATTATAATTATCAAGATAATAATTTAAATTTCCTCTTTTTCTATTAACCATGCTGAAGCCTTAAATTGACTACATTAATAATTGGATAGCGCAATTTTAATTAAATATTCATATTCATGACTTTTTGTATTTCTCAATATACTCTTATCAATGCTTTGTACTGAATAAAAGAATTAATGGTCACAAAGTATATATTATATTATCACCAAAAGAATCGAATCCATACGCAGCTCTAATAACATTTAACATTTGTATATATTCTTTTAACGTAATTAAATACAAACATAAAATATAAAGCAGGAAACTCGTTTTGAAATACTTCTGAATTCCCGCAATTTGTATGATTTTCTCCCGTAGCTCTATTCAAACGAAACATCCGGAAGTAAATTTTTCAATAACGGGAGGCTTCGATGTTTCTCTGAGTAACGAAGTGTATTTATCAATCAAGCGGAAAAAAGTTTAATAAAACATTGTGTTGAAAAGGCTCGAAGAGCAGTTGGGAAATTTGATCCTTTGCTATTGCATTGTAGAAACAAGACAAAATATTTAGAAAAATTTCCTTATACGTAAATCATAATTTATTAATATTGAAAAGTTTCAAACGGATGGTTAAAATTTATTTCAATAATATACATGTAAATCAAATATATTCTAATATAATAATTCTGTATGATGTTACAAATACGAAAGTCAATATGTTTGTCTTTATGTTTGAATATTCATAATCGATAAATCATGAACGGCAGAATTGATTCAAATAAATTCGCGGGCCCACCTAATTTCTAGAAAAGCTCTATGGAGTACTACTGGAGCTACCACCCTCCGCGTTTCACCCGGAGCCTCTGGTCTTAATGAATTGTCTCTGTGCTCCAGGTTAGTGTCGTAATTCTCCCGTTTCCGCCGAAATGCTCCTATTTTTTTAAACAACTGTCTGCAGTGAAAAATGGATTGAAATACTAAGTACCAATCCACTATATCTATAATCTACTATATAAAATATTAATGCTGTAATAAGTGTAAATATTTAACTATTGTATATTAAAAATGACTAAATGGACACTTTAAAGTTATTTAATGTAAGCTGGATTTGATTTTTTTTAAAAACGTATTTTCTGAAAACATGAATAATAAAAATGCCTTCGTCTTACGCCAACATTATTTAGGAAAAAAGTAAAATAAGTGCAATTCTAAATATTGGAATACACATGGTGAATATTATAACATCAAAAATAATGATCAAATTGGTTAGATACACAATATTTATTAAAACTGACGTGACCAATCGCATCGCAATTAAAAAGAGCATGTATTGAAAATTATAATCTTTTATAACTGTAAAGCTCCTCTCTTTAATATTGAATACATTTGGTGTTAATTTTGTAGAAATTCATTATTCACATTTAAATGAAACTACGTGATGTAGTATTATTTAAGTTCTTTACCACGACCTAGGCTTCGTTATATTACAACATCTTCAGGTGGGCTATTAGAAAAGATTATTTTGTCTTTGCTAATAAGATCTTCGCCAATTCCTAGCAATAACCTTGCGCAATAACCTAGGTCGTGGTAAAGAACTTATAGAAAGTAGAAATAATACTACATCACGTAGTTTTATTTAATTCCTCTTAAAACTTAAAGTTTAGTTAACGAGAGACGATCCCGTTAATTAATTTTCATTCCTCCAAAACGTTTATATCGTAATTATAAATCATGTAACGTTAAACTGCAATATTTGATAAATATTTTTATTAATATTTTAAATCTATAATTAACTTCTCACGACTAACTAATGAAAACGAAAATTATTGCCATTATCACCAAGCTTCAGTAATTGTGACGGTAAGAAGAAATTGACATTTTAAATGCTTTTGCCCCTTAACGTAATTTCTTCCTCATTAGCCTCGTTTGAAATATCCAACCGGAGACGTAGCTTCCAACAATACGAGGCTGCGGTGTTCCTCTGAATAATTACGTGGACTTATCGATTATGCGGGCGACATCGAAAACCGAAAAAGAAATTCAGCGAAACATTTCCTTCATAAATCAGAAGAAAATGTTAAAAGCGTATCCTGCCGGTTTGGAAATATTTGCTTTACGTAGTCTTGTTGCCGAGTTTTTCCTTTTATACTTTTCGTTACAGCGAGCGACAAATTAAAACATCTTCATACATCGTTAAAAGAGCTGGGTTTTTAACATTATTCCCGTCTAAATGTATAATGTAATTTAGGCTTGGAGTTTTAAGCAGTATATGAGAAAGATAAATGTTTCTGGGTTAAGAATATTTTAATGGAATATTGTAATATATTGTTTATAGAAAAGCCTCAAATTGCTGGTACATGAGCTATCAATTAACGTATCTTTTGATGTAACATATACACAAATTTTGTGTAACATATATGCAAAAAAAGTGCACACTTCATATTCGAGACAATCAAAATTTTTATTTAATAAACATAAGCTGCTGTATATTATTGGATAAGAGAAAGATAGAAAAAGAAATAAACGGCATACAACTGCGATGATATTATATAACAAATATCATTTGGAAATTTAAAATATATTTAAACTTAATTTCATACCTAAGATGAATTCCAACGTCGGCTGACTGTACGATCTTCAAAACGTTGAAAGTCAATTACTGAACAATAAAATGTCCTATCTGAGGTAGAAAAAGATGAAAAAGGTACCTTATAAGTTATGTTTATGAAAGTAAATTCACAAGTTAAAGTTATAGGTCTAATAAAAAATTTTTTTTTTAATTACAGACTGGTGTGAACTTATTCCTTAATTGAATGAGAAGAGCTCAGAGGTTATAAGTCAAAAAGCGTTACGTCGAATCAATTTAATTTTGTTTTATACATTAAAATAATTTGAAGTAAATTCAGTACCAAATTCTTTACAAAGTTTAGGATCTAATTCAAAGTTAGGTCGCATTGTAATCAGTTTAACTAATATGAACGGATTCTTCGTTATTATTTTAAAATTCTATAGCCAAACATGGAATCTTCATAGTTTCACCATTTTAGTCTACCTGTCTATATATATATGTATGCCACAGCCGCTTTACTAGTGGGTTGTTGTCACAAAGTTAAAATTTGTTGTGTTTATACTTATTTGTAATGCTTATAAATTTTGAAATAAAATATTTAAAAGAAAGTTACATAGGTACCCCTTCTACGCGTAAAGTGGGGATGACTTTTTTGCGTACCCCATTGTATAGGGTATGGTTGGATATGTCTATCAGAGACGTCTCGGGTATGCCATGAACTCTTTTTCGATAAAGGGATCTGTTTCCAAAATATTAAGCTTTAAACTGGTAATTTTTTTTAAAGTTACGTATCCCATCCACTGCCAGCGTTATTTTTTTATATCTCAAAATTATCTACAATGGTAGACGTATAACAAAAATTAAAACGGATATTATCTCAGCGAAATAAGTTCCACACGTTTACAATACTGGATGAACTTATGATATTAATTGTTGTAATTATAAAAAGTTCGTAAAAACTCCATACAAGCGTCTTAAATCAACTGCAAGAATAGCTTTGTAATTTAAAATATAAAGTAATTATGTCTGTGAAAGTAGGCAATATAATATTATTCTAATACGCACCACGTTTTTATGACAGTGGAACACAGAATAAGCCACATATTTATGTTGTGAAATAGTAGGCCAAGTATTTGAGTTAAATAGGAATACTGTGTACCCTTAAACGTTTATATGCCCCTAAATGGGGTTTATTTGGACGGAATATTCTTAGTGCAAGTTCTTATTATATTAAAATGTTTTTTACTATTTACTTTAATACAATACCGTGTTAATACTATTTTAGAGACATAGACATATAAATTAGTTTAAATTTATAACACTATCTCGAGTTTGTTTTATTTTACCCACAAATTTGAAATAAAATTTTGTTACTTTTGGCAATATAAAATAAAGATCTGCGTTTATATTTGATATACTACGTTATAGCTTTCTCATATATTTTATTTTTCTATTGTCTTTTTCTATGCTTTTCGTTCATTATTATTTGGTATATCTTCTAAAATTGTCATCACCATCTAGTAATCTTATCAGCTATAATTAATAGGATGCGTATTAGGTAAGATTATTTAAATGTAATAAATTCTTTGACTAATTTAAATTTTTTATCCTATTATCGCCTTTTCTATTCGAACATTAGTTATCATATTACGACTAATTTAGATTCAAACATTTTTATTACTCCATGATATAAGTGCATTTAAATATTTCAGACCCGTTATGTGATTAGAAGGAGTATGTAAATATAAACATGTTTATATTTTGAAATTGTCCAATAAACACATTCAAATCTTTTCTTTATCATTTTTTAGCTCTTGGTACTCAACGGTACCAAGACGTCTCGACTTTACCATTTAGAATTTCAAAATCAAACAAAATATCTTAAAGTACTATTGTGTTGTATCGTTTTAGATAATCCATGAGTAAAACTTTGTTTTTTAACTAACAAGGGACATCGAAGTTTTCGTCTGAGTATTAATAATAAAAATAAATGTAAAATATGAACAAACATATGGATGCGCATAGCAGTATGCGACATTTTAAACTGATTCAGTTCAAACTTGAATAAACGAACTTTTCTTCAAATTTCCTCAACGTTCTGGGTAACATTTATTTGATATAGTTTTCCTATTCCCTATTTTTTCCCATTGAATTGAAGTAAAAGAATATCAGTAATTTATGGTCAATAAATGAACAACATTTTTATTAACACATACAACTACTGTTGTGATAGCTACCATTAAAACAAATATCCCTTTAAGAAGTCCATATTTGAAACATGTCAGTATTCTTTTAGTTATATTCAAAATTATTTTCTATTATTGGACACTTTTTTGCATCAATTTCTACAAGGAATTTATCGTTATACACGAATATCCATATTATCCAATGCAATGCAATACAGAGCAAAATATATATGAGTTGAATTCCAATGTGTTAAATATGTCTAAATAGAGTTATTGATTTAAACAAAAAAACAACAATCATCGTTATTACCTGTGAAAAGCAAGAAGGAAAAATTGGATTCTTATGTGACATAGTAAAGTTAGAATATATTCATTCAAAATGTATTAGTGCCCGCGTAATGTAAAGGCCTTTTGGAAACGTGTTATTAAGAAGAAATAACAAAATTTCAAACTTTTCTCACGAATTTTTCATCACTTGGTCAAGTTCAAGATGAAGTGCGGGCGTCCTCACACTAACATTTAAGACATTTGTTTTGAAATAAAATATTAGGGTAAGTATTCGTCACATATTTTTTTAAAATCAAATGGATACTTCTAATTTTTTTTATTTCTGATTTGTCTAAACTAAAGACAACTATTTTTGTTTAAATTTGAGGTCTATAATAAGAATTTTAATTTGGTCAATGTTGGGAAATTTTTCTATATATTGTCTTGCCAAGAGCTAGACATTTTTGTAAATTTACTTTATACACATTAAGATTCATCAATTTTCACAACGAACATCCCTGTGTTTAGCAAAAATCATTTTATTTGTCATTAAAGCGCTTATTATTCATCTATTGACGATAGTTATATGCCACTGCCAACCATAACTTTGCCAACTTCTTCTTTTAGGTTTTCTTCTGCGGATATAACTGCTTTTTGTGCACGGATAAAACTTTATTCGTGCGCGGATGTCACCTTTTTTAATATTTATTTTCACTATTCTGGCACTGCAAGTTATAACCTATAAGTATTGTATATTGATATCATATCTCTATACAAAACTTAATTTAA
The DNA here is from genome assembly GCA_039881145.1 of Druceiella hillmani. Classification (NCBI taxonomy): domain Eukaryota; kingdom Metazoa; phylum Arthropoda; class Insecta; order Lepidoptera; family Hepialidae; genus Druceiella; species Druceiella hillmani. Next base: position 23,176,550 of record JAYKKI010000022.1, on the reverse strand, counting down.
TTCCCTTGAGCAGTTTAGGTGCGAAAGAAATACAAAAACTAGTAAGCAAACACAGCTTCGCTTTTATTTAGTTCTTAAATTTAAGAAATTTTACTCTTAACAACAAAGTGAGTTGGGAATTTAATTTTTTTTACTTTTATTTAAGTTGCCGTAAAAAATCGTCTTTATAAACACTCGTATTGCATAATTATACGTTTTGCGTATATATGAACTTTTGAACTTCGAATGGACTATATTGGTCATGGTCTCTAAACACTAAATCTAAGAGCACGCACGCATAATCACGTACACGCACGCACACACACACACACTCAAATAATATTTATTGGAAGCAATTGATTTGATATTTTTATTGCGCATTTGAATCTATATTTTAGAGTATTCATTAAAAATAACTGGATAATTAATTAATTTTTTTTTAAATTTTGCGTATGACATAGGTAATAGAAATTGCTAAAAGTCTAATTCAGTCTTATCTGAACTGCTTATAGTATTTTAGAGATTCTAATACTTGGTCATATAAAGGTGGCCCAACAACCAATCTCCACACGTAGTCAATTTCTACACGTAGCCAACTTCTGGCTTACATTATTCTTATTATGATCTCATTTACCTCTCCCAGACTGTTAAGAGCACAAAGTCGTCATCCAAAATAAAAAATAGTCACAATTTTAGCCAAATGGTTTTAACCAATTATCTATTCTAATATTACTAGACTACAGTAATGCATTCAATTCTGTAAACTTTGATTTTATGTACGTTGGAATAAATCGTGAAATCTGTCACGACCATATGTTAATTGATTAAATTCCTATCTTCATGGCTGTAGAGAGAAATTCAATATTTCTTAAAGTTACTCATAGTTAACTTGCCTCATTGCTGGCATATCTCAAGGTGGCATTCTTTCTCCGCTTCGTTTTTTATTTTGTTTGATGCCGTAATTAATTAAATGACTTTTAACTATCATTCATATACTGATAATTTTCAAATATACTCTCACTGCAGTGTTTACGAAATTTCGTTCTTCATTAACATACTGAATGCAGAACTATATTTGATCCGTTAAGGGGTTAGTAACTAGGATCTTCTGTTTAACTCGATTAAGTTAGAGCCTATCATAATTTGTCGTCTTAAAATTCTGTCGAAAATATGTGTAGCTTATTTAACACAGTTATCATTAACTGATATGTTATTCGATTTACTTCAATTGTAAAAAATCTTGGCTTTCTCATTCGTCGACATCTTAGATTGCAACCTCAAATAAAGACGTTAGTTCTAAGATCGATAGAGACAATAATTTGTTTTCTTCGGAATACACTTTCTCAAAAGATTTCAAATTTTTTTCCGTTTGAAACCAATTTATACAGTTATCAAATTTCTTTTTAGCCAGTTCGTTAGTATGTACTGGTGTATTATTCTAGTTAAAATAAACATTTATTCAATATAATTCTTAAACTTAAATAGTTAATGACTTCTGACCGATTTAAATGGTTAAAGACATCTGAACGAGGTGACGCCCATTTTCTACATTGTTAAATCAGTAGAATAATTCTTTATTTATGCTTGTTTACTCTATACATGTGTACTCCAAATACATATTTTAGATGATGTCAAATATATATATATATATATATATAGCCACAGCTGCTACGCAGATTCCTGCCCATTTTAATTCTATACTATTATCCTAATAGTTAAAATGTTAATACAAAATTTTAGAAAATAGGAGAACTAAAAATATATTTAAAATATTTTCATTACCTAATAGCCTTCAAAATAATCGTTAAAGCACATCATCGTCCCACGTCAGCAAGGTTCTTTGAATTTAATCATGTCAAAATAAACTTTGAAATATAATAGTAGGAAAACGGTTAATTTCGGTCGGTTAACTTGTTACATTTATTCTCCCAAATTTAGTTTTTCAGTATAAGTTTCATTAGCTCCATAGAAATCCACAGGGTACACGATAGATACGTGAATTTTACTGTAAATGATCAATAAATTAACAGCCATATTCTATTTAAAATAGTCCAGGCTCCTAGATAGAAAAATAAAGCAGCAATATTAAATAAGGAGAACCGACAAGTGTATATTTTTTACCCATGCAACCACGGTTTACATGATATTAGTATTATTAAAAATTAAAACAACTACTATTATATATGTTAATCAAGTAAAATAATATCATGCGTAAGTAATATAGTGATACCAGATTATTAAAATGCTAAGTCTGGTCGACAGTTTTAAGGGATGTTTAAAGCTAGACACTAACGAATAAATTGCTCATAAATTTTTAAACTGTTGAAAACTCTAAATATACTGTATCTACAAGGTTAGAAACCAAGCAGTTCTGCAGGTAATGAACATAGATATAGAGGTCATAAGAACGACAAATGAAAGGAAACTTTTTTACCTTTGACATGGAATGCAACACCTAGAGAAAAAAATCATCTTTATCTACAATAACACAAGATAAGAGAAACGAAAAGAAGTCCAGGTAATAAGATTTCATAGCTCCAAAACGTAAGGGACTGGTTTAATAAATCTTTCGTATCTTTCTTTAAAGTTGCGACTAAAAAGGTTATTGTATCCAATATGCAATATTTGGGCAAGGTACAGAAAGAAAGAATAATATAATAACCATACAACAATCTTTCTTGGAATAAAATTAATAAAAAATATTTCAAAAAATAACTTTCAATGCCCATATTGGAAAAACATAAACAAAGTTTTAGCACATTTGTTACCTACAAATAGTGTGTTTAAATTGTTTTTAGCCACCATTTCTATTAAAGCCTTTTAACGAATGAGTTATACTCTATCGAGTGTTTTAAATATCTGTATTTAATATCAAAAAAGAAAGCAATACCTTCACGTTTAAAAATCGATCGTAACTTTTCAACTACCATTATATTTTTGAACCTCGTCCGGTAATTCAATTTCTTCGGAATTAATTCTGAATTAATTAAAATTAGCCTAGTGGGATACTCGTATTAGAGTGACAAAGTGACTGATTTAATTAAATATGCGGAGGTTCTTATGATTATGTATGATATTAAATTTATTAAGTGCAAAGGATTCGTATTGCTTTAAATAAAATGTATCAGAAAAGATATAAAATATTTTTATTATTCATTATAATCGATGACGATATCTATGTACGATTATTTTTATTCATCACGGTGAAACTGTGACTGTATAGTATTTTACACAAGATTAAAACACCGACACAACAGTTTATGTATATTGAAATTTTGCTTAATTTGAATTTTAAAAAGTTATTTGCAATAAATAACTAAAACACTTCAAAATTCCACAGAAAATATAGTTAAATGCACGGAGTTCAAAGAACATTTTCACCTGATAATTAACAGAATCCAAAGTTGTTGTAATAAAAGTAACTTTTATTGCAATGTTTCATTTATTGACAGAAATTAATTCCTTGAATCAAGGCTAACTGGAAGTCCCAGCTATCGCTCAAATTATGGCTGGCCACGAGGCAGCCATACTGCTGCATCGCATTATTTGTGTATATTAAAAAGCAAATTCAAAAATATCGAATGGAAGTAAAGTATCGAAATTGAAAAAACTTAATTGAAATTTACCTTTAAGAGGAATTTCGGAATAATAAATTTTACTATCAGTTTTGCATTAAAAATAAATATGAATAACCCGCTTAAGTAGTTGATTATTTGGATCATACCTTAAATCGTTTTCAGGATTCAAGAGCCAAACAATTTATCTTTATAATTTTGTCAGCGTCCGTTTTTCTGTAGGTTTCAGCATCACAATACCTAAAATTTTACACATAACTTTATGAAATTTTGTAAACTGTCACATCAGATTTCGGTATGTCAAAAATGCTACAATTAATTTTTAATTTACTTTCTTACGGCTTTAAAATGAAGATCAGAATTATTGCAGAATTATTGCAAACTCCGTCCCATGTGACGTTATTAAAAACGCCTTTCCAAATAAAATTGGCGTTCTATTCTGGAACGTTGTTTGCTTCAAAGTGGTAAAGGTATTTTATTTTTTCCATATTATATTACTGACTGTGTCCTGCAGTTCTACCAGAGTATAGAAAATAGACTATTAAAATATACTCTGTCAACAGTCAGAAATTAACCGCTTTCAAAAACACGCGTCCATTGCCTATGAAGTCGACCGCGCAAGTGAGGCAAGTGGTATGCTATCCCGCCGAATTTTTCTCCCTAACAACCTTCATACCCTATCACTAAACACATTCATCTCGTTAGCCAAGCGGAATCTGTCAGCGGGGTCGGAGGAATATCGACGGGAATACTCGGGATAATTAAATCAATGAAAAATCCGATTTCTATATACCTCGCACCATTTATAAATGTTTCCTAATATTTGTCCCACTTTTTATCATTTCCTGGTCTTTATAGAATGTAATATGATGGTATAGAGCCTTTAATCTTGTTCAAAATACAAGCTTTTCAACAGAAAAATAATTTTTGAAATCAGACATAGGTTAGCGCGAATATTCAAGTAAACAAAGGTTTCCGCTTTATACATTAGTGTAGCTTATTGAAAGAATGTAATATTTGATAAAAAAGCTTATTTAAAATTAGTGCGGGTAAATTGCGCTGTAAAGTTTACTTCGTAGAATTATTTGTATCATTGTTTTCATAGCCTTTTTTACTTTATTGATTGATGGGCATTATCATACGTAGTGCATATGTTTTTAACCCATCAATGTAACGCAGAAATATTTTATATTTTACAATGATCATCCACACTACTGATTATTTTAATAATTATTTAAAATTTAGCCATTAATTTCACCAATATTAAATAAAAAAAATATTTATGAAATGTGCCATAGTTATTTCATAAAATAGCACTATGCGGTACTTCTCTCCAAATCATTGGTTAGTGACCAGCTAAAATGGCTAAGTAAAAGTGTTTATAAAATAAGGGATGTAAGTCGAATCACGTACAAAACTATGTTACACGTCTCAAATATCTATCGTATGGGCAGTACCCAACTGTTTCATAAAGAACTTAACTTTTTACTAAGAAGTAATTTTTATGCCCAGATGCCATTGATTTCTACTTTTAGTTTTATTTTGAAATATTCTTATTCGGAAAAATATTACAATTCAAATATATAATGGGAATTTGCCTATTCATCAACAACAAAATGTAATATTATTTTCGAACGAAATATTCTATAATTATGTAATAAATTATTAATAATTGTCCATATATCAAATACTTGTAAAGTTCTTAAGATAAAAATGGTTTTTAAATTATAATTACACAGTTTTTTATTTAGTAACATAAATTGTACATTTCCCAGTCATTGCACGTAACTTCTTCTATTATTTTTGGTCTTAACATTCCACGTTTATTAAATTCGAGACCGTTTCCCTTTTTTTCTTTATTTGTCGTTTTTTTAAACGTTTTCATTAACTTTTAACCTTTGAATGAAAAATACTCTATAGAATTCAACTTTTTTTAATAATTTAAAAATTCAAAAATAAACTAGTTTAGCTATTGTTACATCTATAAATTTTAATTGAAATTTCTGAACATCCAAATTAATAAATAAATTATTAATTATAAATAAAATAAATTATTGTTTTAGAATTGCTCTAATTTTCCAAATTAATGTATTTGGTAATGATACAATCTGAGAGTACTGCGATCACGAATTTTACATTCGTATATCGTAAAACTTGCATTTGTGACAAATGAATATCTACTAATTTTAGTACTGTATCTAGCCATATCATATTATGTAATATATATATATATATATATATATATATATATATATATATATATATACGTATTGCTTGAAACGTGCAAAAATATTTTTAAAAAATATCTAATATTAACAATTAATATGTGATTGCCCTATAATGTTTCTTTTAAGCCTTCCATTACAATATATCAATCTTTGTCTACCTGTAAATTTGCAACAATTGATAGTTACTGTATCCTCGTAACCTAAATTATTTAGTGTTGTAATAAATCCTAAGTCAAAGTAGATACTATATTAAAGTCAATTTCTACAAGACTTATTGCTTCGAGAGCAATCTCTTATTTCGAAACCTCAAAGACCGACCGGGAATCGAAGCCGGGTCATCATAAGCACCGGGCAGTCAAAGGCCGTACGCCTTGTGATCAACCCAACACTTCACGGCGATTTATGCGTCTGTCTTCCTGTATATCACCGTAGTTTTTCTCAGCAAAGACTACGGTTGCAGATTGGATATTTCACAAACTTGTAGAAATAAATTTTCTGAATTATTAAAGAGATATCTATATGTATTTTTTTTCAAAATGGGCGGCTTAAATTTAAAAATGAGGCGACATGAACAATTGGGTTACAACATGGGATGGTTTTATTTACACATTATGAAACTACGCAGAATTTAATATACATTAAGAGACAGATTTTCGATATTAGGCCCGGAAATATGACAAAAGCCGCTCCACACCCCCTCCTCCTATTTCTAAAGGGTAGGGCCGCAAAATCAAAATTAATTCGAACTGGTAGAATATATATAGTAGGAGAAATAGAATAAAGTTCCACATTTATAACTTTCGCGAAAAATTATTAAATTTTTAATTGTTTTCTTCTCCCGCACATAAACACACTTTTTGAATATCACTTTGCTAGAAATAAATATAGAACAAAATAACCTTCATTGCATTATTTCAAATAATACAATCTATCATGACACCAACGGATATGTTGTACACAAGCCAGTGACACAACAGTATACCTATAAAGGAGACTACATGACAGATGCCTTTAATCAAAATCAAAGGAATTCAATTCTTTATTACATTACTTGATTTTGAAAAACAATTTACATTACTCATTACTTGATTTTAAAAAGTAATTTCAGTTTCCATTACTTGATATCGAAAAGAAATTTCAATTCAATAACTACAACACCCTTCATTAGGCTAAATAAAGTGAAGTTGTAAAAGCGGAAATTAAAATAAAAATTAAATAAATAATATTTTTACCACGATAATTATCGGAAACCGAAGTACTTGTACGAGAATTATTTTTTTATTTGAGTGGTTCTTCTATTCCCAGAAATTAATCATTTAAGTTCTCGGTAAACGGAAGTTCCAACAGTTCAATTTATAGCTAGCCGCGAGACAGCCATATTAATGCTTCGTATTATATGACTGAAAGAAAATTAATAATTATTAATGACAAAAGTGAACCAACTGGCCTCACAAAAAGCTAATTTTAAAATATAACACTAAATGGAAATTTTAATAAAATATCTTAATTAGAAAACTTAATCGTAATTTATTTGTAAGAAGGACATTGAATCATTCAGTCCAATATTAGTTTTACATAATTTAGTATAAGATTAATTATAAAAAAACCTACTGAGAGACTGAAATATTTCGATGGCATTTATATCAACTTGAAATCATATTCAGGATTCAAAAACCAAACTGCGTAACATAGTTACAGGTTGTGCGTCTTTCTTCTTCTTTACTTGAAAAATTTAACATAGAAGTCTTTTATGGTTTACGATGAAAATTTGCTTTTACACAATATTATAATCTTTGGATCTTCCTGAAAAAATTAGCAACAATTAATCGTTACTGCATGCTTGGTATAATCAATCATAATTCAAATAAAATATTGTTTTGAATTTTAATTCAAAATAGTACGTAAATTTAAGGTTATAGGATTCCTAATTCAATGTTTTTGGCAATTTTTATAGTTCCATACACAAGAGGAGAAAACGAAAATCTCATGGAGAGAGTTCTCTGTCTGTCTGTCAACATATCACAGTTTTTTTTTCAGCGACTATCATTGCTATCCACTGAAAAACAAAATTGGTGCAGTTATATTGCAGAATTTGCTTGTCCTGATCTATTTTCTTCCCGTTATTGCGAAAGAATTTTATAAATATTTATATTTTTATTCAAAATACAACTGATGTAGGTTATGATTTTTAAAAGGAGATGATATGGCCAACTTAGGAATGACACGAAAGGGTTTTACTTACACATTACATAATCATATATATTTTTTTTCAATTTAAAGCTTTTAAATTTATGCCCAAAAATACGAGAATAAATCACCCATCCAATCTTATGTTCAAAATTTGAAAACCAAGCGATTTTTAATTATTCAAGCTAGTATAATATCTTATACAAATTTTTAAAAGAAAAAATTTGAGATACTTTTAATATATAAGAAAAAATAAATCTTTCATTTTTACACTCTTCAATTCCTTTATTTTTATGATATGATGATGTACATACACACACACACGCATATATGTATATATATATATATGTGTGTGTGTGTGTGTGTGTGTGTGTGTGTGTGTGTGTGTGTATGTGTTTGTGTGTATGTGTATATGTATGTATGTATGTATATATATATATATATATATATATACACACAAATTGCAAATAAAATGTCCTTGAAACGCGTACGTCACATTAATGAAAGAAATGGTTCGCAATCTTTACACGCGCTATCGGGGGAACAAGATGTTAAACGTAAGTGTGAAGTGAAAAGAACGATTCACGCGGATATATATCCGCGTAAATATATATCTCTTTTCATTGTTACAAAAAATATCAGTCTTGGCAGACATATCACATAAGCTAGAACGAGCCTCTAAAGTGGTTTCTTTCTACTAGCTCTTATGGAAAACTAAGGATTAATTTTTTATTAGCCTCTGTACATGATGAAAAAGTGGTAATTATTGTAAACCGGAATTAATTCTGTTAATTCTGCCCCTGCTAATATTAAAAAACAAAATTTTTATGAAAAAGAATATAGGTGAACTGTATTTGCATTTTGAGGTTTATATAATAAATTTTTCAATTAACTATAAGAACTAATTTTTTTTTAAAAAGCACATTACGAAGAGAAATATTTAAATTTTGATTAATAAAAATATAACACAGAATTATATTATTTATAATCTTACTTCAATTTAAATTTTAATGGAATTTTTGACGTGACATATCCTACTTCATTGAATAGACATGCCTGTTCAAAAAGTTGACATTACAAAAATTAGTTTGTCTGCCATCGGCTTTTTGTAGGAAATTATAATTGGTAACATATTTTTAGTGATTTTTCAAAATCTCGAGTCATGCGCTCAATAATAATATTAATTAAATGATGAAATTATCTAATTGAATTACTTTTGATATACAATCATCTCGTAAAGAGTTACATAATACATCTCCTGAACGCATCACCGGACTCTGAAATGAACAAAATAGTATATTTATATTGCAAAATCACAACTACCAGTACCAAATATCTTCAATTATATTTAGTTTACTACCATCTGTTAAGAAGTTCTTTGCTTATCTCCAGAACTCATCATCAGATTCTGACCTGGTCAACGGTGTAGTTATATTGAAAAGTAACAACTACTAGTAGCAAATATGTTGAATCATAGTTGATTTACTGCCATCTGTTAAAGAGTTACATCGTTCATTTCCGGATCGCATCATCAGATTATTATCATATTTATATGAGACTAGTCCTAAAGTATCCTCTTTTAAATAAAAAAAATTATTATCGAAATCGATCCACTCAGTAAAAAATTATCGCTGCACATACATAAAAAAAGAGGATCCCATCTTTTTTTGAAGTTAATTAAAACAGTAAATATTGCTAAAAGTTACAGATAAAATGATGTTCAGGTTTTGGTAATAAATTAATTATAAATAACCAAATAAAACACACAGCATAACAAATTGAGTTTTATTTTATTTATCACAGACAAACTTATCTTGCCCAAAACATTCGCGGTCGTGTAGACGACATTACCTACCCCGTTCTTTTTACATTGTTTACCTCAGTGCAATCGAGTTTCATTAGAAAATATTGATTCGATAACGGTGTAAACATATCAATGCTCCGTTAGTCGGGTAATATATTATGCAAACGTTGGTGATCTACGGCCGGGAACGTTAACAAACTTTGAATAATTCATGAGGTATAAGTTTAGATTTGAAATATAAATGGCTATAATAGATCAGTACTAACTCTGTACGAACAAATTTAATTAATTCTGAAATAGAAATAAACGTGTTTGATCGACACAAGTTAAGATATATTTCAAACAAATATTTTATTGTTTTATGACTCCATCGAAAACGAAGACTTGCTCTGTGTTCCATAGTTCAGCGTTTTAATATCTGCTTCACAATAGAAACATAATATTACAAAACTTTTTCAAAATAAAAATAACTTTTAGCGGCATTTTTATACATTAAATATACTCCTCCATCAGATGTATGTCATTCTTTTAAAAATGTTTGACTCCTAACCAGAAATTATACATTAAAGAATGAGTGCGATTCTAAAAACAGTCTTTGTTTAGAAACCGTCTTTTCTTTAATTTTAATACCCAGATATGGTCAATTTAACATATTCAGACGCACCAACTCTTATATATGTTATATGATTAAATATCCATAAATGACCACATATTTTATTATTATCATATTTCATAATTTAATGATAAAATATTTTGGTCGAATTCAGTCTGTAAATAACAATATGATACCTGCTAATATTAGATCGTCAATTGTTACTAATTGTATATCCACCAAGAATTTTCTGATTCTCAATTTGGATAATCAATCCATATAGGCTCTAATAGTAATTAATGATTTCCTAAGCCCTTGACTAGTAAGTAATCAAAGTATTCAGTTAGTACATTTGCTTATAAATAGGAAATCTAAGTTGGGTCATATACGTTATAAATAAGGAATATAAGTTGGATTTAATATTGGTAAATTATTTCCTAAACCGTTTAATAGAGGTTTACTTAGTACATGAGCTTATAAATAACGAATCTAAGTATGACTACAAAACTATCTGAGATGACCTCTTTGACATATGATGTTAAATTATTCGGTCGTAGAACAAAGTTTTAAGCTCGCTGTACACGAATAGTTTTTTTATGTAGTTCTATTAAAATATTATTTTCACGCTGATTATTTTTTCTCATATTAAATTCATTGTATTATACAGAGAAAAATTATGATAAATAATTTTGCACAATTAATATTAATTTCATTAAGGACGATTAAACTTTCAATTGAAACATTTTATCTCATGAATTATTCAATATTTGATTACGGAGAAGTTTAAGGGTGGAGCTGGCCATCGATGTTACGAATGATGCATAATATATAGCCTAACGAATGAAACGGCAATCAATGACTTAATGCAAATACCGGAAAAGCGCTATTGGAGGTAACGATAAATTCAGAGAAATTCCTGGCTGGATATTTGTAAAGCGAGTAACTGAAGATTAATAACGTTATTAATAAAAGGAGCGCAATTTCAATGGAAGTTAAATTAGTTTAAATAATTATGTGAAGAGAGTAATATAATTTCAAGCGTTTCGAGCCAGTTGTTTAAATTTTCCATTACCTTTTTTTTAAATCAACTTTACTGTACTTTTTCTACCTGCCATTACAAAGGGTAATAACTCAAACTCAACTCCGTCAGAGTTAATGTTTCTTGGTGATCTTATCGAGGAGTATACAATACACATATAAAACACGAATATGTTTAGTTATAATACACATAATTTTAGTTGCGTTCGTGTATAGGTGTACCTGTGCGTATGCGTGTGCATGTGCTTGCGAATGTGCATGTACATGTGTGACGTAATACACACATCTCAGATAGTTTTATAGTTATACATGACCAAACTTAGATTCCTTATTTATAAGCTCGTGTACTAAATAAACTTCTAGTCAGCGGTTTAGGAAATAATTTACCAATATTAAAGCCAACTTAGATTCCTTATTTATAATATATATGACCCAATTCAGATTTCTTATTTATAAGCTCATGTACTAACTGAATATTTTGATCACATACTAGTCAAGAACTTAGCAAATCATTTATCAATATTAGAGCCTATATGGATCGATTATCGAATATGAGTATCAGAAAACTTCTTGGTGTCTATACAATTAGTAACAATAGACGACCTGATTTTAGAATATATTATGTAGTTATTTACACAATGAATTCGACGAAAATATTTTCTTAATAAATAATGAAATATGATGATAAAAAAATATGTCGACATTTATGGATATTTAGTGGTAGAAAATATATATGAGCTGGTGCGTCTGAGTATTTTAAATGAACCATATCTGGATATTAAAATTAAGGAAAAAATGTTTCTAAACAAATACTGTTTTTAGAATTCCAGTCATTCTTTAAAATATAATCTCTGGTTGGGAGTCAAAGGTTTTTAAAAGCATGACATAATATGATGGAGGAGCTTATATAATGTACATTAAAAGAACTTTAAAAACAAACTGAGACTATTCGAAAAATCGTTATAATCGTTTAAATGTCGTTAAAAAGGATTATATTTTATAAAAGCTCTGTAATATTATGTTTTTATTCAATCGGTGAAGTAGATGTCAAAACGCTGAACGATCTATGGAACACAGAGCAATATACTAAAAATATGTGTTTGAAATATACCCTAACTTTCCCAACTGTCGATCAAACGCGTTTATTTCCATTTCAGAATTAATTAAATTTGTTCACACAAAGTTAGTATTGATCTATTATAGCCATTTATGTTTCAAATCTAAACTTATACCTCATGAATTATTCAAAGTTTGTTAACGTGCCCAGCCGTAGATCACCAACGTTTGCATAATATATTAGGCTACTAACGGAACATTGATGTGTTGATACCGATATCTTATCAACATTTTACAATAAAACTCGATTGCATTGACGTAAACAATGTAAAAAAACGGGTTAGGTAATGTCGTCTACACGGTCACGGATGTTTTGAGTAAGATAAGTTTGTCTGTGATAAATAAAACAAAACTCATTTTACGATGTCACGTGTTTTATTTGGTTATTTACAATTTCCTTACTACTGTAACATGAAAATCGTTTAAATAGTAACTTTTAGCAATAATAACTGTTTTTGACCAACTTCTAAATAAGGAGGAAGTCCACTTTTTTAGATATGTTCAGCGATAATTCTTTACCGAATGGACCGATTTCCATAATTTTTTTTTATTTGAAAGAAGTTACTTTAGGACTAGTCTCATATAAATATGATGAAAATCTGCTGATAAGGTCTGGAAATGAACGACGGGACTCTTTAACGAATGGCAGTAAATTAAGTATGATTCAAGATATTTGCTACGGATAGTTGTTACTTTTCAAAGTACTACACTACACCCCTTACCAGGTCAGGGTTGATGATAATTTCTGAAGATGAACAATGGAACTCTTTAACGGATGTCAGTAAATCAACCGTGATTTAAGATATTTCCTACTAGTCATGGTTAATTTGCAATATAATTACACCCTTGACCAGGTCAGAGTCTGATGCAGAGTTCTGGAGATGAACAATAGTACTTCTTAACGGATGGTAGTTAATTAAATATGATTCGAGATATTTGCTACTCATAGTTGTTACTTTGCAAAGTAAATACGCTATATCGACCATGTCAGAGTCTGGTGATGCTTCCTGAACATGTACATTAGAGCGTTTTATCAGATGGCAGTATCAAACGTAATTCAAGATATGTACTACTAGTTGTTTTTACTTTCCAAAATAGTTGCACAATCGACCAGGTTAGGATCTAATGATGAGTTCTGATGATAAATAACCCAACTCCTTAGCGGATGGTAGTAAAATAATTGTTATTCAATATATTTGGCACTGTTTAGTTGTTAAATTGGTTATTACTTAAAAAAATCTGATATTGGTTTTGGGATATGGAGAACAGAACTTCTCAAGTGGTGGTTGTTACTTCGTAAAATCTAATATTGAACTTTGTATATGTAAAACGGAATTCCTCAACAACTTACAGCTAACCGCTGGCAGTTACTACTATCGCTTGGTTTTTGTCTGTTGATGATAACCAATTTTAGACAAAGAGGGTATTATCTATATATTTTTTATATTTAAGCTTTTGCCCGTGACTTTTAATCATTATACAATATTTTAGGAAAGAAAATAGTTAGTTAAATTAGAAAATAATAAGTTATAGTGTAATGATTCATATTAATAATCACTAAAAATTCTAAAATAAAATATTTAAAAAAAACGGCTTCAAAGAAAATAGGTATAAAAAATAATTAACTCAAAAAGTTACCCATTAATTCAAACTAAATTACTAAGGTGCCAGCACTGTTGATCAACCTAAATATTGTAAAATGTTATATAGTAAATACGTCCTTTATGAATCTGTTTCCTGTTATGAGTAGGTTAGAAATAAAGGTTTTAAATTTACATCATAAATTAAATTAAAAATTTGTTTAAATTGGTTGACACCGATTGCATCGACTTCAAAAATAAGTAAATTTGTTATTTAATACGAATAAATAGATATTTATTCTGAGCTAATTATTTCTTACCTTTTAGTTCCTACTTTTTTTGAAGTCGTTCATTTAAGAGATATTATATTGATATATAATTCCATCATGTAAATAATATTATTATTGAGCAAGTGACACCGAGATTTTGAAAAATGATTTTAAATACTTTTTACTTATAATTTGTTAGAAAAAGCCGATGGTAGACAAACTAATTTTCGTAATGCTAACTTTTTGAACATGCACGTCTATTCAACGAAGCAAGATATGTCACGTCAAAAATTCAATTAAAATTTAAATTATAGTAACGTTATAAGTAGTTTAATTCCGTATTATACTTTTATTAACCGAAATCTAAATTATTCACTTCCGAATGTACTTTGAAGCACTTTATTTCTAAGCAGGGCCATCACCGATTAAGTTTTAATAATATAATTTATCTGTATCCTATAGTTAATTGAAAAATTAATTATGGGATACAGATAATTTCATAAACCTCAAAATCTAAGCAAAGTTCACATATATTCTTTTTTATTTTATTTTCATAATAATTTTGTTTTTTAATGTTGGCAGACTTAATTCTTATTTACAGTAATTGCTAGTTTTTCGTCATACAAGGAGATTAATAAAAAAATAAAGGTCTCTGAGGAAATTTATATTATATTATAATCGTTAGTTTTCCATAATAGCTAGTAGCAAGAAACCACTTTAAGGACTGATTCTGTGATTCTGTGCGTGTGCATGCGCATGGGCATGTGCATGTGTGCGCACACGCACATGCATATGCATGTGCATAGGCATATGCGTATACGTATTCGTATGCGTATGCGCATGCGTTTGCATGCAAGTGTGCGTATGACTGTGCACACGCTTGTGATTGTGGATGTGCGTGTACGTGTGAATGGATAGGGTTTGTGTATATTCATATTAAGAAGGTATTTTCTTAAAGCTGCCTCATATCTTTTAGTCACACACTGTTTTTTATAAAGAAAATACTAACCTGCTAAAAATATTAGTAGTAATTAGTTTTTTGCTTCCAAGCAATATTAAGAGTGAAGAAATAATTGTAATCGCCTAACTCGTTATTGAAGAAAGCGTTTCGGAAAAAGTCTGTACATAATAGGCATAAATAAACATCAAATAACCTAGCACTGAAACTTAAAGACCGAGCTTATTTCATTTCGATATGACTTTAAGTCAGCTTAAAAACGTGATGTGTTTGTACATATACATGTACTATAAATTCTCATGCCACCATAAGTGATAGCAAAGTATACATTAGCAAAATCAGGATACTAATCACCCGACAGTTGAACTTGCTGTTGATATTCGGCTACTGTATTTTTTAAATTAATAATTGCAAAACATATTTCAAACATATACAAAACATATTTTAAAACATATGTGTCTTAAATACTCTAGTAAGCTCATTGTTCAATAATTTTCATCGGGGTTAATTCAGGATATCTAACATTTTTTTTTATGGTTCTAAAACCAATGGATTTGAATTAATCTTTATAATTTCATTTCAAAGTTCTCATCAAACATGTTTTCGAGATTAATTCCAGATTTTTATATAGTCTTTCACCCCCGATTCTTATCAAGGGGAAATAACTTAAAGGAAAGAAATGTTTTTTTGCTGTTACATATAAATAGAGACCTGTACCTTAAGTATATACTAGTAAAATTTAATGCACATAAGTCTAAATTTGTAGAAATTACGAAAGTGTGACAGACGAATGGGTATATACATGAACAGGTCTAAATCACAAGCTTTGTTTTATGGTGCCATAGTCAAAAGTGGAACTTCAAAAACAAGAGTGTGTGAAAAAGTTTGTTATCAATCACATGTCTTTGTTATGTCAGATGATGTTTTAAAAACTCTTTTCGTAAAAATTTATAAATTAACTGCCATTTTACCTCACCTTTTAGGTACAAATGTTTAATGTACAGTGTTACCCAGAAATATATTTTTGATCATTTCAGTTTTCAATAAAATTAATGAAACCTATTTTCCAAATACATTTTTTCGCATGCTGAGATTGTATATAGAAGAAATTTGTGCTGAAAACAAGACAATTTTTGTTATTAACTAAATATGTATTGGTAGGGAATTAAAAATAAGAAATGGAGGGAGAATTTCCTTTTTTCTTTATAACAGTGAAAAAAAACCTTATAAGAGGATGTTTATTTATTTCAATAATTTGTAGACTTTTTCCGAAGCACATTTTTCGGGGATGAATTGGACGGTCGCAATGATTTTTTCGCCCCTTATATAATTTAGAAGTAAACAATTTATTGTCAATAATATTTTTTAGCAGGATACTATTTTCTTTATAAAAAACAAGGTGTTGTTTCGTCATTTGAGCCAGTTTTATAAAAAATATATTCTTAACATTAAAATACACACAACGTACACGGAATTAATGTAGATGGAAATTATTAGTCTACTGAGCTTTCTGAATCACTCGAGAATAATTATTACGAGTTAATAAAATATCTTTGGCAATATTAATTAAAAAAAGTACAGAGACAAATTTCAACAATCGGTTCTCTGGGTATTGTATTCGTTTTTTAACCACTTTACTTCATTACTGACATTTAAGAGGATAAAATGATTTATAATATATATATATATATATATATATATATATATATATATATATATATATGTGTGTATATATGTATATGTATATGTATGTATATATATATATATGTATATATCGTTTCGTGAATTTTTGCAGGGAACGAGACGTGCTTGACTGACTTAATATATTTAATATTAATTGAAATTTTCTTCAAATTTCGCTCTTACGGTGTCGAAAAATTTTATATAACTAGAAATGTACACTATGCTAATACAAATATATAAATAAAATTCAGTTGAAGGAAATTAACAAAGGTAAAATATATCGGTCCTTCGCAAAATGGAAAAAGTTAAAACGTCCTAATTTCCTCACGTCCATCTGTATGTCTATCTACATGCACGTGGATGCATCATAGTTCTTTCGACTTATGACCATTCTGAAAACATTCTGCATGAAGACCAAAGAGCATAACGTTACGTAAAATCATAGTACTAAATGTTTTTTTGATCATCTTATCGAAGATTTAGTAACTCGTATCACACAAACAAGACGCCCTCTTAAAAAAATAACTGACCATTTTTTTTGTATTTCAAAATGTGTTTAACTGATATTATCTTCTATGAGATTCCTGCAAAAAGAATGTTAATGACCATATTCTATATTCATATACTCATCCTTATTTTCGGTGGATTTTGGACATATTTATATGGTGAAAAATTAATTATTAATAGTTCAATAAAAATACTTTTTCGCTTAAATATTATTGTTGTTGTTGTCGTATTCCTGAACAGTTCAAATAAGACCATTGGTGAACAACCCCGTTTTGGCAATCTTCGGACAGTTACCTTCATATGGGTCTTCATAAGGAGAGTCACCGATCTGTTTTATTTTTACCTAGATGGCGGGACAATGGAAAATATGATTAGAGTTCAGTTCTGTGTCGGAACAATTTCCGCAGATGGATTAAGTTCTTGTTCCATCCCTCTGAATTAACCCATAAATATTTAAACTAATATAGTTGTATATAGGTACACCACAGTGCTAATTCTACTTAGCAAGTTTATTCGGTGTACATAATGCGGCTTGCTCAAATTGAGTGCCAAGGATTTATTAAAATGTCCACGTTCCATAAACCATTATGTTTGAAAATGTCGCTAAGTAATGATATATTTTATTTCTATATTTCTTCGTTTAATTTTAAATGGGACATAATACATGCACAGAAATTACTCATTTCTGTTATGTAATGTCTCTTTATATAAATCGTCTGCTTTAGTTGTAATAATATCCATAACAAAATTCCAAAAAAATTCTCCTATTAATATATGATGACAACTCTGGCTAGGTATTACGACCGATCCACCAATAAACCTTCAAAAATATTGTCGTCTTTTTTTCCATATTTTCACAAATGAAATCCGCTTTTACAAAGGTTGAGATACATTTTTTATACTTTTTTGTACCGAGACCTTTAAACAAGATTTTTTGATGAAACTAAACAAATTATTTTTCAAGACAAAAATCTCCAAAAATAACTATTTTTAATCTCCAAACAATATCTTAGTCACGTAGTAAAACTATTATATTTTACTTTTTAAGCGGATTTACTCAATAGTGGTTACGGGAGCCAAGAAATTAAGTGTAGGTTTAAAATTTCTTAAAGGTTAAAAAAGTGTTAATTGTATGAAACTAGTTTTTTTGGAGTACGGAGGTTGATAAACTTG
Source organism: Druceiella hillmani (assembly GCA_039881145.1). NCBI lineage: Eukaryota > Metazoa > Arthropoda > Insecta > Lepidoptera > Hepialidae > Druceiella > Druceiella hillmani. The sequence goes on along the minus strand of JAYKKI010000022.1, from coordinate 23,157,861 downwards.
TATGAAGGAAACACAAGATTTTAGTTCTATGTTACTTAATTACATTATAATATATTGACTTATATTAGCCAGATAATTATGTGCATGATATATTAGGACTGAAAAATAACTTCTACTTTCAACAAAACTTTGACTATAGCTACCATTTAATTAAAATCTCTATTTTTATATTTATATAGTTTCTAAAAAATCCATTTAAATTTGTTCCTCCTTAAAAATGGAAATTCCATGTAAATTTTATAATTTGGAAATTCTTAGTAAATTAATAACGACTAAACAAAATTTTAATTCTCAGGGCTGAAAATTTAATTTTAATATAAATTCTTTCTCCATACATGATGCACATTATAATTGGGTTGCATAACTTTAACTAAATATTTACATGTATAACTCTTTCTATTTATTAGTGTACTATCTATGTCAACGATCTGTTTTACATAAAAAAAATGTTTAACATTCGTATATATTTCTTGCCGCAATTAAATACAAAACATAGATTACAAAGCAGGAAACCTATAGTTTTCTTATTTTCTTAATTTTCATAATTCGTTTGATTTCCCCTAATAGCTATATTTAAAAGAAACGTTCGGATGGAAATGCAACAGTAACAGGAGGTTTCAATGTGTTTTTTTGTAATTGCGTGGACTTATCGAACGAGGGGAAGAAATTAGAAATGAAATAGCTCGAATAACGTTGGGAATGGATAATAAGTTCCGCAAAAAAGGAAACAGTGAACAGTCGTCGAGTATAAAATAACAGTCTTTCTAGAATTTTTTTATGAAATAACCTATTAGAAAATCAAGTGGCTTTTATTTTAACAGTTACACGAATTGATGAAAAAAAATTACCAAAATCGGTAAAGAATACGGATGGAGAGGTATGTCACGTTCCAAAGAAAAATTAGGCCGTAATGCAATATTAAAGTTAATTTTGTGAATATTTTCCTGTCAAAATTAATCATTTCATTTATTACGGTATTAATTTATATAAGCGTAGAAGCGACCACGTACCACATAAATATTGCATATATCCCCCATGAATTTGCTGAACAAAAAAGGGATTCTGACGGAATTTTGTTTTAATAGTTTTTTTGCAGAAAATTATTTACAGTTGATTTATTAATAGTATTTTTAACCACAATATTATTAACTTATATATGTAAATATATAATTAGCCATGTGTATTATAATTCTTTCAAACATTATTCTAATCAAAATATATCGACAAACAAAAGCTTTTTAAACATTTATTTCATTTAATTTATGCAATTAAAAATTCAAGATTAAAATTCTCCGATATAAAATACCAAAAATAAAATAGTTTTATTTAGTTTTGCAGAGGGATTTAAAATACAAATAACCGTCTTTGAAAGAAAAAATAACTTGTGGCAAGTGTTTTTTGCTCAAGCCAAGTAAAAATTTAGTTTTCACCAATTATAACAATAATGTCTGAAATAGGTGGCTGCTCTTAAATGAACTTGATAGTTCCCACTTTCCCGCTCCATATTCATTTACCTTTTTGTTGTTTTACACATAATTATTATATCTAATAATTTTAATTAAATTAATAATTATATACCTACAAAGTAAACATTTAAAAGCAATACAGAGTCAAAAAAAAAAAATTCGCACTCTTTACCTGTAGTTATCACATTTTTTACCACAGACTCTCCATCTATCCCAATTGCAGCTTCCAATTCTTTAAATTGTTTTTTATTCCATGACCTTGGTTCCATGTTACCAAACGTTACTGTATAATGATCCTTTTTATTTTACTTTCTCATCAAATCATGGATTTCTGTTTCTATGCTTTTTGAGTTTTGTTTAAATTCATGGTTGTTGCTGGTATTCTCTCAATCAATCAAAATGAATTGCAGTCTGGTACAGCACTATATATTATTGTCATTTTCTTTTCAGTTGTGCAATCTTATTTTAATAGTCGTAGTCATGGAGTTTAGTAATTTGAAAATACAGCCATTTTTACGATGTGCCTCCATTATGGACACACTCAACTATGGATCATTGTGACAAAAGTTTTATGAGGTTTCTTACCTCGTCGAGAATCAGCCACATGACTCTTTTTATCAATTCAACTCTGACCTACAAATCATTTCGTAAAGTCCTTTCTCCTGACAGATCTCATTACACCACATATTTTTTTATTCGTATTTTTGAAATTATAACCCATTATCTAAGTCCGGACAGATACAATTTTGGACTATTACGTAGTTTATTGAAGTTAAAACTTCCAATCTGTTATCTTAGACCCATGTCTTTGTTGTAGTCTTATATTATTAATTAATTGTGAAATATTGTTCTTTGAGAGATAAATTTTCCACATAGCTTTTAAAAGTTTTAGTCATTAAACGTATTTACTAAGTTTTGGTAAAAAAATTTTCTTCGTTTTTATTGATACATTCATCTCCACATAGCTCCAGAATCATTTTATGTATAAAACTATATTCATTTCCCGTCCATTTTAACTGCTCTGCTGAAAAAGCGATTGCTTGGAACTGCTCGAGTGAAAAAGGGATTATTTTCTTGCACGAGATTGAATATATATTCTCGTTTCCTCACTTGCACACAAGAAATGCTTCTCTATTCCACCAACAATCTTTGTAAAATTAAACTTAATTTTAACTACATTTACTTAACTTTATAATATTTGTTCAGTTGCTTTGTCAATAAGTACTTAGATCAAGTTAATGTATATAAAAAGATGTATTTAAAATGATTTGTTTCCTATCCTAATAATCTTATACCTAAAGTATATTTTATGTTTTGCAATGACTTTAAAATATTCTTAAGGAAATTGGTGATGCACTGCAAACCGGGTAATTTATAATGAAATACATTTAATAATTTTGTGACCATCATACATGTATATGTTTCTCCGTCCGCTCGTAATCATGATATAATTTAGAGAACTTTTAGCATCAAGTTAAAATATTCTTACATAACATCATGTAAGGTCGCGCTACGGCAATATCCGGTCGTTACGTAGTCGCTTCCTGATTTAGCGATATCTTTGCACGATTAGTATCGCTAACGGTAAGCTTTTGCCACATGCATGTATATAATGAACTTTTGAAGCCAGATTTTTTTTAGCATCAAGGCCATGCGCGTATCAAGGCCATGCGCAGACAATCCAAAAAGACTTACTTGCTGTCATCTAATACAAGAAACTATGTATGGCTAACGGAAGATAAATTCAATTTTATATAATGATATATATTTTACTTAAAAATAAATCGGTCATGGTTACCTACCATTAACGATTACTTAAAACCTTAAGGCTTCTTTGGTTTTCTGGCTAAGCCACGGTTTGATCGTATAAGTGAAACAATATGAAGGACTTAGACCGTTCAAGTTAAAATATGTGATGTCACGTTCGGATCACATCTTTGCAAGTTTCGCCGGTGACGTATCCACTTCCTAATTAGTGACGTTTTTGCCTGTAACTTCAACTAAACAAGTGGATATAAACGACATTTTTGAGCTACATTTCCACAGAATATCGTAGATTGGTAAAACAATTTATTGTTAGTATAACCGCGAGTATTTCTTGAATTTAACGAAATATCTGATTAAAATTAATAAAATATAATTAAAATACTTCATTATACCGAGTTTTTTGCATAGTCAAATAGACTGGTTGAAAAAGTGGTGTATGTAAGGGTAAACCTAACTCTTATGGTAATATCTTAAAATGAAAACTCAAACGGGATGACACAAGCCTATTTTCATGTTGGTTAAATTTGCATCACTGTTAAAATTAAACCCTTCATAAGGTGGTTCGGACGCAGTTGATATTTTAATGTTCTTACCATTTAATCATTCTCTTTTAGTTTTTATCCAAATATTATACGTAAATAAGTTAAAATTCTTAAAATCTTTCGTATCTATTTATTTATTTACATAAAACATTTTTTCACATATAAATTTTGGTAACGATAAGAGAAAATTCATACGAGTGTGATAAATAAGCATTTACAAATTCTTGACAGTCATAATCCTTAAAAAATCACATAATCTAGCGACTGTGCTTAGATGGTTAAAAAGTAGAGGATTCCGAAATAAATCTATTCTAGATGCTGGCACAGTAAAATGATAATACAACAAATTATTAGAAACGACCCACTATCTTTTTAACATCGCAGGCGTATAGAATAATCTGATTTAAGAATTTAATTTTGAAAATACGAAAAATAGCATAACCTTTACTACGTATATTGAGACTAAATTCCTATATTGGCAACTGATTTGGAGATATGATATATCCTGAGAATTATTGGGAATTAACATTCCCAATAATTCTAAAAAAACCAAAAGGACATAGATTTTATCAACTAAAATATTACATAGTAACGGTAAACTATTGCAATTTTTTAAATTTATTTCTTATTTCAATTTATTAACAAGGAATTCAATAATTTTTTTTCGTGAATTAAAGATGAAAATACTCTAATTGTATCATACTCTATGGATACCTTCAAGAGAAAAGAAATAAAAAAGATGAATTTTACGCAAGTATTGAATATTTTGTCATTTTGTTTCTATTCACCCTATGGTAATTGATAAAGATGTTTCAGGGTAATCTCCATGGCAACTGTCATTTTTTTAATCTCCCTAAAAATGTACTTTACTTGTAATTGCGATAGTTAAATAGAATAATAATTTTAATTTATATAAGATTAGACTTTTGTTATTTTAAAAAAGTTTTCTAAAAATTTATCACTGTCCGAATAATTAACTAAAAATGTGAATAAGATAAAAATAAGCAAATAATCTTTCATTTAAAACTATTTTCCAGTATGATCAAATCAGATAATAAATAATTTAAATATGGGATAAAATCTTCTAAAATATTTTTTAAACCCAAATAATTTATTTGTGATTCATATTAGTTAGGAAGTAGCAACTAACCGCATAAATGCCGTAAGTATATACACCATACTATTGTATACATATATTATTAAAATAAAATTTAAACGCCGGTGAATTCTGTGCATTGAAGGTAAGTGAAAAAAAATTGCAGAAGTTATTTGACACCAGTAAAACCGAAAACAATATTATGAAAATATTATCTATCCGCCTGTCTGGTTGTGCACACATCACATAAAAACGGCCAACTGAACTTTAATTAAACTTGACGATGTTATATTTTAAGCGCGTCCTATTAATACATTTTAAGTTATATGCTATGCTACTATGAGGATGCTATATTTTAAGTTCACCAAGTTCTTATGATACTTATAGAAAAAAATTCCCTGCAAAAAAACACGTTTCCTGAGGGGCGCGCATTATTTGAAAGAATCTGAGTTCTTGGTTTTCATTTATAGACCGGTCTAAGGTTAAAAATATATTATTTGTCCATCTATGCGAATCCGATATGCAGTTGTGTTAGAATCAGTTACACAATTTTATGAATACGTTGTACATATTTGTTTCGACAAGCAAGCAGTTACTCATTATTACTGACTAATAATTAAAGCGTCACCTAACCAAGATACAATTGATATCTATTTATTGAAATATATTTAAATCAAACTGAAATAACTTTTACTCTTCAAAATAAACTGCCAAACTTGTTAACTATATTTTGCGCCCAAGTTTCTAAGTTGTTTATGACTCAATAAAATATTTTGGAGTCCGATATATTAATAATATATGTACATATAATGTACAGAGGTCTATTTATCTAGCAGTTGCAGCATCGGAGAAGCTCAAACCGAAAATTAAAGCTCTAAAGTCAGCCAGCGGACATCAGACGATAAGTCATTCGTTTCTCGATAAGTTAGACTTCGGATACCGTATTCCGATACTTAACCTCCTCGACCCTTAACCACCGATATTTAAACTTATCAGATACTTAAACTTATGAACCCGCCAACTTTAGATGGGAAATGCAAGTATTGGGCTAATTGCAGAGATCTTTTTTCATCAATGTTGGAAACAAATACAAATTTATCGTCAGTTAAGAAACTCCAGTAGATAAAAACACATTTACTGGTACTGCGGCAGATAGTGTCCCGTCATACTAATAAAATGGCAATTGACACTCATGATAGAGAAGCAAATTATCATACACATTATGCAAAGTATAACGAAATGTGTAGCAATACTTCTTGAACTTATAATATCTCCATGACACCAAACAACTTTCTTCACGTAACAATGTTAAAATATAAACAGGAATTAAAATATTCGGTTCAAAACGGTTCGCCCCGATGTATAATTAATATAAAATTTTGAATCGGTTCAAAACGGTTCGCCCCGATGAATAATTAATATAAAATGTTGAAATGTAATCACTCACGACACTGAACAGCTTTCTTCAAACAACAGTGTCAAAAACTAAATATAGATCGAAATCTTTTGTACAAAAGATCTTATTTTTTGGAGAATTAATATGAAAAGTTGGAATGTTTCATTAGGAAAATTGGTCAGTTTCATTCTGTCATATTCCATATATGTAGGTCTACCTGTGACATTGCATTACCTATTTAGCAAAAACTTAATGTTCACACAAAAAAATCTACGGACACATCCATTTGATGAATAAGTCGGCCAATTTTGAATTAAATATATTGCATTTTGACATACGAATCGACGACCGGTTTGCAACAAATGTGCACCGAAATCCTTTATACCAACCAATCCTTCCGCTACATATAAAAATAATTTATAACTTTCGGCATCGAGGTAAAATGTTTGGAATAATTTTTTGATAAAATAATCTGAAAACACTCACGTGACTTTAAATATTCTTCGGTCTGTAATAGTTACACGTTAATGATTTGTCAGTGTGATGCAAAAAACAAACTTTAAGAGTCATATTTTTACAAAAAATCATAGGTGTACACATATGGAACTGTTGAGAAAATATTTTAAATTAAGAGAGTATCTCTGAATGTAATTTAAGCTTAAAAAATAGCCTTTGTTTACGTAAGTGGTCATGGCTAGATTCTTAATAAAATATAACGGAATATTTAAGATTAAGTAAAAAACATCTTCTTGAAAATAAAGGCATATTATATATAAGTGATAACCATATTGACTTGTTGCTAAACAGAAAAATAAACTGTTATTTGACCTATATATACAAGAAATGGGATTGGAATTATACGCCATAAATAACTTGAAGACGAATGTTTGTCTGGTAGAATAAACATTCAAACTTCGAATGCATCGTCATTTACTTTTGAATTATACCAAAGAAGAATACTATTTTCCTTGTTGCATTATACGATTTGTAATTTTAATACAATATTACTCCAAAAACTCAATTTTTCACAAACTAGAAATATCCGTACAAAACAGGGCTAAATGTCATATCTCTAAAACCATTGTTTGCATATTTTGTCCGGTAAAATTGTATTTACAACGTTGTTAAAGTCAAGTTATCAATAATTTTCCATGTTGATGCTACCTGAAGGGTTGGGTTTCACAAAAGTGACAGATTTCACATAAATTCAAAGAGCACTAATTATTCAGGACCGTTAACAATATCATGCAGGGATTTTCAACGATATTATGAAATATCATAAGACTTTAAAAAATATTTTTATAAGAAAAAAATATACTCAACTTATTTATAAACAACGAACCTATTTGTTTGGCCATTTTGAAAGTTATACTTCTTTAGGCACGTCGTGAAAAAAATATGAGAGTAAAATTTTCAAAATACAGGATGAAATTGGCACGATGCAACAAAAAATCAACACACCGAAATTGCTCATTACACATATATTTACCTAGTTTATTTACTATAGAGGTTTATTTACTATATATTAGTAATAACAATATAATAATACAGGTAAATATATTTGACATTCCACCATTTTACTTTTCTGTTAGCTGTCTATTATAGACCAATCATCTGCCAGTTCCTTCTGAATATTTGTATTTATTTGATTTATAAATTATGAATTATTAAATACATAAAGGTAATAAATGAAATTAAATTTTTGGCTTTTTCATTAATAATTAAATTTTACATAAATTGTTTTAGAAAATATAGCAAATAATTATATACACGTGTTTAATTTAAATTTAATGTTGTTTTTATTTAAAATATTATTGTTAAATTTTATTTAAAAATATGTTCAATTTTTTGACTACACTTTATGAGAAAATAAAAAATTTAAAGTGCAATAATTTGGCAATGTTCTGGCAGATGATTGGCTTAGAAGGGAAAGCCAGCAGCAAAATAAAATGGTGAATAACTCACCTGTGAAATATATTTTAGGTTTTAATTTTTAAAATTTATTTATTGGATTGAATTTAGATTTTACAAACTTTATTCCTAATTACGCTCCAGTCGTTTTACACTTTTTTTCCATTCATTATTTGCTTGCTAAATAAAGTTGTCTTTAGTATGCCAAAGAAATTTAACTTCTAAGACGCATACATAAGTAGACACACAATCTACTTATGTGGAGAACAAGTTTTTTTTAAACTAGGATCTTTTAAAGATGTCGTTTGACTTGTTATTATAAATAAAACCATAATCTAGAGCAGATACTAATTCAAGTCCTGCATACCAATAAATACGAAGGTTAGCATACTCGTACATGTTTCCTTTAAATTACAAAACTGTTTACAAAATTTTATCAGAACTTCTTGTACTTTATATGACAAACAGTATGCATAGGAGTGGCTGCTTTACATTAAATCAATATTAATATAAAATAATTAAATACATGTAAAGTCTCAGTTGAATTTGTAAGTTATTCTCAATTTTTCATTTATCTGTTAAAATTAAAGTTAAGTAAGTTATGATCGTTATAATAATCCGATTTACCTGTAAGAGGTATAAATAAATGTTAAATATGTGAATCAATAAATATACATAGTAAAAATAAATAGTGTGAGTAGATATTATGGCAAAAACTTTAGTTTGTATTCGCTTATTGCTAGTAAGTGGATGTCAGTATTCTCCATAGTTCTTAAAATTATTGTAAAAAAATTAGTTTGTTAACCACATAATATACAATGGTAATAACTATCAAAATATGAAAAAAGTTAATAAATAAGAATGTCATTACGTATTGTATCTATTTTTTTTATAATATTCGCTGTAAATAGATTTTACGCGATATGAAATCATGTAATTGGAAATAAATTGGAGCAATTTGTAATAAAATATCTCACCTTTAATAAATGAATAGACCATCGGCGCGCGTCAGTTACGAATGCGCAAAAGCCCACACTGGATTCGGTATTCCGGCTAAGCCTCCGGCACGTACCCGTAAAGCAATTTGAAGGATTTACAGCGTCGAGTTAAAATATGTGACGTCACGTTTCGACCGCGCCACCCCAAGTTTCGCCGGCGAAAGTTCCGTTTCCTGATTAAGAGGTATCTTTACCTAATCGGCAACGTTATCTGCAAACTTACAAATAAATGTGAAAAATTGAGTTTTTGGAGCAATACTTTCTCATACAATGAACTTTCGTATTAAGCGGTAGCTTTGCCTAATCAGCAATTTTGCCTGTAATTTGCAAACAAATATAAAAAATTGCGTTTTTGGGGCAATGCTTTATAAGATTATGATTAAAGGGTATCTTTACCTAATCAGCAATTTTAATTGCAATTTGCAAATAAACGTGAAAAATTGAGTTTTGGAGCGTGGCTTTCTCAGATTATCGGCTTGAACGTGTTCCAAGTTACTGGAAATTTACAAAGGATAAATGTGATTTTGAGGAGTGTCATAAGAGTTAATTAAAGTTTTTATCGATACTTAAACATTTATGTCTATAATCAAAAATTTACCAAATATATAATCAAGCCAAAATACATTCACTATTTATTTTTCATAGAGAATTATCTTCATGCTACAAACCTTCACATACGGCAATCCTAACTTATCCGATTTGAACTACCGTAACTATAGTTTTATAGTAGTAATATTATATGTAATAGTAATAATGAAAATGTATTCTAATAATTATAAATGAAGTGATTTCATGGGGCCAATCTGCGTAGAATTTTGCCAGCATGTAGTACCAATTACTGAAATAGACAAGAAATATATCATCGCTTTAAGAATAAGGTGTGAACTTAAATATGTATTAGAGTGGAGTCGAAAACAATTTTTCGCATCGAACCTAGGAAGCTTAAAAGGAGGTGTAGACTCATTTCATAGAAGGAAAAATATTTTTGGTCGAATCTGATAGACCCTAAAAAATATGTTCCAACTTTTTATTTGCAGTACCATTCTATTCAAATTTCGACAAGGCAAATTAATTGCGCAATATCTATATGAAAGTAATGGGATGTTGTGCAATAACAAATACACGTAAAAAAACAATCTGTTGATTTTGCAGTAATACAATTTTATTAGTGAACAAAAACGTCGAGTTTCGTCCCACAGGAATAATGTTATTTCTAGAATTAAAATTAATCCATATAGTAGATTTATTCAGGCTATTTTTATACTAGAGGTTTCAAAAAATGTTTTCTTCATCTTTTCATTAAATTTATTAAATTCTCTATTTTTTCAGTTAGGTCTGTTTTATTCTGAAGGTACAATACATACGACTTTTCATCAATTTAAGTTATAAAATTAGGTCAACCACAGCGTCTATCTGTCTCTGTGTACGCGATTTTCTCAATAACTACTGAACGAATATTGTTCCAATTTTAGTAGTGGATATATTAATTTACAAGAAAGATTTAGTCACGATGAATGTCGAAAAATTTAAAAAAGGATTCGGCGGAGTTATATCTTGACACACGTTATCTAAATGACTTGAGATAAATGAAAACAGTGTAAGACAGAATTATTTCTATTGAGAAAAATTGTAATAATTTATTTAATAGCATATATGTTTAAAGGTGAAATCGGCAATAAACGTTTCACTTTTTATAAAAATATAATTGTTCAACTCAGTTTTATAGAGTTTATTGTACAAAACTGTCCTAATATTTATCAGATTAAGTTCTATGGTGATCCTACTCAGCTTAGATTGATCAAATGTTCATTCACACCATAGTTTTCTAATAAATAGTTTAAAAGCTATGTAAGCAAAATTATGTACGTGGGTTTTCACGCATTGACCCATTCCCTGTCCCATATCAAATCTTTGCCTACCCTTGCGAAGCCAGGTCGGATCACAACATTGGTATTTATTAATCATTTTCAGTTTAACTAGTTAAAATTAGCTCATAATAATATTTATCATTCCGGAAAGATATTTTTCTTGCTAAACATATCGAGTTTGATATTTTATTTAGAAGTTTGCATCAGACAGATGACACGAACCTCATTTTAAGTCGCCTTCGTATGGATGATATAGGCGTAAATGTATAAAACGTGCAAAATACTGGAATATACAGAATAAGTTGCAACTATTATTATATTATTACTGTACCATATCAGATAACAATGTTGGTATTTAAATAACCTGGTGAGATAGCCTATAGCTTATTATTGCAATAAAACATCGGGCAAGTACGAGTCTGATTTGAGACTCGAGGGTTCCATACCTCGTTTTAAATACAGATTTAAGTGCATATTTATCGCTGGGCACTACAAAGAAATAAATAATTAATAGTACCTAAGATAATTAAGTAAGGATGGGACCGTATAAATGATCCTGAATACCTCATAAGCTATGAAACCTGGAATCATAGTAATAGCTTTCCTTCAAGTTTGTGAATACCCCTAATTTCCGATAATTTTATATTTAGCATTTTCGGAGATAATTCACTAGTTTCGGATATACATTTTGCATATTCTACCATATCCGAATATGTTCGAAAATATTCTATAAAAAAAAATTTCCATAAGGGGTATCCACTAGGAGAAAGCTATCCATTTTAAATGATTTTTACGCTATATATGGAATTTATAAACAAATTTTTCGAGCCGTAACTCTCACCTCTTTTCCTCCCTGAAATTTTCCCACAAATATTTTTGATCCTTTACTATTGAGATATGTGCCGGTTAATGTGTGTTTTTATTTGCAATGGTTTCTGAGAAAAACGACGGTGACAGACGCGCAGACAGATACCCTTATTTACTTTCTAAAAAGGTCAATCATGAAAAGCGTTATGAGGGGAGGGACTGGATTCCCACTGCTCAAACCGTGGCTTAAAGGAACCGCTGTTAAGGGATGAAACACGTCGTTTGAAAATAAATTTTAATATAGTTTTAAAATAATAACTTACGAGATAGTTTACGTAAAGAACGGTATTCATTTTGCTTTGTATGTCCTAGGTTCTGCCTTCTTATACAGAGCACATTGTAAGTAAGGTAAATTATTTTTTGGTTAAATTGTTTAATTTATGAATTAGTTTCAAACATTTCAATATGTATAATCGTGATCAACAGAAAATTCACGTATTCTTTCATTTCTTTCTTGCATTAACGTTTTATTTAGTAATATCTTTAACTACTGTACGTGTTATAAAAGAGCATAATACAAGGTATATACCTTGTATATTATAACACGATTTTAAGACGTTTAAAAATGATGTTACCTTTATTCAAAACTAATTTCGAGTTCATTTATATGAACTTCTTTTATATTAACGCATCCTTAATAATGATAACACTTACGAATTCACGATTTATTGTTATGAGTAGTGTCTGGCAAAATAATACATACATTTTGAACCCAAAGAAGAATAGTATAACTGTAAGAATAGTTAAAGAGTTATTCAAGTTCATAACTTTAGAGGCAGTTAAATTTTAAATATCAAATATGTAAAAAAATTAAAACGAAGTGAAAATTTTAAGTATATTAAAAAACTAAGCAAGTTAACAAATAAGGAAACATAATTTAAAATGTTTCCTTGTAATTGATTTTTCAAACCTTTTGCTATAGAGCTCATGATCATGACTTTCCTCAAATGTTGTAATACCAAAATGTAAAAGATGATATGTACCTTAACAATGTTGTAAATAAATGCTTCATATAATATAAAATTGTAACAGAGTAAATTCTGTATATGGAAAATATTTTATAAAGAGAATAACAGTTATGCTATTATGCAAATCGACAACATAATGTGTTTTTATTGTATATTTCCTTCTTTAGCGATACAACTCTTGCAAACGCCTAATTGAAACTACCTATAGCTCATCTACAATGTATTCGCTGCCTTAATTGTAAAATTTTGATAACGTGCAGTTTACCGACGTTACCATGATGATAACAGATCCAAGTTAATTGTTCAATTATTGTCTATTAAAGTATGTATAACTTTACAAGTCGAACTTATCAACCGGGTTTGATAAGGATTTAATGATCCATCAAGGCTCGTCGAGTATCTTACAAATATTAGGTAATTTTTTACTGTGATATATGGTTTCAAATTAATAATATCGATTAACAAAGAGTTGGTTAACTAAAATTAGGTTTATTGTAATGAAATCTTTAACGTTATGTCGACAAAAAAAACAAGTTTTAATTATCACTAAACTTTTCACTGACAAATATACGCGCCATCTGCAAAGTTCAGTTTTACATCCCCCGCTCGTTCAAAAGTTACTAAATGCTAATTTAATCGATCGATTTTTTCACGTTATGAATTTAAAATCTCGATATGGTTCATAGTAAGCTGACTATTAGTCCCAAATATACGGAAACATTTTTGCAACCTGGTATTTGCCTCTATTCAAGTTTTGACCTAAGACAATTAAGAAGTAATTGCACTTCGCACAAATAACATCTATTTCCTGCTTAAAATATTGATTAACAATAATTTTTTTTCAATTAAAAGTATGTTCTCAACTTTTCATGATAATTTATAGAACCAACTCTAGTTCATTTCACTTATCACGTCAGAAACCAAAGTCAAAAAACTTATTTTTTGAAAAGTTTTATTATCAATTAAAAATATATCAATTGCGTCATAAGTCGCTAATGGAATTGCAGCTTTGGACGTGACATTCAAATATTTTAACTCACTCAAAATCCTCTAAATTATTTTTCAGGTACAAGATGCTGGCTCGGCCGGAATTCAGAACCTGACACGAGCGTTCACACATTCATTAGGCTTGCGATTGGTCAATTCATTTATCGAATGCGACATATTTCATTGCAAACTGCCCCGTGTAATTTATACGGATACCCCGGAAATGAGATGGTGAATGTCAAACCAATTGGATAATTTGACTAATGAAATAACAACATGTTTAGGACTTCGAATGTTTGGTGAGATTATTTATTTTTTCATGTTTAGTGAGATTTATTATTTATTACTAGCTTTTCTCGTATTTCATTGGTACTGTTTATCTATCAACAACCTACAAACATAAAAACTGCAGAACCTTAGAGAGTAAGAATCTTATACATACATATACATAATACTTGAATAAAACTAGAAAACGTTTAGGTTAAATAAATAATGGAAAAATAAACTACCTTCTGATATACATTCAGTAATTTTTAGACACTGTTTCTCTTAGTACTTTTGCCTAAACCTAATTAAAATTCCAAATATGTAATGAAAAACGATAAAATACTAAATTCGCGAATCCATTAGCGGATCTGCGGTTGTTAATATAATCGACACGATAATTATGAAAAGAAATATAGTACTCGATCACAATTTTTAAGTGTAGTAATGCAAAATTTACTTCAATTCAAATGAAAATTTTACTTTCTTAGATCGATTCACGCAATATTGATCTTGCACTGGAATTGGTGATGAAGTGGGTTATTTTACTTCGTATATTATATAGCCAATCCGTCAAATGGGCGATAGCAAATAGATGTGATCAACTTCGATCAAACCTATAGACATTTCCTTCTGTTGAAATTCCCTACGATACTGTTTCTATAACCAATTTGTACTTGAAAATGACTTGTATTTAAGAATAATTGGTAGTAGTGTGCTATTCAGAAAGATATCAAATCTATTCTTCGATTTTACCTTTTTATATTTGGGATTGGGATTACGGGGTTTGTAATTAGTTCAAGTTCTACTGCTGATATGAAATGTTATGGATATAACATTTCATAATAGTATATATAAAGGAATGTAAATTTCAAGTGAAACCTTTGGTCTTGCTATAATTTTACAGAAATATTTTTTCAATATCGAACTAATGCAAAATTTGAGTAAGGGCGATAAACTGATAATATTTTTACAGTAGGTAACACATTTTTTTTGTTTTTCGTGTTACAACTTATGCAGGAAAATTTCTGAATTCGATTTTTACAAAAAAAAATTCTAAATATGTTTATATATAAAGTCTAAATATGTTTTTACAAGAAAATTAATAATATTGTAAAAAGCAAGTCATATTATCAATACTGCTGATCGTTCGAATAAGGAATGTTTTGAACGCCTCAGTTTTCATAAATACAGAAAAAATATTTATTTTCTAATATTTCTGGTATATTTCTGAAAGTATATCAACTAACAAATTTTGATATCCTTGTAACTAGCACTTTTTAACAATACCCAACGCTATACATGCGATTTTAACAATTTTTTCTTCGAGAGTAACTCTTCCTTAAAATTTGTACGTAAATGATTATAAGTATTCATTGTATGTAATAATTCTAAGTGGTCAGATATATGCGGATAAGTAGGCTTATCACAATGCCACATTTGATGCTTTTACGTCAAGCTATTTATGAGAAAAACGATTGTGACCGACGGGTATATGGACATATGACTGATCTTGTAAGGGTTCCAGAGCCCGAAAATTATCAATAAAATGTAACAAGAAAAAGAAATCAAATTCATAAACATTGAAATACAAATTTGGTTTTGGTATCAATCAGAATATGAATATTATAAATATTCTAGGTTTTTGTCTACGAATCCTTTCGCATGCATTATTTTGATTACTCAGTTTTAATGACAATGACCCAGTTGTAATGGTCAATACAATGGTCAATTATAAATATTTTAGCTTACATATGTTTTTTTACTTTTAAATGTCATATCAAGGCATTTTAACTGTCTTGCACAGACCCTAATGGATGCAATAATGAAAATTGCATGTACATTTACTCATTTTGTCCTACTTAAGTCCACGCAAAATTCAAATTAATACAAAAGTAAAAATTTCAGCATTCTTCCCAAATTCACTCTAAGTAATACAATAGTGTAAACTTCATGTATATCACTTAATCTACTTCTCCTCTTTAAGTCTTCTCCTTTTGGTAGGCTCCTACTATATTTTTTCTTGCTAGTTTACCTTAAACCGCATACAAAACTTTTTCCTAGTTCCCTACCATTATAATTATAAACAATAACAATGTTAAGATAAACCTAAAGATCAAAAATTCAAAAAAACTGTCAGAGTTTACTGTGTTTTGTATTATGTTTCTTTGCGTATTCATATTATGTAATACTAAATTATATACTAATTTTTGAAAAAATGGTTCTAAAATGGTCATCTTGGTGTAATGTTTAATATTTACCAATATATATATATATATATATATATATATATATATATATATATATATATATATATATACATACATATATATACATACATACATATATATATAAACATACGTCTAAGTATTTTAAATATTTGTCTTCATACCGCTGAGTAAAGAGCGAACATAGTGTAAACGGTTTATAAATAAGGAATGCGGTTCGGTCACGTACGAAACTAACTTACACGTCTCAAGTGCCTGTCAGAAAGGCAGCATCTAACTATTCGGTAGATAAACTAAGTTCCCCACGTCTTTAGTTCCCCTAACCGATATCTTGTTTATCCCTCTTATGGCGAGGGCGAACCAATATCTTGTTTGTCCACAGTAATGAAATTTTCATAAAACATTTTCCATTTGTGGCAGAGCGCAAGATTGTTTGCAAAATTTTTGAAGCAAAAATTATAGAATAGTGGTCCTTCAATTAATATACTTATGCAAAATACTAATCGACTACAAATATAAAAATAAGTGAAGCGTAAAACGATATATCGAAACTACCCTTTCTCTTAAGCATTCAGTTCACATATTTTAATATATGTTGGATGTATACGTATAGAGTATGTATACATACATAAGTATTTAAAATAGTTTACTTATTACAAATAAATAGTTATATAATTATTTACTTTATAAGAACAAATTTATTGACAAGCATGTATTTCAAAAAGAGATAAAAACCACTTAAACGGTTAATTTAGTGATAAAATAACTTATTATAGAAATATTTAAAAAATCTATAAAAAAATGGTTGCTTTTATTAAGCGTTTTTATAACCAGAGTAAAACAATTTGGAAAGGGGGAAGTATCTAAAAACCTTTTGGAATTTCGTATCACGCGAAGGAGATGGTGTACCAAAAGTTATTACTTAACATTTTTAATTACATTTTTAAAATATAGTCTAGGAAATACAAACATTTTCTCGCCAAGTTTGATATACGGGAAGGTAGTATCAACAATATTAAAAATGGTTACTTTTGCTATGCATTTATTCTTTAAAGATTATAAATGCATAGCATTAACAAAATAACTGTAAATATTTTTTGCATGTCTCTCAGTACATCTCTCTACTATATAAAATGATAAAAAAAGTTTGGAGACCAATACAAACAACCCTTTCAAACAATATTCCCTTTTTTCTGTTTTTTTAAAGGTACGGAACATAAAAATTAACCAAATTTTGTGATTTTGAAATAACGCCCTTATAAAAATGTGTATTCGGTAAAATAAAAAAAAAGTCAGGGGTCGTAACATAACTAATAACAATTAAATAACCTTAAGTCACTATAAGTGTCTATGGTAAGCGCCTATATTTAATCACTAAATACCTTAAAGTGTATTTATTTTTAGCATACTTTAATATACACATGTCAAAACCAGCTGCTTCTTGAAAATTCACCTCTACTAATTGCTATTCAAATTAATCTTGATCTTACGTCCTGAGAAATGTAAATAACCGATAGTCAGATTGGAAGAAAATAGAACTTCTAAAAGTAAACGATTTGTAGACTACAATTGATTATATCGAGCGTTCAAAAACTAAATAAATCAAAGTTAGTATATATGTGAGCAAGGTGACCGCACCGCAGTCGTGTATTGAATACAAAACGTGGAAAGAAAATTTAATTGCTTGTACTAAAAGCGCTCAAGCAGCTACGAAAAAGGCAAATTCAAAGAGAAGAGATTGAATTGAATATTAAATAAATAAATTAGCAAGACTGAAGTCGGAACTAATTGAATCTCTGTTTTTGCAGACAGAACTATTATTAGCAATCTTGTTATCATAAAGAAAAAAGATTTGTTGATACAACAAATTCTATTTGACTAAAGTAAACAAGTCATTCATATCTGAAATTAATTTACCAACTTTCAAATTCATATTTGAATATGTGACACGAATCAATGAGTTATGAAAATATAACGTTTTTCAATTTTGTTCAATTAGTAAAAAAACCATAACGTATTTTAAATATAAAACAAGGTGATATGAAATTGTTTCCAAAGTATACACCCAAATTCGATTTCAATTATTATTAAATTTTTACATTGAATTAATCGATTTATTTAATGAAATTATGTAATCGAAATGAATGCGTAATTTTGATTTTATCTAAGTAAATATGTAGTAAAGATAACAGTTTATCCATCAAATGAAAGATAGGAGTAAGTTTCTTTAAATAATTTTAACTGTCGAATTAATTTTGTGATTATAACTGCAATGTATTTCAATATCAACTTGACGCATATGTGGTTCTATGGTTACCTATATCTTTTGAATTAAGTAATTAAAGTTAACCAAAATCATTTTAGTTAAGTTCTTTTATCGGATACTAAACATATTGTTTAAATTTGGAAACATATGATAGAAGCATTGAAACGAATGGTTGAAATATTAAAATATATGTTTAAAACATTGAAGTATATGGTTAAACATTGAAAAGCATGGTTTAAATATTGAAAGACTTGATTAAAATATTAAAGGGTAGGCACATTGCAAGTAATTATGTATCTTCACATTCACGGGACTTGAATTTTAAAAAATCAAGGAAACTGTTCGACTTCTTGTTGGGTCACGCGTGACTTAGGATTTTGTAGAAATTAAAAAAAATATCAAACTATTTATATTAGGTAGACAAGTTATAAACCCGACATCTCTGTACACAAAATTTTCAACTGTTTACATATAGTCAGTAAAATCAATCGATACTTATATTAACACCTTTGGTATCCAACACTTGTCACCAGAGTGTAGACAGAGCTAATGATCCATTCTTGTAAAGATCTGTGAATGAAAAACAAATGGAGATCAATTTTAAATACGACATTCTTCTTTAAATTTTCTATCAAGTAAATTATTAGACAGAAAGCGAAACAGATGGTAATTAGATGGCAAAAGATCTCGAGAGTACGAAGGGTGATGTAGCATACTGAATCTTTTATAATATTTTTGGTATTATTGATCATATCAACAATTTAACAAACGACGATATTTCATTCAGGATAGAAAATGCCAGACCATTATAAAACTGTAAATGAGTATAATATGAATTAATGTGGATGAAGGGTGACTGAAAAAATATATTTAATATAACGTTAAAAAAACGTATGGAGTATCTGTAAATCTCTTTCGATATTTTTTATTCCATACCATGGCCCTATTAAATCTTTTTGTAAAATTGTGGCATAATCTCTCTTAAACAGTATGAAAGCTAGGAGCCATGAAGTTTTTAATCAAATGCTAATATTTAGAACTTTATCTGATTTTTCAAGTCCATGCTTGAAAAATTGGAAGAAGGAAGGCGAACACCTTACACGTTACTTTTTGAATTTCATATCTTTCAAATAGAGCTTATAAATTAAAAATGTTAAATGGAAAGTAATATTAATTTTTAAAGACTTTTCTGACGCTATCCCATACAATATGCACGCCAAAAAATGTTTTTCTTCCCAATTTTTCACTAGGGAGAGTAACCTTAAAAAGTGAGAAACTTTTTCAATCTTAATTGCAAACTTTTTTTTACAGTACATACTTAAAAAAATTACCCCGAACAAAATTATAGAAAATACTAGGACGTGATAGACAAGTGTGTATGCATACACGGACATGATCTAATTATAAAGGTTCCGTATTTGATTATGGAACTCCAAAATGTGACAGAAAATTATTTTTTATTTAATTTTAAAATAGACATGCAAACTTCAGATAACCCAAACATTACACGAAAGTCCAATGGGTATAATTTTTGTGATTGCGTCCTGCTTCAAAAGTTCAGTTAGAAAGCTCGAATTTGCTAATTTACTTTAAGCGACATTTCATTTTTATTTCGATATTTTTTTCTTCGAATCAGTCCCTTTCTAGCAACTTAATTAGTTTTCGCGTAAATAATAATTAATTTCGTTATGCGTTCGGCGTCCAACGGGCGGTTTACGTTGTGCTTTCTTGTCGTTGTATCGCAATTACGTACACCGCTCGTTTCTTAAACAATCGTAATAATTAAGTGAACAAAAAATTCAACTAATGTGTGAATAACAAAATCTTCTCTTAAATAAACCCTAAGTAAATGCTTAACACTGTAGTTTAGTATCTTATTAAATAAACATATATAATGTTTTTATTGGATTCTGTTTCGAACTTGTTGAAATAAAGACGTAATTGCGTTTCTGTGGATAAAAGATTTATTCACTTGTAAAACGTTCCTTTTACAATTTGCTAGTAACATTATCTTATAAACTAAACATTTATTCACCTGTGGATAAAAGAAACAACATTTAAAGCCCTTATTTCGGGTTTATCATATGAATTTGACAGGTAAGCTTTTTACAATAAAATACTGAATCAAAAACAAATCTAACCTCTCAAAATATTTTGACGTTTGATACTAAAGCTAACAACGACCTCTATGGAACTTATCATAGATTTAAATGTTAGGATTTAAAAGTTTAAATGAAAGGATACCTATAGGTTTTCTTTACATCTCCCCTCCGAGAGAAGAACAATTACAAGTGTGATTGCAGGTAATTGTTCTTTTCTCAATCGACAATGGAGTAAGTTTTGTAACATGAAACAAATTTGATTCTTCCTTCTTGTTACCGGCATCTACTTCATATATTGTATTAGAATTTTTTTTCAATATCTCGTAAGGTCCAATTCTCAATTCATCTGTTTTCTTCCTATTTAGTCGATTACCGTTTTCCACATAGACTCTATCTCCTTTTTTAAAGTCATATTCCCTCCTTGATAGGTCATATCTCTTCTTATTATACTCATGAGATTTAATTGCATTTATTTATGCTAATTTTCTATCTCTTCTCAGATCTTCATTTGAACATCTTGTTTTTAGTTCTGATGGAAGAATATTTACATTTTCTCCTTCCAATAGGTATTTTGGTGCAAATTTGGTAACAGTGTGTTCTGTTTCATTATATTTCTTTACACAATTCTGTGCTGTTGTTGTCCATGCAATCTTTTTTTTGCTTTCATTTATTTGGCATCTTATTTTATTAACTAAAGTTTGGTTCAATCTTTCGTTAAGCCCATTTGAAAAAGGAGTGTCCACCGCAGTAAAAATTATTCTCATACTGTTATCTTTCAGAAATCCCTTAAATTCTTTAGAGTTTATACCAGGATATTGGTCCGTTAATATCATATCAATTTTATGACTTTGTGTCACTTGTTGAACAAGTTTAATAAAATCGTTAGAGCTTTGGTTTTTTGAAGTCAAGATATAAGCACACCTAGTAAAATGGTGAACTAAAAGATGCAGGTACTTTTTTGTTGACCGAGATCCCCCAAAACCACCAATTGTATCAATTGATACAATTTCAAATGGGTGTCTTGCTGGTCCTAAATGTGACAATAATCCATATTTCGGCTTTCTCCTTGTTTTATTTTTAATGTATATTTCACATTCTTCGCAAGTCTGTATAATTTTTGCTATGATATTCTTCGCTGAATAGTATGGTGTTAATTTATTTATCATTTGTGTTGTTCCTAGGTGGCAATAAGTATTGTGTACTTTTTTTATCAATGTTTTGCTTAATCCTTCTGATAGTATAATTTTGTTTCTTCCTTTATTTTTCTTGTAGTATATTTCATCTCTTAGTATAAGTCCATTTTTATCTTTTTGTATTTCTTGATTTGAATTTTGATCTATTTTTATTTCTTCTATAGTTATTAAATTTACCACTTTCAAAGCATCATCATCATTATTTTCACTGGGATCTAGGACTGGATTTCTGCTCAAACAGTCTGCTTCTATATTTGTTTTTCCAGGATTATATTTAATTTTGAAATTGTATTGGGATAAATAATATGTTAGGTCTCCGAGCTCCTCATCAGTTCTTAGAAAACTTGAATATTAAGTTTTCTAGTGGTTTATGATCAGAATACACCGTAAACTCCTTTCCCATAAGCAAATGCTGCCAGTATTTTATAGTTTCTTTTATTGCTAAACATTCTAGGTATATTGCTTTCTTCTTTTTTTGTGTATCTGTTAATTTTTTTGAAAAATAAGCAACTGGTTTATTGTCTCCATTTTTATCAGGTTGTTTTAACACTGCGCCTGTTCCTTTTGCACTTGCGTCTGTATAAATGTTTATTGGTAATTCTGGATCATAAATTTTCAGAATTGGTACAGAGCACAGTAGTGTTTTCATTTTATCAAATGATTTTTGACATTCTTCAGTCCACACGAATTTCACATCTTTCTTTAACAAATTGTGTAACGGGTCCAAGATGATAGCACTGTGTGGCACAAACTTGTGATGAAAATTTACTTTTCCTAGAAATTGTCGTACATTTTTCCTTGTTTCTGGTATTGGAAAGTCTTTTACTGCTAGCAAATAATCTTTTAGAGGCCTCACTGAATTGTTTTCTATTATGTGGCCTAAATACTTGGCATAACTACTTGCAAATATGCACTTGGTAAGTTTTAGTCTAAACCCTTCCGTTTGTATTGCCTCCAGTAACCGTGATATATGTGATATATGTTCTTCAAAGGTTTTTGAATAAATGAGTATATCATCTATGAAACTTACTGCAAAATCAGAGAGCTTATTCTTTATTATGATGTTAGTCATAATCCATTGAAAAATGGCTGGAGCAGTTTTTAGTCCAAATGGTAAGCATGTCCATTGAAAATGACCTTCCTGAGTAACAAAGGCCGTTTTGTACCTATCCTGCACTTTGAATTAATATCAAACGTTGAGAAATACAGTTTACTGTTTTTGTCATTAGATCTTCAATCAATGGAAATGGCTGTGATGGTGGGACGATTATCTTGTTCAATTCCCTGAAATCTATACAAAGTCTTGTTTTTCGTTCATCTTCCTTTTTATAAGCCAGAGTTACTGGGGCAGCAAACGGGCTATGTGATTCCTCAATCATATTTTTCTCTAATAATTTTAATATTTGTTTTTCTATCTCTCTTCTATCTTCAGCTATACATCTGTATGGACGTTTGCAGCAGTATTTATCCACCATCAGGTCAATATGAGCTTCATAATCTCGTACAGTGCCGACATCATATTTATCCTTAGCAAAGACATTCTTAAATTTGTCTATGAGCTCGTCAATCTCTAATTGTTGTTGTTTATCTAGATGATTAACGATCTTTTTAAATTTATCAGTTTTAATATGTTCATTGAAGTTTATTTCGTTTTTCACCTTCTCCATTCTAGGGCTTCCTAATCTTGGTTCAGTATTGTCCCCTAGTACATCAGGAATGTTGACATTTGTATCGTTTTTTATATTAAGCTGACCTTTTTGTGTTATTTTTAAGCCTTCATTTTGAATAAGCTTGAATTTTCTTATACAATCAAAACCAATTAGGAAATCATATTTAAAATTTTCTTTGTCTATGACAAAAATATCCATGTTTTGTTCTACATTATATATTTTAATTTTTAATGTAACCATACCTTTTGTTTTTTTTCTCACCATTAATAGTCTTTAAATTTACTATTTGTGTATTATCTGTACTTTTTCCTTCATTCCGTATATTTAATAATTTAGCATTAATTAATGACACATTTGAAATTGAATCATAAATTCCAGTTACTTTCACAGTGTCATTCAATAGTAAATTTATTTTTTTTACCTATAGTTTTTTGGATCTTTGTTATTCAGTTCTGTTTCTATTTCGGAGTTATTTACTGTTCTCACTATTGATTTCTGAGTTCTATCTTTAAACCAGCAATTCTCCTCTGGGTGATAGCGTTTCCATTTTTTTTCATTGGCACAAATTTGGCATGGTTTTCTTTCTTAAATTTTTTTTTGTTTAAGGTCAGAATTTGTAAATCCTTTTTTTTCATACTTAGTTTTCCCAACGAGGTGTTCTAGTTTTCCTATTTTATTATACAAATCTTCTGTTTGTTGCAAAGTTTCTCTGTCGATTTTATCGGCAACAAAATTAGGCAAGCCGAATGCTATGAGATCAATAAGAGTCCCAGTATCAATGTTCTTCCTAACTTTCAGTAGTAATTTCTCTTTCTTTAGAGCGTACTCGAGTAACGGACCTGCTTGGTATTTAAAACCTAGAGCATATCTAATGGATGACCAACCTTTATTTGCAAATGTCTCACAGAAGCATTTCTCCCATTTGTTCCACTCTGATTCTACTGTGTATTTTATTTGCATCCAGTCGTACCAATGTACACTTGACGACTCCATAAAATTTTTCAAAATCTCTATTTTCTTTTTGTCTTCGTTGACTTTGAAACGTTCACATTCTTTATTAAAATTATTAATCCACTGGTGGGCATTAGTGGTTTTACTTGTGAACTTTTCTATCATAAAATTCTTCGCTATCTTGCCTAGATTTTGAGTTTCTGATTTTTGTTCTTTTTCTTCGAGTAATTTTTCTAACAGTTTTTCCAAAGAGTTGTTTGAGCCACTAGATTTAGACTCTGGATCACATTCAGTTTCTATTATTTCTTCTAGATAAACATCATTAAACTGCAAGTTTTGAGCACCATCCACATATGATTCCGATATCTCTTCTGTCAAAGTTATCCAAATTTTCCTTGTTTGGTGTCTTCTTTGCAATGTTTTTTTTTTATTTTGGCATAGTTTGTAGTACTCATAATTGCTTTGTGTTGATTCACTGGTTGATATTTCGGTGGTATTCCATAGATCTGACCAATAGCTGTGGCAATTGAGGTTATGCATAAAATGTTGGTTTTTCCCTCGGATGCTGTCTTCACAGCAAAATCAAATCTTAACTTATACATTATTCTCTCGAAATATATGCAGAAAATGTTGTTTTATAATGTTTTTATTGGAATCTGTTTCGAACTAGTTGAAATAAAGACGTAATTGCGTTTCTGTGGATAAAATATTTATTTACTTGTAAAACGTTCCTTCTACAATTTGCTAGTAACATTATCTTATAAACTAAACATTTACTCACCTGTGGATAAAAGAAACAACATTTAAAGACCTTATTTCGGGTTTATCATCTGAATTCAACAGGTAAGCTTTTTACAATAAAATACTGAATCAAAAACAAATCTAACCTCTCAAAATCTTTTGACGTTTGATACGAAAGCTAACAGCGACCTCTATGGAACTTATCATAGATAACGCGGCAAAGTTTAAATGAAAGGATACCTATAGATTTTCTTTACACATATACAGAAAAACTGTGAAGTAGAGTTCAAATATTACATTTAAATTTTCACCGTTTGTGATATGACAAGAGAAAGTTCTTATAAATACCTAATTTTTTTAACATTTATTTCTCTGAAAACTATAGATTACGTCTTTACTAATTTAGTCTGTCAGCCAAAGGTACTGAAGTGATTCACAAGTGAATAAAAGAACAAATACGCACAACGTAGTGTCAAATATAACAAGTTTAATAATATTTTTACAAAATTGGTTAGGGTCCAGTAATTTCAGATGATTTACTTTCAGCAATGTAGTGTATTATTTAAACATTATGAAAGGAGTATGCTACGGTGATCAGCGTAACCAATTCGAGAAATTAAAGCTTTGAAATGAAAAAAAATTGTCAAATTGATACAATTTAACCAATATGGAATTGCTTTCAGATGTTTGAAAACAAATAAATACATTTTTTTTGTAATATTTTACCATTTAACTACATTTTAATTGGGATTACAATGAAACAATTATTTGAAAAATTTCATGGTCTTCTCTATCGCGATGCTCTTAATAAAGCAGTCGTCATGTAGTACGGGCAGGTGTTAGGGTCTAATATAACCCAATAGGAAATAATAGTTTATGACAGCATATAGATAAAACATGACCCATCATTGTTACACGTTTTATATTATGAGAGCATTATATTATTCCCGCGTACTATGTCCCATTCAGTAATCTGTTTAAATGACTACTTGTATCATTGGTCGATGTGCAATAAAAATGCATTACACAATTTTGACAACGTACATATGCATGTAACGTACTATGATGAGACGTCATAATAATGATAACAGATTCAAGTTAATTGTGCCATTAATGCCTATTAAAATTTGGGTAACTTCACAAGATTCATTGTAATGGTATTTTGACAAAAGAACTAAGTTTTAAATATCACTAAACTTGGCAGCTATTCACTACCAAGTATACGCGTCATCTACGAAGTTCAGAATTACTTCCCCTGACCGTTCACAATTTCTTGACATTACTAAATACTAATTTCATCGATCGATATTTTTACGTTGTCATTTTAAAATATCGATATCGACAAAAGTTGATTCATAGTAAGTTGGACTATTAGTCACTTATAGGGAAACATTTTTGCAACTTGGTATTAAGCTAGATTCAAGTTTTGACCTGATACAATTAATTAAGAAGTAATTGTATTTCGCACAAATAACATCTATTTCCTGTTTCAAATATTGATTAACTATGAAATTTGTTCAGTTAAAAGTATGTTCTCAAACTTCCATGGTAATTTATAGAATTTAACTCTGGCTCATTTCTTTAATCACGTCAAAAGTCAAACTGAAAAAATCTATTTCTTCAACAATCAACAAAAGTTGATATTTTTCATTACTAATTAATTAATGGTGACTACTATTGGGTTATAAGTCGCTAATGGAAATGCAGCTTCGGACGTGACATTCAAATATTTTAATTCTCTCAAAATTCTCTAAATTATTTTTTAGGTAGACGGTGTTGGCGCGACCGGAATACCGTACCTGACGCGAGCGTTCACACATTCATTAGCAGCGCTTACTATCGGCCAATTCATTTATCAAATACGACATAATTAATTACAAACTGTCCCGTGTAATTTATCGTAGCGGACTATACGGCGGAAATGTAATGGCGAATGTCAATCCAATTGGATAATTTGAATGCATGACTGATGACAATTAAATGTTTAGGACTTCGAATGTTTAGTGTGATTATTTATTAGGAAAGTAGATGAAAATATCTAGCTTTTCGCGTATCTCATTGATTCTGTTTGTCTGTAAGCAACCCATAAACATTAATACTATAAAACCTTAGAGAATAAGATTCTTAAAAAGTACTTAGTATTTGAATAAAACTTGAAATCGTTTAGGCTAAATAGATAATGGGAAAATCTATGTAAAAATGAACTTCCTTCTCATATATTTCCTGTAATTTTTGGGCAGTAATCTCGTTGAACTTTTACTTAAACTTAATTATAATTCCAAATATGTAATGAAAAACAATAAAAGACTGAGTTCGTGAGTCCCATAGCGGACCTGCGTCTGTTAATATAATTGACTCAGATATGTAAATATGAAAAGTAATATAGCACTCGATTAGAATTTTTAATTACAGTAATACAAAATATGCTTCAATCCAAATGAAAAGTTTATTTTCTTATATCGATTTAAACAATATTGCTCTCGTAATAGAATTGCTGATGAACTTGGTAATTTTACTTCGTTTATTATATAGCCAATGCGTCGAACGAGCGATACCAAATAGATGTGGTTAACTTTGACCACATCTATTGAAATGCCCTTCTTTTAAATTTCCCTTTGATACTGTTTCGATATCCATATTTCCCTTGAAAAATGGCTTTTATTTAAGAATTTTGGTAGATGTGTGCTGATTCAGAAAGATATCAGCTCTATTCTTCGATCGTGTCTGTACAATAAATGGCTCTTTTATATCTGGGGTTGGGATTACGGGGTTTCTGATTGGTTCACATTCTACTGTTGTAAGCTAGTGGTACTACTATAATATTTTATGTCAATATAAAAAGAAGAATTCAAATTTTAAATGAAACCTTTGACCATGCTCT
Source organism: Druceiella hillmani (assembly GCA_039881145.1). Classification (NCBI taxonomy): domain Eukaryota; kingdom Metazoa; phylum Arthropoda; class Insecta; order Lepidoptera; family Hepialidae; genus Druceiella; species Druceiella hillmani. The sequence goes on along the minus strand of JAYKKI010000022.1, from coordinate 23,129,699 downwards.
AATTTAAAGAAATGTTTTTCAATAAAGAGCTAATTCAAAATTTGAGTAAGGGGAATAAATTGAGGAAATTTTTAGAGTAGTTAACATATTTTCTTTTATATTTCGTATTAAAAATTGTGGAGGAAAGTTTCTAAATTCGGATGTTACGAAAAAAAATATGCGAAAGTTTCTAATTACTAAAATGTTTATAAGAAAATAAATTATATTGTAAAAGAAGGAGATATTATCAACACTGTTAACATTTAAGAAAAATGTTAACAGTGTTGAGAATATGAAATAATAGAGAAAAGGAAAGTTTTCAACGCTTAAGTTTAGAAGTTCTTTTTTTAACAATACTTCGCTTAAGTTTACAAGTTCTTTTTTTAACAATACTTCAGACACGTGACTCTCCATGGACCGGATCTTGTATATAAAACCCGAAATTTTAAATATCTAATTATTTAGGATATTACTACAAAATAGGTTAACTACCATAAGCTGCGCCTATTTATTTGACTCTAATAAAAATAAAACAGTGATTATCTATTTCTAAAGTACCGTGATGTTGATAATTAATTACGTATCGAAATAAGTAACCAAGGGAATACAATATAATAAAAACTTTGAGAGTTCCTTGCTTTTCTTTGAAGTAAAAGATTTTATTAACCGTAAGTCATTATTACGGAATTCCAAAGAGGATATATTTACACACACATGGATGTATGTATATATATATATTATATATATATATATATACAATTTCTTAGTGCATTTCTAATAATATATTAACCAAAAAAATTTTATGTCCTTGTATCTACGCAACTTTTAACGATACAATTCTTTTTCGAGTGCCTTGACCTCCTTAAAAATTTTACGTAAATAATTCTAAGTATTCTCTGGTCAGATATGCGCAAATTAATAAGCTTTTCACAATTCCACATTTAATGTTTTGATGTTAAGCTATTTCTGAAAAAAACGATTGTGACCGACAGATAGATGGACGTATGACTGATAGTATAATGGTCCCGGAGCCTGAAAACTATCATTAATATTTAGCAAGAAAAAGAAATCAAATTCATAAATATTGCAATAAAAATTTTGTTTTGTGTATCAATTGGAATATGAATATTATAAATATTCTAGGTTTTTGTCCACGAATAACTCAGTTCTAATGACAATAACTCATTTGTAGTGGTCAATAACAAATATTTAGGCATACATATTTTTTTTTACTACCAGATGTCATATCATATTCCTAAATTCACTCTAAACTCTAAGTAATACAATATTGAAAGCTTCATGTAAATTAATCTATTCTACTTCTCTTTAATTTTTCTCTGTGAGGTACGTTCTTATTATACTTTTATATTTTTTCTGGCTAGACTATCTCAAACGACACACAAGAGATTTTCTTAACAGTTCTCAAGCAACAATTGCAAGAAATAATAATGTTAATATAAACCTATACCCTACATTCTTATTTAATTGAGTATATATATATATATATATATATATATATATATATATATATATATATATATATATACACATATATATATATATATATCGATACATATATATATATATATATCGATACATATATATATATATATATATATATATATATATATATATATATATATAAACATATATGTATTTACAAACATTTATATACGTCTAAGCATTGTAAACATTTGTCTTTATATTGCTGAGTAAAGAGTGGCCATGGTGTAAAGTAAAAGGTCTTATAAATAAGGAATGCGGGTTCGGTCACGTACGAAAGTAACTTACGCGTCTCAAGTGCCTGTCAGGCGGGCAACATCTAACTATTCGATAGATAAACTAAGTTCCCCACCTCTTTAGTTCCCCCAACCGATATCTTGTTTGTCCCTCTTATAGGGCAAACCAATATTTTGTTTGTCCACAGTAATGAAATTTCCATAAAACAGTTTACATTTGTGACGAAGCGTAAGATTGATTGCAAGATTTTTGAAGCAAAAATCGTAGATTGGAGATCTTTTAATTAATATTCTTAAGCAAAGTACTAATCAACTGCAAAAGAAAAAATAAGTAAGAAAAAAAAACAATAAAACAAAACTACCCTTTCTCTTAAGCATTCAGTTCACATATTTTAAAATATGTTGGACGTGTACGTATAGAGTATGTATATATACATAAATATTTAAAATAGTTCACTTACTTCAAATAAATATCTATATAATTTTTTACTTTATAGATACAAATATATTAACAAGTATATCTATAAAAAGTAAGAAAAACCACTTAAACCTTTAATTTAGTGATGTAAAATTGACCAAAATAACTTATAGAAATACTTAATAAATCTAAAAAAATAGTTGCTTATATTTAGATTTTTTATAACGAGAGTAAAACAATTTAGAAAGGGGGAGGTATCTACCTTTCAGAGTTTCGTATCACGCGAAGGAGATGTTGTACCAAAAGATATTACTTAACATTTTTAATTACATTTTAACAATGTCATGAATAAAATGAGATATCATTCCACGAAGTATAGTCTGAAAAAGACAAATGAATTCTCGCCTAGTTTGATGAACGAGGAGGTACTTCGAACAATAAAAAATACTAATAATAATTTTTCTATCATATGTTCTCATACAAAAAAAGAACAACGAATATATAGTCAAAAGTTTCAAGTGGAAATTAAACAAAGGTTTTAATCCGTATACATATTTTTCTACGAATGTGAAAATTATGAAAGTTAAAATTACCTCATAAAAACAGATAAAATTATCACATATTGCGAAAATAAATGAAAACAAATGAACAGATACTTGACTTGTATCCTACAAGTCAAATAAAAATTTTACCTACACATTGAAACAAAAACCAGTCATATTTGCAAACCCCCAAAAATTACAGCAAAGGTAAAGTTGTTTTTCTTATATTTTTTACTTTTAATACATCGAAATATACATGCTTTTTATCCCTTACATTTGATTATAGACAAAAAATAACAGCTTGTCCATCAAATTAAATACAGGAGCAAGTTTCTTTAAATAATTTTAACTGTGGAATTAATTTCGTGATTATAATTGCAATGTCTTTCAATGTTAACTTAACACATAATAAGTGGTTGTTAAATTGGTGGATCTAAATGCAAAAAGCCGTGACGTATTTCAATCATAAAACAAAGTAGTACGAAATTGTTTTCGTAGAATAGAGTTTACAGCCAAATTCAGGTTCAATTATTATTTCAATGTAAATCTTTTACATCGAATTGATTGATTTATTTAATGGACTTATCTAATCGAAAACAGAATGTAATTTTGATTTCGTCTAAGTAAATATGTGACAAAAATAACAGCTGGTCCATCAAATTAAATATAGGAGTAAGTTTCTTTAAATAATATTGAATTTGGAATGAATTTCGTGATTATAATTGCAATGTGTTTCAATGTTAACTTAACGCATAATAAGTGGTTCTATGGTTACTTATTTCTCTCGAATTTAGTAACTAAAGTTAACTGAAATCATTTTAACTAAGTTCTCTTTTCAAATACTACACACATTGTTTAAATATTGAAACATATGACTGAAGCATTAAAACGAATGGTTTAAATACTGAAAGGCATGGTTAAATATTAAAAAAACATGGTTGTAATATTAAGACATGATTAAAATATTAAGGTATAGAAAGGCACTTTGCAAGTAATTACGAATCTTCATATTTTGCGGGGCTTAAATATAAAGTAATGAAGAAAACTAAAACGAATGGTTTAAATATCAAAACACATGTTGAAACGTTGAAACACGTGGTTAAAAGTGAAAAAGCATGGTAGAAATATTGAAAAACATAATTAAAATATTAAAGGGTAGAGGGGCACGTTACAAATAATAATAAATTTTCATATTTCGCGTGACTTAAATATAAACGAATGAAGGAAACTCTTCAAGTTCTTCTTGGGTCACGAGTAAATAAAGATTTCATAGAAATTTCACAAAATATCAAACTATGTAGATACACACACACACACACATACAAACACACATATATATATATATATATATATATATATATATATATATATATATATATATATATATATATATATATATATATATATATGAATATAAGATTGGCAACTTGTAAATCCATCAACTCTGTACATAAACTCTTCAACTTTTTATTTTTAGGCAATAAAATCAATCGTTAATTTACATAAGCAGGGTCGATATCAAACATTGGTTGCCAACATGTAGGCAGAGTTAAAGTTACGCCCATTTCAAAACCTTTGTCTTTGAATGAAAATAGGGTGAAGTTCGATTTTGATGTGACTTTCGTCTTTAAATTTTTTATCACGTAAATTAATGGACTGAGATTGAAACAAGATACACATTAATCGACATCTTTGTCTGAAGTACATTGCAAAATTTCATGTACATAGATCTAAAACTATTTAAAGTTACGACATTATGTGCACAAATACTCCTATTCGGTTTAAAGTTTTATAACTAAGTTATCTTTAATATGTAATAAATATGTGAAAATATGTCATTCATTCGCGAGAGTGAAATATTGGATAAATAAAGTGTAAAAAAACAGAGGAGGTCTACATTTCACATATGAAAACAAAAATTTTAAATCGACAGAAGTAATATAGCTGTACTGTATTTCGAACAGTTGCTTTGCTATGCATTCCTCTTAGCCTTTTTCCGGAAAATTTTTACGCAGGAATAT